>JAWNLC010000451.1:1470764-2771528 GCA_035041535.1 Drosophila cognata
ACAATCTATATGAAATCAAACTAAAATCGATATTAACTTTGACAGCGTGGTGACCAAACATCGGGGCTATCTGCTGCAAACGCTGGGCGACAAGGAGGTGCACGACTGGCTGTATGCCATCAATCCGCTGCTGGCCGGCCAAATCAAGTAAAACCGATTATAGTATATATATATAAATCGATTCCTTTTTGTAACAGACATATACTCCATCTACCCGCAACAGATCCCGTTTGGCGCGTCGCACCTTGGAGCCGGCATCGCAGACGGCATCGCAGATCCAGGCCAGCAGTGCGGTGAATGCGAATGCGGCGAACAAATGAGATACGATAACGATGGAATCCGTTTTGGTTTACTGAGACGCAGGCTATGGCTGGCTGCAGCGACTGGACATTAGGAGGCGTCTACGTTTGATGCGGCTGGCAGCAACTGAATAATCACCATCTCTATATATATATATGTTTGCATATATATAGCAGCTGGATTCCATCGCACATATTGTTATTGTGCACACGTATAAGAAACATAAGAATACACTGAACAAAAAAGAAGAGAGAATCACAAGCATAACAGTAAAAGTAACAAGAAACAGGAGATACCCGAATATGCAAAGCGTACGTAATAATTAAGTAGTGCAACATGATTAATTGAGTAATTGTATTTTATATTGCGTAGTCTAACATTATTTGTCGTAGTCAGTCAGTCGGTCAGCCGTAAGAGTAGGCAACACTGTGTGTGCCACAAATGGTGTGGCATACTTTTTGGTGCAAGCTGCAGCAATGCGACAAGAAGAATATGTTTTGTAAATAGCTTTTTCTTTTTGTCTTTTCTGTCGTTTCCGAATTTGTATAAATATTTGCCATTAGTTAATTAATTTTTAACAGTACTTCAGTTCTTTCTTGCCGAACAAAACATTCAGTTTTCCAAGTGATATTATGTTGAGAATAGAACCTATGTTCAAAACAATAAATGCTTCAACAACAGCAACAACAGCAACAACAACAACAACAACAACAACAATAAGAACAGCACACTCCAAACGCAAGACAACAAACAAACAAACAAACAAACATATATATGCATTTTAAAGGAGCAGCCAAAGCAAACATATATATATTTCTATATATATATACAACAATATTGTATAAAACATACATATATATATATATATTTGCTGCTTATACACAAATTTTCAACAATTTACCGTATTTATTGTTTAAATTAGTAACAAAACGCAAGACATATGAAACAAAATAATAATAATGCAATTACATATACATATACAAGAAGACATATATACAAACTATATATAGAGATATATAGATATATGTGTATGTGTGTGTTAACGATAAACCGTACAGTATATAGGATGTAGTGTTGAAGTTGAGAACGATGAAGTGGACATAGAATCCCAGTAAAAAGAGGTTTAAAAAGTCAGCGTACGCTCAGCAGTTATCGATTAATATGTTAGTTAAACTTTACTAATCTATATATATATATATATATATGATGTAACAGCGATTGATAAAAACTATATACATACATATATATGTGTGTTGTGTTGTGTTGTGTACTCTTTACTCAATGTAAATGGCACTTGCAAATGAAAAAAGAAAACTTAACTTAGAAAAAGAAGCAAACGCTTTATCGCTGTCAAAGTCAAACCCAAACACAAAAGAAGAAGTGAGTTTGACTGCTTAAGAAGCTTTCGTTTAGTTAAAATGCTATATTCCCCATCTCTCTCTCTCTCTCTCTCTCTCTCTCTCTCTCTCTCTATCTGTAACCTTGTCTGTCTCTTTTCGATTTCAAAAGAACCACCTGCAAAATGCTTAAAGCGAACAAAATATATATTAAACGTAGTTTTTTGATAATAATCCAACTCAAATTGAAAAGAAACAAAAAAATAAAATGCAAAGGCCACCTGTAAATTTCTAAGAAACGCTTACAATGCAATATATACGCAATGTTCCCCTTATAAATTAATAACTATATATTTATATATCTGTGTGTGTGTTTGAACCCCTCACAAAGTTTGCACAACTTTCGTTTATTGGACAAAGGCACGAGCTTAACAAAAAATAAAAGAAGAGAAAACAATCCTTTGGGGTTCACTTGTACCTAGAGACAAGTGTTATGCCCAATTGTGGAAGGGTGTTCGCTTTCGTGTGTTCACAGTACAGGTTACACAAACAACACGAACAACACGTTAAGCGAACGAGGATTTGAGTTTTGAGTAGCGAATATGTAAACATTTGTTAAACTATTATGTAATTAATTTGGAATTGTAAAATATTAGAGAATTGTAATTACAATAATCATATATACCTATACTCACATAATTATGCGCTAAACATACATACATATATATACACACGTTTATATATATATATGATAATTGAGAAAATGCACACAAGCTAAATTCAAGTATTAGCCGATCTATATTGTTGAGCAAGACGAGCAGAAATCTCCACTTATATGGTACATATATATGTATGTACGAGTATATAGTACATATACAATACATTTGAAATCAAATACAAATATATATATATATACAAATACTATATATACAATTAAAATCGGGTATGTGAAGTGAGTGCAGCAGACAAGCCATTCGTCGGATTCGTTTTATCAAAGTGCAAAGAAATGTTGCCCAAAAAAATCGAAAAAAAAAAATTAAAAAAAGTATCTACAAAATAATTCCAGCTGTATGCTATCTGTATGTATACTCCAATCCAACAAACAACAATGATATATGCAAAATAAAAAAAGGGCGTGTCACTACTAAAGAATTATAAATTAAAGCGGCTTTAAATAAAAACTGTAAAACGCATGTCTTTCAATCGATTGCATCCCGTTCCAGCTGCTGAATACCACAAAAAGTAAGTAGTCATTACAAATGTTATCATTCCGAAGAAGACTCCACATCTCGTCAATCTCAATGAGGATCCCAATTTGTCGGAGTGTCTGCTCTACTGCATCAAGGATGGGCTCACCCGGCTGGGCACACACGAGGCGAATGTGCCGCAGGATATTCAGCTGTCCGGTTCGCACATCCTTAAGGAGCATTGTACCTTTGAGAATCGCAACAGCACCGTCACTTTGTTGCCGCACAAGGATGCCATCATTTTCATCAACGGACGCAAACTGGTTGAGCCCGAGGTGCTGAAGACGGGCTCACGTGTTATTCTCGGCAAGAATCATGTGTTTCGCTTCACCAATCCGGAGCAGGCACGCGAGCTGCGCGAGAAGATCACCGAGAACGAGGCGGAGAACGAGGAGAAGGAGAAGGCGCAGCAGGTCGATCGGAATTTTGCCCAGTGCGAACTGCTCGAGAAACATGGCATCGATCTCAAGGCCGAGATGAAGAAGCGCCTCGACAATCTCGAGGAGTAATACAAGCGCGAAAAGCAACAGGCCGATCACGCATCGATGCGCTCGAAAAGCAAGTCGAGGAGCAATCAATGACCATCTGAAGCGTACGATTTTCGGCTCTGGACTCTTCTCCGAATTGTCCGAAATATTATTCAGCTGAATTCTTGCTGATAATGTCTTAAATTAGCTACTATATAAGTCGCTTGTTGCTTGCTTCGATCTCGAGGCATCGACAATCTCGAGGAGCAATACAAGCGCGAAAAGCAACAGGCCGATCACCCATCGATGCGCTCGAAAAGCAAGTCTGAAGCGTGCGATTTTCTGCTCTTGACTCTTGACTTAATTCTCCGAAATATTATTCAGCTGAATTCTTGCTGATAAGGTCTTAAATTAGCGACTATATAAGTCGCTTGTTGCTTGCTTCGATCTCGAGGCGTCGACAATCTCAAGGAGCAATACAAGCGCGAAAAGCAACAGGCCGATCACCCATCGATGCGCTCGAAAAGCAAGTCTGAAGCGTGCGATTTTCTGCTCTTGACTCTTGACTTAATTCTCCGAAATATTATTCAGCTGAATTCTTGCTGATAAGGTCTTAAATTAGCGACTATATAAGTCGCTTGTTGCTTTCTAAATTCATTTAGTATTGAGAGATACAGTTGGCGTTAAAGCAAAAATGTTCTTGAAAATAATTTGCGCAATATTATTGCTGTACATATCGGTGTCTCAATGTGAAAATCTCGATGAGGAAAACCAATGCTATTTGCAAAATTTAAACATAAAATCTGCAAATGAAACCTTAATACATATTGAATTGAAAGATTCCAACAGCATGTTGCTGCAATCACAATTTGAAAAAATGCGGTACGTATTCAAAAAATCTGTGCTCCAGAATGTATTATTATTATTGATGAAGATATTTGGCTTATTCTTTATAGGGTCGAGCATACTAATCTCTTTGCAGAACTTAATACAAAATTGGAAAAATTAATGTTGAACAGTTCGCAAGCAGATCAGTATCCCAGCAGCTGCAAGGCGGTGGGCGCGGTGAGCCTTAGCGGCGTCTATCAGATCTTCATACCTGGTCACAGTGTGAACCCGTTTTTGGCTTACTGTGATGAAGATACTCAGGGCGGAGGCTGGACAGTTATTTTGCGTCGTATGGATGGAAGCGTTGATTTCTATCGCTATTGGAGCGACTATAAGGAGGGCTTTGGGAATGTGAATGGCGAGTTTTTCATTGGCCTGGACAAGTTATATGCGATGACCAATAATCTGAACCAGGAGCTGCTTATAGTCATGAAGAATACGGCGGGTCAAACGAAATATGCCAAATATAATCAATTTGCGATCGGCAACGAAGAGGATTTATATAATCTGCGCACATTGAGTGGATACGCTGGAGATGCTGGCGATTCTTTAAATTGGCATGTGGGCCGCAACTTCACCTCAAGGGATCGCGATAATGATAATGAGCGCGAAAAAAACTGTGCTGTTGCGTATACAGGTGGCTGGTGGTACAATGCCTGCCACCACAGGTGCGTATCTAGAAATATGAGGAAAAGTTTTTAGACACCACATTCCCATTTAATTTTCGAATATGTCTATGCATTTACAGTAATCTAATGGGCACATATGGTGAGAGCACCAATGGAAAAGGCATTAACTGGTATCACTTTGCGAAATCTTCTGAGTCGCTGAAAGAGGTAAAAATGATGATAAGACAGACAGGATAAATCGAAAACCATGGATTCATTATATATAAGTGTTGAGTTATGTTTTGTTATAAACAACTATTTTCCAGCTAATTAAAACAGTTGCTCATCCACAAATTATTTTTAGCAATATTTTCGAATAGAATATGTATAAACACGCTGCTTGCCACATACGCAGATGACACTGTGTTCCTTGCTAACTCCTCCACTGCTTGGAGAGCAGCAGCGGTTGCGCAGAGGTTCTTGAGAACAAGTCTCAGCACTGTGCGTTCGCGCTCAGGAGTGGTAACTGTCCAACCGTCCGACTCAACAGCACGGTCATACCTCAGGAGAACCATGTTCGCTACCTGGGTATGTATCTGGACAGGAAACTTACCTGGCGCAAACACATACAGATCACGGCAGCAGCGTGTAGATCCAAAAGGGCGAATCTCAACTGGTTGCTGAAGTCATCCAGCAAACTCAGCCTGAGCAACATGCTGCTGGTGTACAGGTGCCTCATCGTGCCCACATGGACATATGGGATTCCATTTTGGGGCACAGCAGCAAAATCGTGGATTAATCAAATCCAAGTCCTGCAGAACAAGTCGCTACAATGACGGGTTGCATAACCATGTCAACCCTTTGGCCTGTTCACTATGGTCAAACACAACCCGCAGACGCTTAAAGCGCCTCCACACCAGCGACCTCTGGACAGCTGGCCGTTAATTGTAACTTTAATATGCTATTATGTATACAATCTCCAAAACAATACTTTATAACCTTTCAATAGGTTATCAATATTAAAATGAATTGCTACATTAAACAAAATGAGAAATAAGAAGACAACAAACTAGATTCAGATTCAGATTTACTCGCTCTTAAGTCAAGAATATATTTTTGAGATAAGATTGTTTTCTATCTGTGTATGCAGCTACTAGCTCAATCGCTTTTATTCCTTATCATCATCATTACAGCATCTAATGAAGAATTGTGACCCGTAAATTGAAACCAATTAATGCCTTTGGGATATTGGGTCTCATTATAAGTTCCCATCAGATTGCTGTCAAATATACAAAGTCAATTAAAATGATATACAAAATATTGCTCTGCAGTAATTTAATACCTGTCATGACAGTTTCCGTACCACCAGCCGCCCCCCGAAAATTCAGCACAATTGTGTTCAGAGCTATCATTGTCCCGATCCCGAGATGAGAACTTTTCCCCGGCATGATGTCGCAGGTCATCGCCTGCTTCTCCGGAGTATTTGCCCAATGTGATCATTTTGTAGGCATCCTCCTCGCTGCCGATTACGAATTCATCATATTTTGCGTACCTTACTTCTCCCTCAGAGTCCTCCATTACTATGAGTAGTTCCTGATCTTCATCTTTGGTCATTAAATGCAACATGTCGAGCCCGATGAAGAATTCGGTATTCAAAGTACCGAAACCCTTCTTGTAATCATTCCACAAGCGATAGAAATCGACACTGCCATCCACACGCTTCAGCACAATTGTCCAGCCCCCACCCAGTGGGCCCTTATGGCAGAGTACCTTAAACGGATGCTGGCTGTAGTCAGGAATGAGGATCTGTTGGATGTCACCATGAGTTGGCACTCCCGCACAGCTGCTGGGCAACTGGCTGATCATCAAGCTGGTCAAGTTGCTGACTTTCTGATCCATCTCATTCAGTTTGGCCAGCACCTCATCCAGTCGTCTGCGTATTTCGGGATATTCATAAGAATGAATACAAATCAAATTTCAAATACAAACCTCAACGCGGAGAGTTCTAATTGTTGAGATTGGCCGCTGGCCTCTTTGCTTTGAGTAGTCATTTCGGTTGTATTCCCATCTGTCTCCAGTTTTTCATCCACTTGAACATTTTTACCTGCTGATTCCAGCACTGATATATACACCAGGAACGTGGTAAATATTATTTTAAGTAACATTTCGGCTCTGACACGTGTTTAAGCTAAGCACAGATCCAACAAGACTAAGGAAGCCGCGCAGCTGCCGACCTAATTTATATTAAAACAGCTCTGAAAAAAATCGCACTGAATTTTCGAAATTCGCCATACTTTTGGCGCCAGGGCTTCGTCATTGTTATATAGGGTTTTGTCCTATAAATCATTTTTACTTTTAAAAATGCATTTCTTAAGAACATATTTCTAAGAAATATAAAAAAAACATTATTTTGAAATTCCCGCTTTATGCCTTTGTAATTTTAAGAAAAATATTTTCCTAAATTTAGAAATTATTTCTAAGAACAAGAAAAATCATCCTATTTTCAATGCGATTTTCTAAATGTCTGCGAGATTCTTTTTCGAAGTGTATTCTAATCTATTTTATTAGAACCACAAAGTTTAGACAAAGGTGAAATGTTTATATAAGGATGCCTTGTTGATAATTGCAAGTTCATCTGAAATATATAATTCAGAAACTGCAAATATTTTTCACTATATTGAAACCAAAATGTGATAAGAGCAATCTTCTTCAAGTTATATTTAATCTATATATATATATATATGTATATATATATATATATACATATATATACATATATATATATATATCGTTTGGTTATAAGGGATCAATCAGCTGGTTATTCAATTTATAGAGAAAGTTACATATCTGCGGGTAGACTCCAATCTATCTTGTTCTATATGTTTAAGCTGTATTCAGCACAAAATTTTTCTAATTCCAATTTATATATATACACCCTAACTGCAAGGGTATTAAGACTTCGGCTGGACCGAAGCCAGCTATTTGTTTTTGTGTTAAAGTTCACTCGGTTGATTTTCTTATTTAAATAAATTACTTTTATTTTTTTTGGTACGTGCATGGTGGTTGTAGTTCTTGAATTCTAATTTCGTATATAAAAAGCTGTAGAAGTGCTTAACTTGGCAAACAAGAAGAAAAATGATATCGAATCAAAGAAACAATCAAAGATACATAGAAAAAGCCACTTAAAACGTTGGCGTTTGTTTCTTGCAACAATAATTCACCGCCACCATTTACGCCGTTAAAATCTCATCCGCCATCGCCAAAACTAACAGAGAAAAAACACTTAGCTCAAAGCTAGTTTAGGCTTTAACCAATGCTGATTTGTACTTTTTTCGGTTCTCTTACTATCCTATAAAACAAACAAAAACCGATTCATAATCATAATCAATTATCATTGGCACTTATCATTTTGCAATACAAACCTTTGTTAAGAAAAATGGGTTGCGAGGGCACTACTTGCTGGACACCAGGTGGACAGTCGCTCCGCAAAATACATCTGGTCAGCTGCTCGCTCAAGATGTAGCCGGGTTTGCAGACGCAGGGCACACCACAGATTCGGCTACAGGGCCCTGGTAAGTGGGTGCAGGTTTCGGGACAGATGCCGCCACATCCCACATTGGTCGCATTGCGACCACAAGAGGCGATAGATCGATTACTGAGATAGTTCAAGCACTCCGGGTCGGGATTGGTGTAACCAAGAAGCACCACGTTGGCGCCCCAAGCCAAAAGTTGATTGTGGGCCAACAGCCAAGCCATGGCTGGGTGGTAAGTAGCTATTGATATATTTCCACAATTCAAATCTAATAAACACTTTTTCGTAGATTGTGCGACGTCTTTATGGTTTTATCTATCGCTCGGAGAAGGATCCCGTGGAGCGTGCTGTCTTGAATCTGGCCACGGCACAGGTGGATTTACTTTTGGAGCACTTTGGCATTTTAATACAGCTGCATATATATATGTGGATTATATGTATTTGTATCTTGAAGCAATGATTTTAATACGTCTGCTTAGTGCTACAAAATGCCTTGAGAATAATCCGTGCTAAGCTGCAAGGACACATTTCGGATGTGGCACACTGCGTATGCGTTATGTAAATTTGTGCTCGAAATCTGCGCTTAAATCCGCTTCAATTGTCGCTGATGCAAATGACAGACTTAACAGGATATTGCATGCCACTGACAACACTCTCCCCCATCCCTCCCGCTTGGCGCAGAGGTGGCCTTAACTGGGCCGCGAGCAGTGGGACAAATTTGCCTAACTTAATCTGTGGCAGATGAGGACGAAGGAGAAGTTCTTGCAACGCGCTTGTGGTAATTAGGCAACTTGTCGTTGCCATTTGCCATTTCGTGATTTGGCCATTTGATCGCTTGGTAGTTGATTTTTTTATGGTCAGCTATTACCTGCGTCGACGTGGTTTTTTATGTGCCTTTTGTTGTTTGTTTTTGTTGTTGTTTTTTTTATTGCCAACTGCACAAATGAATAATTCAAAAGAGTCGGCAGTCAGCAGAAGCGGCTAGCAAAATCCGCATTTAAGTCTCAGTTTGCCGTTGGGGGTTTCAGTTTTTGGTCTCGCTTCTTGTTGCTGCTGTTATTGCAACTTGTTGTTGCAGCTTGGTGTTGTTGCTTGCAGCATTGTCACTGGCAGCGCCGATTGAGGTCAGTGAAATCAAATCGCTTGGATGCGCGCCTGCTCTCGCTTGGACTGGTTAGCACTTCTAGAACTGGCCAACTCTGGGCATCCGCTTTGTCTTTTATGCATACCCTGTACTCGTTCGCAATGGGGTGGTATGAAGTTATGCACTCAGAAAAAAACATCACCGTGAATTTTAGAAATTCGGCATGGGTTCCTCAAGTCCCCTCTTGGCCTTTAAAGTAACTTTAATGGTTTTGCAATTCTACTTTTGATTAAAGCTAATAATATAAAATATATTTTAAAGAATTATAAAAAAAACTGTTGATTTTTTCTTATATTTAGAAAATCTTGCTAAAAACCGGAAAAACTTCCCGGCAATATACATTTTAGGTAGATTTTCCAATTTTCAGTTAGATTTTTTTCGAGTCGAAAGTAGTTTTGTGTGTGCCCGCAATTGTTAGCTGTTTACAGGGTATACTGCAGGTCGCGCACTCGCTACATACTGCTGCTGCTCAGCGGCGTGTGCGAAAACTGGACTTGTTTACAAAAAATAAGCAGAACAACAAAAAACGGAGAGACTATTCTGCTTGGCTGGAGTGCAATCCCTTGGCTCTTGGCTGGACTCCCTTGGCTGACTCTCAATGGGACTGGGACTGACTTTGTTGACGGAACCGAACACCTCATAGACTATATGGACCACGTAGGAAGCACCGACTGCTTCCGCTTCGTTGGCAGTGTCTAAAAATAGCCACAATTAAATGCAAATCGAATTTGATCAATTAACTTGGCAAAGAATCGAGGAGGCGCGAAGAAGAAGAGATTGTCAATGCCAATGCTGCGACTAAAATTGGCAGCCAAGTTGAATGCGTCGGCGAGTATAAAAGCGATCGATGCAACAAAGATGTGGCAGACAATAGCGTGTGAAGAGTTAGTTGCAGTTAGTCGAGGAAAAGGAGCTCATCCAGAAGCAGCAGCAGCATCATCATGTTCGACTCGAAGATTAGGTTGCCCAAATACAAATCGGATGCATTCGATAATGTCGAGTACGAACTACAGATGACCTACACCCTGGAAACGGATCGTCGCATCATGAGCTTCTACGATGCGATGTGGGGCATTGAGGTGACTGGTGGCAGCGATCAATTCGAACCGTTGACCATTATCAATGTGTCACCAACGGGTCTGGCCAAGCGGGGTGGGATGCGTATCGGGGATGAGATTACCCAGATCAATGATATACCCGCCTTGGAGCTGACCTTCAATGAGGCACTGCAAATCTTTCGCAAATCTTCGCATTATGTGCGCGTCTTTGTCAGGGGGTAAGTAATTCTAATCCTCTACGATCCTATCAGATTTCACTTCTGCTCAATCTTCTTTAGGGATGACGATACACCCGGTGAAGAGGATTGGACCTGTGACTGCTGGTTCAAGCCTAGGAGGCCCTGGAAGCGTGACTTTACGCCCATTCAGTGGACCTTTCCGTGGAACGATCGTCGCAAGCCCGTCTACAAGGAGTCCAATTGCTTCATGGTGCCCAGCAAAATGGAGGACAAGATTCGTGCGCGCCGTGCAGCCACCTCGGCCGTGCACAAGAAGGAAGATGCGTTGCCCCATACGCGCTCCTTGACGCCCACACCCAGACCCAAGAATCAACCCGGCCCTAATCTGCTCGAGAGCGTGCTGCGTCCACGCGGACCACCGCCCAGGGATTAGATAGCACCAGCTTTGTCTCCACTCCAGTTGGATAGGAAGCTGAACCAAAAAGAGGAGCAGGCAGCAGGCAGCAATTGTGCTGCAGTGCATCCGCCTCTTTGAGCCGAGGGCAGGCAACTGAATGCAGGCAATTGCATCGGCAGCAGTTGAAGTGTCCCGCTGAAATATGCTCATACAGTGAACACTCGCTAACTAGAACGATTCGCCAAAAGAATACAAGTCTATTTTTGTATATAAAAGAGAGTTCATTTTTTTGGGGACACATTTTCATAGATAAAAGTTCTAGGGAGAGTTCATACTTAAGGTTCTTTCCGACATACAGACGCCAAACTACATTTTACAAACGCAGCACAAGTAGACTAAAAGTATCGATACTCTTATGCTAAGTAACTAGTTAAAGCTGAGGAAAACTGCATGTTATCGAAACTCTGCTAACTGTTGTCTAATTGGAACTTACTCCAATTAGTACAAGCAAAAGCTCTTAATATGCTTATGTATGGGTTGTCGAGGGAGGGGGCAGCAACTGAGAGTCTTGTTGGACAATAGAATATTTGCCTTCAACGTTATCAACTTTATAAAATGCAAATTCCAATCATAACAAAAGCACATCGGAAATATTTATGTATTACATAATCAGAGGAAAAAAAGAACAAATTGGAAGACAACCAAATGACTAAGCGAAATGCAAATGGCTCAAGTCAGCGTTTGCCAGAGTAAGACGGAGGGATGCAGCAAATGAACGAATAAATGAAGGAATGAATTGAGGAATGAATGAATGAAGGAATGAAGGAATGAGGAGCAACTTTTTCAGGCGACGCTTTCATTAAGCGCATAATTCAATTTTCATTATTGCTTGAAACGACAATGTTTTTCTTGTTCTTGTTCGATTCTAGACAACAGTATGCAAATGAGATAGAAATATATATATATATATATATATATATATATATATGTGTGTGTGTGTGTGTGTGTGAGTTGGTCTAGTTAGGACTTTAATCCAATCAGCAGTGGGCGTGTTCAGTCTTTGTCTTTTGTCGCCATGTGGCTTCCACTCTGAAGATTAGCATTAAGCGGGTAGGGGAAACGGTCAACGGGAAACGGGAAACGGTAAACTCGAATCAATACAACTGAAAAAAAACGAAAATAACGGCATATGCAACTGCGCATTATTATTAATTCAGAGCAAATAAGAAAACCAGTCAAAAGCAAACGACGCAAAAATTTCATTAATGAATTTTTAATATGCACATTTTCCCTCTCTCTCGCTCTCTCTCTCTTTCTTAAATTGAATGTGTATTTCAATTTGCAGTTTGTGTTTTCGTTGTTTGAGTTGAGATTTGATTAATGCATGAAATGTGCGCGGCTTTTAATCAAATTGAAAGCTTAAAGCCAAAGTTTTGTTTAAGATTTGCCAACAGGATAACTGTGCTTCAATCGGGTATGCAAGACTAGCAAATACTCTTTGGAATTGTTTGGAATTTACTATTTTTTCTGGGTTTGCCTCATAATTTTAATCTATTTTATACTATTTTTTTGTGTTGACTGACTTTATTTGGTGTTAAATATATAAGTAAATATCAAAATAATTATTCAATTAATGATAATAAATCAATCACTGTCGAAATCTTTTCCGTACTCGATAAGACTTTAAAGTTGCTGCTAAATACATTTTCAAAAGTTTTCCCCCCACTTTTTCAAATCTATCTAAAAACTAGTTGCAAAACTATTTTAAACAATATAAAACTTGTTGTCCATTTTATCATGTCAAAACAAAAGTTAAGCTATCAAAAGTGACATTCATTTGAAAATGCTGATTTATATTTAAAAGCAGCACCCATTGACCCAAAGCCATAATCCTGTCTATCTGTCTATCTGTCTCTCTGCCCCTCTCTCTCTCTCTCTCTCTCTCTCCTTCTCTCTCTCTCCCTCTCTCGCTCACTCTCTGGCAACATTTTAAATTGAAATGACGCAAAAAATTAACAACTTGTTAAAGCAGGCATAAATTTGTTCGCTTCGGTCCCCAGTTTGTTTTTCCTTTTTTTTTCGTTCTTTTTTATATCCGTATTTTTATCCGTTGTTAAACGGCCCGGGATCCGGTTGACTTTTGACTCCACCACTTGACTCCTTGACTTGACTTAGGGACTGCGGGTACGATAATGATGGCCATTAGAAATGTGTTGGTAATTAGGCGAAAAACGTCGGCATCAGCAGCATTTTTCCCCCTGTTGCGAATACAATTTTTTATTCTTTTTTTTTTTTGTTGTTTTTGTTGTTTTTGTTGCCTTTGTGTTCTTATGCTAATGAGCAAAGTGAATTGTTTGTTGTTGTGGTTGTTGTTTGCCTGGGAATTGAGGCTGCGCTTAAAGTGTTTCTCCTTTGCCGCTTTATGACATGTTTAGACCCAAACGAACAGGACACAAACATCCAACGTGTCCAGTGGACAGTTTCCAGTGCCTCTTTGCTCGTCGGCCTTCATTGATTGATGCAACAGCAGCAGCAGCAGCAGCAGCCTTAACAAAAACTGCCAGCAAACAACTTTATTTAAAGCGGCCTTCATGAAATATTCATGCTGCATGTTGAGCAGCAAAAAACAACAACAAAAATAAACGATAGCATTGCCTGACAGGACAATGACGATGGAGCTCCCTCTCTCTCTCTCTCTCTCTCTATCTACCTATCTCTCTCTGTCTCTGTCGTCGCTCTACGTGCTACAGCTGTGCAGAGCTGACATAAATGCAATAGATCTTCGGATCTGTGGCCATATTTACAACTTACAACAACTATTATCATAATTTCCGCATTTTATTTATTAAGCGGAAAAACACAAAAGTTAAAAAAGTTAAATCAAATAAAAAATAATATTTAAAAAAGTTTAAGCTAAGTTTAAGAAAGATGTTGAATTTTACTTGTGATATTTAATTTTGAAATAGTTCCAACATTTGTTGCATGAATTCGAAAACACACAGAAAAAAACCAAAAATAAAAAAATAGTTATTATGCCCAATATTAAATAATAAATATTGATTGCGTTATTGAGACGTTTAAGATTGAATTCTTAATGTAGAAACAGAGGAATCTGAATTGATTGCATAATAAACTCTATTGCAATCATTACAAAGTTCTCGAAAAGTTTCATGCCGGATGTGGGAAGAAGGGTCTAAAGAATGTGGTAATTTAACTAGCAGAAAGTTGGTATAAAAAAGTTGTGCAAATGTATGAAACAGGCAGAAAGAAGCATCTCCGACCTCAAAAAGTATATATATATATATTCCAGATCTGCATAGACAAACATATCGATTTAGATATGTCAGTCTGTCTGTTTTGTATTTGGAATATAAGTTCTCGTTTACCAAACGCATCTCAAGTTTATTTCATTTCAATCGATAACGATAACCTGCGAATATCGATATCAATCGACAAAGCCTTCAATCTAATATATAATATACGCTGATATTATTAATATTCAAATATAAAAACTCTTCAGATCGTCTAAGAAACACAGATTTTGTTGAGCAAAACATATTTGCATATTGCACAAACTAAAATCAGATGTTGCTTAAGAGAAGTGATATATTTAAAGCTGACCAAAGCATTCTAGCCAGTTTCGCACTTTCAAAACCCTTTTCAAAGTTAACAACTTGCTTAAGCTCGGAGCACTTTGTCGAGGTGCAGAGATTAAGTTATGCCAAACGTTGGCCATCAATCTTTAAAGGTTTGCCAACAGGCATTTTCCTGGCTGGTTCCAGACCAGCATTTAACATATTTGCCGCAACACTTATTTGGTTATTCATCGTTTCCCTTTTTTTTTTTTTTTTTTTTTTTGGTGGCACAACCCTTTTAAAAGTCTCAACTGGCTCTGGCCATTTATTTGGTCAGCTTAAGATTGACCCACATTTGACCGGAGCTTAGGTTACCAATTTCATATGCGCTGTTTGCCCAACTCACAGCCCGATGTCCCAACTGGCCAACTGCCTGATTGGTTGCCTGTTTGCCGTGTCTGCCATGTCAGCCAAGTCTGTTAGCCAAGTTGACTGCTTTTTGCCCGGTTAGTCAATTTTAGGCAAACCACGTAGCGACCTTGTGGTCCATCAGCTTTAAGCTTTGTAAAATATTCAAACTATAAATTGGATTAAGCCAACGTAGCCGAAAACTTGCACAGTGCACGTCTACACTTAGAGCAAATTATGTGCTTAGAACTTTGGAAATACAAACAAAAATAATATAAAAAAAATAATATAAATATGTTAAATAAATAAAAATAAAATTGTTTCAAAAAAGGCGGATAACTGACAAACTGTTTCGATTATCAAAATAATGGAAATTCTCAAATGTTGCAGACACAAATATTTTTGCAAGTGTGGCGAACAGATTTGGTGTGTGTGCGTGCAAAACTTGCCACCGGCAGCCAACAAATAGTGCCAGACAGACAAGGTGCAGGAAGTTGTGAGTGGCGCAAGAGAGGGGAAGGGTAGGGGGAGGGGAATGGGGTTGGGGAAAGGTTAAAAGCAGTAAGACGAAATAACATTTGACATTTTTTAACATTTCTGCAGAAGACTTGCATTTTTTTTTTTTCTGTCTGCTGTCTGCCAGCTGCTGGCTCAAAGTTTTGTGCGCAATCATGTTTTGCATTTGATTTGCAATAATTTTGTTTTTATTTGGTTTTTGGCTAATTTGTGTTTTTTACATGACATTCACCTGCCAAGTGCAAGTTGTTTTCCCCATGACAGCGCATGACTTTTACTTTAAAGTTGAAACCGAAACCAAAAACGACGACAACAACAACAACAACAACAACAAAAACAAAAGCCAAAGATGAAGACAAAGTTGCAAATTGAAGTTGATGCCAAATGACAACCAGTTTTTGTTGCATTGTTGTTGTTGTTTTGTTGCTCGAACAGCATAAATTACAATAAGTCTTTAAGCTGTGTATTTTTACATCTTTTTCTGCTGCACAACAAAACTGACATTCTCACTGACAACTGACAACTGACAACTTTTACTTGAAATCACTGTGTTATTGAGCCAATCACGATGATAGCCATATGTAGATATTAACAAAATACGACTAGACTCACCTGATGACAATGACTGCAGGCCACGGTTGATAGCCATTTGGATATGGCCAAATCGTTTTTTTCTTAGCGCTGTGTAATTTGCGGTAGACTTAATGATGAAGACACTTTGAATTTGACAACAAACAATTAGTTATGTTATTGTTATTGTTATTGTTATTAGTGTGATCCCAAAAATCTCGAGTTCGTGCTTTAAGTTGACAACAAATTTCCCTGGGAAAGTAAATCTTTCCAATATTAATATTGTTTTAGGTTTTCCACAGCACATATAAATTTCATTACTATTGTCAGAATCCGCTGAGTGTTGCAACATGTTGAATCTCTCCAAATAATGACGGCTAATTTCATTCATGTTCTATAAATAAATTCAATTAAAATTTGAAGGCACTTTGAAATTGATTCAACTAGCGGCAGCTTGAAGTCACAGCTATAATGTT
This sequence comes from Drosophila cognata, assembly GCA_035041535.1. Lineage (NCBI taxonomy): Eukaryota > Metazoa > Arthropoda > Insecta > Diptera > Drosophilidae > Drosophila > Drosophila cognata. The sequence continues at coordinate 1,487,467 of JAWNLC010000451.1, forward strand.
GAGTATGGAACTGCTCCTCTAATGCTCTGGCCAATTTGGTTGCAAGTTGCACACCCTGCCCCTCTGCCCCTCTGCTTGCTGCACGCTGCATGCTGCACTCTTTAGAAGCACTTCACAAGATGTGGTCTTAAGAGCTTTTGTCTTGGCCATTTGGCCTCGGCATCGCTGGAGTTCAAACTTGCAGCTCACGCAAAATTAATTAACGTAGTGCCCCAAAACTTTTGCCACTGCAATCTTTTGTCATAGTTAAGTCCCCAGCGCTTCTTACCCCTCACCCCTCACCCCTCGCCACTCACCTCCTTCCTCCTGCATCCTTTTGTATATAGAATGCAACTTTCGCTTAAAACTGGCAAAAAAATGCCACGCGAACAAGGCAAAGCAGAAAAGCGCCAAGAAAAATGTTGAACCAGTTGAAAAAATTCTGATACACTGACAAAAACTGCGAGGCAAATCTGGATTCGAGCATTTTTCCATCTGAATATATCTTAAATTAATTAGTAATTATAAATTATTATAAAATTTGACTTAAGAAACGTAAATCAAGAGAAGGGCGGGAAAATAGAGAGATACACTGAGAACAAAATGTTGGAGATAGCTTAAATATTTAATTATACATAATATAGTATATTATAATACTATATAATATAATAAAATTAAATATATATAATTTGTTGAGCGCTTTTCACAATTCAGATTCAGATGTCAGATTTTGGTTAAATGTTCTTTTCGCTGTGTAGCCTTTGTGCTGAGGCAGGCAGCTTCCAACCCGCCCCCTTTCCCTCATCCTGCTTAGGCAGCCAGCTTTCCCTAGCCCCACTTGCCCCACTCCCCTCCTCCACAGCAGCGCTCAAGCAACTATTTATCAGTCCCTTTGGTGCGTCCTGCAAACTTGTTTGCAAGCTGGAAAATTTCCCATTTCACAGTGGTTCTTCGTGCACCAAAAGGTGTCAGGATTGGAAGGAGGGAGGTGTGGAGCGGGTGGGTTGGCGTTTTAGATACGTTTAACTTTAATCGCTGGCAACTGTTAGGCAAGTGACCTGTGTTTAGTTAAAGTGCACAATTGAACAATGCCGCCGCATAAATCGCGGAAACGCTTCGCGCCAAGATTTAAATAGAATGCAATTGGAGCATTTCTGCAGCGTTTCATTTGTTGTGCGAGCCGGGTGTGTGTGCTGAGTGTGTGTGTGTCTGCTGTGTTTGTTTGTTTGCCTGCTCTCAAAATTGAATTTCTCGCTAAAGCGCAAAACAATAAACAAGCCAAGAAAAGAGGATGTGGCTTGGGGCATGGTTTGTTGCAGGTGGCAAACATTGCAACGCGTTGCGCATACGCCATGTTGACGCCAGCAGTCGATAGGATATGGATTGCACAGAGTGAGAAGAGTCTTGCGCTTCCAGTTAAACTTCTTTAATTGTGAGCTTCTTCACTTGACAGGCATTTTGGCTGCAGGCAGAAGTTTATTTTGGCTAATTGACTTTTCATTTGGGAGTTCAAACAATTTGGGGAATTTGCTGTTGGTCAAACTTGCGAGAATATTAATATAGATTGTAATAAGTATCACAAGAAGTAATAAGAAATAAAGCTGTGCAGAATGAGTATATATATTCTTGATCAGCATCAAAAGTCGAATCGGTCCAATCCATCAAACTGAAGTCCTCAAATTTGGTATAAAAGTTCTCGTTTACCAAACACAGTTCAAGTTTATTTCATTGTTACGATAACTATACTCGTTTCATGAATATCGATACAAATCGATAAGTGATAACCATAAAAAGCACAATTCTTAAAATATATCTTGCTAAACGCGTTTGTTTGTAGCTTAACATTGATTGCTACCAAAATAAATAACAGTTTGGGAAAAAAGAGTATTCAGAGTGCGTTGCTATTTCTTGTGTTGATGTTTTGCCTTTTGGCAACGCGCTTGGCCAAAACGGAAGGAAACACTTTCATTATCACTTTGGCGCTGTAAATTTATTGCGACAGTCTTTCCACGTTCGTAGGGGATTCAGCTGGAGCTGGAGCTGCTCGCGGAGGATGGGTGAGGAAGGTGAAGGGTCTGGCAAGTGGATGGGTTGAACAGAAGCCGGCTGCTTGTTGTTTCCATTAGCGTCATGTGCTGCCGACGGCCAAGCAAGCAACTCTACTGTAAATCCTGCTCTTATCCTGGCGCTCTGAGTTCTGAGTTCCCAAATCCCCATTCCCTGTTGCCCGTTCCCATTCCCTGCTCATCATTCCCAATTCCCTGCTCAGCTGCACAATGCTCGGTTCAGTTTTTCGATTTGCAACTTGCGCGGCAAATGCCCCCAAACGGATGGCTGCGAGAGCTGAGGCGTAATGTGGCAATGAGGCAGGCATGTTGAGTTCTTTCCCTCCCAAACTGTTTGTCACTTTAAGGCTTAAACAACAACAATTGCAAATGATTCTGTGACGTAAACGCATTTATTCTTCGATATTTGTTTATTGCGCTGAAGTGAAGTTAAATGAGAGTTGCCCCAATTTTAAGTTGTTCATCCATTAAACTCTCCAAAATTAATTCTTAAATATAAATTAAAAATTTAAATTAGAGATTTAAATTGCTTGGAATATTTTGCATTATTCCTCAAATCTTTAATGTGCAAAAACTTATTACACGAGTTGAAGAACGAATGCGAATATTGGCAAACTGGTTTTAAGACTTATAAAATCGTCGTTTCCAACTTTAAGTGCAGTTTTAGTCTATTTGCCAAAAGATGAACAAAAATGTTTTATTTGTAAAAATCGGCCAAGTTTTAACAAAGTTATTTTCATGTGAAAGTGTTGTGGCAAATTTCGTGATAGTTGCCAATTATTCAGGTCGATTTTGTGGCTTTTTAAGCTGTTTTATGATTATTTGTTTGTCAGAATTTGTTTGCTTAATCTCTCTGCAATCTCTCTCCCCGCTCTCCCTGCTCTCCACGCTCTACAATCCATTTGCAACCCTTTCCCCGCTCTCTGTTGGCTATTGCTCACTTGTCGCTCGTAAGCTGCAAACTGACAGCAATTTGCGCAAATTAGCCAAGGTGTTTTATGGCCATAATCAACATCAACATCATCATCATCATCATCATCATCATCATCATCATCAACATTACTGTTGCTGCCTGTTGTTATTTTTTGTTGCTTTTTGGTCAAGTGAGAAGGTATGCTTTGTCTCTTTCCCTTTCTCTTTCTCTTGCTCTTGCTCTTGCTTTGCAGCCGTCTCTTTCACGCAATCACTTTTTGCAACTTTATTTTTGCAGTGCGCTTTAATTGAGGTCTGAGCTGTAATTAAGTTGCTCTCGGACTGTTTGCTGCCAGTCTGCCTGCCTGCTGCTCTAATTCTATTTTTACAATTTAATGATGTCCTTCTAGGCTACTCGTGGGCCTCTCCAGGACTCCTCATAGACTCCTTTCTCCTCCTGGGCTCCGTTCGAATGGCCTCGCATTATTCATATGTTGCGCCTGAAAGCAGCTGCCTCGCCTGAGCTGCTGACATTGCAGGTCGAGTTAAAAGCCAATATATCAACGGCTAACCAAGTAAGCCATCTCTTTCTCTCTCTCACTCTCTCACTCTCTCTCTCTCACTCTCTCTTTGCTGTCATTGCCTTGTTGTTGTTACACAAACACGACAGCAGCACATGCATCATAGATATGTCCATGTTGAGGACACTAATTATGATTGTGGTGCCACTGAGCTGCCACTTGCCACTGCCACCTGCAACATTTGCCGTGTGTACATAAATGCTGTGTAAGCGTGACTGTGTGTGTGTGTGTGTGTGTGTAAATTAATTTGTTAATGTCCCCTAATCGAGATTGACAAGTTGGCTGAAAGCATAATGAAAATTGAAATAACCCACAACGAATCGATTTTATGGAAAATTTGTAGTCAAGCTTTAATTTTGTTCTTTTTACTTTGCTTGAATTATGCACGAAAGATATTGACTTTAAATTATATTAACGTTAAGATTCAAATAATTTTAATAAGCCATATTTGCTTATGTCCTAAGCCCATTAAATATGTGTGAAAAGGGTATGATGAAGTTGTGCTGAAAGTATGTTACACACAGAAGGCAGCATTTCCTACATACGACCAGCTATGGTATATACAGTGTGCGTCAGCTTATTTTCAACAGTGTCAAAGAAAAAACATAATTGCCTGCCATAAACTAATTATTCATTATTTTTCAAAAATTCCAAAAACCGATGGTAGGTACATGTATTAACCACCAATATGAATGGATGACCCTCATAAACTGAGGTTTCCCCACCTGCTAGGTAGGATTATGTAAAAATGTAGCCTATTTTTAGGTGACATCTTATTTGGATCAGGTACATTGTGGACACCTGGGAGCCATAGAACCCGGATTTTTTACTTAAAGTTGAGTATTTTCGGAATAAATAGATCAATACTTCGTAGTCAGTTTAGTTATATCCTGCATCCCGGGTGCAATAAGCCCACAAGGACTATGGACAAACGGACTACCATTGAACAACGGAAACTCATCCTGGAACACCACAAGAACGGATATTCACATCGCCAAATAGCTGAAATGGTCAATCTGAGCAACTCAACCATGTATAACATCATTCGGCGCTTCGTCGACGCAAATCGGATTGAGGGCAAGGGCAGAATGGCACCAAACCCGCTTTTCACCGAAGAGGAGGATCGGAGGAGGTCAAATCCCAAGCTATCGACTCCAAAAATGACTCAATAGACGCAGGATGAAATGGGGAAAAAGTGCTGTGTGGAAACTGTACGCCAGGTCCTGCGCAAACATGACTTAAATGCCCGAGCACCACGGAAAAAGTCCTTTATAAGCGCACCAAATTAAGGTACTAGGATGACGGTCGCCAAAACCCACTTGGACAAGGATCTGGAGTTTTGGAACACAGTCATATTTGGAGATGAGTCCAAATTCATCATTTTTGGCTCGGACGGACTGAATTATGTGGGGCTACAATCCAAAACTGAGCTGAATCCCAAACACATATGGCAGGCAATTACGTTTTTTCTTTGACACTGTTGAAAATAAGCTGACGCACACTGTATGTGCCTGATCAACATCAATACACAAATCGAATTATCCATATTTGTCTATATGCCTTTATAAGTAAGCCCATTTCAGAGACTATAAAAGCTAGATGCTTCACGGTTCGATTATAAATTTTAGTTTAACAAACGCAGATCAAGTTTATTTCATTTTATCGATAAAGTGCACCTGTATACCGAATTTCGATTAAGATCGATTGCCGATAACAATGAATGACATATTTAATTTCTTGTATACACTGCTATTTTGATAATTGCCTGTAATAATTTCATTTAGATTGACTTCCAAACTTCCATCAGCAAGTCAACTATTTGGCTAACAACCGCTTATGCAGGGTATCTGCTAGTCGAGCTCTCTCTCTCGCAAAACTTTAGCGATTTTTTAATGCTAAGATTAGTTTGTTCCTGAGTTCAGTTATCGTTATTAAAACCGACAAAAAGTTGGAAAAAAGGAAAATGAAAATCGACACAAAAGATGTCAAGTAGGAAATACTTGAAAAATGCAATTAAATTTAAGTTGCGCAAATCTTTGTTAGTGCATTATAGCCATGTTTGCATTTAACTCACAAAAGTGCTCCAAAGTGGATTTATTGTTCTGTTTGCTCTTGTCTGTTTTTATGTCGACAAATCGCAAAGTGCTTGCAATATTCAATAAAAGAGAGCTCAACTCAGAGTCATAAATTTGCGTCACATTCAGCTGCAGTTGCAGTTCCCCCCTCGACCTCAACCCCTTACCGCAAAACACCTGTACGACCACGCCCCCCTCTGGCTTGTCTGCCCCATTTGTCACAATCTATTTCGTCTGAGAAATGGGTTAGGGGCTGGAGGAGTGGCTTACAAACCAATAGAAATAGCTGCCAGGTCATGTCACTGCCAGCTCAGTGTACATTACTGTTACACTGAGAAAAAAGCAAGCAACCCATTACCAAATTTCAAGACAAATATCTCAATTCAAGTTTAGCTTTGTTTTTATACTGTTTTTGCTTGCATGAAGAAACTTGAAGAAAGGTTTATTACTTCTTTCTTTTCTTTCCCCTCTTTCCTCTTTGTGTGAACCTTTCCCACTTTCTCTTAACTGTTTGCAGACTTTATCGATTTTATCACTTAATCTATTCAGATTCCTCTTCTTAATATGGGAATATAAATTTGGATTTCCCTTCCAAAGTAATCAATCAAATTCCAATTAGAAACTTATCATTTAAGCTTTTGGTCCAATTAGGTTTTTCTATCTGGGTTTTCCCCAATCCATGCAGCATTTGTTTCTCAAATGTGTACAGGAGTCAAATGAACAAAATTCTGTACTTTAAATATTCCTAATTGTAGAAATTCGCCTTGCTTCACTTCACTTAAATCAATTCACTTCAATCAATTATATTTTCAGCGCAAATTCTTGAATTAAGATTGACAGTTTGCTTTTTGAGAAGTCATTTGTTTTTCTCTATGTGTGAGAAGCAGTCTCTTCTCGCTGCTCTGCTTCGCCTCTGCTCGCTGCTGTTCATATGCAAATCATTACGTGAGTTTCTGCGCCAACTACGTGTCCTGTCGATGGCACGTTGCTTCCTTCGTTCCCAGCTAAACCTCATCCTCATCCTCATCCTCATCCTCATCCTCATCCTCATCCACATCCTTACACTCTTCTCCATCCGCATTCGCATTCGCATCCGTCGCGACTTATTTACTGTTTTTCAAATTGCGCTTTGCAACTTTTGCCAGCCAACTTTTGGCTTTTTTTTTGACAATTTATGTGTGTGTGTTTTGTGTGTTTTGTGTGTGTGTGTCATTTTATTTGCCTGGCGTCCGTTATGCTCGGCAGCATGTGTTTATGGTTTCTTAATTGTCTGCTTTCCAAAGTTTGGTTTTGTAACCTTTTTTTGGATTGCTTTTTTTTGAGTGTGTTTAATGCCACTGATTTTTGTTCTATATATATATAAATATAGATATATATATGTAGATTAATTAACATATAATTTCATATATATATATTCAATGATAATTAACTATTTGAATTGAGATATTGAGAGACATGATTGACTTGCTTCACTCGCAATGCATTTAATATGCTGAATTATAATTGGTTTTCATTTCGATTAAGCATAACTTGAAATGTTTTTAATGTTTTATGCACACATCTGCTTAACGCTTTTCGCACGCCTAATTAGCCCGATTAATTGGCCAGTCAATCAGTCGAATTCGTTGATAAAGAGGAAGTCTGCATCTGATTGGCAATCACACATGAAAAGAAGAATATTTGTGTGCAACATTTGATCAATTAGTGTGTATATATATATATATACACATATATGTACATATGTATGTATATGACAGCCGCATGTGGGTGGAAAGTAGAGGTGGTTGGAATGCAGATAAGAACCACAATCTTATGTTATCCACCGATACGCTTAAATAGACTTAATCAAGATGCTACATATAAATAGATATGAATAGTAATCGGATTGTTCCAGAAGCTAACCGCTTTAGGATTGCCAAAATGGTCTACACGTACAAATTTGATCAGAATTAACTTTAAATCATATACCGATATGTTATCGAAAACGCATTTTGGACTCCATAAACTCCTCAGAGAAGAACTTTATTAGATAATATTGATCTGTAACTGTGTTATCGATAAGTTATCAGGTATATGTTAATAATATATCAATAAATTAGCATTTAATTTAGATTCAAATACAGATATCGCTTATCGATCGCTCATTTGGAACTTATTGAGCTGCTCAGAGGAAAACTTAATCGAAATGTGTTTATAAATAAGTCTTTTTCAATATTTGAAAGACTATAAAACCAATCTTAGAATGTAGATGACTGGATACACTTTACAAAGATTGGCATGAATATTTACCGACTACGCCCACTTCTATCAGCTCTTTTTACACTGTTAACAGAGTATGCCGCAGTCGGTTACAGCCGACTTGCTTAATATTAAATATATTTTGAATATTTCTTGATTATAAAGTTAGCTGCAGTTATGTTAGCGGAAAATATATTAAAATCAATAAACGGCAATGCGGAATTAAATAGACGCTTATTGCCAGGCAGACAAACTTTTTACACACACACACACACACACACACTCGCACGCACAGAAGTTGTGCGAGTGGCAAATTGGTTGGCGAAAATTTGCCTGCGCACAAAAGTATGCTACGATTTCTGTTTTGCTTTTGTGTGTGTGTGTCTGACAGAGATTGTGTATGTGTGTGTGTGTGTGGCAAATCTAATTGGATTTGTGCACGTTCAACGAGCAGAACACTAAAAGTATTTTATATTGTTATTGCACTTGAGCATTGCCAGAAAGGTCTCTCGCAATGATTTCAGTGATTTCAATGATTTCGCTGCTCAGCTGCTGCTGATGGCTGCCTCCTCTTCTTCTACTTCTTCTGCTTTGCTGTTGTGGTTGTTGTTGTTGTTGCTGTTGTGCTGTTGGTTTTATTGTTGTTGTTGTAGTGATTTTATTGCTTCTGCTACACTTCATTGACAGCAATTGCGAAGAGTGCAACACGAATAACAGCAACTGCTAGTGAAACACATTCCAATCGAGGCCAGGCGACTGCATCATACACTGCTCATCAGAATTCTTCTTACTGTGGCTGTAAAACTGTATCAATGCTTACAGAACTGTCTGAGTTGTGTTCAAGTCTGTTTATTGCGAAACTAATTTCAATTTAAGGCATCAAATTTTAGAAACTTTAAAATAAAGAAATATTTAGAAATATAAAGTTGAACTTCTTTCTTTATTTTTTTTTAAATTTACTTATACTAATGCTACAAAATTGAAACTTTCAATGTTAAATTGAATGAAGTTAAAAAATAAATAAAAAGAATATCTAAATATTAATTATAAATTGTTGACAATATAAAAAAGTTTAATTAATAGATTCGGTTAGATATATATATACCCCGATATACCCACTCAATAATGTGGCAAAACAGAGCATACAAAATGACAGCGGAGAAATATTGTTGCATTAAGCATTTGTTATGGGCGGGCAAACAGGAAAAAAGCAATCTTGGAGGCGATGCGCCTGCAATTAGGTGCAAAAACACGTACCAAAACCTTGTTGATTTGCCCCTGACTCCCGTGCCCCCTCTGTGTGGGGGGGGGGGGTATGATAGAAAACACACAGCAATGAGCAAAGACTGTTGGCCTGGCCAAGAGGCAAATACCTTTAATGAGACGGAAAGCGGGCGCCAATCGCTGCAATTAAAATTAATTACAGTATTTGTCAGCTAACTGGCCACCAAATGCGTTCATTCAGCTCATTCACAAGCAGCTGTAGCGGAAGGGGGGAGGGGAGGGGGTGTTGCAAGGTGCGTTGCATTGATTGCAATCGCGATCGTTAATTAAATGTCGAAAGGAATGTTGTTGTTGTTGTTGTCGTTGCCACAACTGCTGCTGCTGCTTCTGCGTAAAGATCAGCCAGCTGGGATAAGGCCAAGTTTATAAGTTTGTTGCAAGTTTGTTGCAGTTGCTGTTGTTGCCCCAACTGCTATGGCTATTTATAGTCACGGCTGGCTTCGCGGCACGCAGCGCAACACGATTTTTTTGGTTTTATTTATTTTTTTTGAGCGCGCTTTTTATTATCGCCCTTGATCTTGGCTAAATCGAAATCGCCTGCATTGCGTGAAGTGTTGCAAATGAGTTTTTTTCCGTTCGCTGGTGGGGCGTGCACTGCATTTTGCAATTGGCCAGCAAATTGGAAGCAGCCAAATCGGCAAGTAGAAGAACAAATCGAGGCAGCTGTGCCCTCAACAGCGCCTCTGCCTTGCCACATTTTTCATTGTCAATGAGCGAACATGCTTTTGGGGCATGCAAAAGTGCAAGAAAAGGGTTGGGAACTGTTTTTTTAAGCAACATGTGGGCTGACTATTGTTATCGATAAGTTGTCGTTATCGAATTGAAATCGATTAAAAGAACTGCATTCGATTTGAACCCAGATAGTGACACAAAACCTTAACAGAACTAACTTTAATTAATTAATTAATATGTCCATCTTATCAGCAGTATGTTGCTATCGATGTGAATAAGTCAGTTATATATAAGTTATCGTTATCGAATGAAAATCGGATCTACGAGTGGCATTCGACTTGAACGCAGATAGTAGCACACAACCCTGACAAAAATTACTTATATTTATATATCGATATGTTCTCGATGACTCATTTTGAACAAATTAAAAAAAAATATAGTCTCTGACTTCTTGAGTTATCGATAAGTCAAATGTGCAGTTTTCGTGAAAGAGTGGAAAACGTCTTCAATAATAGTGAAGTGAAATCATTCAAATGAATTCAAACTTATCGATATATAATCGATGTAGTTATCAACAATGCTAGTGGTTTTGAATACTTCCGTCTTAAATTGAGATAATTGAACAGCGTGAATGAATTTCATTCATTTCATTCAAGCCACAAAACCAATTTCAATTTTTGAACTCGTTCAACTTTTATGAAATTGAAACTCGCCAAGTTTAAAAAGCCAAATTGCATTGACCCAAATGAAGATGAAGCTGAAGATGCAGAAGCCCAACCAATAAAGGCTTAACAAAGGAGGCGTTGCCCCTCCCCCCTCTGAGCTTAGCACTAAAAACTAATGATGACGCTGGTGAAACTCTTGTCAAACCAGGTTTCACTTGCCAACTTGGCCAAATTGAGCTGAGGAACATCTTCATTTCCACGTTGGAGTCGCGAATTTACCAAAGGCTCCACAATGCAAAGAACAGATGTCTCCAAAGGCAAGGAGTGTGGTGGGGGGCGGGTTCCTAGAGCGAGGGGTCAGGGGTAAAATAAGTGGCAAGAACTTGTGCATAGGAAAGAAACGCTGAAGTTTATCAATAGACGGCAGCAAACAGCGCAAAACTTTGAGCCAAGTTGCCACAGAAGCGAAAAACTAAAATCAAAATCCAAATTACGGCAAATCGAATTATAAATACTCTTGCAAAATTATTATAATAATTAATTAATACAAATTGTAGATTAAAGCAATATTTAAAAGGGGAGTCAGATGTTGTTTCTATATATAGAAACCATTTGATAAAGTAGTTATCGATCTGTCTAACTCCTAACTAAAGAGTTTCAGATAACTCAGCATAAAAAGCTAGTAAGAATGCGCCAGTCGAGAGAGCTCGAACAGGAGTTCATCTTGATATATATATATATATATATATTCATCACTTGACAACAAATCTAGAATAGCCTCTCTCTGTGAGGGTATCGTTTGCGGAGTGTTCTCCTCGGAGAATCAACTCGAGATTGCCTCCAATGAAAATGCAAACAAATAAATGAAAAGTGCAACATTGGATTGGTTGGAGGAGGGGAAGGGGAGCGCCGACATTGGCGGGGGGATCGCGCAACGGGATTGGGGGAAACCGTTGGAAATTGAAGCAATTCGAGAGCAGGTTTTGATGGCCTCGAAAATTGTCAATTTGTTGCCGGTTGAGGCAATTGGCCAATTGGACACACGGGCAAATGGGCAAGTGTTAAAATCGAAATCGAATTGAGAATATATGTGAAAAGGGGAAGAGAGAGAAAGAAATATGAGTGAGAGAGTGTGAGAGAGACAGAGAGAGACAGATAGGAGAAAGATATAAAGTTGTCATATCTTTATTATTATTAGAAAAAGATTAAAATATTAGAGGTAGAAAGAGATGAGAGAGACTCAGATACAAGAGAGAGGGGGAAAGATATAAAGATCAGAGAGAGAGGTGAGAGATAAAAAGATGAGAGAGGTTAAGGGATGAGAGGGAAATATGCAGGGGAAGAGAAAAGAGTGAGGAAGATAAATATAAGTAAAGAACAGAGATAGAAGAGAGGAGAGAATGATTCAGAGAGAGCGAGAAATAAATAAGAGAGAGGGAGAGGTTAACGATATTAGAGAGAGAAAGATAGCTGAGAGTGTGAGAGCGAGACAGAAGGAGAGGCATACATAAAGAGAAAGACGAAGAACAGAGACATAAGAGCAGAAATGAGAGTGAGAGATACGGGGGAAAGAAAGAAGATGTGGGTGAGCAAAAGAGGGACAGAGAGAGGTACAGAGAGAGACAGAAATAGAGACAGGCAGACAGAGAGAGAGGGATGAGCTTTGTTTTTATTTTAATTTGTAAATTCACATTTAGCTTTGAATTGTATTCAGCTTTAAAACGCAGTTAGCTATAAATTGATTTTAGCTTTAAATTGCATTTAGCTTTAAAAGCGATTTGTTTCACGTTTGTCATTTGCTTTTTAAGTGCCATTTTGCAACTTTTAACAAAAGCACATTTTTGTAATGCCCTCATCCCAACTGATCAACCACCAGCAACAGGAAATTAATTATTTGGACACACGAGCTTCTTGTTGTTCGTTGACCCGTTTTCCCCATTAATCAATTTAATTTTGAAATTGTTTAAACAATTGTTTTGCATTAAGGAACAGATGGCAATGCTTGTCTTTTCTTTTGTTTTATAAAACAGCAATAAACATTACTGCGCTATTTTCGGTGTCTTTTAAAATACAACAACACAACAACAACAAAAACAAGTAATGCAAATCAGCCACGTGCAAATCTGCAGCGTCAAGTGCTGCTCAGTTGCAACATGTTCGTAGCCGGCAACGAACAAGTGCTGTATGATGTTGCATGTTGCGTCAGTGTTGAGCAGTTGCTGACGAGCTAGGTTAGAGTTTGACTTGACAACAAGTGTTACAAGTGTGAACAGAGAGAGACTGAGAGAGAGAGAGTGAGAGAGAGACAAGATAATCTGGAATACGGCGGAGGTTTTATCGCCGAATCGTGTTTATCACATCGAACACCCACACATCGAACGTGTCGTTGCAACATGCTTGTGCGTGGCGTTGCCAACCATCGGTTTTAGCCGGCTTTCTGCTGTTGCCGCTGCGAACCGTTTCATTACGTTTCATTTCAGTCTATCGTTGGCCGTTGAATTCGTTGGAAGTGTGGTGTGCTGCGCGCACCTTGCATTTCTCCGCCAAACTTCTTCGCTTTGCACGACATAACGGACAAAACTCTCACACGCACACAGGTGCACTTCTGTCTCTGTGTGTGAGCGTGTTTAGTTACGGGCGCGCGTGACTGTGTGCGTGTGTTGTGTGTTTGTGTTAATGCGAGCGCGTGAAAATACAACAACAACAACAGCAACGAGAAGAAGAAGCACAAATCACAGTCAGCTGTGAGATTTGTGTGTGCTTGTGCAAGTGTGTGTGTGTGTGTTTGAAAATTAAATGCAAATTGTACATAACAAAAGCAATAATCTAAGCATAAATTACAAATGAATAACGTACATATTAAAATACAACAACAAGTTGAGCACATTTTGTCATAGATGTCAAATTAAAAAATAGAAAAACGTTGGCGCATTGTCAGTGTTGATTAATGTTAATGGATTTAATGTAGTTTTGAATTTTCGTATAGTGCAAATCGCGACGCGTTCACCGTTCTTTCATTTTTGACAGCGAAATCAAAGCAGCGACGCCGGCAGCGCCGCAAGCAGCAGCGGTGGAGTGAGCGTGAGGTAAGTCAAACAGCCACGCGACCAAAAGGAGCCAAGCAACACACAAACAGACAAACAGGCAGACGGACAGACATGTCTGATGCGCACCGAAACGGTTGGCATAGAACCCAACAACAACAGCAACAACAACAACACAGGCGGCACCTGCTGCTGTCATTTTTGTTGTTGTTGCCAGCTTTGCTTTGCTGCCTGCTCCGTTAACTCGCGCTGACATTTACAACACTGCAACACCCTCCCCACCCACCTCAACTGTCTGTATATCTTCTTCTTCTTTATTGCTTTGTTTTTTTTTTTGGCGTGCATTGACATTGTTTTTTTTTATTTTTTGCTTTTGGTTTTCGCTTGCAAATTTTGCTGGGCGCTTCCTTGACTTTGTCTTGCTTTTGTTTTGGTTGGATTTCTCTTTTTGGCCGGCAACAACGTAAAAAAATCAATAAATTCGCTTTGATTTTTTTTGCTTTGTTTTGTTTTGGTTTTTGCTTAGCAGCTGGTTGCGTTTGTTATTCCTTTTGTCTTGGTTTTGTTTTTGCCATGGCAGCGGCAGCTACCCTTCTTAAACGCAATCCCGTCTTACACCCTTTCTTTCATAGTATTCACCCTCTCTCTGTCTCTTTCACACTGTCTTTACTTGGTTTTTGCCGGTTTTGTTTTGCGTGCTTCCGACAATTTTTGCCATTTGTGAAAACTGGCCTACATTTTTTTTTTATTAATTAACACGGAGCATTTATAAGAGAAATGCCGTTAAATGACCCAGTTTTATAAGAGAGGAGCAGCAAATTTGGTGGAGGGGGGAAGGTTAGCTAGTTGCAGCTATAAAAATATTTATGTGATATTTCCGTTAGTAATCAAACAGAGTCTTTTTTATAATACTCTAATTAGGTTAAATTTGGCTTAGGCTGGAATATGATCGGATCAGGTTAATGAATAGTTGCTTCAAATTGAGAGTTCATTAAACGTGTCTCAAATTGTCTTTTGTTTTCATAAAATGTAAACATTATTTCTAGGTTGACAAATTATTATTAATGAAAAAATAACATTTGACATATTTAACTCTGTTTGTTTCAACTTGAGCGTTTTTTTGGGTATTCTGACCAAACAAATGTTGATTTACGAATTGAGAGTAAATGGTCTGAGCTGATATAGAAAGAGATAAAAACAGAGATATAGAAATTAGAATAGCGTCAAATCTTGTTTATTTTCGCAAATTGTGATATTGTCAGTCTTGGAATTCGTTTTGCATTCGTTCTTCGCTTTTTGTGACGCTTTGTTTGGTATTAGTTGAAGCATACTTAACATAAATAAACTTCTCTTGAGTACTTTGCACAATTTTTAGTCCCCTTTTACTTCATTACTCTATTTTCTATTCTCAGCCAAAAAAGTTTTTTTTTTTTTTTTTAATTTTAGCTCCATTGAGTTTCTTATGCATGTACATTTACATATATTCGTCTTCTTTGTTAAGCAATTTATTTTGAGTACCTCATAACTGGAATGTTCTGTAAATTTCATTCTGTATGTCTTTTTTTCCTTCTCTTTTTAGTCTATTTACTCACTCCAAGTGCCTTTGGGGACTTTTGGCGCCCCTGCGAAATTTAGCATATCTTTTGTCTGATTTCCACTTGCTGCTGCTGTTGCTGAAACCTGTCCAAACCTAGCCAATTCATATGCCAACAAGTAAAAGTGGCTTCGCCCATGACTTGATTTATGTCTCCTTTTTTTGAACAGCAGCAGCAGCAGCTGTTAATTTGAAAATTAAGGGTATGATGAAAAAGAATTAAGTTACTGCCCGGAAAGGAAATCCTATATATTTTTGATAAGAATGAAAAGCATATTTGATATAGCTATCTGTCTCTGACAAATTCAGAATATAAATTATATAAAATAAATAACAAAAAAAAATATTTTATTTATTTTTATTTAAATGGATAATAACTAAACAAATAAGCCCAAATTTATTGAATTTGCTCAATTACTGCACCTCTGTAGCGTATATCGATTTAAATCGATTACCGATAACAATAAAAGAAACTTTTATAAAGATATAATCTTCCAATTGATATATAATATAGCCAGACATATTATTTCTCTACTGTAAAAGATTCATTATGATCGATTTACGTAGATTTTATTAAGCCAAACGCATTTTCCAAATATCATCAAATCTTTTAACTTCTTTAAGGGTATCTGCCAATCTGTATTCAAATACTTATATTTAATTGGGTATCTAGCTAGTTGGGCACTCTCGAATCGCTTTGTACTGCAGTTAAAGTTGCTCTTTCGTTAATAATTTTATCATATTTTATTTATTAATATTAACGTTCAACATTCGCTTAATTTTCGTACACTTGAAAAACGGGTTTCATGCTTCTTGCCTAGGCTTCGAGTTCCGACGAGGTTTCCAATATAGGAAGGGGAGATTAGGGGGTATTCCGACGGGGTTTCGCAGCCCGCCTTTGGGTGTCGAGCTGATCATTAAGAAGGCTGCGGCAGCTATGCTAATTAAATTTAATTATATATGTCGGGCAAAAAGCATAGAAGTATAGATAGATAAGGGTGAGGAGCAGGGGGTGCTCTGCAGGGGGGTTGGTTGATCGGTCTATGTTAACGAGTAAAAGTTAAAGCTGTTGCCATTTATGTTAATTTGCCCACATTATTCACAGCGCTGTTATGGAAACTTCTGCCCCTCTCCTCCTCCCCTGCTCTTCACTTCACTTCACTTCCACTTACATCATCTTCTTGACGTGTATCTATTATGTGTGCTTGTGTAAATGTAACTGCATTTTTTAATACTTTGGCACGTTGCAAACAGCTGTTTAAAATGCAATCAACAAAAAAATAAAAGCAAAAAATTTCAGCTATTTGAGTATTTTAATCATTTCTTGCATTTTCGCTTTTTTTCCACGTTTCGCAGTTCGATCGAGAGGAATTCGCACGCACACATAGATATATATATATATATATATATATATCCGTTTCATTTTGTTCCTCTTCTTTGCTGCTGCTGTAATCTAACGTTGTCCCCAAAAATGCTGAGCACGTCTCTGTCTGTCTATCTCTCTGACTATCTCTCTGACTATCTCTCTGTCTCTGTCGCTCTGTAACTGTAGTTGGCTAGCTGGCTAAGAGAGAAGCTCACTCGAGACAAAACACAAACTGCAACTGACACTAGTTTGATTTAAGAGTTGAGGGGGGATGTGCTGTAGGTGGAGGGGGGAGGGGAGGGGAGGGGGAAAGGGTGGCAATGTGGCTTCAGTTACGGGGCACGTCTCAGTGTCCAGTTGCGATTGTAAGTTGTTTATGCAAAGCTTAACCTCAACCTGGTGTCAGTTTTGTATTCTGTTGTCGCAAGAACTTTGCGTAACTTTAGAAGCGACAATTTCTTGGTGTGCCGCAGAAAGGGTATTTTGATTGTCTGTTGCAGTTTGCAGGGGAGAAACTATATATTCATATATGTAGTATATTCATTAACAGCAGCAATAGCAGAGTCGTTATAGCCAGCTTCGTCCGTTATCAAATTAAGATGCTGCGCACTTTGACACTTTGGCATCTCTATAAAAGTCTTTCTTTGTATCTGGTTTGTTTTCTTAGTTGCCTGCTCAGCTTAACACTGCTCCACAAAAGTATGTGAACTAAATAGCTAAATAGCTGGTGGACATACATATGTGTTAAGCTCGTGTATCGATTTGAAGACTGTTTTTTTGACAAGCCTAATTAGATTTGTAATTAAATTTAGCTAATAATACTTTGTGTGATGCGGTTTCAAGTTGAATTAAAAAATCTCGTTTCTAAACCAATTAGTCAACTTTCCCGCCCAACACTTAAATAATATGTCGAGAGAGAAGAAAAGAAGAAGCTCGTCGTCTGCCTAATTGTGGTTTGTTTTTTTCCGGTTTTTTCTTTCTATTTCTTTGGGTTGGCATCTTATCATTTGAACGACAGCAAATGATGGCAATTAATACTTAAATGGCCAACTCTTTTGGCCATAAATTGCCGCTCAGTGTCTTTTGTCTTTTGTGTGTGTGCGTTTTAATTACAAGTTGAGCAGCAAACCAAATTGAGTCCAACTAAAATGCGGACGATGAGAAAATGTGTGAGAGAAGTGAGAAGGGTAGCGAGAAGAGCAGCGAAGAGAAGCCAAATGAGCAGCGAAGATAAGCGAGATGAGCAAGGAAGAGAAGCGAGATGTGCAAGGAAGAGAAGCGAGATGTGCAAGGTAGAGAAACGAGGGAGATAAAAAGCAAGAAGACAAGCGAGAAGAGCAGGGAAGAGAAGCTAGGAGAACATATAAGAGGAGCGAGAAGATAAAAGAACAGAAGCGAGAAGAGCAGAGCTGAGAATGAGAAGAGCAGGGATTCGAAGCGAGACGAGCAAAGAAATTAAACGATAAGAGCAGGGAGGAGTTGCGAGAAGAGTACAGAACACAAGCGAGAAGAGCTGATAAGAGAAGCGAGCAGAGCTGATAAGAGAGCCGAAAACTGAGAAATGTTTCAGCTAGCAACAAAAGACTGCCCAAATGAACCAAGTGGAAATCCCGAAAGCGGCTGCAGCTAATTGCCCCGATAAGGGGAAGGGGGAAAGGAAGAGGAAGCGGCGTGTATGGGTGTGTTTGCGTGTAAGTTCGTGTAAGTGTGTGTAGGTAGCAGAAGGATCTACAAATGCACTGACAAGACAAATGTTGCTACAACCTGCCACAAGCTACAAGTGAGCAACAAACAAACAAACAAACAAACAGCATTACAACAAGCATTGGCAACATGCTGCGCTTACTTGTTGTTAATGTCAATTGTTGTTGTTGTTGTTGTTGGTTGTTGGTTGTTGTTGTTGCTGCTTGTTGTTGTTGTTGCAAGAATTCATTGGTTAACCAATTCGAAAGCAATTTCTGTTGCCTTGTTGCAGCGGGTGGGCAGCCAAGAATAGCAACAAGAGGCAGAAGAACAACAGGAAGATGTGAATGCTGCTGGTGGAGAGGCAGACAGACAGACAGACAGACAGTCAGACATACAGGCAGACAGACAGTCAGACAGACAGACAGACAGACAGACAGACAGACAGACAGAGGCATTTGCATTTGCATAACTAGCAGCCTGCGGGCACAAAATAGGCCTCCATTAAATGTTTGTATATATATATATAACATTTATATATATATATATATTTAAATGTATATATATTTGGTAAATTGTACACTCGAAGAAAAGTGCAGCTTATGCTTAAATCAGTTTTAACTTGATATTGTTCGAGTTAAAGTTGGAAACTAAACATATTTCTGAAGACTTCAATTTTTGATTTAAGCTTAATTAGTCGGTAACAGAATAAATTTGATGTGCTTTATCAATATCTGAGATAAGTAAATGTCCAAATTGAAATCCAAACTTCATTCAAGCTTATTTAGCTTATTTTTAAGTTGTTATTAGCATAAATATTTTATCAGCATCTTGAATATTTAAAAGCCATTCTCGATTTCTGTTATGTTCACATTGAACATAATATTTTGATGTAATTAAGTTTAGTTTTGCTTTAAGCTGAGCTCCGCATATATTTGAGAACTTGAGCAAATAATAAATAATAATTGAATAGCTCATTACAATCAATCAAGTTGATTTAGGAACGGAAGTGTTTCTCACAATGAGCACAATCTTTACTTGACTTTGTGAGTAAACTTTTCGTAGCTTTAGATGAGGTTATCTTTTTTTTGTTTTGTTGTCCGAAAAAGTTGAACGTAATTTATGATTTCGCTTTTCAAGGATTTCTCAAAAATTCTCTATTTTTCCGAGTGTATATATGTGTGTGTCTATAATGTATATAAACATGTGCATAGCTGTGTAATCGTTTAAGATACATGTGTATATATGTATGTATGTGTTGTGTGTTGTGTGTGTGTGTGTGTGTGTGTGTGTGTTTGTTGTGTGTATGTGTGTGAGCCAAGTTCGGTTTGGGCTCAACGCTGGCTTAGAAGGCGAGTGAAGACGAGTTCATTGAATTCTTTGCTGCTTTATTCGCCAAACTCGTAAATTTTCAACCAAATACACATAAAATTCAAACCAAACTGGTTCCTGCAACAAACCACAAGAACAACAAGCAACAACAACAACTACAACAACAACAACATCGAATTATAAGAGACCATCGCCATACAGTCTTTGACTCTCTTCAAATTTTTTAAGGCTTTTTTTTGGAGTCTGCACCATTTTTTTAATGTTTTTTTTTTGGAATGCGGCAGTCATCTTCAAGCTTCGATTTCAGCTTCAACTACAACTGCAACTGCAACTGAAACTGAAACTTTTTTCGTCTCAGTCGCATTTCAAAGCGAAAAAAAAAATAAAAACACTCTAAAAGTCGGCCAAGAGACATCATCAGCAACAAAGGAGCACATCAAGTGCATAATACAGTGATTGCTCGCAATGAAGAACGTTTCACTTGCAGAGCAAACAATAATTGTAAATTCAATGAACTGAAACGACTTGACAAATGTTGAAACTCTGCAAGCTGAAAATGAAATGATGACAAATGTAAGAATAATATTCACAGTAGATCATAATTGAAATCAACTGATTTCGATTAGTTTATTTAACTTGAAAAGATATGGAAAACATTTGAAAATTAAAAAGAATTCGATGAAAAGGTTATTCATACGAGATTGCTTGCAGAATAGAACGAAGTTTTCAAATAACCAAAGAGAAATATTCACATTAGCTCAAAAATGAAATATTTATTGTCTTTTAGTGTCATATTTTCTATGATGAAGAGTAGAAAATAAATTGAGAATTAAAATAATATAAATCTTATTAATCGAATAATTCCAACTTCAAAATCTCAAAATTCTTTTTAAAAAATACAATTACCAAACATTTCTAGTTACTCCTGGTTTCTCTCATATTGAGTGTGCACTGTAATTGTCAGGCTGCCTTTGAGCAGTGCGCTTTTCACTTTGGACTACGCCGGATTCGCTGCGGCTACTTTGATTAAGTAGCTGCTGCTGTCGAATTGATTTGTGTGTGTGTGTGTGTGTGTGTGAGTGTGTATGTGCAGCTCTTCTTCTTCTTCGCCTTCGTCTTCTTCGTCTGCTTGTTGAGATTGCAGTTTTGTGGTGAAAGCGCAACGCATTTGGCTTATGGCCTATGTCCATAAACTGAACTCAACTCGACTCGACTCGAATCGACTCCATTCGAACGACCCACATCCAGTTTTCGGATATGAGAACCAGCTGCACCTTATCAGATCTCTTATTAAGCGTTGGTCTTTTACCGTCTGTGTCACACACACACACACACACACACACACACATACACACACACTTACACACCCAATGAGACACACACAAAAGTGTCTCACAGTAAGTAGCTCAAATATTTGGACAATTTCATTTACTAATTGGACCCATCAAGCATCAGCACGAGACTACGAGACTTGAGCTACGCCTAATCACTGTGTGGGCTCAAAACAAATATGGAAATCCAACAACAACAACAACAACAAACACACAAAGCAAACAAAAACAAATAGACATTCAGACGAGACCGGGTCGTAGTTGGCTGCGGGCCCATAGGCCCAAAACAATGCCAAAAAAAATATATATTAAACAAAAGATGCGATAAGTATCTCGGTGGCTACAGCTCACTGAGTGGCTCAAGAAGACAGCTCAATTGTTGTGGCTACGGAGGAATCATCATCATCATCATCATCGTCACCATCATCATCATCGACGACTTCTTTTTCTGCCCCCTGCCCTCTTCTCTGCCCTTTTGCTACCTGTCAAACTGTCGATTTATAGACATACACTCAGCCGAATATATACGGAAACGAACAGTTTTGATGAGAGTTGGAATTTGATTAATGTTAGACTGTTTTGGCACAGGCCAAATAAGATTTCTACTTCATTTTCCGTTTTCAAATATTGTTAATTTTCATCAAGAACTTATTGCTTGTCCCAAAACAAAACCAAACTTGATTGAAGTTCATAACATAAACATAACATAAAACTCATTACAAGCAGAAAAACTCATTAAAGAAATAAAGAATGTCATTTAAAGTTAATTAAATTTCCTTGATATAATTAAGTACGATTGTTCTCATTTTCAAGTAGCTGCTTGCTAAGATCAACTTGTTTACTTGTACTAAGATATTTAGTGCTGATTATATATTCTTCAAACAGAACTAATCTTAATTAATCTTGAATAAATGCCTTTAAGTTGTAAGTAATCCAACAACCGTTTTTTCGCTGAGTGTAGCTTGATGTAAATATGTGCTAGCCATCAATCAAAAGCTGAAGATTTAAAAAGACACGAGCGAATTCTGTTGATTTTTTTTTTAAGCGGAAATGAACTCGAGCTGTGATCGAGCTTAACTTTAACTGTAATTACGCACGCAGTTATGAAAGCTGCAAAAACAGGTACAGATACAGATAAAGACAAAGATTAAGGTTGAGATTGAGACACATTCATAACTGATGACGCACAAACTCGTTGCACACGCCCAATTGCTGGCTGACCAACAGAAGCAAAAGCAGCAGCCGCATAATGACCTTGTAACTCAACTGTCAACTGTCAACAGTCAGCAGCAACACACGCAGCAAACAACAATAACAACAAACAACAACAAACAACAACAAACAACGAGAAACAACAACAGCCACAAATCAATAGCTAGCCACAATTTATGGTACTTGGTATCGTTTGTTGGCCATAAATTGGAGCGCCTGGCACATGTCAAGCAGCCAAAAGCAAAAGACAGCCAACTCTCCAAGAATGTTGACCAAATGCGGCCAAAGGGATATCGACTATATACCAATGTGTATATAGTATATACATATATATGCCCAGATATGCATGTCGATGTTCAAAGTTGACCAGTTGACAAAAGTGCAAAAGTATTTTTGTGCCTTGACAGTTTATTTTTAATTAAACCTCAAAAATTGATTATTTTGCCAAACAAGGGCAGCTTCAAATGCTGCATTTACTTGTAGTCCTGCAGAGGATATTGTAATTGTCTGTAACCAGATAAAATTTATATATATTATTTATCAGCATTGCTACACAAGTCGTTGAAGCCATGTGCCTGCTATTTATCTATTTGAACTCAGTTTGTTTTCAGGCTATCTTGATGAAATTTGGTAGCTATTTGTCTTTTAGCTGCAGCTAGTAAATATGTCGCAGCTAGCTATAATATATAGCTAAAATAGGAATGATCGGTTGAGCGATGATTTCTTGTATGGATAACTTTTCTTGTGTGTCAAATTATCACTATCAAAACTCACGAAATATGCTTTTTTATATGTAGCTTCCTTTAGATTTATTTAGCTTCAGCTTAAAAGTGTTTTTCTTTTAATCTTTTGCATATCTAAGAGCCATTATTTCTGGCACCTTATTAGCTCTGACATTATATTAGTCATCACTTATGTAAATATAGTAATATCTCTGCTGGCAATCCCCACTCACCGTACTCTCAAAGCCAATTACTTCAAACTTAACTGACATCCATCAAATGGCACCTTCACCCCTTAAACTGGCACCTCAACTCTGCGTCACTAATTGCCAATGACTAATTGCATGGCACCAAATCCGTCCAAACTTATCTCGAAAAGAGTCTTTATTTATTTGATATTCAACTCACGTCCAAGAAAAGAATCCACGTGTTGTGTTCCAAGTGTGAGATTAAGAGAGCTCAAGCAATGCATGGATTTTAATGTTGAGCGTTGAGTTGGGTTGAGTTCTCTACTCTCCACTTGTTGCGATTGCCAGCGGGTGAGACAAGGCACAGGAGTGGGCCAAGGTGGAGAGGGGCTGGGTGGAAGTGGAAGTGGAGGAGGAACCGTCGTTATTTCCCCTTATTTCGTGTTGCGCCTTGGGTCAGTTTTGAGTGCTTGGCTTGACTGGGCAGCAGCGGGGAGTGCATAAAAAGTGCTTATCGTGTTGAATATTTTGTTTTTTTTTTGTTGTATTATTTACGCGGCGGGAGCTCATAAAAATTGAGCCAGCAGCAAGTTGAGAGAGCTCGACTTTGAGGTACCCTCTAAAGAGCTGTTAAGTAAGAATTAATTAATAAAATGTATTAAATTTTTACTGCTGATAAACAATATGTCTGAGAATGTCACATATTTTCAATTGATATGTGACCTCAATGGGAAGAATTACATTTTCAATTAATATCGGTAATCGATTAATGTCGATAAGTTGAAATAAACTACAACTGAGTTTGGCAAGCGAGAACTTAACAGCCAAAGCGCTGATACTCTCTGAGATGGGTTTGCTTACAAAGTCAATCAGACAGATATGTCTAAATCGATTTGCTTATTGATGCTGATCAGGAATATATATACCTCATTAGGTCGGAGATGCTACTGCCTGTTTGTTATTCAATTTAAGGCCAATTTCGTAAAACCCTCTGTTACCCGTATTCGTTGCGTTCTCCGTATGACAACAACTCGGCAAATACAAATAGTTGGTGCGATATCTAACAAAAACAAACACACACTCTCACACACACCCACACACACACTCAAGACTTCCTTGTTGTATACATTTTGCTTGTACTTATTTATTTTTATGTTTTTTGGATAAGCATAAGCATTGAATAATACAATGGGAGGCAACCAGAAGTAAGACGACGAATCTTAACAAGATATGAATTACGAGAGAGCAACTTCAGTTGAAGTTTGGATGTGCGTGTGTGTGTGTGCGTGTGTGTGTGTGCGTGTGTGTGTGTGTGTGAGCTTGATTGCATTGTGTATGCGAAATTGTTGTTTTTGTTATTAGAGGGAAGCAGAAGCAGCAGCAGAAGAAGAAGAAGCATAAGAAGAAGATGGGAGCGAGCAGAAGAAGAAGCCGCACAAATTCTAAGGCTAAAAAGCTTCATTGTGTGTTCTCAATTGTTGTTGGTTGCTGTTGATTGTTGCGATAGCCTCGACTTGTTAGTTAGTTAGTTTGAAATAGTTGAAGTGCCACTCGTGCATAAATTGCATATTTTGCTTAATTGTTTTTACAATTGCCTTTTTTTCTCTTCCCGCTAATTGCAATGGGTTTTTTTTGTAACTACAAAATAATAATTTATGAGGGCTGCAAAAAAATCAAATATAAACATCTATGACGTGAACTAACCTTCAGGCACAAATCAACGTTGTCAGATAACAACAACAAAGCAGAAGATTTAATAAGGCACTGTGTGCAAACCTGTTGCAATGCTTTTCGGTGCTCACTGTGTGTGTGTGTGTGTGTTGCCCGCTTGACTAGTTGTGTGTTGTGTTTTTTTGTTGCTATTTGTTTTAGTCGTATTAAATATTTATAATAGCCATGCATAGCACTCTATGACTCTGACTTTATGACTCGCTGTGACTCTTAACATGGCTATAACCACGGCTCTAACTATGGCTATATCTATGCTTATGCTAGTCGCTTGTTGTTTTTGCTTTTGTGCTTGCTGTTGGCTTTAGCAATGAATGTGGTTATTAAACCGCAACCAAACCAGCGCCAACTTGTAAAGAGCTTAGGCAAATGCCAATGCGAATGAGGCATACATACATATATATATATATATATATATATATATCTATATATATATAAAGTGACATTTCGATGCAGCTTCTTTTTGAACAAACATCAACACAAAGAAGCTGCCATACACTTTGTCCCCAGAGAGAACTGAAGTTTCTCATCTGACTAAGGAAAGAGCAAAAGTTCGCTGAGCGAAATTTATTACTCTCTGCATCTGAAGGTGGAGAATTAATTTACGTCTAAATATGAGCACCCCAACCAAAAACAGAGTGAAATAAATTAATAAGTGTCAACTGAACGAAATGCGTGCCTTAAATGGCCAACAAATTTATCATAATTAATGGCACGAGTAAACAGCATAAGCCGCAGAGTATCTTTGAGATACATTCGCATATTTCTATATTATTTTCATTTATATTGTTTACATTTCTGTATATGTATATAAGAATAAAACTTAGAGCACAATGTGAGCTACAAACAAAGTATCTATGAGATACATTTATATACATTTTAAATTAAGTTCAAGTATCTTAGAGAGTACCTATGAAATTCGATCTTAAATGTAGTACAAACATTTATGAGACATCTTTCAAGGTGGCTCCTACATCTCTGTGAATCATCTTTGAGATACATTTTGCATCGTAACTCTGAAGTAAAAACTGAAGTATCTATGAGATACAAACTCGAATCATAAATGAAGCTGAAACACCCACTCGTCATCTTTGGGATACATTCACGCCATGGCGCTAAAACCAATGCAAACAATGTAAAATGCCAAACGGCCAGCAACTTTCATGACACATTCAATATACCCTTTCTCGAAAAAGAAGTGGAAAAACAACAAATCGAGAAACAGCGGCCTTCGGGCGTTAAACTTTGCCAAAGGCACCTTTTTTCAACAACAATTGTGGCAAAATGTTGCATCATCATTAACACACACATTGCTGTGTGTGTGTGTGTGTGTCTCTCTGCCTGTGTGTATGTGTGTGTGGTATATTGAATGGAAACGCATCAAATGCATTCAATGCAAAGTCATCAACATCAGTTCCAGTTGATGTTGAGTTGACGTTGTTGTTGCTGCTGACGTTGACGTTGTTGTTGTTGTTGTTGCTGCCTCTTCTTCTTTGCTGGCTCACCTTTTTGGCTTTGGCATTTTTCATTTACAAATGTTAATGGTTAAATACCCACCTACGAAACGAGCCCTGTCTCTCGAACCCACTCCCTGTCCCAGTCCTGGGTGCAGGCCTTGGATGAGTCAGCTAACCGAAAAAAGATGTCAGCTCAGCTACAAAGAGATCAAAAGATTTCTTTGCCACACACCGTAAAATATACAATTGATTGAAATTTAATCAGATTTGATTTTCTCTAATAAGAAATAAAACAAAACTTGCATTTACAGATTGTGTGGGAAAGATTTGCATTTGCTGAAATAGTTTGCCATTTAACGAGCCAAAACTTTAAAATTTATTCGTTGAATTGTTCTTTTGTTTGCTTGCCACTTGAGGCTGAATTAAATTCGAAATAAATTTCTCATTAAATATTTATGTTTTAATATTTGTTTACCCATTGAAAATGGGTAAAAAGCGAACAATTAAATAATGATGTGTGTCTCGGACATATATACATAAAAGTTAACACAAAACTATTTCGAATAGAATCAGAATCAGGCAGAAAATCATATTTTCTGATATGGTTATCCCATAGTCGAGCTCTCTCGACTGGAGCCTTCTTACAACTCAAATTGGGCGACTGTCCGCATTTTATTAATTAATTATGAAAAGCACATTTTGGTTTTTAACTCGCCAAAAATGAGCTCGATAGAGCAAGGCAAATTTGATTTTATAATTAAATGAAATTGATAAGTTAATTTCATTAAACAACACAAAACATTCCAAAAGCAAGTCTATTTTATTTTTTGCTGTGCATTGGCTGAGTTTGACAGTTGTTGTTGTGGTTGAAGTTGTTATTGCCGTGTTGATGCCTGCAATTTATCACATGTTGCTGCAACAGTCGCCGTCGCAGCAGCAACAGCAACAGCAGCAGCCGCAGCCACATAAAAATTTGTAAAATGCATTCAGGTGCCGCCAAATATTTAAGGCATGCCTCAAAAGATTGCGAGGCTTTTGGTTCCGCTGTTGTTGTTGTTGTTGTTGTTGTTGTCGTTGTTTAGGTCTTTACTTTCAGTAAGTCATTCCCTTGCAGTTAGGTAACAGCCAGCTGAGGCAATCCAACACAACAGCCCTGCAGCTGTGGAAGATGCAAGTGGCATGCTGCAAGCTGCTTGCCTCTCTGTCTCTCTGTCTCCGCTGATTGAGCCGTAATTAGGCATCCCAATGAGTTGGCGGGGAATCTCCAAGCTGAGCTCAACTCAGCTCGGCTCGTGTCTTTAAAATGCGAAGACTATGCGGCTAGTTATGTGGGTCGCTTGTAAATTAACACCCCGTAACTATAACACTGTAACATCAAAAAATGCTTAAAAAATGAAAAAACTTTACAAAAAAAAAATCGAGCGTAACCCAGTTGAGAGGGAGCTCGACTTGGAGATACCCTGCTAGTAGCTGATATAAGTTTGTGCAAATGTGAATATATAAAATATTTGAAGAAAATACGCTTTGAGCCTAATGCAATTTTGATAGTTGATTAACTATTAAGGAATTGGTATTTTTCATTTATAAATTGGCAGGCTATATCCTTAAGATTGTGTCTCTTTTTGCTATCCTTAATTGGTATATATCGATATATATGTATACCAAAATTTATACCTAATTGAAAGCACCCAGCTCTAATAGTCTCTCGAATGGGCTGCCTCAAATATAGTCTAAACTGTTAATGCTAATCAAGAATACATTTGCCTTATGCATCTCACATCGATTTGGCACAACTTTCTTCTGGCCATTTGCCAAGTTTACAGGGTATGCAAAGAGTGCTAAACAAAAATGAAAGCTAAGCAAATCAGAACGCAACGTGCGCGCAGGCAAATGTAACAAAAATGGGCGTCTCAAAAATTCTGGGCACGTTCAAAATTAACCAAAAAAAGAAATAAAGAGCGATTATAATGGCAGCAACAACAACAGCAACAGCAAAAACAAAAAGAAGACGAACTGTGTCTGGGCACGGCCCAAAAGGTTTTGACCAAGAAACGTTGTGAAGCGCGTCTTCTGCGTCGCCTTCTGGTCGTTGGCGCTGCAGGTTAACAACCGTCTGATTGCCTTTTGAGAGATTTTTACAGCTATTTATTTGCTCAAGCCCGTAGTCCTAACTCTCTCACTCTCTCTGTCACTGTCTCTGTCTCTGCCGCTGTTGCTGACACCTGCTTTGTTTCTCAAGCTGTTGCTTTTACTCTTACTCTGCATTCTCATTATATTTGACCAGTTGTTTATAAACAAAAGCAGACTACAGCCAAGTGGGAAAAACTGCAAAACTTTTTAGCCAAATTGCTGCTTCTTGTTTATGGAAATCCATAAAATTTGTAAAGGAAAAAGCTTTGAAAAGGCCAAAATGAAAAGAAAGTGCTTCACTCTTAGCTGAATAAGGAGTCTGATTATGAAAAATATGGGTTCCCTTTCAAATTTCTTTTATGGGTAAAGTTTACGTAATGCGAATAGTTCCGAAATGTACTTATCAAGAGAATTCCATAATAAAGGTATTTTTTGAAGTTTCATTGATTTTAATTTGAATGTTGAATGTTGAATATTATTCTTATGTCCAGCAACAAAAAGTGAAATTAAATTGAATTAAACAAAATTAAAATCGGTAATTCGTTAAGCTGAGGATAAATATATTTTAGTAAGCACTTCTGCTTACACTTACCCTCAATGATGCCCCTTCTTAATGATACCATTAAAAACCCTTTTAGATATTTCCGCAAGCTAAAATCTATAATTAAGTTTGCATAACTTGCTTTGCTCGTTTCCATTTCATTTAAGTTCAGGACAGCTTAATTTCGTGTTCGCAATTTTGTCGCAAACTTTTCACTCTCCCTCTGTGGAAAGAGGGCCGGCCAGAACTCTGTGTGTGTATTTCGTTCGTTATAATAACCCTTAACTTAATGTTAATGTTCATCGTATTTACCCCCTCAACTGGCACCTCCCTCTCGCAACAAGCGTGAAATACTACACAGCAGGGGAGGCAGGAGCAGCTGTTTTGAGTGGGCAAAAAAGATTAGCGAAAAGTTTTCGGCTGTTGTTGCTCGTCTATTTGTTTGGCTTATGCAATGCCAATGTCTTCATCAATGAATGAACGAATGAATGAATGAATGAATGAATGAATGAATGAACGAACGAAACTTGGCCCGTGTGATTTTTACAAATGTTTTGCCATAGTCATCATTATGTCTTCTTGCGCTTCTCTCTCTCACTCTGCTCGCTCCGTCTCCTTTCGTGCCCATCTTCTTGGTTATTAGTTGGAGCATTAAGTTTTTTGAATTTGAGGGGCACTTTCACTAACTGCCCCAAGGCGTCATTATTTATTTGTGGAGCGTAATTTTAGTTGCACAATATGTGATGGAACTAACCCATCATATGCAGTAAATATATACAATATAAATGCTGGTCATCTGCTCGATAAAAAGCCATAATTGCTCATGTGTTTGTGCATAGTTTTCTGTTACGCACTGTAATCACAATTACTCGCCTCACATTACATATTTATTTTTATTTGTATCCGCCCGCACATGCATTTCTGATATTATTTAGTTTGCTTGCTGCCTGATTGTTGAAGTATGTCAATAAATCGCCGCCACAAATGAAAAACGATAAGGGACAACTACAAAGCGAATACAGAGCGATTACAAAATATTTGCCACATCACATCAGCTGCATGAAAACAGCAACAACAATTTTTTTAACAAAACAAATAAAAATGCAAAATAAAATGTCAGTCAGCTTTCATAACTCCATTCAGTTTAAAAGGTATTTAAATGGACTTGTATACATATTTTGAATACCCCGTAAAATGTGCCAGAAGGGCATACACATTTTGATTCTGCAAATGAGAAGTTTTTGTAGTTTTCAATATGTTATTTTACCTATCACAAATAATATACATATGTATGTATGTATATACAAAGAGCATCTCGTTGTCGATAACACTTCATTCATTCATTCCCACTGGAATGCTGTTTGTGAATGCATTCATTGTTGTGCAGCCATTTGTTGATTATTCATGTACGAGACTTAAACATAAATATTTATATAAATATATGCATGCATTAATGATGACAGTTCAGATTTTGTTCATTATTTATCTGTTGGTTTGCCCTGTTAACGAAAAACGAACACTTCAATAAACTTCAGTCAGCTCCACATATGTATATAAATACTTAAATGTATTTTATTTATAAACTATTTAATCAATTGATACGCGCTTGACAGTCGAGTTGGGCAAAAGGTTGATATCTTGACAGCTTCAGTATATTTGCTAACTTCCAGAATTGTGAAGAGCTTTGCCATTAGCTAACTATTTATATTTATATATTATTAAGTAATTATTACCATCGCTTGGATCTTATCTTCAAAATGTTGATTGATAACCAATTTACTGTAGAGAAGTTCCAAGGTGCATTGGGGGTATAACTTTTGAGCATTAAATATCAATCGAATCGTATTTTGGTTTAAATTGCACTTCAAAAATGGGTTGGGTTGGTATCCAAAATAATCTCGACCTTTTGAATGGTATTTAAAGTTGATTCCTGTAATTATTACTTTGAAAACATATAATTTCACTTCTGGTGCCGAATTTCTAACGGTTAAGTTGCGGTTTCGCTTCTGACACATCCTAGATAAATTATATTCTCACTTGCTCGAACTGTAAACTTTGGCAACCGTTAACATTGAACTTCAAAAGCTTAAATGGCTTTCACTAATGTTTAAGTTATTTGCATAAACTTAAACTTACTCTCTCTCTCTCTCTCTCTCTCTTACACTGGCTGTTTCTCTTTCTCTGTTTGCAGAACTGAACTCGGCTTTATGGTATCTGGCTTTTTAGAAATGTATATCTAATGTCTACAAAACACACACACTCGAACACGAATACGCACACACACACACTCACACACACACACACACACACACACACACACACACACACTTATGCTACGCATTCTTGAGATACGAGTTTGAAGCTGACTTTGAGCCGAGTGGGAAGCAGCACACTCAAACTTACAAACATTCGCACTCGTATGAATGCTTACATAGTTGCATACTCTTACCGTTGACTTTGTAAGTGGCCAAGTTGACAGCTGCTTTTGCAAGTTGGCTCTGACTGCAAGTCAGCAGCAGATGCCTGTTAACAATGTTGTTGTTGTGGCAAGTTTTACAATCGCTGCTCATTAGCAAATTCATGCTAATTTTTGAGCTGTGCAGCAAATAAAATTACAAACTGGCACTGCGTATCTTCTTATGTAATTAGCCTCAGTTCGCTGTGTGTGATAAAAACTACACTAGCAGAAATTTTGAACATTTACACATTTCATACCGGAACCGGAACCGGAATCGGAAACAAAAGACGATTCTTGCTTAAAATTGTATATTTGCTTGCCTCTTGTCTAAATGCACTTAATACTTAAATATAGATCATGGCAAACACGATAATAAAAGTCTCATTACAAGCAGTTTTTGTACTTAAATTAAGTCTCAAAAATTCGAGTTCATTATTAAAGCGTTTCAGTTCTTCATTTAAGCTGTTTTAGTCACTTCTTTACGTTTAAGTTTGTTTTAAAAGTGAGAAAAGATGCTCGTCAAACAGTCTCAAAATTGCAGCGACCTTGAACTTAAACTGCGCAATATTTTTGCCAGTGTAGTTGCATATATTTAATAATAAAGTTGTTGCCAACCAAAGTAGCCACAAATCAGCGCAGTGAACAAAGAGGATGCTGCTC
The DNA here is from genome assembly GCA_035041535.1 of Drosophila cognata. NCBI lineage: Eukaryota > Metazoa > Arthropoda > Insecta > Diptera > Drosophilidae > Drosophila > Drosophila cognata. The sequence goes on from JAWNLC010000451.1 coordinate 1,519,385, forward strand.
AAACCCGGCTGCTCGTTTATCACAAAAAGGAGGAGGTGCAGCTGGCAGCCTGGCAGCTTGGCAGCCTGGGTGCCAGGAAACTGGGCAACCGAGGAACTTCAGTTGAATGCTCTCTGTATAATTACTAGTCTGAGGCAGTCGAGCACAGGTCGAGGCTGGGTTGCAGTAGAAGACTCTTGACTTGGCTTTTGCCACAACTCTCACTCACGGACTCGTGCAATCGATTTAGTTATTGATTGTAACTACTTTTGTGGCGATCTCAACTCAACTCCTGTCTCTCCTCTCCTCGCTTTGATTAATTATATGTTTCAAGTTGAGTCTGGCTTTTGTGTCTGTGTGTGTGTGTGTGCGCAGAGTCAGCATTTTGATTTGAAAAATTAGTGCAAACGGCGCACTGAAAACTGCGATCATAAATCAAACAGTTTGCCTGATTGCATTCGAAGTGCACACAAATTGCATGATTTGCAATTTATGCAACAACAGCAGCAGCAGCAGCAGCAGCAGCAGCAGTGCTGGAGACTCCCAGTTGCATTCCCCAGATGCTGACACGACTGCACCGGCGACTTCGACTAGACCTTTGTCCTCATCCTCCTCCTCCTCTTGTCGCTGGACAAGCACAAGTTGGGATTGATATTGGCATCCCTTCTCGTGGAACTGGCATTTTGTATTGGCATTGTGTCAGTGCTCGCAAATAATTCGCATATTTGTTTGCTCGCCCGGCAAACACAAACTTATTGTCTGGCATGTTTATTCTTTTTTTTTGTTTTGTTTTTTGTGGATTCTGTTGCCAATTGTGCTGACAACTTTTATTGTTTTGTAATTAAATTCCTTTCAATAACACGCTGCTCAGCATTCCACGCAACGCAATCTGAGTGGCGTCTCTTTCCCTCTCTCTCTCTCTCTCTCTCTCTCTCTCTTTCCAAATCCCCATTTCCGTTTGAGCGTTATCCAAGTGTTAAATAAATTCATCGCGTTACTTTTGCTATTTATTTTGGCTATTTTTTTATTTGGAAATTTCTATTTGTTTACAATTGAGCAATTGTAGTATATTTTTTCCTCAATGTGGCTGATAAATATACAAATCAGCGTATTTGTAGCTACGTAAATTAAACAGGCTTTTTTATAATACTTTGATCTGATCTGATCTGTGGCACACAATGATCCAAGGCTACAAAACTTTCTGCGGTTTATTTTCAATAGTAATTAGATTATTGCCAGGGGGGAGAAAGTTTGAAGCGTGATTTTGTGTCGATTCCCATAGTAAAAAATCTTCTCCCTAAATTAGTAGACATGGGTCAAAACTTTCCAATCACATAACTGGGATACAAATAATCAGATTTTCCAAAGCAATAGTTTTTAATCATGATTTGACATCTAGTTCAAAGCTGCACTTAAAATGGAAAACGCGATTCTGAGTTGAAATTCACGTTGAAATTCTACAAAGCTAACACTAATTTTACTAGTCTGTTGCAGTCATAAAAGTTGCTTATTTTTTCAATTTCTCTTTGTGCCTGCTTCTTAAAGGTTTCAGCTGCTTAAATATTTATTGAGTGACAGCGCATCTCAGCCCAAGCCACAGTCATCAAATCTTACGATGCAAAAGCGCATGTAAGCAATTGATGACAATAACCAAATTTAATAAGCATGACAAATGACATGCTTAAATAGCTGGATTTTCGGTTAAGCAAAGAAAGGGAGGGGGAGAGAGGGGCAGATAGAGAAAACTGGTTAACCGGCTATGTAAATTTGTTTTAATATTCAAAGGCGCCGATTGCGTGTGTAAAAAGTAGCAACAGAAATAAATATTACGAACACGACGCGAATAAATATGCTTATGACCTTCACCACGGATGATGGTGATGGTGGTGATGATGATGATGATGATGATGATGATGACCTCCGCCGGGTGGGTTGCGGAGTGAAGCGGAAATGGAGGGATGGAAATTGAGCAAGAAGTACCAGAGTGGATGCCTCCTCCAATCAGTTGCAGTTGCACATGCTCATAAATTGTGTTTACAATCAGCAATTGCAGCAATTAATTGCGCTTCATCAAGACGTTGCAAATGATGAACGGCGAGAAAGGGCAACAGCCAGAGCGAAAGAGCGAGAGCGAGAGTGAGAAAGAGAGAGGAGAATAGCGGGGATAATCTTTAAATTGATTAATCATATTATGCAGGCACGAAGCTATTTTAATGGCCAACAGCAGCGAGGCGGCATAAAACAGAATGAAACGCTTCAGCCCATAAAAAATCAAAGAAGAGAAAAATCAAAAATACAAACGTACAGAGTACCCAAGAAGTCAAGAATGCTGAAAGCAAAACAACTCAAGAAAGAAAAGAATAAAACCAAACATAAACTGAGCCCGGAGGCATTTTATTTATACACAATTTAATAGTGCTTATGGCCAGCAACATTTGCGATCATTAGCAAATAATTTACGCCACTTAAGGCCAAAAAGAAAAAAAAGAAAAAAAAAATGATTGAGTGTGTATTTTTTACTCTGAGTGTATCGTGAAACTTGAAATACACTCTAAAAGCAGGCAATAAACTTTAAAGTTCTCGAAAGACTTTCAAAACCAAATCAAATGACTATTTTCGCAAAAGAAATTAAATGTCTTCAAACGCTCTCTAAAACAAAAGATTTATGTTGAATAAACAAAGTTGTGACACGACACCAGATAAATAAATAACCATGAATAAATGCGAGTTTGCATATAGAAAACATAACAAATAAATCAGTAATGCTACACAGAGAAAAAATAGCTAATTTAAAATGGGACAGTTGATATTTTATTGTGTCTCTTAAAAGCAAAACTACTAAGCAAATATCGCCAATTAAATTTACTAATAAATATTCAAAAAAAAAACTTTTCCTTCAATTCTATGAGAATCTAGGTAAAGCAGGGTATCCAATCTATCAATAAATGTAAAGTTGAAAACTCGATTCTGACTCCAAATTTATTGAGAAGCTTTGTCGGAACCTTAACACTTTACGTACCAGCACCAAAACCATATTCGAAATATGATACTGTTTGGCAATCTGCTTCATCAAAATCATCTTAGTTCACAAAAAAGAGGAGTTATAAATAAATGTTAAAGTGCATTGCGTAGTGCATATACCCGGTCTGTTTTACATTGTTAATATACGCACAGCAATGACTAAGCCAGAACCCTTCATCGGTTGATCGTTGATGTAAGCGGCTTTAGCTTATTGCTGCCCAAACACACATTTAATGAACTGCCTGGGCGTAAATCTACCAACATTGTGGCCGTTTTTGTAGCCTCTTATTTTGTTATTGCTGCTGTTGTTGTCTCGTTGTTGTTGTTGTTCTTCTTGTTGTTGTTCTTGTTGTTGTTCTTGTTGTTGTTGTTGTTGTTCTTGTTGTTGTTGTTGTTGTTGTTGTTGTTCTTGTTGTTGTTGTTAACGTCGCAGTTGGTGGGCGCCGCAAAGCGTGCGAAATTCGTTGTCAAGTTTTTAAGCCTCTTAAAGACAGATCTGAGCACTTTGCAACAGTAGCTGCTGCCGCTGCTGCTGCTGCTGCTACTGCTGATGTTGCTGATTTTGTTGCTGCTGATTTAGCTGCTGTCAATTGAAGTGTAGTGAAATGAAAATAAATTATGGCCAAGAACAATTTTGGCGCACAACAATTAATTAAGATTATGTCGCAAAAGGTGGCGGCAGCAGTCTAATCGAATTAATTAATTTACTTTGATTAGCAAAACTTTTGGGGCAATTTATTAAATATATTACACGGCCAACTGGCTGTCAGTTTCAGTCAGTCCTCCAATCAACACCAAAACTCCAGCCCAATACCAACCCAACGCAACCCAACCCTACCCTCCCCTCCCCTCCCCTCCACTGCCCTTTCCATTCACATTCGAAGCGTGGCTAATTAGTGTAACCTGATTAGTTACTGGAAAAACTGTGTTGTGCATGCGGTCGGTTTGTGTGTGTTGTTTTGCCGAGTTGGTCATCATGAACACGTTGCCATTCCACATACACACACTCTGGCACACCCACACACACAGACACACACACACACACACACATGCTGTGTTGTTGGCCACTTCAGGTTGACATCGTCATGCGATTCTTATCGTGAGACAAGAAATACAGTTTCAATTGCTTCTATTGTTGTTGGTGCAGCGACTGCTTTTGTTATCGTTGCTGTTGCTGTTGCTGTGCCTTGAGGCCGTTGCACATTAATGCCAACACGTTAGCGTGGCAGCAAAGGTGTAATAATTACAAGCAAGTTAGTTGCACAAGAAAGAAAAGGAACCGCAAAAAATTATGACATTTTCACGTATGATATAACATTAATATATTAAAAGCAGCGCTCAAAATGATGCCAGTGCTGGAAAAGTATAAATTGGTTTGATTTCTTAAACTCATTTTTGAAGAGTTCTTCTTTTCATTTGATCAGACTCTTAGCTTGCAAAAGATTTATTAAGGGAATTTAGTCTTTAAAGTCTCTGCTAACATATTTTCTATGGTTTTGGCTGTTTTTTTTTTAGGCGAATGCAAAAATTAGAACGATAAAATTCCATTTAACAAATTTACTCGATATTATATTTAAATTTATTAGTTAGTATAAAAAACAAAATTATAAAAAGCATTTGATATAAATATTTATGAATTTCCGCGCACATCGTAAATAATTAAGCTTTTAAAAGAAATTTATTCGAAATTTCAATTTAATTTATGAGCAATGGGGAAAAAAAAAATAAAATGCGAATATATCAAAAAGTTGAAAATTGCCTTTGGAATAAATATTTATGAATTTGCGCACACATTGTAAATAATTGTGTAGACTTGTAGAAGTTAGCTGAAAACAATTGCATGTTAATTATAATAAATTAAATCGGCATCTACGAAATTTGCATAATAGAAACAAAAAATATGTGCAAATATTGTGTAAATTGTTGCGAGCAGCAATTCATTTTGTTAATTATGTTTGTGGTTTGCTGTTGTTGGCCAAGTTATGCATTATGTGGCCATTTCCATATGGCTTTAATGTACCTGCATAACAGGGCCGTAAATTGTGACCAACTCAATCGAGCACTCATTATCGGCTGATGCTGATAATGGCTTACCTCTTACCTCATCATTTCTATTCATTTATCAGCTGTTTTGTAATTTATGTTTTTTCACACTTTTTATTATCTATCTTTTCATTGCAGCTCGATAAGAATTGTACGAAATCCATTTATATAAATAAATAATTGATAAGCAGCTGCCGCACAGAGGTAAGCACTAAAAAAACAGCTCATAAATTTATAAATAAAGTAGGTAAACAACATTTGCCGCACAGGCAACGAGGCAGGTTAACAAATTTCTGGCTTGCCCCAATGCCAATTTGTAGTCTTAATTTATGAAAAGGTAAACAAGACCAAGGGCATTGTGTAGGCCAAAAACTAATAAACGCCAAGTATGGCCAACAAGAATTTAGTCTGTGTCTCCTGTGTTGCAGTTGCAACTTGCCCCCCCCAAAGTGTGGCATCTCGCATTGTCTTCGCTTGCGGTTCCCGACGCCGACGACGACGCCGACGCCGACTTTGACTCCGATTCGCTTTCGCGATTTCTTTAGTACTTCTCGACCAGTTCTTGCACTCCGTTCTGCTCGTTTCTCGTTATTGTGCCAAATGGCCATAAAAGGTTAATTGGGTCCTTAGCAACTTGCCCTGCAACAAATGATGCCAACATTCCACGCTTACCTCGGCGACTGCCGCTGCCGCTGCCGCTGCTGCTGCTGTTGCTGCTGCAAGCGACATAGAAAAATCTTAATTAGTTAATTAAAAACAACAAACAAACCCGAGCCCTTGTCCCATGTCCAATGTCCACAGTCCACAGTCCGTTGTTGCAACTAGTTCACTTGGACTACTGCATAATTCATGCGCCCCTAATGACAACCAAGTGGACCACGACCAGGACACCAATGCCAAAGCTAACAAGAAAGTGGAGCTCGTTGCGGCAAGCCGAATACAGACATGCCCTTGCCACAGAGCACATCAATTGATGAGAAATTTCTACAGTTTTTGGATTGCTTCAATTAAGATTTTTTCTTTTTAGAAATCTTAATCACAAATGGAGCCGAAGCCAAAATTCTAAACATTTTTTGGTTAAGGTTTTTTTTGCTGGAACAGCTCAAGAATCTCATTTCTCTCTCTCTCTCTCTCTCTCTCTGTCTCCAGTTTTGTGTCTCTCTTTTATTTTGTAATAGATTTCCAGTCAAATAATTCTAGAACCCGCCTTGCAAGGGTATCCAAACTGGGGTCATGGCTTCAGTTCTCACTTCTCCGTTCTCAGTTGTTCCATTGCCCAACCAGTTGTTGTTGTTCTTCTTCTTATAAGCGGGCAGCAATAGAGACACGTTGTCTGCTCCTAACCAAGTCCAACTATAGGTTCCCTGAGTGTGTTGTGTGTGTTGGCCGCAAATCCCCCGAGGTGACATTAAACTATGAAAGGCATTTAGCTTAGCGATTTATATAGGCGACTTTTTGACAGTTTTATGTCTTGCGCTGTCCATTGGACATTGGGCCTATCAACTGCTTCGCTCCGTTCCAAGGTGCACATGCCGGATAACGAGCTGAGAACCAACAACAACAACAGCAACAACAACAACAACAACAATAAGAAAAGCAAGCGCGTAAAACTGCTGGCGAAGCAGGCTGTTCTTGGTTTATGCTTCATTAAATGGGGCCAGGCAATGTTTATATTGCAATGGCTAAGGACCTCGTTATCCGCCTCAATCAATGCAATTGCGTGGAAGCGATTTATGGCTGCTGCCCGCTTTAAGCCCTTTACAACAGCATTTTGCAATTGCAACATTTACGACTCACTGGAGTGGGAAATTTGTGCAATTTAAACAAGCGCGCAAAAAATAAATGTACAAATGAAAAATGCTTAAAATCTTTCAAGTGTTTTGCTGCTCTTGAAATGCATGAAATGTGCTCGCTACAAATTTAGAGTAGTTCAAAATATATTTACTTTTTACGTAAAAATAAGCATAACGAAAACTGTAAAACTAATTGTGAAAATGTAAAAACAATGTTAAACAAAAGTTTTCTCTCTAAACAAAAACTTTGAATTATTTCCAGTTAAAATTAGTTCTAGTAAAGCTATGAAAATTTAAATTATAAATAGGCATTAGTTTGATTAGTCATTGTTTCTTTTTTTAACAATGCTAGGCAGTCTTCAAAATGTTAAACAAATGTTTTCATTCCAAACAATTGCTTTAGCATATTTCCAAGCAATTTCATCAAAAATGTATTCCAGTAAAATTCAAATTTGATTGATGAACTAGGTTAACCGTCTTTGTCTTGCCTTGGCTGTACCAATTGTTGTAGCCAAATAGTCAGTATGATTATAGATTAGTTTAATTGATACTCGTATTCATTTAAGTGGTACCTTTAACATTGACCTGAAAATCAATGCTAAGCTCAGGCTTAAGTTCAAGTTCAACTCAAGTTCAAAAAGACTATTTACAAAGGCAAACAGCTAGTTCCAAATTCAGCCTCGATTTTCACACAGAAATTGTTCACGTTCCCGAAAAAAAAACGAGAAAACAAAGCCATAATCGAGAGTTGGCCGTAAGCCGTAAGCCATTTTCGTTGGCTCCCACTGTGCCCAGCTCCATTACACAAATGTGTTAGCGAGGTGGGCGGGGGGGGGCAGCAGGGCAGGTGGAGTGGGTCAAGGGGCTGATCGGGTCTCTCCATGTTTAATCTCACGCAACCCAAAAGGTTTTTTTTTATATACACATTTCGCTTTTTGTTTTCTGTTTGTGTACCCTACTCGGTCATAAAAATGACCAACTGCGATTAGGGGCACAAAAATGAAACCATTTTTGTCATTTGACAGGCAATTTTCAAGCGTTACATTTTCGATTTCTCTTTTCACCTAACCAAATCCCCCCCCCCCCCACTTTCCCCTCTCCTTCTCCCTCTCTCTCTCTCTCTCTCTCTCTCTGTCTGTTTGTACCTAACTCATGTTGGCAACAAAGTTACTCGACCCATCGAAGTTACATTATATGTTTGCTGTCAGTTGCACCCACAAAATGTTTTGCTGCCCATAAAATGTCGAAGCATTTCCCCCCGCAAAATTCCAATCCCCTCCCACTTTCCCTCTCTATCCCCTTGCAATGCGTTTGCTGATAGTTTATGTAGAGCTCTGAAAGTATTTTTCCAAACCCATGAACACTTTTCACATGAATGCGGCTAAAAATCTGCTGCCATTTCTCATTCTGCTCGCATCCTTGATCCTTCTGCCGCTGCCTCTGCCTCTGTCTTTATTCTGGGTGTGTGTGTGTGTGTGTTGTGGGTGTCTTCGCATATTTAATCGAGTTTGCGACATATATTGACTTTATTATTAATGCCGGCTTCTGTGATTGCGCGTGTGTGTGTGTGTTTTTAGGCCCATATCATTTGATTAAATCTAAATCTGTTTATGCAGCAAAGTTATTAATTTTTCAACGCAAGCTGCACAAACAAAATTAACGCTGATAGCTTTTATTGGATTTATTAGAATGGCCCGAACGACGTGCAATAACAGTTGGCCAAATAGTTATTTTTTTATTCAATTTGACAACGATAAAAAAAAAATGTTGCCAGCCAGTTGGCCAAGGTCCAAAGCAGGCAGGCAGGCAGGAGTAGTGAACAAAAGGAGAAATGCAACGGAAAACCTGTGGAAAACAAAGCCGAGTCGAGGCGAGCCGATTCGAATCGATTTAAGTTGTGGTTGTTAGCCAAAATGAGTGGCTGAATGAATGCGCAAACAGAGCAGACACACGAATACAAATTGAGGTTGCTCTGAGGTTGCCTTTGGAAGCAGAAATTCAACTCGAATCGGATCAATTCATCTCTGACCTGGCCAAAAGCAAACAGCAGCAACAGGAGGAAAATCGTGGAAAATGCATTGCATATGCAAATGTTGAATTGATTTCTTATTTTGTTTGCGTTTGTCACTTTGACCATGAAACTTGAAATTGACTTGCAACCTTGCAGCCAAGTTCAAGGTCAGCCGCCAAGTGTTCTTCATACTTTTAATCAGTTCGCGGGTTTTTTCCTCGAACTTTTAATGAGTTTTCCGTTCGAGCTCATTTTTAGCTAATCTAATTAGCAGCTGATATATATATAGCTGACAGCTGCAGATCGTCAAAGCTTTTTCCCCAGCCACAAGTAATCAAATGGAAATGTGCAAAAGGCAAAAGGAAAAAGGAGCATGGAAAAACGCAGTTGGGGAAAACGTGTTTGGCCATTTCGTGCAATCATTTAATTGCAATTTAATAGCGCGCTCATCCTGTAATTTTTTTTTTTTTTTGCTCGAATTAATGAGAAGCGCGTAGAGCGGCGGCAATCAGCAAACGAAAGAAAATTGTGAAAAACGAGAAAAACTTTTAACATTTCTCATGGCAGGAGCACAAGCAGAGCAAAAAAAAAACAAAAAAAAAATAGACACATTTAATTACATTTGCTGGCAGTCATGACTCTACAGGAATCTATATAAGTGACTAGCATTTGCAGATAGATAATAGATGAGAGATAGGCGAAAGGTGTGTGTGTGTGTGTGTGTGTGTGTGTGTGTGTTGCGTGTGCGTGTGTGTCTTGTCAAATTGCAGAGTGCAACTGCAAAATATGCGTGGCATGTTTGTCGATCGTTCAACAGAGGATGCAAACTTGAATTGGGGCAACAAACTGTTGGTCATGGCAAAATTAACAGTTAAGCGCCAAACGGTAAATAATTGTCAATGACAACAACAACAACAACAACAAGCAGTCGACAAGTTGTCAGTAGCTGCTCCAAAAAAAAAAAAAAACAAAAACAAATACGAAAAAAATGCATTTCGTGCCACGTTTGGCTCGAAAGATGCTTTGGTTGTTGTTGCTTGCCTCGAATGAGGTTTGACTGGTTTCCCCATGCACCAAATAACCAAAAGGAGTCGCTCTCGACTGAGACTGGGAAGACCTGTTGTCTCTGCTGCCTCTGTTGCAAGCATCTTGGTTAGCTTCTGCCTCAGCTGCTGCTGCTGCTGCTGCTGCTGCTGCTGCTGCTTCTGCTTCTGCTTCTGGTACTGGTAATTCTAGTCGCCTTCTCGCTGTGCGCCTTGGCGGATGTGCAAATATTTTGATTAAATTTTCTCCCTGGCAACTTTCTTTCCAAAGTTGCAAACGAGATCTACACTCAGCAAAACTACAAATCGATCTGAATTTTCGCAAATTGCCATCATTTTCCCAGCGAGGGCAGTTCAGCGAATTATTCTCTTTATTATACTCTTTATTTTTTAAGAACAGGTGTTTTCATTTTTTGTTAGATAGATTTTTCTTAATTTGGATAAAATATTGCCATATTTCAGGGATTATCTTGCTTTACACAGCACTTTGGCAAGTTTTCTAATTTTTAAATTGTTATTAAAATGGAGTTGGTATTTAATGATTTAATATTTATACAAATATTTTGGATAATTCAAATTTAATTTAATATAATTTAATTTGACAAAACTTATTATTAATTATTTTGCCACTTGAATTAAACTCTAACATTGCAGTTGGTAGAGCATATTTCATGCTTATATTTGAGTAAGGATTTGCGTTTTTATCTTTTAGAAATTTAAATTAAATATAAATGTAAAATTAAATGTGATATTTAAATAATATTAATAATAATTAATATTTAATTTTTTATTTATTTTCAACTTAAATTTAAATTTGAATAAGTAATAGAAAATATTTCTTATAAATAGACAAATAACCTTGCTGCTTAAATAAATGTAGAAATTATTTCTAAATATGTGGAAATGATTACTTAACACCGGCAAAAGCTTTATAGTTTTCCGGCAATTTTCTAAATTTGAATTCCATTTATTCTGAGTGTAGCTGCGGCGGCTTTCAGCTCGAGCTCCTGTTCTCTGTGTTGTGTATGCGTGTGCAGCTGCCGGTTTTCTTGGCTCACAACACATTTCCTGCTTCTGCACAGAACACGTTTCTCACTCCAACTGCAGCTTCATCTTCATTATCAATTTCAGCCGCATCGTCATCATCCTCAACGTAATCATTGGTGGCTTTAGCTTGTTGCACGTCTTCGCCCAGTTGCGGTGACCTTAGCTGACACGGTGCATAATACAAAATCAGTGCCAACATTGTATCCAATTTGACGATTTTACAATTTTAACCATTTACACGGCGCATCATCGCTCCTCTCTCCGGCGTTTGGGTTTTCCATTCAATTCGTTTAGATGAATATCTTTCGTGATTTTTATTCATTTCTTTTGTATCTCAAGTTTATTGTCTTCATTACACGTGTCGGTTTGACCTTTAAATGGTTTCTTTTTGTGTTAGGCTTGCCCAAATACAACAGCAAAACCGAATTAATCTAAATCAAAGCAGTGCTTTATAGACAGCATCTGAGAGATGTTAAATTTTGGAAAGATCGACCAGAAGAGGAATATATGTAAGTATATTATCAAATTTCATTGCTATCGCTAATCGATTGTTATCGATTTTCGCCTAATGTAAACGAGGATAATTATCTTGAGCTGCGTTAGGTAAACTCATACCCCAGTTTCTAGCTCTTGTACTCTCTGAGATCGGCTAGTTTATGCAGGCTGATGGACAGGCATGACTAAATCGATTTGTTTGTTGATGCTTATCGGGAGAATATATTCACTTTCTTCTCCGTTTTAGTACTTTTGCCCAACTTCACCACACACTTAAAAGTATCTTAAAAATTCTGCGGTTGTTCAACTTTTCGATCAAGTCGGCGTTCTTTTCGGTATGGTCTTAGCTTGCCTCCAGCCAAAAATTAGGCAAAATTGTAATTGGTTGCAACTCCCGAAAACTTCATTTCGTGCCGCACGCAACTCATTAGAACTGAGAGCAGAGCTGTGCTGAGCAGAGAACTGAGCTGAGCTGAGCTGAGAACTGAGCTGGAAATTGTTGCGTGTGCCGCAAAAAGTTTCTTGGCCCGAAAATTGCAAATGAATATTCAACTCGGAGCTGAGGCTGCGTTCTAATAACTGTGGATTAAGTCTGCATAAATAATAATCATAATAAACTGCCAGCCATGAAAATTCGCATCGGTGCGCACAAGAATGTGCCTTTTGCCATCCCTTTTTTCGGATGGCAAAAGTTTTTGCATAAGAAAATGACAAATGATCAGCAAGCGGAGGGTTTCTCCAGTTCTTCCCGGATATCAGCTTCAAGTTGTGTTCTAGAAAAGTTACGCTGACAAAGAGAGCGAGAGAGTGTGAGAGAGAGAGAGAGAGAGAGAAAAGTGCGACAATAAAGTTTTCTTGTGTTTGAAATTCTTGGGCTTTGTTGCGCACAATTTGCGTTTTTGTTCGTTAACCGCTTTTTTTGCAGCGCGCGTAATATTTCATTTGGCTCAAATGGCAAACGTTGTTGGCCATTTTTGTTTTGTTTTCCATTTCTTGGCAAATAGTTTTGTTGGCTCCTCTGCTGCTCTTTGTTGCCAGTTTAATGTGCGTCCAATTATGCCAGCGATTAAATGCGTACTTTTGATAGATGAGCAACAATTAAAACAGAGTTGGGGAAAGAAAACTGTTCCGTCGATGGCAGATCATCCTCCGGGGTAAGGGGAGGTAAGGGAGACAATGGCAAACTTTACATGCAATTCAATTAATTGTTATCTTATCTCGCACGAAACTGAAATAAAACCAAAGCGAAAAACTCTTTTAAAGGCGCACAAATTGCTGCGGCGCTTATCAGTCAATTAGCCAAGAGATATGGCAACACAACACAACCAATTGCCGCACACACAGCAGCACTGCACATAGAGACAGAAAGAGAGAGGGAGAGTGGCAGATGGAGAGACAGAGATAAAGTGAGGGTTGAGCATTGAAGTTCGTGCGCTGAGGATTGGAAGTTAAACAAGGCAGCCCCAGGGCGTCATTCTTGCTCAGGTATAGCTCATTATATGAAGGTAACCGGGACTACACTCGACGAAAATGAATGGCTAGAAGAGAGCTAAGCTACAAAACGTAGCAGAAAATCCACTTAAGAATATGTAATCTCGACACAAGTGCAAAGCGTACCTCAAACAATGAAAATATACTTTGATTGAGTGCCTTTCTTGAACTTGACTCAAGTTTTTTGCCTGCCTACTTCTTATTGGGAATATCAAAATTCTAGTTTCAAGATTGTGTTTCTTTTCTTGTATGCTAAAAGTCTATATTTAATATATTCCATGCTTGAAAAGAAATTTGTGCTTAGCATCAGTTTGTTAAACCAAATCGAGTTTAGGCTGCAAATCCGATTCAATTGTTGTGAAATTTGAAGTTGAAGTTTATGCAAATTTTTGCCAGATTATGTTCGGCATTTGATTTCGTATGGCTAACTTGGAAGTAAGTAAAAGTTAACAAAAAAGTGAAAATTACCGTTATACTGTTGTTTTGCTTAATCATAATATCCATTTCCGTATATCCATGGCCGTTCAAAATTTCATTCGAATCGCCTTGACACCTTCCATTAGATTCCAAATATTTTGTCTGTGTAGGCCTTAGAACATTAGCAATTGACTTGATTGCTAGAAATGTGTTCAGCTAACAATACTAGTAGGATTATCTTGATTTTCGTTCAGTGTACACTTCCGTTTGCCTATCGAACGCCTCACGAATGCCGACTGTCGGCGCATATCTGTTTAATTTTAAGCGTTTTCCGCCTCAAGTTCTGTCCGCCCCTCTCTCTTTCATCAGTCAGTGTCTGTCTGTCTGTCTGTCTGTCTGTCCGCCCTCGGTTGGTGATAAGCACTAATAATAAAATACTTGCACTGCGTGCTGTAGTTTTATGACAGGCAATCGGGCGCTCAACAATCCAACAATCGAATCATTTCATTTTGGTTTGCTGGCTTTTGCGACTGACAAATTGGCCATGTAACCATTGTTGCTGCTGCTGCCAATTGTAGATATTGCCATTTATGAACCCCCCCCCCTACCAATTTCCTTCCCATTATCCCCCCAGCTATGTGGCAATTGGAAACCGCAGCTCATTTAGCACAGGCAAACACTGCGCCAAATGTAAATACATTCAAATTGTTGATAGAACAAGTTAGCCAAGGTGTCCGTGCTGGTCAGAGTACACCAAACAAAAGAATAATATTTACAATTGCACATTGAAAAATATGTTAAAATTGTAGTACAACATTTGAAGTTGGATTTTCACATATCGTTTGTGCTTTGCATTCAGATAATCTTAACTTAATCTGTAAATAAGCAGCCCTTAAAGTTAAATCAACAAAAATAAATTAAATAGAGACTTATTTTAATTCGTGAAAAAACAGTTAATAAAAGCAAACTCATTAACAAAGTCTTCTTTAAACCTTTGGCTTAGTTGGTGAATAAACAGCAATAAAAGCTAAATCTGCAAAACAAACTTGTTAATACATTTTTCAGAATCTCTCATCCCTAATGACCTTTTAATATTAATAAATTAACAAAAATAAACTCATTAGTAAATATTTACTAATATATTATACTTATGCTTCCTTAAAGATTCTCCAATCTTTAGAACCACTCCACAAACTTTATTCCATATCTCTGCTTGAAATTCTGCACACGCTCAAAATTAAAGATTTATTTTTTTCCTTCTTTTGTATACAAGTTCCCATAATTGCTTCGCAACTATCGCAGTTGGCTGTTATCTTTAGCATTAAACCATGACATAATTAGTAAAAATCGTTCGACAATACTTGAATTTATCTATTGTGCCCCGCTTATCTCCGGGCTGGCTGATTACGATGCAATTAACTTTCAGTTTCCTGGGAAATGTTGTTCTAAACGCCCTCGTAGAAGTGATATGTGATATTGCGACTGCCAAATGAAATGTGAAAATGTAAAATTCAAGCTGTGAGTGGAAACCGCAAAATATTTATGATTTTGCACAAAGTGCGAATGACGTGAAAATCGTTTCGATTGTGAAATCCTCTATCCGTTATTGCATTTCAAATTGCGTATTCGCCACGTGGCCATCCGTGAATTTTAATTAACAAACAGTTTAAATGCAATTTTTGACAGACAAAAAAACAAAAAAGGCAACAGCTCGACACGAGCTGATGTCTCGTTATAAAATGCACCGAAAAAAGTCCAAAATGTAATCGGAAAATGCATTTGCAAACCCATCAATTATGGATTGTGCTACAAATGCGTGGCGATGCCCACTGAAGTAATTAAATGGCTTTCAACACTTTTGGCCAACTGCAAATGACAGGACTGAGCATTAGATTAGTGGAGCGAATATATATAATACATAGAGTTTGAATTATATATAAGCACTTCTATATATTAAAGATTTGCAGGGCAGAGCAAAGTGTTTCTATATTACAGTCGATGTAGCCACAAAGGGTAAAAAGTGTATGGTTTTGGATTGCATTTTAGAGGCAGTACCATCCCTTAACTAGGCTCCTAAGCGTGCTTAACACTTAAACAAAAGATCATTTAGATCGTTTCACTATATCCTACAGATACCATAGAAACAATCGGTCGAAGGATGATTTCTTGAATGAGCAACTCTTTTGACCAAGTTACCTAAACCAAAGTCTTATTTTGCTCCTAGATATCTAATGCAATAAAGCTACTTTAAATTCCTGATTGAAATTAGACTTCCATGTTCCAGGGTATCCATTCTTCGCCATGCTCAACTGCCTCGTAATATATTCGTCTCATTTTCAGTGGTATTTGCTGCATTCAATTTGTTGCTCGCAAATGTTACAATTTATTCAAAATGAACTGCTGTATTGGGTTGAGTGCCTATTTATATACATTCAAACTGTAAACCACTCGCTTCGCTTCGCACAATGCTCTTTTTCCCCGATTGCCTGGCAACTCTAATCGCTCTATTTTGTGAGCTTGGCATTACATTGCAAACTTTTCCAGCTGACTGAGGACATGATATGTTTCCTTCCCCTAGCACCTCTTTCTCACTGCTTTTCAATTTATAAGCACACAGACACAAACACACAACGGAAATTGTATACTTTGTGTGTGTGTGTGTGTGTGTGTGGCAGTGGAAGTGGGGAAAGTGAGGGTAAGAGAGAGAGAGAGAGAGAGCGAGTGGGGGCAGAGTGGGGTAGTAGCTGTTGGCAGGTTGTGGCAATGCTACTTGAACTGAGAACCCAACGAGCCATAACAAAAGGCACACGAAGTAATTAACTTGTATTTATTGTATGCACACATAGTCCGCATAGCTGACATTGGGCAGGAGGACAGACAAAGAGGCGGAGTGTGGGGGGCGTGGTCTCTACCCTCTCTCTTACTCTCCCGCCAGCTGCGCCTCTCTTTTTCCGCTTGTTGTGCTGTGGCTGACATGGCTGGCTTGGCTAATTGATAAGCTTGCCCTGGTGTTCGTCTCACTCTGCGCTCTGCATGTGCATTCAATTACTTGGCCTGGCCCATGGCCAAGTCATGACTCCCCGCTTAGAGCGAATAGCGAATAGGGGGCATTAACTGGGCAGCTTTAACTGCCACAAATGCGCAGCACTGCCACCGCTAGGGGCCCCCAGGCCAGGCCAGGCTCGGCTCTCTGTTCTCTGTGTTTGCCACATTACGCGGCAGCCCAGCTAATAGTAAAAATATTTATTAGTTTTTTTTTATGCCCCAATCAGCACACAGCACAGTGGTGAGCAGGAGTTCTGCAACTTTTTAGCAAGATAAATATATAATTAAACAAGTTGGAATGATAAAGTCAAGAGGAGCCAGCTAAAGACTGTTTTTAAAGCTCTTCTTAACTTGCTCAATATGTAAATATTTTTATTAATTACATGTCTGGGTTAATTCTATATAATTTTAGATGATATTTTTTAACTACTATCGAGCACCGATTATTATCGATATATGCGAAACGGTTGCATCTATCCTAAAGTTGATCGCGTTTGCGAAACGTGAACTTACTTTGCAAATTTAGAATCGTTAACTCTTTGAAAAACTGAGAAGGACTTGTTGACAGGCAGACGATGCTTCCTTTGCCTGTTCCTTACGTGAGCACAACTTCGCTACTAGTTTTTAACCATTTTTAATAGCAGCTGGGTATAAATATATGTTAAGCATCTACAATTACAAATGAGTTCATAAGCTTTAAGTTTTTTACTTGGAAAAAATGGGCATTCGTTTTTTATCGAAATATGTAATTGTTTTTTTTTTTTTTTGCGCTTCTTACGTATTTCTTGTTGGAGTATTATCTTTTATATTATATGTGAGGCAGCAACGTGGCACGCAACAGTGGCACTCGCTGTGGGGCAGCTGTGGCTCAAGTTGCATGCCATTTAACTTAGGACTGGTTGCAGATGCCAACTGCCTGTTCCTGGGCGTGTCTGCAATTATATAATATTGGCGTTAGTCGCATGCGGAAGAGCTTAATTGCGGCTCAATGCCAGAAATTAGAAATAAAAATCAATCTAGGCTAGCCAATCATTCGATTTACCTTTCATTTTATGGCTTAATGCATGGAGAGCAACTTAATCGAGTGCAGATTAGATTCGAGCACAAATTCAACTCACATTCAACACTCTCAACTCAATCCATTTGCCTAACTTACACTTTCTGTTTGCTTCATTTGCACAGGCTGCTGGGGAGAGACAACTGAGACGTGAGCTGGACAAACAGAACAAGGCTCCGTTGCTGGCACATCATATCCTAAACTTCAGACTGACTCACCCGGAGGGAAATGACAACTAATTGACAGAGGTGCTGTAAGGCCATGTTGCAGCAAGGATAACAGCAACAACAATTGACCACACATATCAGCAATTTAACAAAAATAAATCAACACTCGCAGCCAACTGTTTAATGTACTTTAAACTGTGCGTGGCACGCAACTCATCGATTTCCACAAGCCATTAACAGTTGCTGCAGCAATTGCAGCCACAAAGGAAATAACAGAGTCAGAGTCAGAGTCAGAGTCAGAGTCAGAGTCACAGTCACAGTTACAAGTCGGAGGCATAAAATCAACCTCGTCCTCATCATCATCAGCAGCAGCAACATGGCTTTCATTTGGCGTCGTCGCTCCACAACAATTGTGAAACTGGTGGCTTTAATGCTGGCCATTTGGTTCTGCATTGCGTTCCTCATCTACACGGACGACACAAGACGCCGTGCGGTGCAGGAGAGCAGCGGTGGCAGCGGTTACGGTGTTGCAAACAACATCAACAGTGGCGGTGCTGGTGGTGGTTTTGGTGGTGGTGGAGATCCCATTGCAATGGCCCTGAAAAATGGTCCCATCTCTGGTGAAGAGGATGCCGCATTTAATGCGATTGATCGCGAGGCGCCACAAGAGGCGGATGTGCCCCCCACAGCCAAGCACAAGCGCGTTAAGGTCATTCCCCGGGGGCAGCAACAACAGCCACATGCCCAGGACAAGGTCATCCACAAAAAGTCGCCGCTGGCCAACAATGAGGGTAAGTTGAGCTCACATTTTAATTAACATTCAATTTCCCCGCGGCTGTAATTAATGCCTGCGTTTGAAATTAAAACTTTGACGTGCCATTAGCATTGCGCTGCTATTATAAATCAAAGTTGTTAACTTTGTTATCAACTATCCACTATCCACTATCAACTATCTCAGCCATCAGCAGTCATCTGTCGAGTTAATGAGCCACAAACAAGTTAAGCAAACTTCAACTTTGTTTAACTGAAACCAAAAGTGAAACTCGTATTAAATGTCAAAGCAGCCCAAATGTTATAATTGAATCAATTGCGCAAGTGAAACTGACTGGCAACTGTCAAAATTCTTAAATTCAGCGAGTACTTGTCTTTAATCAGCGTTGTTATTTAGTTCTTAGATTATTATTCATTTTGAGCAACCATTCAAGATTTTTTATGCCACAACAAAAAATCAATCTTAAATTATGACAAACAAAATAGAATTTTGGTTTTGGGCACTCCTGCAAAATCGAATTTCATTACACATTTTCAAAAGTTCCTTTAAATGATATAATTGTGATTTTGTCAAGATCAGAGTAGTTTAGTGAAGCTTCTAAAGATAGATTAAGATAAATGATATGATTTCGAAAACTCCAAAAGCGCTCAACTTTTGCTCTTTCTCAAATATGATTCATTCTTCATTGCCGTCTGCTTTTTGTATAGGGATAATCTTTTGATTTGATTACATGTATATATATATATATATATTTGATTACTTCTTAACTGGAATTTAATGTGAGTACTTGTAAATGTAATCGCTGCATGCATGCAAACTCAGATTCCATCTGCAGATGAGTTACTTTATTTATTTGCTGTACCCAACGCAGCCCAGCCCAGCCCAGCCCAGTCCGGCCGGGCACATAACGTGGGAATGATATCTTTTTAAGGCCATGAGAGACTGGCTATAAATTCCTCTGCTCCGCTGACATAATTAATGTGCACATCAGTCGAGAAGTAACCACGCCTTTTTTGTTGCAGACCTCCTTTGCTATCTGGATTTGTTCTGTTTTATTGTTGCCAATTCATTTGCTGCCGCTGCTGCTGTTGCTGTTGCAGCCACGTTTTGTACACCTGCATAGCAAATGTGTAACATTAATATTTATAATGAAATTAGTTGTGGATTAAAGCACATTTCTCGCTCCATTCATCACAGTGTTAGCTAACTTGGCTCTTATTGCTGTAATCAGTTTTTTAGATCTCTGTATGGGGTTTTCCCATTGCCATTCCTGTTTTTCCATCCATTTCCACTCCCATTCCCATTCTCCCTATTCACACTTTATATTCACACCATTGCTGATTCCCATCCACGCTCTCTCTCTCTCTCTCTCTCTCTCTCTCCACTCTGCTGTCTGCTGTCTGTTTCTTGGTCAGGTTTTTGCATTTTAGGTCAGGCAGCCAGAAATCGAACTAAACGCATCGATAATCACACATTGCTAAGTTCTCCCTCCCTCCTCCACACGTCTCATCTCGTTGGTTGTGTCGTCTTTGGTTCCTTTTTAAGAAAAATTTCTAACGAGTTTTACAAGCATGTTAAAGATGCCAACGGCGACAACAACAGCGAAGCGAGAGAGGCAGGAGCTCTGCCACTTAACAACTTGCAATTGTTGCCAAACAGCCTTTTTCCAAATGGGGTCAAGGGGGGGTCGTGGTGTGGTGGTGGTGTGGTGGTAAATAGAGAGACCAGACTTGACTCATGCCGCTGTCAAGTGCGGCATTCGCATTAAGCATATTAAAAATGCAACAACAACAACAACACTTGCCACTAATCAGGCAGAAACCTTCAATTGTCGGTCCCTCGAACAGAGCTTTTACTCAATGGACTGAATGACTGCCTCATTGCTGTTGTGTGTGTGTGTGTGTATTGTGTGTATTGTGTGTATTGTGTGTATTCTGCGTGTGTGTGTGTTGACCAAATCAATGAGAAGCAGTCAGCCGTGGCTTTGGTGCAAGTGCTGGCGACCAATTCTATTGGCCGAGACACAATGTATGCTGCATGTGGTACAAGCATTTAAGATTGCATCTAGGGGAATTCTGCATAGCTGCATATTTCTGTTGCCTGCACTCAGAAAAAAATCGTCCACCATTTTAGTAAAAATAATAATAAATATAAAGTTTTTCTAGCTTAGAAATAATTTCTAATCATTAGAAGAAATAATATTCGAAATATTAGAAAGACGACAATCCCTAAAATGTTGCTATATGATTTACTAAAATGTGGGTCGATTTTTGATCTGAGTGCACACACACACAAACACACACACACACACACACAGATGAACACATGCAGACGCAAGCACACACACAGCGGGGCAAAAGCACACAATGCACGTATCTGCAATTTCGCATATCATGTTTGCATCTCTCTGTGGCGCTGTGGCAGCCTCCTCCTTCTCCTCAACATCATCATCATCATCATCATCATCATCGGCAACATCTCGCCAAAGGTGGCAAGGCTACAAGTTGTTGCTGTTGTTGCTGTGGCTATTTGCTGATCCTGTCGTGCAGCGTTCGCCCCGTGGCGTCAAAATTGTGTGCAAGCGTACAACGTTTACCAACACTTCCGCTTGCAACGCACAGTACCAGACTCCTCGAGTCGACTCGAGTGCTGCGGTTGCACTGTGGTTCGCCATGACTCCAACCGTTTGTGTCTGTCTGCGTCTTCTAGCTCTGCTCGCTCGGCCTATGTTCATAGCTGGTAATTAGTGCTGTTGTACTTATTGGCCTGGCCTTGGGGCGCTTACCACCAAAAGACGTGGCCAACACGACGTTTATCGCGCTCACGCATCAAACCCAGCTAGCAGGCAACTGGCAGGCAGACAGACAGACAGACAGACAGACAGACAGGCAGATAGTATCACTACTCAGTCAGTCAGACTGTCACCCACACACTAAAAAAAAATACAAAAATTTCTATTTAATTTATTTTTAATTTCCAACTTCAAAGAAGAATTGGTTTCTCTGACATTCTTCCCATTGAATTCAATTAAATTCCCTTAGCCATTCCATCTAGTATTTGCTCCCTCTCTCCCTCTCTCTCCCTCTCTGTCTCTTCCTCTCTCTTCCTATATTTGAGGTTTATTTTTGTTCTTTTTTAATATTTTCCTTTTTATGCGACTTTCATGCTCAGAAGTAAGGTCAACTATCTGAGATTTATACATACATAAAAGTGTTATTTTATTTATATATATTTCTCTATTACTATCTCTACTAACACTCTTATTCTGTCTATCTGTTAGACTCTCTCGGAGAGTCTCTCTCCCTTAAACTCCCTTTCTGCCTGTCTTAGTCTACCTTTATCTTAGTCTCTCTCTGTCTTTCACTCTCTTGGTATCTGTCTTGATCATTTTCTCGCTTTATCTCTTTCTATATTAGTCTCTCTCTCTTTCACTCTCTCACTCTCTCCTGCTATCCTTCCGTTTTTATTGCCATCTCTTTATTTTTTGCTAGCTGCCTCTATTCATATTTTTAGCTGTTTTTCTCTTCCTCTCTCCGACCATCTCTCTCTCTCTCTCTCTCTCTCTCTCTGTCTCTCTCTATATATATACTCTCTTCGTTTCTCTTACTTATCTAGGTACAATATTCATTATTAAAATCCATTTTCTCGTCTATCTAATCCAAAAATTCAAATGATTCCCTCAATTACAACAAAAATATCTTTTTTTGTTCTTCATCTAATTTTATTTTTCAAATTGTAAGCTCCAATTTCTCGCTGTGCAGCTAGTCACCCAGTCAGTCACCCAGTCAGTCACCCAGTCAGTCACCCAGTCAGTCCCCCAGTGAGTCAGTCAAGTTGCCCGCTGGCCATGCCTTTAATACGTTCACTATCTGGATCTTGGCCACGTTGCTTGCCTTTCCCACTGGACTCTGTGCCTTGGCCGGCTCCTGCCCCTCTCCTGCCCCCCTCGTTCCCTCTTCGGCCGGCATTTGTCGTCTCACCCATGCTGTTTTCTCCTCTTGCTTGTACTTTTTTTTGTTTTCTTACAATTTAGCAGCAATAATGATTTTGTACATACAATACAATGCCACGCCCCCTGCAAAGCCTCCTATCTCGACGAAAAAAGAGGGAAGTAAACGCCTCTGGGAACAGCTGCTGCTGCTGCCTGCCTGCCTGCCTGAAGAATAGATTTTGTAGATCTGTAAATTGCTGATTTCAGATTGTAGATTGCAGATTGCAGATTGCAAATTGATTGCCTCGAGTTTGTTTTTAATCAATCAGATTTGAGTATGCGTGGGTGTGTGTGTGTATCTATCTGTTACAGGTGAGTACAGTGTTCACTCGCAGTTCTTCTTCTGGTTTCCGCCTCGCCAAAAACAGTTTTACTCTTATGCATATTTTATGCTGCTTAAAATGGGAAATAAACTGATTCCAAACTGATAGATTGGAAAATATATTATTTGTACAACGTTCGCTCGCTGCGATAATCTCCGCTACAATATCTTCTCGGCCTGATCAGCATCTGGACACGCTTCAAGGACTCATAGGCAGAGGTAAAATACAGCCACATAATGCCTCTGCCGAAGGTGTTGTCATTGTATTGTCCAGTCAGATGGCTGTAATAATATTAAATATATATTGACTACTCTTGCTCATGGATATAAAGGTGTGTCTTACGTGGAGTGACAAGCTTTGTACCACCAGGCGCCCATATATTTCTCAGCGCAGTGGCTTTCCGATGCATCGTTGTCCCGGTCCCGAGTTGAGAACTTTTGTCCCACATGATCTCGCATCTCGTCGCCCGCATCGCCAGAGAAGCGGCCCAGTGTGAGCAGTTTGTAGGCTTCCTCCTCGCTGCCGATTACAAATTGTTCATATCTGGCAAACCTTTTGCGACCCTTAAAATCCTCCATGGCAATGTGCAATTCCTGATCCACAGCCTTGGTCATTTTATGCAGCTTCTCGAGCCCAATGAAAAACTCGCCCGTCACATTTCCGAAACCATTTTTGTAGTCCTCCCAGTAGAGAAAGAAGTCCACACTGCCGTCCTCGCGTCTCAGCACCGTTGTCCAGCCACCGCCCTGCGTCTCCTCATCGCAACTAACGTTGAATGGTTGCTGACTGTAACTGGGCACGAGTATCTCATAGATGCCAGTGCGGTGACTCAGAAGTGTTGCCTCCAAACAGCTGCTGGGCCACTGTTGGGACTCCTCCAAACTTGGCATCAAGTCGACCTGCTTCACAGGATCCACATTGCTGAGATTGTTCAACAGACTGGTCAACTCATTGACTTTACCTATCAGCTTATTCAGCAAGCCGCTCTGACGAATCTGTTCCGATCTGTGTATTAAGCGTGTCTTAAATATATTCGAATTACAAATCTAATTTCAAATACAAACCTTATCTCTTCGAGCTGTACTTCCTGGGATCTATTGAGGTCCTCTTTGTTTTCGGTCATATTCTCATTTTGATCGGTTAACCTTATCTCTTCGAGCTGTACTTGCTGGGAACTGTTGAGGTCCTCTATGGTTTCGGCAACTATTTTGGTTATATTCTCATTTTGACTGCAGAACAGCTTTAATAGGAATAAAATGAAAATAATTTTGAACAACATTTTTGAGTTCAACTTAATTAAGATTTGAACATCAGCACTGATCGAATCCGACTGAAGAAGCTGAGTTGCTTTCGACTAAATTTATAGCCAGCAAATATTATTATTTATATTAATTTGTGGCATGTTCCTTTGTGTGTTTAATATTCTAATCTTTTTGTTAGCTTTCCCATTCATTTTGTGTCTCTTATCATCAGCGAGGTAGACTCTTAACTGCAGGGTAACAGCTAGTCGAGCTCTTTCTTTCTCTTTTTTAAAGCAAACTTATTGGAAATGCTTGCCTAGCAAATAATATATTGATTAGCAAATGTATGTCACCTTAAACCTAATTATCAATTTCAACATTTCTAATCATGAGTTATTCTAAGCAATCTTTGACAATTAGACCAATCATTTTGTTGATATTCATATTTAGACATTCTTTTGCTTTGGATTTCTATCAATAGAGTGATTAGTTAGAGATTAGTTAGATTAGTTAGAGATCTATAAAGTGGCGAATTGTTGGCAAAAAGTTTTGATTACTGAAAGAAATTCACTTTTGCTTTTTAGTTAAAAGTTAGTTTATCTCGCATTTGTTCCAGTTCTTCTAAACACAATCGATAAAATACCTATCGATAGACATCGACAAGCTATTATAGCCGCAGTTTGATGTCAGAGTTCGAACATACCTTTTGGCAGACGTTTTGTGTTTATAGAGTTCAAAGTCAAATCGTTTTGCTTTAAGGTTTATAACCATGTATTCTTTTAAGCAACCCATAACAATTTGGCCATTCTCATAATATATTGGCATCGCTTTAACTTGGCTTTCTTAACTCCTGATGCTGCCTTCCTGAATTTGCGACTTTTAGCTTGCAGATTGATTGCCTCGCGTCCGCAGCCAGTTTTTAATCAATGCTAATACCCAGTAATGTTGTTAACACACACAGATTTTAGTGTGTTTGTGTGTGTGTCTATTGTCCTCGTTTCGGCGAGTCCTTTGGGGAAACCAATCCCTCTTTCAGTCGTCGCCACCTATTCGAATTCATTTTGCAAATAACGCTACTTTGGCATATTATGTTCCCTTTTATGCGTTATGTCGGCAAATGCCAGGACGGGCAGATTGTGCCGGCAGTTTGTTAGGCAGTTTGGTAGGTGCCCCACAGCCATTTGTATATCTGACTGTTTGTGTATGCCACACACACACACACACAAACACACACACATTGGCAAAGCTCCTACTTGCCGCACACACACACACAACAGACGCTCCCACTTTTTGTCTTTTCGCGCAACGAACGCTTGATAGCCTCCTGTCACGCTCAGGCCTATCCCTCTTCTCGTTTCCCTCTCTCCCTCTCCCTCTCCCGCTCTCTCTGTCTCTCTGTCTCTCTCTGGCCTGACCATGTCCATAAACTGCCGATAGATATTAAAATTATATGGATAGATAACACATACGCTGTGCCGCATCCTGTTTGCCTATACAGTGAACGCCTGTTAAGCGTAAATAAGGATAATTGAGAGTGTTGCGTGTATTTCACACACATAGACATGTTTTGCCAGATGGTTGCATAATTCAGCATAACTTTTATTACACAATTAAAAAGTTGATGGCAAAAGTTCTTAAAAGCAAGCAGTGCTTAAAACCCAAATTATATTTGGGTTATACAGTCATAAAAATAGTCGTTCTGAATTTTAGAAATTCTACAAAACTCTACAAAGGTTTCCTCATCTTTTGAAACCGCATTTCAGCAAGTCTTTTTCTCTAAGAATCATTTTTTGCAGATAAACTGTCAGATTTGTAGAACGATTTCAACTTTAGTTCGATTTTTCTTTAAGTGTTTTAAAGATATCTCTCCCGCCGTTCACTAACCCTTCACTTGTACTCGAATCGAGTGCTCACTGTACAGTTTGAATTGGTATTTTTCTATATTCCCGATATATTTATGCCATAATTGGATTGTGCTCAGGTGGCTACAGTTGAAAGGCAACGTGCCCCTTTCGAATGCCATAACACATTCCATGCTGCGCTATAAATAAGTAAATCAATAAAGCACATAAAAAAATAGGAAAGGACGAAGCACGAAGGACGAGGCACCTCCGGAACTGAACTGAACTGAACTGAATTGAACAGAGCTGAGCTTGCCTTCCATTTTATTGTTTTTTATTATGATGCGTGTGCGCACAGCATGCAAAAAGTTCATTACACAAAAGCAAGCCGTTGAGTGTGGGTCGGTGTGTGTGTGTGTTGGTGTGTGTGTTGCTTAGTGTCCTTTCTCGCACTCCTTCTTCCTTCACTTGCTTGGCAGACGCGTGAATATTTCCCGCAATGAAGTTGTAACTACGACAAATCATAAAATTTATGTGCGTAGCCTCCGCATCCTCCCACTTTTTATTTTTTAGGTTTTGCCCACTTTAATGGCTTTTGCTGTGCGACCAAAAATTTATCACCGCCTGATTGGGGTCTCTTTGGTTACGGTTCTTAGCCAAGTTATAATGTGGCCAACTTGCACCGCTAGCCTAAAGTCGGGCTTCTGCTTTTATGGCTTTTGTTTTTCTCTCCTTTTTTTATGCAGCCAGCGTTTACTTTATGTTTATTGAAATGATTGCGGTAATTGAAATGTTTTTCATTGTGCGGCATTCTCTCACATACACACACACATACACACAAACATACACACACACACACACGCATACACACACGTGCGGAATGAGTAAAGGAACTGTGCCAATAAGTGTCACTTCTGGCTGACAAATCTCATAAAAAGCAGCGACTTGCTGCCAGCCGGAACAGATTCATACTTTTCCATGCAAATGCAAATAACAAGATAATATAATGTACACACACACACACACATATACACACACACACACACACTCAGTCAGAAGCAGCACTCGTGTGCAAGTTGTGGCACAGACAACCCGCATACGCACCGTGCCACACTGGCTGCAAGAGCTGACTCGGCTTGCATTGAGAATGTCACATAAAATAATATTACTTATTTTTGGATAATATTTCACATCGATTGAGATCAGTGGAGCGCATAAGAGAAGTGGAAATGGTGTCTGAAATTATTGAAGGCTTTATGGAAAATAATAAAGCTGTTTAAATGTGACAGAGACTCTAAGAGAAGAAGACCTTAAATTTGGAATATAAGATCTTGTTTGCAAAACGCAGATCAAGTTTATTTAATTTCACCAAAACCTAGCTCAGTTTCGCAAATATCGATTCATATGCAAATATAATGTAGTCTGACTAGTCTATAATTGTTAATATGTATATAATCAAAATACGTTAAGCAAAACGTATTTTATTATTTAGGAAATTGGGTTAGCAAAAAATTAATTACAGCAGGATTATATTGACTTAAAAGGCGAGCCCTCTCGACTATTGTTACTTGTTGATTGATCATTATTTAATTGACTGTTTTGGTCACTCTCACAAATCACATCCAAACTTGAAATAATCATTGCTTAGATTATGTGTTTATCTAGTTTAATGCTGCACTCTGAACTACAAAACAGATCTCCTGTCATAGTTCATGTTGAGTTTGCATTTGTAAACTTTCCCAGTTACAAGTCGTGTATTTTTGTTCCACTGTGCGCTTTTCTGTTGAATTTGCAAGGCGAAGCATTTTTCATTCACGACGCTGATGATGACAACTTTTCATGTCAAATGCATTGCGATTTATCTTCGCAGCGTGTGACATGTTGTGTGTATGTGTGTGCGAGTGTGCGTAAGTCGTAAATTTCACGCTCAACAAAGCAGCACTAGAAAGAGCATCCTTTCGAGCATCCATCCCCACATCCATGCAAATTTGATGCCAAATCAAACAGCAACGACTAATCATCCTCTCCTATCTCGCTCTCTCTTCTAGATAAAAATGTTTTGGATGCGCCAGTGGCAGTCGGTGGTGTGGTGGATAATGCCGGGGAGATGGGCAAGCCAGTTGTCCTACCCAAGGAATTGTCACCGGATGTGAAGAAGGTGGTTGACGAGGGCTGGACAAATAATGCCTTCAATCAGTATGTGTCCGATATGATATCCGTTCATCGCTCGCTGCCCGATCCACGAGATGCCTGGTGCAAGGACTCGGCCCGCTATCTGAGCAATTTGCCCAAGACAGATGTCATCATTTGTTTCCACAACGAAGCGTGGTCCGTCCTCCTACGCACTGTGCACTCAGTGCTGGACAGATCGCCACCCGAACTGATTGGTGAAATAATTCTAGTTGATGATTACAGCGATATGCGTAAGTTTCCCTAAGATTATTATCCGATTTTAGTTTGAGTTTGACCTATTTGCCTTGTTGTTCGCAGCTCATTTGAAAAAGGATCTGGAGCATTATTTCGTCGATTATCCCATGGTGAAGATTGTGCGTGGACCACAGAGAGAGGGCCTGATACGAGCCCGTCTCCTCGGCGCCCAGTATGCCAAATCCCCGGTCATCACCTATCTGGACTCGCATTGTGAATGTGCCGAAGGTAAAATGCCATTGCCCATTTACAATTTGCTTATTTTGTTTGTTTTTATGCTGGCTGCCCAAAAGTATGCAGCGAATTTATCCAATTAACTTCCCATCTCATGTTTAATGAATTTGTTGCATATTTTCCTTATATACATAAATATATATATTTTGCATGGTAATTGACTGCCAAATTGTTCGGTCCAGTTCTCGTTGACCCGTCTAAATTAACGCTAAATTAATTATTTGATTGCGCAACAAGCCGTTGAACAAAACAACCCTCGCATTCTAATATCCATTCCAACACACTGATCCCATTAAAATGGGTACAAAGAGTACACTGAAGTTGTGCGAATATACATATGTGGCAGGCAGAAGGCAGCATAAAGAGCCAAGTATATATATGCTTGATAAACAATCGAGTCGATTTAGCTATGTGCGTCTATCGATCTACGGGACTGCAAATTTGGCATATACATAAGTTGCACTTGTTTGGCGCATATCGATATAAATCGATCATCAATAGCAGTAGAAGATGTATTCGGGCATATTATGGATTTACTAAAAAAATTTCATTAAGAACAGATAATAACCATTTTTTTTCACAATAAAAAAAACAACTTGACTATATACACTATATATAGTATTTAAAGAGGTATCTCCTAGTCGAGTTGTCTCGTCTAGGCCAGTCTAAATTGTTTCGAAATGCAGTCAACATAAAATAGCTAATCAAAAAAGGACATAAAATCAAATTCGAATACAAACCCAAAAGAAGAGCTGAAACATAAAAATCTAAGCAATGTTTTGTTTATTTATTTTATTTTTTGGTTGGTTCGCTTTAGGCGCATTTCGCATTTTGCAAATCCCGAGAGTGCTCTAAACGTGACCATCAATTTTGCTGTAACATTTGATAGCCCAAAGATGAGATTCCTAGCGACAATAACAACAACAAATGCCAATAAAACAAAGCCGACTAGTAAATCACTTAATCTTCACTTTTGTTTCTATTTTTCTTCTTTTTTTGGGTTTTCTTTCTTTTCTTTTTGGCCGGCCGGCACTCGAGCGTTGATAGCGCTGATTGCTTTATACTCGTCGCCACAAAATTCATTGTGTTTAAGGCTAAAATGATGGAAGAGCTAACAAAACACAATCAATTTTGTTTATTGCACACGGAATCGATGAAACCAAAAGACAAAGCGAAAGAAAAGCGCAAACTATGGAACAAATATCAGAATACAGATAAACTTTTCAGTCCAAGAACTTGAGTGTGTGTGTGTGTGTGTGTGTGTGTGCATGGTGTGTGTGGTGTGTGTGGAAGGTTGTGCGCTGTTTTGGTTCTTCCATTTTATTTGGGAGTCGTCAGCGTCGTTGTCCCCAATACAGATATATGATGGATGACATGGCCAACAGGGCTCGGACAGCACTTGGCCAAAGCAATTAAAGGAAGCAACAAACTAAACTCGAAGAAACACCATTTTCATTGCAGTTTTTCCCAAATTCACAATAGATTATCACTCGATGGTTATTCCAAAAGTGCTTGTACGAATGGATGAAAACTTTTATATTCCAAAATTAAGTAACAATTTTTGTGATTGATTTGATAACTGCATTTATAATAAATCTAAAGTTGGAAGCGTGATTCTTGGTCGAAATTCATTTTAAAATTTTATTCTCAAGAAGTGCTAGGTGGGCTCAAAACTTTCAAATGCCACAACTTGCTCAAAAATTAACTGAATTTCCAGATAAGGGCTTTTTAATTAAGGCTTGGCACCTGATTAGAACGCGATTCTGCCCCGATATGCATGTTGAGATTATTTATTCAAAAACTGTATGTCTTAACAATGTTCAATCCTTAGCTCATATCTCCCCGATAATTTCAAATATCTTTATAATTCGGATTCACGCCCAATCTAAATTCCTCTTTAGCTTCTAACTAACCTAGGCAATATCTCTATAATAAGCATTCAGCCGTAATCTAAACGCTTTCTGACTTTGTTTCCCGATTCGCAGGTTGGCTGGAGCCACTGTTGGATCGCATAGCTCGCAACTCGACTACGGTTGTCTGCCCGGTTATCGATGTTATCGATGATACAACTCTGGAGTTTCACTATCGCGACTCCAGCGGCGTCAACGTGGGTGGCTTCGATTGGAATTTGCAATTCAGCTGGCATTCGGTGCCGGAACGTGAGAAGAAACGGCATAACGTAAGTCCAAGCTTATTTTACCACAATACGAAATCAACCCCAAGCCCCAAACAAACCCCAAAATTATGACAAAAGGGCGACGACCACAGTGAAATTTTCAAACAGCTAAAATGTGGGCGGACTTTGTGCGGTGTGTGTCGCGTTTTTTAAAGCACATGCCGCCATTATGCAGCTGCTGCTGTGTGTGTGTGTGTGTGTGCGGTGTGTGTGTTTGTTTGACTGTGCAAATGTGTGTGCTTTGTTTGGTTAGTTTGGCTAACCAAACCCTTTAACGGTATGCTGAAAAATCGCATTCCGCACACACAGCGGAAAACATGTAGCTGTTCAAAATGCTGGAACGTGACTGCCAACAGCGATATACATGAATGTGGCTATCAAAACTAACACACACAGGCACACACACGCACACACACACTAGCACACACACACACACACACCCTTAAAAACACAGTAAGAAAAGCATAACCAGCGAGTGCTTAGCCGGTTATGATATGGTTTAGTGCTGACGGTCCATCTGGGATTTATGCATTCAGCTTTTTATCTAAGGGATAAGCAACAAAGTATGATTTGAGATTAGCTTTTAAATTAGTTGCAAGTAGTTCAAAAACTTACAAGTTTTATTGGCAGCTGAAAATGCAATTAAATTCAGCATCCTTCATTCCTCAGCTAAGTTCAAATCCGACATTTATGGATTTATTTATTACTTACATAATAAATCATTAAAGACAGTTGAAGCCAGAAATCAAGTGCATAGAACTTGAAGCTGCATTTAAGCATATTTATATTTAATTTATGCATATTAATATCTCATTTATCTTTATCTAAAAGCTGTAATCTGCTGTGCTATAAACAATCTCAGAGATAATTCGTAGGTTTACAATGTGATGCAGTCGATTTGACATGCTTCGTCTCTAAATATTTAATATGCCTAACAAAACAAATAAACAACAAATAAGTTGAAAACCATTTTCACATTGTTGTTAATTAAAAATCTTTCCGTCTAAATGGAATTGGGCTATTTAAACACGTTTACGCATGTCAGAGCTGCCCGCAGGCTACGCAATTATGCGTTATTTATGCTCACATCTGAATTTGAACATGAAATAAAACGTGTATTTTATGCCAATTTTATGTTGAGTATGCTTTATAAGTGTTTGGCAAACACAACAAATGCAATTTTAGCTGCTACACACACAAACGCACACGCACACTCGCACAACCACTTGTGCATCATGATGGCTCTCAGTTTAGTTGTCAAGTGGCAAAAACTGTGTTTTGTGGCGGCACACTTGAAACCGTCAGTTTATAATTCGTCTCTCTCTCTCGCTCTCGCTCTCTCTCTCTCTCTTCAGCTGTTCTTTTAGTCTTAATTTGTGGAGTCGAACATTTTAATTAAACCACACGCATTCATTCTTAATTACAAACATTTGTCATTTGAGTGGCTCCTGATATGGATATAAGCAGACAGCAGACAGCAGAAGCAGCAGCAGCGTGCAGCGGCAGCAGCAGCAGCAGACAGCAGACAGCATGTTAAATGATATTACGCATACGCCGCGTTAAACCGAGCCAAAAATAATAGGCGGAAATTACCAAGAGTGAACTAAAGCTGTGGGGCGGCGTCTGACTGTGTCAAAGGACGCGGAACTGCAATTAAAAGGCAAAATTGTTAACAGCAAATTCTCGACTGCTGCTGCCGCTGTTGCTGGTGTTGCAGTTGCAGCTGTTGTTGCAACGTTGTCTTTTGCGGCGTAAATATCTGGCATAATTGTTTTTACAAGCGCCAAGGGAATTTATGAGAAACATTGTTGCCGAAAATCCATGCCACACAGCATAGTTTGACGGGGTGGCGTGGCAGGGGTTAGTGAAGGGGGAGGGGGAAGGGGAAGTAAGGCAAACCCATTTTCATTGCCGGCCTGCAGCTGCACTTAGCGGCTAAATCAAGTAGAGCATTTCCTGAGCACCACATTGGCAATTTGCCGGCACTACGAAAATGGAAAAAGAGCCATAAATGTTGTCACTAGTGTGCGTATGTGTGTTCGTGTGTGTGTGCCTGTGTGTGTGTGTGTGTGTGTGTGTGTGTAGATAATGGCTGCCAGAGAACTAACATAAGACAAATCTTTGAGAAAAAGGTTGGCATAGATGGGAAATGCTCGCATGTGCGGCAAAACGCAATAAACGACAGTTGAAAAGTTTCCTCTGCGTCAAAAATTGAAAAGCTTTTTAGCAATAGTAATAGTGAAATGCGGAAGTGGAAGCAGAAGTGGAAGTGCAAGAGAGCAAGAGGAAGTAGGAATCAGAAGCTATTCGTATACACATAAAGCTGCTACTAGCTGCTTATTTGTGTTGTAGTTCTGAGCGATGACTGCAGACTGCCGTCGAGCCACCTGAAGACTCAACCGTAAAGTGCCAACAGCTCCTTGCTACACTGAGAAAATAAATCGTACTCAATTTTAGAAAATCAAGCCGAAAACTTGAAAGTCTTAAGAAATGGAAATGCATTTTTCAAAACACTTTTATTGTAAACTATAAAATGTTTTGTTAAAGACTGATTTTGAAAAACTGATTTATTGAAAATGGACTGCTTGGTTAGAATTCGAAGGATCACTACTTTATAAGCTATTGGAATTATTTCTATGCTAATGCTTAATAGTAATTTAATTAACAAGCAAGTACAAAGTCACATTTCAAAACAAACTTACAAATTGAGCAGCTTTTTGCTTAATTGTAGAAAATGTAAACTGGATTTAAGAAAATAAATACACTGCTTTTCGTAAAGACAACAACGTGCGAAAAAATGCTTACTGAGTAATAAATGAAATAATAATATATATAAATGATAATAGTTTTTTTCTTGTGTGTACATCTGCCACTATACCTTTACCGTTACATTCCCTAAGCTGCCTCTTCTGAGCTTTCGACAGCTGTTGACAGTCTCTGTTAACTTTTGCTGTGTGTGTGTGTGTGTTCAAAAGTTGCTCAACTTGTTACGACAACAGTCACAGCAACAACAACAGCAGTAACATCAGCAACATCAGCAACAACTCCAACAAGTAATAAACATTGCAAAGCTAGTAACAAAAATACATATTCGTTAGGAGTAGCAAACAGTTGCTTTCTTCACCTCCCCGCTCAGCCCCCTCGCACCACTCGCCTCTGCTCAACCTGGCAGCAAAAGTTGCGTCAGATTTTGTTTGTGTTTTGGGTTTGCTGATTCCTGAAGCGTTGCTTTTGCAATCGATATATTTGAAAAGCGTGTTTGTTTTGAAAGGGCCGCGGGGACAGAGTGGGTGTTGCGGGCGGCAGCTGGCTGATTGCACGTGAGTGGGTCTACAGCCAGCGGCTAATGGATTTGGCATTAAACTTGGCAGCTGGCAATTTTCTAGGCTGCCTCCAAACAAACCCCAACGCCTCGCATCAAATCAACAAATTTTGGCAATGAATTTGGTTCTCGTCCCACCTTAAATCACAGTGCGTTTTGACCAAATTGAGAATATTGCCGAGTTGTGTTTGAATGCCGACTATGCGTAAATAATATTTATACAACCACCACAAGCAGCTTAAATCTTGTGCGAACTTTAACGCTGATTTCTATAACGTCCTGCCTTCACCTGCTGAACTGACTGACGGCATATGCCACATGCCACATGCCACATGCCACATGCCACATGCCACATGCCGCGCACTCATTTCTTTAACCTTTTAACATGTTTTCGACTGACTTTCTCATGATTCACGTTTCGTTCTTAGTTTTTTGCAGCCTTTCTCTGTTTTATGGTCTTTCCAGTCGAATAAATGTATCTTGAAATATTTTTAGTTGTCGCCCTTAGCAACTGAGCTAAAGCAGCCTCTTCAATGGTTCTTTAGCATTTGTTTGCTCATCCAGCTCTTATAGTATACACCTTATACACATTTCTATGCGCTTCTCTAGCAGTCATGTTGAACACAATTAAATCAGCAATATTTACACTCTTGTTTGACCACAGGAAAAGTTTGAGAAGTTAAACAATTTTCTGCTGTAGGCAAACAAAGGTTTGCTTCACCTTATTGGAAATGCTAATGAAATTTGCTCGAATTCTTTTGAATTTTAATTTTTACAATCTGAGCAGCTGCTGTATCATATAGCTGACGAAGCAGCAATCAAACGAAATTTGAGTTATTGTTTAAAGACCATTTTTGTTTACCAAGATTGCTCCAAATAATCATTAATTAAGCTTATTATTTTTTATTTTCTAAATCGAATTGGTATATATAGATATATATCTATATCTAATTGCTTTCACTAGAGTTGTGAATTTAAATGAGAGCAGCTGGGCTCTCTCCTGCAAGGGTCGCAAGGATAGCTTTTTTCGAGTTT
The DNA here is from genome assembly GCA_035041535.1 of Drosophila cognata. Lineage (NCBI taxonomy): Eukaryota > Metazoa > Arthropoda > Insecta > Diptera > Drosophilidae > Drosophila > Drosophila cognata. The sequence continues at coordinate 1,554,356 of JAWNLC010000451.1, forward strand.
TTACTTTTTTGCCAGTTCTCATTTTTGTAAAGCACGCTTCTGGGCGCAACAAATGGCCTACGAGTGCAGAGTTGCAAAAGAGAAGTGCAAAAAGTGAAGCATTTCAAATGCAGAAATTGGTATATAAAAGTAAATATAAAAATAAAAATAAAAATAAAAACTAATTCGTTCGTCGCTTGCGGCCTAACTAACTACGAATAATGAAAATTCCGCCTGGCAGCGAACTAATCCGCTCGCGTTTGTTTGTTGTTTGTTGTTGTTGCCTCAAAGCCAGGCAAACACACACACACCAGCACACACACCAGCACACACACACAAATCTCAAATAACCCAAAGCGCATAAGGGCCTGGAATACAAACAGCAACAAAAACAACCACAAAAACAACACAAATTTCATAAAAATCCCTGAAAAAAAAAATCGTGAAAATGTTTCGAGTGCGGCAAGTTGCTTGGCTTTGTTGTGCGGCCTGTGTGGCCATACAAATACTAATCCAATTATTTGAAACAGAACTTATACGATGCATATACGCTAAGTGTGCTGAGCGAGAGAGACAGACCGAGCGAGAGCGAGAGCGAGAGAGAGATAGTCGAAAACACTCATACGCAACGTTGGCCAAGCATTTAAATATACATTGGAGACTATCTAGTATCATGGCATCCATAGGCTTTTTTATGCGTGCCACAAAACACAAAATGCTGCGAGAGCGGAAGAGAGACTGCCACTAACACACACACACACCACTCACACACACCCACGCACACCCACGCACACACCACACACACAAAAGAAAAAGGTAAACTTTAGCTATATAAATTGTTTGGCTGTCGTCGTGTCTTATCCTCGTGTGTGGATGTGTAATGGGCCTGTGCGGATAGGTAAATGGTTTCTAATACTCTATTCACATACGTACACACACACACACACACACTCGCACACACACCTTGCACGTTTCATTTCATTTCTTTCCCTTTACGTTTATTCCATTCTGATTGCCTATGCGTGCGTTTTCCGAGCCTTTTTATCCATTTTACGTGGCAAGTTGTATTTGTAGTTGTTGTGTTTGTATTTGTAGTTGTTGTTGTTGTTGTTGGTGTTGGGAAATCGTGCATAACATGGGGTAGCTATAGCATTTTTGCCTCGTTACGTCTCGAGTGTTTTGTGTGTGTGTGCAAAATACGCTGCGTATGCGCAATTCTCTAGCTTACACGCCCCAATGACAAATGTTGAGCAGTCAATTTACAGCAGCAGCTTCCTCCTGGCTGCTTCTGCAGATGTGACTTGTTGTGCAGCCCTCTTTAATGTTAAAGCCGATTACGCTTTTATGTCAAAGTCAATTGGATTTTAGCATCCATCAGAGCACAAAGCAAAACGACGTAAGATCAAATTATGTGTGCCAAAAAAAGAAGCAAACTTGGAAATTAAGCTAATGACAGACATATGTTTGCTTTGCGTACTGCAGCAGAGTGGGGATAATACCCGACTGGAAATGTGAAGAAAAAATGCAAGAATATTAAACAAATGAAAAAGAGGGCAGACTCTAGCTAAAAGTATATAAACATGTTAAGAAAAATAGTTTTCTACTTCCAATTTGATACAGTTGGGCTTTCCTCGAAGTAGGAACAATAAATCTGTCTAACAGCACTGCTTATCATGATTTAAAGCATTATTGTTTGATTTATAGTGCCCAATCTTTCCTCAACTAACTTTCAAATATTTCAACTCTAAGCTCCTTTGCATAAATCACCTAAGGACAATTGGCAATTGTGACTCGACTAGCAAAGCCATAAAATGCTTAAGTTTAAGGGCATATTGAAGTTATGAGCAATAGCTTCACATTTTAGGCAGACTGAAAGTGCTACTTAGCTAGAAATAATCAAATTCTATTCGGATTGAGTTTCAATTGATTGAGTTCCGAGCTGTAGTCAGCAAATCTAATTTGAAATATTGGCTTATCTCTCTTTAATTAAATTTCACCTAGTCATGCAAATATTTCAATCTGTAAACTCTGCGAATATACATTAAACATTTATTGCTGTGTTAGAAGACAATTACACAAAAAGCTTTCGAGACTCGAGGTCCATTGAATATTATTTAGTGCAACTTTAGTTAGCCAAGCGATATTTGATGGCCCTCAGAATGGGATATTTATCGTTGGTGCAGAGTCCTCGGAAATCGTCGTAGGACAAGTCGAACAGAGCCACGCCGCCCAAATTGTTGTTGCGCACGTAGCCAGCCTTATCGGCGGCGGTGTCCGGATCCTCGAAGCTCACCCAGATGCCGTTGTCGCCCTTCCTATCGGCCGGACGATAGGCATACGAGCCGAAACGCTTGGCGGGATCGGTGACTCGGGTTAACGGGGCATTGGCACCTTTGGAGTAGGCATTGTTCTGGTTGGGCAACAGGGCGCAGACCTCGGGCCAACTGTAGATGCCATGCTGCTGAGTGTTGGTGCCGACGGGGGCCTCATCCTTCACATGGGACACGGGCGGCAGACCAGTCTCACCCGAATCGTCCGTTAGTTTCCAGGGGCGGCCATAGGAGGCCACGCCCACATTGATCTTGCTGGCCGGGCAGCTGTTGCGCAGCCAATACTTGACCTGAGCATCCACATTGAACTCGGGATTGCGTTCGCTCAGCTCATAGATGGGTGCGCTGTAATCCGCCAGCTCCGGATTACGTTGCGGCGTAAAGAAATCGAAGGCGCCCAGATTGACAAAGTCCAGATAGTTAATCACAGCGGGTACATCAAAGAAAACTACGAAAATCCAAAGGAAATTATAAGTAAAGATTAATCTTTGCTACAGAAATAATTGCTGTTCAAAATTGGGGTCCATTTTTAGCTGAGTCACAAAGATTTGAACTTACGTGAGGCATTCACATTGGGCAGCACCGTTGTGGAGAGCAGCAGATTATCGGGACGCAGGGCATTCTTGACGTCACGCAGCAAGGAGGTAAATTGTTCCTTGTGCTCCTCGGAGCGTTCATCGACAATGGATTCGCCGCTGAAGACCTTCTTGAAACCTTTCCAGATGCTGCCCAGGCCGCTGTGCACTTTCTTGGGCTTGTTCTTGGGGAACTGCCAGGCAATGTCGATGCCATCAAATCCGTAGGTCTTCACCAGGGAGTACACTGTGTTCACGAATCTGGAGCGACCTGTGGGATTCTCGAGCAGTTCCAAATACTTGTTGGGCAAATCCTTGGCATCCTCGCCGGTCTCAATGTCCTTATCACCGCCAACGCTGAGCAGCACACGCAGATTGGGATATTTGCGCTTCAAGCGTGCCACCGTACGGTAAAGCCCCTTGCCCAGATCCAAGTCCAGCTGCTGGTTCAGACTCACGGCCTTGTGCGAATCGCGCTCGATGCCCGCATACCCGTAGATCAGATAATCGCAGAATTGTAGAGCGGGCTCCAGGTCATCAATCACCAGTTTGCCGAGACCTAAAATAGGAACGAATGAATCTCGTTATACACTTGCCAAAATGAAGATGGTGTTTGTTGACAAAATAGATAACCGAATTATTAAACAAAAAATTCTATTTGAAAGTACAGACAAAAGTGCTTGTTGAAAACACGAACTGAATTGTAAAAAGCAAAATATGATATTGGAAAGTATTGACAAAATGTAATGTTTAAAAAGTATTTAATTTTTCTTATTACTATTTGTTTTTAATATTTTATACATTTTATATATTAAATTCTAATTTAACTTTGCTGCACTTTGCCCCACATACGTGGTAATCTACTCAATTTTCATGTTTTGTAATCATTTAGTGGGGAATTACTGCAATTAAGTAATTGTTGATGCTGTATTATGTTTACGTTTGTTATTTTCTAATTAATATTCATTAATTCATTTAACTTTGCTGAACTTTGCCCCCTATATGAGGCAATCTACTCAATCTTCATATTTTGTAATCGATTACTTTTCTCTCAATGTGCTCGGGGAATTAAATAATTGTTGACACTGTATTGTGTTTACTTTGCTATTGTTCAATCAATATTACTATTCTATTCCATTCCCACTTCATATTTTTCTCTCAGTGTGCGCTTGGGGAATTAAATAATTGTTCGCACCGGTCGTTATCGCCACTCAAGAGTCATAAAAAAAACACACAAATAAACCTAATTTCAAAGAAATCGCTGATAAGCCGCACTTTTGTTTCTAAGCCACTCCACACATAGATGCCAGTTGTGTATGTGTGTGTGTGTGTGTGTGTGTGTGTGTGTGTGTGTGTGTGTGTGTGTGTGTGTGTGTGTGTTTCTCTGGGGATATTACGTAAGCACTTTGTTCCACTTACCTTCCTTGACGAAACTGGACGAATCATAGTAGCAGACCAGGTGCCGCTGCGGACCCGCCGGGTGGTTCTGCGGCGGACCCACTTTGCCAGCCAGAACAGCACTGGCGAGGCACGCCAGAAGCGTTGCCAGCAATGCCAAAGTTTTCATTGTCTTTTTCAGCGTTCACTTTCGTTGTCTCGTAGAAAAATAAAAAGTTGTGTTTGCCGCTTGGCCGCCGACTTGAAACTGAATACTTGAGCGGATCGAAGCTCTGATCGAAGTGGCGAAGGTTGAGCGATGTTGTTGTTGTGGTTATTGTTGTCGTTCATCTTTTAGTCATTTTTATTTCATTTTTGTATGTACTTGAGTAAAGCGTGAGTTGATAAACAAATCAGCATCGAGACATAGACGAAGATTACGAAGCAACTTAAGTAAATACAGTGGGCTATTGACATAATGAACGGATGAGTGAAGCTATCTTTGCTTGTCATGATTTTATAAGTGTGCAGATATTATGTAATTCCAAAAGGTATGCTTAAACTTGCTATAGTTAATTATACATATGTATATATTAATGCCTTATGTGTCTTTAAATTTCTATTTATGTTTTATTTGAATGATTTAAAGATTCAATTAACTAAAAACCATAATTCAATTTATATATATTATTGCTTTGCTCCATTTAGTAAGTGACTTGCTTAGTTATGGCCAAAACTTTAGCTATAAATTTCAAATGAGATTTGACTTTCAGTTGTTCTCCATTCCCGTTTTCACAGATCCCGTTTGACATTTATAGATTTGCCTGTTGTGGGTCTCAGCATCCATTTAACTGTTGATTTGTTTGTCTGCTGGCTGCTGCGTATCAGGTGGCAATTTCGCATTTGGAGTTTGTTACTAAGACTAAAAGGCTTTTATTCTCAGACACGTCGAAAAAGGTTCGTCTTCGATTTTGTTCGCCGTCTGCTTTATTGTGTCTGCCTATCCGATTCTTTTTCTATTTCATTTTTGCATAATCGCTGTTCGAACCACTTTGCATCTTTCGCACTCTTCGCTCATCTTTCAGTTTCCATTTATTTACTTTTTGGATGACCTCTCTGTGATCTCTCTCTCTCTATCTCCCTCTCTCACTTCACACACTTGAGTGCGATAACTGTTTACGTATTCATGGGCATGTGCACTGTGTATGTGTGTGTGAGCGAGATAGTTAGCAGCTGAGCACTCAATTCGACACTTATCTCTCTGGCACGCACAATCAGCCACACGAGCACCGGAAAAGGTAACACTTAGAACTAAACTAGACCTCAGTTCCAGTTTCAGTTCCAGTTCCAGTTCCACTTCAAATTCCAGCTCCGTCTGCTTATTTGCATAAAAGGCTCGAGCAGCTGCTCGCAATTTGATTTGTTTGCTTGGTTCGTGTCAGTGTCATTGTCAGAAAGTGCATTTGGCTCCATTTAGTTTTTCTCTCTGTGTATCAGTTTATAGACACTCAATTTTCTTGTGCACTTTTTTGTAGTACAAAGCAATTATCACCTTTTTAAGCGAGTCACTTTCATTGCACAATTGAACGCAATTTGCGTGGGCAGCTAATTGAAATTGAAATTGAAATTGCCGCTGGCTGTGTAATTTACATAAGCCACAAACGCAAAAAAAAAAAAAAAAGAAAAAAACATCTGCCCACGTAATAATGAAGTCTATTACACGCACGAGCAAAGCACACCTAAAAACAAAAAACAAAAAATAAAAAATATATATAAATAAAGGCATCAACTAGTCAAAGGCAAATTGAATTCAGTTGCGAAATGGAAAGCCAATAAAATGAAAAACAGAAACCTATTTCAGGCAACTTCTCTTTCCCCCCCCCCCCCCTCCACACTCAGTATGGATGCTCTTTTTAAATTTCGTTGGCTTTAGAATTTTCTGCTGGCCATTCTTTTTTTTCTATCTGTTTGTTTTTTGTTAATTAACGGCAGGCCAGTTTGGGGTCTATAACAGCCAAAAGGGTTAGGCTAACCTTTTTTGTGTTTTTTTCAGACCTCCTACGCTTCTGGGCATTTTCTCTTTTTATATTTTGTAAATTAATTTGGCTCAAGTCGAGCGCAGCAGGCAAAGTTATTACTTACACATTTTCGGTAAAATTACATGCAGTTTAACTTTTAATTGAAATGCTGTAACGAGTACGGTTTTTGGATGTTGTGGCTGGGCTGTGGTAGGAGCGCGTTCCGCTGGGCTTGGGGAGGGTTTGGGAGGGAATTTGCCAGGCTGAGAAGTACATGGAAACACTTCGGATAAGCACTCTTGTAGTTCTTAGCTGCCTGCCCGGGCCATGTATAAAACTCAAATGAGCTGCCTCTGATTCTGGCTCTTCCTCTTCCTCTCTTCATCTCCCGCTCTCATTTTATATACACAGTGAAAAAACAGAGTGAGCATAGTGACCAAAATCTCATATCAAGAAATAATTGCTTGGATTGTAATTATGATTTTTCTCGTATATTTTTTATTTAAAATCATTAAATTATGTAACTGTTTAAGGTTTTTATATATCGTTAAATGAAAGTTCTTGGATTAAAACGAATTCATATTGAAATGTAGATTTAGGTTTAAATTATTTAATAATTAAATATCATGTTTTCAGTCAAAGTAGTTTTTTTAACTCTATTTTTCATTGCCAATTTTACGAAATCGTTCTAGATTTAAGATAGTGTAATCTGTAAATAATACTGTCATCAGGACTCACCACTTCGTTTTTCTCAGTGCATATTTATATGTAGCATTTTTCCGGTCGCTGTTTAATTAAACGTGCAGCGAGCTGCGAGCTGCTGAAAATCAGTGGCAATATTTAGCACTCGCCTGAAAGTCGACTACATATTTGTATGAAAAGTCAAAAGTGGAGCAGCGCACGGCTTATTGTTGTGTGGCATGTGGCATGTGGCGTGGCCCTGTGCCCCTTGGGCGCTCGCTGTCCGTTAATAATGGCGAAATTATGTTATTCGAATATTATAAAATGGCCGCCAATTAAATACTCGCTCTCGCTCAACTGGCACTTGACGTTGCCACCTTTGCGATGGTCGCGTGAGGCGATAGTTTTTGTCAAAATGAAACTTTTTAGGTTATGCTTATTGGAGTTTAGTTTCCCATATACATGTGCAACTTACTGGGAACTACAAATGTTGGTGCAGTTTCCGTATTTAGTATTTAAATTAATTATAATATCTTAAGCTTTTGAATAAAATGTGAAAATAATTAGAATTTAATGTTGAGAACAGCTTGAAAATAATTCCAATTCAAAGTGCCAATATTTCACATTATGTTTGATTTTATTACGCGAATTTGTAGATACTCGTTTTATTTATTACGATTAATATAATAATTTTGTGAATATTTTATTTATTATAATTAATTTAAGATAATTTTTTAAGCCATATTTTTGGGTAGAATTATTTACGGTTCCAAGCATATCCGACTAAATGAGAAATAAAAGAACCAGCGAAAAATATATTGCAAATATATGAATATTTCTTGTTAAATAGTAGATTGACAAGCCGAATCGTTCCGGTTCCGGAACGCAATGTTGAAACATCCGGCAAATGTAATGCTAACTATTTTATTTTCGAGGTAAACTGTTCCGTTGTGGTATTATATATAATAATTATATCTGTTCCTGTAACTGGCACCTTAAAAAATGTTAAATTCCGCTTGTGAATTCCGGTTCCCGTCTGACGCCCTGCTGCATCCATTAAAGATTAGTTATGGAGCTGCGGTTTTTCATTAAATTGTATCCAGGAACCATCGCTAGCAGCGAGGGGGAGGGGTGTGTTCAAGAGTGTGCAGTATCGAAGAATATTCTATTGCATAGCAGCGAACGAGACGGAAGAGCAGGAGTTGGTCGAGGAAGGAGGAGGTGGAAGGTGGAAGGTGTGAGGTGTGAGGGGGGAGGGTGTAGGGGAGGAGCAGCGAACCGTAACCAGAACCCGCTCATAACTTTGCATATTAAGCTGTGCTGGGAAACACTCGAATAACTTTGCTGGCAGCCCGCAGCTTATGCTTTTTGTTGCTATTGTTGTTGTTGTTGTTGTGGTTGTTGCACCACCAAATAAAACCATAACAATGATGAGGGAAAGGGGGGGGGGTGGGGGGGAGATAAGCGAGTACGGAGTAACGGGCTACAATAACAAGATCACGCTGCAATACCAAAAGCTGGCAAATGTATTCATTTGCACCCAATGCAATGAGGATGCCGGCAAGGAGTAGTGGGAGGAGGAAAGGGAGGGTATGGGATTGGGATGGGGATTGGAGTGAGGAAAAGGACACGCAGTGTAAGCCGCAACGAGTCTGCGAACAGAAATTTACAGTATGTTGCATTTCCCGTGGCTAACGACCGTTTGGGCGACTCGTGCTTATTTGTGGGCGTGGCGGTCGCCATTGGCCCCCAAAAGGTGATTTGTGTGTGTTCGCCCATTTTTTGCAGCTGCGGAACAGCATCAACAGCAACATATGCAAATCACTCACTCAACCGTGAGAAGAGAAACGGGCTAACCAAAGCCCAACACCAACACCAGCACCAACACTCGCACACACACTCGCACGCACACACACACGCACACACACTTTTTGGCTGTGCATGAAAGTTAGCTTACGAGGCGAATGATTTATTAAAAGCGCTCGTAAAAATGCACAACACACTCGACAAAACAAACAAACAAAAAACAAACACTGCAAAAGTGAAACCCTTCAAAAATATTAAAAAAAAAACTAACAATATTTGCAAAAGTGCGAGGCATGCGTGACTAACAAATACCCCAAGTTATTTACAACTTAAGGCAGTAGTTGGCTATCCAAATTCATTTGGCCTACTTTACTCAATTGCTGTTTAAAGTTGCAGCGAGAAACACGAAGTTTGAAGTCAGGAATATATACTTCACTTATAGTCCTGCAGCAGCAGGATAAATTAATTGGCCAAGTTTTTGCTGTCCTGTCTAAATAAGCTGTTAAATGTTAAATGTAAATTACTTCACAATAAACACAACACTTTCATGAATAAAAAAGAAAACATGCGAGGAATAATTCATACATTTTCTTACTTCTATTAGTTTGAGCGCAGCTGTGGATTTTTTTTAGATTGCTTACGCTTATTCTAAGAAGTGGAAGTTTTAAGCAAGTTTTTCAATTAGGAAAGTGGGTAAATTCTTAAAGCTTCAACTTAAAATGATAACTCCAAATGAAAATCTATTTTTGGTTTTGCTTGAATTGAAATATAGGCATGAAAATAATCTGGCAGCTTTGCTTAATTCCATTTGAAATGTTTGAAATCAACTTTTGCTGCATTTATTTCATATTTTGAGTGTATTTTGTGCCGCTCTAAGGAACAAAGCTGCTGGCCAGAGTAGTCCGTATCATCTATTCATGTTCATATTTCAGTAGATGCATTCTTTGGTCCCTATCTGCTGTTGTGCGACTGGTATAAGCACTTGTGTATACGTATATCACTAAAGTGTGTGTGTGTGCGTGTGTGTGTGCGCGCGCTCAGCAAAAATGCATGAGAAATCGCTATGGAAATAAACAAGAGCAGCAAAAGCAGCTGAAAAAGGAGCAAACTACTGAAAGTGGATATGAAATTTTTAAGGTCTTTCACTCGAAACAAACAAAATGTTGTGCAACTTCTCTCAACCCGACACTCCACTGGCAGCTGTCGCTTAGTGGCCAAAAGGTGAGGGTTGGGGTTGGCAGTTGGGGGCAGTCACTTGCCAAGTGGCCCCACTTTGTGAGCCCATCCATCAACTGTCAGCAGTTGGTTCATTTTTAAGCAATTTTCGCAACCGATATTTTGTGCATGGCAGACAACATTATGGCGCTATCCACAGACGACCCCCCTCTTTTCCCCAATTCCCCCACCTTCCTTGCTCAGCAACCAGCTTTTGCTGCTGTTTAACCCTGACATGCTGATAGATGAATATATATAGTCATAGCTGCAGTTTTGCCTGGCCCAGCAGCAGCTTAAAGTAAAGACTACATTACCATCTCCATCATTATCATTATGGCCCATTCAGACCACCCCAGCATCCCCTCCATCCGAAATGTGGGGCAACTGTTTGGCTTGTCTGCGAATGGACGCGTCTGCCTGCAGGTCATCATAATTAATTGGCCAGCAATGCACATTTCCAGCGGCAATTGCTGCTAATGGTAGTCCTGGTCCTGTCCCAGGTTCTTCTCCTTTCCACTTGCGCACTTGAGTGCTCCGTGTACTTTGCACTCAAAACTTTGAATTATTAATTTTAATATCGATTTTGAAGTATTTGGCTTTTTGAATATGCCCATTTACAAAAGTCTTTAAATTGAGACAATGTTAAGCGATATTTCTCGACCGAGTCTGGCCCAAAGTTTGGTCAGAATTGGCGCCCAAAGTGTGGCAGCTGAGCTAAGTTTTAATTGCGTTATTTAAAGCTGCAGCTTCAATCTTCAAAACTAACAAGCAATGGGTTGAGTCAAAGTTATGTAATTGATGATGGGCTCAGTTCTTCCTCTCTCTCTCTCTCACACTCTCTCTCTCTCTCTCTCTCTCTCTCTCTGTATGGGTCTCCCTTATCATCATGGCGGCCATAAGCTAGAAATGAGCACGTACTTAACAGCAGTTTCCGCAACTCTTTCAACGGAACGGGCTTTCAACGTCTCTCTCCCCCACCCCCTCCCTCTTCCTCTTCCTCTTGCTGCCTGCGCCATCTTTCATGGAAATTGAGTGCGCGACTCGCATAGCCAAAAATTTCATTTTCAGCTATTTGAAAAGGCATTGGCTGGGGGACTGGTGAAATGGGAAATTTGAGCTGTGAAATGCGAAATGGGAATGCGTCTGCAGATGGAAACGAGGAACGAGCGCCAGCTAAAAACACGCTCGGAATGAAAATTTTGACAACCGCAGCTTTACGTAGTCTATACGTGTGTATCAGCACGTGAGCAGTGGTGTATCTACCCCACTCCCCCGCACACACACCACAACACGCACATTAACGCACCACTCTCTACTCTAATGTGTCACTCTCTCTCTCCCTCTATTTCTCTCTCTCTCTCTCTCTTTCTCACCGGTAATAATATTATGTCCAGCTCTTGCGCCGCCACCCAACTTGAATAAGTGCGCGACAAATTAAATAAGCGGCCAAGTTGACGGCGACCTTGCCCATTTCCGGTCTGCTGTGCTGTTTCCGCTTTGGGGCACGTGCCTCAGTCGCCATTTTTGATGAGATTATTTAGTATCACCTTGCCGCAGGCAGCTGACATAAACCCGCGCTTATTCGTCACTTGAAAAGCTGCTGCGCAGCATTTGCTTTTAATTTTCATCAAATTTTCTGGCCACTCAACTCGCTCCATCTCTATCTCTGTATCCATCCCTCTCTCTCTCTCTCTCTCTCTCTCTGTCTATGTAGTATATACATTTAGTATTTTGCACGTCCGCTCGTTTTACTGCTTAACACGCAGCGTTGCACTTTACTTTTATTGCACTTAAAAAACGCGTTGCGTGTAAAAATCGTGCAAAGTTTTCCACCCGCGCCAATCTCGGCGTTTTATTTTTCCGCCAGTGGCTCTGTCCCAAAGGATACAAAACTTTTGCCAACTGCAATAAACGCTTTTTAAATGTCTTTTTCAACTGCTCCAAAATATTGATTTTTACTTAACTTTACCGAAGACAAAGACTCAAGATGCTGCGATTGATATGGCTTCAACAGTAATGATAATACAATGTAGACGCTCAGCAATTTAAAATATATCAAATATAAACTCTTAAATTAAATGAAGCCTAACGTTTCTCAATTTGGCTTTTTATTAACTTAATATTGTGCACGACTTAATAAATATTTAAGCCTGGTTTGTTTAAGGCAGACAAATGCTGCTCTAACTGAATTTAATATGCGACTCGGGAAACCTTTTGAATTCTTGAATAGCGCCAAATGGCTTAAGATACTAGTCGAAATTGTTCACGTATTTACTACCAGCAGGGGATCCCCATTAACACTTATTTTCACTTAAGCCACATACTTGTTTCAAGCGGTTTCCATACCTACTTTCCGGGGCGATTTTGGGATTTGTGATTTTATTTATTTTTCACTCGACTGAAATATATTGCAGGGTAAGCAAATAAAATGGTAAAGTTTCTCAAATAATAATGACGCACTGCTGAAAACACTTTATCTGCAGTCAGTCGAGAACCTAATTAAAGTAATTTTTTCTCTTTTAATTTGATATTTAATTCGCAACTAATATTCAGGAAAGTAAACACGCTTTCAGCTTGGCTTTATCAGCTGCTAATAATGTGTGCTACCATTGCTTAGTAACCACTTTTCGTGGCGAATCCCTCTCCCCTTTCAGGGGTTGCCTTGACTACGCCCAGTGTTGCCACCGAGCTGAACAAGAAGCATAGTGGTGTGGGTGTGGCCGTGGGCGTGGCTGATAAAGATGAATGTGTTGAGCTTAGAGCTCTGGGTTATGGTATTGTGTTATCGGGTGGATTTTGCTTGCTGCCTCTTCTGCTTTGTAATGATTCCTCCGACTGCTCCTTGCTGCTCCTGTTTCCCTTGCTATTCTGCTGGAACGTTAAGCACTCGCTAACGGTCCACTGAACCGGTAATCAAAGTAAATTCACCAAAGCAGCCAACAACTTTTTATGCTAATTTGATGCGTTTCATGTAACATTTACTTGCTGGCCAACAGTAGGAATATGTGTGTGCGTGTGTGTGTGTGTGTGTGCGTGTGTGTGTGCTACATTTTAATAAGCTTTTAAGAGAGCGAAAGCGAGAGGCGGATGCCTTGTCTTACTTTAAGTTGCGTTAAGCGGGTTAAGCACAACTTTTGTTACTCAAAGCTAAATACTCTTTCCTATCTTTTTTCTCCTGCTGCATTCTTCACACAACTGAAGTTCTACTTAAAACTTGTGGAACTGTTAACGCGACTTTTTCAGTGCTTGCCTCATGCACAGATTCAAGAGGAGGGGTTGCAGCTGCCTCGCACTCCAAACTATAGAGATACGCTTGTCGATGTGTGTGTGTGTGTGTGTGTGTGTGTGCAGGCGCTTGTCAAAAGCCAACTTCACATTATGTCAAGCAGCGCTTTTCCTTCCTTCCTGAGAGGTTTTCTTTTCACACACACACACACGTAAACATAAATATATAAATGTATTTCGCTATATGTATGTGTCTACAACATTATGTTGCAGCACTCACATTTTGTGGCCACGCCCTGTTCTCGTAGCACCTTAGCAAGCCTCAAACCCTACAGCCTCTAACTCTCCTTCATGGCCCCTTAACCCTAACCCCCTCTCGCCACATTACAGTGCTGCCTGGCATAATGCTACGCTGCCATTTACGATATTCCCGGTCATATTTTGTTTTTGGCATTTTGCCACCCGCCGTTTTTCTTGACTGTTTTATTTGATATTAATGTGGCTAGCTCTTCCTCTTCTTGCATTTATTTTGCTGTGTTGCATGCCCCCAGGTTAGCACATTATTTCCATAGCATCTGCACACTCCCAGTGCGCCACTTTTTGTTTGTGTTTTCCGCAACTGAGCCACTTTTTCGTTGCTCGCCTGCCTAATTTGCGGCTGCTGCCACAAGTCGGCGACATCACTTTGTGGCATCTTTTTGAGTGGGTCTCCGCGCTGCCAAAGCTCTGCTCTTGACGAATGGCTCTGCCAGCCAGAAGAACCCATCATTTTTCAGCAAAAGCAAAAGCAAAAGCAAAACAGGACTAAGAAATTGTGTCACCCATGCAGCAGAGCATAATAAATGCCACTAGATTTATTTGATATCTAAATAGGCGCCATTGAGGCCCACGTGAGATATGTGTATGGCACTTAAGATGCTCTCCTTTTTTCAGCATAACAGCCATTTGCAGTAGTGGGCTACAATGTGCAGCACTCCAAAGTGTTTTGTCAGCTGGCAAAATGTGTGCCTGAAATCTTGGCTTGCTTTGCTAAAGTTTTAGCCATGGAAATTCAAATTAAATTTCTCTGCGTTTGCAAGCAACTCATTAAAGATTTAATCTACTTTCAATTTTGGTTTTTAATAATGTGTTTAATGAGTCTGCAGCTCTTAAGCTTCGCAAAACAAAAGTCTTAAAATATGGTCTCATAAATATTTAAGTTTAAGTTTTAACTGTCATTATGAAGTGCTTCGGGGAGTTCTTAGGCAGCCATAATCAAAAACAATTTAAGCAACTAATCTCCAATGCAAAGAATAGACTTCAATTATTTACTAGCCACAGAATGGTGTAGACTGAGAAGCCACTTAACTAAACTAGCTAAGGCCACACTGACAAGGAATCCTCGAAACTCATCTTGGCAAAAAAAGATACTAAAGAGCAGAAACTTATCATCAACTTGAAAGATATAGACACACTCGACCCGTCAAAGATGCTTCTTCTATCGTTCTATCACTCCCCCAATAATAATTATATTAAAGCTGCTCTCAGATAAGCGCTTCTCGAATCTGTTCATAGACCAGACAAGACGTATTAATAAACAAATATAGGGTATCGCTAAATCGAGTATATCTATCATGCTTCCCCACTTAACTTTAAGCTGCTTTTGATTACCTGGGGGGGGGGGGGGGGGAGTGGCTGGAGGGATGGCTCTTTGTTTTGTGGCATATCTGCTGCAAAAATTTGAATTGATTGATTGGTTTATAAATCAAGTGAAATTCATCGCAAAGCGCTGAAAGGCTGCCTGATCCTTTGAGCCCGCCTAAGCCGCGTGGATTTGAGCTTCTTTACTCGAAGCTCGAACTCATTTCGCATGCCGCATGCCGCATGCCGCACTCGACATTATTCGACACACACCGCAAGTGGGGGAGGCAGAAAAAAGTGGCCATATTTATCTGCTGTTGAATCATTTAAGCCGCATTATAAAGGAATGTCAACGTCAACAATAACAGCAATAACTGACAGAATTTCAACGTACGACAAAAGCGCAAAAGTTGTGCGATTTTTGTGTTTACACAAAACTGGCGAACGGGCAACGACAACTGCGGCAACTCGGCAACTCGGCAAGTGCAACTGCAGCTGCAACTGCAACTTGCATCAGCTGTTGCAGTTTATTTATTTATGCAGTGCTGCATTTTATTTCAGTTCAGTTTATTTTCGCAAGAAACTTATTTTCGGTTGTACTTTCATTTCCTTCAAACAACAAGCAAACAAACAAACAAACAAACAAACAAACAACCAAAAAAAACTTACAGAAAAATATTAATATTTCGAAATAAAAAGCATGTTGGGGGCACGACAAAAATAACGCAACTTTAACAATAAAATCCTTTTACACACACAAACACAAACACAAACACACACATACACACTCGCACGCACACATACATACATATACTTTTGGTATTTGTTCTGTCACTTCCGGCGACAGTAGCAGCAAATAAAAAACAGTGTGTAAATATATGTGAGTACATATGTAGGCTATGTGTACTTTACAAGCAATGCTGTATCCGTCGTACGTCTATCCCTCCCCCATCCATCCCAACCCCTCTTACTTCTGCTCCTACACTTAGAAAAACAATCGCCGTAAGCTTTAGAAAATCTCCCCAAAAATTACAAAGTTTTGCTTACTTTTGGAAATAATTTATAAATTTAAGAGAACATTTTTCTTCACATTGGAAAGACTTGCGCAGAATATGATATTTTTTCAAATTTTTTTTTTGTTAATGATTTTTTCGGAGTGTACGTACATTTGCCTACCACATTGTTACCCCGTTTGCAGCCTCCCGCATACCCCTTCGCGCCTTCGTCTCGATTGCCACGGTTTTCATTGTTGTCTCGCGCCA
Source organism: Drosophila cognata (assembly GCA_035041535.1). Classification (NCBI taxonomy): domain Eukaryota; kingdom Metazoa; phylum Arthropoda; class Insecta; order Diptera; family Drosophilidae; genus Drosophila; species Drosophila cognata. The sequence goes on from JAWNLC010000451.1 coordinate 1,570,444, forward strand.
GCAGCGTTTATTAAATGTCACACTGCGAATTTGCCAACGGCCGCCAAAGGCAAAAGCTGTAGACCCCTTATTACCCCGCTCCCCTCGGACAAGCCCGTCCCCTTCGCTAGCTGACTATCTTACATCCGTCTCATGGCATTCCGGCCTGGCCATGACGCTCTTGCTCTGCTCTCCCAAAACACAATGGCACTTGTCGCGCTTGGAGATTTCACTCACTGACTGCTCCTTGTTGCTCCTTGTTGCTGCTTGTTGTTGTTTGTTGTTTGCTGTTTTTTGTTGTTGTTTGTTGTTTGTTGTTTTACTTGTTTGCTTTTGTTTTTTGTTGCTGCTGCGTCTCGGCTCGCTCGGCATTTTCTATTGTTGCTGTTTGCATGCGTTGAAGTTACATATTTTTAGTTGCTTAGTGATACGCTCCCCACCCCCACAACAAATATACAATGCCCCCTTTCGCCCTGAAGCATTGCTGACAGCTCCCCAAGCTGTCAGGCAGTCGGCGACAATTTCATTTATTTGACGCTACCGTTTCTTTCCCTCCCTCTCCCTCTCCCTCTCCCTCTCCCTCTCTCTCTGTCTCTCCCTCTCCCTCTCTCTCTGCCTCTCCCTCTGTTTATCTCTGTCTCCCTTTGAAAAATCAAAACTCGTCTACATTCAGATTTTGTTTTGTTTGTAGCCCACCTTCAAGCTGCAAGCCCCTTCTCATGTGGCATGTTTTCGCCTTTGAAAAGCAACTCGTTTGCAAGCATTGGAATTTATACCCTAACTGGCTGAAAATACTTTACAAGCTTTAATTGTGTTGCACTTTCTGTCAGCTAATCTGATGTGTTGCCCAAAAGAAGCTAAGATCAAAATTGTGAGCCAAAAGTGAGCCGAGCTCATAGTTAGCCTGATTCTGCTTTGAATCCTTTGTAGAGTGCTTCAAGCTGCGACTTTCTGCTGCAGTGGATTTTACTTCTACATTTTTTGTCATCATTAGGTTCATTTTGCATTTGACAGGCGCTGTTTTTTCGTATTTTCATTTACATATCTTTTATATGGCAGCTGTGTTGTCTTTGCTGCCACACTGCGTATACGCAACTTTTCGTTTGAACTTGAGAATTTGTCTTTTGCCTAATGTAATCATAATATCAAAAATGAAAAAAAAAAAACTTTTATTGCTGAGAAAGAGAGAGAAACGGAGACAGAGAGAGAGAGAGAGAGAGAGAAAGAGAGAGAGAGAGGGGAAGTGCGAGAAGAAACCAAATTTGTTTATTTTTAATTATTCTGTTTGAAATGGAATTCAATGTTGCCCGGCAGCTGCGAAGATTGTAATTAAATTGCAATGAAAATGAAATGCAATTCTCCAATTAAATGCAAAATGTGGCACATCTTGTGGCAGATAGATAGAGACAGAGAGAGAGAGAGAGAGAGTGGGTCAAAGAGAGGGCGAAAGCACGCTGGCACTTGCCTCCAAGAGGCCAAGTCCAAAATTGTGTGTCCTGCAACAAGAGCACGGCAAATACATAGCACAAAATATTCAATTATAAGGCAAAATTTAGTGTGGAAAGTGCACACAAGAGACAGAGCCATAGACAAGAAAAAGAGGGAGAGAGAGGGAGAGAGAGAGAGTGAGAGAGAACGAAAGAAAAGCTTGTGAAATTGTATATCAGCAAAATGTAGCCTCAAGTGTTTGGAAGCTGCTGAGAGTATTCGAAAAAGGCAGCCAAGCAGGAACCAAACAAAGTTTCAACACCAACAAAAACCTTGAAGGCAGAGAGGTATCAACAGAGACAGAGAGAGAAAGAGAGAGAGAGAGAGAGGTAGAGAGGTAGGAGTGGGACACTTCAAGGTGTTCAACACTTGAGAGATCCCAAATGTGGCAACATATGCGTTCCACTTTCAATTAGACAAATTAAGTGTGCTTATGGGACTGCTGAAGCTGATGCTGAAGCTGCTGCTGCTGCTGCTGCTGCTGGTGATGCTGCTGCTGCTGTTCTTGATTTACTGCAATTAACACACATCACCCAGCACTATTTTGGTACACTCTATTATTCCCATCCTTCCCATTTCAATTCCCTTTCTCATTGCTATTAAAATTGTTGATTTAACTTGTTTTTTTTATATATATTTTTGCAGAGCACATCGGAGCCCGTGTATTCACCGACAATGGCCGGCGGCCTGTTCTCGATAGACCGTGAATTCTTTGAGCGTTTGGGCACCTACGATTCGGGTTTCGATATTTGGGGTGGCGAGAATCTGGAGCTGTCCTTCAAGACCTGGATGTGTGGCGGCACCCTCGAAATTGTGCCGTGCTCCCATGTGGGCCACATCTTTCGCAAGCGCTCCCCGTACAAGGTAAGCTGCGTGTATGTCTATTTTATGTGTGTGTGTGCCACGTGCCACATGTGCCAGCCACAGCAGTGGCAGTTGTTGGCCATACAACACGCAACCGGCAAGCAGAAACACAAAAACCGACACAAGAATAAGGGACACAGTCCCGTGTGTCCGTCTGTCTCTTTGTGGTGGGTGTTGTGGCAATGTGGCTCTCTCTGTGTGTGTCTGCCCCAGTCCTTGGAAACGCTTTTACTGCTGCCAGTGCTGCTGCCTCTGGTGCTGGCTCAATTATCAGCGGTTTACGCTTGACAAAAGTTTGGCAACTCTTGTGTACGTCAATGGCGCAATGGCTTCTTCTCTGTGTGTGCCACACCGCATCAGGGCAAGCTATATGCAACTGCAACCAGCCACATGCAGACAACGAACGGATAAACAGAATGACAACCCATTTTCAGAGCACTGAACAAATGAGCCATTAAGGCGCATCATCATCATCAACAACATGTCTTATTCAGAGGCACAACTCTTAACGTGGCACTACTCAACAATAAATATCGATCCTTATCATCTGGCAAAGAAGAGTCTTGGCATTTCAACTTGCCACTCAGTTTATATTCATCAGAATCTCAATTCCTAATTCTATATCGACTATTTAATTAAACTATTTCGTAGGCAGAGTTATCGATTAATTTATTTATGAGTATTGAAAACTCGTTAAATTATCGATTACTCAGTCGACGCTACGTATGAGGCTCAATCATAAAGTATATAATAAAAGTCCTTATATTTAAATGCATACTCGATACACAGAAAGTCTGTTGCATAACTATCGGTTAATCGATAGCTAACCCATGGAGAATGCATCTAAAGATTCTATTCCCTTTTAAATACCCCGAGTCGCTAACTTATCAATTAGCAGAGCAGTGCACCTAACAGAACCTGCCACAATTCTAAACTGTCTCTCAACAAGTACTCCTACATTCGATAACTTATCGATTAGTCGAGCATTGCAATTTTGACCACACCTTTCCTATTGTCTGCCTTAAGTAGGCTGTATTTCACCAACTGGCACTAACTAGCACAACCTGCTCTACATTACCTCAGTCTAAGCCTGAAGCCTCGCAAAGCTGGCCAGAACAATGCCATGGACACATCCACACACACCCATACTCACACACATACACATACAAACCCACACACACACTGGCACACACTCGCTTATACACACTCAACGCATAAAGCAGTAAACACATAAACCAGAGCAGTACAAATTTGGCAAACATCAGGCCAGGCGAGAGGCATACACAATGCATGACGAGCTGGTGGTGGATATGGGGGGGGGGGGAGGCCAACTGATGGCAGTGTGAGGGGCGGGGTAGAATAGCTTGGGGTTGGTAAACATAGATGGCCGCACAGAAGGACCACAATAGCAACCTGCAGCAGCAGCATCAGCATCAGCAGCAGTTGCAAATGCAACAGCAGCAGCCGCAGCAAGTGGACAACCACCAGAAGTTGGTACACATCACGTAAACCGACTCATTCAGGTAATTAGGCTGGTCTGCCAGCCTATATCCACTCTGCCCCTGCCACCAGCCACTTGCAACATGCCACATAGCGCATTCCCAATGGGCAGCCAGCTGGCTGATTCGAGTGCATTGTTTAAGGCTCGAATTGTTTGCTTGCCAAATATTTTCGTTGGCTTTGGCAGCGTTTGTTTTCTTCTCTGTTGCAGCCTGTAAATTCAGCTGCTCTTATCTCTCTCGTCTCTCTCACTTATCTTCTTTGTCTTCTTTCTTTTGCAGTGGCGCACGGGCGTCAATGTGCTGAAGAAGAACTCAGTGCGTCTGGCAGAGGTCTGGATGGATGATTACTCCAAGTATTACTACCAGCGCATTGGCATGGACAAGGGCGATTTCGGAGATGTCAGCGATCGCAAGAAGCTGCGGTAAGTTGCCACAGATATAATGCTAAACACAGCAGAAGTTTTGGGCATGGTTTTTTCATTTATATGTAGCATTATTCGTGATCTAAACTGGATTTCTTTCGAAAATCGCTTTAGTTTTGATAGAGTGGAAATATATTTGAACATTTAAATCGAGTCAAAATCACGTTTTCAAATTAGAATGTAGTTTTAATGTAGAGGCAATATTTGGAACCCTTCCCAAGTGGGGTTTCTTGATGTTGGTAGCCTCTGAGAAATAAGTAGAAAACTCATGTTTTTCTCCCATTCATTTTGTTATTCACATTTGCAGCGAGGACCTGCAGTGCAAATCCTTCCAGTGGTATCTAGACACCATCTACCCGGAGCTCTTCATACCCGGCGATGCGGTGGCGAATGGCGAGGTAAGTTTGCGAACATGTGGCATGTTTACACACATAGCAGTGGAATGTGGCATGTTGTGGAAAGCGGCTATACCCCAGTTAAACGTTTGTTTTGGGCCCCACTTATCTGGCTGGTTGTACCCACCAACAAAAGAAAACTGCAGCCCCAAGACTAACCCATTAATGAGCCAGTTTGATGGTTATAACCAGAACAAGGATAAACAAACACACACACATAATATTTCCCATTTCGCAGATAAGGAACTTAGGTTATGGCGGTCGCACCTGCTTGGACTCGCCGTCGGGAAAGCGCAACCTGAAGAAGGCTGTCGGCTTATACCCTTGCCACAAGCAAGGTGGCAATCAGGTTTGTTACAACAACTGCAACTGCAACTGCAACTGCAACAAGAGCAACATGAACAACAACAGCACTGCGACCGCCACAAACTCCGTTGAAGCACAAAACCGTTATGATATATCCTCTATATATACGCTCTCTCTCTCTCTCACTCTCCTATTACCAGCCTGTACAGTCAAGCCTCGCTTTCTATCCCAAATTACTAATTTGACTAATTCAAAGTTTGGGTTTCTGTTAATCGAAAAACTTGTGGAGCAGCGATAACGATATCGATAACAATACCTGCTGCGCCCGATTTCTAATACCGTTGTTATTGTGTCCTCTCTCTCTCTCTCTCTCTGTCTCTGTCTGTGTCTCTGTCTCACTCACTCACTCTCGCTCCTATTCACTCACTCCGCCATATGACGTTGAATCGAACTTAATTTGCAGATAAGAAGCATCAACACGAACATGTGCCTCGATGCCATGCTAAAGAACGAGGACGAATCTCCTGTCGGTGTCTACGAGTGCCATGGCCAAGGAGGACATCAGGTATCCACACACTATCTCTCTCTCTCTCTCTCGCTCTCTCCACACACATCCCTCCCCCTCGCCATGCCCCTTTTTGTGGGGGGAGGGAAGGAGGCATATTCAAATGTCAAGTTTTATGCATTGGTTTTGGCTACATATTTTTTGGGCCCCCTTTGAAGTGTTGCTGCTTTCTCCGAGCTTTGCTTAACGTAAACCGCTTGCTTGATTAACCAATTGACAATATATATCTACCATATACAATACAATATATACGATACTCTCTAACTTGATTTTTGTAAATATTGAGAACTAACCTTTTGTAAAAATGATCGACGCGACCTAACCTAACTTTAGGCTTAACATTTTTGACATAAGTTTCATATTTTTTCATTCACATTTTGACTTTCAATTTCAGACTTTTAAATCGTTATTAATCTTGTATGAGCTCTACAATTAATTAATAGTTTTCTTTTCTAAGGGCTTCAACATCAAATAACTTATTTATTTAACTTTTAGCTGACTGTTCTTAAAGTAATCTATCGATTCTCAATTTAACACTTTTAGTCCCTTTCGGGTTCCTTTTAACACATCGTTTGGCAAAGACTTTTCCAAGAACCATTTACATTTTTTAACATATATGTGTGTCTTTTGAAGTACCCAGAATTTCTACTTAGTAACATCTCTAACTATCTTAATATTTGCTGGTGAGTTTCCCCCTCCAACTCCGTTGGCTCCTTTCTGGCCGTTGGAGCTTGGCAAACCCTATTTTTGGACCTCCTATTCGTCTTAAAATATAATCAACAAAAAATTATAAAAATATATATATATTAATCCAAAATCGATTTTTGATATTCCTGCGGTTTTGAGCACTAATTTCACGGAGTTTGTGGACTACAAAAAAAATGCTCTTGTTTGTTTTTTGTTATCGCATTTATCGCATTTATTTAACATTTAAGCCTTAGCCCTTAGCCCAAGTGAAAGTTTTTATTACAAATGTTGTTTTCATTGTTGCCAAAGCGAGAAAGTGCAAAACTGCATCGACAATAACACCATGGAACATAACAATAACACACACCCACACACACACACTAACTTACACACATACACTCACATACATACACAGTGGATATTTATGGCACGTTGCAAATTTAATTAAAATGCAATCATAAATAAAAAGACAAAAATTATAAATCATTTCCACTGGCTTTGCCTGCCTGCCAGCCAGTTTTTGCCCACACAAGAAACACGACCACAACAACAACAACAACAACAACCAGATCCACAACAGCAAAAACAAATTTTGCGACAATTTTATGAACATTTAATAACAAGCATTTCGCCAATAAAAACTGCACACAAATAAAAAGTGTAACACAACAAAAAACACACTGAGATAAAGCAGATACACGAACAGATAAACCAAGGGGGGAAAAGGGGGAAAAGGGGGAAAAGGGGGAAAAGGGGCCTGCATGGCTTTGTGTCTGTGCTGTTTGTTGTGCGTATTCAGCATTAAATGGAAAGTGTTGACCTCGTTCCTCTGCACGGTAAAATCGCCAGGCGTCTGTTTTGGCCACGCCTACGCGCCTCCGCTCAAACTACGCCCACCTCTGTACCGCCGCCCACAGGCGCATTACAAATGAAACAAATCTCCGCCAACCAAATGAAAAAACTAGCAAAACAGACACGAAAAGGTGTTCTAGACTGCAGCATACTCTGTAAAAACTCAATCAACCCTGCATCTGAGCAGGATTCAATTGAGGTATGCGCCAATACACCCCATTCAACAGCGCCTGCTAGGGTATATTTAAAGGCGGTTCGGATGAAAAAACGCGACTGAATAAAATAATCAACATTTGCGAGCGTGTTGACACCAAATGCGTTATGGGCGTGGCAAATTTTAATTTCGCACATGGCAAACCCGAAAAAAAGTCACCAAAAAAAACCAGGGGGAAAAGGGAGTAGAAAAGGCAGCAAAAGTTGCAGTAGAATTCAACTGCCACTGCTTTGACTAAAGCCATGTCAAAGAATCTCTATTTCTATCTCCCTCTCTATCTCTCTCTCTCTCTCTCTCTCTCTATCTCTCTCTCTCTCTCTCTCTCTCTCTGCATCTCTCTCTGTCAGCTGTCGCAGTCGTTACGAAAACCGCGCAATGTAATGAAAAACATTTTCATTTGAGTCTACAAAAAAGTTCGTTGCACAAAAAAATTTGCAACGCTTTGCTTATAAAATAATAAAAAATAAAACAAACAAAAAAATTGCTGCAAGCGCATATTAAAAAATTGCACTGGCTGCGAAAGCCAATGGGAAAAATACGAGCAAAAACCGCGTTAAACTTAAATGAAAAAGATACACACATAATTAAAAATGTAACACGCATCGGGCCCAAACAAAAGTGGAAAGCTGTGGGAAACTGTGGAAAACTGCAGCAGAAGTGCAGCAAAAGCCCCGTCAAGAATTTTAAAAGAAGGCAAATGCAAATGCAAAGCAAGCAAACGAAGGACGCACTCACAATATGTGGCAGGGGCATGTGTGGCAAGCAGGGCAAGGGCAGCGATAAGCGAGTAAGAATGTTTAATGCAAACATGCAGAGTACTGCAGCCAAAGTGGTCGGTGGGAGGGGGACGGGGACGGGGCAAAGGGGGGGTAGGCGCAACACATTGAAAATGCCAGTTAAAAATTGTGATTTATTTATGAAAAAGTTAAAGCAAAAAGGAAATTTAAATGACAGACTAAAAGTGAAGAGTTTTCCTTACTTATCAAATATGCTAAACGAAATAAGATATTTGCATAGAATATATATAAATATCCTTGAAAATGAATTAAATTGCATATATATTTATTATATATATTATATATATATATATATATATATTTCAGCTGGCTCATAAGCCAGCATTTCACACAAGCAGCTTTCAATTCAACAAATTTCGGCATTTCAGTTTTCCGGGCAGCGGGCGACTAAAATAAATGTCGTACATTAAATAATGCTGGTAACATTTATAAATGTGTGCGTGCAACACAAACAAGGCCAACACAACAAGGCGTCAGTGAGGGGCAAGCGGAAATGGTAACACAACAAAATGGCGGCCGAGCTGGCCAAGAACAAAGCAGGCCTGTCCTGGCCTGGCCTGGCCTGGCCTGGCTGACTGGCAACGTGGTTTAAATTATATATAATCATGGCAAAACCGCAGACAAAACACAGGCAAACACACACACACACAAACACATACACACACACAATCAGTACACACACACACACATAGAGAGACACAGCCGACGGGTAGCAGCTTTTGGCATTTAATTTAATATTAAATAATACTAAGTAATGCGGCTACTTGGCTGAAACATTATGCAACAATCTCTCGCACTTCCTACCACAATTTGTACTAATATGCGCTATCTCTCTCACTCTCACTCTCACCTTCCCCACTCCCCCTGCCTGCAGTACTGGATGCTGAGCAAGGGAGGCGAAATACGTAGGGATCAGGCGTGCCTGGACTATGCCGGCAAGGATGTGATTCTCTTCGGCTGCCACGGCTCCCGCGGCAATCAGGTGAGTACTCCTCTACTCTGATATACACTCAGCAAAAAATCGCACTCACTTTCAACTTGATTCACAGTATTGGCAATATCGTGAGAACACGAAGCTGCTGCATCATGGCTCCTCGGGCAAATGCTTGGCCATCAACGAGAGCAAGGACAAGCTGATCATGGAGGAATGTGATGCCACGCATTTGCGCCAGCATTGGGTGATGGAGAACTACGACAGCTCCAAGTTGTGAGGCTACTTCTATGCCAAGGGTGCCTAGCAAGGATATCAAAGAGGAGCACGAACGGCAGGAGGAGCAGCAGTAGAATTATATGTTAAACGTATTTGATAAGCGTATGAAACACGGCCCGCGAGAGTTGTGCAATAGGCAGTAGCTGAAAGGGTTTGCCATGGCTTTGAATAGGAGCATTAATCCACCAATACACCGACACCGACACACACACACTCACATGCACAGACACAGACACACATGCGCACACAATACAATATTTATGTGTATGTATTTTATATATATGTATCTGTATCGAACTTAATGTCAACTAAATCATTCGATTAACTTTAGCCTAAGCGCACATACGAATACGAGAACGACTGTTGTACAGTAGATCTTAAGTTTTTTTAAAGCACAAATAATTATTATTATGCATATATAGAGTATATATATATATATAGGTTTGTACTGCATTACACATATGCTATATATCGTTAGTGTAAACTGGAAAAGTCGTAGCGCAATTTTTGCATTTAAATGTTACAAAACTTTTAGCACAATTTTCTTTCGTCGCGTACTTTTTGTGTGTGTGTTTGTGTGTGTGTGTGTGTGTGTGTGTGTTTGTGTGTGTGTGCGTGTGTGCGAGTGTGCGCGCGTTAGTGTGTATTTGACAGGTCTTCTTTTTCTGTTCTTTTTTTTTAGGTATATACATATGTATGTGTAGTACGCATACTAATTAATAATATTTATGAATTCTCCTGAAATCTATAAATGGCTTTGCAAAAGTCGCGTTCCAAATATGTTTTTAGTTCGTAAGATTTGCTTGTAAGTCTCCATTGTTGTTGTAGTTTGGAAAGCATTTGGTGATTTCCCTCTAACCCCCGTATCCCCCCAACCCCGGCCAACTGCCCGTCCCTTACTTAACATTCCTGCAATTACCTGTAAGTATGTACTTACATCCGTTTTGTTAACCATTTGATTTAATTTATTTTACATTTGATTTTTAAGTTGACTTGTTGCCCATTTTGTGAATTTCGAAATCAAGTCTTTGAAAAAAATATATGAGAAGGAAACGTAAAAGCAAAAAACCTATGCCAAATTATGTTTAGAGGTTTACTTTGTAGGTTAAAAAAGAGACAAATTTATGCATTTTGTTTATGAAGATGATGATGATGACGAGAACTCAACAAGGACAACATATCCCGTTTGTTAGACAACGCCAGCTTGTAGTAGCAGTAGAATTTTAGAAGTAGTCGATACTTTTTTGTACTTATTATGTATGTATATCATCATCAGTTCGGACAGAAACTTATCGATATCACTAAAGTATAGAGAGCTAGTACTTATAATATCTAAGAAGCAAATATGCAATAGTGCCTTCTACTTTATACATACATACATACTTACATACTTACATACATACATATATACTGCATACCAACTATACCCACTATGTAATTGCTTATGGGTTTATAACTTAAGTCACAAAAAACACGAGAACGACTGTAAATATATCTATATCATATCGCAAATGTAAATAATCAAACATGACATAATATCGTTGGCTAGCCTCTAATCATACATACACACACTTCTATATATATTTATATATATAGTTTGACATGACATGTTTGATTTGCGATCGATTTTAGGCACATTTATATATAGCGTACAAACCAAAAGCCATAAACGTGGTCAAGACATTTTTGATAATGATACAATAATAACCTAAGCGCATATAGTGAATGTCTAGTAATTTAAGCAATTACACAAGTTGTAAAAGGACACACAAATCAAGTTACAAATAAACAAGACACTTCGTGTACCAAAAAATATGGTTACTCTAAAACATTTTTCTTTGAAGGTAGCTGTATTAGATAGCATCTGCATGAACCTGTGACACGAATATGGTGCCTGCATTGCCTAAATTCCCACATGAAACAGTGGCACAAATATGGTTAATGTATTGTCTAAATTTCCCGCATTATCCAGGGGATATTTGTCCACTCTAAATGGTTTAATATTGCAGGTGGAATGGCATGTGCACGAACAAGTGACACATACAGAGTTACGCTTAGATATCAAAAGGATATCTATAAGGTAAGCTAAACTTAGACATATTGATTGATCCAGGAAAACAGCGCATTGTCGATAGGCCTGTACATGACTGCAGGTTTTTCGGCGCCGCTGTCAGCTGCCATGAAGGCAACACCAATCTGTCTGCCATTAGAGATCAACGGTGCACCCGAGCCACCCTTACAGAATCTGTTCGTCATAAGTAGACAATTTGAGATAGTAGATTCATTATAGCTACATAACGGGTTAAGAGCCGAAATCTCTTGATTCATCCTTTTGTCTATCCCAGGATAGTCGCAGACAAATGCGATGTACGCAGTGCTCACTTCCGCAACCATCAGCTCAATCGATTGAACCGGATGCATCTGCTGGGCGCCAAACGTCAGTGGAGTAAGGAGCCGAATGAGCGCAATGTTGTTACAGTCCGGGCTCTGTGGATTGTACTGCGGATGGGTGCAGAACTGATCGATGTCCCTGGTCTGACCATTTACAGCGCTCAGATGGTCGATGCCCACAATCGCCTTCATCTGGTCGGGACACTGTCCCACTGTGCAGCTAGCCGCCGTCAAGATTATTGTGTCCGATAGCACAGAGCCACAGCAAAAATGTCTCCCATTCACCTGCAGCGACGCAAGATACTGGCCAAGTGATGGTGCAAGATTGCCCGAGCTTATGGCGAGCATCAGCAGCAGAACGGGAGTGTTGATTGCACACATTGCTGGAATTGAAGCTGAAGTTGGTTTGTGTTCGATGTGCGATTTTCCAGCTCTTTTTATAGCCAGCGATTTATATGTATGCTAATATCTTGTTTGTAATAACTGTAGTAAAAACAATTGAGCAAAGCAACTGCTAATGGAACTGTATACATATAGATTGTATGATCAGCCTGAAATTAAATGTTTAAAAAATGTCGAAAATGTCGAAAATGTCGAAAATGCAAATAACAACCAGTGATTAAGGATGAGGGGAGGGTTATTGTTGACTATCAACCGTTGACTTTTGTCTGTTGTCTGGCTAGATATTATCACTAAGCAACTGTGCAACATTTGGAATTTTGTATTGTACACGCATGTGCACCAGTGCAAGTGTTGTTGATGCCCTTTTAGTGGAAGCGTGTGCTAAGCAAAAATGTTTGGGACGGCCGTTGAACTTTTTATTGGACGATTTATACGAATTTTGTATACCCTTTTTTCTTATTGGTTTGGGTTTAATTTATTTATGTATACCCTTTCCTTTTGGGCTTTGGTATAATTTGGTATACCCTTTCTTTTTGGATTTTATTTATTTATTTATACCCTTTCCTTTTCGGTTTATTTATTTATAAGAATTTTGAGTACTTTTTTTTATTTATTTATATTTATTTTATGTATAAATGGATTCTAATTTTGTATGTAGAATCACTATTATTTTCCCTCCCTTTTTATTTTAATTGATAAGATAAAAATGTTATCTGGAATAGCTGGTGGAATAGCATGTGCACAAACCAGTGAGACATTTCAGTTCTGTTGTTGTATTGGCTAAATTGGCCATAAGTCAAAAATTGCAGCATACTTTAAAGGGCGAATAATTCGGCCAAATCCTTACAGATTTTCAAAGGATATGTATCACAAGGACGAACTCTATCAAACTGCAATTAAGGATTACGAGATCATCCAAGAAGCCCTATATACCTTGAGTAAAATAAGTTGCTTAATGCTTTCAAATTGATTATTTAAATGGAACAAAATATAAGGAATCCGTAAAAGGATTATCTTTAAATATCAAAAGGATATACATAAGGTAAGCTAAACATTGGCATTTTGCTTGATCCAGGATCTCAGGGCACCGACGTACGTGTACATGGCTGGACGTCCCTTGGCGCCGCAGCCAAATCCCCAGGAGACAACGCCAAACAGTTTGCCATCAACGGTCAACGGTCCACCCGAGTCACCCTGACAGGAGCTGACCTGTCCACTGGGATGTCCTGCACAAACCATGCGATCCGTGAGTCCAGGTATATTCTGGGCATTGCAAAAGTCCCGACTCCACAGCTGCACCTGGGCAAACTTCAAGCGATTCGGCAGCTGAAGATCCTGATTGATGGCCCCGAAGCCACTGATGGTCGCCATCGTGTCCGCCGCATAGTTGGCATCCGCATCCGCCAGTTGAATCGTTTGCACGCCTCCGCCCAACTGCACCGGACTACTGAGCCGAATGAGCGACATGTCAAAGTCCTGGCTCTGTGGATTGTACTGCGGATGGATGATGAGCTGTGAGATAGCCATAGTCTGACCATTTCCAGCGCTCAGATCGTTGGTGCCCACAATCGCCTTCATCTGGCCGGCACTCTGTCCCCGGGTGCAGTGGGCCGCAGTCACGATCATTGTGTCCGATATCAGAGAGCCGCCACAATGATGACGTCCATTCAGCTGCAGCGACACCTGATGCGGAAACTGGCCAGGCGCTGCAAACTGGCCGCCAATGATGCGGGGCACATCCGCAGCCTGTACAAGGTTGCCCGCACCAATGCCGAAGATCAGCAATAGGAAGGGAGTGTTGATTGCACACATTGCTGGAATTGAAGTTGAAGTTGGTCTGTGTTCGATGTGCGATTTTCTAGTTCTTTTTATAGCCAGCGAGTCGTTGGAGCTATTGCTGGAGCTTATCTGCCCAGCCCAGCGGGTGTTGACTGACCCAATTCCATGTGCGAATTTCGTTTAACGACCCTGCAAAGGAGCCAAATGAAGAAAAGTGTTAGACACATTAGATACTTTGCATAGTTTATAGCTTCAGTCGATAGATAATTTAATGCCTAAGCTGAAACTTAGTTCTTTCTAACCAGATTCATGAGAGTAGCAATATTATTCAATGTTTTAACTAAGTTCAGATAGATCGGATGTTTAAATCAATGCTTAAGCTAAAATTCTAGTTGATCTTATCAATATCCGGGAGGTTAATAAATATTGTAAATACGTTCTCTCTCATAATCAATATAAACTTAAGATTAAGTTCACATCAAACAGAACACTAAGCAACAATTACTTAAATCAATGATTAGTATTAATAACAATTAATATCTGTAGATATATTAGACGTACTTGAACCGAACCCTATAGATATATAGTGCAATATTCAATTTAAGCACACATCATACAAATCATTAAGGAATAATTACTTTACAGACCTATTAATAGGTCATATTTGCAATAATGAACAACTAATGTTATAACAAAGCTAAATAAATAATAAGATATGTAGGAAGGAATCAAAAGCTCTCACTTACCATATCAAATGGCTAAAATAGAAGGTTAACCTTATTGATTTACGCGCAAATAAAATATCACACATCTATAATAGCATAAAGTGATCCACGATATTTACCAACATATCAAATTAGCAAGCACTTTATGGCTTAATGGTGGTTAATCAGTGCCGTACAGCGGCGGGGGCTCGGCCTGACCTCATTACTCGCGACACTTGTTGGCCATAAAAGAATCAAGTTCACACAACAGTTACTTGGCCTGGTCTAATGTATTTTTGTGTTTGATAAGGCAAAGGCAAATGCTAAGGCGGGTTGTGGCCTCTTAACACATATAATAAATTAAGAACTCTTTAAATTTAATGGGCCGCATGGGTTTGATGGCCATTGCTAATCATCCAAACGTTCTTCCAGATCTCACGCTTGAACACGTTGCGATAGTTTTGGCACGAGACCAGAAACTCGGGGCCAAAAAGTGTTTGGGTAACAACATTCTCAGCAGCCAGATTGCGATTGGTGGCCGCATGGACAATAACCAAAGGTGAATTGCTCTGAAAGTTACAAGATTTAAATTGGATTCGAGTTTAGTGTTCACAATTGTTGTTCGACTGATTTGGACTCACGGGCAAAGATTCGCCTTCGCTCTCGAAGCGTTTGGAGGGATCGACATGCATGCAAAACCAGTTGGTGAAAGCCGAGGGTATATCGCCATCGGGACACATGATTTTCTACAATGAGTAATGGAGATATATACATATATAAATTTAAATTAACGTATTTAACAATTACTCACGCTGCGATGCACTAGACCCAAAGGTAAATTGATTTCGCCGTGCTTTTGCGAGTTGAAGGTGGTTTTGATGGATTGCGAGAGATTGTTTAGCTTGGGTGCACTGTAGACCAGGATGGGATCATCGGGAGACTCGACGCACTCCAAGCGGAATCGCTGGCCATATTTGAGCTTCTCGCCGGTGCGATCGTGCTCATCACCACTGACAATGCGAAAGGAGTTGCGGACACAGGGACGCTCCGAGGATGCCACAGTCAGCTCGCAATCCTCGTTGATCGTCTGACTGGTGCGTATGGCGTGCTCGTTGATGACCACAGAGAGTGCCGGATGCAGCTCCGATGTGTCCATATCGAGTATATTCATACAGATGGGCATCAGCTGAATTATGGCACCTACCATAATGTCCTGCTTGGGTGCAGCCAGTTGCACCTCCTTCTGAAAGTTGTCGAACAATTTGCGAGCCTTCTCCACAAGCAGCTCCCCGCGATCGCGCATCCTACGGAAACTGACCATTTTTGCCTGCAAATATATATACATATATAAAGATAGTTACTTATTGGTACGATTAGACTCACCTCCTCTAGGCAGTTGTTTTCAAACCAATTGCCAATGCGCACATTGGGCCGATAGCGATTTGAGCCCGATTCAAAATTGGAGGCGGTGCAGGGCATCCTTGGTTCTCTTTTGTGTTTTGTGTGTCCTTTTTGGAGAACAACGATTTACATACAAAATTTGTTTACTTTTCGTACTATTTCAAATTGTTTCCGAGTTGGTTTTGCTTGGGAAATATGTTTGCATCTGAAATGGGAGTCGTAGTAAAATTAGACAAGTGCCACAAAGCTATATATGTTAAAGGTTGCTGGTATATATTAATCGACGAACATTTGAAATTACCCAGATTACAACTGGCACTTAAACAGATAATCAATGAATTTGTCAGATCGGAATCGGAATCAGGCAGAAAACCAATTAGGCTAACAATCTACTGGGTCCCTGAGATTGCTGACGAACTAGCCAGGATCTGCTCAGCAATTCGATGAATCTTGAAAATGTTGACAAGTGATACAGGACCAGCCAGAATGCAGTTCAGATTCAGGAGTTGATTTTGCCTCCGATGCGGGTTGGGGATCATGCAAGATAGAGAACCCTTTCATATTGCCAATCCCCTTATGCGCTTTCTTCTCCGCTGTTACAGCAGATTAAAACTCTTTGCCTTTCTCTCAGTAAGGAGCCCACACTCCGTAGAATCATCATTGATGACATAGTAGATTCCAGAAAGTGCACTGAGCAGTCTCTAACAACAATTGTATTGCTTATTCTAATGTTGCACTATTTTAAATGTAGTTTGCTAATGTTTAATGTGTAATGTTTAAACAATTGCATTGCATACTTTCGGTTGGCATTTGAAATTAGCTAAACATTGCGTATGTGTAATATTTAACTTATGAATGGCACGCTCGAAATATATTTGATATGATTAATTGTGCATATATATATATATATATATATTTATATCTTGTTTGTAATGACTGTAGTAAAAACAATTGAGCAAAGCAACTGCTTGTGGAATTGTAAACGTATGGATGGTCTGATCAGCCTGAAATAAATTTGTTTAGAAATGTCGAAAATAACAAGTGATGCAGATTGAGGGGAGGGTTGTTGTTGACTATCAACAGCATTAAACTGT
This sequence comes from Drosophila cognata, assembly GCA_035041535.1. Taxonomy (NCBI): domain Eukaryota; kingdom Metazoa; phylum Arthropoda; class Insecta; order Diptera; family Drosophilidae; genus Drosophila; species Drosophila cognata. Next base: position 1,587,496 of record JAWNLC010000451.1, read on the forward strand.
TGTCTGTTGCCTGACTAGATATTATTCATCAGATAAGCAAATATTGTTTAGTATACTATATTATATTGCATAGTATATTGTTTTGTACACTAACTCTGATGGCACACTTTATGTGTTGCTGTGATTGTTGCCCCTCTTCGCTATCTGGCATGGCGTGCACTTCACGTGAACGTGATCGGCTGAATCGGCCGATCCACAACACGTTCCTTATCAACTATCAACCCACAGCTATCAACGCCTGTGGGCCAGACTAAAACGAGTATTAGTTAAGAGTTGACAGGGACCGCCATTAATCTGTGGAGTAGTGCTTTATGGCAACTGACATATCTGCCTAGTCATTATCCCAATATTAGACTGACATCATCATCAACACTCAGAAAACTATAAAGTTTTCCGTATTTTTAGAAATATTTTCTAAATATAAGAATATAAATTTTACAAAATTAGGAAGGCTTCCAAAAATATATATTGTTTTTTATAAATATTTTTTATTATTTAATAAGTATAAATCGAAACTCTGATATGTAAAAAAATCATACCTAAAATGCAGAAGCAATTAATGAATAATAAATTAATAAAAATACTAGTATTTTGTATAAAAAACTAATGTTTAGAGCTGCTTTTGTACACATTTGAAAAAAACACATTGTAAATTGAAAATATTTTTATCTACATTTTAGAGAAATCTACTCTGAAATTAAGAACAGAAAAATGCCAATATTTTCAGAAATATACTTTCTAATTAATAAGATTAATTAAGCTTGTCGCCAAATGGCGAATTTATAAAATTTTCTGAGTGTTTTAACCATTATCAGTTATCAGTTACTAATTATCAGCTATTGCTGCAATTGCGAAAGTGTGCACAGTGCAGAAAACTGATTTATTTCAATTAGTTTACACTCTTTACCTTTATGGCATTCATAATTCTCACTTTATCGAATGCAGTTGATGCATTTAGATAAGCAGTCTCATAATTCATTGACAATCTGGAGCTAAAGATTGGCATGGTATTGCTTTGCTACAAAAAATCAACCACTGTGAGGAGTTTTGCAATAGAATATTGTGACACAAAATCAAGCATTCAATTTTATAAGCGATTTTACAAGACTATCACTAACTGGGTCTTAAGTACCCTATTAGATGATAAGTGGAAGCAGTCAGAATTGTGTTGAAATCTGAAATGGGAATTCTGTTGACTGGCCAATGCTGATATTAAATTATATATATAAAAATACTAATATCATACTGCCTTATCAGAGCAGAGCAGAGCAGAGCAGAGCAGAGCAGACATCCCCCACACTGAATCAATTGCGTCAATCGACGGGCCTTACCTATGTATATATATAAAATTAGTATATATATGTACTATGGTGCGATATGTGCGATTATAACGGCGCTACAACCAATTGTGTAAAGTGTGTATTACTTATAGGCATTCAAGAGGCCATCCTCAAGCTATGTGCGCAGTTAATAGTTGTGCCCGAACTGTGGCAGAGATTATGACTTATGCCAGTCGCTTTATGAGAGCGAAAAGACGTCATCAAATCATCAGTTTACACCAATTAACGTAAACTCGTAATACTCAAAAAAAAAAAAAAGAGTAAATTAAAAACCACTCGTTGTATGAGCTGCATTTCAAATTGAAACTCAAATAAACAGTAAATTGATCTCAACATTATGCAGTTATAATACATATTAGTAAAACAGTTATTATAATTTGCAATTAATAAGAAAATATATAAATATTTTATATTATTAAATAATTATCAGATGAATATTCTGTCCAAAAAAATATGGCAGTAACACAGTTTGGATCTAGACCCAAATCGCGCTTATGACATTCACAAGGGTCTAGCATAAATAACCCCGAACAAAATAAATAATTAATACCTGTGATTATCCCTGGCGATAGTGTCCAATTTGATTTAGTTAAGTTAATGGCTTTTATACCCAGCTTAGCACAGGCGCAGGCAGCAAATTTAATTGACTTTTTTGTTATTTGCCAATTGTATAACGGCACTTCAGCTTGTCAAATAATCGCAGCGATAAGCATCGAAAGCGGATTGTTGCCTGGCCAAAAATAATGGGCAGCAGCAGATTGTCGCACAGAGTTAAACAATAAAATAATTTCATGTGATACTCACCTCCTCCTCCATTCATAAAGGTTAAAATCAAGGGTTAAATTGTTCCAAGTTCGCTACTGCTTTTATTGTGGTGCTCAAATCAATTTATCGCCTTTTATTAACTACAACCAAGATTCGCCCAATGCCAAAACCACAACGCTCAGTTAATTTAACTTTGAGTTTTTTTTTATGGTTTCTTATCTGGCCACGAATACTAAATATCAGAGGTGTCGTATCTTATGGTTCATGGCTCAATAATCGTGTGTAATTTGCATATCAGATAAGACGATTACTTCAGAATTAAATTTGTAAATGAGTTGTTAACAGACTTAATTGTCAATAATGGATGATACACATGATACAGAATTGTTTAACCTTAATTTCGTCACTCGCACACACTGTTCTCCGCCGCACAAGTGCTGCTCATCAACTGCAGGCCAAGCAGTCTCCAGTCGATCTTCAGCATAGGCTCGAGCAAAGAACAAGAGAGAGAGAGAGAGCGAGAGAGAGATTTTAAGAGAGGATAATAACTGCACTTTTGAGCTTAGCCTGCATTTATGGAGAGCACCAAACGTGTTAAGCTTCAGTTGTTTTTAAAACCTGAACACCCATTAAAAATGGGTCAAAAGGGTATATTGGTTTTGTGCAAATGTATGTAAACAGGCAGAAGGAAGCATATTATATATATGCATATACATATGCATATTATTGATCAACTGAACAAATTTCATCAAAATCGGATAAGAAATAACCAAGTTATACTTTAAAACGTATTCTCAAACTGATCTCATTGCTGTCAGCTGTACCATGTCAGGGTATATCGCAGCCTTGCTACAGCATTCCTTATTGTTGTTGCTCTCATCTCTTTCTCTCTTGAGGTGAGGCATGTGCATAACGAAAGCATAGCACAAAACAAAACGTAAAGAGTGAAGCTTACGTGCAAGAAGAAGCAGCAGCAGCAGAGAGACTGAGACAGACAGTAAAAGTTTCATCTGTTTTATCGGTTGTGCGCTGTTGTGTTGTTGCTTTAAGCAGCAATTGCCGCAGGCAATAAAAATATCATTAATTGTTTATAACGCGGCCCATAAACGTTTCGCATTATCACCTACAACCCGGCTGGCTATCACACACACGAAGAGCACTCGGCTCTCGCTCGGCTGTGTGCGGATGAATCAGGCAAAAGCGCCGTCGTGTTTTTATTTTATTTTGATAACCTGCCTCCCACTGACGCTTATGTTTCGGCTCAATGCGAATGAAAAAACAATAAAAAACAAGAAAACAGAAACTGAAACAGAATTATAAAAACGTTCAATTAGCTCAGGTAGTAAGTCATTACAGCGCCAGACCTCGACAGAGCAGCAGCAGCAGCGGCAGCAGCAAAGCTCCCAAAACGGAGCCGGCAAATAAGAAAGTTACTCGTGGTGAAAATCGATCGCGAAATATATATCAAAAAAACTAATTTGGAATACCCAACGTGTGAGTGTCTTCTTGTAAGTTTACAACAACAACCAAAAAAGTCTTATTACCAAGAAAACAAATTAAACTTGCAAAAATGCAAATTCCTTTAAAAGTTGAGTTGCAATCGCATTTCGATTGTATTTCTTACTCACTTTTAGTTCGTTCTCTGTTGTTGTCCGCACGTTCGCTAAAAGTGGAAGGAAAAAAAAATAAAATAAAATAACAGCTGACGACAACTGTGGTTAAAAAAGTTTATTTATTTGAAAATGGTTTGGCTTAAGGTGAGTGAGTTGCTTAATTTAAAGCTCACCTTAAATAAAAATCAGTTTATCTTATGCAAAACAAAAAAAACCGCTTTGCAAATGCTAATTAACATGGCCAGTTTGATAACTCTCTCTATCTGAACGCTCTCTCGCAGGCAGAGCCTCTCGGACCCCTCTTTCTCAGGAAACTCAATCATCAGTACTTATGAGAACGATTATCGATTAAAGTGTTAATCGGTATCAGTTAGAAGTGTTGCAGACTGTGAAAGGCTTCGGTTCACATTGTCTATCACTCAAGTGCAAAAATGCGCTGCCAGCTTTTCAATGTGAGTCAGTGCAGTGGGGCGCATAGAATGTTAACAAGTCGATAGTCGATAAGCTAATCAAATCCGCACACTGCAAAGTCAAATACAATTTTTTTTATTCCCACTGTACAAACGCATAAAATGCAACAACAACAGCAACAACAAAAGGTACTCATACAATAAACAATCGACAATGGGGAGCAGCATCAAGAGCCACTCGGCCGAAACGAATGTGTGTTGCTGTTGTCTCTCTCTTTCTCGCTCTCTCTCTCTCTCGCAGCTGGACTTGAACTTCAAATGTAGCGCCATCTGTGAAAAGCTTGCAAACAAAAAAAAAAAAATCAGCCTTGCAATTAACGTGTGAACGAAATTCATATAAATTTCTACAATTGAAATACAAAATGCGGCAAAGAATTAAGATGAAAAAAATTTAAAAATTGGTTGCACGTGAAACGCATGTGAAATGTTGTCTTTTTTTTATCGTAAAGCACATGTGGAAATTTTTGGCAGCTATTGCCATAAATGGATAACGGTTATTGACGGTCTGACGTTTGAATGACGAACTTGACGCAGCAGAAATTAGCAAAACCAGCAAAAAATAAAAAGCAGAAAAGTGAGGGACTGCTTATGAGGCTGTGATAAACTTGGTTATAATGTTTTGTATATATTAAGCAAGCAAAACCACAATAACCCTCATTTTACATTTATAAACCAAGACTTTATGGCCAAAAAATCACAGAGGAAACTTTCATGGAAGAGTGTCTGGTTTTTTTTTTGTGCTACAAAATTTTAACAATTGGTATTTTGTAATTATAAAGATTGTAGGGCAAAGCACGTGCTTTCGTAATTGTTGCCTAGGAAATACTGGAGTTTAATCATCCGGTCGAAATGTGCTTTGATAATTTGAGGCGCGAGTACGTCAATACCACTCCGGGCAAGAGATAAGTGCACATAATTTACGAGTACTTGATAGGCCCACTAAACTGCCCCTGACAACCTCAATTATTGCTATGGAAAATATTGTGAAATATTTTTCAAAGACTCTGGCAACGTGTCTATAAATCTGCCACTGCCAGTATGCGAATATTGGCATTCGCATTTGGTCAACTGCAGCAATCACTCAATATCAAAATCTAAATAATAAACATTTATAATGGTGCCCTCCTCCCCTCAACCCTTCCTTCATCCCTACATCATCTGGCAAAACACTTGAGATACTTGGGGGCACACGCTCTATCTTAGCCAAGTTGTAGCATTTACTCAATTGGCCCAATAAATGTGATTAAACAATGTTAGCTTAATACACCTAAACGACGTCCAATAAATTTGAAAATTGTTTTAAATTAACATTTAGGTTTAGCACCGAATTGACCATAAAATATATTTATCACCTGCTCCGCGTTAGTGGCCATAAGTATTGAATCGTATTAACACCATTGCAATCTTGGCAATGCAATTTATCAACTCGTTTTCAATTTGCATTTCCATTTCCACTCCTACTTATTCCACAAACTGGTCTCGTATGCATATTAAGGGCTCAGTTAATGACTTAGTTGCTTGTTTGTTCATGTTGGCTCATAATAATCAGACAACTCATTCCAAAGTCGAACACTTGCCACTCTCTAAAACTGCCCAACTAAACTCTTAATCGTTAATTGATTAGCGCCTTTTTTCGAAATGAGTTTTGTGTGTAAATTAGTAATTGATATTTGCTTTGGTTGCTCAAAAACTAGTGGCAATTAACAACGCCCCATTTATGATTAAGCAAGATAATAATAATAGTAGTTAAATTACATTTTCCGAAGTGATAATTGATTCATTAAGAGGCAAAAGAGGCAAGATATATTCATATGTGTAAATAAAGTGAACTGAGTCATGAAAGATCATTTTTAGCTACCGATTGAGATTCTCAACCAAATTGGAGCTGAAGTTGAACATTTCACTTCAATGAACCATTAACAGGAGTCCAAATAGTACCATAACTAAAAAGAAGACCGAATAAAATTTGCCAGCAATTCAGAATCTTTACCGGAACCTGGACAATTTAATTAACTGAACCAGAACCGAAATAAGATTCGGATAAGAAAATATTCTTTGCCGGTTAATAATTTTTATAGAAAAACAGAGAGTTCAAAAAAACTCAGTCGAAAAGCATTTATCTGGAAGTTTTAGTTTATCTTTTAGCTTTCGTTCCATAACGGGTCATCTCTAATTGGCAAGGTGCTCTTAACCAGCTGATCTTCAGAGGCAAACGCGTCACAAAAAACGCCAAATCATTCAATTTGACTCAATTTTCACAATTCAATTCAATTTCTGAATTTTGGCTGAGCCATGCCAAAAAAAACCGCAAAATCATTGCAGATGACATTTATGGAAATGTGCTAATTATAAAAATCGATAACTCTTTTATTGATACAAAACATACGCCCAAGAAATAAATCGAAGTTTCAAATTAAATTAATAATTCAATTATATATATCGAAGCTAAGCTATTTTTGTTTACGAAAATCGGCGACTCATTAGCTGCAAAATAGTTTATAATTAAATATAATATTCTAAGAAGTCCGATGCCAAAATCAGCACCCAGAATAAGGTAAACAAAAACTGTTCAGGTTTCACAATCAAAAACAAAAAAAAAAACCAAAAACTTCAGTTTCAACTCAACTTCTTTTGTTTAGCGATACTTTCTAAATTGAATTAAAAAAAAAAAACACTTATTGAAATTCCAGTCACGAGATTTGGAGAGACTTCCAAATAAATATAGATATATAAAAAGTAATTCAGCATAATTTGACTCAAACATCATTACAATCATAACAATTATGTGCAAAATCATAACCAGTTTTTATTTGGATTTGTTTTGTTTTATTTTGTTTTATTTTGTTTTATTTTGTTTTATTTTGCTTGTTGAATTGCGAGCAACAAACAAAAGAAATGCTTTGCAATTGACAACAAATTACATCATCGTCAACACCGCAGAGCCCAAATGTAATTCGAAAGTAAGAAATATAATTCAAAGCCAGTCGCGACTCGGGGATTCCCTATAGCCACGCCTTTAACCTGTCATAAATATTGTTTTATTGCCACTATTCATTCATTTTATGTCAAGTAATATTTCTATCGACTTGGCAGATAATATATTTTTGTTGAGGCTTTGACGAGTTGATCATTATTGGCATTATACGACTTCATCGACTTGTCTTTTGATGCTGATCAAATATATACTACTAATATAGATATTAGATCAGAATCGATCAGATTTATCTTTAAAATTGAAGAAGAAATGGATAAAAGTAATACAAAATGATCTGCTTGTGGCAAACGAGAAATTAATTATTGATTAGAAATATATACAAAGAAAGATCTTTAAGATTGTGCCTTTTCTTGCTATCAATAATCGATTTTTATCGATATTATATGGAAGTCTCTAGTTGTGAACGAGTTTGCCTAGTTCTCAATGCTGATCAAAGATTGTATAATTTCTGTGAGCTTTAAAATACCTTCCTCTGCCTGTTACAAACTGTTGCTCAACTATCATAATACCCAGTCTCACCAAAAAATGGTTCCAGGGTATAAACAGCAGACCAAATTAGTTTACAGTATTTAAATGCGAATGTGTAAATTAAACAGAGAGCCGATCGAATTGAGTGTGAGAGAAATTAAAGCTGTGTCATACAACTATTAATTATGTACATTTGTAGACTAGTTAATCAAATCGATCTCGCCAAACAAATATTGATACAGTTGACAGCCGAGCAAAGCCAAAGAAGAACAAGACAAAATACCAGCTAAGAGATCATGTGCGAAACTGTACTTCGAAATCAGCCATAAATATTAACGTAAATGAATCAAATGCAGCCATAATTAAAGACGCCCACACATTTCAATTTTGGCAACTCATCGCCAAATATGTGATATATATAAATAAATATTCATAGTATTTACATAATAGAAACGTGCCTTGAAAGTCGTGAGCGGGAAAATAAAACGTTTACTTGAGCAATTATTAAGGCCAATGATAATTTTGATGGTGTTGCTAAATTTATCCTGCTAATTTGGCGTGTTTGCTCTCTATCTTACAGATATCGGATTGGATACAGATATATCTGCCTGCGCAGATATATGCATATATATATATATATATATATATATATATTAAAATATATATATCTCACTCGAGATCGAGTCAACAACTCAATTCAAACAGCACATCATAAATTAAACGTGCAAACAACAGTCTCAGACTCAGACCGTCTCAGTCTAAGTCTCAGCCTCAGCCTCAGTCTCAGTCGCTGCCTCTGCCTCTGCCACTGCCCTCAGCCTCAGCCACGGTTGCAGTCTCCGTCTGCGTCTCCGGTCTCAGTCTCCGGTCTCATTCTCCGGTCTCCGGTGTCTGCTTACTTAAAGGCAACGCGTCTTGCCGTTAATCGTTCAGAACATTTTAAGCTGCGAACGCGAATGAAACACGAACGAGCAGCAAATTTAACCACAGCAATAACAATAAAAAAATAATAAACAAAAAATAAAGGAAATAAATTTAAAAAAAAACAATAACAATACGAGTCGAAAATGTCTTAAAAAACCGCCAAGCGACGTGCTTTAAGCCCCAGACTTGATAATTTGACTATTTCCATATATTTTTGCGCAATTTTCACTCCGCTTTACGACTTGATTCTTATGCAATTCAATTAACAAACAACAAAAAAAAGACTGTAAACTAAACTATATTAAATTATTCACAAATAAGAAAAACGGAAAACAAACACACTCAAAATGTCCGCATCAAAGGAGGCTATCTGCGAGAAGGAGCTGGAGAAGCCCAATTTGGGTAAGTTTAAGTTCAACTGGAAATCAATGTGTGAATGTCCCGTCCCAACTATAAATTGAGATAAGGCATTATCTAAAGTATGTTAACAGCTGTTGACAACTATTATGCACAGCTATAAATGCTGATACGCCTATATATAATCACCGTTGATTATAATCCAAACAGCAATCGTCAACTTACACACTTTAAACGGCTGTCAAACAGTGAAAGACAAGTAAATATTGGGAAAAACCGAGAAAGAATAGTTTTCTTTGGATTACAGAAATTTCGGCAGGGAAAACTTTGAAACAGAGCTTGTGAAGTCAGACTAGTAACGCTGATCAAGAATATATATACATTACAGTATTCACTGCTTGTTCAACCAAAAAAAAATATTCGATTACTCTGTTATTGAAGTGAAAAAAGTAATCAGCCAGTACAGTAATTGTTTTCAGAGAATTGTTAGTCAGCCAAGCTCATCCATTATGTAAATATAGTTTTATAAGAAAAAGCCCCTTTCTTAATATATGCTAAGTCGTGCAACAAGGTCAAGTTATTATCTTGTTTTTTGTTACATAAACTAAGTGGATAATTGTGATGGACATTTTAATGAATAGAATAGTTGATAATCTGTCGTAATTCGAGGAACTCGCCTGTCTCATAAATCTCGCTCTGTCTCTATATATATATCTATCCTTCTCACTCCTTCTCAATTTTTGCAAGAGTCGGAAATCTCAAATGACATCTGAAATTACAGCGGATAAAAATAGAAACGGAATTTGGCGCACTTGGCGCTGATTCAATTAGGCGTAGCTTCCACTTCCACAAATTCCACTTGATTTAAATAATACGGATCAACAAATTCTCGGGGCGACCTTTTCAGGCACTTTTACGGGTTTATGATTCCCCCCGAAACGGAAGTTATTTGTTATGTGCGATGTCTCCAATATTGTTTTCATTGACATCAGCACAATATGTACTTTAAATAAATATAATAAAAAAAAAGACGATTTTTTGTTGTAGTCGCCAACGCGTGAGCCAAATTCGCAATTAATGTGTGACGAGCAAGAAGAGGGGCAGGGGGGCAGACGTTGGAGTCAGGTAACCGAAACGGTATCCAAATAAAACTGGATACGTGAATCGTTTATTGACACAACATTTGCAGCCGAAAAATCCCAACAACACAGCTCTTTTTTTGCAGCTGTTTTGTGTTTGTTTTCCTAGTCGAGATTGGAGCTCGGCGACATCTCTTGACACAGTTCATGGAGCCCAGTTCCTGGCTTTGTTTTTTTGGTTTGGGCAAAGCAGTTCGAACCGAACCGGTTGCCGGCAAAAAAATAATGAAAAAAAAAAAAGAAAACAAAACACGAAAATACAGCCAAAATGTGCATACGTGTTTATAGCAATATGCAAATGAGTATTCAGTAACAACAACAACAACAACAACAATAACAGAAACTAGTTTGCACACTCAAACTTGATACCTGCTGCTTGATGCTGACTTTCGTTACAATCGTACAAGTGTTAAGGTCAAGAACAGTTGAGGAAATTCGCAATTCGCAATTTGCAATCAGAGTGTGCCGAGCAACCTTCGCATTCCATTCCGAACTGATGTCAAGACTCAAAACGAGTGCAGTTTTTCACTTTCATTTGCAAGACTCGAGCATTAACAGGGTGCGCCTAACTTGGCTAATAAGCGAGCAAATGCAAATTGAGCGAATATGCGGATGTCTGAACTCGAGATACCCTATATTGGTAGTTACATATTGGAGTTAGTATTCAGTTGCTTACCTAGAATGTAAGGGAATGTAGCTCACAAATCAGGTGTATTCGCTTCTCAATTCGAAGTTCTGTAGATCATTAAGTGAATCTTGATATCTGTACTCTATACAGATTCAATTTGAAAGGGATTCCCAATAGAAACCTGGCGTTCTCATCTGCTCATTAATGGTTTAGGTAATGATTCAAAGCCCTATACAGACAGCAGCTTATAGATCAGGTTTATTATCTGCTCACTTTTGATATATTAGACAGAATGTAAAGGGGATTCCCTGTAGAAAACTAACGTTCTATACAGGGTATAGTTAATAGCTTACATATCAAATGTATTCTTTTCTCATTTATCGATATTAGCTCACCTAAAAGGTGTGTTCTCTTCTCACTTATGAGTTACATAAACATTTCGCATACTATTTATTTCACAAACGGAGTAATAGTAGAGCACAAGTACTGAAAGCTGATCCCAAGAGCAAATTAAGAACGCGACAACGTTGTTTAAGCATCGAACATAGACTGCTGCCAAAATGCTTCGGCAGGTTTATTGAAAACTACTAAATTATCTTAAAGCTATCTGCAATTATTCTTATCCTACTTAGGACATTATCTAGGTACATATTTACTGCTGCAAATGCGTCTAGACTGATTATCCTATCAGTTCTTATTGCGGAAGGTTTTAGTACGTTCACTATGGGATCCGCGTACGTGTCTGTTCACGTCTTTTCCTATCTTCTCGATAAGAGTCCTCCTTGGTAATCTTACCATCGTAAGATTGAACATATACTCTATATTCTTCATTATATTCGCACGTATTTCATAAGTACAACATTATGGAAAGCTAAAGTTCTCTTTTAGGTAGCTTACAAATCAACAAACGGTGTTAGTTAATATATATAGTGTGTTCTAATTAACTCTATGATATCTGTAGATATGTAGGGAGTTGATTCCCCATTTGAGATTATGAATAAAAATACTTTCTGCAAATGTATATACCCATTTGCTGCAACATCTACAGGGCATCCTCGACTGTACTTGATTCGTACAGAATTTTATTGTTTGGCAATTTGACAAATATTTGTTACGAGTTGCGATCATTTTTGGCGGCGACATTGAAAATCATCATTAATTAGATTTATACTCATATTATCATATTATATATATATATATATATAGGGCTTGGGGTATGTGAATGTGAGATGCATGCGATATGGCAAGGTGTTCGTTAATTTTCACACGCTGCTTTTTCGCTTTCACCCACACGATTGATGTTCTGCTGTGTGAGTCGTATAATGCCGCCATATATTATTACAATTTGTGTGGATTTTGCAATTCTATATCTGATCTACGAGTCTTTTGTAATGCAATTTACAGTTGTGTTCAATTAGGAAATTGCCCTCAAGTGAACACAAAGTGAGTCTGAGCTGAGTCTTTACTTTACGTGTTCACTTAAAAAAGTGATGCCTTAATGATTACATTTTATTCAATGGCCATAATGGCTATAATTTCTCGTAATCAAATTACTCATGTTCGACTAAAGTGCGCAAGCTGTTTTTATATACAATTTTATATATAGAATACTTAAATACAGTTTGTCAGCAGTTTAAAACAAATACAAAGCACGAAATGTAATGAAAATGATTCTGATTGAATTGAGTGGGGAAGGAGAGAGCAGGGGTAGGCGTGTTGAGGGGTGGCACTGATATCAATTGACATTAGAGCAACTTAATTGCGGCCTAAACGGAAACAATTGAAACAACTGAAGCTATAAGTGGAGACAATACGCAAATACACACTTGACGGATAAGTCAGACACACTCACATACACACACACACACACACACACACGTGAACGTGTTACGTATGACATCATCCAACATTCTGTTAACCGACCGCAACGTTAGCGCTTTGAGTTCAGTTCAGGTAAATTGTGTCGCCTTCTTTAGAATTTGCACAACATACATAAAATTAAATACAATATTTTATTTGCCCAACTCATTTGCACCCGTCAATGCCCCAGCAAAGCATGTTATGTTTGACGCAAATACTTTTAATTAGTAAATCCCCCGCAATTTGTTCTTAAATCAATACGATTTATAGAAAACTTAACAACAAAAAAAAACATATACTCGTACATTTATTCCAATTAACTAACAAATACAAAATAAATACGAACAACAACCGATTGCACTTTATTAACTGAGAAAAATCAATAATCATAATAATAAATATGATGATAGCCCGCCAGTAATCATATATGTGATAAACAAATATAGAACCGCAATTAACCCATTTAGTATTATTCATTATTCTGACAAGACTACAAGCAAGCAATGCGAGTAATAAACAATTTTTAAATGGGTTGACTGAAAAAATATTTCCGGCATTTATTATTATTAAAACAACTACAAATAAATAATAAAGCATTGAAATTCCTATTGTGTCATGGGATAAATATTTTGCACAGATAACTTTCAAGCTATCACATTACGTGATCATCTACGTAACCGTAGACCATAACGTTATTTTGCGGCCCTTTAATTTATGGGCTTTTTTAGCGCACACCCCAAAAGCACGCAACATTTTATTTAGCTAGCACACAAACCCCGTGATGTCAAAAGCTTTACGCGCTTTTTTTAAAGTTTGCTTTTGAGAGTCAATATGAGACACGTGCTGCTTTGCTCTAATGATAGCTATTAATTATAGTTGCTATTGTTTGTTTTTTTTTTATATGTTTTGCATGCCTCATTAATGAAACGGAAATAGAACAAATGCAGCTGCTATTTTTAAAATGCCTTTTGTTTTGTTTGACTAATTGCTCAACGCGCAAGACTGTACCTGGCAGCAAAATATTTCCATTTGAGGTTTTGCCAAAAAATAAAGCAAAAAGAAAGGAAAGAAAAAACAAAATAGATGTTTAAACATGCGATGCGCGTGTTGATGTTTCTTCCCCTCCCTCTCTCTCTCTTTCTCTCTCGCTCTCTCTTTCAGTTCTTTGCCCCTCTGCGCACATAACACTAACAGTTGCCGGCATTTGTAAGTGTCTGCAAAACATCTGATACCGAAAGTCGCCAAAGTCGAAGTTCCATTGCTGACGTAGCAGCCAGCTGCCGATTCTAGAAGGTCGCTGAGTAGCTTATTTGTGTGTCGACTCGCGCTCTCGTTCTCTCTAGAAACTTATACGACTCTCGCGAGCCGAGCCGAACCGACTGTCAGCCGAGAAACACGTGCAAAGCACAACGAATGCCGGCAACGTTTGCTCGCCTGACGTCGCCTGAGGCTGACTCGAGACTTTTGTTAGCGACATGTGGGTTACGACTGTTTATGTGTGTGTGCATGTGTATAATTATTGATGTGTGCATGTGTAGGTGACACTGAATCGTGCTTTGTTTTTTGATTAGCAGTGAGTAAACTGACTTTGTCATGGACTAGGTTATTTTTAGGAAAGCTCATATTTAAAAAGCTTTTGTGATAATTATTATTTACTTAGAAGATAAAGAAATGTTTGCATACAAGTAATAAGTAAATGAAGGATATAAAATTTATCATTTATTTATCAAAGACTTAACGACTAACTCCACAAAGTACCAAGTAACAGTTCATGTAGGGTAATTACAAGTCGTTACACTCAATTTTTCTGTATGTTTTCAGAATGCCAGATTTTTTGGATTGCTCGCGATTCTTACGCTTTTCATCAAATTAGCATTAGAGAGGGAGAGAAGGGGGTAGGGGTTGGCATGCTGAGGTACACTTAGCAACACTTAGCGACCATCGCCTAGCCTCTCATAGAATAATGCCCAAATGGCGCCTGGCTTCACACATTTCAATGGTTTCGAACAATTTTCTCGTTAATTTTTGCACTTGGGATCCAAAGTCTGACGGCGCACTTGACAAATTATATTTCATTTTATTGCATATTTAACATTAAAGTCACGAGATATAGATAGAACTGCTTATGGACAATATCACGAGGGTGTTTTTTAAGTGATTACGTCTAGTTGCTATAGATAGAACTGTTCATAAACTATAAATATATATATACATATATATATGCATAGGTGTACATAGAGTAAAGAGCTGCAATTGACATCAATCAGCTTGTGCTTAAACACAGATGATGATTCAATTTTCGCGGTTGCCTTTGACCAACAGAGCAGTTCATGTAATCGTCAGCGAGAGAGCACAGGCAGTCTCCCTCTCTCTCTCTCTCTCTCTCTCTCTCTCCCCCTCTCTTTCTCTCTCCCTCTATGTGTTGAGCATTAAGAATACATATAGCTAGATACGCGCAACAGTTGTCGCTCAGTTGCCACAGAGGCGCCCCAACAGGCAACAGCTGAAAGCTATACAAAATATATCCCGTATAGACCCAGACCCAGACCGAGACCCAGACCCAATTGGACTTGGATACCGGACGTAACTCAGTCGCGTTAAAATTGTCGCGTGCAACGCAAGCTAAACTCGCTTTAGATATATATGCGCATATATATACATATATAAAAGCTCAACTGTAATATCTTGATCCGCGACATGTTCTGGCCGGGCCCACTGCACAGATAAACAATGAAATGGTTTAAACGTGTGCGCAAAAAGTCAAAGTGAAAACAAAAAAGACATCCACAAAAATACCCAGCATAAAAAGCAAGAGAGCATCGAATCTCTTCCTCTTCGTTGTCGCGAACTCGTTTCGAATTAACGTAGTTGCACTTTAATTAATCAAAAAATAAACTGAAAGCAGACATTCAAAATGCCTTTTCGACGCAACAAACTAAATCATCGCCATCGTGATGGCCACGTTCTCGTCTGGGATCAAAACAAACCCAAAACAAAGTGTAAGACACTTATAAAATGTAGAGTATTTGAATAGTTTGTGTTCAATTTAATGAGAGTAGAATAATATTTTATTAATTTACTCTCTTTCTAAATGTGAAGTATAGGAATAGTTTGAGTTAGCTAATGAGATATCGATATATAGTATAGATATTGTTTTGATAATTTAAACACTTTCTATTTGTAAAATGCTAATCTATTTCATTTAATCTACTCCCTTTCTAATTGTTGAGTATAGGTACAGTTTGTTCGAAAGAAGCTACAAGTTGCATAAGCAGAAATATGTTCATATTTTGCTAGTTACTTTCTCCCTTGTTTCTAGGAGAAAGCACTGATTTCTTCCCTCAATTGGCAAACAGCAATCTCTAGTTAAGCACACGGCGCGTATGTGTAATATTTTTAGCTGTGTGACTTTGCCTTAGTGACGAGAATCAGTTGTGGCATGCTTACGCACGACACACACGTGCTGTTGCCCACAGCTAGAATGATTGTGCAACATGTGCGCATGACAGAAATACACAGACAGAGGGAGAGGGAGAGGCAGACTGAGATCGCGCGATTTAACGCTGTGTGCACACACACAAAAAAAAAAGTAGCAAACGTATACAATATTTTTTTTTCTTCTTTTTATTTAATTTAATTTTTTTTTTTTTGTTTTTTTGAGTCAGCAGTTCTGTAGCTCAATTTCAGCTGTGGCTTTTCCGCACCGTTCTTTGTGTGGAAAAATGTTGGTGAAAAATGACCAAACAGAACATTTCGAAAGTTAAGCAAAAAATTTGACGGTCTGTTGAGTTAAATGGTTGCTGTTTTTTTGTTTTTTTTTGTTTGTTTTTTTTTTCGAGGTTCAAATTCCAAGCGAAAGGCAGCGAGTTATTTATGCCCTGAACCCATTTGAAATGGGAAGACGGGTATACTGCATTCGAGTGGAAGTACGTAACAGGCAGAATAAAGCAACTCTGAGTCCATCAAAATATATATATGTATATTCAAGGGAGCTTGAGTACAAATTCTCGTATATTATTTATTATATACATTATTCCAACTGACATTTAAACGTAGCTTATTCTTTCATTAATATCGCATAAATCCAAGCTGAGAGTTGGCGTCAGCGTATCTCGCTTGTTTAAAGTACAGTTGTAAAGTGCTTCCGAAACTAGAATTAAGTCGAATAAACTTGACCACTTAGTTAACAAATAGCTCGTTTTGAGCAAACCCTTAAGTGATATTCGTCACGACACTTTTTACGACTGCAGCTCGCCCATAAAAAGCGGCTCCAAATAAGCTTAGACTTTCCGCACCCAAAGACATTAAATATCACGTGTTGCTCGCACGGGCACAAAACTTGTCGCATGACTCGGCAATATCAACAAAAAAAATAGCAAAAACATTGGTTTATTATGACTCTAATGGGTATATTGCGAAATATATTCGCAGCGTCACGAGCAGAAATGATTTCATTGCTAGAAACGTGAGGCAATTGAGTCACTTAATATACTATATTCTACACACTATAGATAGGCATAATCTTATCTGATCTGCGAGTTGAACATGCAACTGCGGCACTTATCTTACTGTCTTATCACACATCTCATTTCGTACAACTGTGGCCTCGTTTCATGCTGTCTCTTTTATAGATACATACGTATATCTTTTTGGCTAGTTTAGTCATTTCCGCCTGAAGACCTTGGCGCCAATTAATGCGGACAGATTTTGCAGATGTAATTAAAAGATGATCCAATTGAGCAGTCCTCCCTCTCTCTCTTTCTCTCTCTTTCTCTCTCTGTAATTTGTATTACGTATGAGTAACCTCTCTATCTCTCTTTCTCTCTCTTTTAGGTTTTACTACCACCCGTTATTTTGTCACATTCATGCTCTTTCTGGGCATGGCCAACGCCTACGTGATGCGCACAAATATGTCCGTTGCAATTGTGGCAATGGTCAATCATACGGCAATTCAGAAGGGCGACGAAATCTTCGACGATGAGTGCGGCGATCGTGAACTCGAAGTGGTAAGTACTCAAAGTGAAACACTCGTGAATACACTCACAAAAACGCCATACTTTTATCGTCAATGTTTGAGCTATTTATTAAACTATTTTTTTTGTGCTTTTCGAAAAATTATCGTTAGCATTTCTGAATTTTAAACAGAAATATGTCTAATATGTCAAAATTGATTTGTGTTTGTACCGTAGAAGAATTCTAATATTTATTTTATGTTACTTATATTATTGTTAAACATTTGTATTTTTAGACTTGACAAAAGACAGCAAAATTCGAATATAAAAGTCGAGCGAGTAAATTTCATTACTTGTTTCTGAGTTTTACAGAGCATTTTTTCTAATTTAATGAAAAAATAGAAAAAATTCCACTATATATATTGTTCTCCTAATATTTAGAAGATATTTCTAAAAGCAAGAAAATCTTTACATTTTTTAGAGTGTATTAAAATTGTGAGTAAAATTGAATCAACCCTTTTTTATTCTATTTGCAGGACAACGGCGAGGATGGCGAGTTTGAATGGGATTCCAGTTTGCAGGGCTACATTCTGTCGTCGTTCTTCTATGGCTATGTGATCACCCAGATACCCTTTGGCATCTTGGCCAAGAAATATGGCGCAATGCGCTTCCTTGGCTGGGGCATGCTGGTCAACTCAGTGTTCGCCTTCCTGGTGCCAATTGCGGCTCGTGAGGGTGGCGTCTATGGTTTGTGTGCCGTTCGCTTCATACAGGGTCTGGGCGAGGGGCCCATTGTGCCCTGCACCCACGCCATGCTCGCCAAATGGGTGCCGCCCAATGAGCGATCTCGGATGGGTGCCGCTGTCTATGCTGGCGCCCAGTTTGGCACGATTATCTCAATGCCGTTGTCGGGTCTGTTGGCGGAATACGGCTTCGCCGGCGGCTGGCCGTCGATCTTCTATGTGTTTGGAGTCGTTGGCACTCTGTGGTCCATCGCCTTCCTCATTCTGATCTTTGAGGATCCCACTTCGCATCCCCGCATCGATGAACGCGAAAAGCGGTACATTAACGACTCCCTCTGGGGCACGGATGTTGTCAAGGTGAGCAATCAGACGAATTTCTTAATTTATGGGGGAGCATGAGCAGATCTAGTTGGGCCTATGCGGACCATATTCATAGCTCAGTGGAATGAGTGGAAATTTGAGTTTCCATTTAGGGCACACTCAGCAGAGCAAATCGCGTTGAAAATCGCCAAGAGAAAATTGAATTATTTCTTTCTACATTTAAGAAAGTATTTTTTTCTAAAAATAATATTTGCCATTTCTCATTTTTTTTGGAAATATCTATTATTTTTTCTTTATAAAAATCAAAATATATTCTCGTTTTTTACGCCAGTTTTCTAAGAGTTTTTCCTCACCACTCTTCTTGCTTTATCAAAAAGAATTCTTATTTCTCAAATTCTGCAAACAGAAAGTTAATGTTTTTCCTGCTTTCTCTTCTCACTTCAGAGCCCGCCGATTCCGTTCAAGGCCATACTAAAATCGCTGCCTTTCTACGCGATTCTGTTCGCTCACATGGGTCACAACTACGGCTATGAGACACTGATGACGGAGCTGCCCACGTACATGAAGCAGGTGTTGCGCTTCTCCCTGAAGTCGAATGGACTACTGAGTGCGCTGCCCTATTTGGCCATGTGGCTGTTCTCGATGTTCATCTCGGTGGTGGCTGACTGGATGATAAGCTCGAAGCGTTTCTCGCAAACAGCGACGAGGAAGATCATCAACAGCATTGGTCAGTATGGACCCGGCTTGGCGCTGATAGCCGCCTCGTATACGGGCTGTGATCGCGCATTGACCTTGGCCATACTCACAATTGGCGTTGGCCTAAACGGCGGCATCTATTCGGGCTTTAAGATCAATCATTTGGATCTGACGCCACGCTTCGCCGGCTTCCTGATGGCCATCACGAATTGCTCGGCCAATTTGGCGGGTCTCCTGGCGCCCATTGCAGCCGGCAATTTGATCAACAACAAGGTAAGCACTCAGTTAAAAAGTTCCCATTTTGGAATCGATTTTCTAATTGATTTTCTTTCCGTTTAGCCCACAATGGGTCAGTGGCAGATAGTGTTCTTCATTGCCGCCTTTGTGTACATCATTTGCGGGTCGTTCTACAACATCTTCGGCTCCGGCGAGCGGCAGTACTGGGACAATCCCGAGAATGATGAGCTGAAGCCGAGCCAAGACGCAAATGCACAACCCGCAAGGCTGACCAATGGCAACTCGGCGCCGTTTGCCATAACTGAGAGCGAGTCTAGACAGTAGTAGCCTACCCTAGTTAGGATTACCCTAAACACAACTAGTTCTAAGTCTTTGTTTTAGTTCATTATTAGTCTAAGCGTAAAGTTGTTATTAGCTCATTAGCATTGCCCGGCAGACACAAAAAACATTATTCAAAAAAAGACAATAAACCTCAAAAAAAAAACCAATTTAAAAAAGGTCACATTTTGCACAATTTTTCGCAGTGCCTGCAGCAGGGTATTCAATTGTCTACCATTTAGAATGCGTAGTTTTCCATTGTGATAGCAAAAAGAGTTTTTGTTTTTCTCTACATAATGTCAATTCACACTTGAAGTGCATTAAGAAACAACATTGTTACAAATAATTACGTATACATTAATAATATTTCTATACACATACATATTTATTATCTCTGTGTGTATGTGCAAACAGTTCAACGTACAAGCAAAAGACACTAAAAAAACAAAACAAAAATGTTTGCAAAATAAAATTTATAACTGCTAAAAGCCAACTTCGACTGACTTTTTATGACTTGAGCGGAAGATTTAACCAGAAGCAATTGGAAATTATAAGGCAACAATTTCGAATTGATTATTGCATTATCTTAAGGAATAAATAAATTAAATTTATTTATTGACTTGCAGAGTTTTAAGGCATGAATATTATCATTTAAGTTTAAAATGCTCTAGTCGAGTGAGTTTGACTAAAAGATGCCCTGTTCAAACCATTCATAAAAGTATATTACTTAAACTGAACCCTAAGCAAAATGACCTGAGTATTGGAAATCAATTCACGTTTGACAGAATAAAGACAACATTCAATTAGTGGATGTTGCCCCATCCTGCTAGGGACAGATTAGGGATTGGAGTTCCTTAATTTGATATTAATAAACCGTTGTACGACTGTCAAATGTTAGCCACGCCCACTCGAATAGCCAGCGAATATATGTATATAAAAGGGACAGGCAAGTTGGAGCTTCAGTCAAGCAGCACAATGGGTCACGAGGAGGAACTAAGTCCGGAGCAGATCAATACAAAGATAACCCCATTACGTGGAGCTCTCCAGCGAACGTGGTGTGATTTTTGTGCCACGAGCAGCATACATGGATTGAAATACACCCGCGACAGGGACACAAATCGGATTGTGCACTTTGTGTGGATGCTCATCTCACTGGCGATGTTCGCCTGTGCGATTGCGATGACGCAAACATTCTATGTGGACTACCGGAGCAGCCCGACACGGATGAATGTGGAGAGCGATCATACGCCAGTGAGCAAAATCTACTTTCCACCCGTCACCATTTGTCCGGAGGTGCTGTTCAACATTGACAAGTCGCGGGCATTCATCGCGACACTGTGAGTAGGAGTTCGAGTCTCTAACGGATGCACTGCCTCAATGCACTCAATGAAATTACTCTCCTTAGCAAATTACCGCAAGGTGTTGAGGTGGAGAATATTTTGGAGCAGTTGCACATTGTCAGTGGCTTTATGGTGGATGATTCACGCTTCTCTCCGCAAGAGATTGAGTTGATGGAATCCGTGCTGCTCACAAATAATCTGACAACGGTTCAGTTTGTCCACCAACTGCGCTGGAATTGCGATGAGATTCTGCATCGTTGTCGCTATCATGGCGATGTTATGGACTGCTCCAGATTGTTTCAACTAACCCAGACTTTCTTCGGCCACTGTTGCTCCTTCAATCTGCGCCAGGACGGGTAAGTCAACTAGAAAAGAAGTGAATTTAAATTACTATTAAATTAAATATAAAGTTTGCATGTATAATGAAATAGCAGAGCCGATTACATAAGTTATATATGTATAAGTTTTAGCTATTTACAGGGCATCAGCTTAGTCGTTCACTCTCTGCTCTTTTAGCATCAATTTCACAGGCCAACCAGCTGCTGGGGGATTGGATAATGGCCTCTCGTTGATACTGCGCTACAAGGACGAGAACTATGATGCGCTCAAATCCTATTCGCATGGCTTCAAGATGCTCATCGACGAGACGGATTCATTTCCCAGCGCACACGCCAATATCAAATTTCTGGGTCTCAACACGGAATCTTATGCCGCGCTTCGAGTTGAGGAGACCTTCTGCTCGGAGGCAGTCAAAGCGTTGTCCATTGAGGCACGGAATTGTGTCTTTCAACGCGAATATCAGCTGAAATACTTTTCCGAGTATGTTAATCCCAATTGCGAGATCAATTGTCGAGCTTTGAATATGGTTAAACTGTGCAAATGTCTGCCGTATTTCTTTGATTTCAATCGCACCAAGGATCGCGTTTGCACCTTTCGGGATATACCCTGTCTAGTGGATAATTTTCGTAGGTATTTCAATTATGAATGAGTACTTTTACATAAGCTGTTTCTTATCCTCTAGCGGATATTATTGCCCGCAAGAAGAAGTCACAGTGCATTTGTCCTTTGACCTGTGAGCATATTGACTACGATGTTCAAGTCTCGAATTTTGCTCTAACACTCAACATGCCCGTCGTGGATGCTTTCTAGTGAGTCTTAACTATATTCTGACAATTATTGATAACTTAAAAAATAAACATAAAATAATTGAATATTATCTTTAAATGACAGTGATGACATTGAGGATAAGGATGCCATTGTTCATATATTTGTCAACTCGCAGGTTTATCGACGAGTGCGCGTGGATCTATTAACAAACATGGTCACTCTAGTATGTAAGTTGAAGTTATCGACAGACAGACGCAAGCCGATTTAATCGATTGATTTTCGATTGACAGCAAATCTGGGCAGCGCCTTCAGCCTGTTTGTGGGCATGAGCACCTTATCGCTGGTGGAGATTATCTATTACTTTACGGTGATATTGCGCAGAAATTATGTGCAGGAATGTCGAGCGAGACAGAAACTGTTTGCCTCGCATCGACGTCCAAATGTTGCCTGGACAGTTGTCAAAAATAGCGCTCAATAGAAATCGGGTTTCTACATCTCGGGTCGTAACTAATATGCGTCTTACTGATAAGCAAGCTGTACATCAACTCATAAATTACAAGTTTTAAATAAACGCGCGAGTAAAGAAGAAATTTTGTGAATCCGAAGTTCAAATACTCTCTAGCAACATGTTTATGGACAACATTTTGACTTCAATGATAAACATTTATCTTACCTTGGCAACATTTCAGTTTGCTCCGCAACATTTCTCTCAGCCTTGCAACATCAGCAGCCAACATGATATACTCTCCAGCAACATATTTGTGTTGCAACATTTTGGTTGCACAACATTTCATCAGGGTTAGCAGCATTTTTCACATCTTGGCAGCATTTCAATTTGCTCCACAACATTTATCTGATATTTACAACGAACTCACCAACATTCCATGCATTTCTCGCCTTAACTTTAGCACAGCTTTAAACACATTAAACAGCAAAGGCAGCAGCTGCATTTATTTACCATTATCTCGCACTACTTTTTATTTAATTTCATTTTAATTTTAATATAATTTATCTAAATAAATACGCGAATTTAAAACATTTGTTCACAAAATACGAATGCTTGTAGTTTACTTGCGGCAAGCGCTTGGAAATTATTAAATTTGTATCGATATATCGACTATGCTGCAGTGTTACGATGATTATTCCCGCGCGCATATCGATCAAATTCAAATTCAAATGCAGAAGGTATTTTAAATAAATGGCTTTTTTATTTATGGAGTGAAATTTAATTAAAATTCAAATGAAAATTAAGTTATAATGAATAAAATGAAATTGTGATTGTTATTTTGAAATGCAGCGTGTTTACTATTCGGCACTTTATTTCTTTTAATTGATTAGATTGTAAATCAGAATGTAAGTGGCTTATTTTTGAATTGCAACTGTCTTCTAGGGAAGCAAAATGCATGGAAAATTTGTAATGCATATAGTAAGTGAATTTGATGAATTTCTTGTTGCTATCAGTAATGCTTGATCTTGATATAGATGTGTTATACTCTATTAACATAGGTCAACACGCCCGTTTGGCCATGGCAATCATAAATCGCCCAATTGCCGGCTGGCTGTAAATTGGCACTCCACAAAGCAAATCCCCCTTGAAGAGCTGATAAGATATGGCATCTATAAAAGCGGATCGTGTCATCGTAGATAGAATTATTAGTTTTTTGGACATGCTTCGCGTAACGTTAGTCTGTCTGCTGGCCACGTTGGCGCTGGCCCAGCACAATCCACAGTGGTGGGGCAATCGCAACACCATTGTCCATCTCTTCGAATGGAAATGGGATGATATTGCGCAAGAATGTGAGGATTTCCTGGCGCCACGTGGCTACGCCGGCATCCAGGTCAGTCCGGTGGCCGAGAACATCATTTCGGCGGGTCGTCCGTGGTGGGAACGCTATCAGCCCATCTCCTACAAGCTGATCACCCGCTCCGGCAACGAACTGGACTTCGCCTCGATGGTGCGTCGCTGCAACGATGTTGGCGTTCGCATCTATGTGGATGTGCTGCTCAATCATATGTCTGGTGATTTTCCGGGCACGGCTTATGGCACTGGTGGATCTGTGGCCGAGCCAAGAAGCAAATCCTTCCCAACTGTCCCATATACCGACGCGGACTTCCATCCCAGCTGTGAGATCTTCGATTGGAACGATCGTTTCCAGGTGCAGCAATGCGAACTGGTTGGCCTGAAGGATCTGGATCAGAGCAAGCCTTATGTGCGCAATAAACTCATTGAAGTGTTGGATCATCTGATTACGCTGGGCGTGGCTGGTTTTCGTGTGGATGCCGCCAAGCACATGGCAGCCGATGATTTGAGGGTGAGTCTGCGACAGATCTTCAATGACTTCGCTGAGTTATCCTTCTCTTTCTGCTCCTGCTTAGGTAATTTTCGACAGCATGCGCGATCTGAACACCGATCATGGTTTCCCCAATGGCGCTCGTCCCTTCGTCTACCAGGAGGTGATCGATCATGGCCACGAGACCGTTTCCCGCAATGAGTACACAGATCTGGGCGCCGTCACCGAATTCCGTTTCTCCGAGGAAATTGGCAAGGCATTCCGTGGCAACAATGCTCTGAAGTGGCTGCAAAGTTGGGGCGAAAGCTGGGGTTTCCTGCCCTCCAATCAGGCGCTGACCTTTGTCGACAATCACGATAATCAGCGTGATGGTGGCCAGGAGCTGAACTATAAGTCTGCCAAGCAATACAAAATGGCCACCGCCTTCCACTTGGCCTTCCCTTACGGCATCAGTCAGGTGATGAGCTCCTTCGACTTTGAAGATCGGGATCAGGCACCGCCTCAGGATAGCCAGGAACGGATTATCTCGCCGAAATTCGATGCGGATGGCGCTTGCACAAATGGCTGGATCTGTGAGCATCGCTGGCGACAGATTTACAACATGGTCGGGTTTAAGAATGCTGTGCGTGGCACTAACTTCAACAATTGGTGGGACAATGGTAATAATCAGATCGCCTTCTGTCGCGGCTCCAAGGGATTCGTTGCCTTCAACAATGATAATTATGATTTGTCTGAAAATTTGCAAACTTGCCTGCCGGCTGGTGAATATTGTGATGTCATCTCGGGCAATTTAATTAATGGCGCCTGTACCGGCAAGACAGTCCGGGTGGACAACAATGGTTATGGCTATATTAGCATTGCTACCTATGAATTCGATGGTGTCCTTGCCCTGCACGCAGATGCCAGACTATAAAAAGATTCGATTTCAAATAACGACATTGATTTGGAATTTATTTGTTGTTTGTTTTGGTTTGTTTTGGTTTGTCAATAATACAATAAAACGCACATAAAGTATAATATTTTTGGGGTTTCCTTCTGTGTTTGGCTAAACGAATGTTGCGCCCTCAAATACACATACATATAGCGTATATATATAATACTTATGATAGTTCGATAACTGTAACGATAAACGACACACACAACGGTTTCAAATGCAAAGTATATATGTATATATATACATATGTATACATAAATATATATATAACAATTTGAACGATAGAACTCTGGATTTTGACTTTGACTCGGGTAACTGAACTGAACCAAACTGAACACATCACTCTTGTGTCTTTGATAATTCAGTAACTTGTGTATATATAATTAATTTGATTACTATTTGAAAAATGCGTTTGGGCCACGTCTCCACATACGTGTTGTATTCCACATCCAAATTGAATTTGATCGGTTGCAACATAATCCGCTAGAAAACAATTCTGTAAATAGAAGAAAGTCGCATTTTGTTTTTTGTTGTTGTTTTTCTCGATTTTTGTTAAATTTTTGTAGTTGTGTGCTTTTGTTTAAAATACTCTTTGTTACTCTCGATCGTTTTTTGGCATTCACAGGCAAATCAAAAAATGGTTTTGGTTTCGCTTTCGAGTACTACGAATTTAGTCAAGCGTTGATTTTAGTTTTTAGTTTTTGGTATTTTTAATTTTTAGTTTTAGTCAAAAACAAGCAACTACAAATCAAAATGGCAACGTTTCAACTACTTGCATTCATGTTAGTCAATCGAATAAATCGCATACCATATATAAATGGATATACAATCAGATACTACAATATATATGTGGCTCGTGTCGTGTAAATACATTAATGTATATAATAATAATAATAATAATAATAATAATAATAATAATATTTATGTATATGTATGTATATCAATATCAATATCAATACCATAACTATAATTAAATGCTTAATGTGCGTAAATACCTGTAAAATGTTGATATCTTTTAGTTTTTTTTTCTTTTTGCTTACAATCTTCTAAATTATGATGACAGATGATATTTAATATATATAGCTTATAACTAAATGATCTTTAGACACCACATAGATTGCTTAAATATATATATGTATATATGTATAGAGTTCTTTTCTTCATTTAACAAACAAACATGGAGTCCAAAAAACTGCTCAAACAACTTGAAATATTAATTTTATAAATATTTTTCTTTAGATTTTTTTTCATTTGTTTTTTTTTTTTTAAATACATTATTTGTTTTCTCTAATAGTTTTTTCGGCACAAACGTTTTTTATTTAAGATTTAAGTACGGCCCCAAATCCAGCTTTATATTTACATGCACACATATATATATATACATATACATATATATATATCGTCTGTGCAAATTTGAATTTTGTCTGATTTTTGTCAAGTCTTAAAAGTAAGCAAAAAACATTGTTTCTTGCAATAGCAGCATTTTTTTACATATAGAATTGATCATTTACACTTAGCTAACTGATTTTTGGTTTTATGTTGTCATTTTAACAATATTATAAACTACTAGCTAGTCCATTCAAAAATTTGTAATATATAATATATCTATATAACAGGAACCACGTAAAATGCGCACATACTCGTAATATTTGTTTATAATACACCACAAACATTACAACATTTAGTTATCGACTTGTTTGCGTACGTTTAGCATTTAGCATTTATCATTTATCATTTATCGATTTTCATTTAGGCATATATCATTTACACATAATATGTATAAATGTTTTCTATTGTTTAATTAGTAATCAGGTAAATCGTGGGAGGAATTATTGTTTCACATACATTTGTAGATCTTTAGAATATTTTTGTTATTTTTTCTTTTCTTTTCTTTTCTTTATTAAACAAGATTTGTTTTTTTTTTCTGTAAATTTTAGTTTGTACCTTGCAAGCATGAACCAAATTTTTTGTTTATTAGATGAAGTGAAGAAAACTAGCCTAAATATGAAAATGAACTGACTTAACCTACATGTATATATATATATATATGCTTAGATCTATATATTCAAGGGTATATTAACTTTGGCTGTAGCCAAAGACAAGTATAACTTAGCTTAGAGTTTTTTAATCTGAATGTTTCTTGTATTTTTTGAAACGGCCTAAAAACCAGAACCATTTTATAAAGTTTGATGTGCGCATTGAGTTCTTCAGATTTCATTAGATATAACTTACGATTAGAGAGATTTACTATTGCATACATACATAGAGTATATATATATATATATATATGTAAAAAACCCTTGGATCGAATATTAACACGTAGATTGTCAAAAATTGTATGCCTAGTGGGAACGGTTTCTATCGATCTAGGACAGACATCCACTCAGAAAGAAATCGGCCAGAAATTTAGAAAATCGCCTCTAAATTGAATATTGCATTGAAGAGTTGAACAATTTTTGGGTTTTTTAAATCATTTCTAAATAGAAATAAGTTTTTTAAATTGAAAAGGTTTTTCTGTTTTTAGAAAAGGTTTGTCATTATTAATATAATATTTGAAAAGAAGAAATACTTTCCAAAATTCAGAAAGAAGTAAAAAATTAATTAATTCAAATAAAAAATAAACAATTTTCTAATGGTTGGCAATTTTCTAAATTTCAGCTCGACTTTTTTCCCGGGGTTTGCAGTGATTGCTGACGTGGAATTCAAAAGTTGATCATAGATACAAAAATGAGGTTTTCTTTGAGTTTTGATTAGCGTTTCCTGCAGATTCTCTCTCAGAAACTCTTGCCGGCATCGTGGATGCGCTTGCGGCGACTATCTCGCCGGCGATAGCGATCGATGATGCGTGACCGATGCCGTTCCGGGCACAATGCCTCCGGCGAACTGTCCACCTTCTTCATCACGATGCGAAAGGTGAAGGTGTGTTTGGGCGAGGCGCTGGCAGCGCGTCTTGGCGAGGGTGGCTCAAATTCGCTGCCGCTGGAGAAGCCGCAGGAGCCGAGCGAAGCAACCGGAATTGGCTGTGAGACAAGAGCAGCAGCAGCGACACCATTATTACCAACAGCCATTGCAACACTGTTGCCGGCACCCGCAATGCTGGGAATGCGTGGCGGATTTGCATAGCCGGAACCCGAGGGCGTCGACATCGAGCCCGTGGAGAGCTGTTGGGTGAGTACCGAACTGGGTCGCGGCTCAAAAATGGAGGCACAACGCACATCGGTGCAGAGGAAGGTCTTCACCTCCTCCTGTTCGCGCTGCTTGATTGTCAGCGGAAAATGTTTCTTGCTGGGATCAGCGTACGGACTGCGCTGCGCCAGCTCATGCCCATGCGGATAGCTCGAGCTGGAGTCGTAGCTATCGCGGGAACTGTAATTCGAGGAGGTCTGCTGGGAGAGGGGGCTGCGTGCCCGTGAGAAGGCACTGAACGGCGAGATGTGCAGCTGGCGAAAGTGTTCCGCCTTCTGTTTCTTTGTCATCGGAAAGTTGGGTGAACGGGCTGGCGTCATCCCACTCGCCTCGGAGGGTGTATAATCGAAATGGGTCTCCAGCGAGGATTTGCGGCCGCACGATGAACCGGAACGCTGAAACGTTTCCGCATCGACCAGCTCAATGGAGCTCTTGCGCAGATCGATGTGACGCCGATGGCGATCATCGGTGTCGACTATTTCAAAGCTGGAGGTCTGATCCTCGTAGCTGGTCGACTGATAGCGTGAGATGGATACATCGAAGCTGGTGTCGCGCGAGGAGTAGGGATAATCGAAACTGGATTCGGCCCGGCTCGATTTGCGATCCCCTTCGACCAGCTCAAAGCTGTCGCCACCCGAATCGAGACGCTGCAAATTGATCAGATCCGTTTCGGTGTCGACGCCCGGACTGCGCAGTTGCTCGAGAAAGGGGGAGCGGGGCGGATCAAAGGAGGAGCGACGCGATGGCGGCTCAAACTCAATAGTAGGACACTGCAGCGGTAGCTTCTCCGGCAAGCAGCCAGCGCCAGCGGCAGCAGCAGCAGCGGCAGCAGCGGAAGTGGCAACAGCAGCTGCAGCAGCAGCAGCAGCAGCAGCAGCTTCCGCTTCCGCTGCCACCAGCAGAGCAGCCGCAGCGGCTGCATTCGCCTCCAAATCCTCGTCGAGGATTTCACGCCGCAGCGCCTGCAGATTAACATAAATTGGCTCTGGTGCGTAGACCCTCAAAATCTCAACCAATTCGGCGCGCAACTCCTCCGGCAGGATCAGATCCATCGAATCGGATTCGCGCTCCTCGCTGATGCGTGGTTCAATCGGTTCCCGGCTCTCGGAGCGACGCGTGAAATGATGCACTGCAGCGGGCAGACTGCCATTGCCATTGCCAACACCATTGTGATCTCCATTGAGTGCAACGACCTTCAACGAATTGGTTACCTCCTCCACAAATTGAGCCATGGCCGCATCCGTTTGCTCCGGCTCCACATCGTTATCGTTATCCTGATCGCTGTCGCTTGCGTTATCCTTATCGCTGTCGTTCGCCTCGTGCTCCAGCTCGGGTTCGACCAGTTCGCGTAGTCGCTCATGCTTGATATAGGACTCACCTACCTTCTCAAAGTGCACATTGGCCAGCTCGAATGGCGGCTCCTCCACCGCCTCGCCACCTACCTGCTGCTGCTGCTGCTGGTGCTGCTCCGGGTGTGTGGAATCCATGCTGGCACGCTTCGAACCCGCCGCCGACGTTGGCTTCTCTTGCTGTTTGTCCTCCTCCTCCTGGCGACGCGCCAACCGACGCAGTTTCAGCGACATTTTCGTATAGTGCGCAAATTTCAGCGACATTTTTGGCTCGAATCCCACCTCGGACATTTGCTTCTGCACGGCACTCTTGGCCGCCGTCGACGAGGCAGCCGGACTGGCGGAGAACGTGCTCTGCCTGATGAGTGGGCCACTCGACGAGCCGGACTCGGCACGTGTAAATGCATTGGCAAAGCGATTCGTCCGCGTGGAGATGTGTTTGGAGGGTTTGCGCACAAACGCGAGGATTTCGCGCATCACACTCTTTTTCTCCGGCTGGGCGGACTCCTTCTCGCGCTCGGCGGCGGCTGCCTGGGCTGCGGCCTCACGTTCACGCTCGGCACTCTTGTACGTCTCGGCAGGATTGGAAACGAGTATGGGCGGTATAACGCCCATGGGACTGCGCTTCTCGCTGCCAAAATAGATGGGCGTAAACAGATTGATCGATGGCCTCTTCAGGCCGCCCAACATAAAACTCGTCTCCTCCGGTTCAGTGGCCATATCCTGTACGTGCACCGTCGATATTGGACTGCGCCCAGTCTGGCAGCCAAAATCCGTGGGTGCCACAGCGCCCAGGGGCGATCGCCGCTCTTGCGTCTGTATGCTAAACGTGGGACTCTTGCGCTGCGAATCTCCCGTGGGACTGCGGGCCGTGGGGCTGGGCTGATCGTTGGGCGAGCGCAGGCCGCTGCTGGTGCTCGAGGGGAAGAGTGGACTGCGTCGACCCTGCGGACTGCGATCGCTGTGGCCCACCGGACTGCGTCGACCCTGCGACCCAGGAGCACCCAGCGAAATGGTCAACTGTCCGCTGTTCTTGCGGCGACTCGAGGCACGGAGCGTGCCCTGGCGTGAGAGCGATGTCGGTGTCTTCTGGGAGGTGCTGCCGGGACTTTTGCTCTCCGGCTGCACGGGCGTTGTAAGCGGACTGCTGGTGTTCAGCGTGAGAATGGGAGCAGCTGCTGGGGTGGCATTGGGACTGCGACGTTCGGATGGACTGCGTCGTGTGCGAAACGATTGGGATTTGGCCTTGCGTATCTTGGGCAGCGACTGGTGATGGTGACGATGGCGATGGTGGTGCTGGGTGTGGGACACGGACGAGGAGGAGGAGGGGCCGTTCAACCTATGTTAGTTGCTGTGATGCGGCCCACTCGTCGGATCGCTGCTGCCGCTCGAGCTGAGCGTCGTATTCGAACCGTACGGATCCAGGGAGCTCTGCACGGACATCGATCGGCCCTGATTTTGGCGGGCCCGCCTTACTCGGCTAGAGTTGGGAGAGAGCTTTCCGGGGTCGATGCTTTCTGGGTCTGCCTGCAATTTGTAGAATCAGACATAAAGGGGGACAACAGGGATGGATAGCATAGGTGGCGATGTGAAGATGGACAAATGATTGGATGGATAGATGGATAAATGCGCAGTACACCGTTAGAGCAGACAGATAGATGGGCAAATGGACAGATGGACAGATGGGCAAATGGACAGATGGACAGATGGAAGCATGAATGAATGCTGAGTTAACACACAGAGCACAAAAGCAATAACAGTCCACAAAACAATGGACATCTAAGCCACACAGAACCCACCTGATAGGCCAGAGCATTCATTATAATCGCGTAGGGCACCAGATTCAGCGGATGAATCTCCCGCATCAGCACATTGGCGGGTATCTTGTGGAATTGGATGTACTCCAGGAATGTGCCCAGTATCTCCTTGATGTCAATGTTCTAAGTGGGATATTGTTCAATGTAAATTCGAATTGGTTTAATATTTCTTTTTTTAAGTTGACTTACTGGATTATTATCGTAGTACTTTTTGCTCCACATGAGCGCCGCTTGGAATTTGGTGAACTCGTCGGCGCGCAACTCCTCGCGAGCCAGGATCAGGCGGACGACGTGCTGCGGCAGCAGCGTGAAGCTGCCCAGATTGAGGACCTCGTTGCCGTGCTCGTCGACAAACTCGAGCACCTTCTGCACCAGCGTCTTGGTGCACTTGTATTGGATGTAACGCTCAGCGGATGCCAGCAAAGCGCAAACGGTGTCCACATTGATGCAGCACTGCACAAAGCCAGCGCAGGCGCGACGCAGCTCCTCCAAACCATAATAATCGGCAGCATTCATAACGCCTGAGGCAACGCAACAACAAACAAACCAATTAAAAGTCTAAGCTAACTCAGAGATGGATTAAAGTAAGTGGAGCTATGCTAGTTACAAATTAGTAGAATCGAAAGTTAAATTAATTTTTCTCTCTGTTTATCGCTGTAAATATTCCTAACAATGCAACAATGTATAGGAAAAAGTACGAATAATAACAGTAAATTAAAGTCTATAACATATTCTAACATATTTTTTTAAATTGAAATTTAAATATTATATTTTATTTGTATTAATAATAAATAAATAAATAGAACTTACCCAGCAGGGTGCGGGGCTGAAGGGTAACACAGCCCGTGTGTATGTACTCAATGAGCTGACGGAAGACATCAGGTTCAAACTCCTCAATGATCAGCGTCTGATGCTGTTGACCTGAGGGCTATAAGGTCATACAATGCTGGGATTAGCAAATGATTTCCCCGATATTTATATATATAGACTACAATGTACATAGAACTACGGCCAACTAGTTACGCACAAGACAACTCAACAGTACAGAAAACAGAAACTGTATAATAAATACGCCAATATATATATTATATAATAATATAATTCTTAAAAGATGGAACTGAATCTTAGGCAATCCGAAGATTATATATACTCTTGTAAAACAAACTCAAATTGTTATCTTCTGAATTTGAAACCGAGCCATGAACTATCAAATGCATTTGATATAGTAGTCTGATTTTGAAAGCAGATGACTTTACTTAGAAGAACTTATATGATATTATAGTAATACGATCTGCGATCTGTAGCCAAAAGACGGATATATAACTACGTTTGTGAAGATAGCTGTTAAACAGAGGGATTAGTTTGTATGAAAACAGACGGACAGATAAATAGATGGAATGTCAAGATTATATATACTTGATGGCGACGGAGACGTCTACTTCGAAGCCTTTAAAACTTAAAAATAATAATACCCACTACAAATATATACGTATATATATATAATGTGAATAGATATAAGTAACAGAGAGGCAACTGGATAGGAATATGTCTACTTGAAGCTGAAAAGCAACGACAGCTTCAGTTGATGCACAGCGGGAGATATACAACATTTATAAGGATATATCAATAATAGTTATAGTTATGTTAAGTAAAGTGCAACAGGATCAGTAAAGGAAATCACATAAGATGTTACAAGAGAGCTAGGCATGTAAATTAACGGTTAGCTACACTCAAAAAAGAAAAATTGCATTGGAAATTAGAAAGTTTTTCAGATTTATCAATATAATTTTCATTAATATATACGAAAAACAATGTCTTCAAATTGGAAAGGCTATTTTACTATTTTTCAGAAGTATTGTTAAGAAATATATTTCTAGTGAAATATGGCAATTTTCTACATTTCAGTGCGATTTTTTGACGAGTGTAGAAAAGAGGATGTCCAAAAAGACAGAATACAGAATAATAATAATAAATAAATGTTGATGATGCAATTTGATTGACTGCGCTGTTGCTAGCAGGCAGATATTAGTAGCTAGGCAATTACGAGATACACACACACGCACATACACATACACATACACATACACATACACATACACAATAGAGTTATTGTCGGTTTGGGTTTTGAAGCGTTTACCTCGGGTATCGGTGCTAATTGTTGGGTGAAACCGGTTCTCTATTATTATAGGTTTATTTATTTTTTGTTAGTTTAGTTTAGTATGTTTTGGATGGATGGTTGGGATTGGATTCACAACAGAGAATACACGAAAAAAAAATGACATAGATATAGATATTATTAATAAAAATGATTCAGTTTCCTCTTGTAGTATATACAACAAGTGTACAGCAAAAATATCAATTTGAAAATGAGGAATAAATATGCGGAGGATGCCCCAATCAACACACACACACACACACACACACTCGCTGACACACACACACACACGCACGCACACACATACACACATACACACATACACATTTATATACACATTGGCATTTTCATATTGTATACAGCATAGAAAAATAAAGGACTTGTCACTGCCACCCGCGCACTCAGAGACCCCCTGCTCATCTAATCGATATGCAATATACGAACCTGTTGTGCCGCATTCTGCAGATTCAACAGCGGCTCCGAGGAGCGCTTGAGGAAGAGTCGCAGCTTGTTCTCCTTGGTGGTGGTCTCCCTCTTCCGCTGCGGCGACGGTGCAGCATAAAGCATTTTGGCAAAAACGCGGGAACGCGACGAAAGCACAGCCTGCAAACAATAACAAAAAGCAGAATGAGGAGGGCGGAGGGGAGGTGAGGATGAGGATGAGCTGTGTAATTGAGGCTTTCATCGTCATCAGTTTGATGATGCTGCGTCGATTACGCAGTGACCTGATTTCAACACATGGACACTCCACACAATCCACACACTCACCTTGACGGCGCAGACGGGCTCGCGGGTGTCCCCGACGAGGAAGGTAACATCGCACAGCTCGGGCATGGAGGCCAGGAACTTCATGTCCTCGGCAAGTCCCGTTTTATTCTCGAACGTTGATAGATCCGGCTCTGCGTCAGCCATGCCGAGTAGTATCAATGCTTCGGGCATTTGGGTTTACTATGAGTGAAACAGAGAGAGGGATAGAGAGAGAGAGAGAGAGAGAGCGAACATATACAAGTTGACATTTAATAACATTCTGATGATTCTAGAACCAAGCTGGCTGGGATTGTGGATTCTGTATGCTGTGGGTCAACACAAAGATTTTAAGGATTGCTGCGCTGCGGTTTTAAGCCACAGACTTTACTTGCTGTTGTTGTTGTTGTTGTAGTTGTTGTTGTTGTGGGGCAAGCGTGTGCCACTTGATTGAAAAGAAGTGCGCTATAAATACATAAATACACCGACTCAATGGAGGTCGCCTTGATCCCTTAAGTCCCGCAAGGACTTCCAAAGTAATTAAATTGTAATTCAGGCACAGACACATACACACACACACAGAAACATACACAGACACACACAGAGACGCACACAGGCAACTGCAACACGAACAGCAAGAGACAAGCAGAAATGCCCCACTCAAGAGACAGCTCGACTAGCTGATATCCTAAAAACAAGCTACAAGTTACACGGTTTCAAAGTTCTGTCCATCTTTTCCTTATTTCATATCTCACTCTTTATCTCTCTTTCTCTCTTCTTCATACGTTTTTTACTTTCCTTATCACTAAGCTAACAATGCTGTGCAAATTAATAATAAATATTGAACCATGTGGCATTTAAAAGATTAAAATGTTAAATAATAATATTTATTATTTAATAATTAATTAATTTAATTTAATAATTTAATTTATTCAGTTCTTTCAATCAATTTTCAATTTAATTTATCCCTTTTCATTTCACAATTGCTAACTTTAACTTTAAATTATTATTTATTAAAACCACTTCAAGAACTGTCCAAGCTTTTCAGTCCACATTAAATAAATATTTAAGAAAAATATTGCCCAGCTACAGTAAATATTAATTAAAAATAAGTTTTTATCGATTTTCGGGAAACGAAGAGAATTATCGATAAGAAATAAACTCTGCAAATTTATATTCCCAATTTGAATTCTTTAGCTCTGTTTCCGCATACAGAAAGATGGACAAGGCTAGCTCGACTTGGCTGTTGATGCTGATCAAGAATATATATGTGTATATATATGGGAGATGCTACCTTCTGTTAGCTACAAACACAACTACTTCCATATACCCTTTCAATCCATTTATAATGGGTTCACTGTATCAATAGCATCCATGTTTTGTCTGTTTTTTTCTTCTCTTTTTGCTCTGGTTGCGCTGTTTGTCTGTCTGCGCCCAGTGTCTGTGGTTAACCGTGCGTGGAGCACCTTCACACATGTATGTATATGCACATACATGTACCTGCATACACTCATACATATACATACATATGTTTGTCCTTGAGCGGAGCAAAGGCAAATAAATTACAATTACAATAGCGGGCAACAACAACAATAACAACAATATAATTGTAGACGACATCAGCAACAACAACAACAACAACAACAACAGTCGATGGACAGTTGTGTGGTGGGGCGTCGGGTGGTTGGTTGGGTGGGTGAGTGGTGTGCTTTCAAGTTTCAATTTACAACGTTATAGATCAAAATTGTTGCATTCTCTCAGGGTTATGAAATGAAATTGATCCCAAAAAATCATGCCAAACTAAACAAGAAAAAAGATAATTAATTAATTAATTTTGCATGTCAATTGTTGTTTTTATATAGGAAATTATAGAAGTTCAATTGAAGTATTTTACAAATTTATACTCAAATTTAGCATGTTACCTGATTTTTATAAAAATTTGTTTTTGGAACCCCATTCGATTTATGTGTTCTTAAATTTTGCATATAATTTTTACCATATTTATCAGAGTCTCCAGAGCTTATCTGAATAATTGTCATGGTTTAATTGGCCAGAGATCAAATAAAGAATGAGTCTTAAAAAGCATTCCCAGTGCAGAGAAAAAAGCGTATTAAGAAAAAGTCAACTTTACTTACCTGTTCCAAGTGAAATTTGATTTCTGGCCCCAGTTTAAAATTATGAACAAGTTGCTTCAACGGATTTGCGAGATCCGTTTGCGTGCTTAATATTATATCATTTTGACTGTAGAAAAATATATAAATGTTTTTTGGGATTTATCAAAAGAAAATTCGTAGGAAAATTGTACACAAAAGAAGTGGGAAAATGCAATTTATACAAAATGAGTCAAGTTCCAAAAAAAATTGTGCGTTATTCAATTTACAACATGCGTGGGCAGAGATGGGGTGTGGGTGGTGAGTGGGGGTGCTGAGGGGGTGGCGTTGTGTTGTGGTGGCTGGTTGTGTGTATAAGTGTGTGCACAAATTTGTATGTGCTACGCATAAATTACGAGGACGAGGACGAGGACGTGGACGAGAACAAGGACGAAAGCTGCTTGTGGCTCAAAATTCGGTTTTATTTTTTTCTTCCTTTTTTACAAAAATGCTTTTGCAAATAGCTGGCGAAATTTGATATAGGGAAATTACTTTGCTAAGCGCTGTATATATGTATATAGAGAGAAATATATGCTGTATATGGTCAAAGCTTGTTTCGTCCTGTCGAGTTGCTCCAAAGTTTTTTTTTTTTTTTTTTTTGTGGGCTGCTGTGTTTCGGGGCGTCACTTTCACTTTTCACAAATGCGTGTGTGTACTCGGTGTGTGTGTGTGCGTGTGTGTGTGTGTGTTTGTGTGTGTGTGTGTGTGTGTGTGTGTGTATGTGCGTGTTAAGCAATTGAAAGCCAAGAAAGTGAGACACACACTCTCTCAAATATACACACACATATATAGGTATCTATATGAATATGTGAATATATATATGTATATGTAGATATGGATATATGTCAATGCAAAAAGCACACTTAAGCGTATGTGCGAGTGTGTGCTAGTGTGTGTGTGTGTGTATGTGTAGAGTTGAAATGTTGTATGCAACTACAAATGATGAGTAACACAAAGCAACACAAGCGACTACTTTCAATTGAACTTTTGTTGTGTGTGCTTCACTGTTTAACAATCTGAACGCAACAAACACACACAGAGACAGACAGACAGACTGGCAGACTGACTGACAGACAGAAAAGACGCACTGACGAAATTGTGAACCGTTTCACACGAAGCACGGGAACGTTCTGACGCAGCAGCGGACAATGTACCGTTTCTCCCGTGTGGCAACTGCTGCTGCTGCTGCTCCTCGCAATTATTGTGTCTACATCAAAAGGAGTTGCCTTTCGATATGTCAGCATTTGCGCGCACTGCGCATGTCCAGCATCAATCGATAATAATCTTGGAGCGTGGCTATATGGGCTATATGTGTATACCCTCGCCACAACCCACTTCGCCACGCCACCCCCACTCCCCCTCTCCAGCTTCAGCTCGGCAACAGTTTGTCGCGTGTTCGTGGCGAGAGGACGCACAACAGCCACTTGTTTGCATTCAACCTGTGCTCGGCTGTGGTACAGGCTGCTCGGCTCTGCTCCACTCGGCTCCACTCGGCACTCGGCTCGGCACTCGGCTTGTTTATGTGCGCAGTGCGCAGGTGCCAGGATCTGCCAGAAACGTAAACAATGCCCACAAAATGTGACAGTTGACAGTTGACGAAGGGACACACGACGAGGCACGAGGAATACGAGGAACAGAGGCACGCATAGAGTCACTTGACATGCGCTCCTTTTTTTTCTGGTGGCTTGTGGCGCCGTTTTTGTCACAGGACATCGAATAACGATAACCACAACTGGAACCAGGGCTCAGGCAAAAAGTAAACAAACAAACTTGAGCTGACAACACTTGAGATTGCCAGTGTCAAAAGTCGATTTCAGGCCACGGAAAAAGAAGCAGCAACAAACCCAAAACGATCTCTGTGGAAATATGGAAATATTTGTTAGGCAATTACTTGAAACTATATTTGAAACAAAAGTAGCGTTAGCTACCTTAAATTAATAATATATTTTAATCATTTTTAACAAATAATTATCGAAATTCTTATAAATCGATAACATAGATGACATCGCCTATGCAGTGAAACCCCAATTCTCTGGAATTTTGACCATAAGATAAATAAGATGAGCCTCAAAGCCTGCGAGTCATTATCACTGAGAGGGAGAGATAAAGACAGAGAGAGAGAGAGAGAGGGATAGAGAGAGATAGAGAGAGAGAGAGAGAGAGAGAGAGAGAGTTGCATTGAACAGGATAAATTAACTGATTGGGTTTGTCGTACAGGAACTCATTCCTCGACAGATGATTGCAATGACAGCAGATGTTATTGTAAAACGATATCAATTCGACTAATATCTTATGCACAAAAACTAGCACATTTGTCCCACTGTAATTGGTGTTGATCTCTGGCTGATGCACACTTCCGTTTGCCGCACAGCGCTAGGGAGGAGTGAGCAGTGCAGATGGCGGCAGCAACATAACAGCTCAGCTCATTAAATGCAGACGCACGCAGCAAGAAATATATATATATATATATATATATATATATTGGTTGCAGGCAAACGGCTAAGAATAGCTGAAGAGTGTGCAACAGTTGCAACGGCATAAATCTTCTGATTTGGTGGCACATGCTTTGATCGCAGGCCTCAAAATATTTGATTAGCGTCTGTGGCAGGTAGAAACAATGAGAGGCAGTCGGCAGCAAGGATAAGCGAAACACCCGCTGTGTGTGTGTGTGTGTGTGTGTGTGTGTGTGCGACACAAGTCAATTGTGTTGAAGCCACTTGATGTGACGCCAGTGAAACATAAACAAACAAATAAACAAAATGCAGACGCCAGCGAGGGCGGCGCGCCGTGAGAAAAATGAGAAAATCTCTCAGCAAAATAAGACAGAAAACAGCAGCAGCAGCAGAGGCAGAGGCAGCGTTTGTGGGACACGATCTGTGGCACACGAGCTGTGGCATCTCGGTCGCCTCCTCAGTTGGCATTCGACGGTCGCGTCTCTCAGTTCAGTTCAGTTCAGTTCAGATGAGTTGAGTTGAGTTCTGTTGTCGCTCGCAGAGATAAAGAATTCTCAGTTTCAATCGCATGTTATTCATAAAATTGCGCGGATTTAAGTGACTATAATTGAATGGAAAGTGCAAAATAGCAACAGATACAGATACAGATACAGATACAGATACGGATACGGATACAGCTGCAGCTGCAGATACATAGATACATTGCTGCACAGCTGCGACTGCAGATACATTAAGTGCTGGAGTAGATACGGATTGAGGATTGAAGTTGGCGCGTGGCTGACACGCGTCGTATGCCGCTGTGAGTTCCCTCCCCCCCCCACCACCACCCCTTTTGGGGTGTGTGTGTGTGTGCTTCTTCTTGAGTGTATTATGATTTTGTCGTTAAATTTGTAACACATTGCAAGGAGACGTATTTTGATTCTCTCCCAGCTATCCACATATCTAACTGACTATGTGAACTCAATTTACTTGAAAACTATCTTCACAGAACTTGGCATATAGACATATTTTTACTGCAGACAGATCGGTTCACTATATAGTACAGTTCTCATAGAAAAATTCGTTCGAAAGATGAGTTATTGCATGAACAACTTTTTTGTTTAACAAGTTCTTGCAACCAAACTGAATATGTCAATAAATTATTAAGATTTTTTTCAAAAATTATTATTATATCAAAAATGATATAATTATATTATACTTATTATATTATTTTTATAGGAACAATAGTTTGAAAGATGATTATCAACATTGCATTACTCAAATAACAAATAGTTTTCATAGCCAAATTCGGTTGGTTTTTGTTTATGTTTATAGCAAAATGTAGCAAATTAACACTGAGATCGACTGAGACCGGGAACTACTTTAATAAACTGCGCAATTTATATAGATAATATATCTGCTAACTGAAATACAGTTTTCAATTCCTATTCGATTTTGTTGGTCATCAACTGTGTAACCGGCAACTTGACTCCGCTCTGCAAGCGTATTTCAGCTGCGACTCGTCCGAGTTCTTTCGATGTGTCTTGTTTTATAAATAAGCGTGTTATTTTTGTGTGCGACTGCAAGTGTTGTGCCGCAGGCTGTGTAGCCGCCAGATACACGCAGGGGCAACAACAACTTGGAGCTTGCCGCTTTAATGTGCAATATTCTCATATTTGCAATTTGCGCAGCCTCTAAACATTTTACGGCCCTGTTTACTGGCCGCCAACTTTTCACCGGCCCAAAATATGAAAGAGAAAATTGAAAAGCGCAAAGAAAACTACGAAAGAAAATATACATATACATATATATATATATATATATATATATATATATTTATATATATATATCGAAAAGTTGCCTTGCGATCGGTCTTTGACGTCGCAACGTTGTAATTGTTGTTGTTGTTGTTGTTGTTGTTCTTGTGGCTTTTCTTGTCTGCGAATATCGCTCAAAATATATATTAGTATGTATATATGCGCGATTGTATATAAATACACTCGATTAGTATATATAGCTGTGTGTATATATATTTATATCTGTACCTATATCTGTGACTTCCGTTTGCTGTCATAGTTGCTGTTGTTGTTGTTGTTTGTCTTGTTGTTGTTGATGATGTTGCTGATGATGTTTTTGCATTTTGACGTATTGCTGCTGTTGCCGTTTGAATTCGCTAGTTTAGCTTCGTCCAAGCATTTAAATACATATATATATCTTTTTGGTTGTCGATTTGTGGTTGTCTAGATCTAGATAATGATTAAGAAATTTTCAATTAGAACCGCATGTGCATTAGAAAACAACGCCGTGAAGTGGATTTCAAAATAATTTATGTATTCAGCTACATATTTTCGGTGATTTATTACATATATTCAAAAATAATTTGGACCGAAAATGAAATGCGAAATATTGAGAGAACTATCTTGTGTAACGCATTTAGACAGACATTCCTGTCCAAATAATATTTATAGCATCGATCGTCGAGTTACAATATAGCCAAATCGATCGATGTCTAAGCAAACTAGTCCCTCTCTTTTGAACCTATCTTAATTAATTATAATTGCACACCTGGTCAAATTTGATTGAAGCAAAACTCGGCTATAAAACTGGAATATATTTAACAGCTGGGTTCAGGTTAAATAGGATTTGTTTAACAAGTAATTCTTAACAAGATCCTCAACTCTGCGTTTGAAAATTGTCATTACTAATTCATATAGCTTTAATAGCAATAATTAGAATTCGATTTTTTCAGTGTATAACGCAATTAACAAATCAACTTCGGTCTGCACGGATATATAATCTTAGTCGTTCTTCACTTTTCTGATTACTAATCACTCAACAAAACAGAAAACAAAAACAAACCATTTTAGTTAGCAGTCACATACGAGTCATAAGGAGCAGCATTCGATTTATGTAGCTAAATCAATCGGATGCAAAATGAACAAGCGGCAGCAACAGGATGCAACAGCAGCAACAGCAGCAGCTGCTGCCTAAAGTATCAGAAACAGCAGCAGAAGCCGCAGATTATTCCTTGCTGCTTACTGCTTACTGCTTGGTTGGTGGCATGATGATAAATGCGTTTAAGCCACATCCGTTGAACTGATTAGATAAAATTACAGACGCAGCAACAGCAGCGGCAATAGGAGACGTGAGCACATAATATATACATGTATCTGGAGATATACGTATGTATATGCACATACATATATCCATCCATACAGCTACGGGCTGCCTTTGGGTCCACTTGCACTTGAGCGCATTGCAGCGCACAAATTGAAAATGGAAACGTAATGCAGGCTAAGCTGACGCACGGCCATGCCCACAGCTAAGAGCAACAACAACAACAAAAATAGCGCCCACAGCGGCAGCCAAAGCAGCAGCAGCAACAGCAGCAGCAACAGCAGCAGCAACAGCAGCAGCAACAGCAGCAGCAACAGCAGCAGCAACAGCAGCAGCAGCAGCAACAGCAGCAGCAGCAACAGCAGCAGCTAAATTAAATTTCCAGCAGCAGTTTGCATTAATTTCCCCCCCAGACCGACAGAGTGCGCCACTGAGCCACACACAGCCCCAACTAAGCCACCCCTTTCCCCTCCTGCTGCTGCTGCTTGCTAAACAGCAACAGCTTTTGCCGCCATTACTTTAGCGGCGAGTCCTTGCTGAGAGTAGCGAGTATACACAGAAAAAAAACAACAAGAAAAAATGTCCTTTTCTTGGCTATCCTGCACACAGCTCGATTTCAGCGCAGGATATTCGTTTAAAACTGCGCCCCGATGCGTTGCGACACGAACGAGTGTCCTCATCGTTCGTCCTTTTCGTCGTCGTCGTTGTTGTTCTTGTTGTTGCTGCCTCTGGGCTCTGCTGCTCTGGATGCTGGGCGCTGCTGGCTGCCTGATGCTGCCCGAGAATTTCCCAATTTCAGTCAGTCTTCGTTTGCCGAGCGTCGTGCGCGCAAGTATCCAACAGATACGGATACCCAACAGACTGCCACACACAGCAGCAACAACAACAACAACAACAGCAGCAACAACAACTGCGACAACAACAACGACAACAACAACAAAAGCAGCAGCAGCAGAAAAGAAGAAAAAAGAATTTCTAAACCATAGAAAATTTTGAGTGCAACTCTAAAAAAAAAAAGTGTGCGAAAAGGCAAACAAATCGAATAAGTTAACACACTGGCACTGGCGAATTTGGCAATAAATGTGAAATTGTAACTGGCCAAAATGTGCGCGTTATGGTAATTGAAATACCATTTTATAAGATACATACATAAAAATATACATATACACATATATACATATGTATATATACATATACATGCATATACATCATGTATGAAGGATGCGAAAAGGCATTGTGTGTGGCAAAAAGCAAAAAAAAAAAAGAAAAGTCGATGAGCTTTTTTTGTGTAAAAATTTTCTAGATGAAAACGAAGAAAAATTTGTGCTGAGAAAAATTTCATTACTGTGTGTGTGCGCGTGTGTGAGTGTGTGTGTGTGTGTGTGTGTGTTTTTGTGTGTAGTATCTTTTGTGCGCCTCTGCGTAGCTATGTGTGTATCTGTGAGATACGCAAAACAATTTGTCTGCGCCATTAGTGTAGCGAACGTTCCTCTTCTGGTGTGTGCGAGTGTGTGTGTGTGTGTGTGTGTGTGTGTGCGTGTGTGTGTGTGTGTGTGTGTGTATCCTGCGCACAGCAGCCGACGCCGACAACGAATATTGTGCGCTGCGCGTTTCACATTGGGGCTGGTGATGGTCCAGAGCCTTACAGCCGCCCTACAGAAGACACCAACACCCAACCACCCACCCCCAAAAAGCACCACCCACCCCAACCATCCCACCCTGAAAACAACCAACAACCAGCAGCAGCAGCAGCATCAGCAGCACAACATTTGCGGCGTTGACGCAGCCTCAACTCGTCGTTGTCGGCGACGTCGACGTTGTTGTTGTTGTTGTTACCGCTGTGTGTGTATCTGCAAAATACGCTCGCACACACACATACACACACACACACACACATTGAGTCAAACACACACACTCTTACTCTCTGGCTAAGCTCTTATTTTGCAACAGTTTTTGTTTGAAATATTATAAAAATTTACTCTTTTTCCCAAATTGTTTTAATCATTTATTTTGAAAATGTTTTTTAAACATTTTATCAAATTTTTGGTCAATATTGACTTGAAATAAGACGCAGTTAACAAAACAAGTAACTCCATCAGTAAACTTGACATTATAAAAATAATTTGCATTAATAATTTATACTCTTTAAATAAGGCCAACAATTGCTAAGCTTAAGCATTAATAAAAGTATTTTAAAATAATGAAAATTAATAATTTACAATTGTCAAATGATGCCACTAATAATAATAGTTTCAAGTAATAATAATTAATAAAGGAAACTTTTCAATTGATGCCAATAATTGCCAAACTACGCAACAAATGTAATTGGCTTAGGGCCAACAAATACACACACACAGGCACACACACAGGCACACACACATATGTGTACACATATGCAATAAGCCACAAATGCTTTTCTTCGAAATT
Source organism: Drosophila cognata (assembly GCA_035041535.1). Classification (NCBI taxonomy): domain Eukaryota; kingdom Metazoa; phylum Arthropoda; class Insecta; order Diptera; family Drosophilidae; genus Drosophila; species Drosophila cognata. The sequence continues at coordinate 1,632,371 of JAWNLC010000451.1, forward strand.
TGCTGCTAGTTTTCAATAAGATTTGCCCACTTGTGAAATTCCATGGAAGCGTCTGTGAAGTTAATACGGCTTAGACAGCCAATTAGCCATTTAAACTATGGCCAATTCAAGCAAAAGATAAATTTGCAAAATATGAGCCAAGTGAACTGTTGTTGAACTGGTTTGTGCTGAAATGTAAACCGAATAGCTAAAATCGACAGCTCAATTCGAGAACATCTAGTTACAAATACTTCAAATAAACAAATATAAACAAAGCCAGCAAACATTCCTCAATAAAAATAATACTTTTTCATTTCTGGAAAGATAAATAATAAGACATAGATCGACTCGACTCGTTATGCTGATCAAGAATATATATATATTATATATTATAGAAAATAGTTTCTTCTACCTTTCGACGAACCACACTTTCAGTGGTTTCAACACTTTGTTACATTTTTTACTCTTCTTTATATTTAATTGTAATTTAATTATATTTTTTATGTTCATTATTTTTATTTCGTTTTTCTCATTTAAATTTGAATTTGAACTGTTGATTTTTAGTTTCATTTTATTTGAATTGCAACTTCAATTCTTATTTAAAGTTAAAAATAACATTTCAATTTTGGAAAACTAATTTGTTTTGTAAGTTTTGGTTTGTTTTAGTCTCCATTAAATACAATAAATACTCGTACTACGACGCTGGCTGTTTAGTTGATGCCCCACTAAAGCAGAGGTTCCCAGCTCGTTTAATTAAGTCGGCAAAGCGCTGCAATATGCGCTCGAGAGTTTTGCCTCGAAATCTGCGGCAAGTGGCTGCTTCAGATAAACTGACGCTGCAGCCAACTAACTGGCAGTCTTGCTGGGGCATGCGAAGGTATGATGCTGGGGGTGGGGTGGGGTGGTGAGGTTTGTAGGGGTGTACTTTGCACCCTTTTGCACAAGAATTGACATATTGCTGCAGTTCCTGTGTCCTGGCTGCTGCTTGATGATCTCCTGTTCCACTTCATAGCACCAGCAGCAGCAACATCTCCTCCTTCCTTCCTTCCTCCATCCCTCCCGCCTAGTCTTGTGCACTTTTACGTATTTTGAACCCGGACTCTGCCTCGCCATCAATCTGCCGCAACTCCCCCTCTCCAGCTGTGCATGCATGCTGAGCAAAAGAAAAAATAAACTGTGGCTGCAAAAAGTAGGGTTTTTAGATTTGTTAGCAAAGTCGTTCTTTGAATTCAAGTAAACGGAGGCTCGCTCCTATAAATATTCTTTCAAATTGAGCGCAAAACAGAGAATATGCTAAATAATGAGAATGGCCAATTTTATTCTCTGTGTATACGGAATATACTTATAAGATCAACAACAAAACATGAAATAAGTCAATAAATAATAATTTTCAATTTTATTTTCAGTTTTTACTAAATATGCCATTTATGTTATATTTCTTGAGAGACAACAAATATTCGCTAAAATCGCTTAAGAATAATAATTCTCAATTTGATTTCCAAATCATATTTCAGATACTTCTTGACTCTATTTTGGATTTGTTTGGTTAGTTTTCTGTTGCCCGGCTCTGCTTTGACTGGTTGGCTCCTTTTGCTTTGCTGATTTTGCTCTCGCACAACTTTCAGCTTCAATTGCGTTTCCGTTTTGCACTCGTTGTGGCATTTGCCTCAGATTGCGTATACGCCGATTTGCTCGCTGCTTTTCCAACCACCCCCCCCCCCTCCCTTTTCTTTTGCACATTTCGCTTTTATTTTACGTTAGATGTGCGTGCGTGCGACTGTGTGTGAGTGTGTGTGTGCGTGTGTGATTGCAACTTGTGTGTGTGTGTGTGTATGTGTGTGTGTATTTACGATTCCGTTTTGTTGTTGTTTTCGTGCTTGTTAGTTGTACAACTGCGGCAGCCATTTTGTATAGCATACTTAGCGTACTATGAAGTTACACACACACACACACACACGCACACGCACACACAGAGCGAGTCTGAAAGAGAGCAAGAGAGTGAGAGAGAGTTATACACACTCACACACACACACACTTAGAGCGAGTGGCATTCGTTGTCATATTTTATTTTATTTTTTGCAGATTTTTTCGGCATTCACCCAAAAAAAAGAAGAAAATTTCCCAACTTTTTCGCAAGTTCTCTTTTCAACTTTTTGCTTTTGCCTCGCCAAAAGTAACGATTGTAAGAAAAGGACGAACGAGGACAACAGTTAGCCCATACAAATATTATATATACATATGCATATATATATATATATATGCATACATATATATATATGTATGTATGCAGATGTATTCAACAGCAACAAGATGATGCCAAGAAAGAAAAAAGCGGAATAAAATGAGAGAATTTCAATTTCAAATACAACAAATGCACTTTTCGCCTATTTCTTACCGACAAAAATGTCTCTATTTGGCATATATATAAATCAAATATATATGAGTGAGTGTGTGTGTGTGTGTGTGCAGGGCCAAAGCGAAATGTTAAAAGTGAAATTATACGACGCCCCACAAATTGTGTGTGGCATTATTTTGCAGCGAGTAGCTGCTGATGCCCAAGTATATACATATATACATATATACACATATATGTATATGTGCATATATATATTTGAATTTGTATGTTTTAATAATATCGCCAGTTATTGAACCATTTATATCTACAAAAACACTTAGTAATTCACTTGTTTTGCATATCAATTATTCGATGGAAAATCTATTTTGTCTGAATGAAAACTGACTCCAAAAAATGTGTAAATTTAAAACGAGAATTTACAAATTGTTCAGTGAAATTTCAGCTTGAACAAGTGGGCAATTAGCACATAAGTGAAGAGTCTGCCTAACTCGTAGAATCCTTTGCAGCTTTATTTTACCGGCAATGCAGAATTCATGCCGCAGATTAAAATGTTGCAAATGCCAGTTGCGGATTATGTGGCAACTTTGCCGCATGTTGAAACTGCTAAAGTGCAATTTTGATGGTTCTTATTGCCAAGTGCGGTTTCATTTCGCAGCACTTTCTTGGAATTTCGTTATTATAAATATAACATTTCAGCATTTTTCCACTTTTGTTATGCACTCTTGTATACCCTTGCAGTGGGCTTCATATATTTTGTCGACGGAGATATATATATCCTGGATCAGCACGACTCGCTAAGAGAATTCAATATACACAGCTGACATAGGAACTATCGTTGGACAAAAGGAGTCTTCATACAAGTTATCCTCAGAAACTCATCACTTACGCGTTTCATGCTTGACCAAAAATCTTTGAGATCGAACTACTATATCATGCCGTGGGAGCTAGGCAGCACTCATTAGAATTGTTTAAATTAAGAACAACATTTATCAAATATTATATTTACAAATTCGTCAATTAGACACCAATTTAGAAGGGTATTAAATCTGCGGCGTGTCTCAGTTCTTGTTTTACGTTTACTAAATATTATTCAATGCACATTTTGCACCCGAAATTCGTGAATAAAGTTCGCAATTATTGAAATTTAGATTTTGCAGTCAATTTCGTTAGAATAATATTATTTCAATTTATCTGTCAAGGAAGCCAAGCTGCCTCCCTTGCCTGCAGCCCCTGCCCACTCCTTGGCAATTAATAGATATCTCATTGACCCATTTTTTGGGGCAAGTTGTGAAAATTTCTTAGAAACCAATTTGCAAACTGCACTCGCTGAAATGCCAAACAAACTGAAATTTAACCATCGATTTTTGTTTTTTTTCTTGTTGGGCGGAGAAGGGCTTTCTTTGTTGACCCTGAGTTCTGTTTGGGGAGGGGGTTGGATAGGCACTTGTGCTTCCTATTCAGTGAGTTTATTGCATTTTTCGTGTTCGACTATTGTGTTCAATGCCTGCGGCCCTGGCTCAAACTGAGTGCATTTTGCCATTTGACAAAAACAGTCTCGAGTAATTTGATGTAATTTGATGCCCTATCCGAAAGCCTGCCAGCCTCGACAGCTCCCCCAAGTGTTGCATGCATACACTGGGTGGTTGGCGGGCAGAGGGAAAGGAGCAGGGGTGCTGATTGTGAATTTCAATTTGGTTTCTGCTTTGTGACGCGTAGGTGATACGTACCCAAAAGAGCAGCAGGCAACAAGGGCTTAATGCTGGGGGCGGCATTTGGCGTTTTTGGACTTTTATAAATGTCAATACGTGGGCTTATACAACGGTCTCTACACTCCGACATTAAACCCAGCAGACTGACAGCCTCGAGTCGAGCGCGCTCGACTAGCAGATACCCTGCACACAGCTGTTAAATTCAAACCAGACTAGCTGACAATAATCTGTTTACTATGCAAAATCTGTGTTTTTTCCTCAATTTTTACCATTGATTAATGATATGTCTATATATATATAATACAAATGTATATTCTAGATTTAGGTATCTATTTTATATATCAATTGGAAGGCTATTTCTCGATTTGCTATAGATAAATTGAAAGTGCGGAACTTTTATCTAATACGCTTTTTAGCATTTCTAATCGGTTCAGGGCATAAAAAAAGGAAAATATTTAATGAAGCATTTTCACATTTCGAATGAAAAAAGTGTTCCTCAAAAAGGTCAAAGGTCAACGAACCTGATATGCATAAATACAGATTAAAAGCACTCAAAGCTAAGATTAAGTATCAAAAATATGTCAGGCATCATTTCAGTTCATTCCAAAGCACTTTCCATAATTAAACGTCTCGCAATTACTTGCATTGCGCATTGTTGAATTTAGCGAGCGACTACTGTACTACAGTAACAGTCAAACGTCATTTGGCCTTATTAATTTCTCGCTTTCACCAACAGATTGTCGCTCAACAACAACAACAGCAACAAAAGCAAAGCTAACAAATCAACGCGGCACACACAGAGACACGCACACACACGCACACGCACACACACACACACACAGCTACACACACACACTGATATATAAGTGAAAGAATAGCAATGTGCTGCCTGCATCTGAAGAACTTTAAATGCGCATTTCATTTGCCCAGCGCTCAGCGTTCCAAGTCAGCAAAGAGTTAAGATCGCCAAAGGATCAAAGACAACGCAAAGGAATAAAAACATCAACAACAACAACAACAACAACAGCAGCAGCAACAACAAAAAGACCAAACACTAGAAAGTATTCAAGGATTGAAGTTTTAATTTGAGTTGGCCTCAAGCATGCCACACCCACTGGCCCTGGTGGTGCTCCGCCTGCTGTGCATGCTGCGGCTGGGCTGCTTGATTTGTGCGCAGCGCCCGCTGCTCAATCACACCTTCAACGCGCTGCCCATGTCCCAGCACCAGAGCAGCTACAGCAGCAACGGCAACAATGGCAACAAGAACAGCAACAACTACAATAACAACTATTTGGGGCAGGGCAAACAGTTGCGCAACGGTCGGTTGCATGAACAGCCGCAGCCGTTGCCGCTGCCGCTGCCCACATTGCCCGGCCTGGACGCTCAGCCCGTCCACGTCTACGACGACTACGAGGGCGAGACGACAGCTGGTGGCAGTGGGAGCACTTTTGGCTCCCGGCCACCACCAGGCAGTCGCTGGGATACCCGTCGCCGGCACAATCTCTCACAGGTGGGCGCTGGCGGCTTGCCACGCCCCGAGCGGGGCAACGGTCAACGGGGCATGGAATCGCTGCGCAAGGAGCTAATGAAACCATCGGTGGGCGGGCCAGGTGGCGGCATCTCGGGCAGCAGTGCGGGCTACGCCTCCTACTCGGCCACTTCATCCATTGGAAAAATCGATGGCTTGGGCGGCATCGGCTCGGCGGATCGCTACGGCGAGAAGCTGCGCCAGCCAACTGGAGCAGCTGCCATGACAGCGGGTCCAGCAACGGGTTCATACTCGCCACTCTATGCGGGCATGGATACGCAGCCAATGCGTGCGTATCCGCGCAAGAATTCCATCAGTGAGCTGCTCAAGCTGAAGAAGAGCCTCAACCAGGCCGATGAGCCGATGGGCGGCGTAACCCATGGTAACATTGAGGGCGATGCCGATGGCGACACTGATCAGCTGGATCCCATACAGCAGATCAAGGAACGCATTCGAGACACTGCGCCCAGGCCGGTAAGTTAAAGCAGTTTCCAAGATCTTAAAGCTTAATCTCAGAAAATCGTAGAAACCATCAATTTTAGATTTAATTTTAGTTGTTAGAATCAATTTGGAAATATTCCTAATACACTCAGAAAAAGATAACTCCAACAACAACCAAGTTTTCCAGTGCTCCATCTAAAGTTATATAACTGAGTCTAAAATGAACCTTTTCTAATCGAGTTCGTTTCGATCCATTTGTATAGAACACTTATGCTCCGCATACGGAATCGACGCCGTCAACGGAAATTGAGGATTTGCTGGGCGTCAAGTGTAATTTTGAGACGCCCTGCGCCTGGGAGTGGACCGATCTGTTCTGGGATGGCTTCCAGGTGATCAGCGGCACGGAGCTGACCAAGAAGAATATGACGGGTCTGATGCCCGGCCCAGTGGCGGACAGCAGAGACGATGCGAACGGGCACTTCTTGTATGCCCGGGTGCAGCCGTCAACGAAGCAGCTAAATCTGACATCGCCCTCATTCAGCACCACGCTGGAGAAGTGCGAACTGGAGGTGTACATGCATCAGAGCGACATGAGTCACGGATTGTCGCGTGCCGTGGTCGAGCCACTGCATCCGCAGGAGAGCAGCTGGGTGCCCGCGGAAATACAGGGCGACAACTTTCGCACGTGGACACACAAACAGTTTCGACTCGGTCGCATTTCGCGCGATTTTCGCATTGTGTTCGAGATTGTGCCCAATCTGAAGCAGGGCCAGAAGGCGCACGTGGCCATCGATAATCTACGCATGGTCAACTGTTTCCCGGAGGGCACCAAGTCCGAGAAGTGCAGCACCTCGCAGGTCAAGTGCATGATGAACAAGGTGCCCGTCTGCATACCTCTGCCAAGGATTTGTGACATCACTCGCGACTGTGACGATGCCGAGGATGAGCAGCAATCATGCGGTGAGTATCCTCTACTAATCCTCATTCTCCTGCCCCGTACCCTCCTCCTCCTCCTTCTACACTTGTCGACGGGTTGCATTAGTTCATGCTCCCGATACTGCAAGCTCCTCCTCCTCCTTCTGTTTCTATACTCCTTATACTCCTCATCTTCCACCTCCTCATCCATCTTCTGCACCTCATTCTGCTGCTAAGGATTGCATTAGTTCACACTCCCAATATGTTACAGATAAAATACCTTATGGTGGACGCTGTGACTTTGAGGATGATTGGTGCGGCTGGCGGGATTCTGGCAAGACCATGTTGACCTGGACACGGCACACTGGCCGTTCACCCACCCAAGACACCGGACCGGAAGGCGATCACACCCAGCAGCATCTGCTGAACGCAACGGGTGGCTATTATATGCTCGTCAACATGAATCAGCATGGCAACAACTCAGAGAAGAGCGGCAATATTGGATTCGCCAGCAATGCCATCATGCTGAGCAAGACCTTCAATCCGCCGCCATCGGTGCACGGTAATCCGGATTCACCGTATCGCAACTCGTGCGTCGTCCGCTTCTACATCCATCAGTTTGGCAAGAATCCGGGCAGCATTAATCTGTCCGTTGTTGAAATGAAGGAGAAGGAGAACATAACCACGACCCTCTGGTGGAGCACCAAGAACCAGGGCAGCGATTGGCTGCGCGCCGAATACGTTCTGCCCAACATCACCTCCAAGTAAGATGGACACTAGTCATCCTCATAGAGCATCCACTTTAACCCATTTATTCTTATGCAGATACTATCTACAATTCGAGGCACGCATGGGCATGCGCATCTTCTCGGACGTTGCCGTCGATGACTTCTCGCTGAGCCCCGAGTGCTTTGGCCTCAACATACCCGAGGAGCATCTCAGCGGATACAACTATTGGGATGTCAGACAGAACCTGAAGAGTCCCTCGCATCACGACTTCGAGCACACAAACTGTAAGTATCTATTGAAAGACCAAACAAGAATAGTCAAACTAGAATTTGTTTGCCTCGATTCCCTCACAGATTTAGAGCTGACCACCTGCGATACGCGGGGTATGATAGGACCGTCACAGACGCAATGCGAGGGCGCCTACCGGGAGCGGAATCAGAGCCATGTGCTGCGCGAGGTGCACGTGGTGGAGGATCAAAGCACTTACAAGGGCATGCAGAAGTGGAAGGTGCCCAACGAGGGTCACTATACGTAAGTTAAAACCCACCCACTCCACACTCTCTTAAAGATTTAACTTACCCATCCCATCCCATTGTGCAGCATCATTGCCAAAGGTGCTAGTGGTGGCCTTGGTTCCGGTGGCGTGGGCAGCTCGCGTGGTTCGGTTGCTGTCGCTGTGCTGGAGCTGCTAAAGAACGAGGAACTGTATTTCCTGGTGGGTCAACAGGGCGAAAATGCCTGCATCAAATCGATGGGCGTCCACAAGGAAGCTGGCTGTGGCACCGAACACGACCTGGACTTGGCCCAGTACAGTTTCCGCTCCAAGCAGGACATGGTGAAGAACATTTACATTGAGAATGGCGCCGGAGGTGGTGGCGGTGGCTCCTTTGTCTTCCTACTCAATCAGGCCAAGAATGAGGCGGTGCCATTGCTTGTGGCTGGTGGTGGCGGTGGCCTGGGCATTGGTCAATACATCGATGAGGATTTCCAGCATGGCCAGAAAGCGAAACCACTGCAACCGGCGGAGAGTGGTCAGATCAATGGCGAACCGTTGAACAAGAAGACTGCCGGACCCGGCGGTGGTTGGCGTGCCAAAGAGGATCAGGCGCTGAGTCCCACCTATGGTGCCGCCCTGCTCCAGGGCGGACGTGGCGGCCACTCGTGCTATGTGGAGCTGGCCGATAATGGCACCACCGTGCATCGTCATGGCCAGGGTGGTTTTGGCGGCGGCGGCGGTGGCTGCAACACCGGTGGTGGAGGGGGCGGCTATGCCGGCGGCGATGTCTATCTGAACGAGTCAAATGGCGAGGGTGGCACCTCCTATATCAGCTCCAGTCGCAGTTTGCGCGATGCCAGCGAAATCTATGCCGGCTCCAGCAGTGGGGCGGGCGCCATTATCATCATACCCGCCATCGAGGGTTGTGGTTGCGATTATCGCTGTGTGGCACTGGATGAGTTTAGGTCCAAGGTGCGCTGCATCTGCCCGGATGGCTGGAGTCTGAAACGGGACAATAATACGGCCTGCGAGAGGCAGGAGGAGGCAGGCAAATCCTCCTTCCAATATCTGGTCACCGTGCTGATGATCTCGCTGGCGGTGCTCTTCATCTGCATTGCGGCGCTAATCTTTATGTTGTGTAAGTTGCAGGAGGGGATTCCCCAATGATGAGCTTATTAAAATATCCATTTCTCCCTTAGACAATCGCTATCAGCGCAAGAAGCAGGCCAAGCTGCGCCACAAGATGCTTGTGGAGCAGGATTTGCAGCTGAGTCGATTGCGTCACAACATCGACGACTCCAACTTGAATAATTTCAATCCCAACTATGGCTGCGATGGCATCCTCAATGGCCACATCGATGTCAACAGTCTGCCGCAGGTGGCACGCGAGAGTCTCCAGCTGGTCAAGTGAGTAGCATTCACAAATTCATAGATAAATATATAGCTATATACATATACATATATATACCTGATTAGTAGCAGTAGATCAGCATGTTCGATTTTCAGTCTTTTCCAACTCACAGCTTGTGGCTTCTTATTGGAAGTTTACAAATGACTTCCAGCTTTTAATAGCAAAGTAACTGTATTATTCCAACGGTGACAGCATGCCAAATTGAGTACATACAGGTGGCATCTTACAACTTTCAATTCAGCGGCAACTGTGCGTACCAAAACCACAGCCTGCCAAATTGAGTAAATGCCTTTCGGCAAAAGATCTGCAAACCTGTAAAATGTAAAACCATTTAAAATTTACTTAATAATCGACTTTTAGCACTTAATTCAAGGACATTAAAATTACATGCCAAATTGAGTAAATGCAGATGGCGTTTTATCCCATCTGCAACAGCTCCACCTATCGGCACAGCTGCATAGCAACTGAAGTAATGGTAAACTGCAATTAACAGAACCAAATGAGTAACATTTTAACCTAACCCACATTAATTAATTAATAATTTACTTTATAAATACTTTCATTCCCTTCACACAGCGCACTGGGCAAAGGTGCCTTTGGTGAGGTATATTTGGCGCTCTATCGCCATCGCGATGGCGATGCCGTCGAAATGCCAGTGGCCGTTAAGACGCTGCGCGAGGATCCCAAGCGGGAAAAGGAGGAGGATTTCCTCAAGGAGGCGGCAATAATGGCCAAATTCAATCATCCCAACATGGTGCATCTAATTGGCGTCTGTTTCGATCGTCAGCCCTATTATATTGTCCTGGAACTACTCGCCGGTGGTGATTTGCAAAAGTTTCTACGCGAAAATCGCAATACGCCGGAAAGACCCTCGCTGCTGACGATGAAGGATCTGTTGTTTTGTGCTTTGGATGTGGCCAAGGGTTGTCGGTATATGGAGAGCAAGCGATTTATTCATCGCGACATCGCCGCACGCAATTGTCTGCTGAGCAGCAAGGGACCCGGTCGAGTGGTGAAAATCGCCGACTTTGGCATGTCCCGCGACATTTACCGATCCGATTACTATCGCAAGGGTGGCAAGGCAATGCTGCCCATCAAATGGATGCCACCCGAGGCATTCCTCGATGGCATTTTCACCTCGAAAACGGACGTTTGGTCGTTTGGCATTCTGCTGTGGGAGGTATTCAGTTTAGGTCGTTCGCCGTATCCGGGTCAGCATAATACCCAGGTGATGGAGCTGGTGGTGCGTGGCGGACGTTTGGGTTCACCCACCGAGTGTCCGGTGGCCATCTACAAGATCATGGCCGATTGTTGGAATCCCACGCCCGAGGATCGACCCACTTTCACCAGCCTGTTGGAGCATCTAACGGCCTGCACTCAGGATGCGAGCATTATGAATGCCCCGCTTCCCAATATACTGGGACCCACTGCATCCGAACGGGATGAGACGGTCATCCGACCGCCAAATGGTGATGAATTCTGTTTGGCAGTGCCGGATTATCTGGTGCCGTTGCCGGGCAATGGTGCCGCACATCCCGCTGGCCTTGGCTCCGCCTATGCGCCGACGGCTCAGCAGCGTCAGCAGAGCAACGCTTGTACACCGCCGGCGGTCACCTCGCCGGCGGCACCCAAACCCCTGCTGGCCGAGCAGCCGCTAGAGGGCGCTGCAGCCGCCATAGCTGCTGCTGGTGCTGGTGGGGATTGCTGGGAGACGTCGTTCATCTTGCCCAACTCGAAGAGTGATCAGCCGCTGCTGAGTGCGGGCGCCATTACCACTATGGCCACGACGGATTCACAGCGTAATCTGCAGGTGGCAACTGCTGGAGCGGCTGGCGCAGCTGCAGCTGGTGGCATAGCGACAGCTGCTGCCACATCCAGCGATGAGGCGAAACTAATCAGTTTGGATACGCCGCAGGCGACGCCAACCACAATACAGCCGCCATTGTCGTTTGCCTCGCAGCTGGACGGGATTACCCTGGATCCGGCTGCACTCAGCAAGGCTCTGGCCAATGGTGGTGCTGGTGCTGGCAACAAATCCTATGCCAATGTGCAGGTGCAGCTCAAGGGGGATGCGGAACGGGAGCGGGAGAGCAGCAAAATGAATGGCACGCTGCCAACCGGGAATGGAGTGATTATCAATGGCGGCGACACTTCCGCCGCAACGGTGGCAGTGGCAGTGGCAGCAACGGAAATAGGTGCAAATGACTCACCCTTCACCATTCAGGGCTATGCGGAGCGCTACAAGGACAACAACAATCATTCCGAAATCAGTTGTTAAACAAAAGAAGAAGCAAGAAAAAACACTCAGAGAGTGTCTGTCTATTTCTTAGGGTGTCTGCAGCTACCCCTATGGCTAAAAAGCTATCGATAAATATCGATACATTTAATGTCAGTGTCACAATTTGTTTGAGCATATTTATAGCAACCAAAAAAAAACAAACACAAAAACAAAAATCGAGTGAGAAAGAACTTCACAAGAAATTGTATTGTAATTTATAATTAAAACAAAAAAAAAAAAAGAAAAGAAAAAACACATAAAATTTGTACGCGTAATTGAGTAAAAAATACATAATTACAAATTATAAATGAGATGAGAAATTAGTTGACAAATTAGTTTTAGTTTAGTTTTTGTAAGCCAAATTAATTAGTTTTGCCAATTGCGAAGAGGTTGTATATAAGTAAACAAATATTGAAATATGTATCTTGCGTTGTGCCAAGTATTTGATTATTTTTCATTGTTTTTTATTATTATTATTAATTTTATGTTTTAAGCTGATGACTGAAATGCTAAACAATATTCCTAAAGAAAACCAAAATTCAAATTTCGATTTTTTATATATACAAATATATTCAAACAAAAACCGACAAAAAAAAATAATAATATAAAAAAACAATAAACAACGCATAGTCATTTATTAATTTATTAACTAATTTACTTTTGTTTTTAGTTATTAAATGCAACGTAGTCCATATACAAACATCGAGCATATATATACATTTATATATTTTGTATTACCCCGATCTTTTGTTACATATATATACATGCATATATATATATTCGTTTCCGTATTTGACCTGTAAATAAAAGCTTCCGTCGTAGCATATGAACTTACGTATTTTATATCTAAGCTAAATGTAGCATGTAAATTACATATATATACGCATACATATATATATGTATATATATATATATATATAAAGAATATTGAAAATGAAAAAAAAACTACAATTTACAGGGTGATTTTTATGAAAATTCAGTTGTATGTTTACAAAACGAAAACAAATTAGCATTAACGAAATTTTTGAGGAAACCAAAATGTGTTTCCCATGTTTTTTTTTCTTAATTCTCAGTTTTTTCGTCACACTTTTGTTCGGCTCAATTTTGTGTTGAATTAAAAAACAAAAATTAGGAAGTGTACAAAATATTGATATATTTTCCAAAATGTTTGCGTTGACCAAGCAAAAAGCGAGACAAAAAGAACGAGAAAGAAATTGAGAGAAAGAGAGCAGCAACAGCTTTAATTGTGCCACTCGCATTTGTTTAAATAATTAAGAGAATGAAAGCAAAATAACAAAAAATAAATAAATTAATAAAAAATATAAATATATTCATTGTTTCTGCATGTGTTTAACTGCAAGGTCGAGAGGTCAAAGGTCGCGAGTTGGTTATTCAAATTGTTTACATTTAGTTCAGACGTAACAAACAAGCTTTAAATTATATAATTTTTATAAAAATATATATACACATGGCATTAAAAATATACAACAAAGTAAATGGCATACATATTTATATTTAACAACCAAAAACTTGATAAATTATACAATACACACACACAAAAAAAAGTAAAAAAAAAAACCCAAAACAAAAATTGGAATCCAAAAATTGGGATGAAATTGCGAAAAATTATGCGCCCAATTTAGTGAAAAACAAAAAAACAAAAGAAGAACAAAAATATTGTATTAACGACAAACATTTAATTTATATGATGTATATGTATATGTATATCTAAAATGTAAGCATATTCAATGTGTGTGTTTAAGGTGGGTGTGTTAAATGTGCATGTGTGTGCGTAACCACACACGTATGCATAAGAGAACGCATAATAATAAAAACATAAGAATATATATATATATATATATATGTATAAATGTATACTGGCTATGTACATCTATATGTATATATATATATACATATATATATATATATATATATATATAGGTATTACCACTAAGTTGAAAGCAAAGAATTCAAATCAAATAAATATGCTCCACATTAATTCACAAAAAAAAAAAACACGAAAACAAAAAAAGCTTCAAATATATCTCAACATCCACAGCTTAAAAAAATTTAGAACTTAACTTTAAACTAAACATTTTTGCTCAAATGCGATTTATTTGCATTAGTTGATGAAACTTAAAGAGTACTTTGCACACACACACACACATATGTATAGATGGGTATGTGTGTGTGTGTGTATACATTTATACTATGTACTTACTTATATGTGTATCTATTATGGTTGTGCCGAGGCATGTTGTAAGGGCGTCTCAGAAAAACCCCCAAAAAAATACAAAAAAAAATGAAAAAAATACATACCCAACAAATATGCGTAAGATGTAAGCGAAAAAAACGTATTAATTTTCAACACTTTATTATATTTTTTTTTTGTGGGTGTAGTGGATGGATTAAAATTGCATACAAAACAATTGTCAAGATTAACTGTCGAATGGCATTTTTTGCATCTCCATTAACAGCCTACGTTCCACAACGAAGCGAAGCGAACAGCGCATTGAGAGAGTCGTCAAATTGACTTCGTGTGCTGAGAGCGGCATGCCGAAGACAACCGAAGCAGTCGAGCTGCTAGTGCTCTGCGTGCTGAATGGTTTGCGCCTCCGCTCTCCGCATATGAATCACAGCCGAGGAGTGTGGACTCTCTCTGTGTGTCGTTTGCTTGGTGGGTTCCACATAATATCCACATTGTACCCTGAATATGACTCACCTTGTGTACCTAAGTCCAGAACCTGAACAAGATCTACATATTTATCTCTCACACATACGCCCACACACACACACACACACATACACATATTGTCAATGTTGGCGCGCAATTCAAAAGTTTTTGGGTACTTTTTTATGTATATTTTGCCAACCATCCACTGCTGCCCAAAGCCAGAGAAAACATATTCATACAATATACACAAATATATTTATATTTAATGGTAGTAGGCATTTTTTGTTATAATTTTTTTTTATTGATATGTCGCCAACCCAATATCAGTAGTTTTGGATACACTTCATTGCTCAACAATAAAATGTCGCAACGAAATTTGTAAAAAAAAAAGATGGAAAAAAAAACAAATATACAACAAATACTATAAAACAGTGCGCATTATTTAAGTGAATAAGTATATAACGAGAAAAACAACAATAAATCGTATTTTTTTTGTATACTCAACAAAAATGAGGTATGGAAAAATCCCGTTGAATGCAAAGAGTATATAAACAAATAAATTAAAGTTACAGGCGTAAATTAGCTCTAGCTATAAACAAATATTAAATATATACATATATATATATATATATATATATATATAATAATGTCAAAATTGAAGGTTTTCATTTAAATGGTAAAAATTATTTTGTTACATTTAAAGCAAAACAAAAGAAGACGATGATGAAGATGACGACGAAGATGAAGACGAAGATGATGAAGAAGAAGAAAAACAGAAACGTAAAGACTAGAACAACATTTTTTGTAAGCAGAAATGTGAGTTTAGATCGAACAGGCAGTTAGTGAAAAGTGTGCTAAGAAACAAAAAACAAAAATAATAATAAAATAAATAAATATATATTAAACTAAATATCGATATGGAAATTGTTAAAGGGGCGAGAGCAAGAAGCATAATGGATAATGAGAGCAAAACAAATAATAAAGGCGAAGAAAAGTGAACATAAAAACGGCACTTAAGCATACAAAAAAAAGAAAGACAAAAAAAAAAAACAAAGTCCATTTAGTGTTTACTGAAAAAAAGCAAAGCGAAGCACTTAAAAGAAAACAATAACAATTCATAAATACATACGACTTAAGAAACGGAGGTTTTTTGCTGAACAAATTCTCAATCGAATCTCTCAATCAAAATAAATAAGTCAACTCTTAAAATATATATTCAGGATGTGCTTGAGTTAGGAGAACTGTTTATGATTTTCACAAATGAAAAAACCACAAACAAAAACCAAAAATATTTCTAAATAAAACCACCTTTTCTCAAAATACTCTACATGTCTCAAATCAAGCCCCGTATAAAAAACAAATAACAAAAATGTTTGTGTACAATTTAATTGAGCACAAGACAAACACAATTTCTATATGAGAATAGATTTGATTTTTTGCATGTCCTTGTTTTTTGTCGATGGCAAGGAACTACAATGAACATCTCACAGGCCACAAACCAAACTTAATACAAAACCAACAAACAACCAATACAAAAATATATAAGTATGTATATTGAGAGCCGAAGTAAAGTGACAATTTTAAAGATGGAAGCGTGCAAGCGCATGAATTGTGAAAACCGCAAGTGAAAAATAAATAATAATAAATGAGAATTCATGTGTACAAAAAAAAAAAGAAAAAGAAAAAGTGTTTTCATTATGCGTAGATTAAACAAAAAATATCACCCACACCCACACCCCCCTTTTTGGAGAAAAACACACACAGTTGGTTTTTACAATTTCCTTAATGGTTTTTATTTAATCTTTTTTCTTTAGTTGTTGTTCTTTCTTCGTCAGTTTTCCACATCTTCTCCTCTAATGAAAAATTACTAAATTAAATTTATTTCGCATGCCAATAAGAACTAAAACCTTTAATAGCGTTTTACAATTTGTTTTTTTCATTTATTATAGTTATTTTTCATAGTTTTTTTGTGTTAGTTTATATTTTTTTCACTAGGCTCTAAATTTATATATAAAAAAAATAAAACAAGAATAAAGTCGAGTTTTAATTTCTTTTCTTTTTCTTTTTTCGTTTTGTATTTTTGTCATTATTTGGAAGTGTATTTGTTTTTTATTGATGCGCTGCAATTTACAAAAAAAAACATATTTAAAATAATATTTAATAAATTTTAGGCATAAAACATAAAAGTTGCACGAAATATGTGTGTTTGGAGAGAGATAAGAGCCCAAATCTGATGAGTTGGGCTTAATTTGAATGGATATATAGGGGGGGAGGGGGGCAGAAGGGGGCTGAATGCGGCGCAGACCGGGACTGGAAAGTGTATCTAGTAGAATTGGATGACCCTGTTTTTGCTACTAACTGGATGGAATGTTCTTACTATATGTTTTTTGTTCTTGTTCTTGTTGTTGTTGTTGTTGTTGTTGTTATTGTTGTTCTTTGTGTTATTCAGTTTGAATTTCGCTTCTTTTTTTCATTAATTTATATATTATAAATTTAATAATGACGTTTCGCTAATTGTGTATACAATCTCATGTCAAAAACTTTGCACAATTATATATATATATATATATCTCTATATATATATATGTATATATCAAGATTTTCATTTGAATTTTAGGCTGCAAATGCTAAGAAATTATGTTCTGATTTTTGTATATATAAATATAATTTTTTTTTTGTTTAATTATTTATTGGTTTTGTTTTTTGCTTCATTTTCGCCATATATTTTTGTTTTTTATACATAAATTGAATTTTGTATATTTATAAACTGCTTGTTTTGTTTTTTGTTTTCTGTTTTCTGTTTTCGGTTTTGTTTTGTTCAATTTTTGTTCTTTTGTTTTTGTCGTATATAATTTTGTTTTCGCATTTGTGTTTTTTGTTTTTTGTTTGTTTGTAATATATAAATTGAAAACTTAATTGTAATTGTAAAAATGTTAAAACTAGTAATAATATTTATAATTAATTAATTAGCATAGTTTACGTTACGTTTATGTAATTTAAAGCAATAACAAGCCATTTTTATAGTTTTTTTTTTTCTGTTCATTTTTTGTTTTTGTTTTTTCTCTCTAATCATTTTTGTTGCCTTTAAATAGTTTTTTTTGTTGTTTTGTTTTCTGATTTACTAATTACTGCAAAATTGCTTCATTATCTTTGACATAGTTATGTTTACTATATATATATATATACTATATATATATCCCCATAATAAATTTAGTACGAATTCATCGTCATCTGAAGATTTTTCATTTGTGTTTTGTGTGTGTGTGTGTTTTTTTCGCGAAGGTGGAATATTTTATTTGTATATATATATATATATATATATATTATTTAGTTTTGTATTATATATATATATATTAGAGTTTTTTATTTTTTATTTGTATTTTTACTTAGTTGACTGCACAAAATTTACAAAAATTACTTCTTCAACTCGCCAACGAGAGTGAGAGAGATAGATAGATAGATAGAGAGGGGGGAATTTGGGAGCGGGGTAGTGGGAGAGGAAGGGGGGGGGGGAGAACACCGACCGACCGACCGACACCCTTTCTTAGAGAGAGGCATTTTAAAAGTATCTCAAAAAATTGCACAATTTGCGTCATTTTAATAACACCTGACAGCAGACAGCAGACACAACACACACAAAAAAACACACACACGCACACCAGTGTGTGTGTGTGTTAATTGCTGTCGTTGTTGTTTGTTGTTGTTGCCATTAACCCGTTGCATTTTGTTTTTGTTTTTTTTTTCTTTGTTGTGGTTTGGTTTTACTCGTTTAACATATATAAAAATATGATTATAATTATTTGCTAAAAACCTCTAAAATGTAAAGCATTTAGAAATTGCAAAAAATATGAAGAACATCACCAGACAAGAATTATGCTGTTGTTGTTTGTTGTTGTTATTGTTTGTTGTTGTTGTTGCATGTTGCATGTTGCATGTTGTTTGTTTTGTTGTTTGTTGTTATTGTTGTTGTTGTTGTTTGTCTCTGCCATCAGCCATGGAGGCCGCTTAATTACAAAAATGGAATCAAACGCGCGATTTTCAGCGCATTGTCGAGAAAAGCACTCCAAATATCATTCAAACGCTTCGAGCGCGACATGAGAAAACGCCAGGTGAGCAGCACGAGCACAACTTTGACCAGCTGATGCAGATAGTACAGTCTGCAAAAACATATATCTCAATTATATATCTAGTCAATATATATATGTAAATATACTTAATCGATTACGTACCTGACCATGCGCTTTCTGCTGGCTGGCAGCGATTCGGGCCGCTGTTTGAACAAAAACTCCCTGAAGCCCAAAACATAACGTTCCACGTAATTATCCCAGTTAATGTTGCGCACATCGAACACAAATATCTCACGATCCTTGGGACTGAGCGTGTGCAGCAGACCGTTCACATTGTCGTCCTTGAAGCTCCATTGGCGTGTGGCAAAGTATTCTAAGCATTCGACAGCTTTGGCAATTTTATTTTGTACATTGACAACACTGAAAGCGATTAACGCAAAACGAAAGCGTTTATTAGTATGTGTAAGTGAGCTTTTCTCTGTAAAAGCTCAAAGCTGGCAAGCTTCGATCCTCAATTCTAGCCTCCAAATTTGGAATATGTTCTTCAAAATGAGTAAATGAAGAGAGAAGCCAAAAAATTGATTAATCTTTCTAGAGTCTTGTCTATAAGGATCTGCAAAGGCCAGTAAAAGCTTAAAGCTTGCAAGCTTTGGATCTCAAATCTAAATACTACCATCACAAATAAGGAACATGTTCTTCAAATATCTACTAAGCGAAATTAACAAAAAATCGAATATAGATGGAGCATTAACTGAGCAGATCTGCAAAGTTTAATGAGCTTATCATCGCTATCTGTTGTAAAGCTCAAAGCTTTAAAGCTTTGCTTATTAAAATAAAGTCTACAATCTCTAGCTAGGAATATGTATCATGATAATAAATAGAGAAAAGAGAAAAAACTGTATTCAAGATTGTTCCGTTCAGAGAATTGCTTATAAAGAGTTGAAAGTGTTGATGAACTGTACAATTCTATGTAAAAGCTCTAGGCTGGAAAGCTTAATTACTCCAACCAAGCTTCTACAAACTCAAATAAAGAATATTCTTTTCAGTCAATCAATCAATGTTTCTCATCCTAAAGCTTTGTCATTTGCTTAAATCCCGTACGCTTTTTTAAGCTCGATGATATGCCTGAATATAGCTCGTTATTTTTGTCAGTGTACTTACAATGGCTTCTTGCCCATGATGCGCGCCACTCCATCCAGTATGTAGGCCGGTAGAAAATGTGTTAATATACAGTTCAGCGTGTTCATTGGACGATTCATGCGCAGCACGCCAGTTGGATACCACAGACAGCCCTCTGCAAGACGATCAAGGATTAAGGATAACGGATTAGGGATTAGGGATACCAGCTGCAGTTGTGAGACATACCCAAGGGATGCTTGCGGACGCTGCACATGGCGTGTTCGACGAACGCAGACCAAATGATTGGATTGCGTTGACCGGTACAACAATTGTATATGAGTAAATTATTGGATTTACGCGTCGCTGTGCGCCAGGCGGCGGCAATCATCAGATTAATCACAATATCGACAGGTACCATATCGGCCACATAGTTCTTCTCGCACATCATCGTGCGGAACATGCCCTTGGCCAGCGCCGAGACCAGACCCGTTGGCCCATTGAAGTTATCCACCCAACCGGCAAACGGCTCATTCAGACTGGCAGTCACTAAAAAGATCACATTTGAAATTAATTCTATGAATCTTAATTGATCTAGATACTTTGCTGGAATTTTGAACCTACCAATTGAGGGCCTCACAATGGCAACGGGCAGATTGCCAGCCTCCTTAAGTAACATATGCTCCGCTAAGGCTTTTGTAAATGTGTACGTATTGGGGCGCTTGCCAATGAGTCGAGGTGTCAGCTGGGAATTATCCAAATAGATGAGGAAATAAATAGATTAGATTGAGGCAGTTACTACATAAAGTTAAGGGGCGCACCTGATCGAGTATATCCTCCGGAAGCCAGTTGATTAGTGAGATGATATCATCGGGATTATAGGGTGGTGCGTAGATAACCTCAGATACATCGGTTCTATCGCAATTGCAGTAGGCAGTGGACACATGAATTAGTGCCTGCCGAGGGAAGTAAAAATTTCACTAGATGAGAGTTATATTGATATATATAGATATAGCCGCTACTCACGTCTAGGGCCATCATGCGATGACAGAGCTCGACCAAGCGTTTCGTGCCCAGCATATTGATTGTGACAGACAGTTTGAGCTTCTCATCGAATTTCACCGTGGCAGCTGAATGAAAAACAACGGAAACGTGGCGACAAAGTAGGGTCTAATAGATGAAGATAAAGATAAAGACAGATAAGGATAAATATATATAGTAAGGTATATAGTATAGTGAGTATATCTGTATATTCATTTAAATTCCTCATTTAACTCACCTGATCGCTCTCTGAGATGCCCAGCTCCTCGGATGTTATATCACCGGATATGGGTATGACTTTGCTCAATTCCTTGGGCTTCTCGCGACGCAATGATTCAAATAGCTATTTGATTGAATGATTCTCAATTAGTTATTGGCTTGAGTTTGGGATTTGTTTATAGATCTATAGTTACCGGTGCATTCAGCAGTTCCGTGAGACGCGTGGAAACCTCCTGGCCACGTTTCGGTCGTATCAACAGATATATGTTTCTTATATCCGGACATGAGCGCAACAGTTTCTCCACCAACACCTAAATTAAAAATGTAAATGAAAATAAATATATATATTAAGATATACATATATACATCAAATAACTATATAAAAGGTGCAAGCTCTGGGAGCGATTCAAAACTTTTGAAAAGGAATATATATTTAGGAACATTTTGATTAATTTGTAACCCAAAAAAATTAAAAACTGCATTTAAATTTGCAATTGAAATGGTTGCAATTCATATGAAAATTGTTTACAGTGTAGTCTCTCTGTCTATCTCTCTCTGGTGCCAAACTAAACTCATTTCCAACTTACAGCCAAGTCATACTCATTAGGCCATAAACTATAATTATGGTCAACCAATCAGGCCAAGTTAAATAACACCAGTCCCTCCCCCCTCCCCCATATTCACCCCCAAACGCTGCACCCGCTATTAACTTGCGCCCAGTGAGTTGAAGTGAGCAGCGAAAGGACATCAAATTAATGGTTAACCGCAAATCGAGTGGTTAACAATAAACACTCATGAGTGTGGGTGTGAGTATGGAGGAGTATGAGTGTAGGTGTGAGTGTGAGTGTGTGTGTGTGTGTGTTAGTGTAAAGGATATTGTCGGGAAGAGGAAGCACTGCAAGCAGCTCGTGACACGCCCAAAGAGAAAATAAACAAAAAAGGCAACGAAGTGAAAATTGTACACAATGAAAATTACAGTCAGACAGACAATTATGATGACAAGTGGAGGGGTGTGTGTGGAAAGGGGAGGGGGTAGGGTGTAAGGATGTAAGGGGATGCTAGGTGTTGAGTGGTTGGCTGGCTTGGGCGTTTCCTGTTATGACGTACAGTTGGAGCAGGTTATGGCATTTAAATTACAAAATCGATAACAGCAGCAACAGCAGCAAATACAAATAGCTTTTGCCACACTGTGCAATTGGGTAGCAGTCTGTGCGGCGCCGACGCCAGCGATTACATGTCATAATGGCGCAGGCAGGAGGCATGCAACGCACACCACACACACACGCACACATATGCAAAAGCATGTCTGAAATTGGCACAACAGCCGAAGGATATTTTACACAGTGACAAAAAAAAAGACTGCTCAAATGCAAATTTTGAATGTGAAACCTAAATTAAGATCTACAATCTGAAAAGAAAAAAGTGGCGAGAGTTTGACTAGAAAATACCCTGTAATCATAAATAGTGATAGTAGTTTCTCCAATATGAAAATGCGTTTTAGTGATTACATTTTTACAGTTGATTAATAATATGTCTGAATATGTTATATATAAGCTGGAATAAACTTAATTTGGATATGCATGGGACTTTTTCTGATTCCGAGTTATTAATTTGAGCTTTTAAAGATTTTATTCATTTATATTTTAAGCATATTGCAAGAATAACTGCATTTAATCTGTTCTCTGTCTATGATTTTTCCTACTCTGCGCACTTTTAATATGTGCTTTGCATCAATCAATTTCTTGTTCTTAATATCAGATTGTGT
Organism: Drosophila cognata; assembly: GCA_035041535.1. Lineage (NCBI taxonomy): Eukaryota > Metazoa > Arthropoda > Insecta > Diptera > Drosophilidae > Drosophila > Drosophila cognata. Next base: position 1,655,095 of record JAWNLC010000451.1, read on the forward strand.
TTTTTTCACAGTGTACAAGTCGAACCTCGATTCGAATTATGAAGTATGCCGAATAATTGTAACATTTATTTATTTATTTGTGTGTGTGTGTGTGTGTGTGTGTGTGTGTAAGTGTACTTTAGACATGCCAAGACGATGAGTCAACAGCAGTAGTAGACTTTTCAAGCTGAGATGCGCCTTGAGCACTCTTTCTCATTCTCTGACTCTCTCTCTCTCTTTCTTTCTCGCTTTCCGTCTCTCTCTCCCACTCCGTATATGGCTATATCGATTCGGCTGATCAAGAATTTATACATCCCCAATCGGGTCGTTGACACACGTGGCGTATGCGTGACTTCTATTGAGTTTAATACGCAGCCCATAAAAGTAGGCTATAAAAATTGATTAGCATTCGAATTGAAAGCGGAGTTGAGTACACTTAACCCTTAAGCGTGAATGCGCACTCTGACAGAGTTAACCCTTAAGCTGACGCTTAAACCTTGAACAAGTATTTGCATTCAGAAAGTGGAATGGAAGTAATAACCCTTAAGCGAATATGCGCACTTTGACAGAGTTAATCCTTAAGCTGATGTTTAAGCCTTGTGCAAGCATTTCCTCTCTGGAGTAGCTAACACTTAAGCTGAAACTTAAACCTAGAACAGTTATTAGTAACTATAGCCATATTAACTCTTAAGCTGACATTGAAACCTAAATGTTAACCCTTAAGCTGAGCACAAATTAGTACTTTCTCACTCTTTGATGCTGTAAGCAATGCGATAAGTCAATTAATCGATAACACTCACCTTGCCCATGAAGCCAGTGCCGCCCGTTATGAACACGCTGCGCCCGCCATAGAACGTTCCGATGGGCACATAGCTGGCATCATCGACTTGATAGCTTTCGTAGGGTGACTGCATGACGCCATTGCTGGGTAGCGCTGTTGCTGGCGCTGCCCCATTGAGCAGCACTGCTGATGCTGCTGCTGCTGCTGCTGCCGTTGTTCCAGCATTTCCGCTGCTGCTGCCGCTGCTGCTGCCGCTGCCGCTGCCACTGCCGGCGCTGGCATAGTTGCTGATAGCGTTATAGAGACCATTGCTGCGCTGATGCAATGAATGAGTGCCGTTCAGTAAAGAAAATGCTGCATCGCTGCTGCTGTTGTTGTTGTGGATGTTATTGCTGCTGTTATTGCTGCTGCTGCTGCTGTGCGGTTGCTGTGCGGGCTGTGGCCTCTGTTTGAGGCTTTTAATGCTATTGTTGCTGCTGCTGCTGTTATTGCTGCTGTTGTTGTTGTTGTTGCTGCTGCTGCTGATGCAGTTTTCCGTTTCTATTTTGTTAGCGACGGCGTTTGACATGTTCGTTGCGTTCTTTTATTGCCGTTACGTGCTGTTATTGCTGCTACTGCTGTTGTTTTTATTTTCTCTCTTCCCTTCTCCTCTGCTTTGTTTCGTTTCGTTTCTCTTTTACTTATATGTTAGAGCTTTTAGGAAGCAGGCTTGATCGTTAACGCATTTTAGCTAAAAATGTCAACGACTTATTGTTCAAGTTTCGTTTTTTGCTATATTTCTACTTTTTCTATTTGGAAGTGTTTTTTGTTTTTTCTTGGGAAGTTTTCGGTTTGTTGTTGTTGTATTTGGAACACTTTTTGGAACACCTTCCCCGGCTAAATTTGCTTTTGTGCTTCTGGTTTTTTCTTCTTCTTTTTTTATTTTTTTTTTAGCTAATTATTGTACTCAAATTTCATCGAATTTTGCTGAAAATGTTGTTGTTGTTGCTGCTGTCGCTGTTGAGCGTTTTTCCATTTTCCTTATATATGTCTTTTATTTTTATTTCATTTGTATTGTTGCTCGAAAATTGTGGGAGGGACGCGGGGGGTTTTTGTAGAAGAAGAAAACGTCGAAGTGGAATCAGTGTTTCCGTTTCCGGTGTGCTAAATTTATATTTGCTGCTTGGCTGTAAAATAGAGAGAAATATTAATATTTAATTGAGGAATTAATTGGGGGAAAACTAAACTAAAATCATTGAGGTGTAATTTTATATATAAATTACTAATTCGATTTAACTAGGTATATATTACCATTTTAAATAATACCCAATCGATTTGCGAATTCGCATTGATTTTTAATTTTTATCTACGCCAATCAACAGTTGGCAGCCAATTATTTTATATTTGATTTTTTTGCTGACCTCTTTGTTAAATTTCCAAATGTATTCGAAAATAAAAAGAAAAAATTAAATTTAACACAATATTCAAGTGGGCTGCAATGAAGATTTGAGCCTTGGATAAACTTTGATATAAATTGAATTTAATTTTTTTTCCATGTGCGGATTAAGCGAAAAAAAAGCCAATTGTGTTTAGATTTGACAAAAAACAGCTGTAACCGTTTATATATTTAGCCCCAAAAAACCGAGTGGGCTGAGGGAGATGGGCGTGGGGTGTGGGTGTGTTACAGCCCCGAACCCATATCAAGCAGACTGACAGATTGAGAGGCAGGCAAAGAGTCTTTATGGCAGTCCATCGATCAGAATGACAAACGAAGGAAGAAGCAATGCCTAAAAATAGTTGCCTGCCACAAATGTATGTTACGGTTTGAATGTGTGTGTGTGTGAGGAAGCCAAAAATGTTTGTCATTCAGCAACAAGAAATTTTGGCAGTTGTGACGTCGGTGCTGCGATTTGTTGTCCTTCAAATGCAATGACGTCTGAACCAAAAGAAAAAAACAACAATAAAAATAGGAACAATAAAACAAATATATATATATATAACTCTCGTTAGTATCCTTTCACGAGCTCTATTAAACGCACAATTGAGCACACAGGATATTAATTCTAAAAAGCTCCTTAAAACTTTAAGCCGCTTTAGCGAAACCTAAAACCAAAGCAAACCAAAATGAAGCACGTTGTTTGAGTTTTGTGTTGCTGTCGATATCGATGAGCTTTGGCGAATGCGAACGCTGCCTGCTGCCACCAGGCATTCTATATTGAAATGTGTTCAATTTGCTTAGCTGGCTTGTTTCACACACACACGCACACATCTTACACATGTTCTTCTTCTTCATTTAGGAACAACTTGACTAAGTCGTAAAGCAACCGCTTCAGCTTAACTATTAATCAGATACGCTGCAACGAAAAGCAACAGAAGCTTTTCAACAGAAGAGAGAATAAGAGAGAGGGAGAGAAAGACTGGCAGCACAAAAGCTCAACTCGCTTGCAGAGCTTAGAAAAGCGGCCATTTCTTCGTTCTACATGCGGGCATTAAATGCATTAAGCAATAATTGAAGAAGCATAGAAGAAGAATTTCGCTCAATTTGTTTCTGTATGTTAACTCAACTGTTATGTTACCTTACTAGCTCAACTGTTACTGTTACTTGCAGGCACAACTGTTATACGAATTAAATGTGTGATCATCAAAAACACAAAAATAATGAATTAAATATATGTTTTAATGAGATACACCCTAAATAAACGCATATGCTCTGCGGAATTACCTATCCGGTTATTGACAAACCAAATAAACGTCAGTTTTTCTCACTAATTTCAAGTTGCGAAAAGTTGTATAAAATTTTGTCAACACAAAATAGACGGCAACAACAAGAAATGGCGTGTGCAAACGTTGTATAGTGGCTTTTGTGGCTTTGTTTTAGCTTTTGTTAGAAAATAAACCGCTTCGCTAGAACTCTGCGTGTGTGTGTGCATTAGAAGAAAAGAGCAAAAAGAACAAAAGTGGAGAAAAGCACCCCAAGTGTATACGTATGTGTAAGTGCAGAGTACATCTGTACATCTCACACATATTTACATCGATCAAGGTTCAAGTTTTCTCACACGTAAACAGCATCAGCGACATTATTTCCCCTTACCCCATTCCACCTTTCGCCCAACAGCAAAAACTACGAGAGAAAGGGAGAGAGCAGGGACTTTGCACCCAGCGAATAGGGAAATTAATGCCGTAATTGCCTTTTGCTAATTACCATAAAAAAGGCGACAACAACAACAACAACAATAATCGGCAACTATGCGAAATTCAAATATTGAACATAGACAGGAACTGTGAATGCAAGCAATGTTTTTTGTTAGATGTGAGGAAATATTTTTGATGTCTCTATTTGAAATGCGTCTTAACAAAAAAAAAAATGCCAAGTCCAAAAGTTTTTAGGGCCAGCCCATATCCATGGCTTTCACTTTTAAATATCTAAATTCCGCAATTTGTTGTTGTTTTATTTTTTTATTTAAATTTGGTAATTTTTTGTCTCTTTCTTTTTCGAAACTTTCGATTTCATTTGACGTACACCAAAAATCTATTTCCAGACTGAGCGAGAGCGAGAGAGAGAGAGCCGAGATTTCAATTTGTTTTAAGATATATTTTTTTTTTTTGGTCATTTGTATATACAAATTTCATTCATTGACGCAGCATTTATTAGTTTGTCAAGAAATGTGTTAAAATGCTCGACGAAATTGGCACAGCTCGTTTTTGCCCCTCTCATCAGAGATATTATCGAATCATATCCGGTGTTTTTTTTGGAGAGGCCAGCAAACAAAGTGTAATTAAAGCTTAAATTCAAAAAAAACTTGATCTGATCTGATGACAATCGAATAGAGCAGCGTAGCGCAGAGCAGCGCAATGCTCTCTCATCGCCATCACGTAACTGTAAATTTATCAATGGAGCTTCCCACTTGGCAATCCAGTTTCCAGTTTCTTTCGGTCAGCCACTTCTTCAGCGTCTGCGTCTGCTGCTTTTTTCTTCTTCTTCGGCAGGTCGCTCATTCTAAAGTGAAATTTCTTGAAAATCAACTTTTTTTCATAGCATGATTTTGCCTTCCCCCCGCCTGCTGTCAATCTTTGTCTTGCACTCTCTCTCTCTCTCTCTATCGCTCTCTTTCTCACGTTAAAAATTCGCGCGCCTAAGCCAAGAGCAGAGGCAGCGGCAGCGGCAGCGACAGCAACTCAAGACCCATCAAGTACTATACACTGACCCACCCCCCTCGAGTCCCCTCCACCTGCTGCTGCAACGAACCACGCCTCTGCGCGTGTTAAGCAAACATGAAGACCAAACTGTAACTGCACCGATGTGTAAAAATTTTGTATGCGTGTGTGTGTGTGTCTGAGTTTGAGTGCTGTTAAACGGTAAACATTCAACCTGCCTTGACAAGGTAGTTACACTGTTACTGTGTGCGTGTGTGGTTTTGTATGTGTGTCTGACCCATTTCCTATAATCGTGACGCGTATCATCATCATCATCATGATCATCATCGTCAGCGTCATCGACAACAACAACAACAACTGACTTTGGCTTCTCATACGATGCTTTTGGTGCGAGTTCGCGTTCGAATTCGAGTTTTGGGCCAATACCCTTGCCAAAAGGCAGACACAATCACTCAATGGTACCATAAGCTCTTCCCCCCCCCCCCCTCCTACGTACCCTCCATCGATCCCATTGGAGTAACAATTATTCAAATGAATATTTGACATATTAATAAATCGTTGACATTTGTCAGACTTGTTGTAATTTTGGCTTCAGCTTAAAATTTTTCATGATTTAAATACCATTCAATTAAACATTATATATATTTATAAATTTACAAAAAATAAACATTGCTGTTTTCTATATATGAACATAGATATTTTACATTATTATTTTCTATAAAAATATGCATATAAGTTGTATGCGTAGCGATTTCTCATCAGAATTGCAGAATTGAATACAATTTTGTATTCCACTAATAAGTCGTCAAATAGATAAATTAAGTTTATTTGTTAACCATGCACATAAACCAAAAAACAACAGCTAGACTGCATTGCGTTAATTACTAAACAAATGACAAATCGGAAGCGAAATCGAATGTTTGCAAATTGAAATTCAGAATCGTAATTTATTACACCTGCTGAGAATGCTGCTGGATTTGATTAGAATTTGAAACATCATGCGAGCCGAGCCATATCGAATATATATTGGTAATTATAGAGAATTACAAATAAAGCTCCAATACCAGAATCGTTATTGGAACCTAAATTCAACTACGACTATATTATGTAGTCTGAAATCATCAACCGATATTACTTAATAAAACTAAAACTGAAAATATGTTTGTGACCCAAAAGCTGAGTTTAACATAAATCTTCCTATTAATTCAGCTTATTAAAATAGTGAATTAAGCAATGGAATTCAGATGAGGTCTTCATTCACATACATGTCCATAAATTTATAAATATACATGCAAATACATATATAGTATGTATATATGTATATTATATAAAAATTGCAAAAACATTCCGCAGAAAGTTCATAAAAAAGGCCTTGAGAAAAAAACCCATTTCTAAAAACTGCGTTCATGAATAATATTATTTTCAAGCGCTTTGTTTTTAAATACAACTTGTTGTTGTAATTTGTGCATTCTGTTATTAACTGATTTTCGTTGTTGTTGTTGTTGTTGTTGTTGTTGTTTTGCATTTGCAGTTGTGGTTATATTTTTTTATTCTTGGTGTTGATTTTAGTACTTTGTTGTCGTGTTTGAGTGAAGATTACGACGAACGAAAGTTTAAATCAAATATTTTCACTTTTCAACAATGGGGCGCAACAACAACAACAACAGCAACAACAGCAACAACAGCAACAACAACAACAACAGCAACAACAACAATAAATACATACATATGTGTAAATTCCGAGCGGATGCAGCATCAACACATAATGGGTCTGTGCCCTCCTCTATTCTACAATACACTATTGAACCTTTACAGTCCCCTCTCCCATCTCCCCCACTCCACCCCTTCCCTTCTGACCCAAGCCCATTTACAGTTATCGTAAGTTATCTATGCTTTGTGTGTGTAATTGAATAAATCTGAGCTAATCTGCTGGATGTATGCGATCTATGCCTCTCTCTCTCTCTCTCTCTCTCTCTCTCGCTCTCTCTTTCCCTTTCTCTCTCTCTCTCTCTCTGTCTCTCTGTCTCTCTCTTTCGCTCTCTGGCTGTGCCCATAATTTGCGTTTTGCGTTTTGATTAACAAACAAAGCGCGCTCATCGCAGTTTACAGCATAAAAGCTAAATTTAAATGTGTATAATGGGGCAAACCGAGTGAAACGTTGTCGTCGCTTACCCCTCCCCATCCCCATCCCCTACGCCCACCCCCTGCACAATTTCCCATTGCAAGCGGGGCAATTGAAAAAAGAGCTCAGCTGGAAAAAAAAAACATAGTTATTAAATAATTTCACAATTAGAATTTATATATGTATGTAGGTGTATTTATTTTTAGCTAAGACTAAATACCATTTAAGGCAAGAACAATGTCTACAGCCCCAATTAAGATCTGCCAAGCCTTGGCTAATTAACCATGCAAATATATATATATATATATATATATATATATATGTCTGGTGATATTTGCTGATTGCACACACGAGTCGACATTTTTGGGCACTTTTGATTTATGAAATTGCGTTGCAATTTTTGAAAAATTAAGATTTATGAATTGTGGCTCCCGAGAGAGTGAGAGAGGGGGGAGAGAGAGGGAGAGCACGTGATTAGACAATGGCAGGGCAAACAGGGCATGGAAATTCCACAGAGAGAAGAAAGGGGAATTCTTTTCTAAACACATCCCATTAACTTGAGCAGAGAGCTGGGCAGGAAGAGAAGAATTTCCATCAAATTAATGGGTCTCAAGTGAGACTTATGACAAAACAGATAAGAATGTTCTAGTCGAGAGAGCTCGACTTCGAGGAAACAACACTGACATCAAGTATTGAGCTTGTCTCAGTGTTAAATATTGAAGACAATTCACTAAAAGTTGTGCACACACATAAATTTGTGTGAATAAAGTAATATTTGGCATATTAATAAAAGATTTGAAGTTTTGGTAGTTGATAAATTGCCGGATGAATAGAAATAGAAACAAAAATAAAATAGTAGCTTTGGGTTAGTTGGATGAGAGGAGGTAGTAGGAGGACCAACAGCCAAGTACTTTACTTATTATAAATGCTGAGATATTATCTCAGAAATAAATAAATAAAAATTGTGCATTTTATTGCTATCGGTAATCGATTTTTGAGAATCGATGAAGGTTTCATTCCAAATTTAAAGCCTGTAGCTCTTTTAATCTTCGATATGGGCAGACATACAGAAATAACTAAATGAAGTCATTTGCTGATCAAGAATTTACACATAGCTTAAGGGATCTTAACTGTTTTAATCCACCTGTTACATACGCTTACACAACTGCATTGTGCCCTCTTACACATATTCAATGGCTTCAGGGCATTAAAAAAGCTGACTCAAGCTGATGGTCCTTATGTAATCTCGTACGTATAAAAAATACTGTAGGAAGCTTTAGGCCGTGTATCAGTAGGTGCGTCACACACAGACCATTAACTGGGCCATCAAATATTCCAATTGGGTCGCTGTTCACTTTTTAATGTCGCTGCCAACCCATTTAGAAATGAAAATTAAAAATGCTGGGAGAGTGCAGCTTAGAATATGGATACTACGATTGTATTCATTAAATGCGAAAGCACAAAAAGAAATTTCGTCAAAAGTCAATCGACAAATCGGCGCACGTAATCAATAGAAATAGTCAATGAAATCGAGTGGCATATATATAAATAAAAAAAATACATATATATATATATATATATATATATGCGCATATAAATATATCTTGATTGAGATTGCTGAAAGGCCAAGTTAAGCAGGGAAAAGCCCATTGGAATTTCGACTGCATTTGCGCATGCGCTGTGGCTAAAAAAGTGGGTCAATGCGGCCGCTGCCTCGATTGAGCCACATTGCCAGACATTGCCCGATATATCCATATATATGTCGCATATATATATAGCTATAGATATTTATATGTATATATTCAAATTGTTGTAATTGCAGCCTCCATCGAAAAGAGTGTTAAATGTGTGTTTTGTCAGGGGTCAGCTAAAACAACATGTTAAAGCTTGAGTCGTGTGGGTGCTCGACTAGCACATACCCTGTACTTAAATAGGGTTTTTGAATATTCCCAAAGCTTTCTATAGTAGATCATATTTGAGATAAATGTTGAAAATCCTCCTAGATTTGTGTCCGAGTCGTTTGTCGTTTGAGAATTCGACTAGAATTCACTCCGCATTAAGTGAAAATAAAACTTGAAATGTCTTAGACATTTCATAGACTATATTTTTGAATACTTATCTATACCTATCCATATACAATATAGTATTGTTCTACTTCTATAAACACCATATATATATACCATATATACACTATTTATGTACAATTTATATACATATGTAAATTAACACAAATATCTTTATGCCTTCTGTTACCCAGTTGCACACAACTTCCTGGTATGTGTTCCAGTATACATATACCATATATATATTTAATATACATATATACTTTCAACTACCTGCTGCTATTTACATTTACACCACTTCATTAAACTCTGCTTGCCCCATTTATTAATGGGTACAGGGTATAAGAAAAAAACCTTTTCGCAACATTATTATTATTATTATTTTTTGGAAACGGAATTGCAACGAGCTATAGACGTATCTGTGTCTGTGTATCGGTGTATCTGTGTGTCTGTGTATCTTACAGTCTGTGTATCTGTTCGGTCTGTCGCTGACCGTGATCCATGTTTATTTATGTTGCTGCGTCTTCGTTTTCGTATTAACAGTGTGTCCAACTGTCCATTTGTCTGTCTGTCTGTCTGTCTGCCTTTGTGGGTGTGCAAATTTTATTTGTAAATATGCAATGATTAATATTACAAATACAATAACAACAGAAGCAACAACATGAAGGTTTCGAAAATATGACAGGGTTGTTGTTGTTGTTATTGTTGTTGTTGTTGTTGATGCAGCAACTTTCACGTCTTTAGTTTTAGACTAAATATTACGTCAACGTTGCATAATCCCCAGCAACCCCACCTCTATATCCGCCACAGCCACCCTCTCTTCTCTTTACAATAAAAAAAAACAACAAGGTTAAATATTTGCCGCCGTTTGCATATTTTTAGCCACGCAGGCGATCTTTTACACTTACTTGACAGAAAAAATATGGTAGGAGCAACAAAGATTGAAGATTGACGAGATGATACTACAACAACAACAACAACAACGAACAACAAATTGTTGGTAGTTGATAGTAGTTGTGTATGCGCGTTATTGGCCAATTACAAAGTTGTTGCTGGCTTGTTGACTTGTTGGCTTGTTCCGCTTGCGAGTTCAAAAGAGATTTGGGTCAATGACATTTGGTGGTGGCGAAAAAAAACACTTTCGTTGTATTCAAATATATGTATATATATATATATATATATGTATTTCAAATTAAGCACTAACTTTTTTATTTGTGAAATGAATTTTTGGATTTGCTTTGTTGCTGCTTGCTTATACTCATTAAATGCGCTGACACACAAAAAACTGGGCAACTGAAATTCTGCTCAAGAAATTTCTCCAAATATTTTCACTTTTGCGCGGAACGGTAAGGGGGTGTGAGGGAGATGGCGATAGCGCATGCGTGTATTTGTCTTCGGTACCCGCTGCCCATGCGCAAAGAAATCGAACCAGCGACGAACAAACGAACGATGAACGATGGACGACGATCGCACCGAAAAACAGAGAGTGAAAGAGAGTTACGCACTCAGACGCACGCACACACGCACAGCAGAAGAAGAGGAAGAGAGCGAGAGAGCGCAAGAGAGAGCGCTGCGTTCTATGCTGCGCTTATCGGTTATCGTTATGAATTTCGTTTGTGCTTTTTGTGTGTTTTCTTTTGTATGCGTTTTTTTTCGAACTCGAGCAAGACGCGTGCGCTACGTACGCCGGCTGGAACTGAACTAAACTTGGATGGCAAAGAAGTGAAAGACTTTATGCAGCGTCAGCAGCGGCGTCGACAGCGATGACAGCAGTGGCAGCGACGCCAGCAGCGACAAGAAAGGCAGCCACAAAGCGCACAAAAGAAAGCCAAAGCGTTTGAGGGGGGGAGGTGTGAGGTGTGTGTGTGCCTGTGGCTGTGTGTCTGTTTGTGTGAGAGACACGTAAACGATTGGTGGTGCATGCAACAAGCTTTAATTGAAAAAGCCGCAAAAGAACTGTGAAAAACGAGTCGCGAGTGGAAAATGGTTGCGAGCATGGAAAAACCTGAACCTGAACCTGAACCATGCAAAGAAATTCAATCTGCGAGACTGAAGACAGAGGCAGCGACAGAGGCAGAGGCAGAGGCAGCGACAGCGACAGCGAAAGAGGCAGCAAAGACCAAGTCCAACACTGACATTGACCAACAGGCAGCCCAAAGGGGTCAAAGTACATACACACGCACACGCACACACAAACACACACACACATGAGGTGTCTTCTGGGTAAAGGTGTCGTTGTCGTCGCTATTGCTGGCTAATTAAAATTCGTGGCACACGCAAACAAACTTCGGTGTGGGTGTCAAATAAGTGCAGTTGTTAGATCAGTGCAACAAATATACACAAAACCCTCACTCTCTCTCTCTCTCTGTCTCTGTCTAACGCAAGCAAGCTTAACAGTTCAACGAACCAATTATCGATAAATGGCAGCGTTTAGTTATGTGCTAATTTCGATAAAAATGGCAATTATAATAAAGTCAATCGATAACTGCAGCGATTTAACGGAGATGCAACATAAATAATATTAATTGTACAATTGATCAGATTACATTGATAAAATTGAGCGTTAAATGATGTTCAATGAATATTTCAACATTCTATTTGCAAATTTAATGAGCCTTAGACATGTGAAATATAAGCGATCAGCTAAAATGATTACTGTAAATATTGATTTAGAACTCATTCCTATTCATAGTCATTGCATATTTGCTGCACTTATTGTTATTGCTCACTTTATCGATTGTTCCGATTGTTCTAATAATAAATATTTGCTTAATTAGTTACAAAATATTCATATATTCTATTGGTCCATTGACTTTTCAACTTTATTTGTTGAGCCCTTCAGTCGAGGTAGTTATTGACCCAGTGCAAACTGTAAGCTGTAAATCTGCTCATTGCTGACCTCATCGTATTAGGCAAATAATAATCGACTACCTAAAATTTATTTGGTATTTCGATGCCCTGTAATGATTTCGAATTTGCGTAGAGGGTATAATTAAGCGGTGCAAATGGTGTGATAATGAGAGAATCTATCTAATCAAGTTTATTTAAATGGATCGCTATTAAAGTCGAGAAATTAAGCACGTCTGATTATCAACTTTCGAATTCTTACCGATTGAAATTCAGAACCGGAACCGATCTTATTAATCCATGTGGACCCATAAGGCAGCCAAATATTGGAAAAAAAAAGTGTCCGTCAATTTATAATCTTTATCGGCCGTTTAAATAGTACTGTATATTATTTGAATTTATAAATGTAAAAAGCTTACGATTTGTGGAAGGTACAGGGTATCTCCTAGACGAGCTCTCATTATCTTTATCTGATTCGTCTAGAGCACTCTTACTTGTTGTGTAATTTTTTTGTTGTTGTCGCTGCGGCTGCTGCTACTGCGGCTGCTGCTCTTGTGAGCAATTGACAATGCCCACAATTGCATATGGCTTATTTGTCAACAACAACAGCAGCAACAACAACAACACTCGAGAGACACGAGAGACAGAAGAGCAGACAGCGCAGAGGATTCTTGAACATTGGAGTCCAAGCCATGTAAACAACAACAGCAAATTTACAAAAATAAAAGAGTACTCAACACTCGAACATTCAAACACTCAAACACTCAAGTCACACCTCAAAAAGCGTGAATCATGTTTTGCTGTACACTTTTATTTGCCCAATTGAAGGACAATGACGGCAGCCACAACGACGACTAGCCCCCAAAAAAAATGAAAATAATATTAGAAAATGGAAAAACAGAAACTGAGCAAATTCTGAAAGCTGTGTAATTCACATAGCTGAGTCGGATATGCGGTCAGACACGGACGGACGGACGGACGGACGCACAGGCGGAAGAGCGTACAGACGATTAGAGGGACACGTGCCCAAGCCGTGTGCTAATCCATTGGTTAATATTTGTGTTAATAATTGAATTTGCAAACGGAAATCGGCTGGCAAAAGCCAGCTCGTTCCACGTTTATTATTAGACAAATTGATTTAAGTCAGCTCAACTCAACAACAAATGCTGACTGGGTGTGTTCGCTGCTCTTTGCACAGTGCAGCGCAGCAAAAAACATTGCCTACTTTTAGGCAGCGTGCATAAATTCAATTCAAACCGGAAGTAGGCCGCAAGCAAACTGAAATCTATATGTGTATATATGCATATATATGTATATATATATATATATGTATATATATATATATATGTGATTTATAACAGTAAGTCCTTGGCAACTGCCCCCGCGCGCCCTGCTTGACTGACACACATTGTATATATGTACATATATTAATGTTTGCCAATTTTCATGCGGCACTTGCGGCCCTCGCATGACCCTTTTTGTCAAGCACAAAACACACACACACATATGCATAGATATATATAAATATAGTGTGATTGTGTGTGGTAAAGTCGTTTGAATCATTATGATGACGCTTCAGTTTCGCCAAGCGGAAATTTCAATTTCTGTTTAACATCAGTTTCAGCTTTGGTTGCTGGGCCGGAAATTACAATTTTCTTACTATGATTATTATTTTTTTTGCTGTTGTTGTACGTGTGTATATATTAATAACACACACACACACACAGACACACACGTGCACATTATAATTCCCCCCACGCCTTTGTGGCTTGTTCACAGTTTTTCCTTTTTTAATTACACAAAGTTACGGCATTAAATGGCGCCCTGTTGACAGACAGACAGACAGACGAGAGCTCTGTGTCCTCGGCTCTCAACGGGCACACACACGCACACATACACACACACACACACACACACACACAGGTAGACTAAAAAAAAGAATGAAAATGACATAATGCACTTGAAATGTTATCGCCTCGTTTTCAATTTATATTGCAGATTGTGCGGCTGCTGCTGATGATGAAATCCGATTGCAATTTAAACGTGCAACAAAAATAACAATGACAACAACGAGAACAATAGACAGAGCAACAGCAACAACAACAGCAACACTTAATCAATAACAACAAATCGCTGTCTGCCTGCCTGCATTTTTTGTAGCATACTTTTTGGGCTGCTTCTTTTTTGTGCTCGTCGAAGGGGTGGGGGTTGGGTGGTGGGCTGCGGTGGGGTCTATTGTGTGTTTGTTCTCTACCTCTCGTACTCACACATTTTTATGCAATAGCCACACACTCACACACATACACGGAGCGCTCATCTGCTCGCAAGGCTTGCCAAACATTTGCCACACATTTTTCACATACAAATTACACTAACACACACACACACACATTTTATGTATTTTTATGGCACCACTAAAATTGTATATTTTCTATTATTTTTGTTCCTTATGTTTTTTTTTTTATTATTTGCACAACGTCGAGTGCCTTGAAAATCAATTGGGCAAATGCCTCTGTTTTTTTTCGCCTTTTTTCTTCTTTTTAGTGCTCCTTTGCTTTGTAAGATTTTTCACGCGCCTGCTCTCACCAACACACACACACACAAGAAAAGTGGCTCGCTCTCATTGACTACTACCTTTTCTTAGTTGCTGCTACTACTACTACTACTGCTATATTTGGTGCCTTTGCTGCCGGCTTTTGTGCGCGCCGTCAAGGGTGGCAAAAAAACGAAAAAAAAATGAAAAAAAAACAGGCAGCCTGTTATATAATATATTGACTCATGTGCTTCTATCTCAAAATATTGATTGATTCACAGAGCATTTATCTTATCTTATCGGCGGCTAATAGATAAGCTAATTTTAGCCAAATACAAGCCGAATGCGCTGTTCTTTCAGCTATGAGTGCATTTTAGCGCGCTACTCTGAAATGCTTTTATATATATATTTTGGCATTTTTTCCTTTTTATTTTTGGTGTCACATACTTTTAAGCAGCGCTTACTAAATGTGCGCTGCGCACGGCAACACTGCTGAAGAAGCTGCTGCTGCTGCTGCTGTCTGCTGCTGCTGTCTGCTTTTGCTGCTGTCTGCTGACTGCGCTCGCTCTTTCTGCTCTTCTTCATATTCATAATTTACGTGCGCTCTCTCTCGCTCTCTGTGTGGCTCTCTCTGGCTTTCGCTCTCTCTTTGCACTTGCTAAAAAACGTTTGTGTTTGCGGAAGCCAGCAACGGATATGTCAGATTTTTGCGCTAAATTTTTTGTTTAACGAGCGCCGCCGCCGTTTCCAATAGCGACAACGTTCAGCATTGTCGATGAGATAATAAAAACCCAGCGACATATATTCTGCACCCCCCACCCCCTGTCTTTTACTTGCGCTCTCTCTCTCTCTCTAGCACTCTCTGTCGCTGTGTGTGGGGCGTGCTGCAAAGGTGTCTCGAGGCTCTAAAAATAAATGCCTGCCTGAAAGTTTTGTTGGCTGACAACAAACTGTGCGCAATAATAATATTAATTATTATTTCTATATATGCACTTTAAATACCATATATGTTTCAGACGGGGACTGGTGGTGGGATTGGGGGGCTGCTTTCCAAGGGGCGTTGTACATACCGGCACAAAATTTGAGGTTGGAAACGTTGGCCAGGATGCTGCTGCCTCTGCTGCTGCTGAGCTGAGCTGAACTAAATCCGTTACTGAATTGCACTCAATATTCACTTGTTTTCTTCTGCTTTGCTTCTGCTTTGCTTTGCTTTATTTTTTTTGTATTTCTTTCTTTCTTATTTTTTTGGACTTTTCACACACACACTCTCACACACACAATTTTCACACGCGACGCGATTTTTGGGGAGGAGGAAGATTTGAAGAAGACGCGTATTTTTTTTTTTTGGATTTTTATTTTTTTGGTTGCTTGAGCAGCACAGCTCGAAATGCGACTGGCGACTGGCGACAGGCTACTGACAGGGCCCGAAAACCGGGCCGCCAGCGAGCACACACAAAAAAAAAAGAATGGGGTTGGAGGAGGGGCAGTTAGGTGTTGGTTTGGCGGCTGCGCGCACACACACACACACACACACACACAGGCGCACGCAGGCAAACACAGTCAAACACGAAGAAGGCGCACAACTCCACCCTCTTTTCGCACCACCGGTGGTGAGTTTTGAACTGAGCTGCACACCCTGCCGAGTCTTCTTCTTCCTCAACTGCTGCTCCTTGCAATTGTTGTTGTTGTTGTTGCTATTTTGTTTGCTGATTTTCCACCACCGTCGGCCGAGGTTTTTCCTATTGAATGAAATACGCTTTTCACTGTGTTGTTCTTGTTGCTGGCAGCACATGCGCTTTTCCACACACAGACGCGAAGCGAGAGAGAAATTTGGGGAAAACTTATACGAATTGAGAGAGCAGAATGGCAACGAATTTTTCGTTGAATTTTTATTTAGTACTCAAAAACAGCACAGAATGCTGAGTTTTCAAATATCAATTTTTGTCAACGCAGCTCTGGCATCTCTGTCCGTATCTGAGCAGCGTTGCCACATCGTCGAAACGAAATTGTTTTCTTTTTTTGGGCTTTGTGCGCCCAGATTGAAATCTGTCATCAATATCAATTAATCAAGTTGCCAGCCAGCCTTCAACGATTCAACATGAGTATGTCTATATATATATATTTGGACGAACCACGAAGGTTGCCCAAAAGGCATGCAATGATAATAAGTGCATTGTCATCGCCATCTGACTTTTGGAGTCTCCACATAATGGAGACCGACATCCACTTCGCATAATAATCAATTTCCATTTAGTTAAAACAAAGCCAAACAAAACTAAACAACAAACACGCAATAAAAATCTGTGAATATCGCAGCTCAAATACCCTATACATTGTAATGGGCGTGGCAACAAAATTTCATTTATTTTTCTTTTGTAAATATTACTTGCGAATTATCTTGAAAATGTTCTTCCAAACAACATTTGCATTTCGCAAGAAAAGACTCATTTGAATGGCTCACTTTGTGCTGCAAGGTGCAATCAGTTGCAAGTTCAAGTTTAGTGATTAGCTCAAACTAATCAAGAAAGTTCAAAGTCAGCTTGGACTTAAGACAACCAGCTAAAAGTCAAGATTTGCCCAGGACAATATCCACTTTCCGAAGCACAATTCAAGCAAGACCCTCGTGCCCCTTTGCATTATAGAGAAAATAGCTAGGTTCAGAAAGTAGCTCTCTCTCTCTATGTATATCTTACTCTCTCTCTCTTTCTCTCAGACCTTCCTAACATCCTGGCTACTAGACTCAATCGACTCAGTTATGGAATAGGAAATTACCAAGTCTCTCAAAGAGTGAGGCAAATAATATCCATGAGATAGTGTTGATTGAGAATAGACTCCGATCTTTTGTTGGAACACTTAACTAAAGGGAATACTCAATAAGAAGGAATCCAGATTATTCTGCAAAAAAGCAGCTTATCAGTTGGAGAAACGCAGAAACTCTCAACTCGACAAACGATTCTTAGAAGAGGCAACAATTATCTTACTAATAATATGTTTAAGCTTAAAATTATAATGATATGTTCTTGGTTTCAAATTTGCATTCAAACAAGCCTCGAACATGTAATTAACGCCAACTAATTATAAAAAAAGCAATAAAAAAGTCAGTGGGTCAAACCGGTAGATTTATGCATTGGTTGCACATATTTTCAGACACTCGATTCCGTTATTGTTAGTATCAATTCAAAAATTGTTCTAATCTGGGAACAAGTCGGTTCAAGGTTTAACGCCCTGGTTCCATTAACTTATTAATTTGATAACGATTGAAAAATAAATGTGCAAACTTATTTGAGAAATGCTGCAACTCTGCAGCGCAACTCAAGCAGTTAAATCAGCTAAAACAACTAAAACAGCTTACACAAAACTCATTACTCATGCCCATTGTGTGACGTTGCGACGTCTTCAATAAAAGCCACGATCCTCTGACTCTATATATGCATCTCTGTCTGTGGGTTTCGCTCTCTCCCTCTCTCGCTGTGTGTGCACAATGCAGTCGTGAGGCGTGACTTGGCTAAAGTCATCAGCGTGCTGGTTAGCAAAAGCTGTTAACAAACAAGTGACGAATGACTAGCTTGAAATTCGAAAATTAAATTAAATCACAAGAGATTATTTTTGTTTGTTTGTGGTTGGGTTTTTTTTGTTGTTGTTGTTGTTGTTGTTTTGTTGTTGTTGTTGTTTTGTTGATTAAAATGCATTTTCGAAATGGCCACTCGAATGTAAATCAATGTTAATTATATGGCTAATGCCTCAGAGAGAAGTGATCAGAATGGGATGTTGATGTTGATGTTGATGTTTTGTGAATGGGCTTGGGTAATAAACTGGAACTGGAACAAAGTTCAATTGGATTTTATAGTATATCTGTCCTACGATAGTCCCACTTTTAGTTGAGTCATTTATTCCATCAACTACGTTTTAGTATTGCAATTCATTTGTTGAATTGGCCCAGTGCGAGAGTAGTGGCAGATGGGGAAATACACTGTAACAAAGTTCAACTTGATGTTGAAGTATTGTTTTAGCTATTAAGAGAAGAAAAGCCTTAGATTTGGATATGGAAATAACTTAGACTAAGTATTTATGCATTTATTTAATATTTTTATATTTTTATTGATTTAACGTCAATCAATCAGACCAAAAACAAAATAGTTAATATGAATTAGTTAAACGGTATCAAATTCACCATTTAAAAATATAATTCCTAGAATAACACGACGATTGGTTGAGCAGGGAATATTTATAAGTAGCACTCTATCCGTCGATTGAGTTAGTAAATTTAAATTTAAAAAATTAAGAAACTCTTCTGGTGACTTGGATATTGAGGACACCACACACAATATTCGTATTCCAGAGAACTCACAACTTTCTTAATTAAAGTAAGAACTTGAAAGGCTTCGTTGGCAGTGAATTTAATATGATTATCGAATTTGAACTTTTGACAAGATCCTTGAACTAGCGCAAATTCAACTTACAAGATGGAAAAGTCATTTTCATTTCATCATAAGTCAGGCTCAACTTCACATCATCAGCATTAATAAATAGGTTTAAAGGCACTGGACCCGGATAGGTCTAGAAAGTAATGTTTTGATGATCACTTTTTGAGTTCTGTCACGCAGATAATCAGACATTGACAATAAGCAAAAGAACACAAGAAAATGACATAATTCCAATAAAAATCAGGATAAACCGAGCACAGCACAAATATAACCGAACCCAGCAATGGCTAAGAAAGGAATGTTAAAATATTGCTTTAAATTTATATTCCAAAAAATATAGATGGAACAAAGTTGAAGTGTTTCTTATAGTATAGTTCTAAGCACACTTGGGTAACTCTCTCGTTCCAGCTGAGTTTTGGTTAGGCAATTCTACGGGAACAGAGTTGAAACCAAGTTTAGATAACTATAGTTATTATTACGTAGTTAAATCTTCCATTCCTCGAACAAAGCTGAATCTATAATTAACCCTTGAGGCTGGCCGCAATTTAGCCAGGTAAATGCATGATAAATTTTTTAATTGCCCGTTATTCAGTTTACCATATGTTATTAGGAAATCAATAGAATTTCGCAAATAATTATCGGCAGCTCGAATACCAGGCTATCGTAAAAACAAAAATGCGGTCTGACAAGCGCTTACAATAACGGAAAGTTTTCACATAGCTATTGAAGAACAATTGAAACTACTCGACCTGTGGTTATCTGAGGTTATCGGAAATATCACAGACTTATTGACTTATGGCGGATGCTCGACTAGGTGTTCACATATAGCAAATGATCAATATGGTGTTACACAACCAATTAGAAAAATTTCAATTGAAGAATGTGACTATCGATAATCGATTTTTATCGACATTATTATTTTATTGCCAAAATGAAATCAATTTGAACTGCTTGCTGTATAAGATCCGCTCTTAGAGTCCAGCTTTTAGAGTCACTGAGATCGGCTTGTAACCCAACTGATGTTGCGAATCAAGCATATATATAAGCTATATAAGGTCGGAGTTGCTTTCCACTTCCCTCAACTGCATCCTATAATTTTTAACCTATTTTCAGTGCATCAAAATATAACTTGCCAGGCACAAAATAGGCGCTCTGCAAGGGCACATAATCGAGAGGGTGTTTAATACAGCTGTCAAACTTGGGCATATTATTAGTTCATCTACTTTCCTTGAGTTTGTTCAACTTTTTTAAGCACTTTATTATTTCATCTATTTTCTAGGCTGAGCTCAACAATAACTGTTAGTCATAATTAATGGCCGCGCATAAATCTTAATTGAAAGCACGTCGAGCCGCCAACTAACACATTGGACCCCCACGCACCAGCACACACACGTACACACACACCCTCACACACACACACACACACACACTCACACACACACATATATAAGCGATACACCTACACACTTACGTGCCACCCACTTTCTTTGTTATGCGTGTCGCACAAATTACTGTCAAATTTATGTTTTGGGCATTGCTTTTGTGAGCACACACAGATCATAATATCTACACGTATATATAAATGTATATAGATATATATACGTGTGTGTGTGTGTGTGTGTGTAGCCTTTGTTTGGGTTTTTTCTTTTCAAAGTTTACAGCCAGATGTGGGCTTATATTTCTTTCTTTTTGGGTCACTTACAATTGTGCCTAGCAAAGCGACAAATTTGGTGTTGCTTTTGGACAATATGTGTAGATCATATTCACACACACACATATATAATACATATATATATAATTGCTTACGGTAAATTTATAATGAATAACTGCAATCGAAACCGATTCGAGTAGCATTGACACCAATTAACAAGAAACGTTTAAATGTAGAACTGCAGCCGTGTGCAGAATGTGGCCAATAACAAAAGAGTTGCTGCATTTGAATTGGCCTCGAAACTTTCGACAGCAGTTTACGGCTTAAATGTATTTCAAAAGCGCATAGCCTCATTTCAAACTGCTGACCAGAACAGTGTCATGGAAATGCAGCCGTAGTACAACAAATTCAAAGAAAAACAAAGAAAATCAAAAATTCAACTGCGAATTGGAAATGAAATCTGAATTTGAATTTGAATATTAGAATATCTTTATAATGAAATTAAAGTTAGACTTGGAGTTGATACCAAGACTTTGACTATGTATGTGCATAAATATGTATGCCATAAATATATAACCAGATGAAAAGATATTGAATCCTCGTTAAGCAATGAATTCAATTCAATAAACTTGATCTTCAAATGGTATGCGAGAAACTTTATTTCTAATATTAGGACTTTGGCTGTTGTAGTCTCTGTTTCTTATCCTGGGAAATATTCTTGATCTCAGATATTTGATTCAAGTTTTGCACTTTAATTAATGATTTAAGCTAGATTTCAAATTGTGCTTTTTGTTGTTGTTTTCAAATGAACTTCTCATAGATGAGACTCAGCATTATTGCATAAGCATTTATTGGGAATTTGAATTTGAATGACATACTGATATATATCCCAACAATATCAAGTGATTTCTTCAATTTGTTTGTATTATATTTGATTGAACGAAATGAGTAACAGTTTGGGAAAAAAGTGAGATCCACTCAAAGCTGCAAGCTCAAATCTCAAAACTGACAATCTCAAAATCCTCAAATACTCTCAAGCAGAGACGACAACAACAGAAAAAAACACAAAGTCAGCTTTCTCAGTTACCCAAAACAAACAATTGCGAGTGCGCTGTAGCGGTACTTTCCTATTGTTGTTGTTGCTGTTGTTGTTTGCTGTTGTTGCTGTTGTTGCTGTTGTTGTTTGCTGCTGCTCAAAGCTCTTCTTTTTGGCTATTTGAGCTGACTTTGCTTTTGGCTTATTGACTTCTCTCTCACTCTGCCACTCTCCCACTCTGCCACTCTGCCACTATACCGCTCTCTCCCGCTCTCTCTCTCTCTCTCTCTCTCTCTCTCTCTGTCTGTCTTGGCTCTTAGAGCCGATTATTTAGTGTTCCGATTTTCATTACGTGGTTTCGTCTTTGCTGTTGCTGTTGCTGTTGTTGTTGTTGTTGTTGTTTTTGGCTCTTATTTTATTATTTTTTTCGCTGCCTGCTGCTTGCCTGGCGGGTATTTAAAAAATTTCCTCATTTCGATGCTTTTGCGCTCAGTTTCAGTCGGTTTTTCAGTTTCGGTTTCAGTTCGAGTTGAGCGTGCGTCGGCATTGGCAGCAATCTTTATTCAACGTATTCCAGCCCGATTCAACGCTGTTGTCGTCGTCTTTGGATTTTTCTATTGAATCCAAAATATATATATATATATATATATATATATAAATAAGAAATATTTTGGTTAGTTTACCGTTTAGTGATAAACAAAAGCAACAAGTGAAACTATCGCTTAAAGCCCTGAAAATTCGGTGTGTGTTTTTGTGTGTGTGTGTTGAAAAAACTGAGTCAAGAATCGATTGCCAAACAAAACGTATCGAAACGGAAGCAGCTCTGACGAAAGCAATAAATCCACATTACTCCCCTCCCCCCCCCCCACACTCCTTACCACTGTTTTTGAAAATTAGCCTGATCTATTGAACTATTGTCGCTTTGTTTGTTGACTTTTGCTCAACTTCTTCAACTAATGACACGCTGCCTTTTCACTTAACATTTGTTTTGTTTGTGTTTTCTACGTGTGTGTGTGTGTGTGTGTGTGTGTGTACTTGTGTGTGTTTGTCTTTTGCAGAGTTTTTCGCGCTGAGTAAGTTTGTTTTTCACGTTATTTGTTTTTTCCTTTTCATTTTTGCGCGCGCGCTCTTGCTGGAAAATTCA
Source organism: Drosophila cognata (assembly GCA_035041535.1). Classification (NCBI taxonomy): domain Eukaryota; kingdom Metazoa; phylum Arthropoda; class Insecta; order Diptera; family Drosophilidae; genus Drosophila; species Drosophila cognata. The sequence continues at coordinate 1,677,809 of JAWNLC010000451.1, forward strand.
TTGGCGTTGCGTTTGCAGCGTTTATATTTATTTGAAGGTTTCGGTTTTTGGTTTAGGCTGCATTTTTTTATTCATTTATTTTTTTTTTGGCTATTTTTTGGTTTTTTGCCTGCTCAGCACACATTTTTTGTCTGTCGACATTTTCGACAGCGTGGCCAATTTTTGGCTTATTACTGTTGTTGTTTTAGCATGATTTATTTCATGTGTGCCTAACGGCCATTAAAACCGGTTAGACAAAAATAAAATATACAAAAAATTGTCCAGTTAAAAGTGTGTGCCTTATTTATTAATATAATTTCATCTTCGTCTGACAGCCAGAAACAAATAAATTCAAATGTCTAAGTGATCGAGTGCCCGAATAACAAGCAAAAACAAAAAAACAGAAAAAGTTCCCCAATTTCACACCCACTTTTTATGCCCTGCTGGACAGGACAGGGTATATTGAATGTGTGCATATGTATGTAACACAATATATATATATTCCTGATCACCATCATAAATCGAATAGATTTAGACATGTGTTGCTGGGTTTCCTGTTGTTCTCTCTTGTTTAACTCAGATCTCGAATTTAGAATAAAACTGAAAATGAATAAACCAAATTTCATCAAGATAGGGGAGAAATCGTGCTATAACAAGTTATGCACAAACATTCTCAGCACACACATACATATATATATATATATATATATATATATACATACAACAATAGCTAGAAACCTGGTCTCGGCCTATCTTCCAGTTCTTACTGGTTTTGCGGAAGGTTTCTAGCACAATTAGGCGCGGCAAGTTCGTTGCCTAAGTCTTTTGATTTGGCTTACAGAAAACAAAAAAAAAAACAAAAAATACAAAAAAATGTTTTGCACGCGACATTGAAAGCATCAATTATGCGAGCACACAACATTTTGATTGAACCCCGTCAAGCGGTTTCAATGTTAAGGTCTGACACAGACAACAAATATGCTAATGGCCAACAGCAACAGCAACAACAACAGCAACAACAACAGCAACAACAACAGCAACAACAACAACTAAAACAAATGGCTTGAATGAGCCAGTCCCGAAAGTAAAGTGCGACATCAAGCAAATGAATCGCAGCAATACACACACATATACATATATATATATATACATATATATGTATGTATATACGATTTGCAATTTGCATATGGCAAGTCGCTCCCCAAAAACGGCTATCAAGTTCAGCTAGCGCATGTTGTGCATTTTATTGTTGCCAGGCCGGAAGTATAAAACCAAAATTCATCTATACGAAATCTTTAATCTATAACAAAGAAAGAAAGAGAGAGAGAAAGAGAGAGAGAGAGAGATAATGTAAGATAGAAAGTGGCAAAAAATATCAAATGTTATTGGCATTTTTATTGGTTAACTGTATAAGTCACAGCATGTTTTTTCACATCAGTTTTGCTAGCCCTTTCAAAGAGCTTTGATTGTTGTTGTTGTTGCATCTACAAAATAGGTCAAATTGCTGAGCAAGCATGTGTAGCCGAAACGAATTTCAAAAGATTTAATATGCATAACCACATATACATATATATATATATATATATATATATAACTGTATAACTAGCTGCTTAGCGACTGAGTGATTTGGAGGCTCTCCGCCATTTGGCTGTGCGAAATTAGCAAGCGAAACGCAAATTTGGCCAAATTATGCGAATCTTTGAAACTTAAGTCACATGGGCCCTAGTATATAAGAATTTAGATGGATTTTTCTCCCATTTTCTTTAAGTATATGTATGGGCAGATGCACTTAAGCATTATATATATAGTTGTGTATATAGCAATCCTTACGCTTGATTGCGCCTCGTATTTTTTGTTTTGCGACTCTTCTCAGTTATTGCTCAAGCTAAACCGAATGTAGGCTGTTAATAATGTATGACGCAGTGCATATTCTGCCACATCTTACATAAGCTGATTTCATAATCCAGAAATACCGCTCGAGCCGAGAAAGCTGGACTAGATGATACCCTAAACTTTGTCTTTGCCTATCCTGTATGTTTGCATATAGGCAGTGTGTACAATTTTTTATGTATCAATTTTTGCAGCTGTCACGATATACATATACAGAGAGATATATCTTTAAATGATGGCTTCTATTGGTAATCGATTTATATCGATATTGTCAAAACGGAGCTGATTATTGTATCAGACAAGTTATATTCAAAATACAGCCAATCGAGGCTCGTAGTTCCCTCCTTTTGCCTTATAGATACTTTCCACAACTTTTCTATACTCTATTTATGTTTTAATAGAATTAAATAAGTTGCAAGTTTTCTATAGAAACTTTGTCAAGATCGGTTAGTTGACACAAAAGATGTTAAGGAAAGTGTATTTTCTTCATTGAGCCAACCACAAAGCAACATTATTTAGAAATTGTTTTGCCATTATTCATATTCATTAGTCATATGCAACTCACTTGACCTCCGTTGATCTCTGCAAAAGGGCGACCACATGCAACAGCGGTGGCTTTGCGGCATCAACTTTGGCCACAGCTCAATTATACAAATTTGGTTTTTTTTTCGCAATATAATAACACATGAAATACAGTGCTAGGCAAAGGCTTGGGCTTAGGGTATCTCGTAGTCGAGCTCTTTCGACTGGAGTGGGTTTTTCGAATCGATCAATTCTAGGCACACCTTTCAGGAATTCCCTACACACACAGCTAATTATGTGTACATGTGTAGAAATTCTTACAGAGGCTGCTCATAGTTCATTGACTTTCAAACTCTGCTGAAACTTAACCGATAGCGAATTAGTTTTGGCAGTTAGGAAATAAGATAGAAATATATAGAAAATGGCGCTTGGGGTCAGATAAAAATGTTGCTGATACAGCCAAGACCTAGTCCACATAGAGTTTCATTGGAAACCAGTTTATTAGTGGGCATTGAGTTTTTTTTTGGATCCGGCATTCTGTGTGCGATCTCAGTTAGCAATTCAATTCATTTCAAAATCACACAAAGTTTACATAATTCTCAGTTCAGCTCAATGTCAACACCTTGAAAGAAATCAGAAAAAAGACAAAATGAAATCAGATTTGAGAAATAGCCAAGTCATGCTTCGAACGCATTTTCATTATAACGTTATTGTGCTTGTGAAAATTGAAAAGTAAGCGAAGGCTGCTCGAGTCGGTTGGCAAATCGATTTTCAGTCTTTAGCACCGCCCCTTTGGAAATCCGTTAGCTAATTAAACTAAATAAGAAACCGAAATTACGCAAACGCCCATCAAAAATGCAATTCATGCTCAATTTGCGCCAATACGCGAAAAAGAAATATAATAACAAATAAATTATATAAATACTAAATTAAAGTAGACTCCAATTTGTCAGTGGGCCATTTGCATATCAAAAGTTAGCAGCTAAAAAAAAACATAAATAAATAATTAAAATTGGAATAAAAAGAGGCCGTGACCGTTGAAATTAGACGAAATTAAAAATCTGCAAAGATAAAGACATTATATCATCTATGTGATGTATGTATGTGCATGTTCTAAGCAGGCTGTCAAGCCGATTAGTATTTGGCTTCCGGTTCCGGTTTTGGCACGCGAATTGTGCAGTTTTGGGTAAAGGTTATGCATTGGTTCCAAATTCATTCCGGTTTTCAGTTCCGTTATGATGCCATACACACCGATAATAACGTTTTTCGATTCTTAAAACAAGAGAACTTAACGAGGAAATACCCTGAGCCCAGCTTGCTGAAATTAGCTTGATCAGCAGGAAAATAAGTTTTGATTGACAATATCTGTGTTTCCTATTCGAACTCAATGAACGCTTGACATTAATCCATCAATCCGACAGTATCTATTATATCCAATTCGTTATTTAATGCCAACTAAACTCAGTCGACTTAAGAAATATAAAAAGTAGTTAAATGGCAAATCACATTTAAAATTAAATGTATATTAAAAAATGAACAAATATTTATTCGATTTGTTCGATTTGTTGCATGGATTCGGGAAAACCCAGAAAAATCCCAATTCTAAACATATATATCAAATGATGAGCTCAAATATAGAAATTTGTATTAAGAAAGTTGTCAATTTCCAAAAATATTGCTGAGACAGACAAGACTAAATCTGCTCGGCTTTTGATGCAGATCAAGAAGATATATGCCTTAAGGGCTCGCCGCTGCTTTCACAAACTCCAATGAGTTCCGGGTATAAAAATATTGAAGAGATCGTTCGGGCTCCAATGCAGAATTTGGTTTTACACACCGATTCCAAGTTTGCTCACACTCCACCAGAAACTTAAAGTCCCATGGTAAGGGTATGCAAACAATGCAAAATTGATTAAACAGCAACCCTAAATAGATTTGTAGCTTTGTTACTGCCTTTCAAAGCGGCCTTGACACAAATACAATCTGTAAATTATCGAAAATGTAATCTCAAAATAGCTTTGCAGTTTTGTATCTTTTGTGTGTCCACGTGTGTGTGTGTGTGTGTGTGTGTGTGTTACTTACAATAGACAGCTCAAAATTGTTGAACATGATTTGCTGTCGTATCTCATAGATAGATATTCGCATAATTGGCCACTAGTCGATGGATGTGTTAAAGGGCACAAATCAATTGTTAATCGCATCAAGTCAAGGCGAACAAGCTCTGCGCATTATCTGTACATGGTGTACACTGCTCAAAATTGCTGTTTCAATTGTTATTTCCTTGTCGTATTTTCTATCTATTATTATATCTATCTATTGTCATATTCGTACACCAACTTGCAACTTTGTATACATTTATTTGCATCTTTGCCAGTGTCAGACAAAGTGTCTGAATTTGGAGTGCTATAGATAATCGATAACATCGATAACTGGCAACCGATAAAAGCATATAGCTTCCACAATGTTTATGGTTTTCTATTTTTGTCGATTTGCTTCCGTTTTTATGCGAATTAAATTTGTTAAAATTTTAAATATATTTCCTATTCAAGTCTGTCGAATGTCTATACAAATAATTAGACGCTTGGCATTATCATATGCTACGGAATACGTCTTAAAATCTTGGCGAATATATATTTCTAGGCAATCGAAGCTAACGGTGAAATAGACTCAAGATTGCGCGGAATTAAAATCTAACTTTAACTTAACTTGACCCCGTCTGCAATTTGACCTCAGCGCAGATCGAAACTGAAACCGATTTTTGTATTTTTTATTTTGTTTGTTTTTTGTTGGGCATTTTGTAGCTTCTCGAACGTAGACAGATCCAGCAGCAAGTTGGCGCCACCCACAAATCTAGAGCCCTACACCATGGCCGTAATAACGGAGCATGGCAACACTAACGGTAATCATAGCAATGACACCAGCAAGTTGGGAGGCATCAGCAAAGCTGCATCTGAATCGCCGCATCTTGGCCAGCATCAGCTGAGCACCGCTCTAACCATTCCCGAGTTCTTTGCCAAGAAGAACATATTCGTGACGGGCGGCACCGGATTTCTGGGCACGGTGCTGATCGAGGCGCTGCTGGACACACATCCCGACATCGGCACCATCTATGTCCTGGTGCGAGGCAAGCGCAACTTTGATCCCAACGAGCGCATCAAACGACTACTCCAAAAGCCGGTGAGTAACACCTCAAAATATAACCAAAACTACTTTTGGAAGTCATATTTTAATAATGGAAAACCGATTTTATTAACCAAAACTCATTTTTCATATGGCACAAACTAAAACCAAGAAATCGTCTATTTATTTGACGGCAGGGTTTATCTCGGAGACGAGCTCTCTCGACCAGATACAGAAGAGACTTTTGACCCATTTACAAACCCAAAAGCGAACATTATTCAAGACGATTACAACTTGTTTTAATGGCGCTTTAATTTGAATAAAGTGAAGTGGCTTCCGCTCCGCTACTTTAGCGGCTTTTTTTATTGTAATCCCCTCTATTACAACTATTACAATTAGACATTCGCACTCTTGGCACTTTTAGATCATTATAAGTATTAAGCGCACTTTTAATAGCGCACTTTTAATGGACCTTTTGGCTTGTTTTAATATACACATAAGCCTGCGGCTCTTCCATTTTTTGTTACATAAAGTGACCTGGAAAGATGGCAAGCAAATATAATAAAAAATAAAATAAATTGAAAAACAGATCTAAATTGCTTTTAAGATCCAGTTTAATCTAATTTGGATTTGAAAGGTGCACATGTGGACTAAGCTTAAGGCATTCCGTACTAAGGAGAGATCTCAAAAATTCCAAGCACTTTCAATGAGTCTTTGTGCTCATGATAATCCAATTGTTTACGATTTCTGAAACAAAGTTATGTTTTATCAGAATCAATGTGGAAAATATGCAAATCTAATTTACATTTTTATTTTGTCAAACTTACAGATCTTCGAGAAGTACAATGAGAAGGCGCTGGCCAAGGTGGTGCCCGTTGTGGGTGAGCTGACGGAGCCAAATTTTGGCTTTGGCAGTGAGCTGCTGCAGGAGCTGATCGAACGGGTGAATGTGATATATCACAGTGCGGCGACAATCCGGTTCAATTCGCCGTTGCGCACGGCGATCCTAACGAATCTGACCGGCACAATGCGCAGCATTGAGCTGGCCAAGCAGCTGAAACAGCTGTCGGCCTACATTTACTGCTCGACGGCGTTCTGCAATAGCAACAATCGTGGCCTGATCACCGAGGAGGTCTACAAGTCCCAATTCGATCCGTACGAGATGATGAAGATGGCGGAGAAAGATGATGAGTGGATCGATTTCACACAGCAAAAGTGCAAAAGCTTTCTCAAGGATCATCCGAACACGTATACCTTCACCAAGAATCTGTCCGAGAATCTGCTCATGGCCGAGATGTCCGGTCTGCCGGCAGCCATAGTAAGGCCATCAATTGGTAAGTTGATCTCTATAAATTATTTGCTCAAACAAAAGAGAGAGGGAGAGAGAGAGGTAATTAGCGAGAGCAATCTAAATGAGAAGTATTGCAACGGTTTTTTAAGCCCATTAAGAGAAAAACATAAAAAGTACAAGTTATTCCCTTGGCTATTTGAAAAATGTCAGAATGATCGCATTTTGTAGAATTTTACATTGAGTGTATTTTTGGAGAGTTTTATAGCGAGCACACTTTGGAGAGCTTTACAGCGAGCATATTTTGCAGAGCTTCGTCACAACGCACAACAACATTTTTTCCAGTCAAGAAAACCAACAAGTATTTGTAATTGTGGGCTGTGTGCATTGTATGTGGAATCGAAGGATCTGTCTAGCGTTTATTTTAGTAGTCTTCTCCTGCGTTAGGTGTATTTGCGAATCTACACTCAAAATAGGCACTTCTTGGCCTGCTTTGTTTTGCACTCCTTACTTTTGCCCTGCTTTGTTTTGCATGCTGCCTCACAGTTGTTGGCATTGCTTATACCCTGTACCCATTAATGGGCAAACAGTTTATGTTGAAGTTGTAAAAGACAAGAAAGTATCTAATAGTCCAGTTGACTTAAGCCTTTGTCTGTATCATTTCTCACAGAGCTTATTTATAATTAATGAGTAATGATTAAAATGGAATTGTACAAAAATTAATCACACATTTTTATTTTATTTTTTATTTACAGTTTACGGCACACTGGAGAATCCAATGAAGGGCTGGGTGGGCAATGCGAACTCGGGTCATTTGGGTTTCCTGGCCGGTTTCATTAAGGGCATCTTTCGCACAATGTGCGGAAGTGCGAATGCCATAATCGATATAATACCATGCGATTATGTGATCAATAGTTCGTTAGTCATGGGCTGGTATGTGGGCACTCGTCATATCGAACAGCCGGAGATCATACACTGTACATCGGGGGAGGTGAATCCGTTGAATTTGGCACAGTTCTGCGACATTATCAATGACAGCGTCGAACGACATCCGCCCAACAGTTTTGTGTGGAAGCCAGCGACAAAGTTGCGCAACGGGTGGCGCTATAATCTCTTCTTCTATCTGTTCCATCTGCTGCCCGCCATGATATTCTATATACCCGAGAAGCTTTTTAACCTTGGCATGCCTCAACACACGTAAGTACAAATTGAAAAGTAAGCAACAAAATGTGGCATATTGCACAGAGATGAAAATTAAAGGGTATGCACAAGTGTGATACGGCCTAAACGCAACGAAATTGCAAAGAACGCTAAAGTCCCGTTGGTTATTGGTTTATACTTTTGCCATGCAAGCATGCAGAGAGAGAGAGAGAGAGAGGCAGAGCGAGAGAGCGATGGATAAAGTAAATTATGAAAATGCGAGACGAGAACTAGAACGGGAACTCGATATAGCACAAATATATAAAAAAAGAAATAAATAAAAATGAATTATTATTTTATTACATTTTGTTATCACAATATATTAATATCTCATATTTATCTTTTTCTTTATATACTTTTCTGTTGATCGCTGCAGTGCGTATGAGTATATGCGTGTGTTCCAGAATGGCACCAAGGCATTCGACTACTTCCTCGACAAGGACTTTCGCTATTCGATGAAGAACGCACTACGCGTATCCTCAATGATACATGAGAGCGATCGGAAGCGTTATAATTTTGATGCCAGCCGCTGTGATTGGTCGGAGTTCATCGATCGCTGCCTCATCGGCATTCGACGCTTCTATTTCAAGGAGTCGGCGGTGACAACCAAATGGCATCGCAATTACTGGATGGCGTAAGCAATCGAATATTCAATTCTTGAATTTATCAAAAATCTAATTACTTTTTTTTCGTATTTTAATTTTAGTTTCAATATTCTACACTATGCCGGCTTCGTTGCGATCTTTGCAGTACTCTTTTGTGTGTTCGCACCCCTCCTGGGCTTGAAAATTGGTCTGCCGTTGTCGCTGTGCGTTTGGGGCTTCTTGATCTGGCTATAATAATAAAAAAAATAAAAACAAGAAACAAAAAAAGTATAAAAAAAATATAACTTTCTGCGAATCGCTCACATTGTGCAATATATTCAACACTTTCACTCACCCCCCATCACACACAAGGCAGTCCCGTTCCCCTCCTCCCCCACCCATTTCACAAATTCATAGGGTATATCATGTATTTTTAATTTAAGTTCAACAAAGTCAGCTTGAAAGTTAAACTTCGAATAAACAAATCTATCTAAAAACAGCAATGCAATTAAGCCCAAATGTTAGCTCAAATCTTAGTCACATAAACAAATAGTCCTGGTTTATAGTCAAATAGTCAATTTTGTGTGCACTTGTAAATTACGAAAATATATATACATATATATAAATATTAATGTAATCGATTAAATATTAACAATGTAACTATAGCTGAAATAAATGGCAATCTAAATTTTAAGCTAAACGTTACGATTCTTGTTTTTCTCACACTCTGAACCCATTCAAAATGGGTGAGCAGTTGTGCAAAAGTATGTAACGGGCAGAAGTATATATATTCTTATACAGCATCAATGGCAGATGCTGTGTTTCCGTTTGAAGACGCTTTGGCTTAAATCCCAATGTCTTGGCTAAAGGATATCTCCTAGTTGCATTCTTACTTGTTAAGTTAAGAAAAATAAATAAATATATATATATATGGTATATTTAACAGCTTGGTGCAGGTTATCTCCTAGTCGAGTTGTTATTTCAGCTAAGAGCTGCTTGCAAATTAATTATTAATTTAATTCAATTTTTGAATGGAAACGGTTCAAGTTCAGATTGTCATGCAACTTGCTTTAAATATGAGACTGCCCCAAAGTATGCAACAATATTTTAATCTTCTGTTTATCCTAACATACGTTGCTGCTTAATATTTATATTCATTAACATGCCAACTACTTCTGTTTTTTTTTTATAAATTATTATCGAAATATAATTATATAAATAATTTATTATTAATGCGCTATGAATAAATGAACAAGTGAAAGCACTGCGATAATTTTGTGATTAGTAGTTTTATATATAAATCCTTATGTATTTCATATATACAGTCGGAACATTCCCCAATGATGATCATGATCATCATGATGATGATGAAGTTGATGCTCTTAATGCTGCTGATCACTGAACTCTGAAGTTCCGCGACACGAGACACAAGACTCGCCGCTATCCGAGAGCTGAGAGCCGAACTCAACGAGTCGCATCGCAAGAGTCGATGGAACAGTTTCGCTTCGGCCGGCCAACGTGCAAGTTGTGAGTTGTCTGGGCGCGTGCTGTAAAAGAAAAAACGAAACAAAACAGAAAAAAAGTTTTCTAACGAACACAGTGACCCATCTACGTATACAAAGCTACGTAACTGTTTACAAATACATGCACATAACAGATACGTACGCATATATGTGCATGTGTTTGTGCATATTGTTTACTACCGCAGCAGCGCTAAAACAAACAACCAAGTGAACCAAGTGAGCAAGCAGCGAAAAAAATCCAAAATAAAAAAAAAACTGAGTCTAAAGACACACGGGGAAAAAAAAGAGAAATTTTCGATACTTCTGTTAACCCGACGACACAGATATACAAGGAAACTAGTGAATATATATAGACGATAAACATATTGCTCAGAGCTGATCAGTTACAATGGCCAGGTAAGCGCATTTTGGACATAAATATTTAACAAATTATTTCCTGCTTGAGGTGCCAAACTAAGAGCTCAAATGGAACTGTAAATCTAACTGTGATGCACTTAGAAATACTCAAAGATTACTCAAACGCCGACTGAGTACCATTGAGAACTTAAAGAATCCATTAATTATGAGCACCATTATGAATTTAAGATGTTATGTCGGACGCAAATCACTTAAGCACCTGTCAACCAGACTCCCTATAGAACTGGTATTATTCACGTATATATATTATGTTATTATTATTATTTTTTATATACCTTTCATGTGGAAATTGTTTATTCATTCAAATTTGACCAGCACATTTTCAGGTTTATGTACATAAATTTTAATTGTACGATCGCTCTGGGAAACTGGTTAATTGGTCATATATGTGTATATATATATATATATACATGCATAAATGTGTAGCAGGAACTTTAGTGGAAAAATTCAATGCAAAAGCATCAAAACCCTTTTGGCAATGCTCAACAAGGCATTCAATTACAGGCTCAATTATGCCACAGAGCAATAAAAGTTAATACTTTGTTTTTCGAATCTTATGCATTTACCGCAACAAGGTCACCAGCCTGTCAGCTGTCCGTCCGCCAGTCGTCTTCTAACCGGATTCTCCTGTTGAACTGCGATCCTCAAATTACGAGAAGAACCGACTTGTTTATTGCGATTTTTACTTCCTAAATTATGGGGGTAAAAAAGGCAATGTAGCCGCTACTTAAAAGTGTTGAGGTAAAAAGAAAAAAAAATTGCTTATTTATTATCTAGTGGAATACTTGCTGACAATCAACAATTAAGCAAAACGCGTACTAATTACATACATAACCCAAAACCAATTATATTAGGTTAGAATTCAATTAAAATATTAAATTACAAAATAATTATAATAAATTACGGCATATATATAATATATCAAATAATTTCAATCTGCCGTATCTCTATATGATATAGTCCAAGGAATAAGTATTCAAGGTCGACATATATATATAATGTGAACAATCGTTCGGATATTTTGATTTTGTGGTGAAATTTAGCCAAGTTGTGGCCAGTTGTGACTAGGGAATACAACTTTTGGCAAGCTATTAACTTTCTATTTTGAGATGAGAATATGTTGTATCAAGTTTACATTCATTTCATTCATTCATTTTTGGGTTTATTCACCTTAAGTTGAGCTTAAAATTCTCCATTCTGGAATATGGGCCAAAATTAATTCTCCCTCTCCAGCTCGACTGGATCATTCGAGCAAGTGTGCGCTATAAACTTCGCTAACCCGATTCTAAAATTCCTGTACTTGTCCCATAAATCCACAATTAATTGCTACAGATAATGCTTAGATTTCCCGTTCCATTTGGCTGGCCAAGTAGCGAAGTGAGTAAGTAAACCTCCAACATCCAAATCTAATCACTGCAGCTCACAGCGGCTGCCACTCAAAGATAAGGCTCAGCGTCAAAATTAATAATTCAGCAAAAGGCCAACTTAAAAAACGAAAAGAAAAGATAACTGTTAAACTGGGCCACAAAATTAGCAAAGTGACAAAAGCGACTATGGAAAAATATGTCATTAATTTATTTATTAAGTTACACAATGCGGGGAGCGAGGCGAAAGCTAAGGTTTTGCTGTTAGTATCACTCAGCTAGCTGAGATACCTCAAGTTGCTGAGACACCTCAGGTTGCTGAGCTGAAGAAATCTCTGAAGTTGCACATATGTAATCATAGATATATATATATATACATGTGTAATTGATCGTGTTGCAATAAAACAAACCAAAGGCACGAATCATCTAAAAGCCATTTGCGAAAAGGGAAGACCAGTTGAAGACGACTGGCGCGTATCATTAGGGCCTTATTATAACCAACTTCAAAATTAGGCAATTGAAATTGTTGTTGCGTGTGAGTTGGTCACAAAAAAAAAATTATACCTATACACGCCGATGATTATACACCCTTCCAGACCGACAGACCTAAATTTCACTAAACCAAAAAAAAAAAAATTTGTTTGGTCCAGAAAATAACAAAGTTGTTCATATGTCGACCGATTGTTCCAATGACAGCTATATAATATAACGGTAAAATGTTTATTTAGGATAACTTGCTTACCCAAATAGTTGATCATACAACAATTAAAGATGCCATCGATTGTTGCTATTTTTGTTTTATTTATTTGATAATTAATTTATTTAATTCGATTTGATCGATTTTATGGCACATTAAAACACTTAATTAATTGATTTTAATTAACTTGGTAATAAAAATGTGTTTATACAAAAGATAATCAACCGATCGATTTGTTCCTATGATATAGGGGGACGATCCGTCTGGCTCCGATATATATATATATATATATATATATATATTGCAATTGCTGCCTGTAGCAAATTTTCATCAAGATAGCATAGCAAAAGGCAGACATAGAGAGAGATATGGCGATATCGACTTGGCTGATCAATAATATTTATATTTTGTTATGTATTACAAACAGCCAGACAAAAGTAGAGGATAAAAACTGTTGACTGCATAACAAATCGGGGATCTTAACAGCTGCCTAGCCTAACCCACTCTCATATTATGCATCCATTTTTGCTCATTAGTTCGTTTTCCCTTTTTTTGTATATATATATATACATATATATATATACGGATGTAGATATAAGTCCAATGCTGATCATTTTATGCAACAAAAAAACTTGTAGCTAGATTTTGGAAAGCTTTCGTTTCGCAAGAAAGCAAAAAAGTTGAGCGAAATCAGCTAACGGCAGATGCCTCTTATGTTGCTACAATTGTAACCAATGTGTATATCTAATCATTCAGTTTGCATTAGCGAAGCTCGACTGTATGCTTGTTAGACTTCACAGGGCATCGTATGTTTACACACTTTGGAGCGACTTGCTGTATGCATTCGACACGCTGAGCTCGTTAGAATATCTTCAAGGGTCACCTGAGAGTGTAGTTAGTAACGCAAACATTGCGAGGCACAACCAACACACACACACACACATACACACACACACAAGCACACACAAACTGGTTTGAGATTTGGACATTGGAGCATCATTAAGTTGAAATGTGAAATGTGATTTGATGTTGGCCACAGATTTATTGTTTTTTTTGCTCGTTTTTTGTTTGTGTCTGCTTTTTGATTGTCACGATTAAATTAGGAATTTGTTAATAAATAATCCCGTGTTATATAAAGAACAATAGTAACTAAAACTAATTTTAACCACGCAGCAGCACCTCGACACCCATCACAGATTTCTATGCGGGACGCAATGTGTTCATTACGGGCGCCACTGGCTTTGTGGGCGTCACCATCGTTGAGAAATTGCTACGGGATGTGCCCGATGTGGGCACCGTGTATGTGCTGATGCGCGCCAAGAAGGGCAAGAGTGTCGAGGAACGGCTCGAGGAGCTCAAGGCGAACTCCGTCTTCGATCGCTTCAAGGAACTGCAACTGGAGTCGCGCCTATCCAAAGTTGTGCCCATCGAGGGCGACGTGGGTTTGGAGCATTTGGGCCTGTCGACCAAGGATCGCGAGACGCTCATCGCGAATGTGAATGTTGTCTTCCATTCGGCTGCCACACTCGATTTTTTCCAATCGCTCAAGGAGACGACGAACATCAATTTGCGTGGCACGCGTCGCGTTGTCGAACTCTGCCAACAGCTGCGACAATTGGATGCCCTGGTGCACGTGTCCAGCGCCTATGTTAATTCCTATATCACCGAAGTCGAGGAGAAACTTTATCCATTGCCCTCTGATCCTGAGAAGATCATACAACTGGCCGAAACGCTCAACGATGAGGCGCTCAAGGCTCTGGAACCCAAGTGAGACTGAACTGACATTTATAAATATTATATATCTATATACATATATGTATATATGTGAATAATTGATAGATTGCTCAAGGATCATCCCAATACGTACACGTTCACCAAACATCTGGCGGAGCACGAGGTGGCCAATGTGTCCTCGAAATTCCCCTGCGGCATCGTTCGTCCCAGCATGAGTAGGTTAATCAAATTAAATTCAAGTCTATCAATTTTAAATTGTTTTCGTTTGATTTAAGTTACGGCCGCTTGGAAGGAACCCATACCCGGGTGGACAATCTCGAAGAATGGACCGCAGGGCTTCTTTATGGGCGCCTCGAAGGGCATTTTGCGCCGTTTGCCGCTGGATCCCACAATCATCATGGACTACATACCCATCGATGTGGTGGTCAATGGCATTATAACGACGGGTTACTACGTCAATGCATTAAAGTGGGTATATTCGGCAGTTTAACCCAGTTGATGTCTTTAAAGCATTGATTTCTTTGATTGCAGAGCTAAGAACGAAGGTCGTCCGGCTGACCTGCAGATCTTCCATTTGACATCGAGCACGTATAAACCATTCCGGTTTGATTTGCTCAAGGATAAGATTAATGGTTATTTGCATGACTATCCATTGAATAGCGCGGTCTGGTATCCCAATTTGCGTCTGGTTAGGAGTCTGATGCTCTTCCGCCTGGGCGCCATACTCTTCCATTTTATACCTGGCTTCTTTCTTGACTTGGTGACCAAAGTTTCCGGTGGCAGGCCCATGTACGTCATCTCTTGATCTTTAAATATATTTGTATATGAATTGAAATTGTATATCCGTTCATAGTTTGATACGTTTGCACAAGAACGTTTGGAACTCGCTGAACACCTTGGAGCGTTTCATATTCACCGAATGGCATTTCGATAGCAAACGTCTCCTGGCGCTCGCCAAATCGCTGGATCCCGTCGACAGGAAAAAATTCAACATTGACATTGGTGAGCTGACTTGGGATGAGTATTTCGCCAATACAATTCGTGGTGTGCGCCAGTATCTCAGCAAGGAGTCGCCCAAGAATCTGGAGAAGGCGCGTTCCAGAGATAAAATGTTCGTAATTATTCGATACATTTTTGAGCCTGCTTATCAATTTGTAATTTTTGTTTTATTCCAATAGTTTGCTGGGTTTGCACGTGGCGCTTCAGCTGCTCTTCTTCTATGGCGTCTTTAAGCTGATTATTTGTGCGACCGGTATTTCCAGTGCGAAAGCAGCTCTCATTATGCCCGTATTTTATTATCTCTTTGGACTGATTTAGGCCCTACCATCTACATCCATTTACACCGGCGAATGTATATTTAACAAATAGTTTAACAATTTCACATTAATATTTATGGTAAGGTTTGGTTTTACATCTCTTCATTTCTTTTGAACACAAATATAAGTCTCAAAAAAATCAAAAAATCTTTATTTTTATTTAAACTATTCGAAAGGTTCACTTTACACGGTATGTCGAATATCGATATTGATTCATGTGCATTGTTCTTATCGATGTTTGCCTGCAGTGGGGATAGTTCTAACATACGGAGTTTGCGCGGACCGATTTTCTTATCGATTATGTTAAGTAACAGCAAAACACTCAGTTGGCACTGTTATGATGATCTGACTGCAAGTTAAAAGCTGTTAAATTTAAACTGCTGTTAAAATTTACACATTCCTCATGAATTGTTAAGGTAAATTGTTATTATTTTTGTGCATTAGCATTAAATCTAAAATGAACTGTTTGTCCATAAGCAATTAAATAAAATACCAAACACTGTTAATAACATTTCAGCAAACTGTTAATATGCTTAGCCACTGTAATCAATCAATCAGCTGTTTCATTTGCCACACAGTTCGCGGATCGATCGGATCGCGTAAAAATCGAACGAAAAATCAAAATAAATATTGTTAAATACCAATAAATATAAACCCAAACAGAAACGGAAAACGGACGAGCGAGTGCAAGTGCAAAGCATTTAGTGAAAGCCAACACGGAAACGGCCACAAAAAGCAAAAAGTGGAAATATCAAAGTTGATGCAATCGCAAAAGTGAACTGAACAATAAACACACCAAAAGTAAAATAAAAATAAAAACAAAGGGCGCCCATTTCTGCAAGTGTTTCTCAATTATTTGGTAAGTGGAAAATGCAAACTGTTCAGTAATACGTAAAAAAAAAAAATACGCAACAAGTTGTGTTCCACCCCACCCCCAATAATAAATCTGCATCAGTGTGTGTGTGTGCGTGTGTGTGTTTTTGTGTACACACTACACTGTCTATGCATTTTTTTATTCACTTAACTGTTTGGTGTAATTTCTTAAGCCTGCTGGCATTTTACATTTTATTTGAATTATGTATTTTTTTAATCTATTATTGCGTAGCGCTTCTGCCAATGTCACCTGTTTTCATGCGCTTGCTCTCTCCCTCTCGCACACACACATGCCGAGACGATCTGGCTGGTTTTTATCTTTGTTGTTGTTGCTGTTGCTGTTTTTTTTTTGCCGTTAAGACAGCCAGCAGCGTCGTCGCTCTACGTGTCTCTCTCTCTCTCGCACTTGCGCTCGACTTCGCATGCGTGTGTGCTTAAGTGCACGTACATGTGTAAATGTGTATGTGTATATGTTTGCTTGGTTGTAGGTATTTTTATATGAATATTTCCGCCAACGCCCCCGTCTCCTCCCCATTTTCCAAATGATAAGAGGACCCATTGCCTATTTGCCATTATGGCCTTAATTCTACTATAAAATATTTAAATCCACATGTATGCATATAGATAGTCAGATAGATGTGTGCACGTTCTTGTTTGGGTTGTATTATTTCTCATTTCTAATCTGAAAGTGCAAATATTGATTTTCTATCTACATACATACACAAGCGCGCGCACACACGCACACATACACACAGGCATACAAACATATGTGCTAATGTTTTCAACATATCATTTATCAATGGCGGTCATTGTTTTTTTTTTTCGGCACGCACAGGTGCCTTTTGTTGTTAACTTTTCGGTTGCCAAAGAAAACTGTGACGTACATATATATATATATATATATATATATATATATTTAATAAAGAGACTTTTAAGATACAGGACAGTTTCATAAATTAAATACACGTATTCAATTCGTAATAAAAATAATAAATACATAAATTAATCATCAACAGCTCTCGTTTAATTTGATTTTAATTGCAAAATATATATACATTTTATAAAGGGTATTTCATGATTTCTATAAACCAGTTTCAATGGGTTATCTACTCGATCATCTGTCTTAAGGTCAAGATCAACAGCAGACGAGAAAAAAAATGTACGCATTTTAAATATTGTTATATATGGTAAATATGAATATACAATTTCCACAGATCTTGCGGAAATTTGTGTGAACACAAGTAGAAAGTTACATTTGTAAAAATTGTCATCATGGCGTAAACTTATTATTTTCGTATCAAGTGCGCTTGTTTTTTTTTTTAATTTTATTTTTTGCTGTTTCCCTTTTACGTCTTTCTTTGTTTATATGCGCATCGTTTTGTAGTCGTTGATGTCTGTTGTTGTAGTTGTTGTTGTTGTGATTGCTCTCGCTCTTTGTTGCCATTATTGCGGGAAATTCCCTGCATATTTACATACAGGCATGCATACGTGTGCCCAACACACACACACCCCACATGCACATCTAATATACAGTTGCTAGTTTGAACTGTGTGCGAGGCATTTTGCAATTTTTTCGATTTCATATGCCACTTTGGGCGGCTTATCGCTATCGGTATTGACATTGTCCGAAATTGAAATTATCAACAAACGAATTTTTGTCGCCAAGCCCAGAAAGCGTTTCCCAGGCTCTCTCGCCGGCGATAAGCGATCCCCAACCGGCCCACCTCCCCCCGAACACCACCTTTACACCCACCATTCCTCCTTTAGCTGGTTGTCAATTATTTATTTTTTCACGCCCAAATGAACAGCATCTAAAAATATAACTCAATTTGTGGTTGTTATTGTTGTTGCCTTTGACTCCGCTTTGATTATTTGCACATTGATGAAGAGCCAAAGAATCAGGCAGAAAAGAAAAAAATTAATAGAAAAATAGGAAGAAGAGCAATCAGTTGACACGCCGCAGTTTGAATACCCTTCATTATGGAAATCGGAGTTTATCTGCTCAAAGCTAAGTTAATAAATAAGATAATAAATGTTCGCATCGGCTGTAAATGTTACAATAATATATTTCACATATTCTTCGGGGAAATCCTCTCTTTTCCATATCGCCGGGGAATCCTTGAGTGTGCTTAACTGTGCTAAATTTGTTTTACTCAAAAGTTTCAGAGATTTACATACCACTTCTTTTGCCCGTTTTCAAGTTTTATTTACTTATTCACTTTGAACTGTAGATTATTTAATTTGTAGAAAATTAATTAATAGACTTAATTTATTCGAAGATGTTGCCCTTGCTCTCTGCAAGGGCAGAAGAATGTTAATATATAAATAAATAACCCGTACAAAAATGAACAAAAAAGTATTATCGTTTCAATTCTAGCTACTTGCGGCTAAGTAATATATTTATACCCTGATAACGAGAGAATATTGTTTTTTCCGGCATGTTATCCGTCCATCTGTTTTTATTTTTGTATTTTTGACATCACTGATACTAGAGACTTGTCACTTGACAATTAAAAAATGGGAAATCGATAACGATAACCTCACAAGAGTCATCAAATTTGTAAGACAAATTATCGATAACTCCCTTTAAAAGAAAGAATTGATCGTCACGAGTTGAAAATCTATATCCTCCACAATTTCAGAGTTAAATTCATACAATTTAAAAGACACATTAATAGTTGCTCAATGATCTAGGCACAGGCAACACCTGTCCAAATCGTCACTGCCCAAAAAAGTTTCCGTGTTGTCAACTGGTTTTAGACTGTTATCAGAGTATTTGGCAGTTGATTATGCCAGACTGTTTGGAGAGGAGAGCAGAATTGGTGAGGTGGAGAATGTGTGGAAGCACGTTTCTTCCTCTTCTGTCGCTGTTGTTGCCCCGTTTTGAAATTCGCGCTAATGACGTCAGTCAAGGCCTGACGTCTGCAGAAAATTCCGCAAAACGCCTCTTCAAATTATTGGCAAGCAGCGGCCCCACCAAAAACAACAGCAACAACAACAACAAGGAACAGCAACAAGAAACGGCAACACAAAATAGAAAATAGAAAAATGGAAAATAAAATTAAATTATTTTCGTTCCATTTTTGCGCGTTGTTTCCATTTTATTTCATGTCTCTGCATTTGATTTATAATATTTCATTTATACTTATACATTTTGGATTTCTGTTCTTTTTTTTCTTCTTTTCTATTTACCGTTCTTTTTTTTTTTTGACACAAAGTGAAAGTTGTTTTCCATGTTTTTGTTGTTGTTGTCGTGTATTGTATATAGCACAGTTATTTAGTTATTTTCTTTTTAGTTGCTTTTCGAACGCATTGTCTTCGGGAATTTTCGGATCGGATCCGTATGTTTTGTGTTTCACAATTCGACTGTCTCGATTGTCGAAGAAGGGGGGAGTGAGGAGCGAGGCATGTGCAAGGGGCTGCCACATATAATATATATGTACTTTCAACGTTTATTTTTTGTTTTGTTTCAAATATATATTTATTTATTTATTTTGTTTTTTTGACATGGCAGACAACTAGATTTCCGGTCAATGCATTGATACTTCACATAGGCGGCCTTCAAAGAATATCGATTACTTAACTGATAAAAATAAACGTAATAGACACGAATCGAATGGCGTCAGCATGTTTGCTGTAATTGTAAAGATCGATTGAGTAGATACATTAAACTATTTCAATGTCTTCCGATTAGATATCAACAATCAAGTTTACATTGTAGTCCCCCACTTTTGACACCGATTTACAATTTTAAGTATAATAATATTCCGATGTCTGTCATTAAAGTCAACTGGAAAAACCCCAGATCCAATGCATTTTCTATGCACAGCCAGATGATTAACCTTTAAATACGCTGATCGAGTGCTCGGAAAACCCAAGAGCACATTTATACATTTATATTTTTCCCTTTTATGCCGTGTACCCATTAAAAGGGTGTTAGGTATATATATTCTTGACTAGGATCAGCAATTATTCCATTTTTCCTTGTCTATCTGTATGAATAAGAAAATCTTCGTGATTTTAAGCGATAAATACTTTAAATTGTGAACATAAATTCTCGTATACCCCCGTACATACATATACAGGGCATCTTCTAGTCGAGCACGCTCTACTAATGCATTCTTACTTCTTGTTTTCTTTTTGTAAATATTTGTGTATGTAAATTTTTCACAAAAACACGCAAAGCGACGCCAAAGTTGCGCACAAAAAGCATTTTAATGAATGGAAATTTTGGTTCCGTTCAATTGCAAGAAGATTCGTTCCATCATAAAATTTTTAGATGGATTTGCTCATATATTTAATTACTTTGCACAATTTTGTTGTTCTTTTCGGTTAATGTTGGCTTTTTGCGTTTGTGTGGTGAGAAATAAATTCAATTACCTGAGCATATATATATATATACATATATATATATAAACAACTACTCTCAGTTTCTTCTCTATACTAGCTGCACTTTTTGACGTAGATTTCCTTCCCTCGTGCATATATATATATATATATATATATATATATCTTCTCTATTGCACATATCTCGCTAATTGTGAAGGTCGTTTACGTCTGCAGTCCGTTCTGTTCCATTCCGATTCGTACCTTTCGGATGTTTTTATCTGCGCTTCACCCTCGCAAACAAAACGATACAGAATCATGGAATTAATAGAAATTAAACCAATATATATTCATTTAACCCCGCATAACGCACCCCCTGCTCCCCTGTACGCCCACAAAATGATCTCGAAACAAGCCCCAAACAATAATAATCACAAGAATATGAATATCTATATCAAAAACACACCGACGCTGATTTACCCTTTTATAATTATATATTTACTATATCGATATTTATCGAGTATATATTTATCGAATGTCGATTTATCGACTCCACGGTGCGAATGTGGCAGCTAATGAGGCAAGTGTTAGACGATCATTTGATCCATTTGGTAATAATACCTGCGGCATTTTGGGGCACGTTTTGAGTCAATACCTATACAGGACCTTTCAACAAATGGGAGATATATCTATTAGTAGGGATTAGCTTTGCAAACATAATATTTGGTTCATATTTTGTAAAGTCACTCAAGATTTCCACTTCAAGCATAAGATATTTAATCTATTCTCATTTGTAATTCGGTTGGAACAAAAGCGAAACAAAAAAAAAACATTTTTCATAATTTTTGTGCTGTTTTTTTTTTGTTATTTCTTGTTTTGTTGATTTTAATTGCTGCTTAATTTTGAGTTTTCTCGCGTTCTTTGGAATGTTGTTATCATGTTTGCTTCTGGGGCAGACTTTGAAATAAACAAATTCTGGAATATATGTATGTATGTGTTTAGGTGGGTGTGTGTGTGTGTGCGTGTGAGCAGCTAACAACAAATTCAGCTGTCTGTTCTTGTGGAAAATATATAAATATTATTTATGACCGCGGCGATTTTAATGGCGCCATGTTAAATGTGCCATCCACAAATTTAATGCCAATGCTTTATTATTAATACGTTAAGTTTTTTTTTTTTTTTTGGTTGGTTTTTGTGCATAAATGTTTGAATTTTATTACTAAACTCGTATTTTGCATTTTGTGTGTTTGGCTTTGGCCTGCAAAGTTTATTATATGTTTTTATTCATTTCGTCAGCAGTTGTGTGTTTTTTTTTATTTTATTTTCTCAGGTGAGCTGAAAATCCCAAATTGCGAGGGCCGCTCAAATACTTAAAAATTTGTATTTTAATTTTAATTTAATCCCTGCGTTGATGGCTAAGATTTATTTTTTGAGACGATCGGCTATTAAGTGAATATAGTATACAATATATAGATATACGTATATATATATATATATATATTTGATATTTGTTATTTGGATTTCGAATTAATTTTATTCCTTAGGAACTCTTTCACCTCAGCATCGCATCTCTTTTATTTTCTTCCCATTTGCTATACATATTTTTTGTTTTGTTTTTGTCTTGTGCTGGCTTTCAAATATTTCATTCAATTTTCGATGCTTTTGTGCAACACCCACACAAAAGTTTATTTTTAAGCGATTTATAAAAACGTGAGAGCGAAAGAGATGCAATAAGCGAGCGCAAGCACGAGAGAAAGAGAGAGAGAGAGAGAGAAGTAGAATATTCAACACAAATGCAAAATAATTCTTTTACTTTTCGCTTGACCAAATTGTTATTCCTTTTTTATGCGCCGAATTTATTGCGAATGTTTGAACAGGGTATTGTCAAGTTGAGCAAATGTAACAGTCGAAAATTATATGAAAAGCCTTTATATTCTTCACTATATATTCCAAATACAGATAAAATGAAATCGAAATGATCGAAACGATCCCCAATATCGATACAAATCGACTACCGATATCATAAGAAGCCAACATTTTAATTATATATCTAATTAGTCGGGGTTTTATGCACTTTATTAACCATATTTGTAAATGTTGCCACTTACCAACTTACACAGCCGAAAGATCAAGCATTTTCTCGCTCAGCCAAATGTCTTGGTTTTAAAATCGGAGTTCAGAGTATCTGTTCGTCGAGCTCTCTCGACTGGAGCATTCTTACTACTTTCGTCTGTATGCGTGTGTCAAAAATATTGAATGATTTAATTGATTCGTTCCACTCGTGGGCAATAATGCGTAGTATATATATATATATATATATATATCTATATAATATATCGTACATAGTGCTGTTCCGACTTTGACTCCAGATTAGAATTGAGCTTTGCGGCTTTAGCATATTTGTGCATATATATTTTTAGGTTGCTGATGTTTTCTCTTTTAATATAACGCATACGTCACGTTGGGCGGTCGGAAATTACAATTGTTTTTTCTTTATTTTTTTTTTTTTAAATATTCTCTCGGACATACACATAAGCACGAGTGTGTGTGTGTGTGTGTGTCCGTGTGTATGCCTAGCATATTTGGGTTTTGGCTGTGTTGAAAATATTTTCGAAAATATTTTCAGTTTATCGCTGGCATTTAAGGCGTTCAAACGCGTCAAAAAAAATAAAAGAAAAGTAAATTGTGTGTGAAGAAAGTTTCTGTTTTGATAAAGAATTTTCGTTCTAATTAAAAATATGACTTAGCTCGTGATTGAAATGTGCCCGAAGAAAGTCCAGAAAGAGAAGTCTCCTCAAAATTGTGAAATAACGAAAGTTGAATTGTGAAAAAAATACTTTATAAAATATTGCAACTACAGCAAATCTTAAACAAATAAATAAACGCAGGAACCACAAAAAAAAAACCAACAAAATAATCAACGCGGTTAACAACTACAAAAAACTATTTAAACAATATTATATATATATATATATAGTCAACCAAAAGTCATTAAGAATACATATATGTATGCATATATTCTTTCTGCTAAATATAACAAACATCATCAATCAAAATAGTAAAAAAAAATAATAGACTACAATTTTTTTGCGCTTTTTATACACGTTTGCAAGTGCGAACTTAAATCAATAATTACTATATATAAAAATCGCATCTATTTCATCTAAATCAAAATGTAAGTGGTCTAAAAAAAAGTTGCAATCATTTAATTATGACGGAGAAGTCTCCTTGATCAGCATTCAGTCGATCCGTCGAGTCGTATCCGTTTCTCTCTCCCTCCATCCTTTTTCTGCCGGCCGGACCGAATCACTATATTGTACAGATGCCATAGGAACAATCTGTTGTAGTTTTTTTTTCTATCAATTTGCTCACTCCGAGTGGCTCACATAGTATTTATTTCTTATTTTAACTCTAAGCAGCAACGCTTATGCCATGCATCACGGCGACAGTAATATCTTTCACATATATATATATATATATCTGCTTATATGCATATATATATATATATTTATGTCATCCTTGACACTGTCCTATGAACAGCCCGTAGCAGCACGCGATATCAATTATTCGCTAGGGGATGACTCTTCTCTATATTTACCCTCTCAATATTATTAATTTAATATTATTAATTCTTTTAATATTATTTCGTTCTTTCTTTACTTGCAAATTATAAAAAATAAAACCTGAGCAATTTTTTATGCCGTGCATAAGTTGAGTTGTGTCATAAATATTTTTAAATTTTCTGTCATTTGTTTATTGTTTGCGATGCTTAAGCAAATTGTTTGATGCTCTTTGATTTTCGCCAGGTTGATTTTATTTTGCATTTGAATTGTTGCCCTTGTCTCTGAGTCTCTTAGTCGTTCTGCTAAATCTGGCCATGAACTAATCGCAGATGGGGGTTGATGGGTGACTTTAGCTTTTCATTCATGTTTTCCTTCTGTTTTTCTGTTGCGGTTTCTTTTGTTAATTCAATTAGCGGGCACTGAACAAAAAAACCCCGACAAAAAATTGAACAATGTCAGAATTCAAACAAGTGCAGAAAAGCGCTGGTCGGGAGAGCTCGACTAGTGCATACCCTGAACCACCAAGCTGCCAATCAATTTGCTTCAATTCAAATACTGCTTCTAGTTTTGCACAGATTTCAAAATTTGTTATGTCCAAGCAGGCCTTGATAAATAATGTATTATAAAATGTGGAGCAGTTAAGGTAAATGTTACTTATTAATGTTTGCTTGGCTGCCGGTAATTCAGTATATATTATTTCGGTTCAAGTTTTGGTTTAAAAAAAAAAAAAAAACCATTTTCGTTTTCCTCAAAATTTCTGCGAAACACAGAAAAAAAAACAATTAAAATTAAATAATGAATGTGCCAAAGAGTATGAAGTGTTGTATGCGTCTGCTCCGTCAGAGTGGCTGGACACGAAATACCCAGCACCTGGGGACGGCTGTGCGTAATTATCGCATGGATGACAAGGAGTGGCGCGGGGATGAGGGCTCGCAGGTGCAACAAGTTTACGGGGAGGAGAATACATTCGATCCACGCTACAATGATCGTCACTTTAAGATCTATCGGCGCCATGAGATGGCCGCCGCACAGGAATCGGACACGACGCGTCGACGCATGGTGCACGACACCGTGGAACATCAGCGTCGCCAGGAGCGCATCCTGCTCGATAATAAGCGTCGCTGGGAACAGCGCACCGAACCCAAATCACCGGCGATGCTCAATTATGAGCACAAGTATCTGATAGAGGGCAAAAGAATGATGAAGCACCGCAAACGCATGTCCGAGGAGGAAAGGATTGCCGAGGAGTACAGTCGCCAGCGACGCCATCAGCGGATGACCGAAGTGAAACGTCAGGCGCGTGAGTTGCGTGAATCACGCAAGGGCTACAAGCTGCCCAAGTCCGAGTTGAATCGATCAGCCAACGAAGAGTGGTTGGAGAAGCGATCGGCCGAAGATGAGGCCAAATATTGGCATACCTGGACCACCTGCCCAAATGAGCGACGCTGCCAAGAGACAACGGCTGAGGATGCTGACGATGCCGCTCTGGGTGACCGGTCGCGAAATCCACGTACTGGTTTTGTGCAACCCAAACTGCCGTACGACAGCAGCGTGCGTCGCTATCAAACCGACTCCCATCAGCTGGCCAAGACGCACAGCAGCAGGCCAGCACCATCGCTGGCACCACCCGGCAACACATCCGATGAACTGACGCACAATCGACGTCGCCCCACCGGCATCGAGAAACAATATCGCAGGATTCTGAATACGTCGGCGGCGGCGGCAGCCTATCGTCTACCTATGAAATACCCAACCCGAATATTACCGCGTTTCGTCCGTGCGAAGGTGGCTCGGAGAAGTGTGCAGCCACCACGTTATCAATTGTCCATCAGGGCGAATCGATTGCAGCGCCAACGTACGCCCATGGATAGCTTCTCCCGTACACTGGCTGTGAGCACTCGCAATACGCCGTACAGTGAATATACCGGCTATGCCCAACAGACCGTCTGCGATATATGGCAAAATTTTACAGCGGCCCACAATGTCAGGCCCATCGAAAATACCAAGTGTAAATTAGGTTAACCGACCAGAAGACGAATACTAACATTATCCAGAGAGATAATCGTAGAAGATAATCGTAGTTATGGACATGACCCGTATCTCTTCACCGGCATTATCTTGTGAAATTCATCACACACAACGTTTTCAATATAGCTAATCATTTTATGCAATGGACATGAAAATTTTAAACCTTTCATAACGAAAACCATTTTCAATAGGTATAGCTCTTAGTTCTATATTAATACTGCTCTTAAATTATATATTGAAAATTATTATAACAGTCAAAACAAAACTATATTTCCTGCAATGCATCGCCCCTAATTCTGTCTTCCAAATCCAATAGGACATCGTTTTCCAATTGGATTGTCGTAGTCGATAACGCGCCGTTGCCCTTTTCTCCGCCTTCGTTCATCGTTGTGCCTGCCTCTGCTTGTTTAATTTTGCTGGCGACAACTTGCCGGCCGCTGCTGTCGCGACTGTTGCCGTTATCCGCTTCCTCCGCATGTTCGCCGTTATTTTCAACAGTCTGCCGCTGATAGGCGCCGATGCAGACGCCTTGCAAACGTAGCTGCTCTAGTAATTTATTCGCTGAAAATATTTGCAGCAGTTAAAACTATATTATATATCTTTTCTAAACACGACTGACTACTTTACTTTAATCACAACGATTGAGCGCTTCTGTTTCAAGTTGGTGATCATCCAAATGATATCGATCGATATCGATATTATATGTTAAGTACATGGTTGCATGTTAAGTTACAGATGTTAAGTTACACTATGAGTTTCATCTCACATTATGGACTGAAGTTTGTACAATAAACTTGATGCTTTCGTACTTCTGATTGTTTGTTCCTTTTTTTGTTAGCAAAATCTTTGTTTCTTGATGAACTTCTTAGAGTTGACCAAAATATGTCGAATTATATTTATAATCAATTGTGTTCATTATAGCTATCGGTAATCGATTTGTAGCGATTTGTTTAAACAAATTTGAATGCATATTTATTTAAATTTTTGTTCTGCTTGCCTTTTGCAGGTCTGCAGCTGAGACAAATGATGGCCTAAAATGGCGGCTACACCACCAATGCCGCCCGGAGCAAGTAATTTCCAATTAAATGGCAATTCTCCAGAACAGCAGCAGCAACAACAACAGGAACAAGAGAATAATACCAGCAACCAGAGTAGCAGCAACAACAACAATAATAAAACGCCCAACATAGCCGAGGCACTGCAGCAATCGTTTCAATTCAAGGCACTGCTCAACGCCGACGAGAATCAGGAGAGGAACACGAATATATTTATCAAAAATATCAATATCAACACCAATAGCAACAGCAACAGCGATGAGCAACCGAAATCCAGACTTAGCTGTGCATGCACAAATATTAGTATTATGCATCTGTTCCACGAGATGAAGCAGGAGTTTCCCACGCTGCCCGATGCTCTGGTGACGCAGTGCGTCAACGAGAATTGCCATCAGCGCGACAATTGCATACAAATGTTGCGCAAGGAGCTCAGTCTGCATCCATCACCGGTGCAATCGTATCCCGCCAAGGTCGTACAACAGCAACAGCATCTCCAGCAGCGTCCACTGAAACCGTTACGCGCCGCGCCCGCAACGCCCCCAACGGTGACACCAACGACGCCAACAACGACGCCGCCGATGCCGCCAACTGCCCGTCCGCGTCCCACCACACTTAATCTGCAACGTCAGATCAATGCACAGTTGCAGCAGAAGCTACAACAGCGACAGCTGCAACAGCAGCAGCAGCAGCAGCTGCAACAGCAGCAGCAGCTGCAAGCGTTGACACCCCATAAGCCGCTACGTCGTGCACCGCCGCTGCCACCGCTGCCGCCACACAGGCCAGCAACAACAATAGCAACGACAACAGCAGCAACAACAACAACGCCCAGCTTCTCCAATGATTCCTCATGTCTCACCAGCCCGCTCAGCTCCAGCGAGTCTGAGTTATCACTCAACGTTTCCTTATCATCGCCAACGGCAGCAGCGCAGCAGCAGCCGCAGCAACAGCAGCAGCAACAGCAAATACGCTCACCCATTGTACGGCATCGTTCAGTGATTAATTTGCAGCCGGAACCGCCGTATGCACGCGAATTTCTAACGAATGCCGCCGTTGCCAATTCACCCGTTGCCGCCATTTCGCCAACGACAACAACGGCAACAACACCATCGTCCTCGGGACACAGCACGCCCAGCGGCAATCCACGCAAAAGTTTCACCTCTCTGAATTTAACTTTGCGCCAACCGCTGTCGCCGCAGTGCGGCCCAAACAACAACAACAACAATAACAACCACGGGATCGCCGTTCAACCGTCAACGATAGACATTACCGCCGGACCAGCAGCGAGTGGTAACGGCAGCAGCGGCATCACCTATTCGAGCAGCAGTTTCGATGCCCGTCGCGGCACCCACAAGAATTTCCAGCTAACCGTCACCGACGAGGGCAGCGTCTTCACTGCCGGCTGTGTGCGTCCCCAAACACCGCTGTATCCACCCGGCGCCATGCTGGCCAACGATGTTGCAACACCACCATCAACAGCTGCAGCTGCTGCAACAACAGCAGCACAACAGCAACAACAACAGCTGTGGGAGCAACTGGCAACAGCTGCAACAGCCGAGGTGAATACCCAAGTATTTCCATATGCCACGCTGGCACAGAAATATGTTGTCGCCACCAACTACAACAACAATCATCTGCACAACAACAACAACAATAGCAACGACAACAGCCCCAGCGTTACGCATATGCCCCTCTACGAGGGCATCGTTCCCGAATCCGATCGAGCAGGTGAGTTGCCTTATTGCCGAATAGATAACGAAGAATAAATAGAAAGGAGACAGCTGCAAATAGATGCCAGAGCGTCTTCTTAGCCTTGAGATAAGCCAGGTTATCAGTATCGATTTTGTTGAATGTTTGCTGCGTCAAAACTGATAATAATCATGGTTTGACTTCCTATATATTCACGCCAACAAAAGCTTATCGATAATAACAAATTCCAAATATAAGAAAAACCTTGCTAAAACGGTATCCAAATTTTCCACAACGAAATTTTTATGGTCTGTTTTCGGATGGAAAAGCTGAAATCCTGTTCCACAATTAACCTGTGCAGAAAGAACAGAATTGATACATCGGTTATCGGTTATGGCCTATACATATATACGATTTATATTTAGTTTTATTAGGAACTGAAATTAAATCAATGTTGTAAATATAACTTTGAAATTTTGAAAAGCTCAGACATTCTTATCTTAGTTTAAATTCTAGATTAATAGTACATTCGAAGCTTAATGGAGAAACAGCCTGTTGTTGCAATAAATTGGATTTTTATTTACATTTGATAAGAACTTTGAATGGCTTGGTTGGATTATATAGTCTCTTCTCTAAGGTTTTGTGTGTCAAATTAATAATTGATAAGAAACACACTTTTCCCATTATAGACCCGGACGGTCATCTGAATTTGTCAACCCATTTTACTACAAATTTCAGCATTATTTTAAATGTAACAATGAATAAATGTAATTGGAAATTCAATTCTTTGAAATAAGATTATAGTTATTGAGTTCCACACGTTTCGCATGCCAGAAATCGCTTGTTATCTGCGGCATAACATTTGTTTGTGGCTCTTCTATTTGAAAGGGGGTTTTTTGTTTTTTGTTTAATCACTGGCAGTGGCGGTGCCGCCTTATCAGGCAGGCGAGCAATACTGTTTACAATTGATAACAAATTGAATTACGCCCCAAATTTGTTGCGCTCTTTGCCGCTCAGACTGTGGAAAGTCAAATTAGCTGGGTATTCAAATTATAAATGTATTTGCAATTGCGACTAGACCATTCAAGATAAGCTTATTGTGAAACGAAATTCATAAGAATTCTTTGTTTAAAATCTATTTAAAGCAAATAACCGCGTTAATTTGCCCCTTATCGATTTGTGCATTATGTCCGCTTTACGACAATAATCAGTTAACAGCACATACATATGTATACCCCATTTACCTATGCACCAATATACCTTATGGATCGCCCACGCTTCGTTTTATATTTGTTTGCATCTATGTGTGTACATAGAGCCCGGCGCGATATTTGCTGTCGAAATGTCTCTTGTCTGGTTTCTTTGGCCTTTGCACATTTCTCATTTATTGGAGGGACAGTGAACGCTCGCTAATATTGCCAACAGTCGATAATGAATTTAATATTTTTAATATTCGACAGATATTGAATCAATGCTGAATGCAGAATTAAACAATTAAAAAAATAGCTTTATGAATTTTAAAATATTTTGGTTTTTTGATTGAACACTGTTTTTTTTCATGTTTCTCGATGCTTTCGAGTTTCTTTTCTTTACCTCGATTCTCTGTGCTCCATTTTGCATCGTTTTATCGCATTTTATTTATACTACAGCCATTTTGCTCTCTATTCTGCATTGATATTTTTGTTGTTGTTGTTCCGAGACTCGTTCAAGTTCAGGGAAAATATATGCGAGAGAGAATGGAAGAGAGAGAGTTGGATGCAGAGAGGGTGAGATGGAGAGAGAGAGAGAGATAGGGAATGTAAACTATTCGAATTCGATTTCATCCGTTAGATCGTAAATGGCGACAACGTTACGCAGCGTGGGCAGTTAAAGAGCGCTTTTCATATAATGATCATCATGTGATGATAATGATGATAGCTTGTCGCGCTGACATTTAATCACGAGGTCTCCAATATTAAAGCACTTAAAATTCACATTAACGCATTTACATTTTAGCCAAATATTTAAGAGATTTAAATTGGCTTTTTTTGTTGGAATTCTTCGCACATTTCGCCATTAATGAAATAATTTATCAATTAAAATGTTTTCTTTTTTATTTTGCAAATGACGTACAATTTTCATTCGCATTTCTCTCTAGAATAGATGTCGCTATATAAGCATATATCTATATATATAAATGCTCTATATGTCTGGTCGTGTCTGTTCGATCCTCCCTTGGCCCATTGCCCTGTTTGCTATTTCCGCTAGAAATCTATCAAAATGTCTAAAAATATTTGCATGCTTTCAATTTATTTTATTTAAACTGTTTGTCTTTTGTGTGTGTGTATGTGTGTGTGTGTTTGAGTTTTGTTCAAAATCAAATTTTGAAAATTGTTTCAAATCGGGCGATGCGCGCTGCTTATTTTCGGCCGAAATAAATTATTATTAGATTGATTTGTCGGCGTGTTTGTTGCGCATTTTGACTAAATTTAAATTTTTGTTTATTAACATTTAGCTAGCCCAAAAATGCGCGCCATTATTTTTAGCAACAAACAGAGTAATAAAATGTGAGCTATCCAGTCATTTATATGTCCAAATGTATATATATATATATATACATATATATATATGTATATATATATATATATATGAACTATTATTATAAGAAAAATAATTGAAATACACTTTATTTTTTCTATTTTTTACAGTGCATGCGGCGGCAATTGAGCGCCAAAAGACGCGACGCGACAAGCTGGCAAATGCGCTGCGTGATAATAAGAAGCGTCTGCTTAGCCTGGAGCAGGAGATCAACATTTTGACCGAACCGGTGCCGGTGGGCGAATCCGAAAGACTGGATAGAGATATCAAGAAACTGACTGATGACTGTCAGCGGCTGCTCAACATTATCAATGGTATGCATGGCAGAGTCAAACAAACTGGAAAGAAATATCACTCATAATTCATATCATTGCAGATCCGCAACTGAATGGCACTGCGATCATCGCACCCAATTCCAATTCCATGAATCGTCAGCTATCGGCACCAGCCGGAGCACAGCTCCAGCCATTCCAGCAGCAGCGGACAGCCGGACAGCAGGCGCCGCCGACCAGCGTTCAACAACGCAGTCAGATGCCGCCCAATTCGTTGCGGTTGCATTCAGTGCCGTCAATGGCGACGCAGCCACATCTCGATTTTGTGCATCATGCAAGTAGCGTTAGTGCGCCCAGCTCCGCCTGCTTGACGCCACAGATGCAGCACCAGCAGCAGCAGCAACAGATGCAACTGGAACCGCCACCCACCTATGCGCAATACTATCAGTTTCAGCAGTTTCTGCGAGACCAGCGAGCAGCAGCAGCGGCAGCAGCAGCAGCATCATCAGCAACCTCATTACAATCAACAGCAGCCGCAATGGGAGCTCCCCAGCCGCTCGAGGAAGAGGAGGAGTCCCTGTCCGAATCGGAAGTTGACGAAGGCGAGGAGCCACTGGATATGTGGGCCTGCAACTTGTGTACATTCCGCAATCATCCGCAATTGAATATTTGCGAAGCCTGTGAAAATGTTAGGATCCAGCCGGGTATGATACGCATTGTGCATAGTGAAGCCGCTGCCACGCCCACGCCTACGCCTACAATGGCAGCTACAACAGCAGCTGCAGCTTTGCACACGTGATCTCAATGTTGATGATCGCTGGCATGCCCATTGTTTATATAAATACATTTTATATATAAGGATCCTAGCTACACACATATACGTATATATATAAATATTCTATGTATGTGTAACCCAAAGTCCTTTAACATGCATGGGTTGCCAGTTGTTGGCATGTTGGCAACTTTGAAACTGTGATAGCATTTAAATTAGTTTCCAAGTTAAGCAAAGAAGATTTTTGGCTTGCATGCAGCCTCGAAAGACATATGTACAAATGTATGCACATACATGCAAACAATATATGTACATACATACATACATAAATCCAATTATATATAAATAAAAAACCCGAACCTTTTGCTCACTTCAAAGAACCGCCTAAACTAAAACTAATATAACAAATATAAATATATTAACCCTTAAGTAATGTACAACAAGTAGATATGTTCAATTTTAATTAATATTTATGTTAATTGCGTATGCCTCATTATTATTGTTTTGTCGATAGCGCTGTATTACTAAGCAAACAAAGTTTATTATTATTTTAAGCAGCCTGCCTAAATAAAGAAGTCATT
This sequence comes from Drosophila cognata, assembly GCA_035041535.1. Taxonomy (NCBI): domain Eukaryota; kingdom Metazoa; phylum Arthropoda; class Insecta; order Diptera; family Drosophilidae; genus Drosophila; species Drosophila cognata. Next base: position 1,711,176 of record JAWNLC010000451.1, read on the forward strand.
ATTTAAATATTTTTATTGCTGTTGTGCTGTTGTTTATGCTTGTTCCTGTTCGTTGTGTTTGCATTGAATATATTAACAACAATTTGTATTACTTACAGCGCCGATGCTCAATAGGGAGGATATACATATAACGCTATCGCCCGGCGAAAATCGTAAGAAATGTAATAAAGCAAGTTTCTCTCCATCGTACTTATTGCATCTAATTCGCAGGTATTATACACTCCTGGATACTATCATGACAGTCGGCTCAGCTCTAACAATCAAAACTAGACAACATTAACTCACACACAAATATTTAATATTTATTTTTTTCTTTCGTATTCATAATTAAAATATATGTTACAGACGCTGCTGGCAGCGTTTACTGTATATATACATAAACATGTAGGTGCGTAATATCTATTATGCTATTTGTCGATTTTCTGAGTAAAGAATCAAGACTTAGTAGCACATCTAGTGAATTTTAATTGTTAATTGTGTACATTTTGTAAATATATCTATTGTAAAAATACTTGTGTTAGGTTTTCTACAAGAAACACTGCAAATAAACAAGATGCAAATATATTGTAAGCTTTGCTAAATTAACGTTGTAATGTACGAAATTAAAGTGAAAAGAGAAAACAATCGTGCGATGTTTTCCAAATACGGTATGGCTATCGATGTAATTACATTAGATAGTTATATGTGTCATCGATATCGACAGCTCGTGTCGATTCTTAAGCTGTCGATCACATCCATAATAATTGAATATTCTGCACGAGTTTGTTCAGCCGATATTAACAGTTTCCCACACCTAACGACTTCCCGCGCCAGGAAATTGAAACTGATATACAGATGCACCAGTTATAAATTTCGGTGATTTTGGTATTTAGTATGGAGCGTTAACTATTCGATTTCTCGCTACAAGGGACAAGCATCCGAAAGCACATTTAATTAAAGCTTGCAGGAAAACAGCAAGAGCGAATCTAACGAGTGTTAATAAATTCGGGTAAATTTTCCCGTTGCGGTTGCTATCAGTGCCATTAACTTCGGCACAGCCGGATCTCGATTTTGCGCAGCATCGTGCTATACTTATTATACTCTGACACCGAAAGCATAGAGATTTACTGACGATATTTATTGAAGTATATATATGTAAGTATATATGTAAAATTGCTTGTATTTGCAAATAAATTAGATGCAAACATATTGTAAGCCTACAAATTCTTGAAAAATTGTTTAGTCTGACGTCACACAAAATGGCGCGCTATTAACAGAGATATCGCATCTTCGTAATGTGTAATCTAGTTCATTTAGGTACATGCACGAGTTTCAGTTTAGCTGCCTATCGACTTATATATGGGTTTGGAACTCGCTCGCTGCAGTTCTCGTTATAAGTAACCGAATACATAAGTATCGGGCGTCTCTAGCGAATTTAACAAAAAACACAAAATTTTCTTATTGCATTTTTTTCAGTTTGTAGTTTTGCGATGCAGGATTAAACGCCGAAAGTTCTATTAAAAATTGGACAGTGCGTTACGTGTCCATATACAATGCGAGCGCTTCGTCCGTCTCGTTACAAGATGACAACGCCGCCGAGGAAAACATTTTCCTTCAGAGAAGATGTCGCCTACACAGAGGACAACGTATTGATCAGAAAAATATTTCTATACAATGTGCCACCAGAGGTAAGAAAAATCACTAGTCGGTCTACTCGTCGATTTTAATTTCAGCTATGCACTTTATGCATTTTATTCACAGCTGTCGACAAAGCAGCTGGAAGCCTATTTTGTGCAATTTGGTAGACTGGGGCGCTTGCAAATGTTTGGGCCGCCAAGTGTGGCCGGGGCCAAGTACAAAGGCAATAGGATCACAACCAAAACGGGTTTCATCCACTTTGAAGATCCACGTTGTGCTGCCAGGTGAGTACAAACAGACCATCTAAATATAAATGTCACAAATCTTCCACCCCACAGAGCATTGAGGAATATGGTGCATTATGTGTGTAAACATCGTATATGCGTCCAGCCCAGCGATAGTTGGCATCAGCCCGATGCCTTTCGCCCGCTATTTGTATTGGTGCCCCCACCCGACGAGCCAATGGCTCCCATTATGATCCTTAATGATCATTGCCTGGAGCATATCTTGCGTCTGCTGGTGCTATCCGATCGCGTCCATTTTGCGCGCACTTGCGTCCGTTTTGAGAACGCTTTCCAGCAGGTGTCGCCAGCTCTCGACCAATGTGTGAAATTTGATGATTTTATGGATATGACAGTGTGGGATGTACGTGAATTCTTCAAACTGTCGGGCCATCACATTAAGCAGCTCGTTGGCGTTATACCACAGAGGCATTCGAAGCGAATTTTTGAATTTCTGCACCATTGCACCAATTTACAGAAGATGAGCATTACGGCAACGAAACTAACAGCTCGCAAAATGTACAAGACATTCGACAAGATGGATCAGCTGCAGGATTTGCGACTGCGCGCTTGCGAGCTAACCGATGATACTCTGCTGGCACTGGAGGATTTGCCGGAGCTCAAGAATCTAGATCTGTCTAACAATGGGAAGCTGAGCGGACTGCATATGAATCGTTTGCCAGTCTCCCTTGAGTCGCTGACATTGACAAGTTGCTCGGGTCTGATATCGAAACTGTTTCCCAAAGTTTGCTGGGCATTGAAAAATTTGAAGGAGCTACACGTGAGAGGCATCTATTCAATTGGGCCGTCCTTCAAGCAGTTGGTTAGCACAGATTGCTGCAGCGCCTTGGAGACTATCTCGGTTAGCATTGGCAACACCTTCGGCCCATTAAATCAGTACGAGTACATTGCCAAGCTGCCAAGGGTCCAGAATATAATTGTGTACGGCAATGAAGGGGACAGGCTGCGACCCGAGCTGTTCGCCTGGCTAGAGAAATTCAAGTCGAAGCAACTACAGCGCTTGCAGGTGCATGGCCCGAACTGCATCACTGCTCTCAATATACTGAATATAAGCAACCTGACCGCATTGAAAACACTCATGTTGCCCAACAACGATGCAGTTGACGACCGTGCTATGGAGATGCTGGGTACACTCCAAGAACTGGAGGAAATCAATTTGAAATGTTGTCCCAAGATCAGCGACAATGCTGTGCTACGCTTGATACTCAATTGCCACAAGCTCAAAATGTTGTATCTTGATTATTGCCCCTTGCTTACTGACAAGCTATTAACTGATATTATTTTCAAGCTGCGCTTTCAAGTGCATCAGAAGCATGTGAAGCGTCCGCTGCCCGTCAAGATGAATGTGTATGGCTGTCGGCTGAATGAGAGCAGCCTGAAAAATGAGGAAGTGGCTGCTAAGGACATCATTGATCTATCGTTCTCATTGCCATCATCGTCATCGCTCGCCTTTTTCGATTTGTCTAATCTTTTGCCGTGCAATCACAATGGTTACTTAGCCGACGAACCAGGCAGGCCAGGTTTGTTCGGTGTTCCAATTGACTTTTCCGACATGTGCTATGACGGTGATTTCGATGCTGATGACGATGAGTTTGAAGATGAGTTTGATGATGATGATGAGGATTTCTATGACAGCGAATATGATTATGATTCGGATTCGATTTTCGTTGGTTGGCCCCCTCGTTGGAATTTACATTAAGAGTCGAGTGCGTCAATTATGAAGTTGCTGTTTGTTGCCAAATATCACAAATATCGTGTGTTATTATGAAAAAATGTATTAATTAATCGAAACACAAAACGATCAAATCGTTTAACTTGGAAATACGCTTGTTATTGAATTCTGTAAACATTTCAGTTTATTATAATTATTATTGTTTATACATATACATATACATATACATATGCGTGTATGTTTATAATTTAATACATTTCGTTTTATATAGTTTAAGGTGAAGTTTGCTTTATTTTATTTATTTAAAACCATCTCTCTAAACGCTTCTCAATGCTGAAAACCTAAAAGTCGTTGTTTATTGTATTGTAAGTTTAATTAATAAGTTAATTTCACTTTGTTTCGAATTAGTTTCTTTGATTAAGCGCTAACTGGATTAAGCCATTTGAATTTGTTTCTTTTCTTATAACTTTAACAAGCAACATTTAATTGACTTGGGTTTTGGGGGAATTGCACCAAAATTGAACAAGTATAACAAAGAATATACGTATTAATTATAATATAATTATGAACTACGAATTTGTTCCGGTGTAGACAAGTAGAATTAATAATCTCGTAAATGTATTTATGTATGTTGAAAGCATACTCAATTCAAACTAGCTAACGAATAAACAACTATCAAAATAACACAAAACATAATACTTTGTTCAATGTGAGATTTATGAAGCTTCACATATATATATATATATATATATATATATATCGCTGTCTTATGAAACGTGTTTTAGCAACAACAATTGACGTTTTGAAATTGCTTTAACATTTTCGCATTATATAAATATAAGTTTATAAGTATTAAATTTTTAAGTTAATTGATTTAAGGAAGTTCAAAAACAATTGTTTGAAATTTTTGTGTTTAAGTTGAGACTCAATCTTAGCCAAATTGGTGTTAATAAATGGTATATATATATGGTGTGTATAATTAATTAGTTGCTGTCCACTGGCCTCTCTTCTTCAAAAGCTGAGCAAGGAGCAAAGATTAGGATCAAGTATATATATATGTATGTGGGGGAATGCTTGTTGTGGTTCACATGAGGCACACAGGACATCAAAGGACTTGGGTCTAAGCTAAAGCGCAATGCTCTTTCGCACTAAATTAAACATTCTATTATAGTCAACATGTTGTATGTTTCTATGTATATGTCTATATATATATATATATATATTCTGATAAATTATTGTACTCTCTTGCATAATTTGTATGAACTAAATAATGTAATTGTCCGATTGCTTGCCTATATCAATTTTTGAGTATTTCTGTTTCCATTATTTTTCCATTTTCTTATATTTGGATGCGTGTTTTGCGTTGTTGCCAATTTTTATTTGGGTGTTTAGTGTTAACTTAGAGTGGGACATGGTGGCCAGCCTCATCATCGAGCATTTCGACAAAGGCGCGCGGCACCAGGCCCTTCATCAGTCCCTGCTTGCCGTACATGTAATCCTCGTTCACCGGCGAGCACTCAGTTACGAAGATGACCTGCAAAGTGTGTGTGTTATTAAATCGTTTAGTATTTTGTTGGGGGTTGGGTTGCTGGTAGTCACCTCGTTTGCGCTTAGATTCAATTCGGTGTGATCCTTGGCATCGTAGGAGCAAAGGACGCGCGCACGCTGCATTTGATCAGTGCTCACGTTCATGGATTGCATGGATTGATTTACTTTGTGAGCGATGCCGCTGCTGCTGTTGCTGTTGTTGGCGTTGCCAGCATTGCGTGCTCCGGCGGCGGAACTCGATTTGACCGCATCGTAAAGATCGAGTGGTGTATATGGTGTTGGGCCTCCCAAGCTGATGGAAGACGCAGAGGCAGAGTTTTGTTTTAAAATGACTTGACTTGTTTTTTGGGACGGAGGAGGAGGGGCAAATGTTGCTAACGAAACCGTTGACACAAACAACCACAACAACAACTTAACAACGACTAATCGAATAACTAGAACAACTTATGTGCAAATTAAGTGTACGAATTGTTGGCCAAAGCTCATTAAAATTCTGCTGCTTTTGCAGGAGACTTCTGGACACTCGGACAATTAATAGTGATAATAATAGATTTAATTAATTAAACTGTCGTTATGGCGCTCGTATCGAATTCGATCTCAAAGTCTTCCAGCAGATGCGTGAGCGCCTTGACTGGCCCAATATCAATGCTCTGATAGCCATCCTCACTATCACGATCTCGATCTTGTTCTTGACCATAATCGCTATCTAATGCTTGTGCAGTGGCATTGGCAATGGAATCACATGAATGCGCCGAAATAATGCTGGGAGGCCCATCGACATCCTCGCTATTGATGCGCAGGCGTGGCTTGCCGGGCTGCATTCTGGAAGACCACAAAACATACACAACAACAATACAAACTGGCGCTCCAAACAATGCCTGGACACAGTGCAAGATAAATGCAATAGATACATAGATAGATAAATAAATAATTACATAGATAGTGCCGACTACTCAAGTGCTTAATTTATCTACGTTCTTGATTCCAATCCGGAATGTAGTTGCTTGGAATTGGGTTTGTTTTTTGAGAATTTCTCAAGATTGCTTTAAGAACTCATTTTGCATTTATTCAAAAAAAGACCACAGTGCTTTGAGTAAGTACGAAACGTTCTTAAAGTTATCCCAAAACGCACTCGCAATCTCAAGTCATTTGAAAATGAGCAAGAAGAAAAACATCTTTCGTTTACTTACTTGGCCAGCTCGCGCTGCAGTTGATCCATAACGTCGCCGCACTGTTTGTAGTATCGCACCTGGCTCTGGATGAAGGCGTGCAGATGACGCAAGTGGGATGCCTGCGAGGTGCTGATGCCATCCAGCAGCAGTTTCGTTATCTCCGACTGGCGATCGAATTCGGCCTGGGCCACACGCAAATCCCGCTCCGCCTTCAGCGAATGAACACAATTTTTATTAGAAATAAATTTTAAAAAAATATATAAAATGTAATATTTAAAATAACAAAAATTAAAAGAAAACAACGCATTGATGAGGCGGTTGGATACCTGTTCGAAGACAGCTTCTGGAGAGATACCATCTTTCTATTAACATATCCACAAAGCGGCACACAAAAGCAGAAGAGTTCAAATCCAAAATAAGCTTATTGCTAAACATGTATTTATTTGCATACATATATATATATATATATATATATATATATCTGCTCTATCAGATCACTCACCGCCTGCTGGCCGAGCATGCTGCGCGCCTTCTTCAAACGATTCTTGCACGCATCCAGATCCAAGCTGCAAGAAGATTACCACACAACAATATAGAAATGTATAAATATACATAAATATTACACACTTGTTGTGTTTATTCATATTTACATTTTTTCTGAGAATGCAGCAATGACTTACCGCTTGGTCTCCAGCAGGCCGCGCTCCTTGCTGATGGTCTTCATTTCGCCATCGAGAAATTTGCGCAACGGTTGCGTAAAACAAATGCCCGATGTGGCAATGAAATCGTGCTCACACTGTCCGAGCTTCTGCTCGGCCTGGCCGGCTTTGATGAGGGCCTGGCCGTAGGGCATGTCCTGGCCAAAGTCTCCGCCTGCCTCGATCATGTCCAGTGCCAAATGCTCCAGATTGCTGATACGTTTCGGTTTCGATTTCTCAATCTTCTCGAAAATATAGTCCTCGACACGATTCTGTGGATTTGGTATGAGTACCGTTTCGGTGTCGCGCACAAGTTTCTCCGTCCATGATTTTGTGAGGTCGGCGCGTTCGGCCAGATTCTGAAAGTGTATATCGTATTCGGTGCGCTCGGTGGTGCCCAATTTCTCTTCGGTTAGCTGCAAAAGGGCAAAAAGTCAATCGCAATGCGCAGAACCATTGAAATTCCACCACACTCTAAAACAGAAGTATTTCCACCTCCTCAGCCACATTCACATCCACCTCCACCACACCCAGACACCCAGCCACCCACATCCCCACACCCTTGCAACACACAACAAAGTTGTGGTTTGTGGCTTGCATCAGCATCAGCTTTATTTACCTGCACTACGCGTGATATTGTGCTGCCCGCCTCCTTGACCAGGTTTTTCACATTGAAATTGGGCAAATTTATGTTCATTTTTTATTTCGTTTGTTTTCAGTTATTTTGAATCAATTCAATTAGAAAATTATGCGCTTGGTAATTCTGGTTTGTATTTATCAATAGTCTAATGAGAAAGCTGAGCTGCTGTCCAATCGATATCCTGTGCGTACTTTACTATCGATAGTTTAGCTACACACACAAAGCGACATCTAACGGTAGATATTGGGCAACATCGCGGCGAATTCATTTGAATGCAAGAGAAAATGCACAAATAATTAAATAAATGTGATTTGTATTAAATGTACGCATATGTATGTACATACAAATATTTTTCAAAGCGACATGGCTCTTTCCGTTTCGCGATATTATCATATGATGTAAATTCCAGGCATGGCTGACCTAATTATCGACGGTTATTTAGACAAAAATTACATTAGTAATTTCCATAATTTTGCGAACTATAAAATAGGTGGCTAGCGGCTCAGCTTCTTTAGTCTAGTTGGATCTGTACTGAGTTTAAATACTTATACGTATTAAGAGCAAAAATGTTACCTAAAATTATTTACGCTATATCCCTATTATATATAGCTGTGCTGCAATGTGATGGCAGACTTAAGCAGGGTCAGCTCGACGAGCTAAGGTGTGTGTTTTTCGAAATTGATTTGTATATTAAGGATTGTATAGCTGAAGCTCCCTTATTACAACATACACAGAGAAGAACTCAATGAGTTGAATGAGAAATTCAATAACTTGACAGAGTTGGACATCAATCAGAAGACATGCCAAGTGGGACAGACAAAGCAGCCCCACTTGCTCAATGAGATATTCAATAAGTTGACAAGTCTGGAGAGCAACATCGACTCATTCAGATCAGAACAAAGAAGGCAGAGCGCTTTGCTGAATGAGCTGATGGGTAAAATCAAAGGATCGCCCACTGAACAGATTGCGCAGATCGAGACTGAGGATAAGAATGAGAATGCGGGAAGCGATGAGTCGACAAGCGTGAAGCCAAGTCAGTACTCCACTGGCTGTACAGAAGCTGCAGCTCTGAGTGGTTGCAGTGGCACCTATGAGATACTCGTGCCCAGCTACAGTCAGCAACCGTTTGAGGTTAGGTGCGATGAGGTGATACAGGGCGGAGGCTGGACAATTGTGCTGAGACGTGTGGATGGCAGTGAAGACTTCTATCGCTACTGGGAGGAGTACAAGACGGGTTTCGGTAGATTGAGTGGCGAGTTCTTCATAGGACTTGAGAAACTGTATCAAATGACCAAAGCCGGGGATCAAGAATTGCTCGTAACCATGGTGAACATGAATGGAGAAGAAAGGTATGCAATTTATGATCGATTTGCAATCGAAAGCGAACAGGAAGCGTACAAGCTGAGCACATTGGGCAAATACTCCGGAGATGCGGGTGACTCCTTGCGATCTCATAGGGATCGAAAGTTCACAACACGGGATCGGGACAACGATGCTGCCTCATACAACTGTGCTGAAAAATGTCAGGCCGCCTGGTGGTACATCTCCTGCTATTACAGGTACCATATACATATAGATACATATATCAACTACATATATATTCCTCAGCAATCTGATGGGACAATATAACTGGAAATCACGTGGCTTTGACTGGAACACCTTTACCAAGAAAAAGGGCACCTTAACAGGAGCCCAGATGATGATCAGGCCGAGAAGAAATTCCAATGTGAGTTTGACGACAGAGGAAAACAACAACGAACCATAAATGTATATGTTGTTCCACTAGAAGATGTATCAAAATCTTAAGAAATGGATAAGTTCTTGACTTGATTACGTTTATTCTGGAATAAATGAACTCATTTTATAATAAATTAGGGAGAGAGAGAGAGAGAGCGAGAGAGAGAGAGAGCGAAGAGAGAGGGAAACAAATCAGGATCTTAGATTGGATTGCGTTTTGACATAGGAATCTCGACTCAAATTCAGATGAGCAATATCATCTCAATGTTACAACATAGACATACCCGATAAGAAAGTTATGATTTCTTAAAATAAATATTATGTTCTGGATATTCTCTGGCTTTTCTAGTAATATGCTGGGAATAAGTTGGAGTAAAGCTATTGGATAACTTCAGCTCGGCCAAAGACTTACAGAAATCTATCGAACTACATTCAAGGATTAAAAATAAGAAATTTCTCGCTTTAACGCTTCCATCTAGGATGCATATGTCCATATTGAAAAGGTAAAGGACACCGCTTAATGATTTTCATTTTATAATATAATATTCTTATGCCTAGTTATCAATTTTAAAGGGTCATCATTAATACGTTGTCGGGGAAGATTCGCATCCGGCGATGGGGGGGAACAGCAGGCGTAGCAAGGAAGTCGCTATGTCGAGGGAGAACCTGTGCTCCCACTTCCAGCAGTGGAGTAGACTAATTAATTTGTTTCCAGAAGCCGCCGCAGTGGCAATGCAACCACTTGTTGCACCACGCCTTCAGAGCTGATGTTTTGGCCACTTTGTTGGCGCTGTTAACGAAACCGCAACGGGCGCATCTGCGGATGGTGCTGGGATTGGCGCCCAATTGGAGATTGCTGACGCCATCCTTGACACAATTGGCAAAGACCACTTGCTCCATTTCGATGTCCTGCAGGCCGACAGGCTCCACCAGCGAGGTGAATGTCAGCTGGCCGGACTTCACTGCCGCATATCCCTGGGCGCTGAGCAGTGTGGTTGGATTGTGCCTGGCCAGCTGGGGAATGAGCAGCTGCTTGGAGAGCAGACTACACTCGTCGAGCAACATTTCATCCGGCTCAGCAACATTCTGGGCGAGACGTGTGAGCAGGCGAAACAGGATGGCCAGCACATCAATGTTCTCCATCGTCTTCGTATAGACGGGCAGACACTGCGGATTGAGCACACCCCAGATGCGGATCATGACGAGCAGCTCTCGCAGACTGCTGATGGCGACAATGTCGCGACTGATGTCATAGCTGCCCTGCCGTTTCCCAGCCAGTTTGCATTTGATGACCTCGTCGGGCAGACGATTGAGCATGTTCAGTGCCAGATCTGTCACCCATTGGATGAGCTGTTGGAGACTCTGCAGCATCATGGGCTCCACGGTGAAATCCTTGGGATCCAGATTCAACATTACATTATCCACATCCGGCACCGATTCGCCAAGTTTCATTGCCAAATTATCGGCGGGTCCCTTGTCCTGGCAACCCAAATCGGAGGGACGCAACAGGCTCTTGAATGTGGACGAGATCGCGTGCAAAATGATGAGATTATCAAACTCCTGCTGCTGAGCACGGCACAGATTGCTCTTCAATGCCAAAAAGTTGGCATAGTAAAACTGGCGCACATTCGACGGTTGTCGCGTAAAATTCTCGGTTAACTTCTCCACGAGCGCCTCCAGATTGCCCAGATTGAGGAGCAGCACATCGCTCGCATCCACACCGGTCACAATGCAGTACTCGAGGAGCAGCAGCAACAGTTGCATGCCGCCCGCTGCACTCTGCTTGAGCAGCATTGGCGTCTGCATCGCATGCAGCTGCGCCTGGCTATCGAAGATGAGCAGCATTTGGCTGGTGGGCGTCAGGTCGGCGCACACAAATCTGGCCACATCGCTGGCATCGTTGCCGCTGCTGTTGCCACGCTCGAATTGTGTGTGCTGCAGCTGCTTTAGGGTGCCCGGTTCAAGCACCTGAACGCTATTATCCTGCAGGATCACATACAGCTGCTCGCAGTCGCCGGCGAGTCGCGTGCAGCACAACTGGGCAATGTTTGCGCCCAATTGCAGCTTGGCCACCTGCTCCCAACTCTCACAGTCCACAGGTGGTTTGCTGGCGCCAACTGAAGCTGAAGATGCCGCTGATGTTGCCAGTGCCGACGATGACGACGTGGCTGCTGACGAAGCTGAGGCGGATGACGCTGATTGCTGCTGGAGCAGCGCGTGCACATTTTGATGGCGTCGCGTCAGCGTCCACTGCTCGAGCAGACTGCCCGGCTCTGTGGCGCCAAAGACCACATAGATGACATCGTCGTTGCCCAGCCGTGTCCACAGCAGCTGCGAGATGCGACGACTGCTCTCCAGCGGCTGCAGAAAGATGCTGGCCAGCGACTCCGATTTGATGCTGATGCGATTGCCATCCTGTTGCAGCGAAACCTGAAAAAGAGGAACAAATTAATAACATACAAGGGATAATATCAAATAACCTTAGACAGCACCTTGAAGCAGTGGACGAGCTGCTGCTGCTGCTGCCAGCCAATGCTGTAGGCAATGTTGAGGGCGCCGCTGGCGCTGGCCAAAATGCTGCAGTGTTCGATATAGCTGCGAGAGATTCCAATGCTGTGCGTGGCAGGAATCAATTCTATTTGCTCGCCGCTGCTGCCACTGCTGCTGCTGTTGCCACTGCTGCAACTGTTGCTGCTGTTGTTGTTAGTAACGTGGAGCGTGGCGGGATCGGGCGGAGTATTGCCAGTGGAGGGCTGCTTCTGCAGCGGCGACAGCGTAAAAGCCGCCAGCAAACCCGACGAGGTCAGCAGAATACAGCCCTCGGTTGCGACGTTACCAAATCCGATCAATGTGGGCCGCTGATCGAGACGCTCAAATTTCTCCGCATAGTAGATGTGATCCTTTTTCTGGGCGTTGAAGTGGACACCTTTGCCGTTGTGAAAGAAACGCGCCTCGATGATGTCCTCGCTGGGTATGTGGGCGAAATAGTGCAGTTGCCACACATTCAATGCGTGCTCCCTCGGCTGCCAGATCTCCACGCGACCCCCAATGAAGCCCAGCAGCAGTTGTTCCCCACTCGCACTCCAGGCGAGCACATTTATCAGGGATTTGGAGACGCAAACTTTGTAATATTGCCAGGGCGTCACAATGTCGCAGACATAGACGTGTGTGGAGAGACTCTGCAGTGCGCTAAATGCGATTATGTTGCGCGAGGAGACGGCGCAGAGCACGACCTTGTGCGGGAAGACGCTGCAGTCTTTGGCATTGCCAAACTCTCGTCGACTTTCCACTTTATACAAAATTGTCATCCTTTTTGTTTTCGAGCGAAAAGCGGTGCACTTTTTGCTAGTGATGCGCACGCAATTAATCGATAATTACTGGGCGTGCGTGTGAATGGCAAAAAATACTGTGTGCTGATAATAACCCACCAAACAAAAACTAGAATTACACAATTAATTAGACAATTTAATTATGATTTTTTTTTGTGTACCCACGCTGATAAAAGTTCCACAGCTAAAAAGTATAAATCCAAATATTTATACATGCTAAAAATCGTGGCTTGGTAGATTTTACCGATAATATATATTCGAAACTCGGCTGCTAATGCATTTCTATTCTTTTTTTTTGTGCTTCTCTCTACTATTAAAAGACATTTACCAAACTTCTTAATATATTTTAAGCATATTTCATTGATACGTTGTCATTAAGAAACAAGTGAGCTAGTGAGAACAATCGAAATATTACTCGCTTAAATGAACTAGTGTGAACAACAAACTGAAGCAGATGAACTTGTGAAAGCCGATAAGCTGACTCACGTGAATTTGTGGTGCCAATATATTGTATTCGATAAATGCACTTCACTTAAAAAATCTTTAACAATATGTAAGCATTATTATTTTTTGTTGCTGTTTGCATTTGTTTCTAAAACCAAGAAACCGGCTTTGTGTTTAACATTTTATTCGTATATTGTTTATTGAGTTTATTGAACTCTCGAACGAGCGTCGTACATTAACTTAATGCAATAAATACGAATTAAAAATTACAAGTTATGAATTAAAAATGATCATAATGCACTTAAATAAAGTAAACTAAATTAAGCTGAAACTAAACTAAGTTCACGTAGCGCAGCCCCTTGACGAGGCTGCCGCTGAAATTGTCGCCATCGATGAACCGGATGCCGTCGACGAGGCACGATTGAAGGCTGCAAGGGTATTCGGCGCCGAAGGAGCTGCTCTCCCAGCGCAACTGGAGGACATAGGGCACCTCGGGCGTTAGGACGCAGGCGGAGTCGCGGCTCCAGCACAGATGTAGATCACAATTGTATTTCGTTGTCTGGCCCTGGATGCAGTGCGTCCATACAGGCTCACCCGGCTCCCGGCTGCCATCGTCAGCATACAGCTCGAGACGCAGCGATTCGCGATACTCCTGCGGATGGTGACCAGTGTGCAGCTGCGGCGGCGCCAAGCGACTGTTGAGCACCAGGCCCAGCACAGAGATGAAACGGGAGCAACGCAAACCCACGCGCCACGTATGCGATTCGGCATCCAGGGTGAACGGACGACAAGCCTTGTAATAGCAACGCTCGACGAGATTGGCGGGTGCTGGATGATCCCTTGGCAGCTCGCCCTGGCATGTTTCCACCTGCCAAGTGGATGCCGCATCGGCGAGTGCGCCAACATCATCGCACTCCTGCTGCGTCCACTCGTAGACATACCAGAGGAGCAGCTTGTGCGGCTCCTTGCTGGCGGCAATGATCGACTTGACGCACTCCTTGGAGACGTGCACATAGTGCTCCTTCAGGTAGCTCATGTACTGCACATTGTTCACACAGCAGCGCATAAAGAAGGACATGCACACCTCCAGCAGACGGTCCAGGCCCATGCAAACGCTCAGCTCCAGCGCCGGCAGCACATTGGAGAAGCGCAATTTGCGACTGATGGCCAGCAAAGAATCCGCAGTGAGCTGATCCAGCAGATACTTTTCGGCGGCATAGTAGAGCTCAATGCACGCCTCCAGCTGCATGCACTCGAAGTCGACACAGCCCGTGTATATCGATTCCAGCAGCACCTTAAAGATCGGTGCACTTATATCGGGTATTTCAATCTCCGGCTCCGGTTGAAGCTGCTGCAGTGGGCCGTAGAACATGGCCTCGAAGACCGGACTGGCAGCACTCAAGATCAGCTTGTGGCCCTTGAGCAGCTCCTCGCACACATGGAACACACAATCCGTGTGCTTCTCCCCGTGCAACAGCTCCGCATATCGCCGGCCCAGCAAGCTGCCCCCATTCGACGACTCCTTTCGATGGACAACACCCAATTCATTCATCTATCATAAAATATAAAAAAGATATAAAAGCCAAAAGTAAGTCAGAGAAAACACTGACTAGAAAACCTGTTCCTAAGGTAAAGCCCAGCTAATTTCGTTATTAAACCAAAAATGTAGAAATTCTTTTTTTTTAACTTTGGTTTTCGGTTTCGCCTCTCCCTCGTTTTGCATAATGTGAAGCAAAATCTGGGCATGCCTCTACCCCCTCCAAACATTGGATCCGGACTATACATTTTCGAGTACGCAGTAATTTTATCTTAGTAAAAGATATGTGATAAGATATAGATATCAAGATCAAAGAACTTTATCGCTAAAAACACTTCGCTGCCGAATTTATGTCAATCATAATTTTTTTTTATGTGAAAAGTGATAAATTTATCACTATAAAATAATTAAATTAATTATAAGGATTTATAATAAAGAGAAATCAATTTTTATCATGTGAAAGACGATAAATTCATCATTTTATATACGAAATGTCAAATTGAGTGATTTATAATAAAGGGAAATCGTAATTCTATATATGAAATATCAAAATTAAAATTGAATGCTTCACTCTGCAGAGCAAATGTGTTAAATTAATAATTTTAAAATACTAAAATTCAGATTTGACGACTTAAAAAGAGCACTTTTTGTTCTCCAAAATTATATAAAATGAATCCAAAATAGAAATTTCAGTCTTGAACCCTGAACATCTATTAAATTAATAAATAATACTAACTTATTTTGTAGATTTGTAATCTGTGCTGCTGATAAGCGTTGAGTTGAGCACCTTAAATTGCATCAGCTCAATAATAATATGACATAATTTCTGGCGAAATTCAGTTGAAATTCCTTTTCCACCATTTATACTTATTTTATATATTTTGTTTATGAATAATATGCACGAACACTATGAAAAAGCTTGCTGCCGGCTAATTGTGATTTCTTTCAGCGTGTGCGCGTGTGTTTTTGTGACTTATTATTTATATTTTGCACATAGGCAATAAATAACCGGTTTAAAGTTTTAAGTGTTTACGTAGATGTATCGATGACATTACAGGGCACTGTTAACGAAATTTCCCAGAGGTTTTAATGTACGTGTATTTATGCTTACGCAGAGCATGGCTTTAGAATCTCGCAGTGGCTGCAAATATTTACCTTTCTGATTTAGCAAAGCTGCTGCGCAGATTGTTTTTGTTTTGATGTAGAGATCGTGAATCGTAATTGGAAATACTTCGAATTTATATAAGCACGTTTTTTATTGTTATTGTATTTGAATTTTTAAATTCTTTTGCGTTGAACACAAATCACACCTTTTAGCTGCACATAATATTAGCTGGCACTGTGACAAATGATCATGAGTATTTATAATTTAATTTACAATGCTAAAAAATACTTTTGATTTTCTCTGAAGCGTATTCGTTGAGATTTATTCTGTTAAGCATTCTATTCTATGCGCTGCAAAAGGAGCTGAACTTGACCGATTTGATCAGCTGCTGTCGCAGCGATCGCAATTGACAGAGAGCAAGAGAGAGAGATCAGACAAACATACAACCACTCAGCGCGACGCGCCACCTTCAACTGAACGTAGAACTCGGAGAACACAGACACTCCACTCTTTCTCTCTCTCTTTCTGTCTGGAAGCGAATGACGTTCTTGCTCATGGTGAAATTATACATAATTCCACCACTCTCTCTTTCTTC
The DNA here is from genome assembly GCA_035041535.1 of Drosophila cognata. NCBI lineage: Eukaryota > Metazoa > Arthropoda > Insecta > Diptera > Drosophilidae > Drosophila > Drosophila cognata. Next base: position 1,727,572 of record JAWNLC010000451.1, read on the forward strand.
TTCTCAATCATGCTACTGAATTGCCGGCCATGAGAGCCTCTATTTATTGCTTAAGAGAAAGCAATGGGCAGGCGCGTGCAAATATATAGTTCTTTTGTAAAGACGCACAGTTTAGTTAATTTTTGAACAGCTCACAGCGATTATTAAATAAGAGCAACAACATACAGATAACATTGATAAATTATACACGCTTCTGGTGACGGCGACGCAGCCTTGAACCCTTTAATAGTCTCTTAAACGGACAAAGTTATTTCTGTAACTCATAAAAAAATAAAGACACTACACTACAAACAACTGGTGGCATATTCAAGTGTAGCAACGTTTGTTTGCCGTTGAGTTTTAAAATTAATTAAACTTACTTTCTCACAACGAGAAAACTGAAACTATTTGTAATTTAAATTGTATAAGAATGTGAATTTTTAGCTTTGAAAATTATTAAATTTCTACAAGCATTATTTTGAATAGAGTATTGAAGTTGCGACTTGATGAGCAGCAGTTTTTTTAAGACATATTTGAGTTGTTGCACCTGGAAGATGCCTTGGCTTTTTGTGGCTTTACAAACTGGTATATTGGCCAATCTTCTGCAGACCAGGCCTATTTATTCCTATTTTAATCTCTCTCGCTCTTGCTCTCTTTCTATCCGAGTTTTTTCTTTTGCAAAGCCATAAAATGATCTTTTGATGTTTCGATTTTAATTTAAATTTCCACTTGGTTTAATCGGCATGTGTGCAAATAATAATAATAATTATAATAATATTCATATTATACAATTTTAATTCTACAGGCAGCAACTAATATATTTTAAATGTTGCGGAAGTAAACAGCAAATAACTTAGGAATACAGAGAGAAATGTTTTTGTATATATTTATAGTTAAATATGCATGTGTGTGTATGAGTGTGTGTTAGGTATGTGTGTGTGTAGTTATGGCATATGGGTGCCTGCACTTAGATAATATCACGTGGTACACTCAAGAAGTGTATGGAATTGGACACATGATGGGTGATGTCCGTCAACGTCTCCTTGTGAACGCCCCCAAAAAGAATCAATTCCCCATTGCCCGCTATCAGGCTGGACAGTATGAGGCGATCCGGTGCACCGGTTAGCACACCAAAATCCTTGTACTCCACCCAGTCGAGCCCGGGTTCACAGTTCGGATCCGGCTGCAGTAGACTGGAGATGTCGCAGACGAACAGGGATTGCACATTGCAGCGCAGACGCTTGGGCGAGGGGGCACGCAACATTTGCGGCTCGACGTGGGCGGGTGCACTGCGTCGCGAATTGCGTATGGCATTCATTTTCTCCTCCATGCGACGGATGCGTTCGCTGTGATCCCGCGACGCACTCCGCGAACGACCGGGCACATTAAAAGCGGCCATGCGAAAAGGATCCTAGAGGGAGATAGAGAGAAAATATAAAAAAAACAGGTCAAAGGGTATTTAAAGTTAACAATTGCAGTCGGGCGTAACCGCCTGCAAAATACTCTGATACCAATAAGTAATGACAGCTGACAACAGGCCAAACATTGTTTCTTACTGATCTTTGACGACAGTATATGTAAAAAAAACTAGCGCTCATACGGAAGGACAGACGAACATCACGATGGACATTGTATCTTTGGTATCAGAGAGTGCTATGTAAAAAGGACGCCGCCGAAAGTAGACTCACTTCGAAGTGTTCGTCAAAGCGTTTGGGCAGCAGTGGTTCGTTGTCGCGGCAACGCAGTGCCAGGTTACGTTGCAATCGCTGTGCGGCATCCGCATCGCCATCGGCAGCTGCTGCAGGAGCTGCTGGAGCTGGTGGTGCTGCTGCTGGAGCAGGTGGTGAATGCAAATCACTGAGTCGTCCCGAGCGTGGTTGAAAGTGATTGTTGTTGTTGTTGCCATTACCATTGTTATTGTTGTTGTTCACATTGTTGTTGTGCATGAATTGCTGGGCCTGCTGCATGTGCTGATTGAGGATGGCCCGTCGATTGGCCAAATATTGCTCCTGCGGCGCCAAAGCAGCGATGCCCAAACGCACTGCACGCTGCTGTTGCTGCTGATCGAACGGATTGGCTGGCTGGCCTGGTCTACGCTCCGGCAGCAGCAGCGGCACACGCTGTGGTGGCGGTGGCGCTGGTGCCTGGCCGAGACCAGCATAGCGCAGACCACTGCCGCCAACGGCGGGCACCCGGCTCTGTTTCATGATTTGAAAGTCGAGCGGCATTTTTGGTGATGGGCCGACGACGACCAGATAATTGTTGACCCGACAGCCGGGATTGCACCACATGTGCACGGCACCAAAGTGTTTGTTGCGCACACTCAACTGTTTCCACGACCAAGCGTCACGTGTCATGTCCAGCAACCAGGCATCGGTGTAGACACGATTGGCACCGCCACAGCCGCCGACAATGAGCAGATGCTGTTTGCCCAGCTCCACTTGAATTTGACCGTAACGCGGCGCCGGACGTGTATTGCCCACAAAGAGTGGCTGCCACCAGCGCTGCTCGGCCAGATCCAGCACCCAGGTATCATTCGAATTGACATTGACATCGTCCTTGATCTGATAGCCGCCAAATATAATCATACGATTCGCGTGCACACTAGCCGAATGCCCCGCCATGGGCGGTGGGCAGGGCAACGAATTGCGCGCCAACCAACGATCCTTGACGAGATCGTAGTAGTGCAGCTCGTCGAACAGACACCACGGCTGATACGGCGGATGCAGCGAGGGATAACGCCAGCCACCGAACAGCACCAGTTTGTCACGCCACGCGACCATTGAGGCGCTGCCCTTGGGCGACGGATATGTACCGGTGGCGAGTGGACGGGACCAGCGCATGTGCGTCAAATCAAAGCGCCACAAATCGTTGAAGGTCGTATCGGATGAGGAGCCCCCGCCAAACACATACATCGAATTGCCCAGACGCACCGTGGAGTGGGCAAAGCGTCCGGCTATTATTGGCATCGGTTGTGAGCCCGATTGTGATCTATTGTTTGGTCTGTTGGCCTCCAAGGAGGCGGCCGTTTGCTGGGAATAAACCTCCCAGCGCAAACGAAAATCGGACAAGCCCTTCTCCAGATTTAATTGCGAGCGCCGTACAAGATCTGCAAAGATGAGCAAGTATTATATATATATATATATATATTTATTTGAGTTAGGTGAATTACTCTTGACAATTAGCTGCCAGCGCTTGCAGACGAGACTGCAGTGCTCCAGATCGCCATAGGGCGGTAGATAGGTGAAGATGAACTCGAGTATCTCGTCGGGCAGCACATTGAGGCTTATGTACGACGAGGAGGCAGCCAGGCATGATGCTGTTGCTATTGCTGCATTGTCACAGTTATCATTCAGATTGCGATTGCACGTGGCCATTGCGTGGCAGCGTCCGGATTTCCTCTCCTATCGTCCTTGTTCTCGTCCTTCCCCCCGTTCACCTTTTGGGGCAGCTGAAATACAGCAGCAGCAACAGCAACAGCAGCAGCAATTACTTAACAATTTTAATTTTTGTTATGTTCCGCACACACATGAGTTGCCTACGCACACTCCTTTTTTTTTGTAGTAAATGTTCCTTTTTTAATGTAATTTCCAGTCTAAAAGCACTGTAAACAGCAGTAGTTGCTAGTGATGGTACATTTACTTTGACCAACTATCGCACAGACGCGAGCTATCACATATATCGATTAGAAACATCTGCGCAAACCAAAAACATCGATAGTCCACCGAAATTTATGGTTCAAACAGACGTTTTTAGATTTTGAAAAAAGATTTTATAGTTTTATACATTAAATATATATAGTAGGCCTACACAATAAGAAGGACTTTTACGCATTGAAACAGAAACCGAAAACTTCATTCAAACACAACACTGCACAACACAACATTGCACAACACAACACAAACAACAAATATATATTTAGAAATACATATAGGGAACAGAAGCGAAGCGAATATTAGAAAAATGGCATTTCATTTGATATCGACGGCGGAGAAGCCGATGCAGCATATCTCCCTCTCCGATTGGCATGCCCGCGTCGCTCGTCTTCGCAATGTGGCCAATGCACGTCGCATCGACGCCATCGCCGTGCGCAATTCATCTCGAATGCTCCGCAACGAGACACTCATCGAAGGCGACTGGGCCAACTATGAGGCAAACTATGCCCTGGATGAGCGGTGAGTTGGGCGATAAATATAGAGATATTAAATATAAATCAGTTTTTGTGTGCAGCATTTTGGAGGTGAATAGCTGGCGGGAACTAATTGCCAAAATATTTGAGCGCTTAGAGAACGAAACGAGTTTACTGCGGGAGGAGAAGAAGGCAGCTGAGTTGGAGCTAGATCGGCAAACGGGAAGTGTTGCCGTTCTATGGGAGGTCATCTTCACACGCGATTCTCGCACCGAATCTGAACTGACCCACGATCAGCCGTATACCGAGCTCAAGAACGAACTATACTTGTTGGAGAACAATCTGAGATTGCTCGCGATGCGCATCCAGCGAGCATGGGAGAAGTTGTCGCGTCTCGACGTGGTTCGGTTCAAGATCGTTAGTGAGCTCAACAACAAAATGGACACATCGAAGCTGGACAGTGAACAGCGTGCGTTGGATCGTAATTCGACCAACATATCGTTCAAATTGGATCCATTGCGTAATCCCGTTGGGTAAGGATTAGGCTCAATCTATCTGTATCTGAATATTGTATTTTGTGTATTTCTGTAGCTGCAAGTCGTACGAAAATTGGCTGGAGCATACTAAGAATATAAAACAGCTGGCGGAGAATGAACTAATGGATGCGATTGCCATACGGGAAGCGCTGCTCGTGTGCCGTGAGAAGGCACGGATTATGCTGTTGGCCCAGCAGGAGCACACTGAAGCATATATACGGAGACGTGTCTTTGACACGCAGCAGGCGTACAATGAACTCGAGTGGCAGCTTCTTCGATTGAGGGAGCAAATGACTGATCTGACGTGTGAGATGCAGTCAATAGAGGATGAACTGCATCACAAGGCGAGCGCCTTAAAGTTGGCCGAAACGCGATTGGAGAATCGCAGTCAACGTTGCTCCACCGAACTGTGCCGGGACAACGCCTATGATCAGCTATGCCTGGAGGTGGAGAAGATGCGTGAAATTCGATATTGTCTCGAGGACCAACTGACTGTGGCTCGGAGTAATTTCAATTTGCTATCGGATCATTGCAATAAGATCGATCAGGATATGTATAAGAAGAAGGAGACGCTGATGTTGGACAAACGTACCCTGGAATTGCGGCAGATCTTCAAGGATAATAGCGAGAGTGGAGTTAAGATTCATAATCCGTCCAGTCAGGCTGATCGTAATATTGAAATCACAGGGACTGCGGATATAATTGAAAAGCATTAAATATGTACATGATGTTCACCACATACATGTGTACAAATTATACGTTTTCCACTTATACTCACTCTACTACAATCCAACAAAATGTTGAAATAAAATTTCAATTAAGGATTAAAATGTCATCCATAAATCGTTACTAAATGGAATATATATATAAGAAAATGATTACGATTCCAATCCTAAGCGATGGCTTCTTTAAGGTAACCATTACCTAGCAACAGTTGCCCTTAACACACGCCTTCCTCTCATCTAGTAGTCATCGCATAAACAACTCCATACTAACCAGCAAACCAAATCAGAAAACTTCATTCCACACAGCACAAGCTGAAACACTTGTAAATTATATATAAGAAAAAATACATATATATATATATATATATACATATTTATATCACAAAACGAATAGATTCAAAAATGCCCTTCAAATCGGTGGTGACCATAGAGAAGCCCCTACCGCATCTGTCGCTGACCGATTGGAATGCACGCGTGGATGGTCTGCGAGATGTGGCCAATGCCCGCCACTCGGACACCTTCGCCATGAGGAACTCATCCCGTCAGCTGCGCAACGAGGTGCGCATCGAGGGCAACTGGGCAACCTATGAGTCGAATGAGGCACTGGATGGTCGGTGAGTTGGGCTAATCCTTGCTGATTTGCATTGACCTTTGAGTAACATCATTTTTTGGTCATTTTCAGCATTGTCGAGCTGAATAGCTGGCGTGAGATCATCTCGAAGACGCTTGAGCGTTTCGAGAATGAGATTAAATTGCTGCAGGATGAGAAGACGGTGACGGAGCGGCAGCTGGATGCGCTCGCTGGACCTATTGCGGTGATTAGCGAAATGCTCACAAAGCGAGATAGTCGCCTCGGTTCCGAGATGACATACGATGACCCTGACAAGGAAATCAAGAGGGAGCTGGCCATATTGGAGAATAATCAGAAACTATTATCTGAATGCTGCCAGAAGGCGTGGGAGAAACTGACACGTCTCGAGGAGGTGCGCAACAAGATTCTCACTGAGATACAGAACAAAGTGGACGCAGTGCATGTGGAGATGGCACAACGTTCACTGGATCGCAATTCAATGAAAATATCGCTCAAGGTGGATCCCATGCGGGCTCCCAAGGAGTGAGTGAGACGGCAATTGATTTCAATGTTTTTTCATTCAATCATTCCAAATTCCTAATTGCAACTCGTACGAGGAGTGGCTGACGAAAACGAAAAATCTGAAACAGCTGGCGGAGAACGAGTTGGTCGACACGGCTGCGCTTCGCGAATCGTTGTACGTGTGCCGCGAAAGGGCCCGGAGCATGTTGACGGCACAGCAGGAGCGCACGGAATACTCAATAAGGAAGCGCATCTTTGAGACGCAGCGGGCGCACAACGAACTCGAGTGGCAATCGGCCAAGTTGCGGACAGAAATTGGGAATGCTGAGAACGAGATCAGGACTCTCGAGGATACATTACTTGGCACTGTCGGCTCACTGAAGCTGGCCGAGACAAGACTGGAGAATCGATTTGAGCGATGCAGCGCTGAGCAGTGCCTGGATTATGTGCACGACATGCTCAGCCACGAGGTGGACAAGATATGCGACATACGTCGCTGTCTCCAGGCCAAGATCGCTGACGCCAAGGCCAATTTCAATCTGATAACGGATCATGCGGCACGGATCAGTGTGGATCTGGAAAAGAAGCGCCACGCCCTAAAAACGGACAAGCGAACGCTGGAATTGCGACAGCGCCTAAGGGAGGACGAAACTGGAGTTAAGGTCTACAATCAATGTGCTCAGACCGACCGCAATATTGTAATCACAAATACAGAGGCCCTAATTCCAAAGACGTGAGAATGAAATGTGCTCAACTGGATTGTATACGTGGGAACAGACGTATATATATCAATGGAGTTATCCTTAGGGGAATTTTTCTGATTCTCATTTTTTGATACTCAACTTCATTATATTACTCAATAAAATGCTAACTGAAAGCCTGCAATTATTTTACATAAATGTTTACATACTTTAAATGCCTAGTTTTTGGCTAAATCCACTTAAAAAATATCATTTAAACTTTCCACAGCCAAAAAAGCACGATTTTTATGTTGATTGTTTGGCTCTATATGAATACCACATTTAATGTTTTACCCCAATTCCGGCTCGAAGTTTAGGCCAGAAATGATACTAACAAAAGCGCATTTCGGATTCAAGCTTTCCACAGCCATAACTTTGTCAAAACTGAACCGATTCTCAAAAGCAATAGTTTTTAGTTTCCTTTTTCCATTTTTTGCTATCTAAATTAATACTGCATTTAAATCCCGGCAATAAATTCATGTAAAAATTAAATGCTATCAAAAATTTCTTGAATCCAAATTTTTATAAAAGAAACCTTTTTGTCTTCACTTCTTTCTAGGTAAATTTGCATATTTACAACGAATACTTATGCTAATCAATGCCTGGCAACTGTTGTTCCAATATAATAATATATATATATATATATGTGCATATATATATATAAATATATCACCTTGGTGATCTAGTAGCCTTCGCATAAACACTTTTTACAACTATATAGGAACAAATTCCGTTAGTTGCCGTTGCGAGTTGTTGTTGAGAAACAGATTTAAAAACAGATTTGATATTCTTTTAAATAGTTTAACTAACTAGTTTGGCCAGGCAAGCAGGAAGGTGTCATATATATATAAATATAAAAATGGCTTTTCATTCGGTGGTGACCATGGAGAAGCCGCTGCAGCACATCTCCTTGGCTGACTGGAACGCACGGGTGGCTCGCCTGCGAAATGTGGCGGATGCTCGCCGTTCCGATGCCTTCGCATTGAGGCACTCCGCCCGCACGCTCCGGAATGAGACGCGCATCGAGGGCGACTGGGCGAACGTGGAATCGAGTGAGGCGTTGGCCGATCGGTGAGTGGCAATGCATCTCTGGGTTAATCCAGTGCCTGAGTATAGCAAGCATTTCGGTGGTTGCAGCATAACGGAGCTGAACAGCTGGCGTGAGATCATCTCGAAGACGTTCGAGCGCATCGAGGATGAGATTAAATTGCTGCAGGATGAGAAGATGGTGACGGAGCGGGAACTGGATGCCCTCGCTGGACCCATTGCGGTGGTTAGCGAGGTGCTCACAATGCGGGACAGTCGCCTCGGCTCCGAGATGACATACGATGAGGCTGACAGGGAGATTAAGAATGAGTTGGCCATATTGGAGAATAATCAGCAATTATTGGCTGAACGCTGCCAGAGGGCGTGGGAGAAACTGACACGACTCGAGGAGGTGCGCTATAAGATTGGCATGGAGATCGAGAACAAAGTGGAGGCGGTTGATTTGGATACTGTGCAACTGGCGCTGGATCGAAATTCAGCCACGCTATCCTACAAGACAGATCCCTTGCGTAATCCCAAAAAGTGAGAGCAGTGTCGTAATTTGTAATGCTCGGTTTTAATTTGATTGGTTTGATTGCAGCTGCTGCTCCTATGAGGCGTGGCTGGGTCATGTGAAGAGCATGAAATTGCTGGCCGAGAACGAGCTGACCGACACCTCCGCCATACGGGAGGCGCTCTTCGTGTGCCGCGAAAAGGCCCGCAATATGCTGCAGGCGCAACAGGAGCGGGCAGAGTACACGATACGGAAGCGCATCTTTGAGACCCAGCGGGCACGCAACGAGCTCGAGTGGCAGAAGCTGAAGATGAAGGAGGAAATGGAGAACGCTGTGTGCGAGATCAATACGCTCGAGGATGCGTTGCGTGACAAGTCGAGCTTGCTCAAGCTTGCCGAGACGCGTCTGGAGAATCGGGCGCAGCGAAACGGCATGGAACTCTGTCTGGATCATGCCCACGACACGCTCTGCACCGAGGTGGAGAAGTTGCGTGAGATACGTCATAGTCTTCAGGTCAAAATCGATGATGCCAGGGCCAACTACAATCTATTATCAGATCATGCGCAGAAGATCGACGTGGATCTGGAGAACAAGCAACACTCCCTGATGACCGATATCCGAGCACTGGACTTACGGGTGCGTCTTCGGGCCGGCGAATTTGGAGTGAAGGTGACGAGTCCCAGTGGCCAGACGGATCGCAACATTGTGCTCACCCACATGGAGCAGGAGATACCCAAGGCATAGATTTTGTGTATACATATATAACTTGTACCCCCCACACACAACATGTCAAAATTCTTGTGCTATGAAAATTTTCATCTTGTTTTGTTTATTCACTTTTCTCGCTGCTCGAACGAAGCGTAAAATTGAAATTCAACTCGCCCAGTCGCGGTTTGAAGTTGATGCTCCAATCTAAATGCCTTTTGGCAGCGTCCGTCCGCTGCCTGTCCTTGGTTGGCTGGCTGGTGAAGTGCACACCCTGCCGCACAAACATGTCCCACTTCACAAACTGGCCGGGCACAACGCTCTCCGAGGGTCCGCTGCTCACAATCGATCTGGGACTCTCATCCGCCGCCAGCTGCCAATCCACCCACAATGCAACGCCATTGCAATCACCAGATCTGAAAAGAGTATAGCAGTTTAAATATGATACATATAAACTGGAATTTCATCGTTTTGACTATTTACGCTGTTAGGCGGAGGCAGCCCTGATTGTGTTTCTCCTCCCCGAAGTTGTCAAAGTTGACGCTGAGCAGCTGCTGGGGTTGTGCAAGGGCACGGCAGGGATACTCCCAAAGTGGCTGTGCCTCCACCAGGGCTACAGCCTGTTCCGCTGACCGCTGTTCAAAGTGAAACCAAAAATGTTCACAAGGGATTTACGCCATAGAATTCAAATGGTAGCTGCTCACCTGCACCATGTCATCGAAGAGTCTCAGGTCGAAGCCCTCGCAGCTGCCGATGGGCGTGCGTATCTTGTGCAAATCCAGAAACTCTACAGGTAGTGCATAAATACGGGCAGCACATGGCGAGATTTGAACAGATGACGCTGGCATCTGCTCGAGCAGCTGCAGCAGCAAAGTGCCAAAATAAAAGTTATCCCAGGGCAAAATGGAATTCAGGAAATACGGCTCCGCAAAGATGTGTGTAATTGCTGCCAATTCATTCGGTTGCAATTGCTGCAGACTCTCCACAAACGAAACGTTCTTCAGCTGATTGTGCTTGGCTATCGCATCGAGCAGCCGGCGCGAGAAACGATGCGGTTCCACGCAGCGAACACTGTCGGCGCCCAGAGCCGAGCTGGCAAGTCCGAGCAGGCACCCATCGCCCAACACCAAGAAATGAGCGGCTTCTTTTGTTTGCACCGTCTGCTCCAGGTAGCGCAGGTAGCGCTTGATCCGCGTGCCCTGATTGAGCTGACCGATCCGATTGCGCGTGTAGGTCATGTGCAGATCGCAGGTGCAGCAGTGACGCCGTGCCGGCTGTGATGGTGGCTCTGTTTGGTGCGCATCGAACCACAGCGAGTACTCGTCGTGATAGCATCGCAGATAGAACTGGTCGCCGGCTGTGTGCAGCTGCAGCGGCTTGGGTATGTAGTAGATGGCCTGCATCCAATGATCACGCCACGGCACCACATTCGCCAGCGGTTTGTTCGAGTTTGTCCGCTGCAGTTGCGCCAGATCCGGATGCGCCCAGTAGGGTGCACAACTGAGCAGCTGCTCACCCGTATCGTCCAGTTCGATTTGCCACCAGTAAAAGATCAACTCCACGCTGCCCGGTCGGACAATCTGGAGGCGCAGGATATTTTCCCGCTGCTCTTCACGTGCCTGCTTGCGTTGGAAGTCAAATTGAAAGATTGGCGTCGGTGCTGTGAGTACGTGGAAGGCTTCGGTTGGCAGCTGTGACAGCTGGACATCGTGGAGGGCCGCCTCGCCGCTGCACTGCAACAGTTGAGCTGGCGGCTTCAGCAATATATCACCATCCAGGCTGGCCAGCATCTTCAGGCTGTTCCATTGCGCTGCGAGCGCAGATTGTGCCGCTTGGACAAAGCAGGTGGCCCGGGCTGGGATGCAAAGGGCATCCGCGGTGAGTAGCTCGTTGTGTGCATGATTGTAGATGCCAATGGCACCTTCGCCTATCAGTTCCGTATCCAAAAGCTCAGCCACCAGCAAATTTGCCCTTTGCGGCATATCCACGCCCATTTCAATGTCCGTCGAGCGTTTGCGTATGAGTCGTACCCGATCGCCGCACCCATTGGCCTTGAGAATGCGTTCCGCACAGTTTGCCATGGGCATGAAGGCCTCACAGGCCGTAACAGTGTCGGCGCCAGCGCGTAGCGCCATCATTGCAAGGACGCCGGTGCCGGTGCCAATGTCCAAGACGTGAACTTCTCTGCCCGCCTGTCGCATCGCGGCGATTGTTTTGCGCAGCGCCGCATCATATTTCTGATTGCGCTCCCAATCGTGCAGCATGTCGCCAAAGCCAGCATTGGCCACCTCCTGATGGTAATCATAATTCTCGTCGCGTTCTTGCCATGTGTTTTCACCCGTCATCGGATTAATTACTTGTCCAAAGCTAGCCATTAATTGAGTGCGCTGCAGTGTCAGGCGTAGTACTCTCTGCATTGAAAAAGAATATCTCTATCTATGTTATATATTTACAAATAATATGCAGATAATATTCTATATATATAGAATATATTATATTTGAGTATTCTAACACAGTTTGTTCGCCACAGGTTGCTAACATATGTTCACAAGAAAACTTTACATTATTGTGCAATGTTAAACAACATTATGCTGTTTATACCTTGTGTATCGATATATCGATTTATGATTCATTCTTGAAACATATGTTATAATATAATATATATATATATATATATATAATATATACATATATTATTTTGAATATTCAGGCTCAGCTTGTTTGCCTTTGTGTTCTCAAATGAATTTAACACTTTTGTTCTGTTAAACAAGTCGCGTTCATTATAGCAATGTTAAGCCACGTGTATCGATATATCAATATTTGAGTCACTGTTCAAACAACGAACAGTTACAAATTTTAACTGCCAACCATCGAATCCCCTTTTAATGTATAAATTAAAATTCTATCTGCAACAGGAACAATTTTTCTCTTTCAAAACAAAAGACAGCGTTAAGAAATTCGTACATTTTAAATGTGTTTATTAGACTTAGGTTTTGGTGGTAGTTTACAATTATATAGCTTTTAAAACTGCTGATCAAGTCTTCGTCGCACTCCCGTCATGATCCGTGCACGTTGCTCCAACTTCAGATATTTCATCCTACGTATGCGTTGAATGGGCGTCTGCCAGTAATCTTCTCCATCTTCCAAATAGATCCAGCTGCACATTCGTGGCACTGATTTATAGTTAATGTTGCTAAAAATGCCAACTGGTGATTCAAATTTAATCGAATTTCTGTATGCGGCCCACTTTTTAATCAGATAGTCGACAATTGAAATCCCCACCACGAACAGCATAATAAAGCTGGCCTCGATCTGCAGGAATGATTGCGGAGGTCAAAGTTCGAAGTGCGAATGATGATGGTCAACCAATGACGTGCCATTTTATACAAATTACAAGTAGATAAATGTGTTCAAAAAGGGTATCACAGGTGTGGTACCTGGACGCAAAGTGTAAAAGTTTGTAAACAAGATCATAAAATGCTAATCTTTTTGTTGTGAACTTTAAAAACTCAAAAATGTATTAGAGATACTGTAAAGAAATGAAATGAGCACTTCTTTGGGATGCTGAAATATGTTTTTGTATGCTACCGGTTCATTTACCAGTAGCAAAGTGTCGCCGCAATTGGTACTTTGGAACAAATTGGGCTAAACGGAGTGAATTCGTCAGGAGAGATCTTTTCGTACTGATTTATTAAGTAAAAATGCATGGCTTATATACAAAATTCTTAGACGGTATTGTTTGCTTGTTTGGACTCGTTGTTCTATTTACATTAGTTGACCTAAACAATCAATAGTTACAGATACCATGTCTTAATATTATCTTATTTATGACGCTGCGTCTTGGACCATCTGCTTATTGCAGGCTGCCCGACAGATGGTGCGAAAACCCATTTCAAATCGCATCCCATGGCTCGGGTGCATATTTATTTATTATTAATCTGCACTCTCTGAAGATTAAGGTCAAGCTCTTGACTTCATTCTCCGACATATTTATTCAGCTTAATTCTTTCTGATAAAGTCTTAAATTAGCGACTATATAAGTCGCTTGTTGCTTGGTTAATTCATTTAGTATTGAGAGATACAGTTGGCGTTAAAGCAAAAATGTTCTTGAAAATAATTTGCGCAATATTATTGCTGTACATATCGGTGTCTCAATGTGAAAATCTCGATGAGGAAATCCGAAATTTAACAATAAAAACTGGAAATGAAGCTAAAATTCATATTGAATTGAAAGATTCCAACAGCATGTTGCTGCAATCACAATTTGAAGAAATGCGGTACGTATTCAAAAAATCTGTGCTCCAGAATGTATTATTATTATTGATGAAGATATTTGGCTTATTCTTTATAGAATGATGCTGCAATCACAATTGGAAGAAATGAGGTACGTATTCAAAAAATCTGTTCTCCAGAATGTATTATTATTATTGATGAAGATATTTGGCTTATTCTTTATAGGGTCGAGCATACTAATATCCTTGCAGAACTTAATATAAAATTGGACAAATTAATGTATCCCAGAAGCTGCAAGGAGGTTTACGAGGTGAGTCGTCCTAGCGGCAGCTATCAGATCATCATACCTGGTCACAGTGTGACCCCGTTTTTGGCTTACTGTGATGAAGATACTCAGGGAGGAGGCTGGACAGTTATTTTGCGTCGTATGGATGGAAGCGTTGATTTCTATCGCTATTGGAGCGACTATAAGGAGGGCTTTGGGAATGTGAATGGCGAGTTTTTCATTGGCCTGGACAAGTTATATGCGATGACCAAGGATCTGAACCAGGAGCTGCTTTTAGTCATGAAGAATACGGCGGGTCAAACGAAATATGCCAAATATAATCAATTTGCGATCGGCAACGAAGAGGATTTATATAATCTGCGCACATTGAGTGGATACGCTGGAGATGCTGGCGATTCTTTAATTTATCATGTGGGCAGCAACTTCACCTCAAGGGATCGAGATAATGATAATAGAAGCGGAAACAACTGTGCTGTTTTGTATACAGGTGGCTGGTGGTACAATAACTGCCACTTCAGGTGCGTATCTAGAAATATGAGGAAAAGTTTTTAGACACCACATTCCCATTTAATTTTCGAATATGTCTATGCATTTACAGTAATCTAATGGGCAAATATAATGACAACGTCTTTGGAAAAGGCATTAACTGGGAGCTATTTACGGGGTCTTATGCTTCGCTGAAAGAGGTAAAAATGATGATAAGACAGACAGGATAAATCGGAAATTATTGATTCATTATACTTGTATATAAGTGTTGAGTTATGTTTTGTTATAAACAATTATTTTCCAGCTAATTAAAACAGTTGCTCATCCACAAATTATTTTTAGCAATATTTTTGAATCGAATATGTATAAGTTTTTGACATCAGCAGAGATCGACCAAGACCAAGGAAACTGCTGAATTTATAGCCGGCAATACAGCTTATTGTAATAATTAACCAAATATATTTGATCTACTTTACTTTACTATGTACATATGTATATATGTGAATATGTATGTTCATTAGTGATAATCAATGGGATACGTACACAGAGAAACAAATTCAGTTGTTGTTCGCCTTAAAAGGGGGTTTTGATTTTGCGATTTAAATTTCTTATCAATGTTCCGAGCTGAGTGTACAGGTTGGGTCATTTAACTTGACAACGCAACACAAATACTAGAGATAATAAGAAATACATAACATATTTATAGTTTATTTAAAATAATTTTCCTGTATTTGCAAAATGCCAAAAGGGTGTTTCAAATTCGTTATTATGCGTGAATAAATTTCTGAGTTGCTGGCTATAAATTAATTCGCTAGCTGCTCAGCAGCTACAGTTTGGTTTGAACTGTGTTTATTTAAAATACGTATATAAATTAAGTGCAAAATGTTGTTGAAAATAATGTGCAGTATAATTTTATTAAATATGGCAGTGCCTAAGTGTATAGGGGAAGATGTTCAAGAAAATGAGAATCTGCCAGACTTAACTAATAACTATGGAAACATAAGCGAAATACGGTTTGAATACAAAGATGCTTCCAGTACATATCAGCAATTACAGCTCGATGTGATAAGGTTTGTATTTGAAATTTGTTGTATTTCGAAAATATTTGAATGACCTTCTCATCACGCACACACGCACAGATCAGAACAGATTCGTCAGAGCGGCTTGCTGAATGAGCTGATCGGTAAATTCAGTGAGTTGAATGAGAATTTCAATAAATTGACCGGCTCGGAGTCCAGTAAGTTCCCCAGCAACTGTGCAGAGGCAACAGCTCTGAGTCGTCGTAGTGGCGTCTATCAGATCCTCGTGCGCAACTACAGTCTGCATCCGGTTATCGTGAGTTGCGAGGAAGGGACACATGGCGGGGGCTGGACAACTGTGTTGAGGCGTGAGGATGGAAGTGTCGATTTCTTTCTCTTCTGGAAGGACTTCAGGAATGGGTTCGGCAACGTGATCGGCGAGTTTTTCATCGGACTCGAGCAGCTGCATTTCATGACCACAGTTGCGGTTCAGGAATTACTCATAGTGATGGAGGACTTTCATGGACAACATAGGTTTGCCAAGTATGATCGATTTGAAATCGGTAGCGAAGATGAAGCATATAAAATGCGCACACTGGGCACATACTCCGGAGATGCGGGCGATTCCTTGAAAGGCCATGCTGGTCAAAAGTTCACCACACGGGACAGAGACAACGATCTGCACACGGGCAACTGTGCTGCCCAATTTACCGGTGGCTGGTGGTACAGCAAATGCCATACCAGGTACTATACCCCGATAGCTTTATAAATGAACGATTCTTGATTTTTAAATATTTGTATATGTTTGACAGCAACCTGATGGGAAGGTATAATGACACCACCTTTGGTAAAGGCATTAATTGGCTTGATTTTACGACTCACACGGCCTCATTAAAACGTGTCCAGATGATGATAAGACCTAGAAGATATTGAAAATGCTGCGACAAAAACCAAACCTTGCATCAATAATATATTTCTTCATTCAATGCGTATCAGCAATATAGCTGTAAATATATTTATATCTTACTAATAATTAAATATCCTAAACATGCTTGGTTGCAATTGATTCAATCAGTTCAATTCAATTTAAATCAATCGTACATTTAAAGTTGAAAACGTGATTTTAGGTCGGAAGACAAGTAAAAATTTTAGTCTGAAAATCGATATATGGGCTCAGGTCGAAACTTCAATGTGCCATAACTTCGTCAAAACTTAACTTATTTTAAAAAGCGAGGGCTTTTTGATCATAGTTTTTTCCCTAAATCAATCGTACATTTAAAGTTGAAAACGTGATTTTAAGTCGGAAGACAAGTAAAAATTTTGGTCTGAAAATCGATATATGGGCACAAATCGAAACTTCAAAGTGCCATAACTTCGTCAAAACTTAACTTATTTTAAAAAGCGAGGGCTTTTTGATCATAGTTTTGCACCTAAATCAATCGTACATTTAAAGTTGAAAACGTGATTTTAGGTCGGAAGACAAGTAAAAATTTTGGTCTGAAAATCGATATATGGGCACAAATCGAAACCTCAAAATGCCATAACTTCGTCAAAACTTAACTTATTTTAAAAAGCGAGGGCTTTTTGATCATAGTTTTGCACCTAAATCAATCGTACATTTAAAGTTGAAAACGTGATTTTAGGTCGGAAGACAAGTAAAAATTCTGGTCTGAAAATCGATATATGGGCACAAATCGAAACTTCAAAGTGCCATAACTTCGTCGAAACTTAACTTATTTTAAAAAGCGAGGGCTTTTTGATCATAGTTTTGCACCTAAATCAATCGTACATTTAAAGTTGAAAACGTGATTTTAGGTCGGAAGACAAGTAAAAATTTTGGTCTGAAAATCGATATATGGGCACAAATCGAAACTTCAAAATGCCATAACTTCGTCAAAACTTAACTTATTTTAAAAAGCGAGGGCTTTTTGATCATAGTTTTTTCCCTAAATCAATCGTACATTTAAAGTTGAAAACGTGATTTTAGGTCGGAAGACAAGTAAAAATTTTAGTCTGAAAATCGATATATGGGCACAAATCGAAACTTCAAAGTGCCATAACTTCGTCAAAACTTAACTTATGTTAAAAAGCGAGGGCTTTTTGATCATAGTTTTTTCCCTAAATCAATCGTACATTTAAAGTTGAAAACGTGATTTTAGGTCGGAAGACAAGTAAAAATTCTGGTCTGAAAATCGATATATGGGCTCAGGTCGAAACTTCAAAGTGCCATAACTTCGTCAAAACTTAACTTATTTTAAAAAGCGAGGGCTTTTTGATCATAGTTTTGCCCTAAATCAATCGTACATTTAAAGTTGAAAACGTGATTTAGTCGGAAACAAGTAAAAATTTGTCTGAAAATCGATATATGGGCACAAATCGTAACTCAATTTAAAGTTGAAAACGTGATTTTAGTCGGAAGACAAGTAAAAATTTGGTCTGAAAATCGATATATGGGCTCAGGTCGAAACTTCAAAGTGCCATAACTTCGTCAAAACTTAACTTATTTTAAAAAGCGAGGGCTTTTTGATCATAGTTTTTTCCCTAAATCAATCGTACATTTAAAGTTGAAAACGTGATTTTAAGTCGGAAGACAAGTAAAAATTCTGGTCTGAAAATCGATATATGGGCACAAATCGAAACTTCAAAGTGCCATAACTTCGTCAAAACTTAACTTATTTTAAAAAGCGAGGGCTTTTTGATCATAGTTTTGTCCCTAAATCAATCGTACATTTAAAGTTGAAAACGTGATTTTAGGTCGGAAGACAAGTAAAAATTTTAGTCTGAAAATCGATATATGGGCACAAATCGAAACTTCAAAGTGCCATAACTTCGTCAAAACTTAACTTATTTTAAAAAGCGAGGGCTTTTTGATCATAGTTTTTCCCTAAATCAATCGTACATTTAAAGTTGAAAACGTGATTTTAGGTCGGAAGACAAGTAAAAATTTTGAGTCTGAAAATCGATATATGGGCACCCTAAATCAATCGTACATTTAAAGTTGAAACGTGATTTTAGTCGGAAGACAAGTAAAAATTTGGTCTGAAAATCGATATATGGGCCATCGAAACTCAAAGTGCCATAACTTCGTCAAAACTTAACTTATTTTAAAAAGCGAGGGCTTTTTGATCATAGTTTTTTCCCTAAATCAATCGTACATTTAAAGTTGAAAACGTGATTTTAGGTCGGAAGACAAGTAAAAATTCTGGTCTGAAAATCGATATATGGGCACAAATCGAAACTTCAAAGTGCCATAACTTCGTCAAAACTTAACTTATTTTAAAAAGCGAGGGCTTTTTGATCATAGTTTTGCACCTAAATCAATCGTACATTTAAAGTTGAAAACGTGATTTTAGGTCGGAAGACAAGTAAAAATTTTAGTCTGAAAATCGATATATGGGCTCAGGTCGAAACTTCAAAGTGCCATAACTTCGTCAAAACTTAACTTATTTTAAAAAGCGAGGGCTTTTTGATCATAGTTTTTCCCTAAATCAATCGTACATTTAAAGTTGAAAACGTGATTTTAAGTCGGAAGACAAGTAAAAATTCTGGTCTGAAAATCGATATATGGGCATCGAAACTCAAAGTGCCATAA
The DNA here is from genome assembly GCA_035041535.1 of Drosophila cognata. NCBI lineage: Eukaryota > Metazoa > Arthropoda > Insecta > Diptera > Drosophilidae > Drosophila > Drosophila cognata. The sequence continues at coordinate 1,746,636 of JAWNLC010000451.1, forward strand.
CTTCAAACTACTTATTTAAAAAGCGAGGGCTTGAAATCGTCAAAACTTATGGGACTAATTTCTAAAAAGCGAGGGCTTCAAAGTGCCATAACTTCGTCAAAACTTAACTTATTTTAAAAAGCGAGGGCTTTTTGATAGTTTTCCCTAAATCAATCGTACATTTAAAGTTGAAAACGTGATTTTAGGTCGGAAGACAAGTAAAAATTTTGGTCTGAAAATCGATATATGGGCACAAATCGAAACCTCAAAGTGCCATAACTTCGTCAAAACTTAACTTATTTTAAAAAGCGAGGGCTTTTTGATCATAGCTTTTTCCCTAAATCAATCGTACATTTAAAGTTGAAAACGTGATTTTAGGTCGGAAGACAAGTAAAAATTCTGGTCTGAAAATCGATATATGGGCTCAGGTCGAAACTTCAAAGTGCCATAACTTCGTCAAAACTTAACTTATTTTAAAAAGCGAGGGCTTTTTGATCATAGTTTTGTCCCTAAATCAATCGTACATTTAAAGTTGAAAACGTGATTTTAGGTCGGAAGACAAGTAAAAATTTTAGTCTGAAAATCGATATATGGGCTCAGGTCGAAACTTCAAAGTGCCATAACTTCGTCAAAACTTAACTTATTTTAAAAAGCGAGGGCTTTTTGATCATAGTTTTGTCCCTAAATCAATCGTACATTTAAAGTTGAAAACGTGATTTTAGGTCGGAAGACAAGTAAAAATTTTAGTCTGAAAATCGATATATGGGCTCAGGTCGAAACTTCAAAGTGCCATAACTTCGTCAAAACTTAACTTATTTTAAAAAGCGAGGGCTTTTTGATCATAGTTTTTTCCCTAAATCAATCGTACATTTAAAGTTGAAAACGTGATTTTAAGTCGGAAGACAAGTAAAAATTCTGGTCTGAAAATCGATATATGGGCTCAGGTCGAAACTTCAAAGTGCCATAACTTCGTCAAAACTTAACTTATTTTAAAAAGCGAGGGCTTTTTGATCATAGTTTTTTCCCTAAATCAATCGTACATTTAAAGTTGAAAACGTGATTTTAGGTCGGAAGACAAGTAAAAATTTGTCTGAAAATCGATATATGGGCTCAGGTCGAAACTTCAAAGTGCCATAACTTCGTCAAAACTTAACTTATTTTAAAAAGCGAGGGCTTTTTGATCATAGTTTTTCAAGTCAAGACAAGTTGCTGAAATCGAAAGGGCTCAGGTCGAAACTTCAAAGTGCCATAACTTCGTCAAAACTTAACTTATTTTAAAAAGCGAGGGCTTTTTGATCATAGTTTTTTCCCTAAATCAATCGTACATTTAAAGTTGAAAACGTGATTTTAAGTCGGAAGACAAGTAAAAATTCTGGTCTGAAAATCGATATATGGGCACAAATCGAAACTTCAAAGTGCCATAACTTCGTCAAAACTTAACTTATTTTAAAAAGCGAGGGCTTTTTGATCATAGTTTTTTCCCTAAATCAATCGTACATTTAAAGTTGAAAACGTGATTTTAGGTCGGAAGACAAGTAAAAATTCTGGTCTGAAAATCGATATATGGGCACAGGTCGAAACTTCAAAGTGCCATAACTTCGTCAAAACTTAACTTATTTTAAAAAGCGAGGGCTTTTTGATCATAGTTTTTGTCCCTAAATCAATCGTACATTTAAAGTGTGAAAACGTGATTTTAGGTCGGAAGACAAGTAAAAATTTTGGTCTGAAAATCGATATATGGGCACAGATCGAAACTTCAAAGTGCCATAACTTCGTCAAAACTTAACTTATTTTAAAAAGCGAGGGCTTTTTGATCATAGTCTTTTTCCCTAAATCAATCGTACATTTAAAGTTGAAAACGTGATTTTAGGTCGGAAGACAAGTAAAAATTCTGGTCTGAAAATCGATATATGGGCTCAGGTCGAAACTTCAAAGTGCCATAACTTCGTCAAAACTTAACTTATTTTAAAAAGCGAGGGCTTTTTGATCATAGTTTTGCACCTAAATCAATCGTACATTTAAAGTTGAAAACGTGATTTTAGGTCGGAAGACAAGTAAAAATTCTGGTCTGAAAATCGATATATGGGCTCAGGTCGAAACTTCAAAGTGCCATAACTTCGTCAAAACTTAACTTATTTTAAAAAGCGAGGGCTTTGTCATAGTTTTTTCCCTAAATCAATAAAAATTCTAGTCTGAAAATCGATATATGGGCCAGTCGAAACTTCAAAGTGCCATAACTTCGTCAAAACTTAACTTATTTTAAAAAGCGAGGGCTTTTTATCATAGTTTTTCCCTAAATCAATCGTACATTTAAAGTTGAAAACGTGATTTTAGGTCGGAAGACAAGTAAAAATTCTGGTCTGAAAATCGATATATGGGCACAAATCGAAACTTCAAAGTGCCATAACTTCGTCAAAACTTAACTTATTTTAAAAAGCGAGGGCTTTTTGATCATAGTTTTTTCCCTAAATCAATCGTACATTTAAAGTTGAAAACGTGATTTTAGGTCGGAAGACAAGTAAAAATTCTGGTCTGAAAATCGATATATGGGCTCAGGTCGAAACTTCAAAGTGCCATAACTTCGTCAAAACTTAACTTATTTTAAAAAGCGAGGGCTTTTTGATCATAGTTTTTTCCCTAAATCAATCGTACATTTAAAGTTGAAAACGTGATTTTAGGTCGGAAGACAAGTAAAAATTCTGGTCTGAAAATCGATATATGGGCTCAGGTCGAAACTTCAAAGTGCCATAACTTCGTCAAAACTTAACTTATTTTAAAAAGCGAGGGCTTTTTGATCATAGTTTTGTCACCTAAATCAATCGTACATTTAAAGTTGAAAACGTGATTTTAGGTCGGAAGACAAGTAAAAATTTTAGTCTGAAAATCGATATATGGGCTCAGGTCGAAACTTCAAAGTGCCATAACTTCGTCAAAACTTAACTTATTTTAAAAAGCGAGGGCTTTTTGATCATAGTTTTTCCCTAAATCAATCGTACATTTAAAGTTGAAAACGTGATTTTAGGTCGGAAGACAAGTAAAAATTTTAGTCTGAAAATCGATATATGGGCTCAGGTCGAAACTTCAAAGTGCCATAACTTCGTCAAAACTTAACTTATTTTAAAAAGCGAGGGCTTTTTGATCATAGTTTTGCCCTAAATCAATCGTACATTTAAAGTTGAAAACGTGATTAGGTCGGAAGACAAGTAAAAATTCTGTACATTTAAAGTTGAAAACGTGATTTTAGGTCGGAAGACAAGTAAAAATTTTAGTCTGAAAATCGATATATGGGCTCAGGTCGAAACTTCAAAGTGCCATAACTTCGTCAAAACTTAACTTATTTTAAAAAGCGAGGGCTTTTTGATCATAGTTTTTTCCCTAAATCAATCGTACATTTAAAGTTGAAAACGTGATTTTAGGTCGGAAGACAAGTAAAAATTCTGGTCTGAAAATCGATATATGGGCACAAATCGAAACTTCAAAGTGCCATAACTTCGTCAAAACTTAACTTATTTTAAAAAGCGAGGGCTTTTTGATCATAGTTTTGTCCCTAAATCAATCGTACATTTAAAGTTGAAAACGTGATTTTAGGTCGGAAGACAAGTAAAAATTTTGGTCTGAAAATCGATATATGGGCACAAATCGAAACTTCAAAGTGCCATAACGTCGTCAAAACTTAACCCTTCGTCAAAACTTAACTTATTTTAAAAAGCGAGGGCTTTTTGATCATAGTTTTTTCCCTAAATCAATCGTACATTTAAAGTTGAAAACGTGATTTTAGGTCGGAAGACAAGTAAAAATTCTGGTCTGAAAATCGATATATGGGCTCAGGTCGAAACTTCAAAGTGCCATAACTTCGTCAAAACTTAACTTATTTTAAAAAGCGAGGGCTTTTTGATCATAGTTTTGTCCCTAAATCAATCGTACATTTAAAGTTGAAAACGTGATTTTAGGTCGGAAGACAAGTAAAAATTTTGGTCTGAAAATCGATATATGGGCACAAATCGAAACTTCAAAGTGCCATAACTTCGTCAAAACTTAACTTATTTTAAAAAGCGAGGGCTTTTTGATCATAGTTTTGTCACCTAAATCAATCGTACATTTAAAGTTGAAAACGTGATTTTAGGTCGTTTAGGTCGGAAGACAAGTAAAAATTCTGGTCTGAAAATCGATATATGGGCTCAGGTCGAAACTTCAAAGTGCCATAACTTCGTCAAAACTTAACTTATTTTAAAAAGCGAGGGCTTTTTGATCATAGTTTTCCCTAAATCAATCGTACATTTAAAGTTGAAAACGTGATTTTAGGTCGGAAGACAAGTAAAAATTCTGGTCTGAAAATCGATATATGGGCACAAATCGAAACTTCAAAGTGCCATAACTTCGTCAAAACTTAACTTATTTTAAAAAGCGAGGGCTTTTTGATCATAGTTTTTTCCCTAAATCAATCGTACATTTAAAGTTGAAAACGTGATTTTAGGTCGGAAGACAAGTAAAAATTTTGGTCTGAAAATCGATATATGGGCACAAATCGAAACTTCAAAGTGCCATAACTTCGTCAAAACTTAACTTATTTTAAAAAGCGAGGGCTTTTTGATCATAGTTTTTTCCCTAAATCAATCGTACATTTAAAGTTGAAAACGTGATTTTAGGTCGGAAGACAAGTAAAAATTTTGGTCTGAAAATCGATATATGGGCACAAATCGAAACTTCAAAGTGCCATAACTTCGTCAAAACTTAACTTATTTTAAAAAGCGAGGGCTTTTTGATCATAGTTTTTTCCCTAAATCAATCGTACATTTAAAGTTGAAAACGCGATTTTAAGTCGGAAGACAAGTAAAAAGTCTGGTCTGAAAATCGATATATGGGCTCAGGTCGAAACTTCAAAGTGCCATAACTTCGTCAAAACTTAACTTATTTTAAAAAGCGAGGGCTTTTTGATCATAGTTTTTTCCCTAAATCAATCGTACATTTAAAGTTGAAAACGTGATTTTAGGTCGGAAGACAAGTAAAAATTCTGGTCTGAAAATCGATATATGGGCTCAGGTCGAAACTTCAAAGTGCCATAACTTCGTCAAAACTTAACTTATTTTAAAAAGCGATGGCTTTTTGATCATAGTTTTGCACCTAAATCAATCGTACATTTAAAGTTGAAAACGTGATTTTAGGTCGGAAGACAAGTAAAAATTTTAGTCTGAAAATCGATATATGGGCTCACAGGTCGAAACTTCAAAGTGCCATAACTTCGTCAAAACTTAACTTATTTTAAAAAGCGAGGGCTTTTTGATCATAGTTTTGCACCTAAATCAATCGTACATTTAAAGTTGAAAACGTGATTTTAGGTCGGAAGACAAGTAAAAATTTTAGTTTGAAAATCGATATATGGGCTCAGGTCGAAACTTCAAAGTGCCATAACTTCGTCAAAACTTAACTTATTTTAAAAAGCGAGGGCTTTTTGATCATAGTTTTGCACCTAAATCAATCGTACATTTAAAGTTGAAAACGTGATTTTAGGTCGGAAGACAAGTAAAAATTTTAGTCTGAAAATCGATATATGGGCTCAGGTCGAAACTTCAAAGTGCCATAACTTCGTCAAAACTTAACTTATTTCAAAAAGCGAGGGCTTTTTGATCATAGTTTTTTCTCTAAATCAATCGTACATTTAAAGTTGAAAACGTGATTTTAGGTCGGAAGACAAGTAAAAATTCTGGTCTGAAAATCGATATATGGGCACAAATCGAAACTTCAAAGTGCCATAACTTCGTCAAAACTTAACTTATTTTAAAAAGCGAGGGCTTTTTGATCATAGTTTTGTCCCTAAATCAATCGTACATTTAAAGTTGAAAACGTGATTTTAGGTCGGAAGACAAGTAAAAATTTTGGTCTGAAAATCGATATATGGGCACAAATCGAAACTTCAAAGTGCCATAACTTCGTCAAAACTTAACTTATTTTAAAAAGCGAGGGCTTTTTGATCATAGTTTTTTCCCTAAATCAATCGTACATTTAAAGTTGAAAACGTGATTTTAGGTCGGAAGACAAGTAAAAATTCTGGTCTGAAAATCGATATATGGGCTCAGGTCGAAACTTCAAAGTGCCATAACTTCGTCAAAACTTAACTTATTTTAAAAAGCGATGGCTTTTTGATCATAGTTTTGCACCTAAATCAATCGTACATTTAAAGTTGAAAACGTGATTTTAGGTCGGAAGACAAGTAAAAATTTTAGTCTGAAAATCGATATATGGGCTCAGGTCGAAACTTCAAAGTGCCATAACTTCGTCAAAACTTAACTTATTTTAAAAAGCGAGGGCTTTTTGATCATAGTTTTTTCCCTAAATCAATCGTACATTTAAAGTTGAAAACGTGATTTTAAGTCGGAAGACAAGTAAAAATGCTGGTCTGAAAATCGATATATGGGCACAAATCGAAACTTCAAAGTGCCATAACTTCGTCAAAACTTAACTTATTTTAAAAAGCGAGGGCTTTTTTGATCATAGTTTTTTCCCTAAATCAATCGTACATTTAAAGTTGAAAACGTGATTTTAGGTCGGAAGACAAGTAAAAATTTTGGTCTGAAAATCGATATATGGGCACAAATCGAAACTTCAAAGTGCCATAACTTCGTCAAAACTTAACTTATTTTAAAAAGCGAGGGCTTTTTGATCATAGTTTTTTCCCTAAATCAATCGTACATTTAAAGTTGAAAACGCGATTTTAAGTCGGAAGACAAGTAAAAAGTCTGGTCTGAAAATCGATATATGGGCATAGGTCGAAACTTCAAAATGCCATAACTACGTCAAAACTCAACTTATTTTAAAAAGCGAGGGCTTTTTGATCATTGTTTTGCCCCTAAATCTATCGTACACTATTTCGAAATTTCATTTCATATATTTTTTATTAAATTTGTTATTAAACAGCTCAAGACTGGCAACCTAACGATACATTGCTTTGTTTAAGTTATGTGGAGCTGCGAACCATTTGCCATTTGCTTCTCGCTATTTGCTGTCTTAGGCATTCCTTAATAGTTTTTTGCGCAATAAGGAAAATAATAATAAATTGCTATTGTGGAAAATTGCGCTCTCACGTTTTGCTACACAGCAATGTATGTATATACAGTGTCTGACAGCTCAAGTGGACCAGTGTCAAAGAAAAAAAGTAATTGCCTGCCATATGTGTTTCGGATTCAGCATAGTATTGGATTGTATCCACACATAATTCCGTCCGTCCGAGCCAAAAATGTTGAAATTGGACTCATCTGCAAATATGACTGTGTTCCAGAACTCCAGATCCTTGTCCAAGTGGGTTTTGGCGACCGTCATCCTAGTCCCTTTATTTGATGCGCTTATAAAGGACTTTTTCCGTGGTACTCGGGCAGTGAAGTTATGCTTGCGCAGGACCATGCGCACAGTTTCCACACAGCACTTTTTCCCCATTTCATCCTGCACCTGTTGAGTCATTTTTGGAGTTGATAGCTTGGGATTTTCCTTTATTTTCCTGATGATCCTCCGCTCCTCCTCTTCGGTGAAAATCTGGTTTGGTGCCATTCTGCCCTTGCCCTCAATCCGATTTGAGTCGACGAAGCGCCGAATGATGTTGACACTGCTCGACTTGAGCTGTGAGCCACTGTATATATATCTATTTTTTTTTTGCTTGCTCCCCTACTAGGGAGAGAGAGAGAGATTTTGCTAGACTAGGAGCTACCCATTTCATAAGTCGCGCAAGAGAATATATATTTATGTAGGAGCATGCTAATCAAGAACATATGCACACATATATAATTGATGGGGTCGCTGAATCTTTCGTCTGTCTGATGCAAGGACACGCATATTGTGTGTATAGGGTATAAAAACGATTGCGCTGCTGGAGCCAATAATTTCCTACTCGATAATTTCCAAATGAATGCGTATCGCAAATAAATTTCCCTTTGACAGCAGCAAAGCGTTAAAATTTAAAACGAAATCACGTTTTGCTGTTGCATACTTTTTGGCGTATGCACATCTGCTCGGCTTGTACGTGAGAAAAGTTCCACTTTACACACAGGCACACACACACACACACACACATGCGCTCGCACACACGCAAACTTTAACAATTTATTTATTTACATTCACAGGAGACGCAGGTGAGCAAAGCTGTTGCATAAACAAAATCAAATAAAATAAATCATAATATAATTTCAAGCTGCAAAATTCGCAAATTTAATCCATTTTTTGTTGCTCAAACGTGTTGAAATTATTTCACATATTTTCCTATTGGCGTTTTTGAAGGTCGATCCTAAATCTAAATGTTTTACGATAGCAATAAAACAGAAAAATATAAGTATATTTGTAATTATAATCTAAACAGACCTATTATTGATCTTTCATTGTAATCGGATAAGAGACAATACATGTTTGCAGCATCAGGGTATCTTCTAGTCGTTATTTGTTCAAGTTACGCGATGAAAAGTTGTTAAAACCAAAAAGCAGCGGTTTTCGTGTGTAAATTAAAGTAGTGTGTGTACTTGTTAGATATGAAACGATTGGAGATCTAAAGCTAAAATCCATTTAAATTAGCATCCACATGTCAACACAATTATGTTGGATAACAACGACAACGAGATTTATGTGCAAGTTACACAATGCCAAAATAAACGCACACACACACGCAAACACACGCACACACGCATAAACATGGAGAAACACGTACCGGATGTGAGGCGGTAAGGCTGTGGGTGGTTTGGGGGCGTTGGGCGGTGGGCGGTGGGCGTGGGCCGGAGCTCGGCAATTGTCAAAATTGCCACCATAATTCACGTGTTGCCAGCAACAGAAACAACAACAACAATATAAACAACAACCAAGTCAGCATCGTCATTCAATTGAAGCAAATGCTCAAAATGCAAATTACGCAATGATTTACATTTCGATTGACATATTTTAGGCAAACTGTTTGCAGGACTCAACCACCCAAACTCCCAATCCCAAGTCCCAAGCACAATCCCCACCGCAACCCAACAGCTCCACCCTTTGCATGTCGGCCCAACGCATTGGCAGTAATTCAAAAATATATCCTCCGAACATCTTATCAAGCCCAAAATTGATGACTTTGACATGCGTTGAAAGGGATAGAGAGATACACTTAAAAAAATACATGTATATGTACCTGTATCTATGAAAAGCGCTTAAGGCAGATATTTTACTTTAAAATTAATATTATTTTAATTGAAAAGAAATTTATTTTGCAGATGTTTAGTTTATATATTTTCCAAATTGCAGATACTTTATTTTGCTGAGTGTAGAAAGCAATGCGTACATGTCGCATAAATATTGAAGTCTCAACTGAATCAGCCCCAACCTAAATTGAATCAGGTTGGAGGCGAGCCCTAAGAAATGTCTGGGACACAATGAAAAGCGTAAACTTTATGGCGATGTTTCTTCAGTCTCTCCCCCTCCCTCCCTCTGTCTGTCTGTCTGTCTGTCTGCCTGTTTTGTGTCCAAGTTCTTTATGCATGTTGGCAATATGCAGTTGCATAGCTTGCTGGCAGTCGTCATTAGTCTGGATTTCTTATTGGCGACAAGGACTTTCAGGCATCACATGAAATGCTGAGCGAACATAAACGCGTTATTATATTATGATTTTTTGAAAGGGCCGAGTCAACTTGAATGCAGCCGCAAAGAATGCGATATAAAGGACACACAATGCCCCAATGCGAACTGCAGGAGTTCAATGGCTTCGCTGCTGGTTCTTACTCAATTGCCGACACACAGTTGGTGGCGGAGCCGTGACCAAGATGCGGACATCAATGCAACCGGCAGTTGGAGTCAAGTGTCAAAAAGCATTCTGAATGGCCTGTCTTGCGCTCTCAGCTGTCCTCTCCTTGCTGTCGTCCTCCCTTGCGCATAAATACCGAAATAACAATACGACAACAGCATCCTGAAGGCTGAGCATGTGAGTCCAATCTTTGGGCCGGGCCGTCCCTTAACATGATGACAGGCCAAAAGTTTTAATGATGCCCCAAAGTCCTTGAATCGGAAATAAAAAATCTAACCTAAAATCAAGAAAGTCTTAGTTGCAGTTCCAGAAAAAAATAACACGCTTGAATCAAGTTTTTTGCTTTTTTACTTCCCACATAAATTAACATTCTAAACTTAAGATTTTCTCTCATTATACCTATTTTCTCCGTGCAGCTAGCGTCTGGTGATTCAATGAAATCCCTTTCTTTTAGCTAAATTCATTGGAGACTTTCTCATAAATGCTAATGGCTAAGAAACCGGTTAAAAAGTTACTGTTATGTTCAAAACTTAAGCACTCGTACTTAAGGTGAATACTTAAAACTCAGTTCTCAATGGTATATTATTAATTATCAAGAAGGCTCAACAATCTTATGGCAATGGGATAAGATTGTTGAGCCTTCTTGGTCAATATTCACATATTCATATTCCGAGTAGTATGCAAAACAAAACAGGAAAGAATGCTCGAGATAGCAGTGCCCGATTAGGAGATACCCAGTACTCAGTCTTACATCGATTCCAGACACAACTTCGAGAGTTTTAGCCAAAAGTAAACAGGCGGGAGGTGTGCACTAGCAGGTGCTCTCATCATTAATAATAATCATTACTATTGTGATTGAAATATGATGAAGGAAGTAAAGATAAGCCGATTGCGTTGGATGAGTGCATTCTTTTGAACTTTACTTACGATTTAGCGATTAAATGAGATTGAGACCGTTGAATCGCTGCGTTGATTATTCAAATTTCTCATCAGAAAATTTCAGCGTCGTTCGTACTCAATAAAAAAAGGGTGATTTACACAACCAAATAAAAAAATAAAAAATATATTTGTGACGTGATTATTTCTTAGTTGGTCAAGGATAGAGGAGCAACTGCTGCGCATTTGTTTCGCTGTGGCTTTTGCCTTGATTTGGGTTAGGAATGTGTGTCAACTTCTTGCAGCTGGTGTTTCTTGGCGGGGTTGCAAAGTGAAAGTTCATTTTGGCCGCCCGGCGTTGCAGTAAAACTTTGTTTTTTTTTGTGCGCCTTAAATATGTTTTGCGGTTTGTTCTGGAAAAGTTACTTACACATACACACACACACAGCAGCTGTTTTGTTTTCAAGTGCTAAACTTGACACCAACTTATGATGGAATTCCTCGCAATGCCAACGCCCAAAAGAAAGCAGCCAAGTGGAAAACACTTGCGCCAGACAACCGCAAAACAAGTCGAAGTGATACAGCAGAAAGTGCCCGACTATAAAATACCTTGCAACCAGCCAAATTCGGCTCTCAAAATGTAGTTAATGTGTTGACGTTCTTAAATATTTATGTATACTTTTAAAATGGAGCAGAGATTTTCTTAACCCGGAGATAAGCTGCGTGAACGCATAAATTATTTCCACGATCGCAGATACATTTTTCACCAAATCCATCATCAACTTTTTTGTGTGTAAATAACATAAACAAGAAACGTACTCACAACTGGTTAACAATAGCATTCACTTTATTCAGAAACTTAAACCAACTTGTTTACTTTAGCATTCACAGTATTTAGCAACTTAAACCGACGACTATGAAATTGGAGTTAGCGGCCATAGAAGCCACCACCACCAAAAGAGGATGCTGAAGCGGTTGCTACGGAACCACCATAACCACCGCCATATCCGGGATAACCACCGTAACCACCACCATATCCGGGATAGCCACCACCAAATCCGGAATAACCGCCAGGGTAGCCGCCGTAGCCGCCATAGCCTCCGCCGAGGCCACCATATCCAAGTCCACCATATCCACCATATCCACCATATCCACCATATCCAGGTTGGGGCAGCGCCTCCATTACGCTGAAGAGGGCGATTATCACAATGCCGAAAATAATAGCAGCTCGCATTTTTGCTTCTGATTCCGATGGGTTCTACGTTGAAATGTGCGTCTCAAATATGAAAGCGACTTATTTTATACAAAAGTAAACAAAATATTGACGCGGTAGTCTGGTTTCTAACAGAACTGGATCTGAGCTGGTGTGCATCGTCAAAATTGAATACAAATTCGATTAATTGATATGGGCTCTTTTCCAAAACCGGTTGGGGTTCAAAATTTAGTGGGTTATTTTGGGGAATCACTTGGCCCATTCATTTTACTAGTTTAATATATTCAACTGCGATATGTTTTTTCTTTGGGTTTAGCAGGCATCAATTTTTGAAAGCAAATGTTAATCACACATTCAATCGGATTTCTATAAATTTTCAAATTTCTATTTGTGACAAATTGTTGTTTGTTCGAAATAAAGGTCAACTGTACGAGCGTCATGATCATTAATAAAATCTCACGTTTAATTATATTCCCAATATTATAAAAAATGTCAATATAGATAGTATATACATTTGAGAAGTCATTGTCTTTTTCCTTGCCTTTCTATAATTTTAAATACTTTATTTATGTGTTTTCATTCTCCATTAGCCAAATGCCACAAGGTTGAAATTTGTATACCGTGTACCCATCAAAGATGGGAAAAGATTAAAAGTAACTTATACCAGAGTATGTAACAGACAGATGGAAACATCTTCTACCCCATAAGGTTATATATATTATTGATCAGCATCTATCTGTCTGGATGAATAAATCGATCTCAGAGACTTCAAATTTGGAAAACAAGTTCTACTTTACCACATTTAGAATCTATTGTTTACATTTGATCGATAACTAGTCCGATTCATTAAAACATTTTCAATATCAGCAGACCTGTCAGTCTGGCTGTCTCGACTAGAATAGTTAAACTTGGTCAATTAATACTGGCAATTTAGTTTAAATATTTCAAGTAAGCTAGGACAACAAATTCAATTCAATTGTTTTCAAAATTATTGTGTTCAGGAATGCAATGCAAACGTATTTTTCATAAAGCGTGGAGTTTGATATGTTCCGGTGACTTTCCAGACGACATACACAGCAAATATGGTGGCTATAATATGCGTGACAAGGATCCGTACAGTGTATTCCAGATGGAGTACAAACCAACCACATTTTTATTAGTCTTTCAGAACAAAAGGTTTTTCAAATGTATAGCGCTGGATTTGATTAACATAACCACATCCGAATGTCTGCAGCCATCCGGAGCGCCACAGATAATATCAAATCCAAATAATCGAGTGACGTGCGTTAATCACGCCTTTCTAATGGCCGATGAATTGGCATCCGCCTGCACCACCAGACAGCTGCCACACAACGATTATACAGCCATTCTCTATGCGAAAGACGACGAGCAGCCATTTGTCGACATCAAGGAGAATAACAGATGCTCTTTATTTGGCTTGAATAATTGGATGTTGCTGTTGTTGTGTCTGCTTTGGTTGTTCATTATCTTTCGTCTCAGATAATTGTTCGAGTATAGGCAGTATGGCATAATTATATCACACATTTAAATAATCCGATCTTATTTTTTTGTTTCTCTTTGCTTTTAAATATTACTCATAAAATTGATTCTTTTTTTTTTTTAAGCACAAACAATTTATGGGGGACTTTTACATTTGTTGTTTGTTTCTGTTTTCTTTTTTGGTTTTTGTTTATTTAAATTAATACATGCTAATTAAATTAAAAGTGTTTTGAGGCACCCATAAAGTCTATTTATTCATGATCAGCCGAATCGAATTAGCCATGTCTATATTTCATAAGTTAGCAATTCTACATTTTATTTAGCAACTGGTTTCATTTGTGTATATTTTATATGCTATTTGACATGATATTTTGACAGTGCTTATCGCTCCACATGCAACATGCTGCAACTACATTCCCCATAAGACTGATTATCATCACCCTCGTCATAATATCTATGCGAGTTTAAGGGTCTGTCAAAGGGGCTGCGGCTGTGCCACGGATCGTCTTTCATGTGACGGGAAAGGACCGAGAAGCCAACATAAGTGCTCCTTGTCATGTTGTCACATGTGTGTAATATGTGCGTGTGTGCGTGCGTGTGTGTGTGTATGCCCACTCATCTCTGTTTTCAAATACATATGTATATATGAATAATTGCTTTTTAACAGACGCACAATTATCACATAATTATTTCGAATGACACAACTAAAATGGCGCGTGGCTGTTTGTTATTGTGTTCTCTGTTTTTTCAATATTTTTTATAAAATTAGCTAGTTTTCAAGTGCCACAAAATTAGCTTAATACTGGCTAAAGTAGTTGTATTGTTTTAGCTAATTGAAAACTATTTACAAACTAAAACATGTAAATACATTTTTTACAGATGTTTAATTTTCGTTTGAGTGAAGATCGAATATCTTGGAAGATTACAAACCAAATCCAATGATTGTTAATGGTTCTTGTAGATGGTTTCTTGTACAATTGTTAGGATTATATAATGCACTCTTGAATGCAGTTGGCTTTGTATATGTGTGCAGCGATACATTTCAGTACAAATAGTCAAGTTCCTGTTGCAGCAAATATGCGTATGCGGACCTCGTTTGTCCTTGGGAATTTCTGCTCGGCATTTGATTTGACAGAGCTCCAGCTCTCTGTTGCATTGTATCTCTCTGTGTGCGCAATGTTTTGCAACGTGTAGCATGTCAGCAGCAAGTGTCGTGCCTCAGTTAATTTGCTGTCCTTTTATCGTCCTGGGTGTGCAACTATTTTGCCGCATCGCAAAAGGGTACAAAACGCATTTTTCCCTTTGTGCTGGCCACTCAAACATTATTGCAATTTTGTAGATATTGTAAAAATGTAAAAAATAAAAAAATGCAAACACGCGTTTCCACCACTCCCCACCCCCTCCCCCACTCTGGCACTCTTTATGCAAATTAGCTGCAGATATCGCTTACATTCCGAACGTAAATTTGCATTTTGTTACAGGCTGTCATGATGGCTGAGAAAGGAATTTTTATTTGCATTTAAACTTTTACATGGTACTTGTTAACCTTTTGTCTATTAAGTGCTGTGCGTGCTTGTGGGTGTGTGTGTCTGTGTGTGTGTGTGTGTGTGTCTGTGTGTGTGTGTGTTTATAAGTTATTCCCTGAATGTCACCTTATTGTTTGGAGTGCTTAAAATCAGCAGCTTCCTATACTTTACTGATTTATGCAAGGAGTTGTGCCGAGGCTTTGTGATATGATAAATTAGATGGGCTTTTAGAGAGATTTGCGAGAAATCCTTTGAGTGACTTTAAACCTTAAACTGCTGTCCCTTTCAACTCTTTCACAATGCATGTCTTAAATTTTAAATTCCAAGTATTCCTTTTATATTCACCCCTATTCCCATAGGTACACTGCGAACAAATGTTGTCTTCCTGAATATGTCATGCATTTTCAATGTGAACTCATTTTTATACTCTCATATCTTCGATCCAAGTTGTTTGTTTAGACTAGAGAATATAACTTGCATTTTTTATATATTCATGTTTATTCATGGTTCTTTGTGACATTATCGATAACATTGAAACCATATATCTGCCACAATTTGAAAGCTAGAGTCACCAAATTCAGAGGGTAGATTGCTTGTGATGTCCATCTTTGTTTGACCACTCTCACCCCTAAAAATCGCTTAGTCTCACATCTCTCATAATTTCATAGCTATAACTACCAAACTTGGAAGATAGATTCTTATAAAGAACATTTCTTTCTGTATCCAAAATCGTTCAAGCCAATATCTTCATAATTTTATGAGATATAATCACCAAAATTTAGAAGGTATTTTATTTAATAACACCCTTTAAAGTATTCCGCATTCGTTGATGTTCTCATTTGTTTCTGCCAGTGTAGACAATTTGTGTTTGGTAGTTTGTGTTTATTATGCCAATCTGTCTTTTTAACTGTGTTGAACAACAGGAGTTGCCGACAATCTTAACAAATTTTGATGGCGACGGCACTTTAGCAATGGGTTTGTGGTTTTCAAAACTTTTCGTTGCTTATTCTTTCTCTCCCTCCCTCCTGTGCACTGCTTCTCGCTCTAACTTGTTTGTGCGTCACCTTTCTTCGACTTTAATTAAGTTTTATTTTACAAATTAACACATGCGGGCAACAGACACACACAGTCAGCAGACTTCAAATGTGTAATCATATTTATATGTATGTATATTTAATTAATTCATCTATCCAAGTAAATAATTAAATCAGTTGACAGCTTGATAATTGGACATTTTAAAGTATCATGAACGGGAAAATTATGCAGATCTGATGATTACAAATGAGCTCCTGTTTTTTTTTGTGTTTCCTATGTAAATATATATATATATATATATATATATATATGTATATATGACAATATTCATGACTCTTATTTTGTTCTAACAAGTTGGAATATTTTAGCCGAGCCAGGTGTTAAATATGAATAAATTATATAGAATATTTTGAAGAACGCATTTGAAGTTAAAAATTTGCCATCTCTCATTTAATATTGCGCATAGAAAAATAAATATTAGTCAGGTATAATTGGGTTGCCATACACTCTATAAACAATAATAGTATTAATAATAATAATAATAATAATAATGCAATTTAGCTAATTGAAGTACATTTGAATTTGTACAGGTGTAAGTACAATATTACTAAGGAGCCTTCATCAGAGCGTTGGATACGCGTTCTTTGCATAATTGGCGGCCACACAATAGTTGGGCGCCCCAAAGAAGCTGCTCGGATTCGTTCCGAAACCGCCATAACAGTTCGTATAGTTCTGGCAGGATCGCAATTCCAGGGGTGCAAAATTCAGGGCGTAGGCACCAGGTGGCGCACCATGTGTCATATTTGGATACTTGTGCATATTGTTGGGTATCGGAGCGGCCACCAGCTGTGTGGCCGTTTCCAAAATTGGGCGGCCAATGCTGACGCTTCGCTCATTGCGACGAAACTTGGCTCGACGATTCTGAAACCAGACCTAGAAGTATTTGGGGAAAGGTTCAGATATTCACAGTTTTCAAACATTTTCATCTAGTAAATTATTGTTGCCACATTTTGTTGAATAATTTAAATGGGTCGGCCTTTCCCCGCCGGCTTACCTGAACACGCGCCTCACTCAAATGCACCTTGGTGGCCAGCTCCTCCCTGACAAATGCGTCCGGATAATGGGTGCGCTCGAAGACTTTCTCCAGGGCGGTCAGCTGGGCGGAACTGAAAGTGGTGCGGTTTCGTCGCGGCTTCCTCGGGTGCCCCGTACTGTGATTGTTGGGATAATCCAGGGCGCCACCGACGCCGCCTGCAATGCCACAAAATTATAATGCTAATAGAAGAAAGTCGTCGGATTTTAGTGAAATTCCTCGAATCGTACGCAATCGTAAATAATCGATTACAGTCGGCACATCCATTCAGGAATTTTGTTCAACATTTATGGATGTGAGCACATTAAATTTTGCATTTCCATCGAATCCTTTGTCAACGATGAAGCGGATGGAAGGAGGGTGGATAAGGTGGTGGGGGAAGGTCATAAACAAATGGCATAGCTCATAAAATATATTTTCACCGACATCGTCGGGCAGCTGTCGGTTAATTTTAGGTGCCACGTCGACAACAACAAACAACAAACAACAAACGCAACAAATTTACGATCTATTAATTAAAGTGAAATTGTCACATTAAGCGGCAGCAACTCTCACTAATTGATTTCACTTCTAGAATTTTTGTGCAGAAGCTCCCAGAAATACGGTTAATAGCATCTATACTATAGCTAAATAATTATAAGTATATTTTTGTAAGAGTATTTCCATTTAATAAACGATTTAACATAGCTCCTCAGCATTATAATGCAAATGAAATCCTAAACAGCTTTTTCCACATATTTTTCTTAGTTTACTGAAAAATAATATTTAATTAACAAAAAATAATTTTCAACAAAATGTCTTGACTATGGAATTAATGCTGTTACAAAAAATAGCACTGTATTTCAGCGCAACGAAATTGGTATCTAGATATTTCGACTTTTCAAATGTTCTAGAATTTCTAATGAAAATTATTTTTATAAATGAAGAGGTACTCTAGAAAGATGAATATTAAGTTTGTTGGCATACTTTTTTTCGGGACTTAATTGGCTGAGATGCACAATATTTATTTCATTTTTAGAGATTTCCAGTATTATGCCTCGTAAGCCACAACACGAAGTGTTTCGTTATTCATTGATTTGGCATCAGACACCCATTTGGATCTATGTATATGGTCATATGCCTGTTGTTGGATCCAATACAAAAAACGAAACCTTAAAGCAAAGCTTAAACAACCAAGACAAAATTGAATATTTAAGTTCTGAGTTGTTCATAGTGTTATTTTTATTGCCTGCACTGTATGCGTGGATATATTCATTCCTGAATGATAAATTTGAATTGAAATGAGCTGAGAATTTATGATATCATATGAGTGTGCATACTGGATAGATATGTGATTTATGCAGACATTATTTGCATGTGTGTGTGTGTGTGATTAAGTGGAACTCATGCATGCCATCTAGGTGCCAGATGTGGGCGACATTTGCTCATTTATGCCGCCGCCAATTGCACATCCAAATGGATGACAAGCGTCATCTTTGCGTGCATCTCTTGCACTTTTTGCAGTTGAGGCTGAGCCGCAGTTTCACCTACACGGCAAGAAACTTAACAGGTATTTCGTGCTCAGAAGTCTAATAACTGAGGACAATTAAAAAAGTTGTCCATTTTGAGCGGTCGAAGTTTTTTATAAGCATATTTTTGATTTCAACCGAAAAGTATTTATTGTATGAATTGGTTTTTTTCAGTATTCCATTTTGAGATATAATAATGTTGAGTTTCAAGGCCTATTCTGAATTTCCATTGGTGAATTTCCACCTGCGTTGCCTGTTGGACAACCTGATCAAGAGTGAACATATTCCAAGAATACATTGAATAACTTTGATAGAGGTTTGATTGCAACATTCTTCATAATTTAAGATTTGGCAATTTCTTCAATCAGGATTCGCAATTTTCTTTTTATGATTTGCTTTATTAAAGCAGTATTCTCTGTGTAGGGGTATACATATATATTAATTCTGCTCCCCGCGTCTACTCAGCTCTACAGCCACCAGGTTGTCAACATTAAAGGCGACATGTCGTCTAGTGGCCTGGTTGTATGTCCTTGTTGTTGTTGCTCGCTTGTCAGCGGCATAATTTGCTATGAAATATGCCAGTCTTATTGTCATTGCTATCAGAAGCCGACTCCAAAAAAACAAAAAAACAAAAAGCGAAACGAGAAAAACAAAAAACGGATTTTTCCCTTTTCGTCTGCATTTGGGAGTGCAACGAAAACGACGACTGCAGACAACACTTCAACATTGTCAACATGACAAAACGTAATCAAAGCTGACATGATATTCCCTCAGAGGCCGGCATCGCATCGCCTTTGAACAACCGAAGCGCCCATCAACCCAGCCCAGCCCCAGCCCCAGCCCCAGCCCAGCCCAGCGGAGAACGAGCCTATCCTCTCCAAGTGGAGCATAAAACGAGCAGTCATCTCCCAATGCAGATGCCCAGCAAACCAGAAGTAGGCAGTCAGCAGCCCCTATTCGAGAGGCGGGTGTTTATTTTTATCATCGCTCCGATTGTAACATGTGCCGGTCTGCGTGCCCCCCCCCCCCCCCCCTTATTTCCCTGCCTCTACTTTCACTCCTCTCTCCTCTTGGCGCACAAATCTGATTGAGGTTTCCCTTTCGATTTGGAGTTCTCGGCTCTTTTTATTTTATATTTTTTGTTGATTTTATTAAGCTGCAACTGTTTTTTATCGCTGACTCGTTGCTCGATTCGCTGGCAATTCAAATTGAACATCTCGCTTTTCCCACTGGTTCCCCTCTCCCCCTAATTCCCGGGGGAACTCATTGGATTCTTGTGGCATACTACACACAACTACGGCGCTGATCTACGATGCAATCCAGCCGACAGCTTCGCTGACAAATTGAGACAAATGGCGTGGGTAAAAAGATTTTGTTTGGGCTAAGTTACATGATAAAAAATCGTATTGCATGAAATACATTGCCTGATGATTACCACCCTGAAGCAGACGCTGCACATAAAATACCTTAAAATACTTTAAATATCTCTCCACTGAATGCCATTTAAAGCGATCATCTTTATAGGTAGCAGGGTTTCAAAAATTAACTATATTCTGGAGTTTCTGAATCTGAACTTGAATTTTAATCGATTGAGTGTATTTTGTACATTAAAAATATTTTAAGGAGGATATTTTAAATTTACAGGCTGTTCAATTTACCGTGATCAGCATCGCCTGTCCAGTCAATATAGTCCTGTTCACCTATCCTTCTATCCGTTTGTTTGTCTGTTTCTATTTCCGAACCCATAAAGTAGATTGATTCTTGATCAGCATCACTTGCCAAATATATATAACTATATCTGTCTGATATTATGCAAACTAGTCACTCAGTTTTGTAGGCACCTTCACAAAACTTGGCATGTATCCGCTTCATTGCTGAAGGCAGTACATTTGTCAGACCCAGTCGGATCAGATCCTTTTATCATATATTTAGCTCAAATCAGACTCCGATCTAGGCCTCGCCTGTAATCCTCGGCTTGCTTAGATATCCATGAAACCTCTTTCACTCCTTATTAAATATTCCTTGACCAGACTTACCAAAATTATTGGTTAGCTCCATGCGCATTTTGCTCTTTGCATAGTCATCCTGTTTCAGTTCAATGAGATTGTCCACCGAGAACCGATGGATTTTATCCAGCTCTCGACGATTCGCGATGATGTCCTTATCCTTGGCATAGGCCGCATTCAGCTCCGCAGCCTGCGACAGTGGCTGATAAGCAGCCGCCGTTCCCTCGACGGATGTTAAATTGTTAGCTGGAGCGCTGGATCCTGGCCCGGATGCTGCACTGGATGCTGCACTGGATGCAGCCGACGGCGGCAACGTTGAAGCGGCATAGTAGAAACTGCTGGGATTGCCGACGGGCAGGGAGTGCAGCTGATGCTGCTGATAGTTTAACATGGCTAACTAATTGAATTTACAATTGAATTAAAATCACTCTTTCGCTGGATAATTGAAGCAAATGCCGCACTATGATATGTGCGTGAGAGAGTGAGATAGAGATAGACAGAGAGAGAAAGAGAGAGTAGCTGATAGACAATTCAATCAGGCATGCGAATTGTGCGTGTGGAGATTCTTCATTTGTCTGTTTGTCTAATTGACTGCTGATTGAATTAATTTATTTGCGTTTTCTTTGGCTCGCTGGGGCATCTGCTTCGGGGGCATCCTGCGCGAACTTGGATAATTGGATTAGCACACAACACATAAACGAGTTAATTACGATAATTGTCGCGACGATACTAAACCGTGCCAAAGTCGTGTGCCCACTGAAATTAGCCTCAAGATGCCTCACAGATCTCTGCTCGCTGCCTGCTGCTCTCAGCTCACAGCTCACAGCTCGCTGCTCGCAGTTTCTTCAGCAGATCCATCCATCCAACCAGACACGCACAACATCTGAAGTGCTCTCGTTCACTCTCTCTCAAGATCTGTGTCTAATTATAGCAAACGTCTCCAATTGGCTGTTCTGCAAGATCAACGCCTGCAGCCGACATTTTTAATTTTTTTATTTATTTTTATTATTTTTTTGAGTAGGCGTTGCCACATGAAATATGAGGTGAAAAGTAGGCAACAAGTTTCAGGAGCATTTAGGTAGCAATAAATACCAATTAGTGGGCAAGACGACGATGCCCAAGATATATCCTAGCTGCATCTGTTTTGTTTGTTTGTGTTCCACTTTCGCAGGATGTGCTCTACTCTTGAGATGGGCATTAATCATGCCGCGCACACAGTTTGTCATCCATTCGAGCAAATTTCCATAACCACAACATGTTGTTCAGGCATACATGTTTCCTATATATGTACATATATATGCGACATATACGCTGCTTGTGACAAGTAGGAGGAACTGTGTACCTCTGCCCGTTGAGTGCATTATGCGACTTGCGTCTCTTGTTGCATTTCAATTGCAGCTGTGTGACGACATTGCCTCTGTTCGGCTTAGTATTTGGAGAATATGGTAATTATTATGATAATATGTTGATTTGTTATCAACATTAACGTACCTCTGTTTATGAGATGTTTGAGCAGTTCGTTACTGATCCTTATCAACTAGTTCTCACATTAACTAACAGTATGTTAATGTATAAGATTTAGTAGGTGAATAACTTCAGCGAAGCTGGAAGGACCCCATAAAGTAATGTATATTCTCGATTAATATTAATAGTCGATTTTCTATATGAAGAAGCGGATCTCAGAAGAAGACTTCAAGGAAAACAAGTTCTTGATTACCATAGTTAGATCTTATTTATTTAATTTGATCGATAACTTTCCCATTTAGCGAGTATCGATATGAATCAATTTCCAATAGCAGCAGTAGCTACAATCCTTTTGATTTATAATTTACCAAGGCATATTTTTCCATTAACCATTCAGTATCAATAATACTTGCATACTCCAATCTACTCATTGCATTAATGTGTCTATGAATAACAATAAACTTTAAATTGCAATAACAACCGTTTCCCACACAATTTGAAATACTTTGTTATCTGATATACAATAAGCAAATTTCTGGAATGCAACACATTCTCTGAATTACTATTGTTTTCTCTTTCTCTATCTAATTAGTCTTTCGAAATTCCCAAGGGATGAGAACTTCGGCAGATATCGCTTAGTATAAAATGTCTGCAATTTAAGACAAATTCATTTCTGATTTAGTTGTGAATCAGGCGTTAATTGTGTTGTCAACTTTGCTGTCCTGCACGGCAGTCATTAGCAGTCCTCGCTGGGGCCTTAAGTAACCTTTGCTCATTAGATGCCAGCAGGAGGCAGCAAACTATCAAGTAATATTCTAATATTTCCAAACACTCGCCTTGCTGCTCATACGTTTTAAAACACTTACCCCTGCTCCAGCCCCGCAAATTGAGCTGTCACAAAAGTTTATCCAAAGTACTTGACACTCCACTGCGGTAAGCAGAGACAGGAGCTGGAGCAGGAGCCGGGTCAGGAGCAGATACAGTCTCATAGGTCTTGCTGGCTTCCAAATTATCGCACGTTTTCGTGTGCAAAGTTCTTCGAGGAATGTTGCGGTGTGTATTTTTAATAAAACTTCAAAGTTTTGCGCTACTTGCGCTACGCTTTACTATGTCACTCTGTCTCTTTCTCTCTGTCTCACTTTCTCTCTCTTTCTCTGACCTTTTTCTTCTGTTTCAGTTTGGAAATTCTTTGTCACGAAACATTTCTCGCATGCAATTTCAAGGAGTTGTGGGCTGCGCATCCCTTATCCATGTCCTAGCTCAGGTAATACGTCTTACCTGAGGACACACACACACACTCACACACACACACACACGCGCATACACACACCGCCCACACACTGAAAAAGTCAGCTGAAATTCTTTTGGCAAGTTAGAAATTTGAGCAGACACTTTTAATGTTGTCAGATAGCAAAAGTAACTGCACTTGGCACTGTTACAGTGAAGTTTTCCTTTTATTTTGTCTTTTTTGTAGCACACGGAATATTTCAGACAATGGACAGGCATCTCAAAAATTCTGTGGTATGTTTGCATGATGTTCAATTATATGTGTACAGCAGCAAATATGTCAGAATATTAATTCAATTTATGCAAATTAAACAGAGTATTGAGTTGGAATGCTATGAATGCCAGAAAGGAATGCAATTTCGATGTCTTACTTAGACCAAATACTTATTGCTGCCTTTAGCTGATTATCTTGTGCGTTATTTGAGATACAAAAAAATGTTCAAAACAATAAACAAATGAGAATGTTTAATGTTTAGGATTTATACTTTCAAAGGTGTCTTTTATTGCCGTCGGAAATCGATTCATAACGTTATTTGCAAATGGAGTAAGCGAAATACTAGAGATTCTATTAAAACTTGGAAGTTCCTAACTATTAGATGCTCTGAGATCGACTTCTTCACATAGATATGTATATTTTAATGGGTTCAGTGAAGACAAAGACTTTACTAGAAAAGAGATATCATTTTGAGCTACCAGAGCAATCCTTGTACATATTCATATCTAGAAGTCCGCACATTTTCATAAGTGCGCCATTATGTCGAATGTTTCAACCCATGAGGGGAGGTATGCGGTAGGGAGGTGTTTCAACTGTAACCGTAACCACATTGTGGTGTTTTTCGTGCTTCGTGGCCGTGATGCATGCAACATTGCAAAATTAATTGCAATGCATGAAACAAGCTGCGTGTAGATGTGTGACAACAGACTCAGCTGCAGATGCAGATATTGATACAGATACAGATACAATCGGTGACCAGCAGAATGCAACATGTTGTGCCACAGCAACACACAGGTGCCAGCGAGATGACAACAATTGGTTTACCTCAAAAAAATATATAATATATACATATATATAATAATAGTAAGAACAATTCCCATACCAACAGCGACTGCGATTTGCATAAAATTAGGTAAAGTGGCAACTTTTCGATTTGATTGCAGCAGTTGCAAAGGAAACAAAGCGCTACATATTCAGTGCAGAAGAGAAGAAGATGGAATAGAAGGAGACTCCTCATCTTTTTGCCTGTCTCCGCTGTCCGAGGCGGCACTCAGATTCAGATTCAGAGCTGCACTCATAAATTATGCAAGCGATTGTAAAATCGAACTTGCTTCTGCCAACGCTGCTGCTGAGTCCAGAAAAAGGTTTGATTCTGACCCAACTCAGAAAGACAACCGGAAAATTAATGTGTGGTTGTGTGTGTGTGTGTGTGACTAACTAGGGTAGGGATGCGTTTTGGGCGTGTGTGTGTGTGTGTGTGGCGACTCCTAAAATCGTTTTCAAAGTTTTGCTGCTTTCCGACTGAAATATGCAAGCGTTTTATACACAGAAGTCGTAGTTCTTCTCTTGCCTATGTCACAATAAAAGTCCAAAAGCTTTTGACTGCCGTAATTAATGTAAATTTACCCCTGACCCACCCACACACACATACACACACGCGAACAGACGCCAGTTGTGCCTGTATGCACATGTAATTGATTTTCTGTTTATGCACTTGCCGAATTGCATGCACGAGGCAACAGGGTAGGGTGTGTCGAAGTGCGGGGGGTTAATTGTGTGTGTGCTTGTGTGTTTGTGTGTGGTATGTCAAACAGCACGCTTCCTATGCGCTGCTTCCGGTTATTTCTTGTTATTATATTTCATTGGCCTCGTCGTCTCTTATTGCGAAAACCAAAAACTTTTCATTGAAAAAGGCAAACAGCGCGCAAAAGTTTTGTGATAGCAATGAGTTCCTTAGAAGGGGTACATTCGCTGTTCGCTGCTGGAGGGCCATATGCCAACACTTGTTTGTCGTTAAGTGATTTAGGCAAAAGTTTTGCACCCCTCGCAAGAGCCCTGCTGCTGCCGCTGCTGTCAGGCAGCATTTTTCATTTGGCATTCGTGTTTGGCATTTTGGTTAGACGACACGCTCGACATGGCAGCACTGAGAGAAATACTCAAGTGCAACAGTTGCAGATGTGTTACAAGTTTAACACATTGTTAAATATGCTTAGAAGAGCTTAAATCATTCGTGAAAATAGGTACTCGTACTTCGACTTATCGATAGCTTGTTCCTTTGCGAATATCGATACAAATCGATTTCTGATAGTCATAAGAGCTATATTTGTATAGATATATGCAGGCCTTCTATTTATTTAACACTGAGTACAGTGTATGTCCTAGTCGAGCTGTCTCGATTTGTGCATTCCAACGGTTGCTGTACTTTAAATTATACATATTCAAGCTGCTTCACTCTTATTTAACCATGGAATGATGATTAAGTCAAACAGTTAATATCCTACCCCAAGTAGTCAAGTTACAACTAATTGAATATATGTCTCTAGTTTAAACATCGCACTTAAGTTAAGGTAAAATTATCTTACTTGTCTTGCAACAGCTTTATTGAATCAAGAATATTTTTTGGCGTACATATTTGTTTTTCCAAGTGCTTAGATGAGGAATGAGGTGGAGAACTCTTGAAACTGGTACTACGTGGGCTGGGCGCTAGGTCGTGGCAGGGGAGAATGGGGGGAAAGTGGAAATGCTGTTGTATTTGAAATATCGGAAATGTTTTACAAAACTTTCACTTCAGCTATAAGTTGGCTGACTGAGTGACTTGGCTGCCACATAATCGCCGTCAAGTGAAATTCATTTTCTTGACAAACAACATGAACATCAAAGAAAGAACCCCGTTTACTCAATACGATTTTCCGTTCTTGCTGCTCGCTTTCCCGACACGGAAATTAAAATGCTACTCGCTTGTGTGTGTGCGTGTGTGTGTGTGTGTGTGTGTAACATTCCTCTGTCAGCTTATTAATTGTGGTTGCAAATTGATTTGCCCGTCAGGTAAATACTAGTTGTGGCAACGATGACCTTACTCAATTTATGATTCCAAGTTCTGCAGCATATATTTGTGACTAATCCATATTCTCCATTTTAATTGGGGCTTAAATAACGCAAGATGGGGAGAGTAAGAACAAAATCCCAGTAGCTGTTATTGCCATGTCATTTGTTGATTGCACATTTCCAATCAATTTGTATCTTATACTCGTATTTATTTTGTCTTGTTATACCCTCAATATAATATAATTGGCCAAGATGGGGTATATTCACAGGGCGCATAACATTTCTTTATATTTGTATACCAAGTTTTAAGCCTATATACATTTTGAGAGGTTTATCATCTGGAGTTTCAATTTGATTCGATTAAATTGTAAGTAATATTATAGCCTGGAGTTCCGGGCTGGAACCAGTTCAATGTGATTCCTTTGCATATATATTACAGTGTATATGAGCTTAAGGTACAGTTTCGAGCCAGATTGATTTGATTCATTTGTAAGCAATAAGCACCTCGAGTCGATTAGCTTGGATGTAGTACAGGGTATGTGATTGTCTAGCATGTGTAGCTTAATCTCTTGCAGTTGTTTTCCTTAGAGTTTGGTGTCCTTTTTGTCAGCTCAGCTTAACGCAGTCAGCTGCAAAGTCAGCGCCATTTAAATTTCGCTCACGTTCGCTGCCGGATGAACTGAAAAATAACGCGAATGGAAATCAACGGATACGGTTGTGCGGATGTACGGATGTACGAATCTCCAAACCAGCAGCTGTCAACTGGCAACCTGGAGTACTCGGGGAAGAAATGCAATCAGACGCAATTAGAGTGCCAATCCTTGTCAGGCAGAAGACAAACAGAAGAATTGACACTGAAATTGGAAGCGCAAGAGAAAAGTGAATTTTTCTTAGCAAATCTGAACTGATCGTTTTTTTTTTTTTGGGTCAAGTATTGCTTGAGATGTTTCTGCATATATGTACATATTTGAGTGACTACGGATGAAATGTAATTATTTTGATGTGTAGTATTTCACGTGATTAATTTGCCAATTGATTACACATTCAAGTTGGACCCTTTTTGCTCATCTTGTTTGTCATTCAGCTTGAATTGCTAGATGAGTGCTTTTTGCTTTTGTTTGT
This sequence comes from Drosophila cognata, assembly GCA_035041535.1. Classification (NCBI taxonomy): domain Eukaryota; kingdom Metazoa; phylum Arthropoda; class Insecta; order Diptera; family Drosophilidae; genus Drosophila; species Drosophila cognata. The sequence continues at coordinate 1,774,030 of JAWNLC010000451.1, forward strand.
GTTTTCATTTTTCCCGGCCAGCTCAAGTTTAAATGAATTTCAATTTGATTTGATGAGTGTAACAGCACTCTTCAAATTTAATTTCATTTTCAAATTGTAGTAGCTCTTATGGATTATTAAATTAAACTAGTGTTGGCATCCAGCGAAATGCATTCGTTTTGCTTGAGCAGTTGTTCGTTCGATTGAATTACCTGTTGATTTAATCAATTATTCAATTGAATATTTATTTTTTATTAGTCTTCACGTATTTTATGAAAATTCTCTGACCCAATAACTGACCAATAATTTTTGTATAACGCAGTTATCTGAAATGAATTTATTTATTAACATGCCACAAGTTAAGAGCGGCATGAAAACCACTGAGTAATTCCCAAAGCCAATTTAATAATAGCTTAAAGTATTTTATTTGCACAGATTTGTAAAAACCAGAACTTTTTAAACATGGTTTAAACTCTAGATAAATACTACATTCAAAGCTGAAAACGCGATTTTGCCTCGATTTCCAGGTTAAAATTCTATCCCAAGAAAGTCTATCCGGGAGGGGTCCAATCTTACCAATGCTATAATATCATGGTTTGATTTCTTCATTAATACCTTATAAAAAGTTGAAAACGATTCCTGTGTCGAAATTCATATTAGGATATTTAACTTATGAAGTGGTGATCAGCAAAACTGGCTATAAACCATAGACCAGACTTTCTCTAAATCTGTAGTACCATAAACGATGCCAGTGCTGAAGCGCATAAATCAAAATGCAGCAGCAACTTTGTTGTTCCTCGAGTTTCATCCTCTTTTTTTTTGGACGGGCAGATTGGGGTCGGGAATATTTCATGTGCAGCGCTTAGTAAAAGCCATGCCCACCAAGGATTAGGCCAGGATGATATACGTTCCGCGGGCGTGAGCAGATTGCACACCCAGCTTAATGCCGTAAAGGTAAAGGTGTCCTTTCCCAGACCCCTTCCCTTCCCTAACAAACACCCATTTTATGACAACGCCCATCAAGGTCTCCTCCATTGCCGTTTTGGGGGCGCAAGCCACTCGCTGGCGTTTATTGTGTGATACCCGTGTTGCATAAACTCAGCGCCAGGTGGCGCCAAAAAGCTGACTCGATGTGTGTGCGTGTGTGTGTGTGTCAGTGTGTGTGTGTATTTGCAGGTGTCTCTACATTAAAAGCCATAAAAGATTCATAAAATGCATTTCGCACGCCGAAACCAAATATGCCGCAACATTCACGACGCCACATCCATAAATACGAGAGCCGAGAGCCGTATGCGGGTATGCGGGTCTGTACACGGACATAAATTTTAAAGTTTGTAATGTGCAGGTGTTCATAAAAAGTATTTACGAGCACCGGCTTGTACCAATGTGGTACACACACAAAAAAAAAAAAATGAAAAGAAACTCGAAATTAAGAATATATTTTGAGTGCATCAAATGTGATTGAGTTCACAGAATGAACCAATCTTAATTTGAGCTTAAAATACTTGAATCGCATATTCGCAATCTTAATTTAAGAATGAATTGGTTTTTCGCTGTGTACATTAAACTTTCATACATCTTAAGAGGATATTCGCTGTGATGACAATCCTAATCCAAAAACCTACCCCAAAATAATCAACCTTTCCCTCAGCTTACTTTCATAGTTGCAGTTAAATATATTATTTTTTGGGGAGAAGAACTTAAATGCGACGGCTTTCAGGGAAACTTCAGCACGTACGCGACATTTGCCAATTGCTGAAAATTGTGCACAAATTATATCAATTTTGAAACGTAATCATTGAATCTTATCAATTTTCTCGGCACATCGAGCACCTCGAGCACATCGAGCATTCAGCATCCAGAACAGACATCCGGCCAGACCGAGATGAAGACGAAGATGAAGATAAGGGCGAAGACGTTGTAAAATGTGAAAATCAAATATTTATGATACTTTTGAGCAAAATTTCTGGCCTTCGGCAAAAGCAAACTACAAATTTTCTTTTGACGCCATCTTTCTCGTGTTATTCTCATCGTTTTTCCCTCTCTCTCTCTATCTCTCTCTCTCTCTCTCTCTCTGAAGCTCGTTTCGTTGTATCCACAGTTCTGTCTTCGGATTTATGTGCGTGCCCTTTGCAAATTCAATTTAATTTTCAGTTTTTCTTTGCCGCTCTATAAGATTTCGCACACAGCACCGGTTCGCGAATGCTTCGCATATTTGTTGACTTATGGTACAAATTGGAAGGTCTCTTCAAATAATTGCAACTTTTTTTATTTTAAAACAATTTATGGCATTATTATGTTGGCTTATTAATAATTTCCAAATTGTCAGCTCAAGCTTAACTAGTATTTGATATATTTACTTGCCAATGATAATAATGATTTTTCCTTGTTTTCTTACAATTTATAAACCAATTTCTGTTCCTTAACTACTTAATATCTTTTATCGAATCTCTCTTTTTTTTTAAATATTTAAATCAACTTGTCGCTTACTTATATTGTCGCTTCCTGGTTGCATTCATAGAGTTGAATTGTTTTGCATGCGTATCTTGACATGGTGCAGCAATGCAAATAAGTCGATTTGCATGAGCATCTGAGCCATCTGTTTGCCAGTATTGATTACACAGATAACAGCAAAACGTTAGCCAAAGCAGCTCAAAGCCCATTTGACACACTCTAAGCCAATTCCCTCTGAAGAAAAGCAACTACGCCTGACCGCTTCATGTTGAGCATTTGTACATATTATTACAATTGCGGGCCATGTACGACTCACGGATACACACGCCCACACACACATGGACACACACACACATACACACACATACAGAGTGAGAGATAAGCTCCCCAATTGAAGTTGCATTTGCCACTTGAATGATACTGAAGTTTGCCCCAACCCAACCCATACATACACTCAGCAAAAGACATCGACCAGAATTTTAGAAAGTCGATCTGAAAACTATAAAGTGATTCTTGTTTTTAGAAATAATTTCTAAGTATAATAAAAAATATTAATTTAATATTTTAGACATATTTTAAAATATTTTCTTATTAAGAAATGCAAATTCTTAATGTTAGAAAACACATTTCTAATAGTTAACAACAATAACGAAATCGTAAGTATTCGAGGGGATTATTGTCAGAGTGTATTATGTGGATGGTTAGTTGGGTGTCCTTGTCGTGCTGTTAGTTTTGGCTTGCTCTTAAGTTGAAGACGCTGCAATGCATTATGCTAAAATGTCATTGCGTGCTTATTGGCCCGTCCGTCCCTACGTCACTCCGTCCCTCCGTCCCTATGTCCATCCATCCATCCCACTGGCAATGCATATTGCCTTCCGGATGAAACAGCGACTTATGCTAAACTGACAGCCAGCAGCAGCAGTAGCATCAGCAGCAGCAGCAGCAGCAGCAGAAATTGAATGGAAGCTCGTTTATTTTGTTGCCATTTGGCATTGTGGCAAGGAATTGATGCTCCATCGAGCGTCGCGATGCTGCGCCAGGATTTGTCAATGTCGTCTCCGTTTTGTGGGGGGACGAGCACAAGTTGCCAAGTTATAAATGCCTGGCAATCCCAACACAAAGGCGTTCCGACAAAGGCATTACCATTTACCACACACAACCATTCCCATTCCCATTGCCATTGCCATTGCCATTTCTGACATACATTCCAGGAACTGTATGGAACTGGCATTATCGGTTCGCTTGCTCGCAATTACACATGCCATTGGCACAGTTACTGTATGTGGAATAGCATATGATATGGCATTGTATCATAGGACGCACCTCCTCCTCCTCTCTTGCAGACTTACACAACGCTTTCACTCATTATTCGGTTAACTTTTCTCATTTTACACACTCAAAGAAAAAACGATGATTACAAATTTTAATCAGCTATTTTCATCATTTCAGTGCTCATTCGGTCACTTTTGAATTATTTAATTTTAATATTTAACATTTTATTTTCCCTCAAAATAATGTTTGCTTAATTTTCCATTTTGGCTCAGTGCGAAGACACCAAAATAAATGCCAGAACACTGGCCCGAGATACACACACATGCAAACACACACACATAATGGTATTGATATAGTAGAATGTTGCCAATCCAAAGCTCAGACTTGCAAACTTCAAACTGTGTCTGTGCCAGTCCAAAGAATATTGTGTTTTTTTTTTGACTGTCTTCTGAATTGCCCAGGGCTTCGTTTCATTCACGTTGTGTAAAAGTAAATATACACACACCCCCACACACGCACTTACAGATAGTCGACATTTGCAGGTCGATAAAATCATTTTGAAAGCAATAGCTTTAAGGGACCTTTAATCAAATCCAAGTGAAACTCAACGAGTGCAATTTAAGTTTACATATTATTAAAGGTCGACCATTCAGCGGGTTTTTTAAAGGGTTATTTCTTTCGAGACAATTTTGTATTCTAAATCATATTGAATGAGAACCAAAGTGTTGGTTACCACTGAGCTGGCAATAGAAATCACATTCGATCGTTCCACATTATAAAGTCCAAGGATGGATACTTTGGGAGGATTGCGTTTCAGCTGAAGCTGAAAGCTCTCGATCTGAAAGAAAAACGATATTGAAATAAAGTCTATTTAATCGAATTGTAAATGCAAAACTCACAACTGTCAACAGCCGCTCATCGAGTCCCGGAGTCCCAACTCGACCATTCTTGAATGATTATCCAGTGTAAAAAACACGTTGCTTGAGGTGACTAGATTATCAGCAAAAAAGACAAACACTTGAAAGATATACATAAGGATGGAAAATAAATTCCACTCCTTATCAATGTTCTGCTTAATGGTGGTAAATATATAATAGATGGAGACCACAATGGTCGTGTACGTATTCATGTAAATACACAGTCCCTGTATGCCAAAACTTTGGTGTATGGTCTCGAATAGCGATTGCACCTCGGATTGTGTTAGTGCTATATCCTCCAGTTGGTCAGCGAGAGAGCAGCACTTACTCATAAATGCAGCCTTGCGATGTACATGCTCCAGGGAACGAATCTCAGCGAATACTGTCTCTATCTCCTGATTGAGCAGAGTATAGTGGCTCTGCACATTTAGAACGGCGAAGAAATAGTGTGTCTCTGTCAGATTGACTACAATTGCCAGTATGTAAAGTCCAAAGGAGCCGAGGACCATGCTTGAAGTCAGATATGGCCACAATAATATTAGTGTCAATACTACCTGCGAAATTTCTGGCAGGAGACTTGTCAACGTTTTGTAAATTATGCCACGTCGCCATAATCGCTTAACATTTGGTGTCCTTAGTGCCAGGCGGCGAAATCCATTCACTACTCGAATGATTCCACGGCGTTGCCACCAGCGATTGAATAGCGTTGCCACCAGGCAGGTGCATCGCACTCCATTCACCATCAGATAGAGGTAATCATGCAAATGTCCTGCTTCTGAGAACAGTCGTATTACTGGACGGCTGATACTCAATTTAATCAGCAAGCCGATGGCCAGTCCATTTGCCAGGATTGCATAGATGGATGCTCGACTCGTGATTCGAGCCAGCCCTGTCGCCACATTAATCTCGAAATTGAGCACCCCAAGGAGGCGCGAGTAATAGTAGACTATCCTCAGAATCAACTGTATCGGGTCAAACATTTTAAGCGACTGAACAGAACTCCGCTTGCCATCCAGTTGGGTGCCTAATAAAAAATGCCCAGCGATTAACACGATTGATATATCAACAGATTACACTAATTACGGAATGAATTATTTAAAAAAATGGGCTAAAACAAAACACGAAAGAATGGCGCAAACAAAATGTTTGCTAAGTGTTCCAAGTGCCCTAAATACACAGACTAGCAAACTTCAAACTGTGTCTGTAACTGTCCAAAGTATATTGTGTTTTTTTTTGTTGCCCGTCTCCTCAATTGCCCAGGGCTCCGATTCATTCACATTGTATAAACACACCCATACCCACACACACACTGTAATGGTGCGAATATTTAATACTACATTACAATTTAACTGAGACATGCATATGTTATTGGCTGCGTTTGTAAACGCATGTGTTCAACGACATATTCATGTTATTTCGACCACAAGCTTTTGATAAGCTTAGCCGTAAGCTCGCTGCAAGCTCAGATCAGCTGGTGCAGCTCAGTGTGCGTTTTTAAAGCTTTCGTTCACAAACTTGCGCACTTGAACTTTCAAGTCTGCTGCGCTTGCGCTTTAAGCATGCAATTTATTCTTCTGCATGCTTCGGCCAATATCAGAAGCAATAAGCGAGATTTGTGCGGAAATTCGTTTTGACCCATGTGAAGAGTTTTTTACGCTGATAACGCAAATATAATCCGAAAACATCCGAAACTGGGGGAAACCCTGATCCGCGAAATTGCTGGCTCATCACGTGGAAGGCCTGCTATACCCGACCCCGTTTTGTTAGTGGTGCTGCGTATTATTAAAGGTCGACCATGCAGCGGTTTTTTTAAAGGCTTATTTCTTTCGAGACAATTTTGTATTGTAAATCATATTGAATGAGAACCAAAGTGTTGGTTACCACTGAACTGGTAATAGAAATCACATTCGATCGTCCCACATTATAAAGTCCAAGGATGGATACTTTGAGTGGATTGCGTTTCAGCTGAAGCTGAAAGCTCTCGATCTGAAAGAAAAACGATATTGAAATAAAGTCTATTTAATCGAATTGTAAATGCAAAACTCACAACTGTCAACAGCCGCTCATCGAGTCCCGGAGAGAAGGTCGAAAATTGTTCTAGCTGCTCGACCAATCTTGCGTGATTATCCAGTGCAAAGAAAACGTTGTTGACAGTGACCATATTATCGGCAAAGTATACAAACACTTGGAAGGTATACATAAGGATGGAAAATAAATTCCACTCCTTATCAATGTTCTGCTTAATGGTGGTAAATATATAATAGATGGAGACCACAATGGTCGTGTACGTATTCATGTAAATACACAGTCCCTGTATGCCAAAACTTTGGTGTATGGTCTCGAATAGCGATTGCACCTCGGATTGTGTTAGTGCTATATCCTCCAGTTGGTCAGCGAGAGAGCAGCACTTACTCATAAATGCAGCCTTGCGATGTACATGCTCCAGGGAACGAATCTCAGCGAATACTGACTCAATCTCCTGATTGAGCAGAGTATAGTGGCTGTACACATTTAGAACGGCGAAGAAATAATGTGTGACTGTCACATTGACAAAAATTGACAGTATGTAAAACGCAAGGGACTCGAGGGCCACGCTTGAAGGCAGATATGGCCACAAAAATATTAGGGTTAATACTAACTGCGAAATTTCTGGCAGGAGACTTGTTAACGTTTTGTAAATTATGCCACGTCGCCATAATCGCTTAACATTTGGCTTTCGCAGTGCCAGGCGGCGAAATCCATTCACCACTCGAATGAGTCCACGGCGTTGCCACCAGCGATTGAATAGCGTTGCCACCAGGCAGGTGCATCGCACTCCATTCACCATCAGATAGAGGTACTCATGCATATGTCCTTTTTCTGAGAACAGTCGTATTACCTGACTGCTGCTACTCAATTTAATCAGCAAGGAGAAAACCAGTACATTTGCCAGGATTGCATAGATGGATGCTCGACTCGTGATTCGAGCTAGCCCTGTCGCCACATTAATCTCGAAGTTGAGCAGCCCAAGGAGGCGCGAGTAATAGTAGCCTATCCTCAGGATCAACTGTATCGGGTCAAACATTTTAAGCGACTGAACAGAACTCCGCTTGCCATTCAGTTGGGTGCCTAATAAAAAATGCAGAGCGATTAATCCGATTGATATATCAACAGATTACACTAATTACGGAATGAATTATGAAACGAAAATGGGTCAAAACAAACTGCGAAATACTCTGACACCATCTGATAAAAGGCGCCGCAGAACCGGGTGGAAGTTGAAGGAGGTTTCTAATAATTTGCCTTCAATATTGCAGTAGATACAGGTTTTCTGAATTTTGGGGGCGGGTGTGGGCGTGGCAAACGCAAATATTGGAGGAGTTTCCTAGTAATCTTCCTTCCAAGTTTGGTAACTGTAGCTCTTAAATTCCGGGTGGTGTGCACGTGATCTAAAAATGAATATGCCGAGGTTACCCGCTAGCAACCTTCTAAGTTCGGTGATGATATCGTTAAAATGGTGGGCGATAAGCTGCTTTATCGACTTTTATAAATATTTTCTTTGGCGATTATGAGCGCAGATGTGGCGTGGCCATAAACATTTTTTTATCGGTTCTTAAGAGCGGTTACACGTATTATACCTAGAGCCGTCAAGGCTCTAACTCAAATACTGCGAAGCCAGAGTAATTTCCAATTTTTCGGGGCGGCGTGCTGTTAGTTAACAGTGTTGATATTTATATTTGTATTATATTTATGTGTATATTTATTTTAATTTTTCAATTCATATTGAATCAGGACCAGAGAATTAATTACTGTTGAACTGGCCAATGCAATTAGATCTGATCGATCCACGTTGTAGCAATGCATAAAATGAATCTTCAAAGGATTTCGCCTCAACTGAAGCTGAAATGACTCGATCTGAATGCAAAAGAGAAGGTATTTAATATTCATATAGCTTCATTAAATACGTGTATACACTTACGACTTCCTCCAGTCGCTCGTCCAGCCCTGGAGCGATCGTTGAGAACTGTTCCAGCAGTCTAACCATATCGGCATTGGCATCTAAGACAATGTAGAAATTGTTGATCGTGATCGCAGCGTCACCGAAGTAAGAGCCCATTACAAATAAATGCTTCATAATAAAAGCAGCGGTCCATCCGAAACCTTTGGTTAATTTGCTACTCGTGAATGTAAAATAGATAGCACCGATCACGGAGAAGTAAAAAACGATAGATACGCAGACACCCTGTATATTAAATATTTGAGTCATGCATTCGACGAGCGCCTGTAGTTCGGATTGTTGTAGGGCGATGTCCTCCAGTTGGTCGGCTAAGGAGCAGCATTTTGTCATGAATGCAGCCCTTCGATTTTCAGACTCTAAGGAATGAATATTGACGAATATTTTTTGGATCTCTTGATTTAGCAGAATGTATTGGCTATGAGCATTCAGCATTACAAAGTAATAGTTCGAGCTTATTATATTGGTTAAAGTTGTTAAAGTGCACATCATCAAGATCATTACTGCTATGTTCAGTGACGGATATGTGTCAAGTGAAGTAACGCCCATTGATATTTGTGCGAGCTCTGAAAATACGACGCTTATAAATTTGATAATGACTCGTCCTCGCCACATTTTCATAACTTGTGGTTTGCGCCACGCCAAAAGACGAAAGGCGTTTATAACATTAATTAGCTGACTGCGATATAACCAACGATTCAGCAAAGTAAGTATCACACAGATAATTCGAATGCCTTGCATGAACGCAAAAATATATTCATGCAGAAAACTCGCATTTAACCACAACACTGCAATCAGATAATTGATGCTCAGATATATCAGTGCAATAAACACCACTCCATTGATGAGGATGGCATAGATCGAAGCTAATCTCGCAGTTCGTGCTCGACCTGTTCTCATGTCAATTTCAAAGTTGATCACCCCAAGGATGCGAGAGTAATAGTAGGATAGCCGTAGGATCAACTTAACCGGGTCAAACATGCTGAGCGACTGAACAGAACTATGATTCCCATTGGGCAGACGGTCAAATGAAAGTGTGTAGCAATTGATGCGATGGATGGATTAGCTGATATGACTAATTACGAAATGGAATGTTAAAAAAAAACAAACTGGAACTAGAATATGCTAAGGACAAGTTTTAATTTTATTGAGCTGGCTTGACTTGACGAGTGTTATACATTTTTTAGTGCTCTGGAAGGCACTGAAAAGTGTTCAAAAAAAATTTAACAACAACCCTTGTATTTATTTTTAAACTCGAACCAAAGAATTTTGGAATTGTTTAATAATTTGTCATGCTATACCACAAATTAATTAGAAGCCTGAATCTTAACAAATAGTTAATTTATTACTATCGGAAATCGGTTTTTATCCATATTCGCAAAACGGGGGCAGTTCCAATTTGAAGTCTAAGGAATCGGCTTTATGGTCGTAAGCGTTGAGTCTTTGCATTATTCCATGTGCAAAACTCATTCACATCGCTTATGCGAAAAATAAGTCGCGGGTCGAGTCCAGCTGCAGGCATGGTTGTTTGGTAGTTTGGTCTTCTTCTTCCTATTCTTCTATTATTAATGTCTCTGTCCTATTAATCTTTCTGGGTCGGCAACCGTTAAAGCCCAACCTAACCCATGGTCGCTAGATTATGGCCCGTCAATAAGTGGGTGTGTCTTAATCAACTGTTGAAGCTTATCAAGAACATGTATTCTTTATGGGGTCAGCCATAATTCCGAATATTTGTTTTATATTTTTGCACAGCAATGAATTCATACATAGAAGTATAATTCATAAGTTGTTAGAGTTATTGTTTCGAATATGTTTTTTTATTTTCCAATGCATATTGTATCAGGACCACAGAATTCATTACTATTGAGCTGGCCATTCCAATTAGTTCTGATCGATCCACATTGTAGCAATGCATAAGATGAATCTTCAAAGGATTTCGCCTCAACTGAAGCTGAAATGACTCGATCTGAATGCAAAAGAGAAGGTATTTAATATTCATATAGCTTCATTAAATACGTATATACACTTACGACTTCCTCCAGTCGCTCGTCCAGCCCTGGAGCGATCGTTGAGAACTGTTCCAGCAGTCTAACCATATCGGCATTGGCATCTAAGACAATGTAGAAATTGTTGATCGTGATCGCAGCGTCACCGAAGTAAGAGCCCGTTAAAAATAAATGCTTCGTAATAAATGCCGAAGTCCAAAAGACACCTTTAATCATTTTGGCAGTCGCGAATATAAAATAGTTAGTTGAGATCGTGGTGAAGTAAAAAATTATAGATACGCAGACACCCTGTATATTAAATATTTGAGTTGTGCCTTCGACGAGCGCCTGTAGTTCGGATTGTTGTAGGGCGATGTCCTCCAGTTGGTCGGCTAAGGAGCAGCATTTTGTCATGAATGCAGCCCTTCGATTTTCAGACTCTAAGGAATGAATATTGACGAGTATTGTTTGGATCTCTTGATTTAGCAGAATGTATTGGCTATGAGCATTCAGCATTATAAAGTAATAGTGCGTGCCTATTGCACCGTTTAATGTTGTTAAAGTGTACATCATCAAGATCATTACTGGTATGTTTTCTTTCGGAAATAGGCCAAGTGAAGTAACGCTCATTGATATTTGTGCGAGCTCTGAAAATACGTCGCTTATAAATTTGATAATAACTCGTCTTCGCCACATTCTCGTAACTTGTGGTTTGCGACTCGCCAAAAGACGAAAGGCGTTTATAACATTAATTAGCTGACTGCGGTATAACCAACGATTGAGCAAATTAGTCATCTCGCAGATGACTCGAATGAATTGCATGATGGCAAAAATATATTCATGCAGAAAACTCGCATTTAACCACAACACTGCAATCAGATAATTGATGCTCAGATATATCAGTGCAATAAACACCACTCCATTGATGAGGATGGCATAGATCGAAGCTAATCTCGCAGTTCGTGCTCGACCTGTTCTCATGTCAATTTCAAAGTTGATCACCCCAAGGATGCGAGAGTAATAGTAGGATAGCCGTAGGATCAACTTAACCGGGTCAAACATGCTGAGCGACTGAACAGAACTATGATTCCCATTGGGCAGACGGTCAAATGAAAGTGTGTAGCAATTGATGCGATGGATGGATTAGCTGATATGCCTAATTATGAAATTGAATGGTAACAACGAGCAGCCTAGGGAAAAAAGCGGCTCTCCCTTCGGGTACCTTTGTAAAAAGGCTTCAGTTCCTTAGGGTACCTTTGTGAAAAAAGCGGCAGTACCTTTGTTAAGAACTGAACGTAATATATTTGTAGGAAACGACGAAAATAAAAGTTAGGAAGATCTAGTCGGGAGCGATTGACTGAAGCCAGCTGGTGTGGTTAACATGTAAGGAAAACATGCAAGAATACTTTTCAGCAACTTTAACATACTTTTTTTCAGAAATTTTTATCGGTTCGGTATAATTAATTAATAATTATTATTTAATACATTTATGTCAAACTGCATTGCTATCAAAGCTTTATTTTCCCTTGCAACAGAGAATAGTAAATTGAAAATGAAGTGATTGATGCGATTCAGAGATGGCTTGATATCACGACCCCAATAAAATCATGGCTAATTACGAAATGTAATACAAATAATGGGAAACTGATGGTCGTGTAATGACAGTCCCTGGGGTTGAGATTCGTTAATCAAGCAAACTAAATGAGAGATTGTTTATGTATTTGTTGCCGAATATTATTCAAGTTTATTACATTCAAATTAATACAAGTATGAATTTTCTAAGTCCTTCTGATACAAAACCAATGATCTGGTTATTATTGAGCTACCAAAAGCAATGCAAAAGGTCTTATCCAAATGGTAGAGTCCAAGAACCGAGAACTTCAGTGGGCTCCACGCCAGCTGCAGCTTAAAGTTCTCGAACTAAAAGAAAAACAAACAGTTTGACTGAGATTAAGATTAATTCGATTTTCTATTCGATGGTAATCTTACTATAGCCTCCAACCGCACATCCAAGCCGGGAGCAAAAAGTGTGTTCTGTGAGATTAGCTTCATCATCTCAGCGTGTAGATCCAGCAGCGAGTATAGAACATAGATAAGGATGTAAAAATCTAAAAAGTAGCATGTACAAAGCATACACGATAGAGCCATCGCCCATGTGCTCCACTGGACATATAGTATTCCCGTCAACTCCGAGACGGTGTAGTAGACCAAGAAGACGCCGGCCAGATAATAATTGATGGACATGAATATCATTTGCAGTCCAAAGATGTTCGTTAAATGAGTGACCAGCTTTTGCAGCTGAAATTGTGCTCTGGCTATATCCTCCAGTCGATCTGCCAGAGCACAACATTTAATCACAAAGACACCTCTTCGGTGGTTAAGCTCCAATGAGTGAATCTCTGCGAGCACTCCACATATATCCCGATTCAGCAGGATATAATGTGCATGCACATTGAGCAGTGCGAAATAATAGTGAGTAATAATCGTATTAATAAGTGCTTCGGTACTACATAATATCAATATGCTCAGACTCAACTTGATATTGAGGATGTCTAAATTCAACAATACGCTGGACAATATTTCCAGGATAAATAGACTGAGCATGCTCAGGAATTTGCAAATGACACCACGTCGCCACAGTCGGATGACTTGGGGCCTCTGTTTCGTCAGGCATTTAAATATTTTGAGTACACGTATAAGTCGATGACGTTGCAGCCATCGGGACAAAAGCGACACACAAACGCAAAGGAATCGACACCCCATAAGGGCGAGGAACAGGAATTCGTTGAACACTTCCGATTGTGTCCAGAAGATGTGAAACACCCAGGGCAGGGAACAGATGATGATCACATTCACGACTGCTGCATAGATTGAGATGCGTTGCGTTGTCCTAGCACGACCCGTCCTCAAATCGATCTCAAAGTTGAGCACGCCCGTGCATCGCGAATAGTAGTAACAGATGCGCAGCACGCACTGAACCAGGTCAAACATTCTAGACCACTGAACATAAGTTATTAAATCACAAAATGAAATGTATCCGAGTTATACTGCAAGTGTTTCGCTTCTGATGCGGTTAACCGATATAAGTAATTTCCAATACACTGCCACAACTTGGAGTGTCTCTGTCCAATTTGTGGTGAATAAACGTGCAGCAGAACTAAAATTATAGCCAGAAACCATTAAAAGTGTTTAAAAGGGGTACAACGATCAGAAGGAAGTAACTCCGCTCCATAAAGTAAACATGTTCTTGATGAGAATCAACTGTCAAACCGATATAGACATATCCGTCTAGAGATTTAAAATTTGGAATATAATTTCTCAAACACCTACACCTTCTTACATATGCCTAAGTCACATTTTGTGCTTTCAATTTTGTATTTGTGAACACCAAAATAGCAGACACCCAAGTGCCTATTTCCTATTTCTGACTGTGTACCTAATGAATTAAGGACGCGCGTTCAGAAATCGTAGTAAAGCAGCATTTTTCGATATTATTCAATACACAACTCTCATTCAGTTCGAGAAATGATTGTATCTTTCATGGCTGTCGTTATCCATTCACATTTCAGCCATAATTTGGCTGTCATTAATTACAATATGTGTGCGTCAATGTGCGTCTGTGTGCGTCTGTGTGCGTCTGTGTGTGTGTGTGTTTTTTCCCCATTTGCCTTGTCATATGTGAAAATGACTTTTCCCCAAGCCTTTTCATCACACACACACTCGAACATTTCTTTTGATTTCAGGTTTTTGTCGGCCATTTTCAGGCATCTTTATACGTGTATTTTTCATTTCCGTCTCGTTGTTACGGCATTTCTGTTCATTTTTCACACATTTTACGGTGTGGAGACTTTGTTCCACATATCTGTGTCTGTGTGTGTGTGTGTGTGTGTGTGTGTGCTCAAGCGAACACGCCAAGTGCCTCGAAAATGAAAACTCTCCGTGTGCTGTTGCTCTTCGCCGGACTTCTTTTGCTTTCTTTTCCATTCCATTCAGTTCTTTGCAATTCATTTTTCATGTCGTCGTCTTTGTCGCTGTCGCTGTTGCTGTCGCTGGCTTTGCTTTAAAGCTTTTGGTAATCCTTTTAGAAATTACGTTTTTCTCCATTCAATATTATGGTTTATTCCAGCCGTGCCACATTGGCCACATTGTCAATGCTGCTGAACAATGAGTCGCCAAAAGGTGCTCCTCGCCAAAGGATATGGCAGTCGCATTAATCTTGAGCACACTGCCACTCAGAGTCACCTCACCACCGCTAGCAAATACCCAAGAGTAGTGGTGCCCTTTAGTGTGAGGGTTTACCTGCTGGTTGGTGGCTGGTAACAACAATAATAATACAAACTACAAGCAAGCATCCGTCGCCATAAGGAGTCATAAACCACTCAGTGGCCAAGTGAAAATACCGCAAATATTTGCCGCTAACCAACTCCAAATCTCTCACAGCTCGCTCTCGCTTTCCTTCGCTGAGAGTGGCGTTTATGTGCTTTACTCTTTTCCCTTTTGATATATGGCAAATGCCATCGCATCCAGCCATGGCCAAAATTGGTATTTTTTTCTCTTTCCTTTCGTTTTTTTTGCTGAGGGCCCCTAACTTCCTGCAATGGGGTAAAAACCGAAAGTGCTGCCATTTATTTTATTGCCACCTTGGCGAGAGCTGAGCTGTTGCGGCTGTGACTGCGGCTGCAGCTGCTCCGTTTTGTCCAGGTGGCGGACACCAGCGACGGACGAGAGTCGGCGAGAGTATCTGGGCAATGAGTAAAAACTTTGAAAGCTGCCATAAAATAAACGGAGAAACGGACTGACCCAAATGTCCTGTATTTTTACAGCATTTGGATTTGTGCAGCATTCGCTTTTATGATGGGATTTTTAACGAAATTTGCCTTGTCCAAATTGCGAATGCTTTTGGAGCGAAGCAGTCAGTGTCCACAAGGTTAAGCTACCCATCAGCAGCGCGTAATCCGCACTCTTACACTAAGAGAAAACCGTAAAGACAATTTCGTTCTTGATGCTCTACTGCCATTGAGAAATTACAAAAGTTAACTTTACTTTTACATGCTTAAAATAAATGTTAGAATGAAGGTTTTTAGAGGGTTTCGCAACGGGGCTTTGGTCGCCTATCTCTAGTAATTAGAAATATAGAATATTCTTAGGTGGTCATTTTGACTAAATATGGTTTTAGAGGCTTACAACATTTTTCTCACAGTGTTTACCTAATAGGCTAAACCCAAACTCAATCCAAAAGCACTTGCCAGCTCATTTTGGCCAAGTTAACTAGTTCGAGCAGGCTGATTTCACCTCGCTCATTGGTTCGATGGCATTGCGAGTGCCAATTTCTGAAGTTGACACTTAATGCGAAACACCTTGGGTGAGCGGATGGCTAAGTTAAGCTGAACAGTTGGGCGGAATGGCGCTTAATTGAAAAGCAATGTTCTTACATAGTTTATGCTTAAAATGCAATTACATTAATTTCACACGCCACAAAACAGATGACAAAGTCAGACAAAAGGGTTGTCCTAGTGGGCACCGGAACTTGTTGAGAAAACTCAATGGACACATGAGAAAGAGAGAGAGGGAGAGAGAGAAAGAGAGAAAGATACAGAGATGGAAACCACTCGAAAAGCCACTCAGTCAGGTGTTAAAACTAATTTACGACAATTGGACCAAGAAACAACAATGCAAAGGTTGCCCTGCCCAGCCAGCCGGTGTGGGCGAGGCGTGTGTGGGCGTGGCACATCAAGTGCGTCGCATATTTCACACATTCGCATGAAAAGGGTGCCAAATTGGGGACCAGAAACTGTCATCTGGTAGCTTGTCAAACCACAAAGCATCCCAATCGAATGTTGTCCCCGACAGACAAACACCAGGCCAGCTCTCAGCTCTAGGCTCTTAGCTACAGATGTGTCCTGCGGCAAGCAGCAGTTAACCAACCGCAGATAATCCTATTTGAAAAGCATGTTGCTTAATGCTGACATTTGAATGTGGAATTTTAGTCATTGGCTAAAAATACATTTCAGTTTTCAGCCAACAATTTATCGGTGCCAAAAAAATAAAATAAAAATGCGAAAGATGAGAAACGCAAAATAAATGCAATTCATTTTGACCAAAGAAATATGCAGGCTCATTGCGAAATAATTTGTGTGTAATTAAAGCAGTTACACCCCATTTTTTGGGCACTGTTAGAGTTGTGTTAATGACTGTTGGCCCAAATTTCAAAGGCGTCACAATTAGTACGCATTAATGTTGATAAATGAAGAAATTTTCGATTTCACCTTGCGGCGCTAAATGTCAATTGCCACTTTTGCAGAACGGCTGCCTAAAGCAGTGCAGTGTTGCAAGATGGAAGTACCTAATTAAGATCATATTAGGGCTCTCAATTTTGCATAAAGCGATGTTTTGTATTTGTAATTGATTGTGATTAAGTGCGCCGACATTGTTTTCTATTTTATTGAACTAATATATTCATAGGGTACGTTTGTCCTGTTGACTGCCCCAAACGTTGCATAGGTGCCGATCACACACATCGTCCTTGACGAAGGTCTTGCCCAAGGTGCTCCGCAGCTCGGCATCATAGGTGGCCTTCTCCTCGATGAGTAGAATGTTCATCTGCTCGCGCCTCGCAGCCTGGCCCATCTTCTGTAGGCATTGCAGCTCCATTGTCATGGGACGCAGCAGCTGCACTCGTGGTGCATTATATGGAGGCGATTCGGTGCCATGGCACTTCATCCAGTTCACAAAGCTAAGTTAATTCATAATCAAGTAGTGTAGGCCACTCAATTGCTGCATAAATATATACTTACAAATTGCTCATCTTATTTAAAGTTTTACAATAACTGGAACAGCAAATAGCGTGTAAAATTGTGTGTGAAGTTTCGTCTCTGACGGCAACTTTCAACAAAATGTTGTACATCAAAGAGGAGCAATTTCGCATGCGCCTACTAAATCCTTATAAATTCGCAGCCAAATCAAAAAAAAAAAAAATACTGCTCTTAGCTCCCAACGTGTATACACTACTAATAATAGTGCTCTAACCGCTGAACTACCTCGTTAAAGCGCTTCCTTATTCATTCATCCTGGTCGAGCGACTAATGAATTGCACGACCAGCCTCAAAAAAGCAACTGCAATGCTAAAGGCAAAGTCATTATATTATACATTCAGCCTAATGAGATTTTTTATGGTAATGATGGTCAGAAAAAAGAAGATCTCGGTGGGGGGTGATGCACGCAAGCAAGTCCTGCCTTAATTATTCACAATCAACCGAATATATGGCATTAAATCTATATATAAGGGGAAAGAAGCAGACATTTTGACACCTTTATTGCTCAATAAATTGGATGCCATTAAGAAGAGTGTGTGCAACAAAAGAAAAAAAAGGAAAAGTAAAAGAAAGAAACGCACACAAAGAAACTAGTTCATTAGAAACTCGCTGGTTATTTTGATTTCACCTCTGATTACACTTGAGATTTCGAATGCGTGGCAAACGTGGCACGTAAAGTTTTCAATTTCCAGACTCACTTCTGTGACTACTCGAATTGAAGTCATTAGAGACTTGAAAACGTATTAAAACGCCAGCTAAACAACTTGAGGTCACACAGGAGTGAGATGGAGAGAGACAGAAGGAGAGATGTAGAGAGAGATAGAGAGAGGTAGAGAGAGGGGAATTGGAATAGGCCATTTGTTTGTTTAACATTTGATTAGAGCGATATGATTATTCGTCTCTTCATTCTCCAACTCAACTCTCTTCTACTCATGAGTAACATTTTAATTTCAGGCTATAACTGTCGCGTTCTCGTCCTTTTCGTCCGCGTCGACGCCATCGTTCATTGCCTATGATTCGTTTGCTCCTTTGGCACGCAATTGCATGTTAAATGCATATGATTCCTCCCGAACTGGCTTGAAAATTATGGGCTGCAATTTACGAGGCACTTTTGCTTCATTTTTTTAACGACATAACATGTTCGTACATTAGACCTAACATTAGACCTTAGTTTCGAGCAACTCTCACTTATATATTTGTACATATACATACAGATATATATTGCGTGTGTGTGTGTGTGTTAAGTGATTAGGCTCGAGTTGTTACCGCTTAGAGCCATTCACATTAACTAATGGCGTCTGCACTTGACTCAAGCTAAACACAAACCGACCGATTGCGTCGACTAATCATATAATATTTAAAGTGAATATGTACTTAAATTGAGTCGGTTTATTCGAGCATAATTTTTGTATTAATATTATTTTCCATCTTCATGTTTAAGTACCCATTTTGAGTTTAAGATATTCCACTTTAACTTTGAGTTAAGCAATTGTTCCATAAAAACTCTATGCTTTGCTTCTAGAATGCATTTATCTTTGGTATGTATGTACACATTTCCATTTCATTTAATTTAAAGGAATCGTTTCCCATAATGCATTTTATTTCATTCATTTTGCTTGCGTGCCTTCATATATTTTCGTTTTAAAATTGAAATAATAATTACTTATATAGCATTCATTTTAAACGAATTGTCATCGATTCTTTTGAAACATTTAAGTATTTTCGCGTTGAGCGCATTTAAGTTTTGCGCGTAAAAGTATGCAACAGTTTCATGTGCAGTTTTCATTAAATTTCAGAAAGCAACCATTTTGCTCTCTGTGGTTGCTTCCTTTTCCGCAGCTGAGCTAAAATTGTGTTGGCAGTGCTATGTTTCCACGAATGTGGTTGTGGCCTCGTTTGTGTGTGTGTGCGTGTGTGTTTTTTTCGTTTTCTAATTTCGTTTCGGATTTCATTTGATTTGGCTGCTGGTTATTTTTGGTATTTTGATTTTTCGCCTAAATTCACAGCAGCGAATTGTGTCAGCTTGCCCGTGCCTGGCGGGGGTTATTGCAATTTTTATGACATTTGACGCCAAGCGACAAATGCGGCAAACTGCAGCCAACTGCAAACACATGGCCAAACTAATCGAAATAAGGAACAGCCGTTAAAATCGGTCAGCAGGCTATTTGGCCACGAATAGGCTTGAAATTATGAATGCATATGATTTAAAAATTTTTTTTTTTTTGATGTGGTCTATGACTAAAGGGTACACGTGGATTAGTGGGGTAGTGGAGGGAATCAGCTGCATCGCATCAGCAGCCGCAGCCTTGGGCCTTTGTCTACCTCAATGTTTGCCAAAGATGCAGCGACACTCAGTATTGTGCCCGGGGGCTCTGTTTAATATGCACTTGTCTTGCACTGCCGTCGACGCTGTCGAAGTTTCTCACCGTCTTTCAGCTACCCACACAGATATGGGGATGTGTGCGTGTGCGTGTGTGTGTGTGGGTGTGTCTGTGTAGTGCAGTTCGACTCTTGGTGCTGCTGCTTTTCACTAAAAATAAGTGTTGTGCAAACATTTTATGGTTATAGAAATTCTGCTGCAACATCATCTTTGTTACCGCCACTACCCCCTTCCACTATCTGCATCCACTTCCAAAGAAACAGGGCCATGTTTGTCCAATGATGAACTAGGTCCTCTATGACACATGTGTGTGTGTAAAGATGTTTAACACTTGCAGTCATTCAGCCAGCGGGGAGGTTAGACATGTTGACAGTAGCTTCAGCTTGAGGGGACAATTGAGGAAGGCACATGACGCTGAAGTATTACTAATTGGTAGAGGGTAAGAGACAATCAGATATAGACCGATAGAGAGAGAGAGAGAGAGAGAGAGAAATTTTAAATCAAGATGTAAATGTCTCTGAAATGGTATCTAGTGGATGGTCTCGAAGATGATGCCCATTCTAACAGTTTCAAATGGGCCAAACATACATGCTTTGCAAATTTCACTTCTCACATCAATTCATTTGTAATTTTGTTTTGATTTTGTATTAAAACATTTGTATAAATTGCTCGCTTAGCATTTTTTGTCTACTCCATACCGTTTCGAACAATATTTTAGTTTAAAATAAGAGAATAAAGTCATAAATTTTCCAATATAATACGGTTGCTGATAAATTCGCTAAACTATTCGAGGATAGGTATCAAAATTTTTGTTAAACTTTTGAGAAGAGCACAAGTTCGATGAATGTCCTCTCCATAAGTCAGCATGTTTATATACGTCGCTCCGATGGACGCATTCACCTGGCTGACATCGTTAAGCTCGATGGCAGCCGGATCAATACTGTGACTGTGGAGTGGCAGGAGGATCAGGCCATACGTGGCAAGGAGTTGCCGCTGACCTCAATCATTAAGCACAATCCACAGATCTTCGAGGCAACGGCGACACCACCAACCAATCCGCCCAATGGAGCAAATGGTGGAGTGGTGCCACGATCCGTTATGGTCACTGCCACACCGCGAAATAATGTTGTGCGAATGCGTCTGGAACGCGAACGCCGCAGCCAGCTTAATGATGATCTGCGTAATTCGAATTGGATATTTGCACGCTTGCTGCGATTGTATCGACTTGAAATGGAATTCCAGCCGATGGACATTGTTCCGCGAAAGAAAAATCACATCATGGTCTGTGTCCGGAAACGTCCGCTGAATGGCAGAGAGATTAGCCATCATGAGCTAGACGTGATCAGTGTGCCCAACAGGGAGCTGCTGTTAGTGCACGAGCCGCGCAAGCAGCTGGATCTAACCAAATTCCTGGAGCATCATAGCTTTCGATTTGATCACATTTTTGACGAGCAGAGCACCAATGCTCAGGTTTATGGGAGGACTGTCCGTCCGCTGGTGCGCCACATCTTCGAGGGTGGAATGGCCACCTGTTTCGCCTACGGCCAGACGGGCAGCGGGAAGACACACACGATGGGCGGCGAGTTTACGGGCAAGAAACAGAATGGTCGCGATGGCATCTATGCCCTAGCCGCTGCTGATGTCTTCGAGCGTCTTCAGCAGCCCAACTATTCGCATTTTGATTTACGCGTTAGCTGCAGCTTCTTTGAGCTGTATGGCACAAGGGTTTACGATCTACTCAGGCCTGGGAAGCCAGAGTTGCGTGTCCTGGAGGATGGCAAGCAGCGGGTTCAAGTGGTTCACCTAACCGAGGAGAAGGTGATGAACACTGACGAAGTGCTCCATCTGCTCGAGCTGGGTAACAAGGTGCGCACCTTCGGTGAAACGTCTGCCAATTCCACGTCGTCACGCTCCCATGCTGTGTTCCAGATTGTGTTGCGTTCTGGTGACAAGGTGCATGGCAAAATCTCACTTATTGATTTGGCCGGCAATGAGCGTGGAGCGGATAATTGGTGCATCAGTCGGAAGACGCGTCTCGAGGGCTCCGAAATAAATAAGTCCTTGCTGGCGCTGAAGGAGTGCATTCGTGCGTTGGGTCGTCAGTCGCCACATTTGCCGTTTCGTAGCTCCAAATTGACGCAGGTGCTCCGTGATTCATTCATTGGCGGCAAGAAGGTGCAAACTTGCATGATAGCCACGATTTCGCCGGGATTTCATTCCGTGGAGAACACACTCAACACTCTGCGCTATGCGGATCGTGTCAAGGAGCTACCGACACAGCCATTCGCCAACAGCTCCTCCCAAAAGGCCGATCCCGTTTTAGAGCCGGTCCGCTCCCTGCCTGAAATCGGCAGCACCAGCAATCAGGCTGGATAGTTGAAAAGTGACTCCTTTCCAGTGCTCTTAGACATCAAAAACGAAAATCAAAAAACTAAGTTTATATCTAATCCTAGTCGATTTAGACCTGTCTCACCGACTATAAGAGCTACAGAATATAACAACTAAGGCAACATTTTTACATCCAGATGTTAATAAATAGATAGCCTTACATATTATTGATCAATTGTTAAAATTGTTTCAGAAGAATTTCAGATTTTGTTAACCACAACGTATTATCATATTAAAGAAAGCCGGAGCTGGATTCAGGGTATGTCATAGTCGAGTTCTCTCGATTTATGCATTCTAACTAGTTTTTGCACAGTTTTCTGATTTCGTTACACATATTTAGATGTATTTCTTTGCCATCGTTCAATTCCGTGCCCTTACTTAAAGCAAATCCGAGCATTTTTTCGCATAGTTGAACATTAAGCCGAAAACTTACTTTTTCTTTCAATATGCGTTCAGCTCATTCTTTTTTTTCTCTCTTGCTTATTGTGGCTGAGAGGAGGGGAGGGAATGGGGGAGGAGGGGGAACAGCGACAGCTGTCAATATACAATATTGAGGATTATGATGGCAAAGACACGTCTTATGAGCAAGCTTTGTGTCAATATATTAAATTATGGCTTAAAGGCTTTCTCTGCCCGACTTAGTGAAGTTAAACTTTTTGGCTTTTCGTCGAAGCGCGCAAATCCGCAAATAAATTCTCGCTACCAAATGGTGGAGCTGCCGGGGAGAGAAGACGCGGCAGGCAGTTCAGGACTAGGTGTCCTTGTTGATGGATAAACATTTGACATTAATTAGCGCAACGAATTTGCATTTATCTTAATTATCATAGCGTCACACAAAAATGTATCATTTGAAACAATGTGAAACGAGTGGATAATGGAAACAAACACTTGCATAATTCAATGGGTAAACATTTTGATGCTGTTTACCAAGCTAGATAAACAAATGTTTATTGCTGTGCATACACTAATCTGCAAATATGCGCATAGTAAAAAAGCAAAATATTTGTGCATAAAAGTTGTGCAGCAGCAGTTGCAACTTTTGTCATTAACATTAAAAAGCAATTAAAATTACTTTAATCAACTAGAAGGCAGAAATAAAATGCCAACTCTCGTGATAAGCACCGCACAGCGCACAGCCCCGTGTGTCTCTCTTTCTCCGACTTGTTTTCTTCGTGGCATCCGCTTCACATTGCTCATACGCACTGTGCGACCGTAAATCAAGTTTATTATAAACGCAAAGAGCTTGCACTTAACAAAGCTGATGAAGGCAAATCTTTTTTAATTAAAAAGCAACTGTTTACCAGCCAGCATTCTATGGTTACGCCCACGCACACGCCTACAACTTTCGCGCTTTTCCGCGCACATTTCACTCGAAGCCAATCCTTGCTTTATTTGCAGTCAGTCATAATTTTCAACTTGCCTAGCAGTTTATTTGCATTTTTACTCCATCGAGCGTTGGGTTTTAGTACAGATTTAGCGGCAAATGATTTTTTTATTACATTGAATTAAATCTTATAATGTGTATGTGTGTGTGTGTGTGTGTGTGTGTGTGCAGGTAGCTGAACAATTAAAAGTTTTTTGCTTAAAAAATATGTCCCATTTGTTTGTCAGCAACGATATGTTTAGCTTTTAAATATTATCCTGTTTGTCATTGCGTAGAGCACTCTGTGCCAGATTCATATTAATACTTTGTGTTTATAAAAAACTACCAGGCAATTGCTAGAAACAAGCAAATGTCATTGAATAAATCAATAATAATAAGAAGATAAGAAAAAATGTTGTTCGCCCCAAAGTGCAAAAATAATAAAATTCAATTCAGGGAAATCAGCTTGGTGTATTTTATTAGATTTTCAGTTTTCTTTTTTTTATTTTGTTGCTCCGCTCACATTTTGTGCCGACGGCTGTGTGCCACGCCCACTTTGTTCAAGTGTGACAAGTGTCGGAAAGAGCAAAATGCGAAATGAGTCGTACAATTTGTCATAACTGCGAGGGACGTTTGGAACAGAAGAGCTCACAAGCATTCAGGAGCGAACATCATTCGATTTACGAGCCGGAGGAACATAGAACACGATTGGATAGGTGGAGGGTCGTGGGTGGTGGGTGGTGTGAGGTGGATGGTGGGTGGAGGGAGGAGGGGGGACTAGGTCGAGGTCGAAGCTGCCACAAGGCAATCAGCTGCACAATTGGCATAAAAACATTTGTATCTCACATTACTCACACTCTCCCTCCCTCTCTTTCTCTTTTTCTCTCTTTCTCTGTCTGTCTGTCTGTCTGGCTGTCTCTCTCGCATTAATGAGCTGTCAACAGTCGAGTGTTGGAAAAATGCCCTGGGCCAAACAATTTGTCGCAAGAGGTTTCATTAGCCATTGACTGAGCTGGGCTGCGTGACGTTAGCCAACACTGCTCTTAATGAAGCACGAGTATTGGCAAAGTCTCGCATTTTACAACTCATTAATTTTGTGGCATTAATTTGGGCAAACAGCTGTCACATTGATAGCATTATTTATCTAGGTCGCTTTTAGTTAGTGTTCCTGCAAACCAGAATGAGAATCAGATCTTTTGTGCTGACTCAAAAGTTTGTCCAATTAAATCAAGTCGGACCGGCCTGCAGCAAACTTTTGATAAGCCAAATTCGTATTGTTGAACAAGTCGCTCAACACTCAGTCAGATTCCGGAAGGGTGAATAATGTAAAACAATAAGCACAGAAGGGTTTGAGTTGTTGCCTGAGAGGAGGACTTTCAGGCTGATACGAATAAAAAACTTGACACATTTTTATGTGTTCGCATTATTTTTGCTGCTGTTTGCACTTTATTACATTTTGACAAAACACCAAAAACACAATAACAAAAATAAAAAAAAAAAAAATGGGAAATCGGGGAAACTTGTTAGCTGAATTTTTCTCAACCAGTTTCAGTTACAGTTTCCGCAACGTCTTCCACTTATCTGACATATGGGTTTGTGTGTGTGTGTGTATGTGTGTGTGTGTGTGTGTGTGTGTATGTGTATATGCGCCTGTTTCTGTATACTATTTCCCCCCTTACAAAATACATATCGAGTCTCGAGCAACAGCAGTTTATTGTTGTTTGGCTAAATTATGTTGTTGCTTGCTTTACTGCAGAAATGGGGCTGGTAAATGTTAAGAAACAGGAATAAAAACAACACCAAGTGGAAAAACAGCAAGTGCAAGCATCGTAAAGCATCCAAAACTTTGCAGTCACCGGGTGCTATCAAGTAAATTTGTAACAGTAAAAAGAGTCAATAAAGTTTCACAGCTCATTGTTCAGGGTTCATGGTATACTTGGGCTAGCCATCCAGTACTTTATTTATTTGTTGTGCTTGGCATCAGTTTGAAAAGCTGAAAGCGAAATCAATATCAAATTTATGAGGCCACAAAAGTTTGGAGCCGATACCAAGGTTTTATGCCCAGGGCAAAGGTCAAGTGTGTGCAGCGACAAATTAAAATTAAAATTCAAAATGAAATATTATGTACCTAACTACCTGCACCTCCACCTCCACCTCCACATCCACATCCAGCTCCATCTCCTCTTTTGAAATCGGCTCAAAGTCACGCGATTTAGTCAAGCTTTACCGCTGGCCTTTGTGGCACTTTTTTTTTAATATTTCTCATTTAATTACTGTTGGGCTGCCAAGTAATTATATATATATATATTTATGTAAATACTACTTAATTTCAGGTACTTTGAGGTCACTGAAAGCCTGCCGTTTGGTATTGATTGCACAGCCATGAATAGCAAAAAAACGGAAAATGGAGTACATTAATTGCGGTTGATATCCTGTTAAGAGCGAATAATCATAATTAATGAAATGTCAAGTTAATAATTGCCATGATAATTAATATTTGCTGCGTGATATACGCAAAAACTTAAAGTAACAGAGAAAAAATTATTTACAGAGAATTTTATGTTAGCTGCTGTGCAAATTTAAGTGCTAATCATGAGCTTTTACTAGGTAAAGTATAATCCTAATGGATCTGTCCTCTCTCTCTTTCTCTCTCTCGCTCTCCCTCCCTCTTTCTGACACCCTCTGTTATCTCTTTGTTCTCTGGCTAATGCATTGACTTAATTGCCACCAAAATGAGTAGCCACTCTCCAAAGCCAGCACAAAAAACTGCAAATCTTTTCAATTGGATGCATTTTCATAACTCATGCACACATAAAAACACACACACGCACACGCTCACACACACACACACACTCACACACACACGCACACACACACACACACACACACACACATGTGTGACATCATTTCCATTCGCTGTTGTACACACGTATGTGGTTCTGTGAAATGAATGCGCCCCTCTGATTTTGGTGGCAGCGAATTTAGTTATTATAAGAGCATAATACACAAATATATCCTTCCTGCTGCCTGTCACCACACGTTGTCCTCCATGCTGCTCTCGACTCCTGTCACTGCTCTCTGCCCCAGCCACTGCCCTTGGCCCTGCCACTGCCACTGCCACTGCCCCCACCATTTGCGCATTTGCATGTGGAGAGGTTGAAAAACAGAATACAGACACCGAGTAGTTTTGCTTACCATATCCAAAGCCCACAAGGAACTTGTTAAGATTCAGCAAAAGGTTTTTTGTTGAATAAATGATGGATCTATGCTTGAACTAAAATTTGAAATTCGTTGCATACTATTTGCCCAGAAAATGTATATGACACAATTGCTTGAACACAATCACTTAAAATGTTAGTTTTTCGATAGAACTGAAACTGATTTATATTTCGGAACAGTGTATATCGAAGTCGGGCATTCGCTGCACAAGCCCTTGAACGCTCCATCTTCTTTTTGTCAGTCATTTTATTTGCGAATATGTATATTTTTCTTTTGCGGTGGGTTGTCCTTATTGTTGTTGTCGTAGTTGTTGGCGCTTGCCAGTGGTTTTTGGCAAAAATGAAAGAGTGAGAAAAAGGAAGATCAAGTGAGAGATCCAAGGAGTGTACTTGGGTGTGTTTTCGTGTGTGTTTGTGTGTGTGTGTGCTTGTGACAGACATGCATAATTCAAAACGTGGCGGGAATAATTTTGTGTTTGCTCGTGTGGTGGCCACTTTTTATGCTGGTAATTCGACTACGGGGACGTGCGCCCATGTGTGTGGTTATATGTACATGTGTGCGTGTGTGTGTGTGTGTGTGTGTGTGTTTGTGCGTGTTAACGTAATTTTCGTTGAACACAAAAAATAAAAAATAAAGAGAGTGAAATTTACAAAACGAAAAGAAAAAGCGCTTCTGGCCGACTACTTTGCCGCTTCGCCCTCTTGCTTGACATATTTTTCACACAACGTCTGCTTGTTAAATTGTTGGCGGCAATTGTGAGGTTAGCGTGACACCAACTCACACACACACACACACACACACACACTGTTAGGCACACACAGAGGCAGCCACACACTGACAGCAAGGTA
Source organism: Drosophila cognata (assembly GCA_035041535.1). NCBI lineage: Eukaryota > Metazoa > Arthropoda > Insecta > Diptera > Drosophilidae > Drosophila > Drosophila cognata. Next base: position 1,801,641 of record JAWNLC010000451.1, read on the forward strand.
ATGCAGCGAACTTGATGTTTGTATATAGTTTTCAGGCGCTTTCTGTTGACACGGTCGCTGCTCTTATTTGTTTGTTTCTTTTTTCGCACTTTTCACTTCCGGCAATTTTCGCAATTTTCGCCCTTTGACGCCATTATCAAGCAATGTATTTCCCTCGTGAGTTCACTGAACGCAGAACAATCTTATAAGCGGTCCTGATTCGAGTTCTTAATCTGAAATTGGGCATGAGAACGAAACAATATAGTTGTATCTACCTTGGCAGTAGTTTCTCTTACATATTTATAATTGCAAAGTACATAAATACCACTCAGCTATTTCTAGCACTGTCAGTTTGTTGTTAAACATGCAAATTCGGTTTATTCACAGGCACTTTCCACATATTTTCCATTTACTCTCACGCGAGCTACAACAACCCAAATTGCATGTTTGCCACTTGACGACTCAATATGCCATGATTTGGGTTAAGACATGGAAACTCCCCTCGTTGCAGGCAGTAAAAAGCAATTTATCGAAAATGCTGAAGATTAGAATTAATTCAGGTGGAATTAATGGGAAATTAACTAATTTCTTGGTTTCCTTAAGCCAGAACTTTTTAGTGTAACGTTTTTTTAGAACCAGGTCTTAATAATCATGGATTGGAAAAAGGGACTCTGACTTGATTTCTTTGTTTAAGAAAGATCACAAAAATTATTATGAAGAATGCTGGAATAAATGCAAAAATTGAAAAACGCTCCACTATCCCAAAGCCGGCAATTGGAATGACTTAAGTCAGGCATAAAATATAATTTATTCAGCTTCAGCTCATTTGTATTATAAATTATTCACAGCCAACCTATCAACAGTGGGCTGAAGAGGCAGCTGAAGCAGTCAACAAAATGGAAGTCAGCTGCCAAAAAGTTTATTGGCTGGTAGTTGAAAACAATCAATGCTGTTGTCTAACAGACAGCAAATGGGACTATTTTCAGGGTAAACATGTGATAGAAATAAATGTTGGAACAGAAACTTCAGACAAATTGAAAATGTTTCCTCATGCAATATGCATAAACATATTTTTGTTTTTTTGCCACATGGCGTACACATAATGTGGATGAAGTTATAAATAACAGAGAAGACTCAACATTTTGAGCAACACTACTTTAAATTGTTTTCAAGCAAAATCAACAACAGAGGTTAAGAATTTTGAAAATATTTATGTATTAATTGAGTTCTCATCTAACAGAAATATGAAGGCCAAAGCCTTGAATCCTGGCTTAATGGATGATATTGAACTGAACTTTATTGTGCATCACTAACACGAGTCATCAACTGCACCAACAACTTATTTGTTTGCTTCAAAAACAATCGACGAGTTTTCTTTGGCTGAGCTTGATATTGAGCTGAACTATATATCCTAACTAATGCCGCATTAATTGCCAAAAACTTGCTGCCAGCTGGCGCATTCAATCACAGGACTTTCTCTGCCATTATCACGCCCATTTGATGAGTAGAGGCCAGCAGAGAGTATCCAACTAACCGTCCAACAAATTCCATCTGCAGCCTGCAGCCAAGTTGAGTTGAGTTGCCAACAGTTTCAGTTACAGTCGCAGATTCGGTTTCGGGCTGGATGCCTCAGATTTAGTTGAGTTTTAGTTTGAGTTGCAAAGTGCATTAGACAAAGTAATCGATACAACAATTTCGTGCCAACGCAAGCTTATTTGTTGGCCAGCAATAACTTTTTAAAAGCATTTCTCTCCCACTTCCGAGTGCCACAATCAGGTTGCTTTAAAATCAAAATCTTGCCAATGTATATATATATATATATATATGTGTGTGTAGATAAATTTACACATTAATGGGACTTATCAGTTTCAAATTGAAATATTTGCACTTGGATGAATTTGCACGCGTTTCCTTCCGGTTTCGCTGTTGCTGCTCGTCTGTCTGTCCGTCTGTCTGTCTGTCTGTTTGTTTATGATTGTGTTTATTTTGAGTGGGTCGATGTGTGTGTCTATGTATGTGTGTATCTGCTCACCCTGCTTATCGAATTTGCGTAGGTGGCAAAGGCATCTTGGAATGTGGTATGTGGCATGTGGCAGGGATGAGTAGAGAGCTTTTCTAGCCGTTTTAATGCCAGGTTAGGTAAACACTTACGAAATGAATTAACTTTAATCCGCAAAATTTGCGCCCGTGTGTAGCTCTTTTAATATGTATATGTATATGTATATGTATGTGTGTGTATCTGAGTGTGTTTACTGTTGTGTGCGTGCGCACATAAAAGCTCGTAATTGTTTATTTACATAACCTGACGTGAGATTAAAGACGCTTTGATTAACGACGCACAGCCTTTCCGAATTAAACTGCACACATTAAATTTTGACAGCTACAATTTTAGATGGCACTCCCAGACAAAGATATACAAACACAAACACGCCGCAAAACAAACACACTTACGCACACATTTGAGTTGATTAATCACTATTCATTTAGTATCAGAAGTTTAAATAGCCTTAACTCAAACGCTAAATATAGTTTATGCATATTTCACAATGTTATCCAGCTAATTAGCTATCAAGAATATGCCGCATGGAAACATATATATGACGTACATATATATATATATGTACATATGTATATGCACCCTCTATATACTGGACAAGCTATTAGGGATCAGGAATGCCTTCGCTATGCAATCCACTCGTATTACAAGTTCTTTGCTCATTTTACTCAAAGCACTCAAATATTTTTTAGCAAAACTTTTCTGGCAGCCAAAAACTTTGTAATTTTTATGAATTTTATTTTTTTATTCTATTTTATTTTTATTAATACCTTTTTTATTCGTTTTTCTACGCGTTTTCTTCTGATTTAATATGCGGCCGGCGCTTTTCTGCACAATTGCGAAAACAAAAATTTGACTTTACTTACTGCTCAGACGTTGGCCGGGCAACTTATGCAAATTACTTATACAGCGCATTTCTCTTGTGATCCACCAATTGCCCCACCACGCCTCCTCCATTCCCCTCCTCACCTCCTCACCAACCAGCGAAAACGAAGTCAAATAAATGCGAACTTTTGTTAGTTTGACTTAAGTGCCGTGGCAAAGGTTGGGCAAAGTGGGTTTTGTATATCCTGGGGTCAGTTCTTTGAGAGCTGTGACGGCAGCTTTGACTTTAAGCATAGGAAAATGGTTAAGAAGAAGAAGATAGGTATAAAAAACAAGGCGCTATTGAGCTTGGCAAAATGCAGAAATAACACAAACGCCTTGAGCGAAAAATATTTGACTGCATTTCATTTGCATTTCACCAGACGGGGTAGTCAAACATTTTAACAACTCCACCAAATATGTGGCTGAAGGAAGAAGGAGTCGAAGGTGGAGCGGGGGCGTGAGTGGCAAAGTTAACCATACATTGAAAATATCTCAAGACTGCTGCCAGCCAATTTGTGGCCACTAATTCGGTCGTCTTGAGGCACTTGAGAAAGTGAGAGTACTGCGAGAAAGTACTCTCGGGCAGACTTTTAACGATGTCATCGCTGTATAAACTTGTGCCCCTATTCAGATACAGCAGCTACTTTTCTGCACCCCACCTCTTGTATCTTAGCTCTCGTTCTCTCTCCCTCTATCTGTCTGCTCTGTCTCTGTCCCACTCAGCCTGATGTTCCTTTATCAATTACGTTGGCTTTTTAATGATATCGGCTTTAGTAAGAGAGCGCAGCAGAGTCCTTTGGCCCGCCTACGCTTCTTCCTCGACGCTATTCTTTGCTTTTCTTTTGCTGACAAGTGCACATTTTTCTTTGGCCCCTACCCCCTCCCTGCAGTCTTTGCCGCACTCATACGACGTTCGCTGTTTTATTGCTCAAGAAGAGAAAAGCAAACTTTGTGCTGCTTCTTTCACTTGAAAAAAAAACTTTTCTACATCTTTAGGGTTTGTGAAAATTTTCTTAAATTTTTTTTCTCATTTTATTTTTTTGAGTATCGAGCAAGTTTGAAGAATGCTGCAATTCATTTTTTCTTCTTCTTTTTTTCATTCTGTTTGGTCTGTTAGCTTTTCGAATTATTCAGCCGTAAACACTTTTGAAAGTGCCTCTTTGGCTTTATTTGGATTCTTCGTGAGCACCAACGTTGAATTTTTAATTAATTAGTTGGCGTAATTATTCTTATTACGAGTATCGATAGCAAGTCAAATATTGTTTCATTGTTTGACAAAAATGCGGTTGCTCACGATATTGCATATGCAAAAGCTAAAGAAACAGAATATTCAACTGCAATTTGATTTTAATCTCAAAGCAAGAAAAATTCTACATTTGAATATCCTTTGATGCTTCAATTCAGACAAACCCTAAATGGAAATGCGTTTTCTTTTGATGATTTTTTTTACCCAATACATATTTCCACCTGCTACACAGAGAAAAAAGCTGTAAAACAAAAATTTTTCATCTAGACTAGAAAATCAGCAATTTTGAATTTAAATATTATTTTTTAGAGTCAGCAAGTTTTTACTTATTATATTATATACTCCTTTAGGATTTTAGGCTCAACTGAAGATCTCAATCTCAAATCTAGAATGTTCTCTTAAGAACCAGTTGTAAACAGATAAAAATCTTGATTCAAGGTTGTTTATTTAACAATGAACAGACTCCATCTAAGTATTTTATTTTATCCAGGTATTTATATCTGTTTACTTTCTTAAGGTGTGGTAATTGAATCAAGGACACTTATTTGATTCTATGCTGAATTTCTCGCTGTGCATTTGTGTATACAGCAGTTTCTATGATTTCTCTCACATTGACCCTAACCACTGTCTATGTTCAACTCGCTCTCGGATTCAACTTGACGTGTGCTACTTTGCAATGTCCATCTGTGTGGCACACGGGGCTTATCGCACTGCGATAATCAACAGCAGCAGCAGCAGCAGCAGCACCGTCGGCCTTAAATCTACCGTCAAATATGAAAGTATTTATCACATAATCTAGACGGCCTGCATAGCTCCGCTGAACACACATCTATATATAAATGACAGCACGTTGTGTGAATAAGCACGAGGCGCAAATGGATGGCAACTTGTTGCAAATGCTTATCAATTAATAAAAATCATTGCCTACTTTTTTGCGCCCTTCTACCCCCAAGGGAAATTTATACGCTTCACAGAGATATACATGTATATGGATACGTGTATGTATGAGTGGATATATTTGTTTATGTGTGCTGAGCTTTTATTTATTGCGAGCGTTACGCTTTATTCGCATCATTTATACCAATTTGAGGCGAATAGTTGCCATATGTAAGCGAACCACAAACTGTCGGTTAGTTAATGTCCGCGTTGGGATTGAGGCATTGCAGCATCTCTACTAATACGAATATAAGTGATTCATTTGCTTGCGTGATTTGTTCCTCCTTTCTTTGTGAATATAGAACTGCCCATAAACATCTCTCTAAACCGGGCTTACAGCTGATGGAGCTAAAACTACTCCATCTAAATTAATATATCAATTGCAGTGAATGTACTACTTTCTAATTTATTTATAAATCGTTTTGTGAATAGTGTAAAACATTGCACATAAATAATTTCCATTTGAATATTCAACTATTAAAAAAAAAACATTATGCAAATTATGAATTAAACAATGTATCGCATTGTATATTCGGTGTCTGTGCACAGTGAAAGAATCGAATATTTTTCATTTATCCAAATATTGGTTATCAAAAATGAATTCAAATCGAAAAATACAATGAGGTTGCAATAATTTTAAAGTGAAACTTTTTGGAAGTCAAATTTAGTTTAATAAACTGTGCAAAAGTTAGTCGACATTATGGTAAGTGAACTGAGATACTTTTGAGTTCTTGTCTTCTGGCAAACCGGCAACAATTAGGGACAACTTTCCGGGGTCTTGTTTAATTGTTCTTGTCGCATACATAATAAACTAAACTGTAAGGAAGTTAAGGGCCCACCCTCAGGCAAAAGTGCTTAAGCACTTTCTTGCCTCTAATTCACTTGAGGCCGTAAAAGGAAATAGAATAAATTAATATTGGCCCCAAACGGGACGCCAGCTGTTGCCCGGGATTTTTGGGGCCAGGCAAGTATTTTGTGCTTGTGTCCAGTGCGTAATTAATAAAGTTATTACCTCCGACGGGTTGGCGGACTCGACAGTCGAATGGAAACAGCTTACATGTGAACACCATTAAGTTGTAATTATGGCTAGTTGGCGATGCTGCCGTTGGCGTTATTGCCAGCTTTATTGGCGGCCACTTGAGGCACAAACAGAACCCAATTGCAGACGGGCCTAGATCGCAATTAAGCTTTTCAGATTCGACCAAGTAATCGGGAAGGATTTATGGGCATCATTTTTGTGTTAACATAATAAAACTTAAAATCAATGCACAACTTAGCAATCTCACAAAAGTGTCTTACCATCATTTTATGCGGTATTCAGACACAAGAGACCAAACATTGGAATGTATTATGATGATATATTACTTTATATCTTTTAATTTTCTTATTTTTTGTTTCTGTTTCTGTTTTTGTATTATTTTTTTAGATGCAGAGGACATTATTCTTTCTGCTGGATGTGAATAACAGAGATACAGTTTTGATATGGCAGGCGTTAGCTGGGTTTTAAGCAATGATAAATCAAAGCCCACGCACAGCACAACGAACACATGGCGTATGTGTAATGCTTACATCTGGCAGCTGACAAGCTAATACAGCTTATTGAAAAATGATTGCATACTTTTTGGCGTTGCGGGAGGCCTAACCAAACAAGAGAAAACCGCAGGGCATTTATACGTGCTGAGGAGCGAGCAGCCATCTATCTATCTATCTATTCTAATGATTTATGCCGCAACATTTCATTTATTGCACATAATTCGTGGTAAGACAGCGTTTCTGTACTCTTCATTTATCTAAACATTTGCAGCTTTTTGGGGCTGACCGAAAAACATTTGCTGAATAATCGAATGCCATTTTTTAGTGTCGCTTAAATAATATTTATTCACCGGCAGCGCGTCAAAAGCAAAACTTGCACGTACTTCACCTTTTGCCAGATGGGGGGAATATATATAAATACGGGGCGATACATGGGAGCCGTTGCGGGTGTGAAGTGAGGAAACTTGTCGTTAACATATTGTGGCATATTTATTTCTTTCATGCCGTCGCTGTCGCCATTTTCTTCGCACGTCAATTCCACCAGCAAAGGAAAATAAAAAAAAACAAAAACAAGAAAAAACTGAAATGAAAGAAAGCAAAAACAAAATGTGAGGCAGCCGAAAGCGAACGAACGAATTCCTTTTGTACGTGCTCTGACATTTCATTGTTGGGCTTGCAAGGGCGCGAAACAAAGCGAGAGTGATCCGGATGAAAGAGAGAGGGTGTGAGGTGGTTGTATGGCAGGGGCGCCATCAATGGCAGCAACCTTCAAATGTCGCCTCTAAACCGAGGAGTCGATGTCGATACAATTTCGCTTTGCCCTCCAAGTATTTATCCATTACATGGGGTATCGCTAAATTGACACTCAATTTGGAGTGCTTCAAATGAGCCATTGTCATTATTAGAGAATGGGCCTATTGATGCCTTCCCCACTTAAATCCGTCTAGTGGAATTTTTTCAAAAAGCTATTATCTTAAGTATAATTAAATAAATTTAACAACTATTGCTTTGATCTTCTGGCAGGGTATAATTTATTAACTATTTGTCAAGCATCCTCATTTAATTTTCCAGTCAGTTTCCGACTCCTAAAGTTTTTTATACAAATCACCTTCTGAAGTGTAAATAAAGCATTAATTAGCAACATATTTTGCAGAGTATTATCAGTGTTTAAGAGTAGCTCTCACAATCGCATACTTAATATTTTTCAGTTAGAGTATCTTTGTCACATACTAAACGTCTATTTGCCGGCTTGTTTCCTTTTTTGGGCTGCGTTTGTTTTTAGGTATTTTAGTCGCTATCGCAATGTGGCATGTCAATTTATTTGTCAAAGAGAGAAAAATAACGCAGGTAAAAGTGTAAGCAGGTAGTGGGGAAGAAGAAATCGCAATAGCAATACCTGAACATAAAAGCGTCACAGATACTAGAGAGAGGAAGGCGAAAACAATGACAGCCTTAAGTTGCTTCCCATTGAGGTATGTGTGCTTGTGAAGGTGTGTGTGCGTGTGTGTTAGTTACATATGTGTGTGTGTGTATATAATCGGGGGCGTGACTCGTATGTCTTTGTTTATGTGTGTGTGATGGCAGCTTTAAGCACTAGCTGACTATGCCTACAAGCCAAAAGTAATCGATATTTATAGTTATGGTAATCGCAAACACCGCCCATGCCACGCCACCACCCTTCCGTGAGGAATATCACATTGTTGTTGCCCCAAAAGATAAGAAATAATATCGCACATTGGCATGAAAATATTTGCAGGCATATAGAAAATGTGTATTGTGTTTGCCTTCTCCTTCGGTTTCACCGGTTACCATTTTCCCATTTCCCTCATGGGAAAAGTTATTTTGTTGTTGTTGCTTTTACATACTTCATAGTAACATTCGGTCTATAATCTGTCTGTTTTTAAAGCAAGCCACATTCCCATCTCTTTGGGGATTGCGGATGTGGGACTATATAGAGCCTGCCCGACGTTTCCACATTTAATATGAAAGCCTAAAGAGACAGCTGACAGCTTTAAAAGTCAGCTTTAATATCAACATCTGTTCAGCTTGACACTAATTCTCGATGACAGCACAGCTAAAGAATAGCTTTTGTTAATTAACATTAGGCTTGTGTTAATTGTGAGCAGGAAAAGGGTTAACAAAATAAGAAAGTGTTTAATTTTCATATTTTGTGTTCAACACAAAAATTCTCTATTCAGTCAGCGCCCTTTCCAATTATTGGCAACATCTATTCAATTATTCGCAATAAATTACTCGGGCTCAGCAGACATTGTAGTCTGTCAATGACGTAGTTGTTGTAGTCTTAGTTGAGGCTCAGCTAAATGTACAGAGATTATTTTATAAATATGCCTTTCTTGGCACCTTGCCATGCTGCATTGAGAAAATAAGATAACTTATAAAATTTCACGTTTTAAGTTGATGAGTTAAAGCATCCATCCAAGGCTTCAGCGGGGACTTCCTTTTATTTGAGGTAGGAATACTCAATTTTCTGTGTGTACGAAATATTTAATAATAATGCCAAACGCTGTGGAATGTTCTATATGTAACATAGATTTTTTTCTTTTTGCAGTGAAGCGAATTTGTGAGTTATTTGCGGGTCTCATGGAGTTGACTTTGGCTACGCATTGACGTGAAACTGTGTGCAGAGCTGTGTGGATGCTTTGGCTGTTTAAGTTGAGCTCAGCTTATTCAGCTGATAATGTGCTGCATTATTGACAGTTTATTAAATTGATTTCGTTTCGAATTTAACAAACATGTCATGCTGCATCCTCCTAGTCATCGTCCCAGTCAGAGTCACCGTCATCGTCATCATGCTTAACTTCATCATACAAGAGACGCACAACATGCCCTGAAAAAAACAGCTTCCAAACTCTCTATGCATAACCCAATTGAGGCGATGGACAGCAAACTTGGCCACATATATTGCTGCACAGGCAGCTCTCCTGCGACTTTTTTATTCGAAACGAGCTCTGTTTGGGCCCCACGTTAAGTGCTCATAAAATATTTGCAAATGTTTGTGTGCCCTGCGCCCGGACACAGGACACATTTTAAAGCTTACTCATATACTCTCACGGGCGTTGAAGAACGTCGATTTTATTTTATATTTTCATTTTTTGCATTCTAATGCTGTCAATTAGCTCTTGTAAATAGTTAAACGCTTTGCAAACAATGCCCCATCGGCAGCACTGGCTTAGTCCTGCAAATGGGCTCATCTCGACTAACTCAACACAACTTGGCCACAGAAACTGTAAACTGGTTGTTTTTGTTATATTTCTGGCTGTTGGTTTTTCACTTTTACGGTTTAAAAGTGGTCAGAAACTTTATGCGAAGGCCGTACTCTGTGCGTGCCCATAAGTAATTGTGTAATGTTTTTTGGTATGTGTGCCTATGTGTGCCTCTGTGTGCCTGTGTGTGCGGACTTTTATCTACAATAAACTCGGTCAGCCATCTGACAGAGAACTTTTGCTATTCCTGTCGAAAAACTTTTAACAAATTCATTAGCCAAAAGGAACGCATCATTTTACATTTGATATGCGAGAAATGAGAAATGCCACATGAAAAGTTTTGGATTGAAAACAATTGGAAAACTGGTCAAACAGTTTGGGGAATAAGAATAATATGCCACTTCGTGAAATGTACAAAAATCTAATATCACATGCTTGACCAAGGCTACTCGGACAATTGTATGCATAAAATATAGTTCTCAAATTGCCAGATCAAAGCAAATGAAAATCTAATCAAATTTAAATGTCAATTCTGGAGGGAAACAGCTCTGTTGCAGAGTACTTTCTGTTTAAGTTTCGCATAGGTTCTTAAGGTGGGAAGCCTTGTTTTCTAATCATCATTAACGGGTTTCGCCACCCCCACAGCAAGAATATACAAACATGGAAGTTGCTAGCTTGTTGTTCTTGTGTTGGCTCTGAGCTGTTTGCTCAGAGTGAGATAGGGAAGCAAATCAAATACGAATATATATATATATATATTTATATATGTATGTATGCATTTATGCATATATACACAAGCAATGGGGTAAAGACGAAGTGTGCGGAAGGGCGAGGAGTGGGCAGCATTTGTAGTGTTGTCTATATGAAGTATTTGCCAAGTAGGTGGATCTGGTGTAAAACAGGAAATGAAGTATACTTTTAGGCACACTTCACGCACGCCAACCAACACCAACAAATTCACACACACGCACACTCTCGCACACACACACAGACTCTGCTGATACGTTTACATAAGCAGAGCGACGTGTGGAACGTACGAAATTGTTATTTATATTTTGAAGTGCCTCGCCGGCTACCAACTGTGAGTGTGCATGTGTGTCTGTGTGTGTGTGTGTATGTTTTCTATGAGCAGGTGTCCTCGATACTGTATCTGTAACCGTATCTGTATGCACACACACAGACGCACACCCGCAGATACAGTGGCAACGCATCTAGTTGCCATTCGTTGTCACATTTGCCAAATTTACCGTGTAATTATCAGTAAAAACGCTACAGAGAGACAGAGACGCAAACAGATAGAAAGAGTAAAAGTCGAGATAGGTAGAGAGAGAGAGAGAGAGAGAGGGAGACGCATTTAATGCTACCCAGAAATGCAACAAGAAATGCGCAAATAAAGCCTCTTCCCAACCAGCGTAGAAATGTCTGTTGATATGCAAATTTTGGCTACGTTTTCACATATATGTGTATATATGAGTGTGTATGTGCGAGTGTGTGTGAGTGTGTGTGTGTGTGCTCCCTTCTGGCTTTGCTTGTTTGCCTAACTGGCATATTTGTTCAGCAACGGACCGAACCAGCAACCATCGAGCGTCTAAACGTTCGAATTTCATTTGGAATTCTCATTTTCATTTTCATTTCCATATAATTTTTAGTCATTTTCACCATTTTCACGTAAAGCGTCTGTTTAGTTGGCTGCATCGATGCAGAATGCAAAATAAATGCAATATGATCCAATAAACCGACTGACACGACACTCAGATGCCGTTTTTCGATTACAAAACACAATACACAAATTACTTAACGTATTAATATTTACATTTATTAAAGCATAACAATAATGCAATCAAATCCTATTATTTCCTTACACTGCTTTTTTTTTGCCAGATAATCTGCGAAATTGCGCGTACGCTAACTAGTTCATTGTCATGTTGTGCAATGGTATAATCAAACTAAATAATTGCTGGCCGAATGCATTCAAATTGAGTAATTTTTCAATTTGAACTAATCTATTATCAAATAACGAAATCAACATTAAGCGCATTGTGTCATTTGAATTAATTATGCATAAAAATATATATTTATGTATGTCGACCGCCTATCATGATATACAAATATATATGGTATAGCTAAAACCTAAATGAATTGCATAAATATTTCATAAAAATATACATAAATCAAATAAAATTGACTTTTAATGCCTGAGGAGTGGCCAAAAATAGTTTTGTCAAATTTGGCTGCTGCCAGCTCGTATGCAATTGGTTGGCAATTGATAATCTGATTATAAAAATCTGATCAAAAATATCTGCTTCTGTTAAATCATACCAAATACAAATGACAGGATGGTAAAAACTCGAATTGATGAATTAATTCTTGATTTAAGGATTTTGTGGGAACAGTTTTGTTGATGTTAACTGTGCATTTGGGTCATTCAGCCGTAGAAAATCTTTTCAGACATTACTGCTCTCCAGCTGCTGCTCCCATTTCCCTCCAATTTAAATTGAAGAACCAACCCGAACAATACAAAAAACTATTCGATACATAGTAGTTGGGAAGAACAATAAAAAAAAAAACAGAAGAAGAAAAACAATAGCAATGCGGTTTTTTTTGCTACACTTTGCCTTTTCCCCATTTTGCTTTACCCATTTATGAGTGAAGTGATTTCCGTTGTAGTTCCAGGACTCGTCGTACTTCAAGCTTCAAGCTTGAGGCTCCACCAAGCTGCAAGTTGCCGGCAAGTGCTTCGAGCGCCAGTGCATTCAATGGAGTGCACTTTCCGCAAGGAATACTTGAACCCCCAAAGAAAAGACGCACAACAATAGTTAAATGCGTTGCATGGCTTTTGTTTGAATGCTCGACATCGAGAAATTGTTGTTTTTGCCTACGTATTTGCCAGTTCATTGGCATTGTTCCCCCATTTACATACAAAGCACTACGAGTAGTATCCCATAACAATTCAGCTCTAAAATATAGCGATAAATTCATCTTTTGTTATTTTAAAAGTCATCCATCAAATGAAGAGTGCATCGATTTTATTTAGCAGCAAAACATATCATTTACACAAAATACACACGAGAATTTGAACAGTACTCGAATTTTTATAGCTGGAAAGTATGATTGGGATGATAGCTGGAGGGGGAGGCAGAGAGAGAGATGTGTACACACATTAATTGAGTGAGTTCAAGTTTGAAGTGTTCATTTTGGTAACACTTACATATCCTCGCGAGCAAAGCGCAGAGTTTCCAACAAGCGAGACAGCGGATAAACTCCCGCACAAATGCGATAAATGGAGGTGAATAGTGGAAATCTGTGAATGCAATAAATTTCATATACTCATAGTTTTCATTTTTGCCGTACTCACTTCTCCTCCAGTCCCTTCTTCTTGAGCATTGTGTTAACCATCTCGGCTGTAATCGGACCCAGAGGCTCATGTCCCACGATGAGCGCCTGCTCCAGTTCACTCAGAGGCTTGCCCGTCTTAACAAAAGCCTCAGCCAGCTTTCGATTGCGATTCGCTAAACGGAGCAGTGCATGAAAAACATATTATTTCTTATTATATACAGTATATACACTACCATAGCAGGCGGTAACCAGATCGGATAAGCCACACGATTCGAAGAAAGTGGCCAAGCGACTGCCGGGATAAAAGACATCCACAAATTGCAGTGTTTCCAGAAAACCACGCCTTATAATACTAGTCTTGGTGTTCTCATTCAAATCCATGCCGTCGGCAAGGCCAGCGCCAAATGCAATGATATTCTAAATAAAATATGGGAATTAGCTCGGTTAGTTCTGCTTATCTGCTTAGTTATCGATAATCGATAAGCAACAAAAAGTATGCAGAAGAAACTTCTGGCAGCATGTAGAAACTCACCCTTAAAGTGGCACAGATTTCAACACAGTCCGCATCGTCTGTGACAACACAACGGAATGTTTCCGATTGAAAGAGATCGTGCAATATGCGCATATATTTCTGATCACGACAACCGATGGTGCCCTCGGCAAAGTGATCGTGGGCGAGCTCATGTGCCAAATTGCAGCCGACCAGCACCGAGCAGGAAATCTACTTAATAAAATATTGAAATGTGGCACACACTGCTCACCTTTAGTTGTCGCATTATGATTTGAGATATGAGAACAATTTGGCCATCATCGCCATGCTCGAAGCCCTTGATTAGGGAGACTGCATGAGCCATGGGCTTCACTTTGCCCAGCAGCGTCTTGCAGCAGCTGTTCACAAATGTTGGCGGAATGGCAAAGATCAGGATGTCCGCGTCCCGAGCTGTCGCTATCACATCATCATAGGCAACCTCAGAGCAGACCGAGTTAGAGTTGATAGCTGTGTCTGTCGGCTTACTTACCACATTCGGTGGCAGCACAAAGTCGGGCATGTATTTCACATTGATGTGTGTCGTATTAATGATATCAGTCAGCTTCCGGTCATCGATATATTCCTCGTACACATACATGTTCACCTTGGCCTCCATTAGCTGTGAGCGGGCCGCATTGTTGCCCACATTCTTGGCTATAGTCGTGGCCCAATTGCCCGATCCAATAATGCAGACGTTCAAGCGGTCAGTCATAGTTTGATAATATCAGAAACAAAAATCTGAAAAAAAGTGTAACATAAACTGTATGTCAACTTTGAGTACAACTGACAAATTTCCCCTTTTTGACTTAATTCAAGTTTAATATGTGTTTTAACATTGATTCAAATTGCAATTCCCGACTACAAGTACAATTATATTAAATTAATCAATTGTATTTACATATATTCATTTATTCGTACACGCGGGCTTATTGATTGACTGCTGTCCAAATAATTCATCAACGAATGCACACACAATATCAATGCACATAATTACATATGTTGTACATACAAGTGTGTGTGTGTTTCACCCACTCAGTCCAGGAGCCAGATAAGGGTGAAAAATTACGCATACATCACGTTCGCCAAACTGGCTGGCAAATAATTAACTGTGGCCAGTTCGCCGCTCCATTCAGGCCAAAAATTTTATTGTGTACACATGAGGGAATTCGCATATATTCTATATATGTATGTATGTATATACACATCTGTGTATTTATATATCTGTTTAATAATGTTTGCCACGTTAAATGTATGAGGCTTCGTTCACCGTACACATGTATTTATTTTATTAATTACGCTTCCGTTGAAAGTTCGCTGCACAAGTGCACCGCTAATTTATGAGCTGCTGCAGCCGCAGCAGCAGTGGTAAGTTAAGATGACACTTGCAATAAATAAAATATCAAATTGCCAGAGTTGAAATGCAAAAGGCCCGAAAGCCAAAGTGAAAGTTTTTTTGCACTGCCAGCGAAATCAATGTGGCAAGAAAGTAAACACTTTGAAATTGTGCACTGACTGGCGACGTGGACCACCACCGACAACAACAGTCGAACGTAACGAATTGCACACACACACACACACACTCATACACACACACATACACACACATATACACACACACTTCCTCTCGCGGCTCGCCCGCTTTTCGTCTACTCGACTATGAAATCAAAATGGATGCTGGGCGAAATGAAAATGGAATTTTTAATGAGTTGGCTCGCTGGCAAAGGCCAAACGAGCAGGCAAAACAATTGCTGCCTACGTGGGCGTGGGTGTGGGTGTAGGCGTGGGCTGCTGCTGCTGCTGCATTTAAGTGGGCGTGGCTATCAAGCAGACTGAATGAGCCTTAGGCTAGTTGGCATATGAGTATTTATAAAATATTCAAGCCTAGCTTTAATCTTAATTAACTAATGATAATGGAATAATATCCATAACTGAGTAATCAAATATTAGAGCCCATTTCTGATCAAAGACCAGCTTAATCAGAATGCCTCATTTTAAACCGAAGTTTGCCAGCAAACCAATCCAATCCATTTATTACCTCTTCTATTTGGCTGATTGGGCATTCCACTGGGCATTCCTCTTGGCTCCGATTATGCTTGACACATGTTTATTATCCCATAGAAAGTTGGCAGCATAATTATGCTTGTTGCATGTATCATTACATCAGCTTACTAATTTTATTCAAGCACATAATTCGGGGTATGCCACGCACTCCCATCGCACCTCAATTACACATGTGTGCATGCAGCAAAATTCTCACATCTGTTTGCGCCATAAAAAACAAGAAAAAAAATGCGCATTAATTTAAGATTTTATTTTGTTGGCTGGCGCATAAGGAAAACTTAACATGGGCCGTTTCAGTTGGCATTATAGCCACAGTTGGTGTCGGCTGAATGATCCACACATAAATTTGCCACGCATTTTTATGCATTTCTTTTCATTTTTGCGTAATTTTTTAATACCCTGTACGGCTTTACAACCGGAGGGTAAAATGGTGCAATGATAAAAGCGGCAAATCCAATTTAAGCCGAACCAATTTGAAAGAATATTTTGTTACTTTTATTATACCATAAACAGAGAGAGATAAAGAGAGACAGACAGAGAGAGAGAGAGAGCGCATATGAAACTTTGTTCAAATATTACAGCGTATCTGCCAGTCGATCAGTCTGCACTTTCTTTTGCTTATTTTTTACGCTCTTGCAGTTGTTGGCTTCTGTGCCACTGTTTGCATTTTATTACATTTAGAGCTAATAAAACTTGCCACCTTCACAGTC
Source organism: Drosophila cognata (assembly GCA_035041535.1). Taxonomy (NCBI): domain Eukaryota; kingdom Metazoa; phylum Arthropoda; class Insecta; order Diptera; family Drosophilidae; genus Drosophila; species Drosophila cognata. The sequence goes on from JAWNLC010000451.1 coordinate 1,818,118, forward strand.
TCCTTCCCCTTCCTACTACCCTCCCCATTCACCAGCCCGTTTCTTAGTCTTCAACTAAGCGCTCGCATAAGATTCGCACAAGTTGCTTCAAGAAAGGGGGTTTGTGCTTGAGGGGGGTGCCAGAGGGGGAGCGACGACGAGACGGAAGTTCATGTTTTGTACTACAAAGTTGAATCGTAAATAAAATGATGCCCGTGTGTGTCTTGTTTGCGAGAACGTGATTTTGTGTGTGCGCCACGGAAGGAAAGTGAACTGCCAAACTAAAATCATAATTCTGGAAAACGAAGCTTAATAAAATAGAGAAGAAAAAATATAGAGGTAGACTCAAGAAATTGTGGCTTGTGCTAGTTCCAGTTTGCTTGTGTGCGAGAGAAGAGCACTCGCCGCTTTATGACTCATTTTTAGCACAGACACACGCTGGCAAAATTGCAGACAGGCAGACAGGCATACGGACAAGGACATGGACGTGGACATCAACATGGACATGAACAATAGTAAATGATGCACGCACAACAAGTTGCATACTAAAGTGAAAGTATTTCGTCATTCACTAATAGCAAGCTTTCTAATCCTACTGGCAGGACGAACACAAATAACCGACTTCTCAGTGAAGAGAGCACGTTGTGTGTTTTTGGCCATTTACAAGTCGCTTGCCATTAGATGGTTTGCTTGCAACTTTTTGTGCCCTGTTGTCGTTTTCTTCTGCTTCTTCTTTAAATGGCATTAAATTGCGCGGCAAGGAAAGTTTGACAAAAGTTTAAGGCTGTGCCGAGTGAAAATCAGATACGCATACAGTTACAGATACAGATACAAAAGCTGTAGCTCCGCCTGGGAATTGTAAACATAAGCATGCAATACAGTAAGAGTGTGCGGAGGGTAGGAGGCAACTTCTAACTATGCTAAACTCCGACTGGGTGGTAAAGAACAAAATCAAGATAAACTACTCACAATATTTACTTTTAATTGGAGAAGTTCAAAGACTAAACAAATGCCAAAAGTGAGAGATAGAGAGGGGGAAAAAAAAACCAACAATAGGAAACTTTTGTCTTTAGCCACATCGATTAAGCACCGAGACCTAGATTAGCACCGCATCAGAATGGGCTTTAACTTTAAAGAAACTGTAAATACATAAAAGGGGCCGTCAGAGAATATTTAACGTCTCGCTTGCCCGAAAACAACATTTTTTTCACAGTTTGCTGTTTGCTTTTGCCCTTACGCAAACGAGACGCGTCTGCAGTTCTCTTTTATGTCTCTCTCTCTCTCCCTCCCTTGCTCTCGCCTTCTCTTTTTGTTTACGTCGAAATGGTAATTAAAATATGGCCCAGAGATTCGGACCGTCCGCCGGGACCTACTCGCGGCGATGAGGTCAATTGCAATCAAAGTGCGCTCTTGTGGCGGCAAATCGTTCACTAATGGCTGAGTCTATATATATATATATATATATATATATATAAATGTATATATATATGCTTTTACTTCTATCACTTCAACTTCAATCTTGGAGGAGTTGGCCAAAGAGAATTTTAATTGGATGAGCAGAATCTCAGCTTGTTTACCAGTTGTTCAACTCATCTGAACTGGAATAACGCAGAATTTGTGTTTAATACAAAGAAATAAAACCATTTAATAAAAAATTGCGAACGTACTTTTATAATAAGGAAACTCACAAAATACCATATACATTCTTGAACAACACCAAAAACCGAATCGCTTTTGCTATGTCCATCTGTCTTAGTCTGGAAGTTGGGAATAATCTTGATCATCTGCATAAATTAATCAAGTTCTGAAAAGAAAAACAAAATTTGTTGACCAAGCACTTTAATAATAAAAAATAAAAATCTCCTTAGCTCTTTTACGAAAAGGCGAACTTTGATACGATCGCAGAAACTCATATCCTCCTCACCATAAAATTATTTAAAAATATAATCGAACAAATGATGCTGTTGCGTAAAGTAAATTTTACCTTACTTACTTACTTACTTGCTCCTTGTCTTTCTATTCCCAAACCTATAATGATGTTGTTTATTTAAATACAGCTTATATATATTCCTGTAATAATCATCATTTTACAATTTAGTTTTAAGCACTTTTTCAAACTTTTCGCATACGAAATAAAGTCTATTTAAAGAGCAATCCCACTGCTCGCACCGTTGCCTTGGGGGGCCTCTTTAAGGCCACTTTGCCAGAGGCGTCTGTTGAAGCTGCTTTGGAGTGGAACTGAAACTGTGTCAACGCAGCTATTTGCGCCAAACTGCTGCTACTTACTTCAATTTTTTTTCTGCCTCGCTGATGCTGACATAAATATGTGCGTCTATTAAAGGTACCTGTAACCCATAGCCACCCTCAACCAGCCAAACTCCTGGCACCGCCCCAACCCAAACCCAAACCCAACCCCGTCTTCATTTTCAGGTAACAACCGCGTTGCTCATAAATGTAAACTTTTTCGGCTAGTTTCATGTAATTATTGCTTGTGCCCGGCGAACTGAGTAATGGTTATGGGTTGACTGGGATAGGATGTCGAAAGGTGGAAAACGGGACTAGAGCATTGATGTAGACTGGCATATGATGAGCTTTTGGCCAATTTCCATGGCCGCGTCGCAGAATCAACAGACTGTGACATTTTTCACGCAGCTTTTGCGTTTGAGTTGATTGCCAATTTAATCGGCACACAATTTCCGCGCACCGATGAGGAGGCGGACTGAGTGACGATTAGTATGTGGGCGTGGCAGCTATATATATATATATATACATATAAATATACATATATACACATGTATATATTGTGTACAATTCCCAAGCATGCATCGCCAGCTTTTGCCGCGTACAAGATCTTTGCTAGGGCACTTTTCTGGTTTCTTTTTTTTGCACGCCCTGCTGCTGAAATGTTTTCAGCTTGTACTGCTGTGTGTACGTGGTGTGCGTGTGTGTGTCGTCGAATATTTTATTTATTTTGCGCTGTGTGAGTGAGTCCTGGTCTGGCTGTGGCATGTATGCCCGTGTCCTGGCTCTCGTCCTGGTCGCGCCACATAATTCCGAAACGTGCCTTGCATATGTTTGCTGCCCATCATTTTTCTTTTTTACTCTTTTTTTGTGCGTGGCTGAAAGGGCATATGGTTTTACACACACACACACCCACACACACACACACTACATATATGTATTTTTGTACACGTAGTGGAAAAACGGGAAATTCGAGTTGCACTCAAAGCGACTGCTGTCAAAGACTTGAATGCCACTCAATTAACTTAGCTCAAAGAAAAACGCAGCAAACTGTTGCAATACGCTAATAATCCGCATACACAGAGCGAAATTATGCATACTAAAAAGCGAAATGGCAAATCATGTTTTCATAATTTCTCAACAACTGGAAAGTCTTTCATTTAAATCCTTAAGTTCACATTGAGAATGAGAAGTGCGAAGTGAGAATAGAACAAACTTGATTTAAGATTTCTTATTTTTACATCGGAATCCCTCAAGGAATATGTTCTAGGCTTTTTATAACTATTTTATTGCCTTGTATAGGAAGAGTTTTTCTTTTTTGGTTTTTAACTAACGTTCATAAAGTTGCCTTTCAACTAACCTAAACCTCAAGCTCTTTGAGCGGTCAATCCCCGTAATCCTTTGCGAGGTCCTTTGACCGCTCGTGATATGCAGCGCCTTTTGATATTTTGTAAGTCCCTTTAATTGTTAATTTGAGGTAAAGCAAATGGAAATGAACAGATTTCATTTGTAACTCGCCTATTTGTGGGTGTAACTCTCTGTGTGTGTGTGTGTGTGTGTGTGTGTGTGTGTGTGTGTGTGTGTGTGTGTTTGCTTAGCTCAGATGAACCCAGCTGTTAAATTCACTTTTTGTCCCTTTCTCTCCATCTATCTGCCTCTTGTCATGTTTGCTATCCCTTTTGTGTGTCGCTCAGGTGGCTGTTCGCACTGCCATTTTGTGCCACACAAGAATACACACACATGTACACACACACACACACATGCACATACACTGGTTTTTTGCTGGTTCTATTCTTTGTTCTTTTTCAATTTTTTTTGCGCAGTTTTTCATACGAGACTTTCTTTGTTTTTGGATTGTTTTATTTTCTGCACACAAACAAATAGACTTTTAAATATTTTTGCACTAAATTTATTTGACGGTTTGCGGCGTTAACACATTCGCATGGCCAGAGAGATAAGATTTATGACACAACACCTGCGGTGCAGGTGGGTGGTGCCTGGCGGCAGGAGGGAGGAGGGAGGAGGGAGGCGGGGACTAACTGGCACTGCACACAAGGATTGTATCTGTGGAGTGCACATATTTTCATATGTCCATATTTATTTTGTGACATATTACTCGACTCGGATGCGGTTCATATCAAATTTTAGACAGACTTCAACATATGCTACGATTTTATTTGGAAAGTGTGAATGATTGATTGCTTGCCGAATTTCGACAAATCATTTTCAAATCGTTTTTAGTCTGGATAAATACTGCTTTTATTTACTTAACAGTTAAATAATATTTTATGTTTTGGAATCTTGGATTTGATTTTATTAAAATTCAAATAGAAGAAAACATTTAATTTTATTCAATTGTAAGCACCTGCTTTTGCTGATGAACTGCTCTAGGATTCATTTAACATATTGCTAAGCATTGTTTAATGCTTTTTTGTGCGGCCTGTTGCAAATCGTGGTCGTATATTTGAATTATTTGTTGTACTTAGTAGACAAGTGGTATCCATTTATCACTTTTCACTTTAGTTGCATTTGCAGTTGCTTTCTGTTGTTAGATTGCAATTTACAATGCTGCAACAGTGGGCGAAACGAACGCAACTAGAAACTATACAATCACAATGGCAATGCACACAATACTACTACTAGCTACAATACAACAACACTACTTATATGAAAATTTATTTGTATTGCGATTTGCAAATTTATGCAACTTTTGCACATATTTCACTACAATAAACTTGAGCAATTTTAACTTTTTTGGCAGTATTTCCATCTGCTTTGCTTTTAGCCGAGCTCTTTCACTTTCTTTTGCTATGCTGAATTTATAACAGAAAGTTTCACATTTTGCAAATCATTTTTAACACCTGCGGCAGGTTAAAGTTCAGCCAGCGAAAAACTTTGTGAATTAGAAAAGCCAAGACAACATTTTCATATTTATATCTCGCTCAGCGAACGCTTCCATTTAAAATGAGTTAAGCCGTTAATGACACAATAATGGCCGAAGCTGGAAAAAAGCAGGCGTTGAGCCGGTGACGTCAGGCAGAGATACAAATATACAACAAATGCGGTCATGAAAACATAATGCGAGTCCACACACCCGATTACAGAGAGCAACACATGTTTCAGTTGGCACAGATGTGGGCCAAGATGCTCAAGATGTTGCTGACCACAACCAAATGACAAGATTTATAGCCAAGTAATCGACACTGCCAGGCCATAAATCTAAACATGGGCTCAAATGTCAAAAGCCCTGTGCCAGGCGGTAAGACTAAAAGCCAAGAAGTAAAAATAGGAAATCGCAAATTAAAGCCATATTTAAATTGTCTATGCCATAAGTCTTATTTAACTAAGTTAAATTCATCGAAAGATGACCCTCTTCAATTCATTAAGATGGACTTGGAGGAAGAGGGATGGAGTGCCATAGAAATCTGCACGAATATTCATTATTAAAATTAGCCACAAATAATTAAACATAGCTAATATGTGTCTTCACAGGATTTATGGATTGAAGATGGTGGTTCTAACAAGTCTGCAACATGCTGGCCTTAAAAGGCGCATCCCAAATACACAACCAATCTTCTTTCTAGAAAATTCAAATGCTTAGGTTCTGCTTAATAAAATTAATATGATGAAAAAATGTGTTTAATATTTTTTTAATTTTAGGACATTTCATTCCTTCGAAAATCTGTAAGCTCTTTTTGTAAATTGCTTTGAACCCAAAGTTCTTAGGTCGCATCCCTTAAAGTATGCAGCATGAATCATAAATTGAATTTTTGCGCAGCCCGATGGTATGCAATAACTGTTGCCAAAAAATAATTGAAAAGCCCAAGACTGTGCATTACTTATGTTGAATATTCTTGTATTTGTGATGAAAATAACTGCAATTTTGCATCGAATTAAATAACTAACTGCATATCTTGCATTAGGCAGATGCATTAACCCTTCCACCAATTCACATATGCAGCATGTTTGCAGTGAGCTCATTGAAAAAGACATCGGCAAAGTTATAAGGCTTATATTGATGAGGTAGAATAAAAAATAAATATTATATTAAATTAAGCTTATGAAAAACTTTTTACCAAACTGTTGCAATTGAAAACACCAGTTATCCCAAACATTTTGCAACAAGCAAAATAAAATATAAAAAAATAAGCTAAAAAGTTTCTAAAAAAAATTACGAAATAAGCTGTGCAAGCTCTGAAAAATCTCAAGCAGATTTGCAAACAATTTGCAACAAAAAATTGCACAACGTAACCAAAATGAGATGAAAAGTTGTATCAAACTCATTTGGTCAGTTTTTAATGGAATGTTCAGTGTGCACTTTTTACGCCTTTTAATTAAATGTGTTAAGAGTAAAGTTTGCACTTAGTTTGCAGCCGAAAAGCTGCCAACAGCAACGCCCACCGAACGAGAGGTGCTTACAAACTACTTCCCAAAGACAATTTTTGACAGTTTTAAAGAGTTTTAACGCCAGCTTTGCATATTTTATAAACATCAGGAAAACTGAAAGGTTCTTAGGCTTTTGCATGGTCCATCTAATGGGTAGTCCCAATTCACTTTGTGAGGGACACGCACAACACATACATGTGCCAGAAGGGAAACCGTAAAGTGTGACGATTGGAGGATGGGAGCTGGAGACTGGAGGATGGAGGATGGAGAAACCATAACCACATCAGAAGGCGTCTGGCGATGTTTGCTTTCAAATTAATTACAACTTGACTATGGGCACCAGACCCTAAAGTAATTCGTGGACAACATCATCATCATTATCATCATCGACAACTGAAATGGCTCGAAATCCGAGCTGTAATTACCTCTTGACACCCGCAAACATATAATTAACTTAATGATAACGCACAGGGATGGCGGAGGACGGGCAATCATTGGGTTGCCTGCTTGCCGTTTGAATTGTGTTAATGTCTTCCGGCATGTGCAAAAGTAACCGATATGGCGCTTCGTTGTTGTCCTTATTGTCCTTGTTAACGGCACGTGTAATTGCCCGAAATAGGCTTGAACCCCTTGTGAAATTTAAAACTTTTTAATTCATTTGCTGGCCCACAATCTCGCTCAACACTTGTCATCATTCGGCCAACATACTCCATATCTGCCTTCAAGCCGAATACACTCGCATAGCAAATTCAAGTTGACTTTATTTATTGGCCACATGCTCATAAATTTGAGACCAAGCCCATCATCTGCACCTGTGCTGCATCTAAATAACAAAAAGCAGGCAGGTACAAATTGTAAAAGGAAAAACCAGAACTTCTGCACGATCTAAAGAGTGCTTTAAAAATGTTTACCAAAAACATTTAACTGGTCAAGTTTTGAAGGTTTTCAAATTTCATGCTTTCCCTGGACATAATTAAACTTGAGCCTGCAAAAATGTGTCACAAACACGAAATGAAATCTCGCTACAAATTAATTGGCCCAACAAACTTGTATTGCGCTCAACGTCGAGTAAATATATATATTGATGTGTATATATATGAATAAATGAGTAAAGGGCAGTGCACAAACCCCAAGAGTCAACCCGCAGAATGTTTGTATGCTTATGTAGGCAATTAACTTAATGATAAGGATGTTGATGGTGTTGGAGTGAATGAAATAGTGGTGAAAATGACTTGAAGGCAAGCTTCTTGGTGTTCGCCATCGTCATTAGCCGCAAAAATGAGTCCGTCTGCCTAATGATTAATATGACCAATATTTGGCTTCCCAACAAGTCAGACGCTATATAAACAGACATATATAAATGTAATTATACATATGTAAGTATGTATATATACATAGAAATGTTTCCCTTGACGATGCTGACCAAAAAACACATTTTTCGTCACTCAGTAATTGCATATTTGAGAAGCAGAACAATGATGATGATGATGATGATGATGATGACATCGCTGATGTTTAGCTCGGACGGCATATTACAATTACTTGTCTCTCCAGCTGTGCGCATTTTCATCTTCTATTCAGATCGACCATGTTTCAGTGCCTAATTAAAAGCATGTCCAGGCCAAACCGAATCGGCATTAATTTATGCAGAATTTGACATTTGGGAGCAGTTTTATTGTAGCCTGGTTTTTGGCCATTCATTTTCATCTAAAGCTTACGCAAATCGCTTTCTTCTATATTATTAATAAACAACATATGTGTTTGCGTACGACCTAGTAGACGATGCTAGAAAAATCACAGCAATATAATTAAAGAAATACAAATGTTAGCCAGCTAGCAGAGCATATCCAGCTATTCGTATACAAATTTAAAATTCAAGTTAAAATTCTTGTGAAAACTCGCAGAGCATTGAAAAATGGAAGACGATGACTTCACTTTCGATTTCACAAAGGAACCTGGTGGTTATACAGTGGATCTGGACAATGACCGCTTGGACTGCGAGCATATTGGTGAGTAGAGAACTGAAATTGAATGCACCTTATAAATGTGAGTTGCTCAACAGATGAGATAACCGAGCGTTGGATAGACCCAAATAGACCGTCTTTTGTCACCGTGCTATTGCGCTTCTTCGGCAACATATTCGGTAAGTGGGGAAAACTTCTTTCTTGTCCCGGAAAAAGCTGTATTAACTTACATCTCTGTCTGCCCACAGTGGATTGCTTCAAAGCGATATTTTCTTAAATGAAGATATTGATAACTTTGCATGTCCTTATACGTTTCTTGGCAATAAAAAATATGATTTCAAATACTACTAATATATATGGAGACTTTATTATTCGGTATCAATTTCAGAGGTGAATCAATTACAAAAGTGCTGGCATTATGCAATGGCAATTTGCTTGAGCCGACAAAATGTGGATGGCGTCTTTAAGGAAATGTTCAAGTTTTTGCGGAGATCGAAAGATATCCTTCTCAATAGTAAATTGTTTGTCATTCCAAATTTCCCAACGACGCATGCTGGCAATGACATCGCCACAAAAGTCGAGTTTCTTCCTTTCTTTTCGGCTTAGAATCTTATTGATTCGCTTGCGACGCTTGACTAGCAACAATAGCATACAAAAAATAAATAATAATAAATAAACAAATTACTATCGGACTTCATTTAGCAGCTATTTGCACTCACTTTCTTTTGTGTTAAAAGTCTGGTTTGTTTTGCGCTCATCCCGCATGGACTCATCGTAGGCAGCAATGATTGTATACATACGCCGGTCCATATCCCTTGTCTGATTCATAAATTCCATGCAATGCTCCTTACACAAAATATCCGGATACGGCACTACTGTACAATATGCGGCATTCGTGAATTGCCGCCGCTGACCTTTTATCTTATCGTGGTGATAGAGCATGTTTTTGTGAACAACTGCATTGTAGAAGCGATATTTCAAGCTGCTCAACAGCTTCTCAACACGAGACAAACAGCTGAAAAAGGAGATCAAGATCACAACATCTTAGCTGCTGTGCTGTGATGTACTTACTGTGAGTTGGTCAGCGAGTATACACCTGGAATGGAGTAGGTGCGCAGCATGTGGTGCAATTTGAAGGCCACACAATGCAGCAGATCCTCGGCAGCACACTTCTGCAAACGGCGACGTGTGCCCATATCCTCGACAGTATGACGAGTCCACCAGCCCCGAAAGAGCGCTTGGATCTTAGTTGCCGCCCTATTATGGTAGGCAACAATCGCATTCTGCAATTTCTGCTCCACATACAACATGAAGCCTTTGCGCACCCGGTAACCACGCCACCATCTCTGTATGGTTATGGCTGCCTCCCATCTCTTTTTCAATAGACGACGCTTGCGCCAATTGCGAAAGCTTCTTTGTATAAGCTGTGCGGCCTTGAATTGCTTATAGTCCTGTATAAGCAATGAAATGCTAGAAACACATTTTATAATTGAGAGATATTCGGATGTGTCATAGAGCAATTAAGCCCGCCTGTAAAGCGTTTTCTTTTAAAGAACTGCACTCACCGAGTCAGGGATGCATCTATACTCTGATCTGGTAAAGCTGAGCTTAGGGAATCGGTGCTGTTCTCAGTATTGCTGAATGAACATGAATATACAAATAAATGACGAGTCGATTCAGTGTTTAACTGAATACTTACACAAACATGCGAAAATCGAGTGCGGTGATTCTGCGGCTAGAAAGCATTCCCAAATTCTTATCTCGGAATGTCATCGAAGTGTTTAGTTGTGTCCAATTTCTTATATCTATGTATTTGTGTGTATCTGTGTCTGGTGTATGTGTGACTTGTTGAATACATATATTTGCTTGAAAATGTACAACTGTTGTTTGTTTTATGTTTAATGTGATTTTTTTTTCTCCATTGCTTTGTTGAATGTTTTCGAACAGTTTGCTTGAAAATTAAATATATATTATATTATGCGCTTATCCGATTGTATCCTGCTGTATATGCATCCTATTAGATATGCATAAATCTTTTCAAAGGAACACCATGTCCTGTATTTTATTGTCTCGTATTTTATTTAGCTGCTGCTCACAGCCAAACATCTATTGCACTTATCGCATCCGTTGCAGAATTTACGACTGAATATTTACATACATATATACATACAGTGAGCGACAGCTCGAATAAAGCAGTGTTAAAGAAAAAACATAATTGCCTGCCATAAACTAATTATTCATTATTTTTCAAAAATTCCAAAAACCGATGGTAGGTATATGTATTAACCACCAATATGAATGGATGACCCTCATAAACTGAGGTTTCCCCACCTGCTAGGTAGGATTATGTAAAAATGTAGTCTATTTTCAGGTGACAGCTTATTTGGATCAGGTACATTGTGGACACCTGGGAGCCATAGAACCCGGATTTTTGAGTATTTTCGGAATAAATAGATCAATACTTCGTAGTCAGTTTAGTTATATCCTGCATCCCGGGTTCAATAAGCCCACAAGGACTATGGACAAACGGACTACCATTGAACACCGGAAACTCATCCTGGAACACCACAAGAACGGATATTCACATCGCCAAATAGCTGAAATGGTCAATCTGAGCAACTCAACCACGTATAACATCATTCGGCGCTTCGTCGACGCAAATCGGATTGAGGGCAAGGGCATAATGGCACCAAACCCGCTTTTCACCGAAGAGGAGGAGCGGAGGAAAATAAGGGAAATCCCACGCAGCACTTTTTCCCCATTTTATCCTGCACCTGTTGAGTCATTTTTGGAGTCGATAGCTTGGGATGTTCCCTTATTTTCCTGATGATCCTCCGCTCCTCCTCTTTTGTGAAAATCTGGTTTGGTGCCATTCTGCCCTTGCCCTCAATCCGATTTGCGTCGACGAAGCGCCGAATGATGTTATACATGATTGAGTTGCTCTGATTGACCATTTCAGCTATTTGGCGATGTGAATATCCATGTGGTGTCTCAGGATGAGTTTCCGTTAGGTCTTTGTAATTTTTGAAAAATAATTAATATTTAGCTTATGGCAGGCAAATACATTTTTTCTTTGACACTGGTCCACTTGAGCTGTCAGACACTGTATATATTAAACGCGTGTCCACATGCCTTATTTATTTTTATTGTGTCATGAATCTATTCAACCAAAGCTGAAATCGAAAGCCAATCATCTGTTATCCTTTTAGGACATTAAGCAGACAATTAAAGGAGATCATTTCTATGATTACCATATAGACTCAGGCAGCAACAATAACCAAGAAGAGGACGCAGCTGGTCTAAATAACAACTATTCGCCAGAACATAATTCCCTTCATCTATCAATTTATTTTATAAAACTCTGCCCTATAAAATATAAGAAGGCCTTATCATCATCTGGACACGTTTTAGTGAGGCCTTGGAACCCGTAAAGGAATCCCAATGAATGCCTCCGTGATTATACAATCCCATCAGATGGCTGTGAAATATAAACACATGTTAAGATACAATCGGTCACTAATAAAAACAGAATGTAAATATTACCTGCGAAAGCAGCTTCTATACCACCAAGCGGCCGAAAAGAATTTAGCACATTCCTCATCGCTGTCATTATCTCGAGAGCTGAACTTTTTACCCAAATGAATCGCCTGCATCTCCAGAGTATTTTCCCAATGTGCTCAGTTTGTATGCTTCCTTTTCGCTTTCGATTGCAAATCGTTCATACTTTGCAAACCTATGTTCTCCTTCGTTCTCCATGGTTATGAGTAATTCTTGATCTACAGCTTTGGTCATGAAATGAAGTTTGTCGAGACCAAGGAAGAACTCGCCCGTTAAATTGCCAAAGCCATTCTTATAGTCCTCCCACAGCAGATTGAAATCCACACTTCCATCCTTACGCTTCAACACCGTTGTCCAGCCCCCGCCGTGTATCTCCTCTTCACAACTTACATTAAACGGATGCAGACTGTAGCATGGCAGAAGGATCTGATGGATGCCACTATGACGACTCAGAGCCGGCACCTCAGCACAGCTGCTGGGCAACTGATTGGTCTGCAAGCTTGTCATCTCTTTAAGTTTGTCAATTAGCTCATTCATCACGCCGCTCTGACGAATCTGCTCTGAAATAGACTCATTGAATTTACCTATTAACTCATTCAGCATTTTCAGCATATTCCCATTTTCACAGCTGAGCACAAAAATAAATACTAAGAATATTGTGCAAAACATATTCAGCAACATTTTTGAATTGAAAAAATATAGTATATGAAATTAGCAAAGATCAGACAAGACTAAAGAAACTGAGCCACTAGCTGCTTAATTTATAGACAACAATTCAGATTGTTTCTAGTTACTATACTATAGCATCTCATAGTCGTGATCTTATATAAATAAACGAATATATTTTTAAAGAATTTTATTGCTCTGTTCAATTTTGATACGTCTTGGTCTTATCATCATCTGGACACGTTTTAGTGAGGTTGAGTAACCCGTAAAGATAACCCAATTGATGCCATGACCATTTTGGTGTGTATATTTTCCCATAAGATTGCTGCCAAATAAAAACATATATTATCAAACTATTGCTCATTAATCAAATCTGTAGGTATTTGTACCTGTCATGGCAGTTTTCATACCACCAGGCGCCCGTAAAAAGTTCAGCACAATTGCCTTTATATTTATCATTGTCCCGATCCCTGGTTGTGAACTTTTGTCCTGCATGTGACCGCAAGGAATCGCCAGCAACTCCGGAGTACTCGCCCAATGTGATCAGCTTGTATGCTTCCTCTTCGCTATCGATTGCAAATTGATCATACTTTGCAAAGCCATGTCGTCCTTTAAAGTCCTCCATTGTTATGAGCAATTCCTGATCCACAACTTTGGTCATGAAATGGAGCTTCTGGAGTCCTATAAAAAACTCGCCTGTTAAATTGCCAAAGCCATACTTAAAGTCCTCCCAGAAGCGATCGAAATCCACACTTCCATCTTGACGCCTCAGAATAGTTGTCCAACCCCCGCCCTGTGTTTCCTCATCGCAACTAACGTTAAACGGAGATTGACTATAGCTGGGCACGATGATCTGATATACCCCACTGCGATGACTCAGAGCTGCAGCCTCTGCACAACTTGTAAAGTTCTTCTCATTCGCATCATTCTTAAGCTTATTAAGCAAATCGTTCATAACATCGGATTTATTATTCAACTGACTGAGTTTGTTCATTACATCATCCAGCACTTCTCTCTGACGATTCAGTTGTAGCCTGTGAATATGGTGATAAGAATCTTTCAAATGTTTTCGAAATACAAGTAGAATTTCCAATACAAACCTAATTTCCTCAAGCTGCAATTGATCAGCTTTGTTGGAGATGGAAATGGTTAAATTCTGCAGATTGTTATCTTGAGGAACACACTCCACTGCACTCTTAAGCACACATACGTATAATACGAACACAGTGCAAATAAATTGAAACCACATTCTGTTCTGAATAATATATATATTATTATATAAGATGATAATAAGTATTTTAAATGAGCACAGCTCACACAAGACTGAAGAGGCTGAGCCGATCGCTGTCCAATTTATAGGCAGCTTACACTCTGCTTCTGGGTACTATAGTATATAATATTTTTGGAAATCACTAATCTGTTTACTCGCACACATTAAATATATATATATATACATATATATACATATTCTTTAATGATAAGGGCGCTTTCTGGCTAATAAACTAAGCTATTTAGCATGGTTTCTTATCATGTATTTTTGACATTGAGATCATCTCTATATAGTTATATTTGGGATTGACGTCAAGTTGAATTCGCGTGAATCGTTATATATATATTTGCTACACTTGTTATTTATGCTGATTCTTATATTTGCTCTATTTGGCAAAGTGTAATTATTAAATCTATGCTCGAGATATATTTTTATATCCTCCCTTCTCCTCCTTCCCTTATTTTCCTGATGATCCTCCGCTCCTCCTCTTCTGTGAAAATCTGGTTTGGTGCCATTATGCCCTTGCCCTCAATCCGATTTGCGTCGACGAAGCGCCGAATGATGTTATACATGATTGAGTTGCTCGGATTGACCATTTCAGCTATTTGGCGATGTGAATATCCATGTGGTGTCTCAGGATGAGTTTCCGTTGTTCAATGGTAGTCCGTTTGTCCATAGTCCTTGTGGGCTTATTGAACCCGGGATGCAGGATATAACTAAACTGACTACGAAGTATTGATCTATTTATTCCGAAAATACTCAAAAATCCGGGTTCTATGGCTCCCAGGTGTCCACAATGTACCTGATCCAAATAAGCTGTCACCTGAAAATAGACTACATTTTTACATAATCCTACCTAGCAGGTGGGGAAACCTCAGTTTATGAGGGTCATCCATTCATATTGGTGGTTAATACATGTACCTACCATGGGTTTTTGGAATTTTTGAAAAATAATGAATAATTAGTTTATGGCAGGCAATTATGTTTTTTCTTTAACACTGCTTTATTCGAGCTGTCGCTCACTGTATATATACATCACTAAAAAAATGGCTTTGTCTGCGAGTTTTTGCCATACAACAGCAAACACACATTTCTTGCCACACATTCCTAAACCAGTTCTCAGCGCTGCATTTAATTGAATTGTATTCATGCGGCTGGTTCCAATCCAAAATGCACTCGTCCAAAACTGTGGCGAACTTTCTCCCCACAAATCGAGTATACATCTTGAATTTAGTGTCTGTGTTTTTCTGTGAGTGCAGCACTGAGAGATATCGCATTTATGATGCCCTTGACACGATTGCGGGCCAACTGTAATTACTGCTAATGCTGACAAATGGCACCTGGGCTACCAACTGGCTAACAAACTGCACAAAGGTCAAGTTGTGCATTGCAGTTGCAGTTGGCGAATGGGCATGGACCATAAATTGCGTTATATTTTGTCCGGGCAAAGTTGCCGCTTTAAATGAAAATCAATATGTGTATGTATAACCTACATTGTCAGGGCGTTCCAGGGTTTTTTTTTTTTTATTTATTTTTCATTATTATTATTTGTGTGCAGCTGGGCAACTCTCTCCCGCAGCGCCATCACCGTCCTCCTTCTCCATCAGTGCTCATTATGCGCCACAAATGAACCACACACAAACAACGGAAATGAGTCGGAAATTCTCATTTATGGAGCCCTTGACGCCATTCGCTATTTCCACTATCCTATCTATTTCCAGCCTGTCCGACTGCCCCTCCTGCTTCTCTCCCTCTTTCTCTCTCTTCGGGCAGCTAGCTAGCTGACAAGTTGGCACTGGTTTCTGTTACAGATTCTGGTTCCTGATTCCGCTTCTGATTGCTGCGGCCATGAGATTTATGTGCTCTCATGATATTGACGATGATGATGCGCTACGGCTGTTGATGCTGATGTTCATTTCGATGCTGATGCTTCTTCTTGTCCATCGACTCCCCATCTTGATTTTTACGGTCGCTGGCCAATCACATTGTTAGCATTGTGACCCAGTAACTGACTCGGCGAATTTGGCCAAGAGTTGCACTTTTCTCAATGCAAATAGTCGACAAGTTAATTTAAATTAAATTGTTACAAAACCGGAATAATTTTAAATATTTAAAATTGAATGGCGTATAACAAAAGGGTTATTGAATAAATAGGTTAATATTTTTATATTAAGGAATTTATGCATAGAAATGTTTTGCCAAATAACAAAAGAATTATTGAACAAAAATATTAATATTTTCATGTTTGTATTTTTACATTTACATGTATTTGAAATTAATGGGAAGTCTAGTGTTTAAAAAAGTGGAACTAGTTACATAATCTGGTCGGCTATTTAGAGCAATATTTTTACATACTTACATGCGTATAAATACATATATATATATATATAAAGATTGTATATAGATATAATTCTGGGCATCCCGTTTTTGTCATGTGCTCATTCGAATTTACATTTGGAGCCTTTCGAGCGCGACAAGGGTACAAATTTCGACGCAGTCAAAGGACACAGAGCAGAAGAAGATGCAGAGGAAGAGAAGGAAGAAGAAGATGAAGGGTATTTACCCACGCCCCAGCAGAAGAAAAAAGTTTTTGGGGCCATTCATCTGCATTTATGGCCACGTACAAAATTGGTAGCTGGAGTCCTGTTTTGGTCCCAATGTGTTTTGCGGTCTTTTGGCATGCCTAGCAACGTGAGCATTGTTGACCCACATGAAATTGCTGTAAATTAGTTTTTACACCTGACTGAATGCTCTTTATGCTTATTTTACGATATTTATCCTGGCTACTGCTGTCTTTAAACTTGAGACACATGCTGTTTGATCCCTCGACGCGTGAACTTTATTTAATTGGTTTATGTTTGTTTCAATTAAATTGGCATTGCAATTCAATCAGATAGTTGCACTGCATCTGGCACAGACTGGATATCATTTCGATTACATACTTTCACGTATGTACGTGTGTTGACTGTGTGACTTACAATGTTGTTTTGGCCTTAGATTGTGTTGTGTAAATATTGCAAATGCTTTTCGGGTTCGCTTTTCACATTTTATTGCAGGTGGAAAGGGGGCAAATTTTGAGCATTTTGAACACGGGGCTGCGACCGTTGCTAAATCTAATTTGAAAAGTACTAACCCGTAACGTAGCAATGGCCATATATCAAAAGCAAATTACACACACACTCACACACTCACCCACACACACACACACATACACAAACGTGTGGAGATTTCTACGAATTTACGAGCGCGTCCAAGCAGACTACCCAAAAATTGTTTGGTTGTAAAATTTGTGTGGGTCAGGTGGAGGGTCAAATGGGTGGCCATATTGTGGATGGCAGAAAGCTGCATCTGAGCAATCCAGGTGTGCTCGTATTCTCTTGTTGTGCAATGCCCATAAAACAGGAGGGCGTTGAGACAACTTGAAACGACAGCCACTTGAAACACCTGTCTCCAGAATTTGTTATCAGCTGCGCTTTTTGATTAATGCACTCGACGCTTTCTAAGCGACAGTTGAGTTCCCACTCAAAACTGGCTAAGACAAAACAAGACATCCTGAACTTCAAATGCAGATCTAAGAATATGTTTTTATGATTTCTTCTCTACTTGAAACAAGAATATTTTCTTGATTATAGGTTTATTTTTTTGATTTCAGCTTTAAAGATTAACATCTTTTCATTATACAGCAAAACTGCTATTTGATAAGGCGCAGCGAGTGGAAATTGCATGCAATTTTTTTTGCATGTTCTTTTCTACTTATAGCTTTTCACATTGCAGCGCTCAAGTTTCACTTCAAATCACCTAGGTGAAATAAAAAACTTTTCTGCCCTTTATATTGGCCATTCTGGAAAAGTATGCAACTTGACGCGAGTTTTTCTTCCTTTCTTTTTTCTCCCTTTTTGTTTCCGCGCACACGGATACAAATTTATGAGCGACCAAAGTGTAATCAAGACTCAGAACAAAGGCGAAAAGTAAACGTGAAGCGGGGTGAATTTGTTAACTTGGTTAACTGGTGAAATTCGCAGCATCACGTGTCGGCAAAGTTGGGCGGAAAACTTTCGATTGCAATAAAACTAAAGGATGCTTAACGAAAAATTAAATACAACTCTAAACGGTTAACTGAATCCTAACGTCCCTTGTGTCCAATTCTAGATATAAGGTTTTCAGTTGTAAAGATTTTTGCAAGAAAAGGCAAAGGGATTTGAAATTATTATCGAATGTGATTCTACGAGAACTTCCAAGGCAGAGAAATGTTTTCATACTCACCCCCATTCGATGTCGGCTCCATTCTAAATGTGGAACTGCCAAGCAGCGGTAAGCGTTGCCACATATTTTCAAAGAGACGTTGATGAAATGAGTTGAGTCGACTATTATCATCGCTGCAAGTATCGATAAGACAAATTTATCGACGCCGTGCTTTTTTATTTTCCTATTTTAATGGGGTCAGAAAAATACTTGTAATTTATTCCTGCTTAAGGCAAAACTAGAAAGGTAGAAATGACCATTATGGAATTCAAAGCACCGACTTATCGCACTGACTGTATTTTAAAAACATCGATTCCATCAACAATTTTATGCTGCTAAATACAACATTCTAGAAGAAACGAAATAGCTACAGTTCCTTCACCTGACTGTAAGAAGAAATTCCCAGGCTCCTGCCTTAGCCAGCAAAATATTCGATACGCTGAACAAAATATATGTACTAAGTCATTTCATGACACTTTTTATTATTTAAAGACTGATGTCAGCTATTTTCCATAAGCAGAAGAATATTAAAAATAATATTAGCAACTCCGCAAGTAGATCAAAATTTTGAATGTGGTTCGCCTTTTTGTCGTCATCCTCGCCTCCCACGTAAATAATCGCATGGTCTCCATTATAGATGACATGTCCAGAATTACGTTGTAGTAGGATTATATTTGAGTTGCCATTGATTTCTAGAATTCCCATCTGATCTTCAACATAGTTTTCTTCAACATCTTTAATGACAATTGCAGCCATTTCGGTATCGGCGTTCTGCATTTGCTTTGGCTTTTGCAACTTACACTTGGAAAGTCTGCCGACAACAATAATCGAAATAACTATCGATGTATGTATATACTTGTCGGTCGACTGCAGTGTTGCATTTGTTCGAGTATAACGAAAATACTGAAACGGTGAAATGAAACGAGAAACAGAAGTGTAATTGATTTAGCAAACTTTGCAAATGCAAATGCATTAGCTATAAAATGCGAATTAGCTGAAGTGCTTACAAAATATTTAACGAGCAGTGCAAAATCCACTTCCCAACTTCAGACAAGTGTCATCATTCCTGCTGATGACGACGATGATGATGATGATGATAATGATGAATTTGATGATGGCTAAGCAACCACAAGCTGCTCACTCCCTCACTCCCTTTACCATTGGCAAATAATGCAAATTTTCATAGATGCCGAAAATTGCAAACTAATTTCATCTGAAGCAAAAGCCAAATCAGTTGCGCTTTCCAAACTTTCTACAAGAGTGACTAAAACATACACACTTATACACCCACACACACACTTATACACCCACACACACACTTATACACACATACTGACATACTTGCAAATTTCGTTGCAAAAACTTTAAAATTAGTTAAGTTATGCTGAGCAGTTACCAATAAAGCTGCCCCCTTAAATGTGAACAAACAAATTTATCTACTTATGTCTAGAGACTCTGCCTCTCAATCGCTCACTCGCTCTTTCCTCTCTCAATCACTTCCTCTCTCTCACTCTACCGCTGTTGGCATACATTCCCATTTATTTGTGGACTTTGGATAGGTTTGCTCGGTTCAAATTGGATCAACTTTGGTTACTTTTCACGCTTTGATGTGGTCTCCGCACTGCGGCATATCAAACTTTCAGCTAAACTTGATTAAAACTTTCAATCAAATTAGCAAACACGCTCTTCTAGCCAACACTCGTAGATGCCACATGTTTGAGTTTTGCGTGCCGCATTCCCTAATAGATGTTAATTATTTTTCCTGATTATTTTCCCTCCCAAGACGTAAAGCTTCTTAACTGATTTGGCTCTTCAAAAATACTTTTCATTTTGTGGTCTACTCCTTGGGGAGAGGGGGAGCCGAAGTGAAAGTAAGTTCTCGCCAATTTAACGCAACACAAAAAGAGCCAAGGAAGCCAGAGGACAATTTGTGTCCTTTCTTTGGCCGTTTGGAATGTGCGCTTGAAGAAGAAAAAACGCAACCGAAAATACAAGGGTAAAAAAAATACAAGCTAGCTTTGGCTTTCCACAACACATTTTCACGCAAACTTTGTTGTTATTTTTTTTTGCTTTGGTTGTGCTTTTTCCCCTTTTGGTTCATCTTGTCTTTAACCTTTCCGCTCTGTCCTGCCGCACAGCTCGCTGCTGAGAAGGTCTAAGCCAGCTAAAGTACTACTACAGTTGGAAGGAATTTAAGAGCTAGACTAGGCAATGGTGAGGTATGGCTGTGTTGTGTGGGAGTAGGGGGAGGGGTTATTCGAGGGAAGGGGTGCTCGAGAGGGTGGCGATGCGGCAACTCGAAGCAAAACACTTAAGTTTTAACCCAAATTGTTGCCAACAAAGCGGTTTGTCTAACATTCTTTCAAGAAAATTTTACGAAAAACTTTTTTCCTGCCGTACAAAATACACACAAACACACTCACGCACACACCCACCTATATTAATAGCACACACAAAGCAGCGCACGCCCAAAAGAGTAAACATGACCCCAACGGCTGCAGCACTGCTGAAGGCAGCGGAGAGCAGCCCACATAACCATGCGGGAGAACAAGAGCTACAACAATAAGTGCAGCAGCAAAATATCACAAACGTAGCTCAAAGTGCTACAAGGGGCTTGCCGAAAAATGAGAAGAGATTATTATGAAGGAACAGGTTCTCTGCAAATTCTGCTCAAAGCAATGGAGAAGCACTTATTGAAATGTGCTATTGTCATTTTTTCTTTTTACTTTTTTGTTGAATATCCATAGAATAAAAGAGATGGAATTGAATGGATCTAATGGGGTGTAATTATTTTCAGCCGAAAATTAGATTCAATGCGATTTAACTGAGTTCATTTTTTGAGAATTTTATTAATACACAACTCACTAATATTCTAACATTTTACAATGTGTTTCTATCGTAAATAACTATCTGAATATTTTTTTGGAAGATAGGAATTCTGTTTAAATGCAATTCCCTAACATTTTATCATATTTTTCATTTTATTCGTGCTTCATAAGCATAGAGTTAAGCCAACATTTCCCAAATGTTTCTATATATATATATACTTTCTCCAATTTTATTAGAGTTGTTGAAACAATATTAAACGATAAATATATGTTAATTACTTATACATTTTCTCATGCCCAGAAGAAATTTGTGAATTTCTAATAGCACATCGAAAAAGTTCTGAGAGCTAAGCAGCAAATTGAAATAGTTAAATGAAACAAAGCAGCAGCAAAATAAATATAAATATAAATGAATATTTATTATATATATATGTTAAATTTAAGATACGTATTATCTGAAGCATAGTTAAATACTGGAACCCATTGAAACTACGCTGCTGCTCAACTTGAAGTTATTCGCAAAGTGGAAACCGCGCATAGAACTATTGGCAGAAATGGCCATTGTAATGAATTACTCTTGCCCAAAAATAAGCTGTAGTTCAACTTAAACTCCAGGCTGTACTCCAACTTCAACTGCAACTGCAACTCAAACTGAAACTCAAAACTTTCTGGGCTTTAGTTACTTAGAGGCTGCCAAAGCGTTGGGAGTCATCGAACTACGCACGTACAGATAAGTAAATGATTTCAAATCGGGAACAAAATTGCCAACTAATAATATGTCTGTCTGACTGTCTAAATGCCCAACTATCGGTCTGCCGCTGCTTTGCCCGCCTGCCAGTGTCATGTTGACCTTAAAAACTTGACGTGTTCAAATGTTGCAAAACAACTCAAGGGCTTTCGACTGGAGCACTTTTTTCTCCCCTGTTCGGCTCGCTTTGAATAGCGCCCTCTGTTTCTCTCTCGCTCTCGCACTGCCTCTCCCTCTCTCTGTCTCTCTCTTTTTCGCATTCTCTGTGTTTGAGGCACATGAAGTGCTGCACTTGAAATTTGCTATTTGGCCCCCAGGCAAATAGTGAGAGGAAGGGGAAGCACGACGACAACGGATAAGGGAGAACGGGACGGGGAGGATTGGGTAGGTGTGGAAAATGTGTTTTGACAAGTGTCACTTATGCGTAGCATACTATGAAATATGCAAACCTGTCAGCCTAGTCAACCGAAGCCCCAAGCCCGGCCCTCTTAGCTTATGTGGCTTGTTGTAATTGCAATTGAGCAAGTTGCAAGCACAAACATGTCGCATGTGGCGACAGAGACACACTCAGAGAGACAGAGAGAGAGAGACAGAGAGAGAGAGAGAGAGAGAGGGGGGTTTTTGGCATCTGCTTCTCTATGCGGTTATCGAGTGTGCATAAAAAATGAAAGAGGATGTAATTAATTCGCAATAAGCACTGAAAGGATTCTTGTGAGTTTGTGTGACAATTTCAGCATAAAGAAGAGCATGAAAAGCAGTTACCTTATCAGAGAAGGATGTCAAAAAGAATTATGAATGCAATATACAATATATATACATATGTGCTACAGAATCCAGTGAGTGACAGATTAAATACCACAACTCATCCCTGTCTATGAAGAGAATATCTGATGAAACTGGTATAATGGCAAGCTCGTAAAATAATACACGATTAAGGAAAATGTACATCAGGTGATTAGTTTAGATTATCAGAGGAGTGTGGATGGAATTGGAATGGCTTATCCTTAAATTGAGTAGGACAATGCATAGTAACTTATTCAGACGACCCACAAGGATGCCCACTCCGGAGAGGCGTCAGGAGATAACGTCAAGTTGCTATTTAATATGCGAACCTTTTGCGTGCTTAAATTTTCAAATAGACACACAATCCATTGACCCCTGGGATTGGGCTATAAATATTAAACCTCAACTTCAGAGAGCGCCATATATATATATATATATGTATATATGTTACAAAATTTAAGACCACTAAATTCCCAACTGGCTGCGAGCGCGGCGTATACGTAATGTGCCATTAATATTTAAGCCACGTTAAAGAAGCTTCAGCTGCGTCTTAAAGCGAGCGCGAACCAGTCCATTTCGAAATCCGGCAACCATTTCCCAGGGTCGCCGTCATTTGTCAGAATTAAAAGTTCTTGGAAATTAGAGCGCCATCGAAAAGCAAAAAACTCCCAATGCCGAAGTCAGCAGTGGAACACAACCCCTATTAATTAGCATTTTGCCGCAATCTAAGGAAATTTCATTGCGGGGCATTTTAGGTGCAAGTCGTATGCCACGAGTCCTTTAAATTAAATATGAGCAATCACACAATTGTTCCAAGCAGTGAACTCCCAAGGTTTCAATTACAGAACTAGCTGTTGGCAAACAACTTCGCAGACGAAAAGTCTTAACTTTTTGGTGAATACAAAACTGCTATTGTTAGCTTGCTGCATATGCTTACACATACACTCGGAGAAAAACTTTCACTCTCAACTAAAGTACACCCGGAAGCAGCTCTAGGCAAATTTAGAGCAAGTTATGCCGATGAAAATGAATTTCGAAATACGGATATTTATCTCAGAAAACTTGCATTCTTTTATTGATTTTCCTAGTGTACCCCATCGGATATTTTCTTAGTTGCCACCTTTATCGAGGCATAGTCTCAACAACATTCTCAGCGTTCTCAATTTGCATAATAACACATGGGGTTCCTTGCTTCTGACTTGTTTCCCCATTGCAATTCGAGTGCAATTTGCCGCAATGGCAGCTTTGCAACTTCACACCTTTTGCGTCAATTTGGGTCAAATGCGTAAGAATTACGGCACGTTATATTTAACACACTCGCACACACACACACACTAAACACCTTTAACCACATAAGCTAGCCACTTTAGGTTTTCGTTTTCGTTTTTTTTTTTTCAAATTGCAAATCAGAGGGTCGCAAATTGAGAGCCAGGCCTGAAACGCTTAATAGCAATTACGAATTCCGGCTGTCATTTTGCTGGCGAACCGGAAGTCATTATCATGGCAAACAAAGCGCAACAGAGACGGTATCCACACAGACAAACCACAACAGTTACAACAACAGCACCAACAACATTAGGAACATTAGCAACAACAACTAACACACAATTACATGCAACATTTTGCGCCTTTGCGACAACTTGGGAAACGGGTCCGGCTTTGTCTACGAGCTTGCCCTCATTATCGAGTTAATTATGTGTGTGTGTGAGTGAGTGTGTGTGTCTATTTGTGTTTGTGTGTGTCTGACCAAAGATAATTACAGCTAGCGCTTCCCAATCTTGCCCAGCTTCTACATTGGCTTGTCAATGATGTACCCAGTTCTCTGTTCGCTCTGCTCTCGCTTTGAGTTTTACACCTTCGCCTCTCATTGTAATTAATTCGCTAGGCGACTGCCCTAATGGTGTGGTTTGGTCTATTTACGTTGATGAATAAGGCCACAAGAGCCCCGCCTTTTAAACCGCCCAATAGATTAAGTAGAAGGCATTGGCATATTCATCACTAACTGTTCACTTCTATGTGTGCAACTTTAAGTTAGTCAACTAGAAATGATGTTAAATCGTGATTAAGGATTTCCTTATCGTTTATCTTAACTAATCGACGTTTCTTAAAGGTAGGTGTAAAATGTATAGATTATGTATAAATAATATACATTACTCTGTTCTCATGCTTTTCGTAGTCCGTTTAATGTAAGTCCTTTTAAGGGTTAAGTAAATATATTTTGTATAAATGGTTTAACCCGTGAAAATTTGCCAACTGTTTGAAGTTGTATTTTTCAATCGGACTTACTGACCATTTCATCTCTTTCAACTTTTCTCTCTCTTCTCTTATCTTCTCTCTCTCTCTGTCTCTCTTTCTCTCTCTCTCTCCCTCTTTCTCTCTCTGTCGTTGCCGTTCATTATCAAAGACCCAACTCAATGCTTATCCTGAAGGTTAATTACATTTATCCAAACGCAACTGACCCCGCAGGACATTGACTTAATTTCCCCAGCGTTTTTCTTTTTTATTTTGTTTTTTTCTTCATTTGTTGCCTGCCCTTATTTCTGTCTGTCCTCTGTGTCTGTTTTTTTTTTGTGTGCGCTTTTTAATTTTTTAATGCCTAAAAAATACAGCAGCGAATTCGAGCCAAATGGGCATGTAAAGCGCTTCGAGCGATTTGGGCGATTTTCAGTCTATTTTTTTTCGCTCTTCTCTCTCTTCTCGCTTTTGGCCCGTGTTGTGCCCGTTCGAGCGACTAAATGGTAATTAAAAATTGTTGCATTGCCGCTCCAATGCGTCTGATATTTATGTAGTTTGGCGCTTTTGTAATTTGCGTTTGTTTTCGTATTCGCCTTTCATTTTTGCTCTGTTTTCTCCAACGAAAGAAATATTTAAAATTAAGAGCAGTGAGGCAAATATATTCTTCAGCTGCCGATTCTCGCTAAATCTCAATAAGACAGGGCATGGAGTAGTAGGAAGAGAGAAGAAGCATACAATTTAATTAAAATGTTATTAATAAGCATGTTTACTGAGTCACTTCTTATTATTCCGTATATTGGAATACTTTTCTTTCTTTGAGCAAAAGTTTTTAAAGTCCTTCTGCCCTCGCTGGTGGCTTCAATTTGCATGAAATGAAAAATGTTTCACAATTGCAGAGCAGCAAACCGCTCACTTTATTTTCAATTTCGGGATAAAAAAAAGAAAAAAAGATTCGTTGTGAGAGCTCCGGCCAAAACTAACCGAAACCCTATCACGTAGAGCTCGACACTTCCGTCTCCGTCGTAGTTGCCATTTTTTCTTTTATCTTTTTTATTTTGCGTACCGACCAAATTGCCAAAATCGAATGCACTGCCAAATAAATTTTGATTTTGACAGCAATATTCTGGGGGAAAATGCCAACTTTTGTGAGGCGTCAGCACGTTTCTGCTGCTGCTACAAAATAGAAACAGAGAGGGGGAGAGCGGAGAGCGGAGAGAGATAGAGAGGACGAGGGAAAGGGGAATGTGCAGGTGGAAAGCGACGGACAAAAGCAGTATCCGATGACGAAGTTGTCCGTGTGCCTCAAAAATTCATTCTCTGCCGTTGCTGGCGTTAAGTGTTGAGGCCAGCAGCAGCAGCAGCAGCAGCATCCCCAAAATCCGCCACAGTTGCAAGCTCTGCTCTGGCCAAAAGGACAAGGGTCTAATCCTAATCCTGCACTACGCAATAGATGGGGCACTGTTACTGCAGCAGCTGCAGTTGCAACAACATGGCCAAACACGATAAAGTTCTTCATTTTTGCTGCATACCCTGCACACAATGTTAGAGGTGAGTTATGCAACAGTTTGAGCTCTTATTGTTGGTGCACAGTCAACTGCATTTGTAACTATGCAAATGACAAGTTGACTAACACATATCTGTATAACTGGTCTGATCTGCAAAAAGTCATCCGAAAGGGATATTCCCGTTGTGTAAACAGCATAGCTTATAGTACAGACTAAAAGCATTTCAGCTCTGTACAAAAAAATAAAAACAACAAGCGCCAAATCCTGCGGAACTCTGTGAGGAGTGGTCCATTCAGGCGTTGCGAGCTTAAATATTTAATTTCATTACGTCAGATGAAGGCGAGGCGTGCCACACAGCGGATTCACTCAGATAAATGCGCACTCAGAGAGAGAGAGAGAGAGGGATAGAGAGGCAGATCAACCGCATCCAAACTCCAAAAGAGGAAAGGATGAAAAGGTTGCAACAAAGAACCCATTGAAGCCTCTTTGATTTCTGACTGACTACGCTGAATGCTTGCCAGCAGGTTGCTTTTCGTTTTGAAGTGAGCACCAGCCGCGCAATTATGTCGAAGCTAATATGCGAAATAAAAGGAGAGCAGCTTACTAAAGTCATTCAGCTAAGTTTAAGCAGCCCTTCAGTATGCAATTTAAATACAGCTCATACGCCGTACTTCACTCAAACCCCTAACATCTTTGAAGCTACTACACCAAAATGCCTTCAAGAGTTTGCTAAGCATTCCTGCGTTCGACTTTCGGTTTGAGTTTTGGGTCGTCTGCTTGCAGGCTTCGCGTCAACTTTAGATCTCTAGCCGCCACACACAAGCCAACCACATCCGCAGGATATTGCAAACATGATGCTGACATGTGTGGTGCATAAGATCCGTTGCTCCACTACTCCGACTTGCTCATATTTGCTGAATTCAATTAGAGTGGCAGCTGTAAGCTGCAAAACAACCGCCGCCTACCTCTCATGTAATTAGTGTTGGCGTGGCAGGGGGAGCAGGAAAAGGACTTTATTGCCTCTGCTCCTTCACAAATTGAACTCTCACGCAAGCCACGCGAAAAACTACAAATTCGCGTCGAATTTCTATTTGGAGGGGCGCCGGCAATAATTTCGTCAATGTTATTGTTTGGTTTTGTTGCTACA
The DNA here is from genome assembly GCA_035041535.1 of Drosophila cognata. Taxonomy (NCBI): domain Eukaryota; kingdom Metazoa; phylum Arthropoda; class Insecta; order Diptera; family Drosophilidae; genus Drosophila; species Drosophila cognata. The sequence goes on from JAWNLC010000451.1 coordinate 1,845,670, forward strand.
TATAAATGCCGAATTCGAAGTGGGTTACTATATACTCGATTGTATACACTGCCACAGACGATATTGATATATGAGCACAAGTCATGCAATGCGGCAAATGATAAATAGCCAACGCCTTCCATAACAGCCACAAAACAATTGAAGCCCGATGGAACAATGGATAAAGAGGTGGAAATATAATAATGGAAGCGTTTGTTAATTTAACTTATATTCAGCGTGCTTTCTCCTAAGTATGATGGGCTACGATTAACAAAAAATGCGATAACAAATCTGTGAGTCACTTCCATTAATTCAGCTTGTCTTTAATGGAACGTTATTTGTTCTAGCCAAGAACCAGATGTTAAGTAGATGCTAAAGATGTTTTTGAAAGCCAACTGTTTCTGCAACTTTCATTCCAAGCCCAAATTAGCAGCTCTGAAGGCAGTCTGCAAACGAATTTCAGAGTGGAGGCAGCTACAAAACAATCAGAGAAATATAAAAACAATGGAAAGCCAGACGACAATTTACGATTATGAAAACCTAACAGCGCAAATCAAAGGTTTGTCTTGTCCTTGTCGAAATTTGATTGAAATCAATAAGAAAATATCTGAAAACTTGACAGCGAATATGACAGTCAATGCAGCAGCTGAAAGCGATTCCAAATACATTTTAATGGTGACCATAGCAACAATAACCTGGCTGCTGCTCAGCTGCATAAGTGTGTTAACTGAATTATCAATGCTTGCAAAATGCCCAGAGAGAAGAAAATCTCTTTGCAGGTGGCTTCATCTATTGCTGCAACTACTGGCGACTGTTGGGCAACTCAGCGGGCATAGAAACAGAGGAGCAATCGGATCAATCGGACCAATCGGACCAATCGGACCAATCGGAACTGGACCAACAACAGCACAGCATGCTGCTCGGACAGGTTGGGTCAGCGAGGTGAGCAGCAGGCAAGGATTTGGGATTAGCACGGAAGAGAAGGTCAAAGCAGTGAACAAAGTGAAACAAAATAAATAAGCCAAATATAAGGGCTGCTGAACAAAGGTATGAAAGCATAGAAGAGAGGGGACCGCGAACAGAAGCAGCTGACGTCGATCATCTGCTGGGCCATATGGCGACGTGCAGCTTCCATTTCCGTTTCCGTAAACTTAATTCCGCCCACACACACACATACACACACTGTTCACTGTGTACAAAAAAGAAAAAAAAAGAGCAAAACAAAAAATCAGCATGTGCTGCTGTTTCCTTTTGTGTCTTTTCTTTCTCTCTTTGCGATGCTTTAGTTCTGCTTTTCAACAAAAAAAAAGATGTTTTTTATAACAGCTGCAGCTCACAAATATATACATATATATATATATATATATATGTATATATATATTCGCGACTTGGTCTTTCATTCCACTAAAATAGCGTCTTTTATGCAAATTTACAATGTTCTGAATAAGTAGAGCCCAACATGACTTCCGCTACCTAACTGGCTTAATTTGGAGAGGAAAATGCCGGCAACAAAATAAAAAACAAAAATTAAAAGCAAGCCCCAAAAAGGTATCTTAAACTAGGAAGTTAAAGTGAAAGGCTTTAAGGCAGAGAGAAAATTCATTCAATTGACGCTGTTTTATATTCAGTGGTTAAACTCCATATAATACGTATCCTTTTGAGCATTTACGACATTTGGGTTCAGCCTTGACCGGAACAATTATTTTATCACAAAAAACATGGCAACACAAGTACTTATAAGCAGGCTGCAACCCACTCAAACATACTCGAGGCGAGGGCCCCTTGTTTGTGTAGTGCCTAAAAGTTGGGCAAACTTTTTCTGGCAGCCTTTTGTTTAAATTAATAAAACAACAGACACAATTTAACGTACTTTGTCGTACAAACAAACTAAAATTAACTAAATTTCCCAGAGCACAGCCAAACAAAAAAAAAAAAAAAACATTAAGCAAACACAGCCGAAAAGTATGCTTAAACTTTTGCGCATTACATAATTTCACACACACACACCAGCGCACACACACACAGGCACCCACACACACACAAGCATAGCCGGGGAGAGAATGTGGTGAATGGAGTGCCATAAGAGCCTAGAGAAAGAGCCATAACATTTATCATGACCACTGAAGGATGCTTAAAATACAGAGGAAGAGCACGCACCCTAAGTTTGGCTGAGGGGGGAGTGGGGAGGGGTGCTGTGTGTTTGAGGGGTGGCTGATGTGGCAAGCAACCAACGACCAGCAACAACAGCAACAATACGCTTTGTTAAATCAATTTGATAAACTGTCAATAATGCGCCATAATTTAATGTGCGCTTCTCAACCACCCAAACAACAACAATAACAATAACAAGAAGATGAAAAAGTAGGACAAGTTGTTGTTTACAGATTCACTTTGACTGTTGTCATACGCAATTATTATGAACTTGGGGTGGCTTATCCACATCAACATCCACATCCAGATCCAGATCCACATCCACATCCTCTTCCGCCTGACAGCTGCCCTATTAGCACTCTGTAAAGCAAAGACAAATTTTTGGTTTGCCGGCCAAGCGAAATGTTTGATTTTGCAAAAGATATCAGCGGCATGGAGTGGGGGGGAGTGGAGTGGAGCAAATGCTGCAGACTGGACAAGAGCGTCATAAAGCAGAGGCTCATAAACAGATGGAGTCCGGGTAGAAGATAACAATGGCAAACGTCGTTTTTGACGCTGGCGCAAATGGTGAGAATGATGACGACTAAGACGACAGCGTCAGCGACGACAATGATGACAACGACAAAAACTAGGAAGCGGAGCTTACAGGCAGGCAGGCGTAGAGGAGTGGGAAGCAAGTATATACTCTGGGTGCGTGCGTGTCCTGAATCCTTTTTGTGTTCACGGCGGGGGCTGTGGGAAACGACCTTCATAAAACAAACACGCCGATAATGAGTGACAGTCAAAGTGACGCTCGGTGCCATCACAGCGACGAGGGGGGTGAACTTGAGGAGGAACCTGCCCAAGTGAAAGGTTGGCATTGCAGGGCGGAAGGAAACGGCACATTTGGTGCCAGGCGCCGCCATTCGTTCTCGTTTTTCTCAGGGTCCCAGGGAGTGCAACTAACTAGGCGATAATCGGCATTTGATTTGGTGCCGCAGAAACTTTCCAACCGGGTTCGTGAAAGGATTGCCTCAAAAAGGACTTGAGAGTAGATTGCAAATACTTAGTTGCTACGTGCCGCACACAGTCAAAAGCTTACGGGCAATTTGTCTGAAACTTGCCTTTAAATAAATTAAAGTTATTGAACAAGCATTCAGGTCCAATGAATAATTCATTTTGGCATTGAATTTGACATTTGATAAAGATAAAAGTTTAATAATTGGCCAACAAGAGCACATTAAGTAATTATTAAGTAATTCTTTAGTTAACAATGTATACTTGCTCAAGCACCGAGTAAAGAGTTTTAATTAAGGAAAAAAACAATTTTAAGTTTATTAAAAGAGAGCCAAGTGGAAACAAGTATAAATATATTTGCATCCGCACTCAGAAAATGAATATTTGTTTTATAACTTCAGGTGTGACGAGTGCTGCACGTAACATCTTTTGACTTTCTGCGCAACTGCACTTCAGAGTCATTTGTCATCTGGCTTTGTGTACGGGACTCCTATGCTCTACGGCGGATAATGTTGCTGCCTGGATACCACGTGTAGCCAGGTGGGCGTGGCTCTGGCTGAGGACGTGGACGAGGACGTGGCCGTGACGGACATGCCATTGTCAAGGCAGCAGACAAACGAATCAACAATACAATACAATAATGACAAATAAAAAATAAATAAAAAAAAAACACAGACTGAACATGTAAAAGGGTCTTTTATGTATCACATCTTGGCTAGAGGCGGCAGGAAAAGGGGTGGCAAGTTGCCACTTGAGACGAAGGCAAATTTGCACGACACGTGTTTGATATGCACTTCACTTTCCAGGGGATTAATTATTGGGCCTAAAAGGAGCTAAGCCTACACATAATAAAGCTCTTTCGATTTAACCACAGCAAGAAAAAACGAGTTCAATAAAATTATTGTAAAACAGAAGAATGAAAAATATTTAATGCTGTTGCAAATACTCAATGTGAGTACTCAATTTTTGGCGAAATGCAGGTGGTATTGCTACTTGGAATGCATTTCAATAAAATACTTAGCTTGTTGTCAATTTATGCGCGACAACGTCAACAATGGAAGAATGAGAAATGAATATCGGATTAGTTCTGAGCTGTTGCCTGCCACTCAATTGTCATTACGTTTGTTGTTTGCCACGTTGTTTTCATTCCATTTGCAACAGGCAGGCAAGCAAGCAGGCTGGCTGGCAAGCTGACTTACTACTTAGTCAAGTCCTTAAGGATATCCCATAAGTTGGCATTGCATTATTCCAGCACACTTCCCTGCACTCGATTTGAATGCATTGCATTTGGCGTTGTGGTTGTGGCCGAGGAAGACGGGAGACGGGAAGCTGCCTCCCTTGTAAGCTGCTTGATAATATCAGCAAATTAATTGGCTTGCATAGAAATGTTTGTCATTCGGAGACAATTGCTGAGAAATTGTGCTAAAGTAACTCGGGATTTTTCAACATTCAAAGATAAACGGATTAACAGTTAGAAAATTTCTCAAGAAAAAGATTATAATAAGAAATAAAAGAACTATTCTTGATCGACAGAAATTTTAGCACAGTTTGTAGAATGTTATGTGGAAAAAGCATTAGTTCTCTCAGCGTACGAGTGTAGCCAAGCAAAACGAGAGAAACAACTGAAACAACTTGTTACCATAAATAACATCATATTTGAAGGCTGATGAAGCGCTTGCCAAACTTGAGCTGCCAAAGTTTGTTTCAACTGCAGTCGCTATCTGTTTTCTGCGTGATTTTTCGACATGGCCGACACTTGTTTCTGGTCTAAGTGATTTAGGTAAAAGTTTTCGCTCCAAAAGAGCGGGAAATGCTCCGCCGAGCGAGAGCACAAAACTTTTGTTGCGCATAATCGTTGCTTACTCCGCCCGGAAGCGGATCGAAAGAAACTATAGACACAGTTTGTAAGCATGGACTTTTCAAATGCATTTGTTAAGTCTGCCACTTTGCGCCATTTGCGGCGTTACGTTTGTCCAAATATTGTATGCCAATTTGCGTCGATCCATTAACACCATTCGAGTGAAGTTAAATCAATACGCACTTGTTTACCTAGATGATTAGTCACTCAAAGAGTGTTTACGTGGGCCTGTGTGTTTGTCAAGCGTTTATTGCTGAGTTATGTGACGAGTGAAGGCACGTGTGTATCTGTGTGCCAAACACGTGCCACAATTGGTGGCACAGCTGCTACAGCTGCACAGTCTGGTCATAATTCATTTGCATAACATTAACGTCTGGCCGGATGCCCGGACATGCAACGAAACCGGTTAGAAGGCACCAAACTCAGCTAATAAATACACTCATAAAAAAAGGAAGTGCATTCTGGTTGAAGATAAATTTGGAACATGATCTCGATAGAAATTGAAGATAGATAGAAAATCGTGAAACCATTTTTGAGTTGTATATTTTATCAACTCATACAACTGCCTTACGAATCAAAAGCAATGCCTTTTGCTCAGTGGTTGTTTGAATAAAATATGGATGTTGACGCATAATCCGCAGACAGATGACTGCACAAGAGTGTTTAAATATGTAACTGGTGTTAAGTGTTGCTTGATGATGCTCATTTCCTTATTATCATAGCTAAGCATGTACTTAATTTAGTTGCAACAGTGACTCGGCAGATTAATTGCCTGCTTACTTGGCCCACTTCTAATATTCATTGCGTAGCTGATGTTTTACTGCTGATGGAAGCTGATGGGCTCAAGTAATCGCTCAAATCAAAGCAAATCAAATCTTTTGTCAATCTTAATTTCAGCTCAATTTATATTTATACTCTCGACACATAATAAATTCGCATACATGATGTGGTAGTGTGTTAGTTGGTTTTGATTGATTTACTTCTTGAGGAGCGTGGAGACGACGGCGGGTGCGGCATAGGTGGCAACGGGGGCAGCATACGCAGAGTACACAGAAGGCGCCACATACGAGGCAGAGTAGACGGAGGGAGCGGCAGCAGCGTATGTGGTATAGGCACGTGGAACAGCAGCAGCCGAGTAGACGGACGGAATGCCAGCAGAGTAAACGGACGGAATACCAGCCGAGTAGACGGATGGGGCAGCTGCGTAGGTCAGAGCGGGTGCAGCAGCATAGGTGGCAACTGGTGCCACAACATGAGCCTGCGCCACAGCGACCAAGAGTGCCAAGCAGATGAGGAACTATAAATTTATAAATTTATATTTAGAGTATATTCGAGTATCCTTTAAGGCAGCCATCCTTCATCCAGCTCAACTCACTTTCATGTTGATTGTGTTTGGGGTTGGTTTGTTGTACGAAACGTTCTGAAAGATTGAAGTGCGTTGACTGATACTATTCCAAAGACCAACTGCTCCATTTATACTCGATATGTTGTGGGCCCGAGAACAAGTTCTCTTGATACGGATGTGAATTGGGTGGCACTGGACACTAATCCGCCATGTCGAATGGATTAGCATTGTTCAACTCGAGTACTTCAGCCAAAAATTGCTCACTATCCGGCAATGTATTTATATTTTTTTTCTATTTATGTATGTTGGAATTCGTATTGGTTTTAGGCTTATTGTTTTCGATTTCATTGCGCTGGGTGACACGCAACAATGGCCCAAACACGAATATCAATCGAAAACGCGACACAAAATATAATAATATAATAATGTGTTTGGTTTGGTTTGGGTATCTGCGCAATTTTAGGCCGTCATGTAATTTACGTCATCGACAACATGGTTTACAAGCAATTGTTTAACTCTCCATTGACATTGCGAGGTGCTGATAGCTGCTTGAATTAATTAATTAAGCTCCATTGATTTCTGATATGCTAAAAATAGTGCTAAAAAAGTTGCTTTAATAAGCAATGTTCATGAAGCTGTGCATAGAAGTCATGGGATTGGTATTCTATTCTTATTGTTCGTTTTTATCTATTGTTAGATGCCATTCGTTTGCCTTTAATGGTTTGAAACTTGACGGAACTATTGGAGCGATGGCATGAAACGATTTATGAGATTAAACCAAATTTCAATATGAATGCAAAGTTATTGATTGATTTATTTTCGACAAAATCTATTTATATATTATATTTATTTGTTATAAAAAATGTTTGCCCCCATTTTAAATCAATTTTTCCACACAATTACCCAAAAACTCTTTATTGAGATATATTTTGATGTGTGAAAGTGGAATGAAAATAGTTAAGAAATATTTGCCATCGATAAATATCGAAAAACTTATTTAAAACATCGGACAGGCGATGTTTTTTTTTTTCCATCACTAACAGAAAAACAGAAAGTGCAGATCATTATTGTAATATGTTGTAATATATATACGGCAGAAATGGCGGAATTTGGACGAGGAGAAACAATCCCCAACTCAAGCGGATCGCTCCGCGAGCGGATATCAGTGGCTGTAAGTTGAGGGAAAGCTACACAATTTAAGCAGATATATCCACTTCTACTTCTTAGTGGGCGTACTACAATCGGAATCACATTCCGGAGTTTGAGAGAGTGCTGGAGAATGCGCTAACGCTCGAGGTCAGCTACTTGCCGGTCTACCGGGATGACTTGCTAAGGATATTCGCAATGCTAACGGGTCATTATGTACGCTTGGCATGCAGCAAGCTGGGCAAGGATCGTGAAAATTATCAGGATAGAGTGAGGCACCTAATCGAGTCGATGGACAAATTGCAGCTGCACTGCATAGATCTGCAGCATTTGCTGTGTCGCGGATTTGCGCTGATCCTCATTGAGATACGGCCCGAGGAGGCCGAATATTATTTTCGAACTGCTCTGCTGCAAGTGCAGCACTGTGTGCCAGCTTTGTTCGGGCTCGCCTGTCTGGCGTACACTCGGGGCGAGTATAAGGTCGCATTGGGTTACTTCAAGAGCGTGCTGCTGCTTCATCCGCGGGGATCGATGGCCGATGTCCGTGTGAGCATTGCCCATTGCTTTCTGCAGCTGAACGATTTGAATCGAGCGCGTCGTGCTTTCGAGCTGGCACTGGAGCACAATGGTCGCAGCATAAACGCACTGATTGGCCTTGCCCAGCTGAAGTTGAATCAGCGCCAACCGGATTCAACAAAAGAGGGTGTCAATTTGTTGACCGCGGCTTTTGAGCTGAATCCACAGCATCCCTTAGTATTGACCTGGCTTTCGGACCACTTTTACTACGAGGGCAACTATGAAAAAGTGCAATTGCTAGCGGGGAATGCTTATCGGATCACGGATGACTTATTCCTACAATCACAGGATTGCTTTCAGATTGCGCGCTGTTTTCATGCGATGAAGAACTATGATCACGCCTACAATTTCTATGGGAAATCGCTGAATGAGTATCCGCATCCGTATGCGCCGACTGAGTTTGGCATTGCCCAGATCTACGTGAGGCGCGGTGATCTGGTTAAAAGCGAGGAAATGCTTAAGTCAGTGCTCAACACGTTGCCACAGCAGCCACAGGTGCTAAGCATGCTTGCCACACTCTACTCGCAGTCGGGCAAATTAGAGGCAGCGGGTGAATTGTTTAAGAAGGTCCTGATACACGGTCAAAAGAATGATTATGACATCTGGCTGGGTATGGCCGACATCTATGAACGGAAACAGTCCTGGCAGAAGGCTCTGCGCTCTTACGAGGAGGCCACGCGCATCTATCAAGGACTGCCCGAGTCGCCCGGAGATGTGCCATTGACTTGGCGCAACAACATTGCAGCTGTGCAATTTTACGCCAATCAATCAAAGGATGCGCTGCAAACCTTAAGCCACGTGATGCCTGTGACTCAAGACGAGCATAGTGAGAGCAACATGCTCACACTGAATTTCAACCGGGCACGCATTCTGGAGGAACTGCGGCGGGACGAGGAGGCGGAGAGAAGCTACAAGCAGCTGATACGCGAGTATCCCAACTATACGGATTGCTATCTTCGATTGGGCGCCATGGCCTATAAATGCAATAGAATTGACACCGCCATAGAGTTCTTCAATACGGTGCTTCGGTTTGACGAGCACAACAAGGCAGCCAGGTGAGAGCCAGCGGGAGTGAAGGAGTGAAGTGATATACCCATTAATTTCCATCTTTATCGCAGAACATTCTTGGGCAATTGTTATTGTACGCAGGGCTCCATTTTGCAGGCCTTGAATCACTACAAAGCGATACGGAATAATCCGCAGTATCAACTTGATTCTGAGATGCTCGTCGGCCAGGGCAATGTGTTGTTGATTCGAGCCCAAGATGATATTGCACGCGGACAGCCCGAAGAGTCGAGGCAACATGTGAAGAATGCAGTCCAACTATTCGGAAAGGTAAGGTGTAAGAAGAAGTTATCTGATATTAATCATCATTGTTCATTTTAATAAGAATTGTAAATCTACCAATACTTAATTGATAACAATTCTAATTGCTGGTCACTTTCAATTGCTGACAATTCGAGTTCTGCTTGTTGACTCCATCTTGCCATTGCAGGCTTTAGAGCTAACTCAAAGTGAATTGTGGGCAACAAATGGCATTGGCATCTCGCTGACCCTCAACGGACGTCTGGCGGATGCCGAGAAGATCTTCGAGCTGATTGTCAAGTGGACCAATCGCTGCCCTGATGCCACCCTGAATATGGCGCACGTAGCCCTCGAGCAGCAACAATATGCAAAGGCCATCGAAGTGTATCGGAAATGCTTGCAGGAGGAATCGCTGCCAGTGGATAAAGTGCAAGTGATGCAGTATTTGGCTCGGTCTCTCTACCAGGATGGGCGTTTTCAAGAGGCAAGGGATGTGCTGATACAAGCGCGTCATGTGGCGCCACAAGATCTAACATTACTTTATAATCTGGCCGTGGCAATGAAGCAGCACCGACAAAGCGCACTCGAAGCAAAGCGTGCCAGGCAGGAGCTCGAAATAGCCCAACGGTGAGTTAAGAACTTCTATTTCAACGGTTGCACTTACCATTAACTAAATTCTCTCAGCTTCTTTGAATATGTGGGGCACACAGTAGAGGAAACACTGGGGCACAGAAGCTTGGCATCGAGTGCACAGCAGATGAGCATTGAGTGCCGTCAATTGCTGGAGAAGGCAACCGAAAAGATGACGGATAATCACCTGCACACAAACAAAACGACCGAAAATGATATAAATAATAAAAATGAGCAAAGTGAAAAGATAAAAAGCAAATCGCATAAAAAAAAACACAAACCAAAGGATATGTATGAGGACAACAAAGCCTCAGCCAAGAAGCGAAAGCGAGACGCGAAATCGAAAATAAAATAAAAAGTCAGCCGAGTCGAATGAGGAGTGTGTCAGGCTCTGTGCGATTGAAAAGGAGACAGAATTTCAGAATGTATTTCGAATGTCATAATTCTAACAATAAATGTACTGCAAATGTTTGTCCCACTTGCGGCAAAGCAGAGCTCCGTTCTTATCCAAATTCCAATTCCGCCGGGGGCCAAAGACGAAATGTGCAAACAAAAAGTTTTCTCACACAGTTTATTTGACGAAACGAAATGTGGCCGAGCTCCCACAGCGACCACTGCCAGTCTTCGACGGTGTGTGTGGGTTGGGTTGTTCATTTGAATGTCGAGTCATGTTAAATAACCGCAGGACATTGGTCGCCGACTCAAATTACGTATACGGCGGGGAGTCCACTTTGTAACTGTCGAGAGTCAAACAAGCCAAAGTCAAATTCAAACGCGAAAAAAATATGCTCGCTCATTAATATCAATTTATGAGCTGAGACACGAAATTAGTCTGTGACAAGTTTCGCAGCAGGATGTGTGAGGACTTTACAAGCACACACATTCACACACACACACGCACATTCTCACACACACGCACATTCTCACACACACACTCGCACACACACGCCTATGCTTGTGGCTGTTTAGTTTTGGGCTTCGTCTGGGGTTTTGTTGTGTTGCGTTAATTAATTCCAAAAATGTATTGCGTGTCCTGCCAAAAGGACAAATATGCGCACACGAACTCATGTCATGTTTGTGTGTGTCTTGTTGCGTGGGCGTGTGTATATGTGTGTGTGTGTGTGTGTGTGTGCGTGTGTGCGTGCGCCTGTTGTCATTAGCAGCGACTCGGGGGCGTGTATACTCTTTAAATTATGAAAAATGTCTATGGCAAACGACACAGCAAATCAACGTCAGCAACTGGCACAGGACGACTCCATCTCCTTCTCCTCGTCCTCCTGGAGTGGAGTGCAGTGAAGTGAAGTATCCATCAGAGCAGACAACCTTTGACTGCTTCTCAAAATGACATGTGCTCATCATCTAAATTGAGCATTCAAAGCTTAATTAGTTTTAATAAAACTGCAAACTGTCAGAGTTATCAAAATAGATTCCAGCTTTAAGTAAAATATAAATATTTATATAAAATATTAATATAAATTAATTAATTAATTAATTAATTATGTTATAAATGTTGAATTAATATGCTCAAGTCCAATTTACCGTTGGATTAAAAACGCTTCGCATTCATTTTCAGATTTAGTTCTTTATTTATTCTTGCACATATTTCACGTTGTTTTTGTTTTGTTTCTTCCTTGTTTTTTAATATTAAGATTTATTTGTAGTAGACGTAAAAAAACGCTTCTCTCAAATAATAGACCAAAATAAATAGAGAACGTTTGGATTTTTCTCTCTTGCTTACAACTCAAATAATTGACAGAAATGTCGAAAATGTAAAACTAAGTTTAGTGACAATTTCCAAAATAAATCGAATGTAACTTTAAAAAAATATCGGAAGTTATATTTAGTTAACTATACAATACTATATATATATATATATATATATATATTAATTCATTTATTCGTAATGTTAATTTACAATTCGAGTCACAATTATTATTTGATTTTGTCCATTGAAAAAGCACTTGCAATTTAGTATATGTATTTAGATGGTTCCAAAGAATTCTTCAACACTGGCAAAAACTTGTAGTTTAAGTGTTAAGTTTTTTTTTTTTGTTTTCTTTTTTTTTTTTGTATCTTAAAGAGTTGAATTTGAATATTGGGCGGGTGGCGAAAATGTTTTTACATACACATTGAACATTGGCGCTGGCATTTTGGATTTATAATTACATATATACTTACATATATAGATTTGATATAGTTTCTCCTTGCGACAACAGATGCTCTCCATAAAGTTTCTTTCACATTTAACAAAAAATATTATCGCTGATTTACATATACATATACATATATATCGTAAATACATACATTCAATTTGCGCCTAGTCAGTTTTCCATTAAGTGTTGTGCTATTTGTATTATCTATATACATATATATAAGTATTATGCTTTTATATATATGCCAGTAATTATATAAGTCAGTAATTTAGTCAGGATTTGTTCATTTTGTTTTGAAAGGGGGATAGTCTTTTCGTAGATTCAATGTGACTAACTAATTTAGTTTAGACTACTCGAGTTAAATGACTACAATTAATGCTAATCTTGTGATCGGTCTCCTTGTCCCTTAGCCTAGTTATTATTTACAACTCCGGCTACAGCTAAATTCCGCCTTTCGATATCAATACACATATATATTTATATATATCTATATCTATATATATCTTTTCTTTTTCATTTCATATTTAAGTATTTGCTTTAAACTAAGTGTCTCGGTGAATTCACAAGCATAGCTCATTGTTTTCACTGAAGTATATTTGCTTAGCTAATGTGGCTCAGTATTCGAAGTGATTCCTGGTACTCTTATCTAATCAGTATTGCCTGCTTTCACCGTAATATGTATCTCTACACACCCACACACACACTGATAAATGCTTTGTTCTGTTGTGGTTCAAGCCATTTCAGCGTCGCCAACGGCTAAATTCTAAACATGGTATGATCGCTCTGCCATTTCTTATATAGATTTTTATTCTTTTGCTTTTTGGAAGTCTTATAAATTGTTTGTTCGCAATTTTTGTTGTTTTGGAGTTGGGACGAAAGTATTTTGGATTATTACATACCTTTACTAGTGTGTGTTGTTTGTGAGGCAGAGTAACTATCTCTAGTACACATACATATATATATATATATATAATACAGCAATGGATTACAGTTTGGGGAGGGGTTTCGGATTGGAGGCAGTATTCTCTGTCGATTGTAGACTTCTAAACGATGGTGGTGCGCTCAGCGCCCGATGTTGTACACGTACTGCTCCCCCCAATGCACACGATCTGACATTTAATGTCCTCTTTGGCTAACTCTCAGGAGCTCACCGTCTCATAGTTGCCAGCACCAACAGCGACACCACCGCCGACCACGCCCAGCAAAGAGCTGCCCACGGTCAGCAGCGGCGATTGCGTGCCCGTCCCCAAGCTGTAGGCGGTCTGAGCTCGAGGCGAGGTGAGCAGCGTTTGGGCAGCACCAATTGTTATATTGCCACTCGTCACGGAGCTCGTCATTGCGGTAGAGACACCGCCCGAGAGTCCCAGACTGCCGGGATGCGGCAGTGTGCTGCAGGCGGTGCCACCCAGGCTGCCACTGTTCGTTTGCAGGGATCCATTCGATTGACCATTCAGAAGCGGCATCGTGCAGGTCGTCGTCGAGCCATACGGCGAGGTGGGCGAGGTGCGCGTCTCGTAGGCCGGCAAGTGGTAGGTGCCACCACTGCTGCCCCTGCCTGGTATTCGCGTGTATATGTTTGGTGGCGTCCGGGTCGACAATAGCGGCGGTGGAGCGGTATAAATCGGACGCTGTGCCGCTGGTGCTCTCTGAGGCGTGTTGTACAAGCTGAATGCGGGATTGGTTGTCAGCGATAGTTCGCCATACTGCAAAGAGAGTGACAGAGACAGAGCAAAGGAGAGAGAGAGAGAGAGAGAGATGATCATAAATATATAATGAAAACTCGTAAGTGAAAATTTAAATTAATTTCTACGGCTTACGCAAATGCTGACAATATATTTGTTCATGTGTGGTTAAAAGTTGGCAACCAAACACAAAAAAAAAAAAAAAACATAACTTTAACTTCTAATGAGCTTGTTAGCCAGTGTGTCATAGCATGCAATGGTAGTGGGTGGCGGGGGGAGGGAGCGGAGAGGAGTTACCGCAAGGCAAACTAAAAAGCAAACGAAACTAACTTCAAAATTGACTGGCCAAAAAGCCAAGCCAAAAACCATGTTTAGCTCATCAAAATTTGATGTCGACCCTTTGCCAAATAATGCAAAAAATGAAAACGACAACAATGTCGAGTGTAGCCGACTAAGCCATACTTTGTGCCCACTGTAAAATGAGCAGTTGATAAATAACAACCACAAAGACTCTCCATGAATATTTTGAATTTCAGATTTGTCAATTAAAAACAAACAACTCTTGCATGTCGCAACTTTGTCGCTACACGTCAAACAGCAACACGAACATTGCCCAAAAATATATTTATGTATATATGTACTCCATGTGAAACACAAGTAAGGTATTTGGATTTTTTGGGTGCGCTTATTTTTGATAACTAACTAAAGCTGACAGCAAAATTTTGATTTGAATTTTGAATAATATTTAGGTTTATGGGACTTTCTGTTAAGTTGAAGCGATTCTATCCGGATATTTTGTTACACAAACTCATTGTTAACTTGGCCAAATTAGTTGGTCACTGCGGTATTGGTATCAATTATAAATACAGTATTTCAATCTGACCTTAATTCCTAGTTAGAATCAACACAAAGTATATAATTGTGGGTTATTTATTTACAAAATTTGGCTTGGGTCGTTTTCCCACAATTTGTAAACGTTAACGACAATATTTATCTGTGAATGTATCTAGACGGCCACGCCCACACACTTGTTCCCCCCTCCCAAAATCAATTTGAGTCAATAATGTGTAATAATAACTTCTGTCACAAGACCAGTAATTTCTGGCTCTCTCGTATTAGCCAAAAGCAGTGTTGCCTGTAAGTGGATATCGTTCGCATTCAAATGAGGATAGAGCGGGGAGGGGGCTGTGTTTATTTTAGAAGCAAGCGTAAATATACCTACAAACACACATAGATATATAATATATATATATATATATATATGTATGTATATGCCTGCGACTCAAGTATATTGTGACTTTTGCTAAATTTAGACACAATTTGATAGCCTGTAACTGTGCACGCTGCTTCTTGGCAGCCATATAAAAAATACATGCGCAAATTAATTTCAGCTTATGGCTTCCTATCCAGAAAGCCAAGTCGGAGTGTGGTCTAAACTGAGTTTTCTAAGACGTTTATAATGATGCCCTACAATTCAGTTTTTAAACAAATTCTAGGTTTTTTTTTAAGAAACGAATTCAAGTTCCAGAACTTTTTAAGCGCAATTGTAGCTTTTGCAAACTTTTCAAAATATAAATTATTATTTTTCCAACATTTCTGAATTTAAAATTGAAACTTGATATCCCAATTAAATTCAAAACATTTTCAGAGTGTTTTTTCTACTGTTGTTCGCACATATAAATATGCATTAAATACAAGTTAAGAGAACTCAACCTGGAAGTAGGCAACATGTACAAAAACCTCCAAAATTATGCAGCAATTTTAGCAGACTCGAAAATAAATCTACTTTCAAGTAAAATTGATGGTTTTAAAGTGCCTTTAAGCTGTGAATATTTACTCAAGCAGAAACCGGTAAAAAGTGGAGGAAATTCGCTGGCGGCATAAATCGGTTATCTATCTGAGACTCACCTGTTTGCCAAATGTGGGCGATAGTGAGGGGGGCGGGGGCGGCGAGGCGGTATTAATGCGTGTCGGAGGCGTATATAAAATTCGCTGAGATTCCATATTCAAGCGGTCGAATGCCTTCTCCTCCAAATGGAATTCATCCTCGCTGTTGGCTTCCTGGGGCACAACATCCGGGTTTTTGTCCTCCAAACTTGAATGGCTGCCCATATTGCGGGAGAGCGGCTCAGCGCTGCCCTTGTCCGCCTCGGTTGTGGTGGCATCGCCAGTCGCGTGGTGGCGACTCCGCTTGCTGCGAAACTTAATAAAGATCACAACGCAAATGGCCACCAAAAAGAGTGTCGCAATGACGCCAACTAGTGCGCCCAGCAGCGGCGTCAATTGCACCAGCACAGCCGTTGACGATGCTGCAACAACAAATGTAAACAAACAAAAAACCATTGTTTGCAAATGAGTAAAATGGAAAATGGGAAATGGAAAATGGAAAAGCCGTCAGCATATCGCTGGCTTCGCTGGGCTTGCTTGTCCGTCTCTTACCTGTGCGCAGCAGGGGTGCGGAGAGTGTCCGTCCGCGCACTCGATAGGCCACTTTGCTGGCCCCTTGGGCATTCACGGCCGTAACGCGTATGTTGAAGGCCGAATCGCTGGGTAGTCGCTTCACCGTAAACTCCGGATACTTATACGATGCATTGTAAAGTATCTGACGGGTGAGCTCATCGTACACCTGTGCATGAAAGTGCTGCGGAATGCCACCATCGTAGCCCGGCACGCATTGTATCTGCAACGAATTCGCCGTCGCATTGTACGCCGTACAATTCTTAACCGGTTCGGGCAGGTCTGCAATTATAATATGCATATTATAAAGTGAGGATACTTTGTGGTATTTTAATGCTGTAGTTTAAAACGAAAGTTCATTGTGTTTGCTTTGAGTTGCAAATCTGTTCGTGGGATGATAAGTTAAAAAGCTGCAGTTGAGATCGAATAGCAGATACCCTACACCTCATACCCAACTTGCTGATAGTAGTTGTTTGTCTGTGTTTCTAATAATTCAGTGTATTATATACCAAAATCTAAATCTTCTCAAATGTACATATATTTCATTGCTGTATGCTCTAGCTTTTATAGTCCTTATGAAGAAAATAGCCAAATCGACTCGGATGTTGATGATGATCTAGAACACATTCTGCCTATTACAAGCATTTGCACTTAATTTTTAGCCTTTTTGAATGGATTCTGGTCATAAATAGTTGTTATTTACATAACGACCTCGAGCCGAGTAACCCTCACATTTTAACTTTGATTTATTATATTTTAGCTGATAATTAGAGGTCTGAAAAAAATACAGCTTATGACATTTTAAATAGCACTCTCTCTAAAATTTATGCAACTTGAAAATAACAGTCAGATTTAATCGATAAATAAATTTTGTGCATTTAGCTTCAGGGCTTCCCCCAATGGCCCCGGTCTTTTGTTTATCCTAGTGACATTTCAGGCCATGGCCGTTTTTTGTACTTAAAATTTAACGCCAGCAGAGAGAGCCATTCGCCATTCGCCAATCGCCATTCGCCAATCGCCATTTGCCATTTGCCATTCGCCATTTGCTATCGGCGATAGGTAAATAAATGATGCGCCTTGCAATTTATTGCATTTGATTATCAGATTATTGGTGACACAGATTGAAGCTGCATCAACAACAACAACAACAACAACAACAACAACATGAACTGAATGTTGGTTAACGTGGCTTTTATTGCAGCCAGGGACATGGGCTGGCCGGACTTGCTGCAAACAATTGCGACGCGTGAAATTGCCACATAGCTGCTTCTGCTGCTGCTGCTGTTGCAACACTGCCCCACAGTTTCAAAATGTAAATAACAACGCGCCGAGATTCACACACCAAACGGTGTCGGCCACTTGGCCGCGTTACGTGCAACAATTATCTACCGGTCGGTCAGTCACACACACACGCAACCGCAACATCAACAGCAACAGCAACAGCATCAGCCGCAGGAATTGAGTAAACATGTTGCACGTCAACGTCACTGTTGAATATGCTCGATGCGAAATTAATTAAAAATATATATCTCTCTTTATTTATTTGATTGTTGCAGCTAACCAACCAAACGATTGACTTACCGGACAACAAAGTCAGCACTGAATAAGATTGGCACACACGCCTGAGAGTGCCCGACTGGCAGATACCCTAGGACACACTTTCCCGATGTAAGCCAAGTTTCTTGATTCATATTCCTCATTCAAATACAAATCATGAATATTTAAAGGTTTCATCCCATTCTTAAATATTTACAGGGTATGTAAAAAAATAAAAAAAATGTCATAGGTAGCTCACCTGCGGGCTGAATGTGATACCAGCAGGGCTGACTGTGGCCCATCGGGCTGTTGGCCACGCAGGAAATGGCGCCAAAGCTCTCGTAGCTCTCGACATGATAGCTGTAGACATTATTCAATGGGGGCACACTCGTCGTTGAGGGCGTGGCCAGCACTTGGCGATGATGCTGCTGCTTATGCAATGCCGCCAATCGCTTACGCTCCGCCAACAACATTTGCTGTCCACTGCTACCCGATTCGCTAGGGTTTTGAAGGAGCTGCTGCTGCTGCTGCAGTTGCTGTTGCTGCTGCTGTTGCTGCTGTTGCAGCAGCTGCTTGCGCTGTGGCTGCTTGTTGTCCACGTGATTCTTGTGCACCATGTTAGAGTAGACCATTTGCGTGTACGGCTGTTCCACATAATCCGTATAGCCATCGAACTCGTGCTCGTGCTCGTGCTGCAGGTCGTATTCATCCTCGAAACGGACACTGGCCGTCATGTCCACAATGCTGGCGACGCGTCCATGTCGACCATGAAGCAAACGTTGCCCGCTGCTGCTGCTGGTGGCGTGTGCATGCTTCCGTTTGCTGCGTTGATAATATCCGCCGTTGCCGGAAGCCAACTGCTGGGGCAGGCTAAGTGCGGCAGGCAGCAGCATCAGCTGCCCCAGCTGTGGCAACTCAATGAGATTCTCCAGCGAGTTGTTGAAGTGCCACTTGTAATTTAGATTATCAAGTGGATTCGCGTCCACCTCGCAGGTAATGTTGATTGTCTGCTTGAGTGCGGCGCGTATAATCGTCGATTCCGACTTGCACACGGGCGGATCTGTGGCAGCAGCAGCAAAAAGAGAAGCAAAAGGAGAAAAAGAGGAGGAGCAGAACAAGTGCTGCATAAGGTCGAGTGCTTGGACAAGTATTCGTTTTAGTTACTCAATCACGTACATTTCACATCGAGGTAAACTTCATTGCTGGACACGCTGCCCTGCAGGTTCGTCGCTCGGCAAAAGTATTGGCCGTGTGAAGACTTGGAGATACCCTGTAGCACCAGTGTTTGATTCGCGATGATGATGCCGCGTGACGAATGCAATTGTTTGTCCTGCGCGATAGAGAGTTACAAAATGAGAGAAGAGCAAAAGCAGAAATAGGACATTTTTAGAGTTAGGAATAAACTCCCAACTATATTTGTTAGGCAGAGACAGATAATTTATCTAGGGCCACTTTCAAGCTTTGATTACTTACATTGTGATACCATTCGACGCGTGTAATGGCGGGATTCGCACGCACATCACACTCCAGATAAACATCGGAATTCTTCAGTAAATTGTTTGGGTCGAGCGGTGCGCCCAAATTCAGAATAACAATGGGTGCATCTGCACAGAATACAGAGAGAGAGAGAGAGAGAGAGAGAGAGAGAGAGAGAGAGAGAGAGAGAGAGAGAGAGAAGAGAGAGAGAAAGAGAGAGAGAGATATACTAAAACAAGCTGAAATCATATAAAATTAGGGAGTCCTTCAGATAGAGACCCATATTGCCATTGCCCAGGGTTGTCATGACTGTCGTATCACCTTCGTGCAGCTGCTGGGACGTAATGCCCGAGTTAAGTGCAATGGAGCAGACCACTTGCCTCTCATTGTCCTCTGGCACGGGTATGAGCATTAGCTCCGATATGGTGGTGTTTCCATCCGAGGCAGTCTGTGTTTGCAGAAATCATCCAAAGTTATCTGAGTGGATTAATTAGTCCGTTGCTCTTAACTCACCGACTGTGAGGCTCCCTTCAGTACCTTACCTGTCTTGGACCAGATAATATGGGGAGGAGGACGAGCCCCGATTGCCGTGCAGGTCACATGGGTGCGTGTGCCAGCGACTACGGCATGATTGAGACCCTGCAGCAGCAGACTTAATGGCGGCACTGTACAAAAATAAATGGGTAATTAAGTAAGTCATTAGTTTGAGCAGTGCGCTGACTGTTTGCCACTGAAACCACAATTTGCTATGCTTTGATCGCACATTAAATGTTCATTTCAAATAATACGTTTGCTTAGGAAACTGAAATCATCAGTTCTTTTCTTAACGCAACTACAGCAAGTGTTCTCAACTTGATTACATTTTAATTAAAAATCGGAAACTGAAATGCATATAGCTTCAAGTTCAGGTGCGCAACTATAGTAAAGATTATGCATTTGTTTCAATTTATTTTCTGTAACTAGCTCTGCAAAAGAATAAATAATTTTGGTTCTGATCCCGTTTCGGAATTTCAATTATTAAATATGCAGCTCCGGTTCTCTGCAGTACTGCGCACTATTCCCGTGTATAAATTATTGACAGCTCCAACAATAACGCTCACTATTCCCGAGCTGTCTAAATACAATGTTTGCTAACCCACAAGCATCAATATTTAGCATGCTTATGCAAGGTTTACTGAATTTACTGTTGTGTTTTGTCTACTTTACAACTAGCATGAAACTGTAAACAAGCTTATCATTATTGCACTGCCTGCACTCGAGGGATCCGTAATGCGATTAGCTTATTCAGCTGATAAAAATACTTTACTACTTAGTTTGGCTGTCATAAATGCATAAACAACGCGTAACCACAATGACAAAAGCTTTAATTACATTAATTTCCATGCAAAAGGGCGCATTACACCTTCCAACAGACCCCCAACAGTATATGGCCTTGAACTGTTGACATTTGGCCAATTGCCTGCCCACGTCGAGTCGTAAACATAATTACAAATGCCAACTCAAAACTGACTGCAGCAGCAGCAAAACACTCCGGGTGGGTGGTTGAGGAGTTTATCAGCATCATTTGAATAAAATTTGAAATGCGAAACGGGACATGCATATTAAAAGGTGATTGTGCCCCCCTGTTCGCCCGCCCGTTCGAGCCACCAAACACCATAACTTACAGTTCATGTCGAGTATAACTTTTTTGGTCAATGCCGGAACAACATGGCCATTGGTCGCCTGGCAGGTGTACATCTGCGAATGGGAAGAGAAAGAGAGAAGAATATGGTTGATTTATGCATAATACGATAATTGGCCTTCTATTAATAGAACAATATACAAATTACAATATATATACAAAATGCGATAAAATATTGGCGATAATGTTAGAACGTCTGAAGGATGATAAATCAACCTCGAGCTGAAGAGGTGAACATTTAATTTTAATTGCTTGAAATGCTTGTCGAACACGCAAACACTGAGCAAAAGAAGAAAAAAATAAGAAAATAATATACAGAGCAAGCCACGCACCCAAACCACCAACCACCACCCACCACCCACCACCCACTATCCGCCAGCCATTAGCCATCAGCCATCAGCCACAACTGCCAGGCAACTGCTCCACAAAATGTTAATCAATTATGTTACGTTCCACAGGCTTCGCTGAGCTCTGTGCGCTTGTAGCAGTATTAATATCATAAATTCTGTAGCCTGACTTGTTGCCGTTGTTGTTGGTAATGCGATACTTTCTGGCCATATACGTTTCCAATGCGGACATTTTATTGAGGCACGAAAATTGTAACGATGTCTAATAAAAATATTTGCATAACTTGGGGGAAAATTAAAAGCAGGCTCCCCAGCTATAGATAGCCTTCTAGCCCAGCCAGTTGGTGGCCAGTCTGTCAAAGTGTCGTTTTGGGCCAGGAAATTAGGTCATAAATTTTCTTTGGGTTATACAATATGTCTTCAATAGCATCGCCAGGTGGGGTCGCAGTGGGTCATCGCTTGTGTCCCGAATGTGTTTATTGCCAATGTACAATGCGTTTTTTGTTTGTTTGTTGTTGTTATTATATTTCCCGTTTAACGGAATTGCTTTCGATATTGAAATTTGTGTGTTTTCCGCCTTTAAATACCAATCGAGTTGCCTTTTTGTGTTGAGCTGTTAATTACGCTTAAATTGAGTTTCAAATGGATTGGTTGCCAAGCGAACTGCTCGACTTTAAAGCTATCGTATTACTGAATACCCAATGTTTTCCAATTCACATTAATGCACTCGACTACATTCACGTTAGTTGTGTTTAAATTTTAAATTTGGAGTAGTTGTATTTTAAATGGGATTATGCGATTTGATTTATGCTGGTTGTCTTTAAGAAATGCAGTCAGCTGAATAATTTGCGGTCGACTTAAAACCAACTGAGTGATTCTTAGGCATCTTCACACTACACTGCAGCAAAAAGCAGCTTATTCGTTTCTAAACCATAATTCTATGTGAACAATAAGATATTTTACTTTCCATATTTGAAGTATCTAGTTCTTACAGTCTCTGAAAATTGTTATCGCTCCTCGAAAATCACTTTAAATGCTCTGAATAACCTAAATGAAGAATAGTAAACATTTTTTTTTTGAGTTCTAGCTAAATTGTAGATAATTTGTCCATAAATATTCAAAGCTAATGCTTGATTTTGGCCAGTGTAGTTATATTTATCATATGCCAGAGGCCAGTCTAGAACTTATTCAAGAGCTCTCCTCGTTGTCGACTAATAATTTTGGGCTTTAGCACCGCACAAGGGGGTTTTCAAGTGATTTCTAGACCAGCATATTAATACGGTTTTCGTTCACAATGCTTGGCGCGAACACAAAAGAGCCGTCATTCACAAAGGCCTACAATTTGTACAAGTGGGCCGACAAAAGATAGAGAGAGAGGGAGAGAGAGAGAAGGAGATGGTGGTGCTGTTGAATAACTGGATTAGCGGCGGTCTAACAATATTGTTCATTACCCAAAAGCAAAGCGAAATCGGCTTAGAATTAACTACCAACAATATATTCCATTCCCCAATGCAGTCGCAGCTGCATTCGGTGCCAACGCGGCTGCATTCAATTCCACAGGCGCTCTGATTTCTATTAGCTATTGTGGGGACTCCCAGCTCGGACTCGGACTCGGACTCGGCTTCAAAGCTGTTGGCCACACCGAGCGTTGTCATTAATGTTGGGTTTTCTGTGGCTAAGCGAAATAAATGGGCAGCGTTTGGCCATTGTGCGGATGGGTTATAGTATTGTATAGAAGCTGCTGGTGCTGGTGCTGGTGCTGGTGCTGCTGCTGGTGCTGCTGTTGCTGGTTCTTTTGTTGTGTTTACTCATAAATAAGGTTTACACAAGCATGTTTTGTGGGTGAATGTCAACGATGGCCACTTACCGTTAGCAGATCCTTTCGCTGTATATTCTTCAGGTGGAGAGCATTGCGCACAGAGCCATCGGGCAGCACCTGAAAGGAGTCATCGACCAGAGCGTGTTCTCGCCACCAGGATACCCGAGGCGGGGGCACACCCCCGCTGGACAGGCAGGTCAAATTGATGCTATCGCCCTCGAGATAGGGCCCGGCCATTTGATCTCGCACCGCCGCCCCATGATGGTCCAGTATGGTCAACTGAGTGGGTGGCACTGCAAATGAAAACGAAAAGCGCAAAAGCGAAAATGGCAAATGAAAGTGATGTAATAAAGCGACAAGAGACTTAAGGTCCTGTGATTTTGCTACGTACCAAGGACTGTCACATTAATGCGCCAATTGCGCGTCGGTGATTTATGGAAATCAACGCGACATTTGTAGAGCCCGGCATCTGTGGTCTGAATGTTCTTGATGCGTAAAGCCGGCGGATTTGTGTCGTAGTAGAAGTGAGCCTTCTTGTTGAAGACATTCTCATCGGCCCAGGGCACCGCCTGATGCAGTGGCCGACCTCTCGCATCGAAGCTGTAAAATGAAGTTGAGTGGTGTAAAATATATTCAATTAGATTATTCACAATTTGCATATTTCAAATGTCACTAAAGGGCTTTCACACCGTAATTGAATTTACTGAGTGCTTTTTTTCTGTTTGCATTTACAATTATTCAACATAAATATTTATATATTTTAAATATTTGCTAACTGAAAATGGCCAGCTGTGGGCTAAAGCCAACCAAAATAAATGGCATTTAGAGCCAAAACTTTCAACAGCCATAACTTTGTCAAATGTGATTTCTCCATAAACTCCACCATTTCATCTTCATTCGTTTGCAAAGTTTGTCTGTCGTACTGTTAGAGTTTAATGCATTTGCCATTCAATCATTTCACAGCCCAAGCACGTCTCAAGTGCGACTAAAATGAATATCTATTAAAGCCATAAGGAGCTTATTGCAGAGGCAGACATTCACTAGGGGATCGCTCCTATAGACATCAATCGATTTCATTTGGTGGCAATTAAGAGAAAGACACAAAAACATAGCTACGTGAGAGGGCAAATGTGTGTAGAAAAATCGCTGAATATGCAAACAAAATCCAAAATCTTGCAATCGCCGTAAAAATAGAATGTCTCATTAGCTTTCCCCAGCAAACAGAACGCCAGTCCAATCAGAACCAACATGCAAACAATGGAAAACGAAAAGAAGAAACAAAAAAATAGTTTTTTTTATTGTTATTGGCGAAGGTTTTTTTTTTGTTGTAGTTCTTTTTTATGACTATGCATTTCTCTATGCATTTTGACAAAATGCCACATTAAATGTCAACGCCCCAAAGTTACAGCAGGCGAGAAACAACAACAAATCGTAAATAATCCAAAGTGCATTTCAGAACTTTCGATTTTTTTCAGTTTTTTAAACATTTTAAATGGTTTCATTTAAATAGTATTTTTGTTCAGTCTCTGTTTCGCTCAGTTTTACATTTCCCTTGCTCTGCTCCCCAGTCGAATTAGTTTGCCTCTTTATGTGTATGTGTGTGTGGCACTTAATTTGATGACACTTGTAAATTTTTAATTTGTTTTATGTTGTTTTCTTTTTCTTTTTTTTTTTGTAATTTTCGCTGCCCTTTTTGTGTAGCGTCGCCCAACCCCTCCTTAAGAGCCACCCATTGTTGTTGTTGTTGTTGTTGTTTGCTGGTATGGTTTTTCCCCTTAATGCGCTGGAGACCAAAATAAATTTCGCTGTTTATGTTAATTCATTGGCTGGGAACAGTGTTTTCATTTTGTACAGTTTGCTTCAATTAATTAATTGATCAATTTAGCGCTGTTTGTTTGGGTGTAGTTTTTTTTTTAAGCCGATTCCATTTTAAATTAGGTTTTTATATTCCACTTTACTTATTTGCCCAGCGCCAGCATTTAAGCACATTTAAATTGGCTAAAGCCCAGGCATTAAATATCTATCTTATCATAAAAAGCAGAAACATTCATTAAAAGATTTTTTTTCTTTGTTTTTTTTCATTTTTTGTGGTCGCAAAGTAAAAGTTGAAAAGTTTAAATGCACATATGGATTTATCAGTTGAACATGCGCTGCTAATTTAAAGCTGCTACACGCTGGGATTAAAAAAGATTTTCATAAATTTAATTTGTTAATGGGCGAAGTTTTTACACAGCGAAAAAGAAATCAAATCAAATCAAAAGCACATTTCGAAAACCTTAAATCATGTTAGGTTAGCTTCTCACTTCTCATTCATGAAAAACACATTTCTGATTTGGTATTTGATGAAGATTCTTTATTTCGGATTTCTAGAATGAGTTTACTTTGCTTTTATGTGGTTAAGCTGCAGTTATTTTTAGCTTTGTAGATTATCAGTAAAGGTATTGTAATTAAATATATAAATTGAATAATTTGCGGCTTTAATATTTTGGAGTTCATGCGCTGACCTGTTCAGCGTCTCTTAACCTCTGCTCAAGTGGCATTATTTATGATTGCCTGATATGAAAGCGTTCCCCCCAGATTATCGCACATCTTGAATATATCAAAAAGCTTATGCATGCATATCAGCTCCCTCTCTTTCGGCCCCCATATGTCGCTGTTGATTTATCACAAGGAAAAAAATTCAAATGCAGCCAGACTCCTAAAATAAATCCAAAAGTGACTGCATTGTGTGGCAGAAAGGAGTACGAGAGTAAGTGCCACGTGATGGATGGTTATTTCTTAATGGATTTACAGATAATTAAATTAGGTTCAACAGTCAAAAAAAAAAAGACGAAGAAAATTGTGAACTGAATTCCTAAATCAACCACAAAATGGGGCCAGAGGCTACTTATAAGTTGATTTGGCCTCCATGCTCGATATCTACAAGTACATAAATATTTTAATATATATATATATATGCACCCTGGGCAGTTAAAGGTCATTGATTGTGTGGGTGAGAGGATGGGAGGGGCTGGCAGTTGTACCTGGCAGCAATTGGGCAACAAAGTTTTTTCATGTAATTAATCTTGTCGACCTTCTCTGGCATATGGAAATTTCACTCGCTTTCCAGAACAACAGCAACGCTGTGAAAACAACGAAAATTTATGAAGTGTAGAAAAAAACAAATTAAAATTGATGGAAAACAATAAAAATACAAAATGCGGGCACAAGCACGGCCATGGGTGAGAAAATAAAACAAAAAAAAAACGAAAACGCTTTATTTGGTAGCACTTCAGATCGGTTGTAGAACGATAGAGCGAGAAGGAAAGGTGTGACGAGGGGCGTAAAGTTTATGGTGGGATTGGGGTGTAATGGATATGGGGGGGTGGGGAGGCGGTCATAAAATGCGGTACTCGGAAACTGTAATTGCAGTCACCGCAGCGAGTTTTTACTGTAAAATCAATCGAACCACATGAATGCACATTTAACTTTGACACTTTGACTGCGCCCATAATCGATTCGGGCCGCCAAAGTGTGCAGTAGGCGTGGGTGTTGCTGTGTGTGTGTGTGTTCGCCAAGGTTGCCAGAGTATGTAAAATCAATTTCTGGTGTTGTGAGCAACGGCAGAACATCTTCTGTACCCTTTTAAAGGCTCAAAGCATTCTTTTGTGACTGGCTGGTGCGCCTATACTCAACTTGCCATCTAAACATATAGTATACATATATATGCATATTTATTTATATATATATGCATATTTATTTATATATATATATGCATATTTATATATATGACATTCCACCTGCTAACAATTTGGCATATTTCTGATTGCTACGCTTGTTAAAAACCGTTTCGAGCTTGAAGCTGTTCACCTGTCACAGCCCAACAAAACAAGAACAACAACAACAACAAATAATATCGGGCCAACAGATGCACGTACTGTGTGTATATAGGGTGGGAGTGGGGGTGGGGGTGGGGGTGGGGAGGGGCCCTATGTGAGTAAGTAATGCTTATATCGTCAAATTCAACATAAATGCCTAACGCTAATAGAATTTATAATGAGAGCGCACCTCAAGTCGCGTGTGTCGACATCTCTTCAGCTTTTCATAATTGGCCCAGAGCACAGGAAACCAAACCAAACCAAAAAAGAAAAAAAATTGTTAAATTTCTGTCAAATAAGTCGTTGTTGCTTGTTGGCAATGCCACCGTTGTCTTCGTCTTCCTATGCCATTGGATCAAAATCCAAAAATATATATATTTTGCCAATTTTTCAGTTAACTTTGTACGGGGGTGTTACTTTAATGGCATCTTACTTGGCAGATTAGAACGCCTCTTAATAAAATTATTGCTAAGAGGATTTCATGGACTTTTAAGTACTGCCGAAGATGGTGAATATATATAAGAGAATCTTGAGAATTTCGCTTAAGTAAAGGTGCATTTTTTTTTAAGTCCCGCAAAACGAGCTGCGTAAGATTAACAAGTGGAAGTGCTGAAGTTGAGACAGCTCTACTAGTAAATACCCTGTACACATAGTAAATATATACTAGGCTGGCTGATTTTATGTTCTTCAATGCGAATTTGAATTCTGATTAGCAAAATCTCAATTAATTTTATTATATGTTTACAGTTGATTAACAATAAATCTGGGTACATTCATTTGTCAGCTGGAAAGCTGGAAATTCTTACAATTGTTTCGATTTAAACCGATAAATAAAGTAAGTATGGTTATCTTATAGTCTCTGACAGACTATGCAGACAGAAGGACGGACACAAATACTCTCTGTTTTTGACGCTGAAGATGTTTCCTTCTGCTTATTACATACCCTTGCTCAACTTCATTAATTTTAATTGGATCAGGGCATACAAATCACATACTTAAATGTTATTATAGCTATAATTTTTAATTTAGGTACTTACCTATAGATGGGTTTCACATTTCCCTCACGATACCAAATAACGATTTGAACCTTATCGGCGATCATTGTGCCGGGCATCAGATCACAAGGCAGCGCCACCTCTGAACCCACAGCTGTCAGCACCTCCGATAGAGGACCTGCAAAGAGAGGTAATTAATATTGGGACTGACTTTGTCTCTCAATTACAAATGTCTCACGAAATTCAATACAATTGACATATGAAATTATAATAAAATGTTACAGCTGTAATTTGTATGAATATTCGGCTCGTTTCCGGGGGTACAACTTAATTGAAATATATGTGACCTTTGACATTGTGCGTAAGGCTTCTTTGTGTCGAATTGTGTGTTGCTGTTGTGTATTGTTGTCGTTCTGTGTTGTTGCTATGTTGTTTGGTATGTTGCCTAAGCACGCTTTTGAATACTGTGCTATATTGCTATAACCATAAATTGACTGACAGCTTGATTTCCTTTGACGATAAGAGTGGCGCAGAAAGGGGTAAACAAAGCGCGGACTGACTGCAATTAACACGCAGAGAAAAACTGGGGTATTAACGTCGTATTCTAATCCTGACTCTTTTCAGAATATCTCACTCCAAGGAGCAGTCTGTTGATTAAAGAAATATGTGGACTTGTTTTAAGAGGGCAAATGGCCATCATGCTCAGCTTAATACAACACAGTTTTCAACTCAAGCTGTATTACATTCTTTTGTCACTTTGGCTGAATTGTGTCGGTTTTTCTCAGTGCAGATATAGAGTCGACATCGCTGTAATTTTCTTTGTCATCATCACCAACGACATCATCATCAATGCATCTACGACGACTGCTACGTGTGGCAGTGTCAATGCACAGCGCGAGTGTGGCGCCTCAACTCAAAACTCAGTCGTCTCGCGACGTGGTGTCGACGTCGATGGCTTCTTCTTCTTCGTCGTCTTCGTCTTCGTCTTCATCTTCTTCTTCTTCGTCATCTGCCCCACCCTCTTCGTTGGCGTCGCGCTGTGCGTGTCGTCCCGCTGTGGAGCTGAATGAGCCCGACTGGCGGGCGGGCAATTAGTTGTTGCCCTCAGTGTGACTCTCTGGCTGGGAACTGGGAACTTGGAACTTGGAACTGGGTGTAGCTCTCAACCGATTTTGGACAATTGAAGCAATATTGTTGATTGTTGCTGCTTCTTTAATTTCTAATGTTGATTGGGTATTATCAAAGCATTTGTAATTATACAAATTATATTTGTATATTACCAGCAATGGCAATGGGCGTGTATTGTACGTGCCCATATGTGACATGAACTTTCCTACCACCCCACCTCCCCCTCTCCCTCCCACACACACACACACACAAACCCTCTCCTCTGTTGCTTATCATAGATTTATGTCAACAGTTTTTCGGTTTTCGGGTTTTTGTTTGCATTGCTTTTGAGCTTTTCAAAATATTAGTCAACATTTATATCTATTGAGTAGATTATGAAAATACAACATTTCTTTCCGGCTTTTTTCGTTCGCAGCAATTCAATTAAATTAATGCATTTTATTCCCCACAATTGGTGTTAAATTCGATATATATACGTATGAACTATAAACCCTCCAACTAACCCAAGCCACCGATCAACAAACTACTAGTCAGCTAACAAAGTTATTGCCATGCCCCGATTCATTGTTGTAATATGCGCTAAACGCAACAAGCTTTGCATATGAAATTAATTCGCCCTGGGAATGAAGTTACAATGGGAGGAGATGGAGGTGGAGGTGGAGGCAAGACTATTATTAGCTAATGAATATTCGTGCCTGGAATGGAATGTTGTGGCATGAATTGTTGTGGCTACCACTGCCCATAATATAATGAATTTTAGCCAGCAATGTTTATTGAAAATTTGCACAGGAAAAAAAACTTGGATTTTAAAGTGAATCAATAAAATTGTTTTGCATTTGAATTGAGTTGATTGGTTTCTAATGGTTTTTGATTTAAATGTATTAGTGTTAAAACCATTTTAAAAATGCCAAATACCGCAAAATATTAAGCGAAATTCTTCAACTAGAACTCCAATCAGGCTAAAAGGGAAAAACCCATTTTAGTAATTCCAATTGGATATGAACTTTGTGATGTAAGCAGCGCGCCATACTATATATCAGTTTGATTGTGTACGGAAACATCTTCCTGGTCTTACCATCTGTTTCACATTCATTCAAAGCCCCGCTAACAAATGGGTGCAAACATTACTAGAACATGAGAAATGGGCATGGCCATTAGTTATAGCCGATAGACGAAACGAACAAGATGTGTCAAATCAGTGTAACAAATCGAAGGCCTCTCCGCTCCTCTCCTCCACCCGCTAGAATTTCTATTACCACTTATCCAATGAATGGCGCCAAAAAAAAAAGGAGGGAAAAAAAATATGACCGCAATTTTTGGGTATTGAACGAATGATTTAATTCATGGAGGGCAAATGCAATTTGTTTTGGATTCACTGACGGGAAATGAGGTCAACAGATCAAAGCGATAAAAAATGGTGATGCAGCCAAAATGCGTTACGGATGAAGACGGCAATGCTTTAGTCTGTCATCTGTTCAATTGTTAATTGCAATTTGGGGTTAACAAATGTTCACACACACAAATTGAGAATGAAATCGAAATCGAAATCGAAATGGAATGGAAATTGAATGCTCATTCAAATGATGCCGTTGCGAGCGTTTTGCAACTTGTCATCTGTTCATCTTTTCATCCGTGGGGAGGTCGTGCGATCAATTTGAAGCGGAAATTGGACGACAACCCATTCAACATATTCCAACGTACCCCAATCCCAACTCCCCACAACGGGTAGATTTATTGTCACACGCGTCGAATTGGACGCATTGATGATTGAATGAATGTCAGCGGAGAGTGCATTTCAATGTTGTATCGCCTCGTAATGGGCTCTTAACTCTACTGATCCCCTTTGATCTGCTCGGCCCTCTTTTCTTTTCTATATTTTTCTTCTTTTTTTTTATTAGCCAACAATATTTTGACAAATTTTGTGAGTCCACCCCATCCCAACACTGTCGCTCAGTCTTTTGCTGACGGACACTTGGCTGCTAATGGCGCATGCAACAAATTTCTCCGCATGATGTAGTCTATAATTAAGCGAGCGACATGTTGTTGCCCCAGCAGAAGAAAAGATGTTTTCTTCCCGATGTTCGTCGCCTCATAATTGTGCCACTTAATGTGGGCGTCAACATGTTGCGACCGACTTGTTCTCGATTCAGTATAACATGCACAATTCTGTATGCAATATGAGGAGTTGGGGGTGTTAGGAGCTATAACACTTTGATAACGCATTTAGGGGGTGCCACAAACTCTAAATTTATTAACTCTGAGCAGGAATTGCATCAAATGCATGAAATTGAGTGAGAGAACCTAACGAATATTCATCGAAATAGTGTTTTTGAGAGAAAGATGGGAAATGGTTGCCTCATTATTTTTAGCCAACTCAACTTGCAACTTGAGTTGCAACCCCATTGCTCCATATACATATATATATATACCCTTTTTATTTGATCTTTGCAACCATTTGTTCAGCTCATTTACAGAACGCTTGTACAAACAATCAATGGCTAAGTGCAGGGCAATTATTCAGTCAATCAGTCATTCAGTGACTGCTTTTCTCTGTCACCCCTTCCCCGCTCCTGATTTTGGCATGGTAAAAAAAACGAGTATTTATTTATTTATTTTGGCCTGCAGCTGGAAATGGAAATGAAAATATTTTGACAATCGGCTGCATGTGGCGAGTTATGCTTTAGTTCCATGTTAGTGCAGCAACGAGGTAATTATTTAGATCATTTGTTTGCTTTACGCCCCGAGGGGGCCTCTCACTCCAAATGCGAGGAGTGTTGGGCAAATGGGGAAATGGGGAAATGTGAAAGTAGAGGAGCCTCGGGAGAGCTTTTCGTCGCATTCATAAATAAGCAATAACAACAACTTGGCGCCTCTCGTTAAACAAACAACTATGCTCCAAACAGATCAGCAAATAAATCAAATCGAATGTTTATGCTTTTATTTCTGCTTTTTAGCTTTTTAGGGAAAGGAAATTGATATGTGTGTGCAACACAACAATATATGCATACGGAACTGGAAGACATCTTATTATGGAAATGTTTAAAGCTGAAAGCTTGAGTGCAAATTGAGAGCATCTGTACATAAAGAGAGTATTTTATGTGCTAAATAAAATATTAAGTATATCCTAAAAGGAAGAAGTGTGTTGGATAAAGTAGAATAAGCTTGAGATACGAGAACAAATATTCCACATTTTCCCTAGCTCTTATAGTCTCTGAGATCCGCGTGTTCATACGACGATCAACTGGGCTGTTGATCCTGATTAAGATTATATATACACTAACCAGATAAGCTTCTTTCTGTCTGCTATGTGCATTTGCACAAACCACTATTCCAATTTCACCCATTTTTAAATACATTTGATAATCCTCTTTTAATTAAAAATAAACATCTTGAATTATTAATATTTTTTTACGCAATTTTAAATTAAATTATTGAGCAGATATGACAGAGATAAGAGCGATTATCGGCTTAAATGACTTTGATGGCTTTAATGGTCCGATTAATGTTATAAAAGGAAAACAGATGTTTGCAGCTTTATTTGGCGTTAATCCATACCATCTGATATTTTGGATATGCTCTCCAAATTTGGCATTGATTCGCCATTGTGGCACTTGCAACGCTTAGATGGCTTTATATGTTGGCCTCTGTGTTCATCATGAAGTCAGCGCGGTTTATTGTCACAAGAAGATAAAGTTCATTCCTCAATATACTTAAAAGTAATTCCTGATTTAAAAATCAATAGATAATATGGCATAAATAAGAAATGTTGCGCTTTCAAATAAAATTCACTTATTTATTTCCCCCAAGGCTTGATATTGTCTTTGTGCCACACATGTCAACAGCACCTTAACGGCGACAAATTGGCAATGACTCAACTGAAAGCCCCTCATCTGTGGATCCCCTACCGACTTAAGGAGGCGCCACTTGACAGTGGCAATAACGCAACAACAACAGCAGAAACAGAAGGACAGCCAACGACTCTCTTCCTCACTCTCTCTCTCTCTCTCTCTGTCTGTCTCTGTTTCTCTCTCTCCCTCTCTCTGGCTTTCTGCACGTGACCAATGACAATTTGCGCTTCAAGTTGTTGGCCATTTATGACCCGGCTCGGATCCGTTCTCGACTTTTGTTGCTGTCATTTTATTTTTGTATTTTATTTTTCTGCTGTCGTTTATTTGACTTTGGGCCAAATTCCCTGGCCAACCTACCCGCTTCCTGGCGCTCCCGCTGCTCCTGTTAAGAAGTTTACTCGTTGTCGTCGATTTAAGCTTTAATATTTCCTGCAGGCACATTTGTCGACTTTTTAGGGCCTACCCCACCAACAACAACAGCAAGAACATCAAAGCGTGTTTGGCGGAAGTTCCAATTGCTTTGGCCCCTTCCCTGTGCCCCCCTCAAAACACAATTGCGATTGCTTATGGCCAAATGACGTTCCAGTGACAATCTCACCTAAATTAACTCCAAAATTAGCCAAGTGCTTCAAGAGATTTTCTGGGGCTTTCAACAAAGTGCCCTTTGTTCGCCTTATGCCGGCCAGAGGAAGTTATAAAATAAGCAAAATATTGTATATATGTACATAAATACGTGTGTGTATGTGTGTGTGTGTGTGTGCGGGAGACCTTTTAGCAATTTTATTGGATTTTCATTGGATTGAGTTTGAGCATTTTATTATGCATACGAGTTGTTGTGCGTAGTGTGTGGCTTTTTATCAAAGCCAAAGGTTCGACTAATAATGTTGTTAAAAGGCATTTCAATTGAAAATTTAAAAAAGGGCAATTAAATTCTATGAAGGGGTAAGTCTGGTGTGGTTAGAGCCCAATTGGATTAACTGCATTTTGAAAAGTGTATATATTTAATAGACATCATATTTTACAAGTGGTGTATCATGCCTGGGACTCATTAATCATACAAATGTTTACTTGTTTATGCACTGAGAAAATTTTGTTGTTTTTGATCAAAGATAAAATATCAAAAATGTACTTCTATGGAATTTATTATATTAAATCTATTCAAATTATTATCAGGGAGAATTTCTATTCTGTTCCCTGTAGTTGATCTTTTGGTTTTCTTTTTTCTTGTTTTTTTTTTTTTTTGAGTGTAAAAGCTTGTGTAATAATTCTGTATACATTTTATTTATAACAAGCTGCTCGTTGCGTTAATCTATGTTCAAAAATCTTTGTGCGCGCACAGCAAAACTAATTTTATGATGGATTACCTGCGTGTCCAGCAACCCTCCACCCCTCCACCCGCACCCCTTTCCGTGTAGCCACACAGCGCAGGTGAATATCAATTGTAAAAATAATGTTGATAACGCATGTTTGCCAGTTGGTCGCCAGACGAGGTTCCACTGTGCTGCACTTATCGCGTCCGCTACGCTGTCCATCAAATGCAGCAACGCATGAGGCTCGCCACGCTTATCACACACACACACACACACACACACACACACACACACACACACATTTACACACGCACACTCACTTTGAGTGCGAGCAGTTCGAGTTGCAGCTCCTTTTGCGCTAATAGAAACCTCAAAGTGCATTTTCCATTGTTGACATTTGTAAAATGCAAACAGAACACGCAAAGGCGATAGATGCGGACGGATACGGACGGATACGGACGCGGATATTGTGAATAAAACCGGGTTAGATACATCACTCAAAGTGATTAGATCACAGAGAGAGCACAGACGAATGGAATGGAATAGATAGAGTAGAATAGATAGATAGATAAGTAAGTCAAGCCGCTTTTCGGGGCGGGCTCCATAGAAGTTCAGCGATTTCCTTCTCCCCCTCTCCCTCTAACATATGTGGGAGCTGCAATTAGTTTGATTTTATTGCCCAAAATGGGCAGGGTTAGGACAAAACGACTTGTTTTCCTATTTAGAACCCATTTGCCCGTTCCCATTTTTGTTCTTTCTGTGCGATATTTACACTAGAAATCGTGACGTTTTCATTATGAACGGGATTTACACGTGTTTATGGCCGTGCCCATAAATGGGTTCGGAACACACTTCTCACAGTGGGGGTCGCAGTTGTTGCTTTGTCGTCGAGTTGAGTTGAGTTGAGTTGAGTTGAGTTTAATTCACTTTACTGCAGTTCGGGGTAAGTTGGTAAGTAAGTCGCAAATTTACGTTATTGTAGTTGCAAAGCTTCAGGTTGTACAAAGGACTGGCTCCAGACAGTCCATTAAGATCTGTTTGGAACTCGAAGTCTTGGCCTGTTTCTGTCTGTGCTCTCTGCGATATCTGTGTGGGCTGGCATTGTTGTTAAATGGAAGTTTGCTTTGAAGTGTATGTATATGACACCTTCTGACAAATTGTTGCAATAAAATGTCCAAGTGTGCTGCGTGTTGTGCCCTCGTCTAAACTTTGCGAAGTTGTGACAGCCATCAATGTTTGAAAGTTGATACACAGTGAAAAACAAAACACTGCGTTTATGAAAATATGCTAGGAAATGAAATATGAGCTCTAGAAACTAAGTGTATTTTAAATGAGAGAGAAAATTGAGGCAGAGAGTGAGAAAGCCAGAGGGAATACAATTAAACCAAATATTATCAGCGTTTGTTTAGAGTTTGTTGAATTTATGAATAATTTATAGCTGCAAGCGAAATAATTTTAATTTTTTTAATACAACTTAATTATTATAATTGATGCAACAAAATAACAATTGCCTTTAGCAATAATTAAACTTGTTTAATTCAATGTAATAGCATAATCAGAAATAGAACTGAGATGCTCACTTTTTCACTGTGTGGAGTATGGTTAAGGATGTGCATGGATGATATATATATATCTCTAATTTTTTTGGGGTGCTTTCTAGGCGTTACTTGCTGCTTATGGACTAATTGGAAGGCAACATGAAATTCATGCCGCATCACATTAGCTCTGCCAGCCGCGTTGAGACACGTTGGCAAGCATGGACGGGGAAGACGGAGCGGGTGTGCACTTTGAGCCAGAAAGAAGATATTATGTAAAATAATATATAATTTTGATAGCACCCAATTTGAGCCTGTCATAACAAATGTGCTGAAACAAGTCCTGAATATGTATAACCAGCCAAAAAACACAACACACCACTTCATCCCCAGCTCTAGACACGCAAAGAAATTTTCGCAATGAGAAAAAAAAGAGGGTCTCATAAAGGAGAACAACAACCACAAGAGCTGTAAAAGTAAGCTTCCAAAAAATCGATATATGTAAAAAATGTTTGCATGACTTTAGCAAATTTAGCAAAGTTTTTTTTCTTTCTTTCTTACTGGGCCCCGAATGCTAGCGAGCCTGCTCGTCCTGACGGCTCGTTGGGCCTGCCTAAATAAAGCTTCATTGATATGAAAAATATCTTTTAAATGCCATAAAGCAGCTGTGAGGGGAGGTCGAGAGAGAGAGAGAGAGAGAGAAATAGAGAGAGGGAGGGGACGGCCTTTTGCAAAGAGCGCGGCGAAAACAACGCTCATAAAATTAATATGATATAATAAAGAAAAATTTGCAAGCTGCCAAAACCATAACGATTGATTCTGAATTATAGCCCGCAGCGCAAAAGGGGAGTAGGAAGTATCAAGAGGGTGAAATGAAGTTGGAGATGGAGATGGAGGTGGAGTGGTGGGGCATTGGTTTCGCCTTCAAAGGCCGCTTTGCCGCAGCAATATGTTTTGGTGGGGCTCTAAGCGAGACCGTTTCGAATAAATAACACGGCTACCAAACATAAAATCAAATATGTTGCGCCAAAACCAAAACCAGAGAAACCCCAACAAAAAAAAATGGCAGCCGAAGAGAGATGATTTTAGTGGCAGACGTGGCCGCAAGGAATTTTTGGAAGGGATTAGTGCGCCACTTGCTCAACGCAAAGGGGATGGAGGGGCGCGGAACTAGAACTCGCACTAGAACTAGGGGGTATGTCAAATTAATCACGGCATTGTTCAGCGCTTTTCAAAATAATAAATACTTCAGCGCTACCATCAAATAAATTACTCAAAATCATTTCATTTCACTATCGCAGCGACAAATTCGCTGGAATGGAAAAGAGACAGGGATGCCGGGAGGCAGGCAGGAGAGGACGCAGTGTGTGTGTTTGGACAGTTTTCAACATTTGGTTTCAGTTTTCCCTCCCCCTCTGCCTTTGTTCGTTGTCATGCGTTTTGTGTGTCAACTTCAAATGAAACTGAAATGTCTGGGGAATTTGTAGATCATTAATAATGTCGCACACAAAACAGCAACAGAAACTACAACAAAAACAAAAAAAAATAAAACAACTACAACAAAACGGCATAGGGCCACTTAGGAGCCATGAATGGGCGTACGACTGGAGCGCAGCAGTTGTCAGCGGGAATACCAAAAATATATACAGAAACCATACGCAATAAAAATGCCAGGGCGAACCCAAGAGCCTCGTCGGCTGGGGCATAAAATTGGAATGGCAAAAATTAATCACAGCTGGAGGAATGAATGAAAAATGCAATCGCAGGGAAAAGATACCTTTTTTTATTTTGTTTTCTTAGCATGAGTGTGTGTACATCAAAATACACAAATAGAATATATATGTATGAGTGAGGCAAAGATGAGATCAGCTGTTGTTCGTATTCCCCATGTGCACTGTTTGTGTCGAGACCCAGATTTTATTTGAGCTATATTTATTTATGTGGGTTATTATCAATCAGATTGAGTGACATTTTATGATTCAATGTTAGCTGAAGAAATTCCGAATATTTAATAGAGATTATTACCATCCAGGCTCAATACACATTTCAAATTATATCAATCATATGATTATTAAAAATACAATCAATAAAATTTCAAATCTTAAGTTAGTTCAATTTATCAATTAAACTATTTCACACTGAATTAGTTAGCAATAATATATTCAATACGCATTCAAGGACTTTTCTCTCAGTCTATCTCTTTTATTATTGCAACTTCAATCATTACGTCAACAAACCATTTTAGTTAAGTCCCTCAATCAGTCGCTTTTCTTATCAGTTGTCAGTTATCAGTAATCAAGACTGGCGCAATCCTTAGGCCCTTCCATCTGTCTATCCGTATCTCTATCAATCATAATATTATTAAACATACAGTAAATCATAGCTTAAGATGCAGTCAGTTCGTATTTAGTTCCGTCAATCCCTCCATTTCAAGTCTGAATCAGTTACCATCAATATTCAATCAGCTGGATTTTCGAGCAACAAACAATTACACTTCAATCAAATTTCTTGCTGAATCAGCTATCATCAATATGATCAATACACGTGCCATATTCAGACATAACCATCCGTCTATCTGTCTGTCAGTTGAAACGTCTCTCAATCGAGCAATTATCTTAACTCACAAGCTTCATGTTCTCATTGGTATTTGTTGCGTATTTTTAGGAACTCCATGGCATTTTTAAGCCCCAGCGATTTATGTGGAATTGAAACTAAATTCATGTGCATATTTATGTTGGGGTTTTTCATTTCACTTTTCTCGTTAAATCCCGACGCTCCCTGCCTCCCTCTTCCCCTCCCTGTCCCCATCCCTCACCTCTCTTCACTTGCAAACTGGCACAGCAATTTTCCATTTTCGTATTCGCTTTTTTTCCTGTTTTGTTCTCCTATTATTATTTCGTTCTCGTTGCATTTCGTTTTGCTTTTGTGTTCTTGTTTTCGTTAGGGAGTTTTTCCAATTTTTTTTTCGGTTTTTTTTTTTTTTTTGGCATAGCGGCCACTTCCGCCCCAAGTTTTGGCTTTGTTTTCGTCTGGCGGCATGCTTTTTTAACGCTGCACTTGGGAGTGGAGACTAGAATTGGTGGCGGGGAGTGAAAAAGGTGTCCATAAAATATTTCGTGTGCATCTCTTGCTTTGTTTGCGTTTAATTTGGAGCGAGAAATGTCAAAAAGCTACACAAAATTGAGTAAACAAACTATAAAAGTAGATTATGCCGACTTATAAACATAAGCTAAACGACACACCATTTAAAAGTACATACATACATACATCTATTTAGATAAACACACATATATCTCAAAGTGAGGAAAACAGCTACAAAATATGCAAATTTAATATATAAAGTGACGAAAAGAGAAATATAAGTCAACGCTGTAAACTTAATTAACAAATGCCGCCTTTTAAGATACTTGTCAGTTTCACAGTTTTTAGTTCTGGACCCAAAAAAAAAAAAAGGAAATGTACAAATATGTATGCATTAAGTTCTCATGAATATTCATCGGAAACAACGAACACAAAACACTTGATGAAGTCATAAATTTTCCGACACTGTCTATTTTTTTTTATTTTTTTTTAAATATGCATGAAAATTAAATTCGCCTCTTTGGCTGCACACAAGCTGATATTTAAATTTTAGATGGAGCAGATATGTTTTACTGCCAAGCTGTGCCACTTTTATGT
Source organism: Drosophila cognata (assembly GCA_035041535.1). Lineage (NCBI taxonomy): Eukaryota > Metazoa > Arthropoda > Insecta > Diptera > Drosophilidae > Drosophila > Drosophila cognata. The sequence continues at coordinate 1,885,158 of JAWNLC010000451.1, forward strand.
TGCAAGTTGATTTGTGCATATATTTGATATCAACTTAATTGAGGGAGGGGGGGGGGGGGGCGGCGATGACGCACAGGAAATGTAGAGTGCCAAAAATTTGGGCCTGCATAATTTGTATATATCAAACGCAGTAGGTTGGCTGCCTTTTTATGTGACAAGATTGATGAATAGATAATGCGACTGATAAATCTCCATTACGCAGCAGTATCCTTTTTTGTGTGCTGCCTGGCTCGGCTCCGCTGAGAGTTAATTTTGGAAGACAATCCGTCGATATTTGGCCGTGTCATTGTCATCCTTAGCAAAGGTGATTTGCGGAAACGCCCAACCATCGATAGAATGCCAACAAGCAACTTGTGCTTCTTCTCCATTTGTCAAGGTAGGCGACTGCCAGATTGTGATTGAGAATCGTATAGTAGATGCCATAAAATAGTCGTCGATTGATTGTCATCAATGATGGCATTTTAACCAAATCACCACACTCATTTACGGCAGATATCTAACCGACACAAACGTGTCATCGTTAAACTGGCCAAAATCACCAACATAAACCTTGCCATCTCTGAAACTAACTGAAAGGTGCCGTCTCTGCGGCCTTGAGGTGCACAAATGGATTTATAGTCAGGTCAAGTGTCACGATAACCATTGAACGCACTCAAAGCGCAGCAGACAACAACTAACACATCAATAATAAAGTGTGGAGCCTTGACACAAGAATACGAGTGAGAATAATAAATATATTAACCCAATTAATCAGCTTAAACCCCTTCCAAATGGATTTACATATGCAAAGAACTATTAGAAGAGCTAATTGAAACACATACACACACGCACACACAAATATACACATGTTATTTATGCATATGTATTCAATAACAATGCATTTATTATAAAATCACTTACACATGAGAGTGCCAGAGGCAAAATGGTTTCTTTTTTTGGGTGGAATGGAATCTAATATCGATTTCTTTAAGTAAGCAATGCAGACAATTTGTTTCTCATACGATGTATGCGTAGAGAAAGAGACAGAAAGTTTGGGAGTGAGAGAGAGAGAGAGCAAGAATACAGGAGTTGGAGCATAGTAAAAGCATTTCAAGTGAAAATAAGTAGTACGAGGTAGTTGCAAAGCAGAACAACTGGCAAGAACAACAACAAACATCAAAGGAAGCAAGACACACACACACACAAAGAGAATAAAACACACCCAAGCACACACACAAACACACACACATGCACATAGGTAGAGAAAATCGTTTATGCAGGAAGCACTTTTCTTAGGGGCTCCCGCTGAGATTTTCTACGCGGCAACTGCAGCAAGGATAAGAGCTCTAGCTCTAGCTCTTATCCTTCTCCTAACTCGGCGGGCCCTTTATATTTCTGTGTGTATGTGTGTGTGTGTGTGTGTGTGGGAACGTGCTTTCAGCATAATTCCGTATATCAGCGCATAAATGGAGCATGCCAGTGACACACACACACACACCCAGACCCGTAAACTAACACACATACAATCACAGTCATGGCCACATGCCGCCAGTAGCTAAAGGACCAAGCTGCACTTTTCCAGTTTATTGCGGCAGGCAGCTGGCTTCTTCTTCTTCTTCTTCTGCATCTTTGCTCAGTTATCAGCTGGAAGGCGGGTCAAGCACATTAAAAACGAATGCCAAATTTGTTGAAAATCCCTGCATAAATATGTCTGCATGCTGTAAGTGTGTCAAGAAGAAGAAGCATAAGCGGAGAATCCCTAAAAACACCCCCAAGTCAAACATTTAACTAATCATGTATGTGTTTGTGGCTAGCTAAAGAAATTGCCCGTAAGCTATTTGGGTTAAGAGTGATGTTAAATATGACCTGCCTCCACAAGTAGCGAGAATACTCCTTGCTAGACTTTAATCAACCAAAATACCTACCTCAAAACTGTATTCATTTTCAGAAGCAATGCATCTTTGATGATACTCTGAATTTCAAGTGCATATTACATTTAAATTTTGCAAAAGCTCTTTGAGTCTGTTAGGAATTCTAAACCGATTCATAATGAAATGAATTTTAAATCATGGTTTGCCTTTAAATTTAATTTGAACAATTTTAATATACAATTATTGATTATTGATTATACAAAGTGTGTGCACACCATCAAGTTTTACTTTCAGTTTCAGTTGTATGTTTAGGAGCTACCCTCGCACACCGCAAACACGAGACGAGAGCGACCATCAGTCAGTTTTGGAAATCGAAAATCATCGAGTGCCAATTTGCAATTTGTAAATCGAAAAGGGAACCCAATGATGATCCCAATGCCAATGCGCAATACTCATGCATACTCAATTCAAATGCCGCAGGCATATGGCCAACAGGCGGCTGAAGCGGCACTGTCAAAGCCTTGACCGCATCAACACACACACACCAACACACACCCACATACTCAGTGCCACAGAGAGAGTCATGGAATCATGGCATGGTTTGCGAAACATGAAATGCGAGCGCTTTAAAATTGAGCCCATTGATTTTTGAGTTGAGCTCGGCCGTTTCGCTTCTCGCCTGGCGATGGCATGTGTGTGTGTGTGTGTGTGTGTGTGTTTGTGTTGGTGTGTGCATTTGTTTTGGAAAAATATTTCTGGCTTTTCCGCTGTTTCATTCATACCGCTGAGAGCGTCAAAGGCACACCAACCAATCCATTCACATTCACATTCAAAAATTCCCAGCAGGATGTTTGTTGCGGGTGGGTAATTTTTCAAGTACCATGTTCCCAAATGTTGTTTGCATAGCTTCTGACAGAAAGGGTTGGAATTTCCTATGTGTGTTTTATGGTTGATGTTTTTTGTGTTTTTCTTTCATATTTCCAATATTTTATTGGTACAAGAAATCAAGGATTAAAATGAGCAAAGGATGCTGCTGCTGGTGGTTGGGTACGTATTTGCCATCGCGCTTAGCGCCGTCAAGGATTCTCATTTCATCAGCATCAGGTTTTGCTTCTCAGCTGGTTACACCCCACACCCCCGAAAAAAAAACCAAAAAAAAAACAATTTAGCATATTTACAAATTGTTGTACAAATATTTGGTTTTCAATGTTGGCTGCCAAAAAGAAAAGACCTCTCTGGACAGCATGGAAAAAAGAGCGATATTCTCGCTACGCATTTATTGAATTAATGGATTATTTCAGTGTCAAAACATCTGCGCTCTCCATACGTTTGGTTTCGTCTTCTCTCGTTTTATTATTTATTCGAAAATCCGGGCAATATTTATTTACTTGTTTTCCCACTCTTGCCTTATTTGTGTGGCTTTAAAGTTGACATGAAAACAACATTTGGTTTGTCGCAATTGAAATTAAGTTCAGCGCCAATAATTAAATGCAAATGAACAATTAAATTACCAAAGTAAAATTCGTGAAATTCGATTTCGTTAACAGTGATCATTACAAAGCGCGGGTTGTTGCCAATACGAGAGGGTGTTGCTAGGTTACTTTTATTTTGCCTCCATTTTCGAGGCCGTAATGGTATTTGTTCATTTGTGACTACCACTTTGCGTGGGCTCAATAAACTTTTGACATTTGTTTGTTATTTTTTGATGCTAGTATCAGGTTTTTTAAAGGATTCTTTGTTGCTGTATTAGTATTTTTAGATGCCCGTCCGTTTGCTCATTTAAAATGGGTGAAGAGGTATATTAAATTTGTGAAAAAGTATTTAATAGGCAGAAGGAAGCACCTCCAACTGGGTAGCTACCAGTCGAGTCTTCTTGACCACAGCATTCTTCCTCGCTCCACTCGCTTAATCCTCATTGAATTGAAATTTTAAAGCTGTGGTCTAAATCAGAAAATGCTAATACCTGGAAATTGCACAGCTTTCGCTTTCAACGCTCGCTTCTCTATAATTGTTGGACACCTTCGAGCTCTGCCCCCTAAATATGCTGCCAAATAGTTGGTTGCATGTTTAAATTACATTACGAAGCAAAACACTAAAAAAAAAAGCAACGCTTAGCCAAAAAAAGGCAACAATCACAGCTGAATCACAGTGGTGTGCAAATACAACTACTAAGAGCAAAGCACAAAAAGCCATGTCAATTTTCTATTCCAATTGGCCAAACATCCACACAAAAGGGGCAATGGCTGGAGTGGTGGGGGTGGGAGTGTTTTGTGGCAACTTCAGTTGTAGGCCCGGCTTTCTATTTTTATTGGCCACATTCATTCCAATTGCGGCTACTCACACACATCGAGCTGGAGTGGCCACCTAAACACACGCCACAAATTGGCCAAAAGGAAAATCGAGGCACTTGTGGTTGTTGCTACTGTTTTTTTTTTGCGCATTAAAATGCACTTGTTAACAAGTAATTTGTCGGGGAATGGCAGATATTTGCTTATCGCAACCATGAAATCAGTACAGCCAAATAAAAAAGGTTGAATATTTGATTAGATAGCCAACAACACCGAACCTTACCAAAAAAAAGAGAAAAAGCAAAAAGGATAACGTTTTGTATTCCAGCATTTAATGTAGTCGAATAACAGTTTGAACATTGCGGCTTGTTAGACATTCTGATGGCTGATGCTTTAGCTATAATTGGAACTGGAGAGCATTGGGGAGTATATGCATAATTGGAGTGCAGACTGAGGATGCACTTATAATTTAGATAAAGACAACTTCATGTTTGGAAATATGAAACTCACTTCCCACACATCAAATATAAGTACTTCATAAGTCTCAAAACTTAATCTTTATTAAAGCGGGCCCTCGAACACACAAAAAGATGGAAAAAAAAAACACTCTCATTACGAAAACGAGGGAACAAAACTGGAGTTTAACACTTAAGCCGATGCGAAGTCAACTTGAGCACTTGAAAAATAATACTACAATATGGTTATGGTTCTCGACAACAAGGGGAAAAAAACAATGCGAGAGTCAAGTTAAATCCCCAGCGAGACCAAATCAATTTCAATCAAACAAATGCAACCGTCCGAGAAGAGAGAGGCTCAGGCATCGAAATCCACTCAAGTGAACCAATAAAAAGAAACAAGCAACAAATGAGAGCCCTGATGAAAAAAAATAAAAATATGCCGAAGTTTAGATACCCTTGCAGACTGGAAAATAATAATAAATAAACCGACCAATTGTTTCTTTGAAAGCTATATAACATAGTACTCTGGTGTCCATAGTTTTTTGACCACATTTTTGAGGGCAGAAATGATGAGTTTGATTTGGATAACTAGGGAAATGAAAAAGGACCAATCCTTCTGCAGATTTCTCTCATTTCTGCTATATAATATGTTAGTCCGATCTTGACTATTTGTATCCGTAATGTGAGGAATATATGATATACATAATAAAAGTATATTGTCTCACTTTGTTTTGGATATCTTAGTAAATAGCAATGACATATCTGAGGAACTAGATTCATGGCTATATGGACTCTTTTAGCTTACTGATCAATAAATATATATAGTTTATGAAGCCAGAGAGGTGTCCTTCAACACCTAACTATAACTCTTTAAACTTAACGACACAATTATAATACTCTGTGCAAGGGTATACAAATCATGAAGAGTCACAAAACACCCAGGGGGTGAGGGTTTAGTGAGTTTAGTGAATGAGCATCGAAGCGAGTCCGGAGGGGTATTCTTAAAATGAAATTGAAATGAAATGCATGTTACAAAATAATTGAGAATAATCGAATTTAAATCACATTTGGCTGACGCTGATGATGATGAAGATGCCGATGACAATGACTGTGATAATAATGATGATCAACTGGCGATGGCATCGATAACAACGACACTGTTGTCAATGATGCGAGCGTTGGTGCTGAGGGGTTGCCAAGGATGGGAAGCGAGAGGGGGAGTGTCACAGTTTGTCACCAGCAGCATAAATCCAATTACACATGGCACGATTCGACAGGCGATTTGTATGAACATTTTTAGAGGCCGGCCCACCCCACCCCAACTCACCCCACCGCACCCCGCAATTGAATCTGAGTCACATTTTGGGTGACATTTTGTTGCCGTGTTGCAACATCATCTACAAATCGCTCTCGCGCTATCCAAGCGCAACATTACGAAACGCCGAAAAGTGCATTTCCCATTTTACAGTCCCTAGTAATTAACGGTGAATGTGAATTTTGTGACTGCATTTCGATGCCAGATGTTTGACCCGAAAGGTTACGCCTCCATTTCAAAATACACACAGACACACACACACGGAGTCAGGCAAACAAAATAGTATAATCATAGTGTGCGGTAAAGTCAAGCCAAATCCAACAATTCACATTGAACATAAGGAAAACTAATAGCAACCCCGAGGAACCCATTGACATTCGCTCGAATTTCATTTAATGTGCGTGAAATACATTGAAATTGAATGGCATAAAATGTTTGTACGTTAAAGTGTCACGTCCCTGTGACCCTGTGAGGGATATTATTTTGTGTTTTTTAAAATCGGATCAGATCTGACACATAGTTATGGCTGATTCATGTGCTCGATGTGATATACGAAAATACTCGACTACAGGGTATTTCCCTGTCGAGCACTCTAACTTGTCAGTGCTTTATTTAGTTGTAAATTTCAATATGTACTACTGTCACCCCTTATAAAATAAACTCGCACACATTTTTCATTTATAGGGCTACGAATCCTTATGCGACAACATCAAAATAAAAACCTGTCAAAATGTTATTCCCATTTTCCTTTTAATTTAACGCTTAAACATTTGAAATTGACTGATATACTTGTGTATGTGTATGTGTATAGAGAGTAGTCACTGGCAACCCCTCGATTTTCCATTGCACACAAAAAGTGTTAATGTCTAAATTGCTTTTCTTTTCACTTCGTTTTGTGTTGTCGATTTTTTTGGTTACGGTTTGGGTTTGGGTTTGGGTTCGGGTTGCTGTTCCTGTTTCTGTTTCGTTTTGGTGCTGACTGCAACCCTGCGCACTTTTTAAACATTTCCGTTTCCACAAACACTTCGACTTGTGTTGTTTTGTGGTAACGCTATTTATTTTTCAATTGAGGTTTTGACGCCGCAATTCCATCAATGGCTGCGCGTGTTTCATTTATGCCCTGTGATCCCTACATATATGTATATATGTATATATATGAAGTCTTAACACTCACCTTCATCAGCCGTCGCCGGGTGTTGTTCAGCAAAGTTGCCTGGGATATTCAGAGTCAGGACAACGCCTGCCAAGGCAATCCACAGCAGTAGCTGCTTGTTCCTGTTCCTGTTCCCGTTCCTTTTACAGTTATTTTTATTGTTGCTGCTGCACATCGTGTGGCAATTGCGCGTTGCGGCTTTTTTTATGTGCTATTGTGGAGAAGGAATCGAGTAGGAGAAGTTTTTTTTCCTGCTCTCAGCCAGTGATTTCGACTGGCTTATCTAACTAAACCGAAACCGTATCTCTGAATTCGTTTTGTGTATGCTTAAAGTTTTTTTTTGGTATTTCAGTTTCAGTTTTGCATTGCATGGAGCTGATTTGTCGATTTGTTGCTCGCCAAAATTGTTGCAATTGATGTTTGTGTTGTGTTCATCGTATTGAATTTCCATGCATTGCTCCACTCCACTCCCCTCTCTATCTCAAACACACACACACTTTTTCTCTCGCTCTGTCTGGCTGTGTGTGGTTCTTTTGGTGTTGTTTCAATTCGATTTGATTTGCATTGGGTTTTTGCCACTGCCGTACTCCACTGTAAATAGAAAATATTCACGAATTAGTTTCCATTTATGCATAACAAGTGCAGTGAAACAACAAAATATTCAATTGCAAATCCAAATGCAAGTTAAATGAATCAACGCGTTTCTATTAAAATGCTATTTTCGTTGCTTTTGCATTTGCTTTACTTTTGCACTATTTATTAAATATTTGCTTACTGCCATTTGTTTTGGCTTCTCAGACCTTGGCAAGATTATAATCTAGAAAATATTTCAATCCGATTTGCTTAGTTGCTGCACATTTTTAATTAAAAACTTTATGCCTCACTTAACAAAGTAAGCACATTAAAAAATAATCTCAACTCTTGTTAGAGCTCGTCTAGAAATCACATTTTATGTATCTATAAGAATTCCAGATCGGTGTTATTGTGCAGCTTATTGCAATCGGGGAAGTTGTTGATTAAGTTCGAGATCTTATACTTCAAATTGGAGGTCACTTGCTCTTATAGTCTCTTTGATGAGATCAAGAATATACATTCTTTAGAGGTCCTGCTTCCTTCTGCCTGTTACATACTTTGCCACAGCTTCATTAAATCTTTTTCCCATTCAGTGGTATAACAAAGACAAAGATTTGCCCATTGAAGTTTCTTCTATGGCACAAAAAGAGTTGAAAATTATAATTTGACACGCACATAAGCTACGAAAATTACAAAATGCCTTTGGCTAAGCTAGAAACAAGAGACTAGCAAAGTTTGTTTACAAAAAGGCCTTTGGTAGAAATAACTCATTTGGAATGTATGACCTCCAATCTTGGCCAGCTCTGCTCTCTCTCCTCTCTGCCGTTGGCCTTTTAGTAATAATTTTGATGGCAACTATTTAAATATTAAAAATGCCTGGAGCTGCTCTCAATGCTGCAACGACAGCCACAGCCTGGGAGCAATACATCAGATTACAGCACCCGTACTAATTCCCCTTCCCCTTTCCTTTCTCTGTGCCCTGAGCAGTAAAAATTACCAGGTTTCAGTTGCTGTCTCGTTAGTCGTTGTTGCTACCGTTCGTTGTTGGTCAACAGCGAGGGTCGCAGTAAATAATAAATAAATAAATATTTATTTAAATATTAAACATGAAGAATGCTGAACACGTCGCTGAGGGACTCTGTCAGCTTTCAATATGACAACAAAAATTGACCTCAATTTCGCTTCATTCTTTTAGCTATGTTTTTCTCTTTTTACTCAGGATTCTCGTGAAGTCAACCGAAAAATATCAACAAAACAAAAAGCAGCAAACTTGACCAAATAGGAATGCACAAGGTAAGCACAACTTATTCACAAGTCTCTAACACACACACACACACTGGCTGGGTTTGGGGGTGTTGCTGGGGGATTGACTGTCATTCACAGTAAAAGTGTCGTTGTGTGTGTGTGGGTAAGTAAAGTATTGCTTAATATGAAGTAAATACAAAGGTTTAAGTAGCAATCAGGCTTCATCGTCACATGGATGCTTTTGCCTGGATTAATTTCGCCAGAGGCTTACCAGCAATTCATCTAATACAAGCAAGCAGACACACACTCTGTCACATACACACACATTGACACCTTACTAAGTCAGGAGCGGTTTGCGGTTTGCGGTTTTCGCCTTAACAACCGGCATATTCTATAATTTATTAACAATAACATAACTAATAACGAAACTGATTAGATCACCAATCCAAACCATACCAATCATATTCATCATCATCGAGAAAACTATCTTCTTCAGTTGATGAACTATCACTTTCACCATCGGGTATAACGATCAGGGGAACAACTCTCTTCCTCTCAAAATAGTAGAAAGGAGTGCGGCACAACGGACAGCTGCGATGGCAGCGCACATTGTTGCAGTAGGCATCCATGCATTTGAAGCAGAACGAGTGGTTGCAGCGAATGAACACCTCCTTGGTCTTGTGCATCAGGCAGATGGAACAACGGTCCGGCTCTTCCTTGAAATTATCCATTATATTGTTGTTGTTGAAATGTGCCGCTCAATGTTGTTTGCTGTTCGTGATTCCCATATGCTTAAGACAGTTTTAGAAAAGTAGATATAGGGGCGAGAGAAAAATCCAGATCCAGATCCAAATGAAATCCAGTTTACCAAGTAACATATTTTTCACTTGTTGCTTTATATAGTAATCTAATTATGAATGTGACTTGGTACATTTGCGGCACTTATCGATATGCAGTTATCGTTTACCACCACCAAATGGACAATGGCCACATTGGAAACAGGTTGGTTGGCGAGGCCTCAACTTAAGGTGACCACATTTGCCACATGGTGGCGTTTTGTGGGTTGGGGCTAGTTTTGCACATGTCAAAGAAAAATCGAATTAAGGCAGGTCATCTTGGCGCGAACAAGGAGATAAAAGTATTTGGGAATAGAATTTGTGCGATTTGTGCCGACGGCTGATTTTTTTCCTTTTTCCAACTTCATCATTATTTTTCTCTGCTTCGGATCATCCCCAATAACGGCCTGGATTAGATCCACTGGATATAATTTTGTACGCAACGACGAGGGAATCCCTCAGAGATTTATTTATATGCGCATAGCTCAATTAATATTAAACAAAAAAATAGATTGAGCTGAAATAAAAAACGCCAATGTAAAATAATTTAAGCGCATGAGCAAAGAAAGGAATATTGTGATGCAAAAGGTATAAAGCCGCATTGTCTGGGAGAATCGCCCAAATATGCCCAAGCAGATATAGGTAAATATTGAGGCCGTACTCAATATAGACGTGTCAGTTCGATAAGCCAAAATCCTTTCTTATAATATAATGAATACACATAAAACATGAAATCTACATATATTGAGCATAATTTTCCGAGTCTAACCTCTTTCCGGCTGCAGACGCTCCTGTGCCAAAGCTAAGCTGGATCGTAAGGAAGGCCAGCGCAGTGGTAAAGCAACTACCAACTATTAACTTCCTACGGGCAACGGGCAATGGGCAATGGGCCAACTGGCAAACTTGGCTACAATGCACGCGTTGCCATTCATAATATTAGCGCGCCGAGGCGATGACGAAGACGATGGCAACGAGGCTGAGAACGAGACACGTTGGGGCAAACAAAAGGCACTCGAGTCATGTGCAGGGACGCACGCTGTTGTGGACTTCGCAACGAATTGGTAAATATATATACATATATATATTTACATATAGAGAGAGAGAGAGGCTGGATACTGAGGGGTGAGTGGCACAACTACACGTGTACGCAAAGCAATCAACAACCAGGATACGAGGCGAATGAGTAACATAAATAATAAAAATAAGAGTCGCTGGCGTATGCAGGCATCTGCCTCACCCTAGCACCTACCTGAATATATATACATATGTATCTGCCACACACAAACATTCGCATGAATGATGTCAGAATGGCAAATGCGTGAGTGGCAGCCAGAGAGGGAGATAGAGGGAGAGTGAGAGTCAGAGAGAAGGTGTCGAGGGATTCAGTCTGTTTATTTATGCTGTGCCTATTGGCCACACTTGAGACACGAGACTCCAGTCATACTCGACTCCATTCGTACTCGACTCAATTCGCCCTTATTCGAATGTAGCGTAAATAGAAAATATTTATGTATTATGCAAAAGCAAAATGCGTCGAATTCAAGATTTTTTTATATTATTTTTTTTTGCAAATAATGGGGAAACCTGTTGGCTGAAAATCTAATTTTCATGCAGGCTGGCAGTCAGGCGGGTAGTCAACGTGGCAGGCCACAAATCCCTCTATACGTGTAAATGTACACAAATTTTGCCAAACTGAGCCAGGCTGGCTGTGCAACATAACTCACTGTTAAGTGGCAAGGGGAAGTTGAGGAGCCTTCACATGGGTATTTAATTTGGGTTTACGCGCCAAGGATTATGCGGAGACTGGCAAGTGTACATGTTAAATACACATGCTTCCTTATATACATGGAAGCACATATATGTATATATGTGCTACATACCTTATGTGGCACAGACAGCTCTCAAGAGAAAGAGAGACAGAGAAAGCTGGGCAATTGCTTTTAAGGGGCTTATTGTAGGCCTTAGAAAGGTTTGGTATTGATCCGCACACAAAAAATATCGACATAATTACTTTGTACATTTAATCAGGTTGATTTATAAAAATTAAGAAATTTGATTTCATTTTTCGATTGTACATATGCATACATATTTGTAGTATTAGTTTTCTTGATTTTCAATCCTTTACTACGATTAAAGCTAGGCTCCCAAACCGGAATCGTGTATCGAAAAAAATGTAAAGCCATTTTATAATTTTTATCAAAACCTTTGCGTTTTGCGTGCCGGAAACGGAAGTGGAGATTAAATTTATTTCGATTTGACTTATTAAGTGTAATGATTTTAATTTGATACATTTTTTAGATCAATTGCAAAAATTGTTGAGCAATAAGGATAACTTTAAAAGTAAATGCAAAACTCCATTTATTTGCACATTTTTGCGGCAGCTTAATTAATTTAGTTGATTTTCGACTATATAAAGTCGTTGCTTAGTTTACCCGCAAACCCCCTACCCACTCCCCACTCAACCCCAAAACAATCAGGAAATGCAACATGCCAAGGCAATTTGCATAAGTGATTTTGCTGCTGATTTCGTGTTTCATGTTTCGTGTTGAATGATGTCTGCTGATGATGTCTGGACTGGGTTCCAGTTCGCTTCACATGATCTCTTCATTCCATCATCAAACGCTGCTTGACTGTTGAGGTAAACTGCGTCAAATTGGGGGGGGGGAGGGGGGTAGGTATAAAGTGAGGGATGGGAGATGGGAGGTGTGCCATGACAACGTGACGCCAACAAATTTATGAACAGTGAGGAGTCCTGCACATGCAAAAACGAATTTGAGACAACAACAACAGCTTAACTCAATACAACTCAATTCAACTCAGTGCTCGCTGCGGGGTAGCGAGATAGATTGTGGACCATGTCACATTGGCAGCTATGAAGCATACTGAGGGGGATGAGGAGAAGGAGAAGGAGAAGGATGAGGATGAGGATGAGGATGGACTGCTGCAGCAGTAAGTGAAATTAATTAAAAAGGACGCATAGCGTTAGTCAAGGATGCTTGCTGGCAGACTGTGGCAGACAGTGGGACAGAACCGAGGACAACACAATGAATGGGCAAAAAGATGTCAACACTTTATTCAAGATGATGACGTTATTGTTGTTGCTTTTGTTTCTGTTGCTGCTGTCCATTGTTGTTTGTCATTGTTTCATATTGCTCTTCTCGTCTGCTGCTGCTGTTGCTATTGCTGCTTCTGTTTATGAAGTGGCAGGATATCTGCACGTCGCCTTAGAGCGACGAAACAAGGCACATTGTTAATAATAGAATCTTGTTTCTATTTTTGCTCGTTTCGCCTTACAAACGCGTGGCAACACCAACAACAACAATAACAACAAAAGCAACAACAATGAGCACTTATTCTTTATTTTGTTTCCACTTGAGTCTGACGGGAATTTTTTGCTTTTTGAAAGAGGTTACTTTGCTCTTTCAGCTTCTGTTTTGCGTTTTCTGTTTCAGTTTCAGTTTCAGCTCCGCATTCATTTAATTTTCACGTAATTTCTGTTTTAGACCTCTTGACGAATTTTAATATTTATAATAAAATAATTCATTTATATTTTCATAATATTCACTGTTGCTGTTTTGGTGCGAGTACAAGTGCTTGTCGCATCGCTTGTCATTCAAATAATTGAATTTAATATTTAAAAAGCCAAAAATGCAGTATTTTATTTATTGTACGATAATAAATCAAATTAAAATTTTGACCAAAGCATTTTTTAAAAAATAATTGCTGAAATCCGTTGCAGGATTTTTGCTGCTTTTGACTTTGACAAACATTTTGCTTAATGAATTTTCGGTTAAAGTCAAACAGTTTTCAACTTTGTGGTTACTTGGATTAGACACACAACATTGAAGACAAAAAAAATGTCCAAATGATTGTTCTATTTTCTGTGGTCGACCGCAAAAACCCATTGCACAAAAATGGCAAACCTTAAAAAATGAATTTCACATGTGGCTTTATTGTGTATATTTAGTAAAATGGAAAGCAAATAAATTCGGAACACGTGAAAATATTTGCCATGAAATATGCAACGGCAAACAAAACAATGTCCAACTTTTTGTGGAACACCCTCCCCCCCCTCCCATATATAAACGAATATGCATATGCAGGTTGTTATTATTATTATTATTTCAGTGCATTTTATTAATTAAAAGCAAAAAGCCAAAACTGAGGGACGGGCGCCTGTTTCCCTGGAGAAATCCAACTGACAGGACATGAAAACAGGACACGACACAGTGAACACATTTCCAAATATTAATGCCACCAAAAGGCCAGAAATAACAAGAGAGAAGAGCTTGGAGTTATCCCGTAGAGAGAGCTTGGAGTTATCCTATAGTCAATACGATTTTCCTTCGAGGTTCTCAACATTAAGTCAAGCTATACCCGAACCCTTATATTCAAAATACTTAGCAGGAATCTCTTATTCCATAAATTTATTTTCTGTAGTTTCTATGTAACACAAAATACCCCATCATGCGCAAAATACAGGGCATTTGAGACAGCAGCTGAACATCATTAAATATGCATTTGCTCGTATCTATTTTTATATATAAATATCTATATATAGACTCACATTATAACTGTATTCTATTATATAAATATAACGACATTTGTTTATAAAAATGGAATCAAATTCTTGTCGGCTTCTTTTCTACCCACTCATAGGAAAAACTGTTGCATGTTTTTCATTTGTAACTCGATTTTGTTTGTATCTGACTTCCCACTTCCTTTTGGTGGCTGTCCCTTTGTTTACATTGAGGCAAAAACTGATTTTTATTTTTTTCCTCACTAAAAAAAAAAAAAAAAAGGAGCAGCCACAGCGTACGTCGTGTGGATGCCACACAAAAAATGCCGTGTAACGAGCCAAAAGGTGCGCCAGAAACACACCTCGGCTCCTAACTCCTATTCCCATTTGCAGATACATGCGGACACTGCAAACAATTTTTGTACGAATCTAAAGATCTCTTGTTTATAAGTTTAAACAATGAGCGAATTAAAATTATTAAAAGTGACCGACTGGAATTGAACAAAGTAAAGAAATGTTTTGCAAAGTGAAAAGTAATTTTTGCAGCTCAGTGAAACGTAAATAAAACGAGATTTTTCAATGGATTGGATAAAGATTGTTTACAGTGTAATTGTACACTGAAGATACTTGACATTTTTTGAAATGTTGTTCCCAAATGCTTGGAAAATTATTTTCGAATGTGCCACTAGAGAATTTTGCGTTAGCCTGCTCGCTACTATTGCATTCCTTTTAACAGTAAGGAGTGGGCGGAGAGTGTGTGTGGGGGGCGGGGGGGGGCGGGGGGAATGGGAGAGAGGGGAAGTAAGGGAGCATAGCTTACAAACGGTGGTTAAAACATGTTTTATTGGCCCGCTCGCATGTTTTCCACAATTTATATCGTGCTGGGCTGCAGCCAAAAAGGAAAATGACTGACTGGGGCGGGGCAGCAAATGACAAAGGCGATGGGATGGCGGGGGAAGAATGTGGGGAGAGTTAGATAAATGCCACCATTTGGGCTGTGTCTGGCTGTGGATGCGTTTTGCGGTTTTCATAACCTACGCACGTGCCAAAGGCAAGTTTATGAGTGTGTGCGTGTGTGTGTGTGTGTATTAATTGATGGTTGAGTATTTGCTATAGATAAGGAAAGGGATGTGTGTGTGTCTGTTTGTGAGTAGACAAACAGGAAGTGCGGCAAGTGGGCGTGGCATCTCTGTTGAATGTCAACTTAATTAGCTGGTGTGAAATTAATTGGATTTTTACGCATATTATGCTTGGTTCTCACTACCCCCTCCCCATTCCTTCGCACCACGCCAAAATAAAGCATTCTCCATCAACAGAGACAACTTTTGACTGCGGCAAGTGACGCCTTATTCAGTCAACAGAGAATATCATAATAATACAGTTGTTTTGAGCTCTCTTGAACCAAACTGAATTAATTGAGCATTTAGCCGGTTTTTGGTTAGTTTATCGATTTTATTTATCGCCCTTGTCAGTTAATGGACAGCAGAAGCAACGACTTTATCATCTACCGACCATTAACCGCTTGTGTTTCTCTTTTTTCTCGCTGCCCGCTCCCATTGCAGTTAATGTACTATGAATTATGATGCGGTTGGCATGTTACAACCACCACGACAACTATAAAACAATACCTGTAAATAACACACACACACACACACACTTCAACAGCTAGCGGGCACTTTGTGTGATGGCACTTTGGACATTACGGAAAGTTCCCTAATTCACCAGGCCGACAATCTACCCTAAAGCTGACGCCAGCAAAGTCCCCATTCAACTTTTGCTTTTTCGCTCTCTCTCTCTCTCTCTAGCTCTCTCTCTCTCTCTCTCTAACTCTGCCTAATTGAGATTAACTTTAGCCCACAACACGGTGACAACATGTTGAAATATCTTTGATAAGTAATTAGGATGTCCTTTTTTGGATACCCTAAATACATTTAATCAAAAAAATATGTAGACCATTTCATTTAGAAAAAATCACATGAATTATTTGAGTAGATTCGTTTTTATATTTTATTTATTTTTATTACGAACAGGAAATAAAACCAGAACTGATTAAAAGTCAAATGCGGAATCGCAACCGAAAGTTGACATCCTTTTATTTTTAGTAAAAAGTAAAACCAAAACTTTTCCTGTTTACAAATAAAGAATTAAATTAAACACAGCATCACATTATACCCCTGACGATAACCAAATTTACAGGGTATCCTCATACAGTTTATGTTGCGTCTTCTTTTCTTTCTTTTTTGTTTTTGTGTCCACGACAACAAGGCTTAGTTTGACATATGCACAGAAACACAGAAACAGGGAAAGAGCAACACGCAGCAGCAGGCTGACGTTGAAGCTGGCTATCTGTTCTGCTCAGCGGAGTGGGAGAGGGGGAGGGGGAGTGGAAGGGTGTTGAGTGTGTGGTGTGTGCGGTGTGTGGGGCGGCACGGGTGAGGCAGGACTCAGAGGAGCTGTTGGGTCACGCACAGCGCACAAATTTTTCATCGTTAACAACCATAAAGAAGGCACAAAACGAACGTGGCTGGCAAGGAGCAGAAGCAGCCGAAAGAAGGGCTGCGGGTAGAGGAAGAGGAATGCGATGGGAAAGGGAAAGGTAGCAAGGGGGTGAAAGGAGGAGAGCGAACAGACCACAGCTAATGCAAAAACAAATACAGCGACCAAACCAATTTGCACATTGCACAAACACACACAAACAGTGAGAGAGAGAGTGAGAAAGAGAGTGAGAGAGAGAGCGAGATGGTAAGATTTAGTGCAAGATACTAAGCCACAAATGGCAGCGGCTGCTAATAACAAAACATGCGACACCGAGAACCACAACAACAACAACAACAACAACCATAGCCGGTACAACACAAACAATAGCTAGGACAACAGCGATAGCCAGTACAGCAACCATAGTCAGTACAACAACACGTGTTACGCTTCGCTTTGTCGGCACAGAGTTCCCTTTGTTTGTGTGTGTGTGTGTGGGACGAGGTAAGAGGGGAACTTTTGTGGCTATTTGTCCCTTTTTGAAATTTGTAATCCAAAGTGCAGCAGTAGTTGCTGAATGATAAGAAAGGTGCTGGAAAGGCCGAATTGAATTCAACGTGTTTTTGTTTAAATATACTCCCAAAGAAGATTGTAGAGATGTGTGTAAAGTTTCCATAGCCATAATTTTGTGAAAAGTGATTCGATTTTCAAAAATAAATGATTTTTAGTCATGGATTGAACTTTGGTTGTTGAAAACGCGATTCCGACCTGAAATTCATATACAAATTATAGCTTGTCGAGAATTGTGTGTAAACTTTCGATAGCCATACCCCAGCGAACCTTTTGTTTTCTTTAATCTACCCAGAAAAACAAAAACTGTTGTATCAAAAATATGTTTGTTTTCTTTTTAATATTTTAAATTGAATAATATTTTTATTTATTATTTTTTTCAATTTGAACAGAACATTGTGAAATAGTTTGTTTAACTGAGTTTTGTACTGTTGTACTGAATTTTTAATATCGTTCCTAACCGCACACACACACATACACATACACACTCCCTCAATAACACACATGTGTTTACTGTGGCGTCAGCGTCATGTTAAAGTATATGTATGTGCCACCTAGCTAGAATCCGTCGTCACTACGTTCTCTCCCCTTCCTCCACATTTTCATCCCGTTTGGAATCCCTTTTGGCGCCGCATTAGGCAAGCAAGGAGGAAGAGAGGAGAGTGGGCTGGGGTGAAGAAGGGCGCCTAGGCGTAAATTATGACCTATTGAAACCTCAAACAAGTCGCACCACAAGAATAACAAAGGGGTACCACACACAGAGAGAGAGTATTACAACACCTACACGCCCCTGACTTATTTCGTCATTTGTTGTGCAACATACACATACTAACACACACACACACACACATACACACTCCTTTTTATTCATTCTGCATGGGTCTCGGGGCTCCATTCTGCCAGCAATTTTTACTTTATGACTTTATTTTGTCCTCGTTTTATGCATTTTTTATGCCTTCCCCGACACGTCGCGGTTTTTTCACTTTGTTTGGGCCAACAGACAAATCCACTGGCCCTCGATCCCAGAGCAAAAAAAAAATGGAAAAATGTCGTTGTTGTTGTTGTTGTTGTTTATGCTGTTCCTGTTTAGTTTTCCACTCTGTTCGTTTTTTTTTGTACTCTTTATGCATTATATAGTTGAAGCGACAATTATTGGTTGTTAGCAAGTTTCTTGTGCCCAAAACATAATGTGACACATGTGTGGGGCATGAGTTGCGCAAGGGATGCGACAGAAAATTGACTAACTGACTGGCTCACTAAATGATTTACTGACTGATTTACTGACTGATTGACTGGGTGACTGACCAACTGAAGAAGATTAACTGAAATATGATGTCTCTTTCAGTGAGCAATGGCTCATATCGCATCACACCAAAATAATCCCACCCATTACTGTATACTGATGACCTGATTGTACCAGGTTCTTTAGAAAAATACCTGATAAGAAACGTCATAATAACAGGTAAGAGTGCTCGAAATTTATAAATATATAAATAATATATATACTGTATGGTGTTATTCTTCTTGTTTGATATTTCGATCAAACTCTTCCTAAGAAAACTGTTTGGGTAACATTCTTTTGAGGACCAAGCAGACGAAAATCTTTGAAGAACTTGTACATAAATTTGACAAATTTAAGCACAGTTTGAGGATTTGGATGGCGATACTCATATAATAACATATAATAATGACAACAACTAAGACATGGCACTTGCAACGTTTGGATGACTTTTATCTATTGACTAAAGTGTTATTGCCACAAGAAGATAGCTGAGAAAATCTACTACAATTCTACTACAATTGATCCTGATTATCAATACACATATATATATATATAATACATTATATAGAACGCTTATCTATGGGTTTTTGGCATAAAGATTCTTATTTATAAACCATAAACCATTAAATATAATTGAAGGCCTACAATTACGACTCAAACTGCCAAAAAACATTAAGCCAAAGAAACTGTTAAAAAAAGAAATAAAAACAACTAGTTGGCCAATCTGATAAACATTCAAATAAACGGTAGAAATGGCCAAGGAAATTAAATATAAAAAAGAGAAGAAATTTAATGCAATTTAACTTGTAAAATGAAATTAATTTTCGGAGGCAGAGGGTGAGGGTGAGGTAGTTAGTGGCGTAGGTCGTAGGTCGTAGGTCGCAGGTCGTAGGGAATTTATAGGGAAAATGGACGAAAGAGAATACGAAATGAAGTACGAACTAAGCAAGAGGCGGCGAGGGGCGAGGGGGAGGGCGGCGAGGAGGAGGTTGCACAAAAAATCCCTCTGAATTATGTTTCATAATAAAAAAGTTATGACTGTAAAATTTTTTAATTGCGCATTTGGGAGTTTTCTTCTGCTTATTTATAAATATTTTTTTTTGAACTGCTCTGCCGTTTATTTAATTTTAAATTCGAGACATGTTTGCATTAGGAGCGGAGGGGGACCGAGGGGAGCAAACACTAAAACGACTTCATTGACATTTCTCGTACCAACAACTTTGTCAGCAAAGTTTTCTTTTTGTGTTTATTAATTTTTTTTTTTGGGATTTTTGGTTTTTGCGGTGCTCGCGAATGAAAACAAAAGTTGAACACATCCCACAACAAAAGCTACAATAAAGCAACACACAGCTGTTGTTAACGTCATTTGTTATTATTGCTGTTGCTTTTGTTTTGACTGGGCAAACATTGTCAGGCGGTTTTTCGCATTTTCCTTTTGCTTATGCGAAAAATGAGCGATTAATGGCCTTAAGGCAAATGTTTTCCCACCGACTTTTCATCAATGCGCTTGTGTGTGTGTGTGTTTGGGTTATGTTTGCTGTTGATGTTTCTGCCTGAATTGCGGAAATCGAATTTATTAGCACATTTTTGCGGTTCCGTTGAGCTTAAAGTTTAAACACATAAGTGGAAAAGATGGATTACGGTAAAAGAAAAACGAAAATGAAAAAGAAAAAGAAAAGATTAAACAAAGCCTGACACGAGTTGAATTCTTCACACAGAAATTGAACTCAATTTAGATTAAATCTATTTACACTCAATCTATACATCATTTCATTCATATATTTCAACTTGGATATTGGGCTATCAAATATTGCATTTATTCAGCTTAATCTCTTTTTTAATTTATTTATTTTTTTTTTAATACCTATAAACTATTTGTCTTAACATTGGCTATTCATTTAATGGCCAATAAGCAGTATATACTAAGAAAAAGTCCCAATTATTGTTATCCTCTGGCTAAGTGCGCAAAAGTGAGTAAAATAGAAAAACAGGCAACAGCAACATACTGAACTTTAAATACCCTTTCTCTACAAATTTGTCAACCAAAACGTTTGTTCAAAAAGTGAGGAGCATAACAAAAAGCTAAAGAAATGAGTGTTTTCATATATTTGTATAATTCATATTATTATTATTATTATTAATATTAGTATTATTAATATTATTAATATTATTATTATTATTATTGCTATTATTATTACTATTATAATTATTATTATTATTATTAATATTAGTATTATTAATAGTCATCCGATACAGTTAGCTCCTACACAGTGCAACACAAACTCAAAACACATGCTGAAAAGCAAAGCATTTGGAAAATGCTCGACTTAAAACATTTGCACTGAATTTATGACAAACTGAAAACTTTTTAGCTAATCTGCTGCGTTCTGCTCTTTGATCTGGCCAAGTAAATTTACAAATTAATTAAAAGAAAACGAGCGACACAAATAACAACAAAAACAGACTGGCAACAGAAAGAAAGAAAAAAATGAAGAAGAAAGAACAAAATTAAAATAAAAACCACTAAAGCAAAACCAAAACAACACACACACACACATCTATACAAAATGAAAACAAAATTAAGGCACTAAAAACAACAGCAGCAGGCAAATGTTTGCGAGTAGTTGAAAAGGCAATTTGCACAAGCAAGTCTGGCTAACCCCAACCAACACCCCAGCACTCCCCCTCTACCCACCAACTCTCAATACTACAACAACAACAATAAGGACTAACAGCAACAGCAGCAAGGACAACGCCGGCGGCAAATGTAAAAAAGTCAAAACTCGGGCACAGAAAGAAAGCGCGTAGAAACGCACACAAATAACAATAAAATAAATGTGGGGGCAGAGAGAGAGAGAGAAAGTGGAGAGTGTGGACTCTGCTCAGGTGGTTGGTTGGCTGAGGGGTGGTTGAGGGGTTGGTTGGTTTTTGACGGTTTCAGTGAGCACAGTAAATTATAAATTAACGCTGCAGGCGACACGAGGCCAACTCTGGGCAACTTTGCCAATGAGCTGACCACCCTACGAGCCTCCCCCCTCTCCCCTACCACTGTGTGGCCAACAAACATTGTGGTTTGTTTTTTTGTTGAGTTTGGCTCACGGCACTTTTTTATGCGTGCATTACGATACCCTCCATGCACCTGCCTCCCCTTGCCACTACGTTTGCTGATGTTCATTTCACGTGCAAAAAGAAAAGCAAGGCACGCGGCCAAAAGTGACCGCAACAAAAAAAAACAAGCGAAGAGTGGGCATAGGCGGGAATGGGGGATGAGGATCTAAGAAGCCGGCAACAAAAGTGGAATGGGGACTTTAGAAACAGGCGACAAAAGTGCAAGTTCAATTGAAATTAAGATGTGAGTTAAGCAGCGACATGGAGAGAGACAGAGAGAGGGAGAGATAGAGTGGGAGCCCAGCTTCGAAAAGATTCGTAATCTATACTTTGTAGACGGTGTTGCTTCGAATCCATACCACAAGCCGTATTACTTTTCCATCAGCACGGCCACTTACATGCTGCATTACATTGTAATGGATTACTAAACGATATATATTGTAATACAG
The DNA here is from genome assembly GCA_035041535.1 of Drosophila cognata. NCBI lineage: Eukaryota > Metazoa > Arthropoda > Insecta > Diptera > Drosophilidae > Drosophila > Drosophila cognata. The sequence continues at coordinate 1,907,279 of JAWNLC010000451.1, forward strand.
CTGCATTATACCCCTTAAACTTATTTACATATGTATATATATATTCAAAATATAGAAGTTTGCAATAAATACAATTTGATATCTTATTCTAGAAGATATAACAACTTTAAATATAAACAAAAATTCCATATGAAGCCTTAACATAAACATTATATACAATTTTCAAAATTTAATTAAAAACTTTGAACAAAAAAAAAAGAAAGAGTTTAGATCCCTTGAGCAGCTAAAAGTTTAACCTATTGTATACATTCAAACCACAAAATATGCCTTTACACATATTACATATTACAGAATAAAAATAAAAAAAGTCCCTTCACAAATCCTTTCCAGCAATCCATTAGAAAAAGCCAACTTGGCCAAGAACTTCAAAAGGTGTTCTTGCTTAGGGGATTAACTTACTCAATTAAGCACTGGCTGCATTTTAAGGGGGAATTTTTTTTTGGGATGGGGGGTGGCTTAAGGTGAGGGGTATATTCATAAACCGGAAACGGCTGCAAGTTTACTCAGAATATGATGAATATGCGGGAAACATGCGTCCAGGATATTCGGGGGTGTGGGTAGGGGATGTTGTGTGGGGCGTAACCGGCACGACATGCTGGAGTACACACACATAGCACCTCCCCCATCCATCTGCCACAAGGGGGTCAACTGGGACACGCGTGCACAATTAAAAATTTCATTGACTCGCAACATGGACACGGACGGACATTCTGTGGACCGTGGTCAGGGAGGGCGGGGGAGGCCTGGTCAAAGTTGGCATAAATTAATGTTAAAGTTTTGAGGCACATTTTCATAATTTAATCATAGAATTAATTATTTTCAACATATGCAAATTACTTTGATATTTAATCCTTGCTGTAATCCTTGGCAAATATCCCGTTGCTTCTTTTGCTCGGCTAATTTAATATTTTACACACAGACACACACACTACACACACACTCAGTTACACCTCCTTCGGCTTCTTCTTCTTCCATTCAATTTGAAGCAGCGAAAAACACAAACACATAAAAAGGACACGCGAAGCAGCTAAAATTATTTTGATTTTTTTTTTCGCTTGCGCTGCCTTTGTCCGTCAAAAACCGTTAGCCGGCTTTTAAATTCGTTTGTAACTTAATTGTTTTAACCGTTTTAGCGAGAAGTTCAGACGAAAAAAGGAAAGCAAAAGAGAAACGATCGACAAACTAACGGATCTTTTTGGCAGTCCGAATATATAATAAACGACGACGACGACAGTATAACGGTGACGACGAACGTACGCACGAACGGACGCGAATCGGTTTTCTCTAGTTGAAACGTAACGCCATCCGCTACGACAACCACTACGCTTCAGACACTCGGCAACACTGAGTTGGACAAGTTGCACACGACTGTTAACACAACACAGCATATGTAAACAAGCTGCTGCTGCTCTCCAGCATTGCTGAGTGTGGATTGTGTGAGAGCGTGAGACAGGAGAGGGAGAGAGCAAATGACTGCTAAAGAATTGCATTATGTTAAGCGACGGTTGCTGCCGAAGGATAACATTACTTAAAATAAAATTCTACTACTAAAAGCTCAACTAAGTTTACGTTTAAAATTAATATGCCTTGTTAGTAGCTGTGATCATAATAATAATTATAATAAAGCTTGAGCGATTAACTAATTGTGCGCCATTAATAATGCAATGTGAACGTACAACCTGCAAATGTCAATTTGCATAAATGTTTATTAATTTGATGTAGATTGAACTATTTTTTACATGGATTTAATTTGTGGCACTTGGCAATATGTCTTTGCGTTAACAGAATGACATAGTTATGGGAAATGGTCCTCATTTTAACAGCGCACTCTCTTTCCAGTTAACAGTCTGTTGGGCTCTCACCCGCTCTTCGTGTGGATCTTATGTGTCTGCCAATTCTAACAGTTGAAGTTTGAAAATAAATCTAATGAATAGAGCATAATAATTTTCGTAGTTAAATATTAATAAGCGAATATGTTATGCAGGTGTGGAGTTATTAAATTAATTGATTTAACATTAAACCAAAACATTGCCTTTTCAATTGAGTATTATTTCCTATAATTACTTTATTTCGGACTAATGCGTTCCACATTGCGCTTAAGAGTGCGATGCTCTTAATAGCAAACTGAAACATTCAAGAGACACAATTCGGACAAAATGCTATGCTAGAAAAGTTAACATAGCTTACATATTTTAACTGACCTACACAACAAAAATCACTCGAGCGCCGACTAACATTAACAGAATGCCGCAAAATATATTTTAATTGTTTAAACCTTTTTTCTGCTCTTAAAGCTACAATTGAAATTTCAAATACATAAAAAATACGAATTTATGTCTAAGAATCTTAGGTTTTCTAAAATTGAATTAATGTGCCAAACAATTAATTTAAATCAGTATTGTTTGAAATCAAATTATTTGTAATTACGATTGAAATACAGTAATTTTATTTTTATCCCACTGGGTATTTCCATTCATTGGAAATACTTTTTGTACCAAATACCAGGGCACCACAACGAAAAAGAAGAAGAGCGACGTTTGTTTTGATTTTAATCTGTTGAAGAAGAATAATAGCGATTAAATCAGAAAAATGCGCAACCGAAATTGAGATTGTTGTTGAATTTATTTTTCCTTTTTATATTATATTTTTTGCTTTATTTTTCAGTTCATTTAGTTGAATGCAATTTGAATACGAGCGAAGATAAACCATTAAATGCCTTTTAAAGTATCAGAATACAACAACAAAAACAACGAGAACGGGCAACAAAGGCTGGAAAAAAATAACAGCGATTTTAATACCAATTAGGATACTTTTTCAGGCTTAACTCTGGAATGGGAATGAAACGTCAAGTGCTCGTTGGCCAAGGGCGGATGGGTACCGAAGGGAAACAACAACAACAACAGCAACAACAAAAGTGCAGTGGCAGCCTAAAGAAATGGAACCTGTTCGTTTGCTGAAGCACACGCGTCTGAGAGTGAGAGAGAGAGCAACAACAACAACAAATAAATGTGCTGAGCATAAGAGGAAGAAGTGGAATACAAAATTAAGAACTAAACATGTAAAAACAACCAAATTGTAGCACGGCGAAGTCTAAATACCCTGTATAGTAGGATATTTATATATTAGATATTAGTGATATAGGAATATAATAATAATAACCGGTGAATTGGTTACAGTTACTTATAAGATCTTACCTATATAAATTTATTACACAATTCATTAGATAACTAAAATACTCTCTCTACCTCTCACTCCCTGCAGGGGTATAATAAAGCAAGCCAGTAGCAAGAAGAAGCAGGTCAAACGCACAAAGAGATGGAGTGAGGGAGACAGAGAGACGGGGGCAGCGCAGTGAAGATTAAAATCAGAATGACAGTAAACAGCAGTAGAAGAAGAAGCAGCAGCAGCAGCAGTAGAAATGAAGAACGAAAGAAAATAATGCAAATTCAGATGGATATCAAAAGTTGAAGTTGTGATAGGTAAGGGCCAAAGGTGGTCTGTGGGGGGCGGAAGGTGGCGGGGGGTTAGGGGTGTGCCGAGGCCGGACACACAAAGGACAAATGAATAGGCAAAATGTGGATAACGTTGGGCATGACGAGGAAGAAGAAGCAAAAGAAGATGACGACCATGAAGCATTCATCCAGCTCCGCCTCCCCCATCCCCCTCTGTAACCCACTAGGTCGTTGAACCATTTAGTGAGCAACTGACAAGAGGGCATAGATAGCCTTCCCTCCCCCTCCTTCTATATCTGCCATAATGGAAAGATGCAACTGCCAGAAAGGATAAACTTGTCAGTCATCATGGAAGTGACAAGTGGAAGGGGAGTTGTAGTGGGGTGTGGGGTTGTCTTCCAGTGGGCTGGCATTTTCATTCTAATCTACACTTCGAAAAAATAATCAACTTATATAATTACAAACTTTTCCATTTCCATTTTAATCTACACTCAAAAACAAATTTCGTCTTAAATATTTAGTTATAAATGTTAAGGAATACTTTCCACTCTAATCTACACTCAAGCAAAAATCGTACTTATTTAGTTATGAATGTAAGAGTTTTGCTCAATAATCGACAAATGTACGCAACCCTTTTTTCGCTCAGTGCTTGTCTTGCTTGGCTTTGCGCATTTAAGATTTATATAATACGTAAGCAGCTTGGCAAAAACGATCATTAAAACAAACAACTATTTTTAGCTTATGCCTCAATCGATGCAAGGGAAATAAAGGCAGATCAAAATTCGTAGCAGGATGGAGGGAGATACAGTCAGGGAGAGAGGGACAGAGAGAGAGAGAGAGAGACGAATACAAGCAGCTTAAAATGTTTTCATATTTTGTTTTTCCAGTCTCGTTGCTCGTTTTGTTTCTACATGCATCCTTTGGCTTATGGCTTCTTGTTGTTATCTCTCTCTCTCTCTCCCTCCACTCCCCCCTTCAGTTTCGTTTTCTGTTTGATTTGTATCACATACAAAGCGTCGGTAAAATATCAAAGCAAATGCCTCAAAATTAAATTGAAACTCAAATTTAAATGTTGCCTAAATAATATCCTTTTTGGCTACCTGGTTGAACTTTGTTGTTGTTGTGGTACCTGTTACACTTTGGCCTGGAAACTGGAAACTGACTGGAAAGTGGAACGGCGCTTCGATTTTATTGGCCTCATTAAGTGCACTTCCCTTTCAGGTATTCCCTTTTTCTTTGGTTTTCGTCTTGGAAACTCATTCAGTTTGGCATTTTCATTTTGTTTCCTTTTCTTTTATAATGTTTTATTTTTCTTTTTGTACCCTTACGAAACACGGTTCTGCTGGCACACATACGTAATTGCAGTAGCAGTGGTATAAATAGTAGTAAAGCCATAAATGGTAATTGTGTTGTAAATAGTAGTAGTGCTGTAAATGCTCCGTTAAAGCGCCATATTTATACTACTATTTTTACTTCTACTAGTGTAAATTATGTAAATTGTATATTACTACATTTATTCACTATTCGTACAACTACTACTACTATTATGACTACTTATTACTACTAATACTAATTTAACTACCATTTATACTCTTTTTTCTACTTATAACTTCTAATTCGAATGCTAATTTTACAACGATTCTTACAGCCAGTTTCTGTCTGATTTATTACAATTTGAATTTGCAAATGTTAACAGCAATTTAGTTTAATTTATTCAATTTAGTTTTATTATCAGCTGGCGTTGGAAACCAGTTTTGCCTGAGTGTGGAATAAATTAGGAATGTTCCAGGCGTATTTCATCATCAGCATCGCATCTGCCTCTCTCTCTCTCTCTCTTGCTGTCTATTCGCACTCACAAATTGCGCATCAATTTTGGTTGGCATTCAAACAAATTTTATATTTGTGCGCCTATTTCGCGATTAACGGTTCAAAGGCGGGCATAAAAGCACAAAGAAAACTGACGCTGTTTACCGTTTAATGAATTTGTATTTGAGAGCAGCGCCCAAAAACCCAACACACCCCACACCTCTAAACACCCCACACTTCGCCATTCGCTGCTCTCGCTCACCTTATGCTGGTCATAAAAAGGGTTCACAGACGATTTGCTCGAATTAATTGCGCTGCCATTAACGCAGCGACGACGGGGACGCCAGCAGACAGAAACGTCACTACCGAATATACCCCCTCCCCCTCCCTCAACAAGTATTTGCGTGTAATTTATTTTTGCCTTGGTTCGAAGCCGGAACGTAGAGCCAAAAAGGAAATTACAAAACATTTTTTCGCCTTCTTCTTCACTGTGCTTTAATTTTGGGATTTTGCTGCAATGCAATATTTGTTTATTTGATTTTGTTTAGGAAGGGTTGCGTGAGGGGAGGGGGGGGGGGGGGTGTTGGGTCAGCAAACAGGAAATGCAAATTGAATTTGGGAATTTTTGCAATCGAGAATCAGCACACGGCAACAGGTTTTCGGCTAATTAAATACTTTTGTTTTTTCTTTTTATTTTGAGCAAAACTTGTTGATTTTTGGTTAACTAAACATTTACCCCATAGAAGCATTTTGAATGGGCTTAATGAAGAAAGTTGATTGGATTGATTTGAGCAGAGTTTCGCTTAAATTGAAAATCAGATAGTATTTTTCTGATTATTCAAAAACAAACATTTTATTTATTTATTTATTTATTTTTGCCTTGACTGGTTTTCAGCCTCTTCAATAATTCTTCATTAGACAAGCAACCTTACAAATTGATCAGATATCGGTGAGCAGCATCAGATAAATTTGTTAATCACTAGAAGAACAAATTTTTATATTTGATTTCATAATCAGTTTTTTAGCAGCTAAAACATACATTTAGTCTAAACGCAGATACATATCGAAGGCCATTAAATTAGATACTTTGTTGTGGGTGCTCTTCAAGTTTCAAATTCAAATCCGTTTTTAAAAGCAAACCAAATCGGAAATGAACCAAGAAATAAAACTAATTAACTTGTTATTTGAGTATCGATTCCAACTATTATCAAACGCTTTGAAAATGTTGCTTTTGTTTTTTGGGCTAAGCGTCAGCGTTTTTGTAGCTGTAAGTATACAGCTATAGGTAGCCACATTTAATGACCATCATCAAGATTACGCCCCCCCCCCTCTCCCCCGGCCTTACCCCATAATTATCTACTACATCATATTCAAATTCTCGCCCCAAAACAATAAATGCTGAGAATGCAATTAAAGATGCGTAGAAACAACTCGCGCGAAGAGTTCACTCAACTATCCAAACTATCCAAACTATTCAGAGTCACGGATTTGATTTCTTAATTCTCCAATCGCCTCGATTACCTAACATCCCGACGAAAGGCTGCGACGGTTGTGTGGAGCACACTGAGAAAAAAAATTTAAAAATATACGAAAAACTAGCACTTTTTGGCTGCATATTTTTAATATAGAAATTCGAGTCCGAATTTTATTTTATATTATTTTATATATTATTTTCGACAACAAACAGTTTATTCACAAATTTGTAGCTATAATATTTTGCACAGTGTAAGATCAGTGCGTGCGACAATCGGCAGAGTCCTAACCTAAGACACCAAATGCACAGCAAGAAAAACGATAGAAACAAAGAGTGAGATGGAGAGAGCTAGTGTGAGAGAGAGGGGAAGAGAGAGATGCTAGCGCTGCCACTGCCCCCAACCGGCAAGAGCCGATTAGTTGGGGGTGTGGGGGAGAGAGGTGAGACGGGACTTCATCTCACACAATCCAGTTAATCCCGTGCAAGGCAGCTGCAGCTCATAAAAAACACACACTCAAAACAACAACAACAACGATGAAAGAAACCCTTTTTGGAGTGACCGAAACAAAGCCCAACGATTTTTCCAGTTTCTCAATTCGCTGTCCCTCTCTCTGCCGCTCTCTTTGGAATTTTTATTGTATCCGCATCTTTATGGGCGTTTATTAATTACCCATCGAAGAAGCCATTGATTTCTGAGAGCAGTTCAACTGAACTGAATCGTATTCCTCTGCCCTTGGCGGCAGCGCTTTTATCAAGTTGAGAGGCGATTCTCTACCTAAAACCAAACCACCGACCTGATGACAAATCCAAGGCGTTGAATTAATTTGTGTCCAGGCCGAATACATTTATGGGAGACTTTGCGATAAAGCGTTTAGTTGAAGTCGTCTCCCAGCGATAAAGCGTTGAAGCTGCGCCTTTTGCCTTTATTGATGGCCGGCTGTCGGCCAAAAGACCAAAATACAGATAAGGTGTGCTCCAAACAAAAAACAAGAAGAAGAAAAAGACAATGAAAAATAAAATAACACAGCGACGCTCAAATCTGAGAAAATGCAATCGTCGTGTTGTGCGATAAGCTTCTGTTGCAGCTTCCTTCCCCTTGCCAACCCCGCCCCGCCCTGCCCCCTCTGTTCACACAATTGTAAAAGCATTAACAATGCCCTGCTTGGCCGTAATGAGCTGGAGCTGAAGTCGGAGCTGGAGCTGAAGTTGGAGCTGGAGCTAAAGCTGAAGCTGAAGCTGTCTTCAACATCGCCTTAAACCGGCGGAGAAGGTGTGAATATGTGAGAAATGCCACAGCGATAAGAAGACGAAACTCTGAAAATTTTAATTAAGCTGGCGGTGGAGCAGCTTTTAAGGTTTATAAGGATTGCACGTCAACTAATTGAATCAGTCCACACACAAAGGGAGGGAGGGAGAAAAGGAGGCAGACATGCCCACAGTCAGGCAACGAATCTATAGCGCTCTTAAGCAGATAATGATACGACAAGGCAAGGCAAGTATACCCTGTACGAAGCGTAGAGAAGGGTATTTTGGCAGAAACAGCAGTCTTGAGAAAACAAAGGCAAACACTACAAGCAATCTTTGGGAGTATAATTTTAACGTGGATATCAAGTCAGAAATTGGGATTTCACCATTGTATCTATTATTCATCTAGAGGTAAAAATATCATTAAAAAGTTTTTTAAAATCGGTTTAGATTTGACAAAGTTTTGGCAATGGAAAGCGTTGGCCCATCCCCAAAGCACTTTTTTGGGATAGAATTTGAACATGGAAGGGCAGTTAGAATCGACTTTAAACACAGTATTAATCTAGAGGTCAAACAATAATTAAAAAGCCAACGTTTTTGCAAATGGATTCAGATTTTAATTTTCGAACCATTCTCATTTGGATTTGCTTCTGAATATTTCGTGAGCAGCTGCCTTCTTTGCCACTTCAAGAGTCGACACTTAAAAAGCGGTTTATTTAATTATTATTATTAATAATATTTGCATTCTTTGAGGCAAATGTAATTAATGAAAATCCTTGCGTTTGAATTGGTCGAGATCGTAGAAGGATGTCATCACGATGCGTCCGCTGAAGCGTCTGCCACTCAACGCTTTCAAGGCCTTCTTGCATTCATCGGTGGTGTCGAAGCGAACGTAGACCTTGCCACAGCCGGGCTGGGGGGACTTCCTAAAGGGACGCGGTATCTTGATGCTCTTGACGTTGCCAAATTTGGCGCACTCCTCCTTGATGTCCTTGCGTATATCCTCGTACTCAGCATCGTCCAGCAGTTCATCGGCCGTCACCATGTTGAGCAAACAGAGCACCTCGGTTGACTTGCCCACTTTCATGTCAGTAGGAAATCCTGGCACTTGCAACACGGGCACCTGGTACGCAGCCTGATTGCGCACACCGGCCAGAGAAAGTTGCACGACCAGCTTGCGTTCGCCCAGCAGCATGCCGTTGAGGCCGGCGATGGCTTGTTCCGTTACCGAGGCATCCATGTACTCGCAGAAGGCGTAGCCCTTGCCTTCACCCAGCTCATCCTTGACCATGTTGAAGCCACGCAGATGGCCAAAGGTCATCAGCAGCTCCTTGACCTGCTCATCATTCAGACAGGTGGGCAAACCACCAATATATAACTTATAAGGTGAATCCGGCACCACAGTGGCAATCGCAGCATTCGATTGCACCACTGCACCAGATATATCCCGAGTGCCACTCGCACTGCTCCCAGTGGTGCCGAATGCATGATAGTCATGTGGACGTCGTATCTTCAACGATTGGCCGCGATAATTGATGCCATCAAAGGAGATGGCCAACGTTGTCTCATCCATTGAGCGCAGCTCGAGAAATGCAAAATTCTTCTCCAGATTCGTTTGGCAGGTGAGCACAGCGTTGCCATCGTTCTCCACTCCGCCACACATGCGCTGGATCTGCACATTGAAGAAGGCCCTCATATCCTCGTCGGTGGTGTTGAAGGGTATGTTGCCAACATACAAGCGACGCGCCTGTCGCGTCACAGTCGCTATCGACGCCGACTCGCCCGTGGGCAATGCATTGGGCAGAATCCTCAGGGCAATCTGACCGCTGGCCTGCATCGACTTGTATTCGAGGGGCGACAGGTGCTCGTAGCCCAGCGGTGCCACATCCCAGGCGCTGTTGGTGCGGCGGCATGTTCTTGGCTTGTTCACCTGCCACGTTATTCTCTGGCCGCGTTCATCCGCCTGGCAGCGGTAATATGCCGAACGATATTTGGATTCGGCATGCGAACGGGATCCGGATCGGAAACGAGCTGCAGAATTAGCACGATTTTTATTGTCGCGATTGCGCGATTGAAACTTATTTTCACGGCCCATTTTCGAGATTTTTTTATTTGCAAAAATAAATAATGAAAATGCTGTAAAATCGAAGCTGATTCGTATTGCAAACACCTTCGACTGACAGTTTTCAAAGGCACAGGCAACTCTGTTTAATTCGAGCAAGTCAGGGTTGCATTTTCACAGACAACTAATGATGATAAAATAAAATTGGATTTATTTGATATACTGTGTCTGACAGCTCAAGTCGACCAGTGTCAAAGAAAAAATGTATTTGCCTGCCATAAGCTAATTATTAATTATTTTTCAAAAATTCCAAAGAGCTATGGACCCCAATAAACAGACGTTTCCCCACCTTATGTAAAAAAGTACCACACTTTTTGTATACAGCTTATTTGGACCGGGTACATTATGGACACCTGGGAGCCATAGAACCCGGATTTTTTACCTAAAGTTGAGTATTTTCGGTATAAATAGATCAATCCTTCGTAGTCAGTTTAGTAATGTCCTGCATCCCGGGTGCAATAAGCCAACAAGGACTATGGACAAACGGACTACCATTGAACAACGGAAACTCATCCTGGAACACCACAAAAACGGATATTCACATCGCCAAATAGCTGAAATGGTCAATCTGAGCAACTCAACCATGTATAACATCATTCGGCGCTTCGTCGACGCAAATCGGATTGAGGGCAAGGGCAGAATGGCACCAAACCAGATTTTCACAGAAGAGGAGGAGCGGAGGATCATCAGGAAAATAAGGGAAGGAAGAGAAGGGAGGATATAAAAATATATCTCGAGCATAGATTTAATAATTGCACTTTGCCCAATAGAACATATATAAGAATCAGCATAAATAACAAGTGTAGCAAATATATATATAACGATTCACGCGAATTCAACTTGAGGTCAATCCTAAATATAACTATATAGAGATGATCTCAATGTCAAAAATACATGATAAGAAACCATGCTAAATAGCTTTGTTTATTAGCCAGAAAGCGCCCTTATCATTAAAGAATATGTATATATATGTATATATATATATATATATATATATAATATGTAATATGTGGAAGTAAACAGATTAGTGATTTCCAAGAATATTCTATAGTATAGTACCCAGAAGCAGAGTGTAAGCTGCCTATAAATTGGACAGCGAGCGGCTCAGCTTCTTCAGTCTTGATTGATCTGTGATCATTTAAAATACTTATTATCATCTTATATAATAATATATATATTATTCAGAACAGAATGTTTCAATTTATTTGCACTGTGTTCGTCTTATACGTATGTGTGCTTAAGAGTGCAGTGGAGTGTGCTCCTGAAGATGACAAACTGCGGAATGTATCCATTTCCATCTCCAACAAAGCTGATCAATTGCAGCTTGAGGAAATTAGGTTTGTATTGGAAATTTGACTTGTATTTCGAAAACATTTGAAAGATTCTTATCACCATATTCACAGGCTAGAACAGAAGCGTCAGAGAGAAGTGCTGGATGTTGTGATGAGTAAACTCAGTCAGTTGAATGAGAAATTCGATAATGTGATAAGTTTGGAGAACTCAGAACAAGATCTTCCTAACGGTGAATTTAAAGGATCGACATCAGAAAAGAGCGATTTGCTGAATGATGTGATGAGTAAGCTCAATGAGTTGAATGAGAAGTTCAGTAACTTGAATGAGAAAGTCGATAAAGTGATAAGTTTGGAGAGCTCAGTACAAGATCTTCAGAATGATTTGCTGAATAAGCTTAAGGGTGAATTTAATCGGTCGACAAATGATGTGATGAGTAAGCTCAATGAGTCGAATGAGAAGTTCAGTAACTTGAATGAGAAAGTCGACAAAGTGATAAGTTTGGAGAGCTCAGTACAAGATCTTCAGAATGATCTGCTGAATAAGCTTAAGGGTGAATTTAATCGGTCGACAAATGATGTGATGAGTAAGCTCAATGAGTCGGATGAGAAGTTCAGTACTTTTATAAGCCTGATGCGAACTCGGTATCCAAGTAGTTGTGCAGAGGCTGCAGCTCTGAGTCATCGCAGTGGCGTATATCAGATCACCGTGCCCAGCTTTAGTCAGTTTCCGTTCTTCGTTAGTTGCGATGAGGACACACACGGCGGGGGTTGGACAACTGTGCTGAGGCGTCAAGATGGAAGTGTGGACTTCAATCTGCTGTGGGAGGACTATAAGAATGGCTTTGGCAATTTAACTGGCGAGTTCTTCATTGGTCTCGACAAACTTCATTTCATGACCAAAGCTGTTGATCAAGAATTATTAATAACAATGGAGGACTTTAAAGGAGAACATAGGTTTGCAAAGTTTGATCGATTTGCAATCGACAGCGAAAAGGAAAAGTACAAACTCAGCACATTGGGAAAATACTCTGGAGATGCAGGCGATTCCTTGGGAAATCATTTGGGTCACAAGTTCAGCACACGAGATAATGACAACGATATATCGCAAAACGGCAACTGTGCTGAAGACCATAAGGGCGCTTGGTGGTATACAATCTGTTTTAACAGGTAATATTTACATACTGTTTTTATTAGTGACCGATTGTATCTTAACATGTGTTTATATTTCACAGCCATCTGATGGGAGTGTATAATGGCAACGAAAAGAAAGCCATTCATTGGAATTCCTTTACGGGTGCCAAAGCCTCACTAAAACGTGTCCAGATGATGATAAGGCCTTCTTATATTTTACAGGGCAGAATTTTATAAAATAAATTTATAGATGACGGGAATTAAATACTATTCTAGCGAATAGTTGTTATTTAGACCAGCTGCGTACTCTTCTTGGTTATTGTTGCTGCCTGAGTCTATATGGTAATCATAGAAATGATCTCCTTTAATTGTCTGCTTAATGTCCTAAAAGGATAACAGATGATTGGCTTTCGATTGCAGCTTTGTTTGAATACATTCATGACACAATAAAAATAAATAAGGCATTTGGACACGCGTTTAATATATACGGTGTCTGACAGCTCAAGTGGACCAGTGTCAAAGAAAAAAATGTATTTGCCTGCCATAAGCTAATTATTAATTATTTTTCAAAAATTCCAAAAACCTATGGACCCTAATAAACTGAGGTTTCCCCACCTGCTAGGTAGGATTATGTAATTAAGTACCCAATTTTTGTATACAGCTTATTTGGACCGGGTACATTATGGACACCTGGGAGCCATAGAACCCGGATTTTGTACCTAAAGTTGAGTATTTTCGGTATAAATAGATCAATCCTTCGTAGTCAGTTTAGTAATATCCTGCATCCCGGGTGCAATAAGCCAACAAGGACTATGGACAAACGGACTACCATTGAACAACGGAAACTCATCCTGGAACACCACAAGAACGGATATTCACATCGCCAAATAGCTGAAATGGTCAATCCGAGCAACTCAATCATGTATAACATCATTCGGCGCTTCGTCGACGCAAATCGGATTGAGGGCAAGGGCAGAATGGCACCAAACCAGATTTTCACAGAAGAGGAGGAGCGGAGGATCATCAGGAAAATAAGGGAAGGAAGAGAAGGGAGGATATAAAAATATATCTCGAGCATAGATTTAATAATTGCGCTTTGCCCCAATAGAACAAATAAAAGAATCAGCATAAATAACAAGTGTAGCAAATATATATATAACGATTCACGCGAATTCAACTTGACGTCAATCCCAAATATAACTATATAGAGATGATCTCAATGTCAAAAATACATGATAAGAAACCATGCTAAATGGCTTTGTTTATTAGCCAGAAAGCGCCCTTATCATTAAAGAATATGTATATATATGTATATATATATATATATATATATATATTTAATGTGTGCGAGTAAACAGATTAGTGATTTCCAAAAATATTATATACTATAGTACCCGGAAGCAGAGTGTAAGCTGCCTATTAATTGGGCAGCGAGTGGCTCAGCTTCTTTAGTCTTGTGTGAGCTGTGCTCATTTAAAATACTTATTATCATCTTATATAATAATATATATATTATTCAGAACAGAATGTGGTTTCAATTTATTTGCACTGTGTTCGTATTATACGTATGTGTGCTTAAGAGTGCAGTGGAGTGTGCTCCTGAAGATGACGAAGTGTGCAATTTAAACATTACCACTTCCAACGAAGCTGAGCAATTGCAGCTCGAAGAAATTAAGTTTGTATTTGAAATTCTACTTGTATTTCGAAAACATTTGAAAGATTCTTATCATCATATTCACAGGCAAGAACTGAATCGTCAGGGAGAAGTGCAGGATGTTATATTGAGCAAACTCAGTCAGTTGAATGAGAAATTCGATAATGTGATAAGTTTGGAGAACTCAGAACAAGATCTTCAGAATGATTTGCTGAATAAGCTTAAGGGTGAATTTAATCGGTCGACAAATGATGTGATGAGTAAGCTCAATGAGTCGAATGAGAAGTTCAGTAACTTGAATGAGAAAGTCGATAAAGTGATAAGTTTGGAGAGCTCAGTACAAGATCTTCAGAATGATTTGCTGAATAAGCTTAAGGGTGAATTTAATCGGTCGACAAATGATGTGATGAGTAAGCTCAATGAGTCGAATGAGAAGTTCAGTAACTTGAATGAGAAAGTCGATAAAGTGATAAGTTTGGAGAGCTCAGTACAAGATCTTCAGAATGATTTGCTGAATAAGCTTAAGGGTGAATTTAATCGGTCGACAAATGATGTGATGAGTAAGCTCAATGAGTTGAATGAGAAGTTCAGTACTTTTACAAGCCTGATGCGAACTCGGTATCCAAGTAGTTGTGCAGAGGCTGCAGCTCTGAGTCATCGCAGTGGGGTATATCAGATCACCGTGCCCAGCTTTAGTCAGTCTCCGTTTAACGTTAGTTGTGATGAGGACACACAGGGCGGGGGTTGGACAACTGTGCTGAGGCGTCAAGATGGAAGTGTGGACTTCAATCGCTTATGGGAGGACTATAAGAATGGCTTTGGCAATTTAACTGGCGAGTTCTTCATTGGTCTCGACAAACTTCACTTCATCACCAAAGCTGTAAATCAAGAATTACTAATTACAATGGAGGACTTTAAAGGACGACATAGGTTTGCAAAGTTTGATCGATTTGCAATCGAAAGCGAAAAGGAAAAGTACAAACTCAGCACATTGGGAAAATACTCTGGAAATGCAGGCGATTCCTTGAGAAATCATTTGGGTCACAAGTTCAGCACACGAGATAATGACAACGATATATCGCAAAACGGCAACTGTGCTAAAGACCATAAGGGCGCTTGGTGGTATAAAATCTGTTTTAACAGGTAATATTTACATTCTGTTTTTATTAGTGACCGATTGTATCTTAACATGTGTTTATATTTCACAGCCATCTGATGGGAGTGTATAATGGCAACGGAGATAAAGGCATTCATTGGAATTCCTTTACGAGTGGCAAACCCTCACTAAAACGTGTCCAGATGATGATAAGGCCGAGAAGGGATTGAAATAGATGCTGAGTACATTTGCAAAGCTTTGGTTTCCCTTAATCTGAGTGAATGAATTAAAAATATGTGTTTTATACAATGTAAAATTAAAATGTTTCCGACTATTCTAAATCGAACTATATTTAAACCTATTATTTCTTATATTTTCCTGAGCAGAATTTTATAAAATAAATTGATAGATGACGGGAATTATGTTCTAGCGAATAGTTGTTATTTAGACCAGCTGCGTCCTCTTCTTGGTTATTGTTGCTGCCTGAGTCTATATGGTAATCAGAGAAATGATCTCCTTTAATTGTCTGCTTAATGTCTTAAAAGGATAACAGATGATTGGCTTTCGATTGCAGCTTTGTTTGAATAGATTCATGACTATGTAAAAATAAATAAGAAATTAATATAATAAATAAAAAAAAGCTGTATTATTGAAAATCTTTAATATTAGTAAAAACTATTTTAAAATTTTTTTTAAATAAATAAATTTGAGCATTGCCTTTGCATATTTGGATTGGATCAGTTGATCCAAAAGGGAACAACTGCAAACGGTTTCCTTAGCCACCCATCTCATGTTTCATTTGGCCATTCATTGATTATCAATTGCTGTCACATAGAAAAGTTGCCCTCCAGTCGAAAGCAAAACGACAACGCATTCAGGCAGGAAGGCAGGCCGGCAGCCAGCTCGTTAAAAGTGCCATTGGGCTAGCCGGATTTAGCGGGTTCAAGCTGAATGCGTCACCCGATGCCGCCTAATGAGTCCAATTCCCTGCGAATAATAACAGCAGTGACAAAGGTGTGTCCATTGTCCCGATGTCCAGTGTAATTTTTGGGCTCAAGCGGGCGATATGATCTCGCTCAAAACTGACACGGCAGACGGGACAGAAATGTTTTTTTTTGGCTAATTGAGGGACGCTCACTGGGACCTCAACGCGTGTGGTGATGGTGGCCAGTGTCTGCCTGACTCTGTCTGCATTTTGTATCTGTGTCGGGCCTAAACAAAAGATTAGCAGCACTTTTTGCTAGCGCACTGAAAACGACACGAACTGGAAACAAGGAATATCCGCATGGATCTACAGCACACAGACCACAGACCTGGGCCCAGAGTGACGAGGTAGTCGAGTGGCCGGCATGTGGACACGCGTTTAATGGCAAGCAAACAGCGCAGGCAGCGCAAGCAGCGTTGCATGCGCTTCACTCTACGCATTCAGGGGCAAACAAAAACAATTGTCAACAGACGTGGAAACGTGACCAACGAATTTTACGCACAATTTCACTTTATGCGGCAGCAGCGGAACAAAAGCAAGCGGACAACACTCTGCAACCTGGAAAGCCATTCAATGAGCCCTCTATGTGTGTATGTGTGTCTGCACATTCGTGCCACATTTATTGTTTAGTGATGCCACCTACATTCCCCTTGCCTGCCCTTGCCATATGCTGACCAGCCAACAGTCGAGTCGCAGAGTTGGCAGAAATCCAATTAGGCGTCGCATGTG
This sequence comes from Drosophila cognata, assembly GCA_035041535.1. Classification (NCBI taxonomy): domain Eukaryota; kingdom Metazoa; phylum Arthropoda; class Insecta; order Diptera; family Drosophilidae; genus Drosophila; species Drosophila cognata. Next base: position 1,924,265 of record JAWNLC010000451.1, read on the forward strand.
CCGCGTTTGGCGCTTCACAAATCATCGCTTTTTCTATTGCATACAAATCTATATACATAGAGATGTATATATATACATATATGTAAATACTGCTTCCTTTCACTTGGCCACAATGCCTCAATTGTCCATAACTCCGATACACACATGAATCATACGCACTCCAAGTTGATTTATTCCACATTTGCATTCCAAAGGCAAAAAACATGATTGTCCCTGAAAATTATATGTGCATAAACATATAAAAATATATGTCGAGCATAGATTTAATAATTGCACTTTGCCAAATAGAGCAAATATAAGAATCAGCATAAAAAACAAGTGTAGGAAATATATATATAACGATTCACGCGAATTCAACTTGAGGTCAATCCCAAATATAACTATATAGAGATGATCTCAATGTCAAAAATACATGATAAGAAACCATGCTAAATGGCTTTGTTTGTTAGACAGAAAGTGCGATTATTATTAAAGAATATGTATATATATGTATATATATATATATATTTAATGTGTGCGAGTAAACAGATTTGTGATTTCCAAAAATATTATATACTATAGTACCCGGAAGCAGAGTGTAAGCTGCCTATAAATTGGGCAGCGAGTGGCTCAGCCTCTTCAGTCTTGTGTGAGCTGTGCTCATTTAAAATACTTATTATCATCTTATATAATAATATATATATTATTCAGAACAGAATGATGTTTAAATTTATTTGCACTGTGTTCGTATTATACGTATGTGTGCTTAAGAGTGCAGTGGAGTGTGCTCCTGAAAATGACAAACTGCGGAATGTATCCATTTCCATCTCCAACAAAGCTGAGCAATTGCAGCTCGAAGAAATTAGGTTTGTATTGGAAATTCTACTTGTATTTCGAAAACATTTGAAAGATTCTTATCACCATATTCACAGGCTAGAACAGAATCGTCAGAGAGAAGTGCTGGATGTTGTGATGAGTAAACTCAGTCAGTTGAATGAGAAATTCGATAATGTGATAACTTTGGAGAGCGATTCCGAATTAAGCAGTGTTGAACAAGATAATCAGAACGAGTTGCTAAATAAGCTTAAGGGTGAATTTAATCGGTCGACAACAGAACAGAGCTATTTGCTGAATGATGTGATGAGTAAGCTCAATGAATTGAATGAGAAGTTCAGTAACTTGAATGAGAAAGTCGACAAAGTGATAAGTTTGGAGAGCTCAGTACAAGATCTTCAGAATGATTTGCTGAATAAGCTTAAGGGTGAATTTAATCGGTCGACAAATGATGTGATGAGTAAGCTCAATGAGTCGAATGAGAAGTTCAGTAACTTTACAAGCTTGAAGCCAACTCAGTATCCAAGTAGTTGTGCAGAGGCTGCAGCTCGGAGTCATCGCAGTGGGGTATATCAGATCACCGTGCCCAGCTTTAGTCAGTCTCCGTTTAACGTTAGTTGTGATGAGGACACACAGGGCGGGGGTTGGACAACTGTGCTGAGGCGTCAAGATGGAAGTGTGGACTTCAATCGCTTATGGGAGGACTATAAGAATGGCTTTGGCAATTTAACTGGCGAGTTCTTCATTGGTCTCGACAAACTTCACTTCATCACCAAATCTGTAAATCAAGAATTACTAATAACAATGGAGGACTGTAAAGGAGAACATAGGTTTGCAAAGTATGATCAATTTGCAATCGAAAGCGAAAAGGAAGCATACAAACTGAGCACATTGGGAAAATACTCTGGAAATGCAGGCGATTCCTTGACATATCATTTGGGTCAAAAGTTCAGCTCACAAGATAATGACAACGATGGAAAGCAAAATGACAACTGTGCTAAATACTTTTCGGCCGCTTGGTGGTATAGAAGCTGCTATTTCAGGTAATATTTACATTCTGTCTTTATTAGTGACCGATTGTATCTTAACATGTGTTTATATTTCACAGCAATCTGATGGGAAGGTATAATGGCAACGGAGATAAAGGCATTCATTGGAATGCCTTTACGTTTGACAAAGCCTCACTAAAACGTGTCCAGATGATGATAAGGCCGAGAAGGGATTGAAATAGATGCTGAGTACATTTGCAAAGCTTTGGTTTCCCTTAATCTGAGTGAATGAATTAAAAATGTGTTTTATACAATGTAAAATTAAAATGTTTCCGACTATTCTAAATCAAACTATATTTAAACCTATTATTTCTTATATTTTCCTGAGCAGAATTTTATAAAATAAATTGATAGATGACGGGAATTATGTTCTAGCGAATAGTTGTTATTTAGACCAGCTGCGTCCTCTTCTTGGTTATTGTTGCTGCCTGAGTCTATATGGTAATCAGAGAAATTATCTCCTTTAATTGTCTGCTTAATGTCTTAAAAGGATAACAGATGATTGGCTTTCGATTTCAGCTTTGTTTGAATAGATTCATGACACAATAAAAATAAATAAGGCATTTGGACACGCGTTTAATATATACGGTGTCTGACAGCTCAAGTGGACCAGTGTCAAAGAAAAAAATGTATTTGCCTGCCATAAGCTAATTATTAATTATTTTTCAAAAATTCCAAAGACCTATGGACCCTAATAAACTGAGGTTTCCCCACCTGCTAGGTAGGATTATGTAATTAAGTACCCAATTTTTGTATACAGCTTATTTGGACCGGGTACATTATGGACACCTGGGAGCCATAGAACCCGGATTTTGTACCTAAAGTTGAGTATTTTCGGTATAAATAGATCAATCCTTCGTAGTCAGTTTAGTAATATCCTGCATCCCGGGTGCAATAAGCCAACAAGGACTATGGACAAACGGACTACCATTGAACAACGGAAACTCATCCTGGAACACCACAAAAACGGATATTCACATCGCCAAATAGCTGAAATGGTCAATCTGAGCAACTCAATCATGTATAACATCATTCGGCGCTTCGTCGACGCAAATCGGATTGAGGGCAAGGGAAAATCCCAAGCTATCGACTCCAAAAATGACTCAACAGGTGCAGGATGAAATTTGGAAAAGTGCTGTGTGGAAACTCAATGCCCGAGTACCACGGAAAAAGTCCTTTACAAGCGCATCAAATAAAGGGACTAAGATGATGGTCGCTAAAACCCACTTGGACAAGGATCTGGAGTTCTGGAACACAGTCATATTTGCATATGAGTCCAAGTTCATAATTTTTGGCTCGGACGGAAGGAATTATGTGTGGCTAGAATCCAATACTGTGCTGATTCCGAAACACATATGGCAGGCAATTACTTTTTTTCTTTGACTCTGGTTCAATTAAGCTGTGAGACACTGTAAGTCCCAGTTTATTCGAGTCTTTATTTAGTGGATACTTGCTCGATAAAGAGAAGAGCGGTTTTTTGCAATTACAGCTCGAAATGAGCTTTGTTTGTTTTTCAAAATTACTTGAGAAATTCTTATAACCATGTACACAGATTAGAACTGAAATAAATATCCCTTATAGATATTATTCCAGATATTATTCCTGCTGCCCAATACACACTTTCATTATACAATTTTGGTCCATTTTCAATAAGTACAGGATTTGCAAAAAATTCATAATATCTTGCTCATTTTTTAAAGATAAATTATTATAACATATTCCTCTACAATCTACTCTCTCACACCCTCTCTCTCTCTCTCTCTCTCTCTCTCTCTTTGTTTCTCTGTTTAGCTTTAATTTACATATGCTTCATCACATCAAAAATATATTTGTTGAAATGATAGTTTCGAACGCTTTACCAATCTGCTGAAAGCCGCAATTAAGTAATTTATCATTCATCATTTATCGAGAATTTAAGCTTTCGCTAAAAATTGACTGGAAATAATATTGGACAGCAGTTGAAAGAAAAATAAAAATATAAATATAAATATCAATAATTAAATCGGGCTGCGGGTGCAAACATGATAATTTCATGCGAATTGACAGCAACTTAATAATCATCCGTTAATATTGCTAATCAATTATAATTAATTGGCAGTGAGGCCCGCAGCTAATAGAGAATATAAATATATACACATATATGTATATATTTATGTATGCATATTATCCGATTCGATGGAGCTGCGTGAGCCACAAAATTGGAGTCTCATTTGGGGAACGACATGTGTGGTCGATTCATGATAGAAGCGGCATAGAAGCTGCAGGCACCCAAGAAACATTCCACAGAAACGACTTAATTTTGAAGGCCATAAAAAATGAAAAAAAAAAACCAACAACAACAGTTGAGGCTCAATTAATTCACAAAAAAAAGACGACACAATCACAAATGTCAACTGACACGACATGGTGGGCAGGGTGACAGTGCTCTGGAGCGGCATAGGAAGAAGTCCCTCCACTCGATGGATCCTCCTACACGCGAGAACAACAAAAAAAAGGGCATTTAATCGAAAAAATCAAACTGTGTGATAATTAATGTCCACAGAAAGAGTTGGGATCCCCCTGGTGAATTTTTTGTTCTCCTCTGTTCGTGTGCGTTCCCAAAAAGGGTTCGGTTCGGTTTGGTTCGGTCTCACCTAATGCGATTGCTGGATAGACAAGGATAATGGTCGTGCTGGCAACCGTTTAATGGGCATTTGATGATCAGACGCCGATCGCACAGATACCAAGATTTATAACTATTTTAAATGCAACCAATAATTCACCGACAATTGGCACTTGTATACAATAAATAAATAGAAACAAAAACCACTCCGATGTGCATGTTTCATTAATGCTGAATTAAACACATTTCAGCGCTGTCCAAAAAAGAAAAAAAACCAATTAATTTTTTTATATTTGGGTTTCCATGGGCAGCGAGAACGCAATGAGAACCAGTCCCAGCCACGGACAAAAACATGACAAACGCAATTAATTTGTCCATTTAAATTCAGGCAACGCTTTTGCTGCTTCTTCTTCGGCAGACATTTGACGTTGCACGTTGCACGTGGCACGTTGTGCGTTGTTCGTGAACATTATTATTTTCGATCGCTCGCTTCGATTTTGTTTCGTTATTATTTTAAGGCGATAAAAAAATATATTTACATTCTTATGTGTGATAGGACGCAGACAAAATTCATAACAAACGGTTTTAAATGTGAAACTCATTATAATTGGATCTGGTTGCCCGACTTCAAATCTTTGTCAATTATTACACACAATATGTAATTGTTGAAATAAAATACACATATATTCAGCAGGATATAATCAAACTTAAAAAAAAAAATTAAACCCTTTTGGAAAATGTAATTGAAATTGATGTGGGACTAAAAATTGGCACGCTTGGCTGAAAACAAAATTAGATCGAGAATATTTTATTGTAATTTTTTTTTTATATTTATTAAGACAATAAAAGTTGAGGAGAAAACAAATTAATCCCTTCGAAAATCTAATTGACATTGATTTGGGAATGAACATTATCACTGTGAGCTGAACTCGAACTCAAATGGAGGATAATTTATGAATATGTCTAAAAAACTAAAATAATATCGAATTTAATTCTTGATTAAAGAACACATTTTGGATTTTTGATCTATGACCTTAATGGAAATAATGTTTTTCTTTTCTCTGCAGAGCAGACTCAAAATATATTGTTACTCAGAAACTGCTTTGATTTACTAGTTCTCATGCCTTACTGAATCACATGCATTAGTCATTGCCAATGGGAAGCGATGATTTCAGCCACAAATCTGTTCGTATTTCACGTTTCTAATACTATGCTCTTTTTGAGTGTTGAAGTTTCGCTCTTCTGGTTCGCTGCGGCTTTTATGGCGGTTAGCCAGCAAATATTTGATTACATACTCATATATGAAATGTTGCCAAAGCGTTGTTTTTCGGCCATATTTTTGTATAATGAAATGTTCATAAATATTAAGTGCCACACGCAAAATAAAAATGTTTTGGCGACGCTTAACTAACATGAAATGAAATGATGATATGCAAAGTTTTGACCGCACACATAGAGCTTGGGAATGGGTTTGGATTGCTGTTGCTGTTGCTGTGGACCCAGGGGCAAATCCATTTAGTTGAAATGGCCATAACCAAAACGTCCCAACGAATTCAAGTTTTGTTGCGGTTACCACGAAAATGGAAGCCTCATTTTATTTTTTTGTCATACATTTATATGAATAAAAGTTTTAATGAACTTGTTGGTCGATTGTATGGATTGGTTGTTGTTGGGTTATTTAGCTCGCTTGGTTTATCGTGTGTATGTGTGTGTGTGTGTGCGTGTGTGTGCTTGCGTATCAATTGATTTGTGGCCATAGGCGTGTGAACGTGATTTTATTATCAAATATTTTATGCTGTTAGTATTAGTAAATTAAATAAATCAACAGTGCAAACACAGCTTGCCTGAAACATGACAGATCCCGACTGCATTCTGTGTGTTGTTTTAGTGTTTCTTCTTCATTTGTTTTTTGTTTTTTTTTTTTTATTGTTTTTTGGTTAAATGTCAACAAGAGCATTTCAATTTATTTTCTGATGAATCAACAGAAAAACAATTCGCAATGAGTTTATTTATTTTTGTTGGCATTTTGTTTTTGGTTGTGCCCTTTGCTCTTGGGCTGCGCACTCGTAAATATCTTTCGAGTGCATCCGCAACTACTTCAGATTACAGATTTCAGCATAACAATTTATTTTTGATATGTATTTTTTATGCAATTTCTCGACAAATTTGTCGTCCCTGCTCCCCGGCACCACCCCCGCCATCACAAAGCAGGCTGCATCCTTCATTTCTCTTCTTTGCTTTTTTGTTGCGAGGAATTTGCATCATAAATTGTCAGCAATGTCATAAATTGTTTTTTTTTCTTATACTTTTTTGTTGTTTGGCATGCCCCATCAACATAATCATCATCATCATTATCATCATTATTATTACTGGTGCAGTTGTGTCATCGTTTTATTTCGAGTGTACTTTTTTCTGGCGTCACGCTTTGGAGTTTGTAAAACTGACAGAGAATTTCTAATGATATTCTGGCGCCTCCAACTGATCTGCTTCGAGTTTCTTTCTGACAGCGAAATGTGAGAAAATGTACTAAGTAATCCAATAATATTCACAGACAAAATGTTAAACATGTTTTTTTTGATTTTTTGCTAACTGAATTTTCCGCACTCGCTTTAACACAAGTGAGGTTATGTTCAAAGTTGCACTGCATCTCTCAAATTGAGCTGACTCAGAGCAGTTAACCTACAAGTTTATTTACTACATCCCTTTGAAGCCCTTTGCCCTTTGCAATCCTCACAAGTAGAGTTGCCCCCTTTTGTGTGTGGTACTCATTGGGATTTCCTTTCGTTTCTTTATGGCTGCAATTACAATATTTATTTGCTGGTCTTCGTCTTCCTCGTCTCGGAACACTTTAAACCCTTGAATGCACTTTAGCAATTGATTTCTCCGCCCCACTCTCCACACAATAGCCAAGTCGGGGCGGGGACACAATTTATGTTTTTCGCTTTAGCCATTATGCGTAGAAATGGTTATAATTCAATAACCAGATTCCTTAATGGCATTGATGATGATTCTTTGTTCGGATTTGCCGCGTTAAAATCAATTCAGAATTTATGCGCATTGGCTTGTAATTTATTTTATGAATGTTTAATAATCTGTGCACTGAGTAAATTTATGACAATTGCATGTTAATTGCCTGCTTGGCGCCGATATGTCAACTACAGTTGTGGGTCGTGCCACAGTGGCGGGGGGAGGGGGCGTTGAATAGTGGGTGTCGTTCGGATTGAACCCTCATTGTGTTTACAATCAATTTCATAAGTGGCAAGTGGGGAGCAATGGGGAGCAGCGCCCTGGGGCTGTTGTTGCTGTCCACCATTGTTGACTCGCAGCTGAGCTTTGATGCGTCCCCATCCCCTGCCCGCCCCTCAGCACCGCAGCCCTCTTTGACACCCTCTATGACAAACAGTTGACATGCTGAACACATTATTATAGACGCCCTTTCAAGTTTACGATATCGATTCCAAGCTTATTCAGGCATTTAAAAACGAGGGCTAATAGCTTTCTGAGAGACTTCGGGCAATTGTGTGTGTGTGTGTGTGTGTGTGTGTGTGGAAGTGTAAGTGTGTGTGCAAGTGAAAGCTGTTTAATAATGAGCAGTTATTGAGAGCCAATTATTGAGCACTGAGCACGCACTGAGTATCAGGATGGTCTTTTGCGACGCAGCTGGCTTGGTGGTCTCTGGAGTAGCTTTAATAACAATCTTTTATTTATTATTAGCTTTCTTTAGTACCCCATAATCTGAAAGTTGATGACGTGGGTGGAGTGCCATAAAATTATTATTTATTATTTATCATTATTTAACTTAAAAATGTAACTCGCATAAATGGAATAAGTGACTGTTGGTAGTAACAGAAAGGCTTTATACTTGGTACTGAAAATTTAGCTGCTTAGCTGAAAGCAGACTTAAGATGAGCCTCAAAATTTTTAAGCCAAATATACATACGTTCTCAAAGTGAGAAATCTTGAATCAGTTTTGATTTTGATGCCTTCTCACTTTCTATTTTTATGCTCATTTTGAGCAGCACTTTCGTAATTTGAGATCGTAGACCTTTCCTAACCTAATCTTAGTAAATGCGGGATATTTGTCAAACTAAATTTGAGCTAAGCTTAACAGCAAAATTTTTTTATTTTAGGCAGAAAAATAGGGAATTTAATAGATGCATAAATTGTATCAAAAACTCAGTTTTCTGACTTGCATTCTGTGCAGAGCAGCTGCTGTGTGTCAGCCCTGACATTAGCTTCAAGCTGGCACAGTTTTAACTCAGTTGGCAACAACGCTGCATAAATCGCAGCGGCAACTCTGGCTGGCTGGCTGGCTGGCTGGCACACTGAGTTTCTCAGCTTTGTTTTTGTTGTTTTGCTGGCAGCTCTTCATCATGCACAGTGTGACACTTGTTTGTCTAAGCGCTGTCGCGTGGCGACCTTAGTGGCACTGGGTGCAGAGCCCGGGGCACGGAGACCTCTGCAGGAGAGGTCGCCTCGTGATCTATCCATAAACTTTACCCAGTGCAACACCAGCAGTAACAACAACAACAACAACAACAACAACAACAACAACAACAGCAACACGCAAGCTTCAAACTTCAACATGATTTATGAAACTCTACACATCATAAGCGAATGCGTTTATCATTTTTTACTCTCGCACTCTCTTCGAAGTTGGAAAAAATCTTGGAACTGGCGACGTTGACAAATGACAAAAAACTGCGTCGACGTCCATTTATGCTGCTTGATGTTGCCTGCTGCTATCTTCTTACTGCTCCCTGCCCCCGGTCGGGGCAGACCAAGCTACTCTTAATTTTATCCAGCACGCGCATCCGGCCAGGCTCAGGACAGGCATACATACATATACATATATATACATGTATGTATATATACTTACATATATCTACATATTTATTCTATGAGCGGAAACCACAGGCTTGTCATTAAGTATGCAATAGATTCGCTTCGGCAAACTTTTAATGCGTCACAAGTCGCATAAATTATTCTGTTAACAACTTGTGTCAACATGATCATTAACAACAACAACAACAACAGCAACAACAACAACCACAACTAAAACAGCTGAAATATCTCTGATGAGACTGAAATGTGATTCGAAAGAAACTTTCCAAAAACATATGTATGACAATACTTCAACATTTGCAATGATAATGGGAGAACCAGCAACAGAAACAGAAGGATTAAGTCCCAGCAGCTTGTTTGTTATACAAGTGAATCTATAAAGTGGCTGACAACTGTTTAGCTACTCGCAAATGAAAGTCGGTTGATCTATTAATCTCAAATAGATCGACCGGCTATAACTTTATAAGTGACCGTTGCTGAATAAAGGGGTTTTTATATTTTCTAAACGGAGATATATGGGAAGCTATATTACCGGTACTCCCACTCCTATCCCCATAAAATCGACAAATCTCACAATTTTAAGGTAGTCGAGAGGCTAACTTACAATACATCATTATTTGTCTAAGTTTTATAAGCTTCTCTAAGTCCAGTCTTAAGTCGATCGATTAAAACATATGATTTTCATAATATTATAATAAAAGTGATTGATAAGTGATTGTCTGATTTGAAAAGCTATCCAATCATGTATTCACCAATTTTGACAGATTATATATCTTTATATGGAAGTGTAATTAGCACTGATATACAAATATAAGTCACTGCAAGCAAAGCTGAAGGTCTCGTCCAGTTAGTGCTCTTACCTGAATTATTAATTGTAATATTATTTTGCATTAAAATGTATTTTCGTTAATATTAATAAATAAATAATTATCATATACTTGGTTAGCTTTTAATACTAACTAGATTGCTGGAATTTAACAATGGTTTTGAGCATTATTAAAGACAGTCCAAGTATCGGAATCGAATAAGGCTTTCGTCGCTTGAGTTATTTCAGCGCCAAGCTGGCTCCAATAGATCGTAAACATTATGAATATTATGAATATGATGCGAAGCCACAGACTGCGGAAGTCCCCGAACATAAACAACAAAGTAACTATTCAAAGACGTTGTTGCAGTTGCAGTTGAAGTCATCGTCTAAGCGCCAGGGACAATCAGGTTTTTTGCTTTTTGAATGCAAATGTCGAATAAATCAACTTGGAGTGCGTATGATTCATGTGTGTATCGGAGTTATGACAATTGTGGCCAAGTGAAAGGAAGCAGTATTTACATATATATATGCATCTATATATTAAACGCGTGTCCACTTGTCCACAAACAAAGCTGCAATCGAAAGCCAATCATCTGTTATCCTTTTAAGACATTAAGCAGACAATTAAAGGAGATCATTTCTCTGATTACCATATAGACTCAGGCAGCAACAATAACCAAGAAGAGTACGCAGATGGTCTAAATAACAACTATTCGCTAGAACATAATTCCCGTCATCTGTAAATTTATTTTATAAAATTCTGCTCAGGAAAATATAAGAAATAATAGGTTTAAATATAGTTTGATTTAGAATAGTCGGAAACATTTTAATTTTACATTGTATAAAACACATTTTTAATTCATTCACTCAGATTAAGGCAAACCAAAGCTTTGCAAATGTACTCAGCATCTATTTCAATCCCTTCTCGGCCTTATCATCATCTGGACACGTTTTAGTGAGTCTTTATCACTCGTAAAGGCATTCCAATGAATGCTTTCCATTCCGTTGCCATTATACACTCCCATCAGATGGCTGTGAAATATAAACACATGTTAAGATACAATCGGTCACTAATAAAAACAGAATGTAAATATTACCTTTGATAGCAGCTTTCATACCACCAAGCGGCCGAAAAGTATTCAGCACAGTTGGCATTTTCCGATATATCGTTGTCATTATCTCGTGTGCTGAACTTGTGACCCAAATGAGTGCGCAAGGAATCGACTACATTTCCAGAGTATTTTCCCAATGTGCTGAGTTTGTACTTTTCCTTTTCGCTTTCGATTGCAAATTGATCATACTTTGCAAACCTATGTTCTCCTTTACAGTCCTCCATTGTTATTAGTAATTCTTGATTTACAGCTTTGGTGATGAAATGAAGTTTGTCGAGACCAATGAAGAACTCGCCAGTTAAATTGCCAAAGCCATTCTTATAGTCCTCCCACAGCAGATTGAAATCCACACTTCCATCTTGACGCCTCAGCACAGTTGTCCAACCCCCGCCCTGTGTTTCCTCATCACAACTAACGTTAAACGGAGACTGACTAAAGCTGGGCACGGTGATCTGATATACCCCACTGCGATGACTCAGAGCTGCAGCCTCTGCACAACTACTTGGATACCGAGTTCGCATCAGGCTTGTAAAGTTACTGAACTTCTCATTCAACTCATTGAGCTTACTCATCACATCATTTGTCGATCGATTAACTTCACCCTTAAGCTTATTCAGCAAATCATTCTGAAGATCTTGTACTGAGCTCTCCAAACTTATCACTTTATCGACTTTCTCATTCAAGTTACTGAACTTCTCATTCGACTCATTGAGCTTACTCATCACATCATTTGTCGACCGATTAAATTCACCCTTAAGCTTATTCAGCAAATCATTTTGAAGATCTTGTACTGAGCTCTCCAAACTTATCACTTTATCGAATTTCTCATTCAACTGACTGAGTTTGCTCAATATAACATCCTGCACTTCTCTCTGACGATTCAGTTCTTGCCTGTGAATATGATGATAAGAATCTTTCAAATGTTTTCGAAATACAAGTAGAATTTCAAATACAAACTTAATTTCTTCGAGCTGCAATTGCTCAGCTTCGTTGGAAGTGGTAATGTTTAAATTGCACACTTCGTCATCTTCAGGAGCACACTCCACTGCACTCTTAAGCACACATACGTATAAGACGAACACAGTGCAGATAAATTGAAACATTCTGTTCTGAATAATATATATATTATTATATAATATGATAATAAGTATTTTAAATGAGCACAGCTCAATCAAGACTAAAGAAGCTGAGCCACTCGCTGCCCAATTTATAGGCAGCTTACACTCTGCTTCCGGGTACTATAGTATATAATATTTTTGGAAATCACTAATCTGTTTACTCGCACACATTACATATATATATATATATATATATATACATATATATACATATTCTTTAATGATAAGGGCGCTGTCTGGCTAATAAACAAAGCTATTTAGCATGGTTTCTTATCATGTATTTTTGACATTGAGATCATTTCTATATAGTTATATTTAGGATTGACCTCAAGTTGAATTCGCGTGAATCGTTATATATATATTTGCTACACTTGTTATTTATGCTGATTCTTATATATGTTCTATTGGGCAAAGTGCAATTATTAAATCTATGCTCGACATATATTTTTATATCGATATACGTGTTTATATTTATAATTTTCCGTGGAAAAAAAAAACAATTGTTGACTTTATTTTTCGGATTCAGATGGTTCAACGTTCCTATCTTATATTAATTTTGGCGTTTGTTCAACTTTTTCGTCTTTACGAATTTGAGAAGTTCTGTAATTATACCCTTGCAAGGAAAATTATTATTATTTGTTAGGAAAGCTTTGTAACTGGGTTCTGGGTATCTTCTGGTCGAGAACATTTTAACTTATTATTTTTTATATTTGTAACGCTAATAATTATTAAGCTAAGACAGGAACTCGTTGCTGTAGAAGCTATACCAAACTATTTTGACTATGAAAGTGGGGGAGCGAAAGCTAAACCAGTAAAACCGAGCCATCAAGCAAAGAGCTACAAGAAGGACTTACAGAAGGTGAGAACGCTGGTTGCCTGGTTGCTTTTGCCTTTGCTCTGGCTTGGTTGGTTTGCCAGGGGCAACTGGGGTCTCGAATGGCAAATATTGTACTACAAGTGAAATGCCTAAAGGCACTCATATAAAGACAAAAGGCCAACACTGAAGTAAACAAGGTTTAAGCAATTTTTGTATTGCCTGAACCTCCTTTTGTCAACCCCAAGCAAGCTGGGGTTATGGCACTGCCAAGTGGCCTTTAAGTTGCGACACTCGAAAGAGCTGACCAGAGGCAGAGGCAAACAGAATGGCAATGCAGCCGAGGCAGTTGCTTGTGGCGTTGGATTTCGATTGGCTGGATAATGTCAGATGTTTGTAGCTTAAAAAGGATTACGTTGCCTGGTAGCGCGGTTCATAATGTGACAGCAGCAGCAACAACTGCCATAAAGTTCCTGGCACTGAATTTTCAAGTCGAGTTCGTATTTACCCCACGATATTGTTAACATTATAAACTGACTGCTTCTTATTTTTATTATTTGCAGGCTGCTGTATCCTGGTTTCTGGTTGTGAAATGCAAAAATTATTGCACAATGTTTTTTATGACGAGCGAAATATTTGTTCAGTGCTTTTTTCCATTCATTTTTTACGCTGCTTTATTGTTGTTGTTATTTTTACTCTTCTCATTCTCATGCGTTCCGCTCTGTTGCTTCCTGTTGTTTTTTTCCAGATTGTTCGCACTAGAGTTGTTGTTGTTGTTGTTGTTATTGTTGTTGTTGCTGTTGTTGGTGTTATTATTATTATTTTTGTTGTACGCGACTGTGTTTGCCCTGATGCCACCCTGATGTCATGGTGATTTTTAAGCCTTTGGCCATTTTATTTGTTTTAAATAAAACTCGCAAGTTCGAGGCACCAATGCGCTCTCAAAGAAACTGAAACAAACATAACGGATTATAAATACAAATAATTAAGTATCTAAAAACATTTGCATGATTGAAATTGTTTAATTAAATTGAATACTTTTTTCTTGTTACTTTATCTCTTCAGATGATTTCCAAAATAGAGTACTCAAACTTTGCCGTTCCAAGCAAAGCAGTTATAATTTTGCGACTGTCCTCTGACACACGGCTTCACATTGCTTGTCAGATGTTAAGCCCTTCTTGAGTGGCCTCCAGTTGAGCCCACGCTGGAAAGCAGACCAAACAATTTTGCAAGAGTTTACGCCCAGTTTCACCCCACGGCGAAAGCAAAATATTTGTATTTAATAAAGCCCAGGGTAAGTGGCAGACTTGTTGGGTCGCTTGACTTTGCATATACGACTTGCGGAATTTAATGTATCCAACGGTGCGGCGACAACAAGAAGGTCCTCAGCGCAACAACAACAAGAATGGGTGAATACGGCAAAAAAAATAAGTGAGCAAAAGGCAAAGTATATATAAAAAAATACAATAAAATTCGAACATGAAAAGCCTATTTAAAATGCTGACATACGAAATGCGAACGAACGAATGAACTCAGCCGCTCAACACTTGGGGGCGCCACAGTGCAACAGGGACTAGCCAGAGAGAAAGCGACAAACCGTAAGGGGTGGCACGGAGACGGGGACGGGGACTGGGGCTGTACTTGGTGAATTACCATAAAATGAAAAAAACAAAAGGCGCCAAATAAGCCAGGAGTAGGCGATGGAGGGGACACCAATGCAGTCAGCGCGAATGTGAAAATATGAAAATTGAGTGAAAATATGTAAATGTAATGAAATATTGTTTTCACTGGCAAGGCACAAAAAAGGGACACAACAACAAACGACGACTTTGCACACAACGTCAAGGATTTACTTAGCTACGCCGAGAGAAAGAGAGAGCGAGTGTGAGAGAGAGAGATAGAGAGCGTGCCCACTTGGCGCCTCCAAAAATTTATGCGTAACAAGTCGCTGCTCCATTTATCATTTCCCAAGCGGCTTCCCTACTCGCTCTCTCATTCGCTCCGTCTCCATTTCCATCTCTCTCCCTCCCTCTTGTTGACTGTGATTTACACTCTCGCTTTCTCGCGCAGTTCTCACACACAGCCTGGCTGTCTGTCAGGTCGGGCAGACAAACTGACAGTCTGTCAGTTCAGCCAGGACTGCAGCGGCAAAGTATTGAAGCCGTTTTGGCTGTTATTTAAATTATGAAAATTATTCAAACCACAAATGGAATCATCATCATCAGTTATCGCTCCCGCTTCCCCCGCACCACTGCTGCTCAGCCACAATCGTAACAACACGCATTTAACCACACTGAACTCCAGCTGGCGAGGGATTTCATCTGAGCGCCAGTCACAGTCAGACAGACAGAGAGACAGACAGACAGACAGACAGACAGACAAACATATACACATGCATACATGCTGTGTGTGAGTTAAGAATTTTCCCCGCCAGTTGGCAATATAAAAGAAAAGCTCGTTTATGTGAATAATGTGCACAGATTTTATGACAACCGATTGAAATTCAATGGGATGTAGTTTATTTCATAAGCAGCTGACACATATTTTTCGCATATCCCTCGGGTATTACCAAAGTAAATGAAATCCAAAAGTATGTCAAATAAGAAAATTAACTTTATCCATTTCGAGTTATCCAAGTTATTTTTAGTTAATGTTTGCTTTTGGCCTGCACTGACTGCAGTTTAGCTTGTGCTCAAT
Organism: Drosophila cognata; assembly: GCA_035041535.1. Lineage (NCBI taxonomy): Eukaryota > Metazoa > Arthropoda > Insecta > Diptera > Drosophilidae > Drosophila > Drosophila cognata. Next base: position 1,940,123 of record JAWNLC010000451.1, read on the forward strand.
TTCAATTGCAGCATTGGTTTGACAGGCGCATTACTGCTGCATCCTCTTTGGGGCACTTTAAATTAATTATCGGACTGGCAATTCACAAATAGCCAAAAGATATTCAGTCTAAGCCGTAGATGCTTCGGCTGTCAGGCAACATGAAATACACAAATTATTGCCACTTTAAATTAGAAAGCACTCAAAACATGAAGGCCGGAGACCAGAGAGCAGAGACCAAAGATTACGCATAGAGTCAAATAAAGTAAATGAAATGAAATGAAATGAAATGAGTGTTTGCCTCACTTGGACATGCCATTAATAAATCCCGTGTGTTTGTGCCAATGTTAAACAAATGACATTTTCCCAAAATGTTTGCACACACAACCAAACACATGGAAAATTCCCAAAAATAATTGTATGACATTTGAATGGACATAGATTTAGGCACAGATAAACAAATCTACTCACAGCTAGATGGTTATACAGATATTTACTGCTAATGAGTTAATTCAATTACGAAAACCACATACAGCAGAATGTCACGGAGTGGGGAGATGTGGGAAGCAAGGAGTCCAACTTGATCCCGACAGCATTTGACTCTTGCAATTTGACAGTTTTCAATTAGTCAAAGTGTCATTGGGTCACGATGAAACGTTGCCCACCACACAGGTAGTAAACACACAACGGACATCGAGTGAGAAAACCAACTGACACTGTGGTTGGGGCAAAGGCTGTGGCAGAGACTGTGGCAGAGACTGTCGAAGACTAGCGCCCGCTGTGCAGTTGTGCAGCGAATTGTGAATACTCTGCATGAGTTGCAACAAGAAAATACCATTTGCAGCATGTAACTAATGAAATTGAATTGTTTGTTGATATTTGAAAGGTTGTTGTTTTGGGTTGGTAAGGTAACATAAGGTATAAATATATATATTTGATCAGCATCAATAGTCGAATCGATATAGTCATGTCCCCGTCTGTCTATTTGTATATGCGGATGCAATTGGCATTTTGGTGAAGAAGTTATTAATTTGCAACAAAATGTCAATAAAATTTGACAACTTTATTTAGCTTTCATAGAAAAATCGGATTCTTTTTAAAATTCAGTTGAAGGGTATCTAAGCTTCGGAGTTCCTACTTGTTGTCGTCACTGATAAAAACCGAATAGAATTTCGATTAAATTCGATAGCACTTCCTTTGCGTAAGCGAACAGTTACTCTTTTAATTAGCCATTGACACAAATGTTAAATAAATAAAATAACAATCAAGTGAAGTCGAACTAATTCCGGAAGTTGTTCTCAAGCCTTGAATGATTCATGCGTTGCGTAGGCGCAACATTTTCTTGAGTGGACATTTAAAATCGGCATTGCTAATTTAATGAGTTTTCTAACGGTTTCGACGCATTCCTGGGCCCAGAGCAAAAATAAACACTCGAGCGTTAATGTCCAGGATATTTAATTTATACGTACTTCACCATCAGCACCGACCATCCATCCATCCATTCACCCATCCATCCACCCATCCATCCATCCATCCATCCATCCACCCATCCATGCATCCATTCGACTGAGCGTTTTTATGGGTCAGCGTTGATGATGGGCAAAGAGCAAACGCCAAAGGCGCCACTTTCTGACACCGCGCTCCGGTGTCCAGCAGGGGCTAATAAAATCAAATATGTGAAGGGGACACAAACGCGACGCAAAGCCAGGTGGATCAGCAGGTGGAGGATGCGGCTCATCTGCCCTGTTCAGTTGAGTGGCAAACGCTTTTGAATTACAGTGTGAGTGTGTGTGTGTGTGTGTGTGTCTCCTACTTTGATGAGTGGTGCTGCCTGACAAGGACTTCAAACTAGGGCTGTGATGAGACTGGGACAGGTCCCTGGACTCTGGCCTCCCCATGGCCTGTCTTGAGCACGTGGCGATAAAGAAGACATTCGTGGCACTTTGTTCGAACATTAAGTGGATTTAATGTAAAGTTTATGTTTTCCTTAGGTTACGTGGTCGATTTCCGTTTTATTGCCTTAATTAAAAGATTGGGCTGGTCCTTGGCCTACGTTAAATACACAAATACGCACACTTGCACATACGCACACACACGCATATATAATCAACGATATTTATGGCTATTTGAAATATTTATTCGGGACTTCTTGGCATTTTATGGTCGACCTGTCACAAGGCAGAGTGGTGGTTGAGCGCATGCACACGTTTTATGATCAAATTCCAAAATGTTCACCTAAAAATTAAAATCGCATAAATTGACCAGTTTTTTTTTTTTAATAGCATTACGAGGTTACAAGCTAAATCCCATAAGTGCATGCATGGTCTACACTATAATAAAGATAAAACCGGGCAAGAAGCCAAAACAGTTCAAAAGCTTAAGCTCAGAAAAATTAAATGAAGTCGAATTGATAATTGATAAGTGAAGTGTTGAAGTATTTGGTAAAGCTTTGGTTTTCAATATTTCATTTCATATTAACAACACTTACATTTATTTGGTTATAGTTTTACTTTAATCTAAATATTAATTAATCTTAGGCACAAATTTGAATAAAAGGCCACTTTATTTGGTATTAAATGAAAGCCAACATATGTATTTTACCATATTTAGTTTTAATAGTCATCAATCAATTGCTGTCATTATTGCCATTTTTAACAGCTTGCCTAACGAGGCAGCAATAAAAAACCTTAAACTCGACTCATCTGCAGCTTTAGCCGTTAATATTACCAAATCCAAAATACATTTTGACGCCTCAATCTTAAAACCTGGTGTTTTTCTTCTTCTTTTTTTTTGTGGGTGTTTATTGCCTGTCACCACGCATTGTTTGTGTGTTTTTTTTTTTGATCGGTGTAAAGTTGAGTATTCTATAGAGATCAGCCATAAATACGGCCATAAATCGACCACGCAATTTGCACAGCTTGGCCTCAAGCAGACTAAACGCGACATACATCATCCGTTAACTGCCTCAGCTTATCAGGCAGATAAAAAACAGATCCATATCGAAATGGTGCACAAGACACTTTCATTTTCACACCGGCGCAGACAAAAGCGAAACGCATAAAAAGACTCAACTCCGACTACCCCGAATGCAATTGTGTGTGTTGGATTCGAGTTGGATTAGTGAGGAGACCACTGCGTCAAAGACATCCATAAAGTTGAATAAATAAGCGAAGAAACTGCTAAAATAACACAAAGATGGTCATCTCATTTTTTTTGTGTTCATGTTGAAGTTAGCTGCATAATACTTAGTGGGTTAAGATACATAATGATATTTTTATGGAGAGCTGGCGGATTAACAATAAGAACATAACAATTAAAGCATTCAGTTTGAGGATTATCACTTCCAACAGAGGATTACGCATTTATCAAATCAAAAACTTGCAAACTCTCAACTGCAGGAGACTTCTTCATGTGTGCTTTTAAAGTAATTTGAATTTAAGCGCAATAAATTTATTTATATTAATCATATGGTGAAATTACTCTGAGCTACTGAATTTTTTATTGTATTTATTTATTTACTTTTTTCATTTCTGAGCGTACGTTTGTAAATTCAAATATATAATCAAATAAAGGTAAACAAAACATTTTTTCCGGTGCGCTGCTTTTCTGACATTACAAATCCACAAAAATTTATTGTTGTCGTAGTTGTGTTGTCGATGTTGTTGTTGCTGGTATGAAATGCATTTGACAACTTCTCTTGGCAACAACTGGCTGCTGCTTCAGATCCGGCCAAATGCTTGACAACCCACTTGTGGAGCAGGGCATCCAAGGTAAATGCAAACATGCGGTAGCTCGCAAGAAAGAGAGCAGATCGAGCAGTCGACTGAAAAGCCGCACAAAGAAGTTACTCTGCAAAAGCTGATGAAGCAAAACAAATATTTATTTGAAGTAACTTTAAAAAGAAAAATTACTTAAAAAATGTTTTTGCTTCTTTTTATAATACATATTTGGACAAGCAACTTTCCTATTTATTTCCTCATACCTAGTTAAGAAGCATGTTCATACCCGAAACTATTTTCTAAATAAACTGAAAAAATATGAATTAAAGTTTGTTGAAGCTATAAAATAATGATTTCATTTCTTCTTTTGTTGAACCAGTTGAACAATGGAATCACATAACAAAAAACAACATTTGTTAGAGTATGTGAAAAGCAAATGCTGTCGGAAGCCAAGTAACCGAAAGCCTTTTGAAAGCTGAAGTAGCCGTTCAAGTGCGGCTAGAGTAGACGTGGAGTTTGGGGGCAGCTGTTGCTGCTGCTTCTGTTGCGACTTTAATGCAAACAAAGAAATTAAACTGCGCCGCTAGAGAGAGAGAGAGAGAGAGAGAGCGAGAGGGGGAGAGAGAGAGGGAGAGAGAGAGAGAGAGAGAGAGTGAAAGGTTTAAGGAGGGGAAGAGCTTGCAACAAGCTGGTATTTATATAGAGTGAGGCCGCCTTTCACTTGGCGGCAGGTTCTTTCTTTCAACGAGTATATCGGCCAACAACATCATTGTCGTTACTTAATTGCGTAGGTTGGTAGCCACAGCCTGAGCCTCAGCCACTTCAGCTGACGCGCACTCGACATGCCACCGGCTGGGGCAACTTAACCTTCCACAAGCCCCCCTTCAAACCCACACGCTGCTCATCTTTGCTTCGCACACCTTTTTTGTGGCTGCTGCTGTTGCTGCTGCAAGCGTGCGTCATGTTTACATATTTACTAATTTACAACAATTTTCGTTGTACTTGAATACAGAATGCAACATTGCCACGAGCACCCCTGCATCTGGCCCCACCCCCGCTCCACCGTTCGCCCTCGCCCCCTTCGCGTGTGCTACTTTATGCGAGTGCGCGCAGGCATTAAAGACGAAAGCAAAATGTAAGTTGCTGCACCTGAAGTGGGTAGGCAGGGCGAGGCGGGGCGGGGCGGGGCGGGGCTGGGTGGCTGGGCAGCGTGCCCAAAAAATAACAAGATGATGCCGAGCAGCAGTAAGAACAATAACAACAGTAAAAAAACAACAAAGCCAGCAGTAACAGCAGCAAAATATTTAAATGAGGTTAAGTTAGTGTAACAACTATTTAGATCCCCATTCTTGCCACATTCTCTCTCTCTCTCTCTTTCTCTCTCTAGCTCAGTCTGTCCTACTCGCTTGCACACATTTCTTGCGCAGTTTCTTGTGCTCTTTTGTTGCCTGCCACTTTTAGCCGAGATTGCAACCAAAGAACTTCAAAATTTATGCACATTGCTGTGTGAGTGTGTGCATGTATTCACATGTGGGTGTTTTTTCCTTCTTATAAGCATGCATGTGGGTCTTGGTAAGCACCTGCTGCCAAAAGTTGCACAAGAACTGTTTTAGGAGAGGGAAAGGAAAAGACTAAAGTTCATTGAATGTCACAATTAGACTTAGTGCATGCATAATTTCAGCAGGCAGCTAAATAGCATACAATTCATAAATAAATAGTTTTACGATAACACATATAACAGAGACTATGGCTGCCACCAGCAGACTAAAGAGACTCCATTTGTCAACTCTGGATTCTTAAAATGATATTTCATTCAGCAGCTTTTCATTAATAACTGCTGTTAATAATTATAATTGAAGCTGAGCAAATAATTTTCTCAGCAGCTTACAAAATATTCGCCTGCAGTCTTTCGTCGCGTTACGTAATTTTTTGGTTTAGTTGTTAAGCAACTTGAATTGCTCAAAAATGCCGCTGATTAGCAGTTAGCCAATTATAGTTATCAAGACCATTAATTGCCAGACTCAACAAGTTATGCCTTTTTCCCCAGAGCCATGATTTTCTCGAAATAAATATTATATTGCATCTCATGGAATTCCAATCATATTGCGTTTTTGAACGTAAGTGTATTTTATTCGACATTAACCACAAACGTTGACCGGGCTCTTTTGTAACTTTAATATTGAATATTGTGAAACTCTCTCTCTCTCTCTCTCGCTCTCTCTCACACACTATTTGTCTTTCCGGGAGAGTGAGATCAGATCAGCGGAAGCAGAATTCCAGATGCTGGACAAAAAGAATATGGAGGCCACTTAATCAAATTAAAATTGTACATTATAATTTTCATATTTAATGCGGAATATGGCACACTTCATTTGCGTGGTTGCATAACGACAGACAGGCGGACAGGCGGACAGGCAGACAGACAGATAGACAGACAGACAGGCAGACAGGATATTCGAGAAATTAACATGTGAAATTTAATATATATTTTCATATTGACTCAAACGAATTTGTATGAATTTATTTGCACATGTTGGCAGACAGCAAATTATATATATAATATATACATATATATATTTATATATATATATATATATATATTTATATTTATATACTTATGTATAGAGGGAGAGAGTGCAAACACAATACAAAATAAATAAACAAGCAAATGCGAACAAACACATGCACGCACATCGGCATAAGAAATGTCTGTTCTTATTATTAATATGAAGTATTTGTATATGTATCTGGTATCTCTGGTATCTGGTATATAATTTGCTGGGTAACTGTAAGTTTGTATACTTAATCCCCCCTCGGCTGCTGGTGCAGATAATATGTCAAAGTCGCATGCGAAATCAACAAGCACATATCCTGCGGATATTTTGCCCAACAAATTTTGTCATCTCTCGTTGTCACTCACTAACTGACACACACACAACATCCACACACAGACACAGACACAGACACACACACACACACACATCGTCCTGATGATAACGATGATGAGCACGTAAGCAAGTCAGACACTGAATAATAAATTGCAATTAGCGCAATTACAACAGATTGTCGCAAATATACAATTACACAACTACCTGAAAAGTGCCCCCCATCAAAAAGTTTTGATACACTTACATATGTGTGCATTCATTTTACGAGTGCTTAATATTTAATTTTTTTTTTTCTCATTGCAAACATTACAATTTGAATTATTTAGCAGCAGTTAGACGGAGGGGAGGGGGACGACAACGACTAAGTTAACATGGAGAAATTGTTTTTTCTAGGCCACATCTGCTCACCCCAAAAATGTTATTCAAAGCCGTCCCTTCCAAACCCCAATTTACAATCCCTTTCACAATTTCCTACCCCACACACACACACACACACACACACACACGCACACTTGCGAGACAATTCTGTAATGCAGTGGTGGACAGTGGCAAATGTATTTAGAAAATGACTGGGGAAGGGGAAGAGAAGCTGCTTCTGCCTCTTGTGCCGTCTCCCCTCATTGTTTATGAGCGTATCGAATTTTGTTGGGGTTACTTGCGGTGCCGCTGGGAACATAAATATTTATCCAGCGATAAAAGAATTTGGGTTATTTTCGTGGTATATAAATAGCACAATTTAACGTGGTTAACCTAAGCCAGTTCGTAAGCGGGTGCAGCCACCAACCGCACCGACGAATACGTTAGCATACAGAGTGCAAATGTCAAAGGAGCCATAAAAATGGGGTCCCCAACACAAGAATTATGCATGTTCAACAACATTGGCAAAGAACTTCGAGAAACTAAAGTATAGTGCTCGAAATAGAATAGTTGGACAATGGGGTGACAGACAGACCAATATCAAGGGTCGCTTTCCCATAATAATTTCATTATATTTCAAGTAAAGACAATATATATGCTGGAATTTGAATTAGCTCTCAGCTATGCAGTAATATACAAATTGTGGTTTTGGGATGTTTTCTTAACTGACTGCCATTGAATAACCATAAAATGAATGCGCTGTTGAACATGTAGATTCAAAGTTTAGATTTTGTTCATGTTATTGTATTTGGCTTAGATAGGCATTATAAAAACAACAGCTTAAAAAACATATGACTGACTTACTTGCACATGCTACTGGAGCTAGTGGAGATATTAGTTTCCATAAATATTTGTTAAAGTTAAAGTTTCACCGAAAACAAATGCAGCTGTCAAAATAACCCTTTGCATATTGTTAAACATTCCATTCTTCTCAAATAGATGAAATTACCCAACATAAACCAAACTATGACTAGAAATATTGAGAAAAGCGGTTCTTACATCACTTTTAATTTTGCACTAAGCCATGCATATATTTCGTATACCACAGTGCAGGCAAGCGGGTTTGCTGTGGCAAGCACAAAGTGTGGCACATGGCATTTGGCCTGCGGCATTTGACGCAAAACAATGAAAATTACAGAGAGAGGGAGAGCCAGAGTGAGAGTGAGAGTGAGAGATAGAGAGATGATGATGACAACGAGGTTGACGACAACAAAACAACACACAGCCACCTGTATGCCACACACACACGCACACCCACACACGGAAACACACAGGTGCTGAGAAGGGGGAGGAGGCGACGAAGATTCCCTCATATGTAACGATTGCATTGCATGGCTATTCTCCTCCCCCCTCGTACTCTTGTATCAATATTGACGCAGACCATATCTTTTTATGACATATTTTTTGGCTACTGTCAACTGTGGCTCTGGCTCTGCTTGTGGGTTACGTTGTCGCATCGTTGGGTTTGTTTGCATCCTCGTCCCTTTGGCCTCGCCAACTACTCGTTGAGTTTTTTTTTGTGTTTTTTTCACTTTGGAAACAAGTTGATAACGCGATGTAAGCATCATAGATATACATATTTATTTATGTATGTCTCTTATACAACTTACTAAGGTTGACAGCAAAGAAAGAATGAAAAAAAATACGAAGCCCAAACACAAATCGCGCACTTGGCTGAACTTTGCTTTGATGTCTTAGCCATTGTATCTGGGTTACTGGGTAACTGCTGCATTTCACACACAGCGAAAGGGAGATAGAGAGAGGAAGGGAGAGAGAGGGAACTCAGTTTAGCTGATGGATGTTGAGGGACGGTGGCCAATTCGATCACATTTGCATTATGACCGCGTAAAGCAGCTCAAGACGTACTTGACAGGTTCTCCACATTTCTCTGTCTATTTTTTTTGGGTGGCTCTCTTTGTTGACAACTGACGCGACTCGGGCACACAACCAGCATTTGAAAATGGTCAAGAAAACAAAATGTGTTTCCTAAAAGCGACTAACGAATGCGCTTAACACATACGCTACATAAATTCCAACTTTTTAATGTCCAAAATGAGCTGCTTTTTTCATGCTTGCTTAATTTCTATCGGTTTTATTCAAACTTAAACAAAAATTAATATTTCGCTAAAGGCGCAGAATTTCAGTTACTTCCAATTTGTATTAATTTTTTATTTTATTTATTTTTATTTTTATTAATTGTTTATATATGAAATGAATATCAGAAATTACGTATTTTTTTATGTTCACATAGCAAAAGCCACAACAAGTTCATAATGCCCATCAGAAGTGTATTCAAATGAATATCTAATACCATAAATTAGACGATTCGCCCAGTTTCGAATTGTTTGGTTACAATGAACGGCAGCAGAGGGGGGAGGGAGGGCTGTGTGGGAGTGGATGGAGGGCTGTGAATTTATACTGACATCACACCCAGCGCGATTTTCTTGGAAGCGCGAGACAGTTGCACACACACACAAATACACCACACACACAGCAGCAGCTGCAGCGGACGAGTGTCAACTGTCAGTGGCTGGACTTAAGTGGCCATAAAGTAGGCACATCACGTGGTTGTTGGGTTGTTGTGTTCCAGCCAGTTGACAGTTGCAGGTGTTGACCGCTAGGTGTCGCCCGCTGACAGTTTCGGCAGGCCCACGCACAGTGCGGCCTGGAATTTTAAATGACTCAACGGCGACGCCGCCGCGAATAACAATCGAATCGAAAGGATCATCAGCGGCGCATGCGTGAGAGTATTCAATTACCAATCGCATCGAATTCCGTATTGAAGCGACTAAAATTGCAATTTGATCGACCGGATTTGAACCTGCTGCTTCCGCAAAAAACGGCAGCCTTTTTTTTTTATTTGATTTGTGCGTTTTGCAGCAAGTGGCGATCAATTTGCATGACAAATCGTGCGCCACCAGCTAAGATTGCCACCGCATCGAGAGTTGTGTGTTTGCTGACAGCCAACCAACTGACAACTGGTGAAACCGTAGAAGTTGGCAACCGTGAGCAATTCCACAATTTGCAATGGATCACGATCTCTGCCCCTCAACTTGTGTATCGCATTTCAATGACAAGACCACATTCCGCGCTTTTTGCAGGGTTTCTATGGAAACTCTGATACTCAGATATAGATTTCCACTGTGGCATTGTCCACATCCACGTTAACGATGATGATTTCTGTGGTCAACTTGTTTAAGTGGGCGCCAATTCCTTTCTTCTACAGTCTCGGTCTTAGTCTCTTGTAATCCGATACGAATACTCAATTAATTTCACTTTGGCTAACATTTGACATAATATGCGTTTCCATAATGTTTCCGGCCGATGCTGCCGCATTTACCGACAAAGCACCAACAACAACAAGATATGCAGCACGTCGCACACGTTTCTATCTTGTCCATAAATCTCAATATCAAAATATGCTAAATGACCACCCGTATGAAGCAGACAATAGTTCACCAGATGGAAATAACTAAAAATGCAAATAACTGCACGAATCGCAAATGCGTCTCGTATGTGTGTGTATGCACTGAGAAAAATTAGAGTTCTAATTAAATTGCTTGTTTGAATTATTCACAATATTTTTTATTGGCACATTAAAAAATCCCACTAACCCAAAAAACTTTATACCTATTTCACTTACATTTGTTGCTTATGTTCAAGCCTTAAAAATCACCTATGAATTCTGGTTGCTTATCTAACACTAAACTAATTATCCCTCTCATAAGTTACTTTTTAGTTAATTGATAACAAATTTTATGTAAATTTCATATGGTTTCAAATTACGAATTTGTAAGTTTTTCTAATTTAATTTCTGTTCTTAACTAACATTTTGTGCTGTGTATGTCGGTGTATCTGTGAGATACTTGCGCATAAATCTACAATAGTGACGCCCCCTCCGCACGACACCAAACCCCTTCAAACTCCCGCATAAAAAATGCCTAGTTGGGTTCGTTTTCGATTCGTTTTTGTTTTGTTTCGTTTCGATTCGGGGCGGTTCTTTCATTAAACGCGGCGCATGCAAACAATGAACCGTGTTGACAGGTTTCGTTTTTCCAACTCACGTTTGATTGATTTAACCTGAATCGCCTGACAGGTAGGAGAGCATTTTGGCATGTCCATGTCACGAGATACTCGCTGTATGCTGTATGTACACAGACACACATTGAACGAGATGCTCGATTTATACAAGATACAGCCTGCTTTAGTTATGGAAATCGACAGATACTTATGCTAAGCGCAGTTCAAACAACTTGGGAGGCAACGAGTCCATTGAATGCCCCAGCAGGAAACTCTAAACTCAACCGTCGATCGGCACAAAATGAGAAAAAAGTGCGACAATCAAGCGAAGTTATGCAGAACAAAGTACTATATACAAATCGGCATACATATTCATAAATACCTCTAAGCGTGTATCTATAATTACAATGGAATATTTTCATGCACTTACCGGTTTGAATAGACAAGTACATATAGAAGAATTAAGACGGACTTCAAAGAATTGTACAGCTCGGATCAGAATCAATTTACAGCTAGGTTGAAATGCGTGCAGTTTTGAACAGAAGATGTGAGTAATTATGTTGGACAGCGACCGTTAGATGAGTTGGAATGGACTGGGACAGCAATACATGAATCTCGATTTGGCTATATACCAAAGGCAATTGACGACTGTCTATAGCTTCAGGCTGGACCCGACGCAACTTCCCCACTTGAATCTACAGCACTCCACTCAACTCTTGGATGCAGCTCATGATGAATGCGAGACGAGTGAATTGAGTTTGTGGAGTGGCGGTTGGAGGGGTTTTAAATTGATTGACAGTTGAATGATTTAATGAGCAACAAGATAAACGATGCTGGCCTGCCAACCGCAGCGAAATGAATTACTTATTTTTTCATTCGAATTTCATTTCGAATTTGAATCTCTCAAGGCGCAAGCACACAATGCACACTCGCAAGTGTGCATTGCGCTCAAATAAGTATCTGTTAGTTGTTGCCATTGTATGTGCCACACATAGTTGTAACACGGCGGTTCAAAAAAGATGCTTATCGCTCTAAAACGAAAAAAATATACAAACTCTTGCAGCGTTTTCTTGCCCCGTCATGAGACGTCGTCGTCGTCAGCGACAACAATGACGAGATGACGACCACGCATTTTGTGTCAACCAGTCAACGGGGCTGGGAATTGATAAACTAATGTTAGCTCAACTAGTTGGAAAAAAATATATCCACATTCGAGTTTCCATAGCTGCCCATTTCTATAGCCCAGCAATGAAATGTTAGTGCAGCAAAAGAAAAACAATTGTAAGCTTGTGAGGAACATTTTCCTTTAATACACATTTTTTGCACATATTTTAGGAAATGATTTAATTCCGAAATCTATTAAAGATCAAGTTTTATGATTACTCAATCGATTTTTTGCAACATTATGTAATATGGATTTTAACTTGATTCCCCTTGCCCATCGCAGACAAACGATTCTTTTCTTTGAGTGTAGCTACCACAGCGATCTTGAGCAGCTACTCTTTAATTTTCCATTAAATGTCTTACACATAATTAAATTCGCTTCGCCATTTAAATACACATCTCCAAAGCGCAACAATTGCATTCCAAGCTCTTTTTCATTTCTCTTCTTGTTTTGCTGTTAATTTTTATGTCGTTTGCGTGTGATCCAGAGATAGATCCGGGAAGCAGACTGAACCCGTAGCGCACTTGTCCCACGCAACTCTCAGATGCTTAGATACTCAGATACTCGAGTCACTCACGCAGCTCGCACGTCCAAATATAATTTATGTATCGGTCAAATAATGTTTTCAGCATTTTCAAATTATGTTTTTCTTTTCTTTTTTTGTGGATGGCATTGGTGAATCTCGTCGAATGATCTTGATCTAGTCTCTCTCTTTCTTTCTATTCCCATTACAATTTTTGAGTTATAAGGTGCATATTTGTGTCTCCCAAACAAATCTCAATTGCAGCATGGAAAAGCTCACAAAGTCGCTTTATAGATTCACTTAAAATCCAATAGATAAAAGTTGCAAGTGCCACAAAACAGGTTTCTAATTAAATTGTGTGAAATGTGTTAAAGTCACATAAAATGAATTATCTATGAATATATTACCAAAATGTTTCTGTTGTAAATCAGCTTTTTCGAATTGATTGTCAAAATTTTGCTTTTACGCACTACAAAAAAAAAACTATTACAACGATTTTAGGTCAATTAAAAATTGCGGAAAAATGCCAAGAACTTAACACCCGAATCCAGGATGTTAGTTAGTTTACTACTCAATCATGTCGCAATACGTAAGTGTTGCATTGGTTGTGTGGCATGTCGAGTCCAGCTGTGTGCAAGATCAAGTAATCCACCTGTGAACTCTCGACAGCTGCACGACAGCAAATGGAAGCGCCAAAATGCAATGAACGAAAAGCGAAAGATCATACCAAAGTTGGTATATCTGCACAATCCGTGGAAGTATCTGGTAACCAAGTTCAATTTGTGGAGGCTCAAGTGGCTGTGGGATTATGGGTTCTGTGAGGCGGAGTTTCTTGAGGGTTCCAAGCAGGCAGCCATTGTGATGACGGACATAATACGGCAACAGGATGCGGAACAGCTCAGTGAGCTTACAACTCCGGTGGGCTTCCAGCAGATCACACGCGACATGCTTCTCTCCCGCAACGATACGCGACTGCAGCTGGTGCGCTTCGAGAAGGAGCACATCCGACGGGCCATTCCCATGAAGGTGGCGACACGTAAGAATTTTGGTCGCAAATATGCATTCATTGACATGCTGTTCGTTGGCCTACGCAATACAAAGGACTTTGACTCATCCACCGAGCTGGCGGAGATCAACGATCTGTTGCGTCGCATGGATATTGAGCTGAAGACGCCTCACGAGGTTATGTCGGTGCCGCATCGCATTGTTTTTGCCGAGATTTTTATACGCTTTCGTCGCGATTACACGGCTGAGTGGAGACGCATACAGGACAGCTCCCAATACCCGAGCAGCGATTCGAGTCTCAAACAAAACGATGCTCATTCCTTGGAGCACACGAAATCCCCATCATCAGCAGAGAACCTGCTGATGGGACGCATCATGTCACGTCTAAACGATCCGAGCTGGTCGGTATCCTTTTACAAGATTCTCACCTTCGATGTGCTCAACTTTGATCCGAAGCCCAATCGGCGCTTTTGACAGAATTTCTGCTAAATTATTTTGAATAAAATTTTGCGTGGTATTTTTTTAATTTTTGTATTTTTTCTTTTGTCTTTTGTCGTCAATTCAACGAGATGATCTTGCAGCTGCCCGCATGATATAATTTATTATGTTAAAGTACGCTCACACCTTAAAATGCATGCTATTGTTGTTTCTGAACAAAATGATGTTGTAATGAGCCCCATTACACGATTTGATGTTGTTAGCTCTTATCATTGTTATTATTGTTGTTGTAGTTGTTCGCCCTGCTTACATTTGTCGCTTTCGGCTCTAATTAGTTTCCAAACATGGGTTCGGCCTTGCCGTGTTCCAATCACAGGCCGTTAATCAAAAGAGTTGGCTGGAAAAAAAAGAAAAAAGAAATCAATGTATGTCATTATCTGTACATATTTGTGTTCATGCTTTACACATTTTTGCATAATTTGAACAACATGCTAAACATCTTTTCCACATTATGTAAACTGTTGTAGGTCCCGTGACTTTTTTCGACATTTTACACGCTTTTCATTTCAATTGAAATCGATGCTTTAATGAATGCTGTTTAAGCATGAATAGAAAATATGTTGAAATGATTGGAATGCTAATGGGAACACAAAAGAAAAAAAGTTCACAAATGTGGCAAGTACCAAAGTAACATATTTTAAATAAATCTTGATATTCCATGGGTAATTTCCGTTCTTTGTTTTTTTGAGTTGCCAGAATTTCGTCTTTAATTCTACATTTTTAATCTGTATATTTTTTAGTGCTTGTAAGCCGCACTCCAAAAGACCCATCCAATTACGACTGAAATGTTTTTGCATGTTGCATTATTGGAAACCTTAGAGTTTTGAGTGACTTTGCCACTGAAAGCCATTTGCTCACGTTAAATAAGGAGAAAAACCTAAATCCCAACAGCTAAGGCGGACGCAGAGACTGGGAAAGAATAAATAACAACATGTCAAAAGGGAGAAATAATTTAAATAAGAAAACACAAACAGCTGTTGCAGTTCTGAGATCCGGCCGGAGATGAAAATGTGCCAGACACAAACACACACACACACACACACACACACACATATACACACGCACACACAAATCCTTATACAATAACACGCAGTTACAGTTACAAGCAAAAGGGATAATCTCATTATAATGAAACGCAAGTTATGCACGCGCAGTCGGCAGCCGCTAGATGGCGCCAGCGAGGCGTCAGTCAAGTGTCGCCCGCTCTCAGCTTAGAAGCAAATGAAGGAGTAGGCGAACAACAACAACAACAACAACAACAATAAGAACAACAACGAAGTCGCAGCTGCCAAGGCAGAATATGGCACCCAGCTCTATTCCGACATCCCCTCAGCTCGTTATCCTGCTCCATCGCTTGAGCTGACATGCAAAACACGCTGGCATAAATAAAAAAGGAAACGGAATTAAAATAATTTATGTAAATATTTTGCCCTTGCCGGACAATTCAATCTGCGGCATGCTGTCTACTGCTACATCTCTCCAAGTTCTTTTTTGAATAGGGCACAGTGGTTACTCAGCTAATTGTGACAAGTGGGATTTGATAAAAATTTGGCAAAAAAATAGATCTAATTAATATATGTTCTGGTATGAACAACGTTAGTAAAAAATATGATGTAATTGTGCCTTCTTCAGAAAAGTACATGATTAAGAAACCTTGAACAAACCTCTTTCTCTCTTAAATACTTGCTTAAATATTTAAACTCGAATATTAAAACGAGCATGCTAAAATGCGTCGTTCCGCTTTGGGAACGCACATTGGACGAGGAAAAGACATTAGTGTCATTGGAAAGGTGAAAGTCATAAGTGATATGAACCGGAAAGATTTCGAGGTAATTCACCTTGACATAGAAATAATAATCATAATAATAATACCTAGAAGCAAGTTGTATTGCTCCTTATAAATGCAGCAGCTAGAGGTTCAGCTTCTTTAGATGTGTATGACTTGTGCTTATTTAAAATACTTTCATATAAATACAAAATGTTGGGTACAATTTTGTATTAAATATATTTGAACTCAAAAGTGGATCAGGCAAAACGGAAGACGAGATGAGGTTGGTATCCGAATTTTAATTTGTATTAATCCAAAATCCAAAATCCCCGCAGATGCAGATCAGGACAACAATTGTGCTGTACCATGTACGGTTGCTCGGTGGTACAACAAGTGCCAACACAGATACTATTTATCTACATTCTAAATTAATGAGCAATCTTATTTGAATACATGTTCATATTCCACTGCAATCTGATGGGAAGATGCAAAGACAACACCCGTCACAAAGCTGTTAACTGAGACATCATTAAAACGTGTCCACATGATAATAAGGCCAAGAAAGGATTGAAATTGTAGTTGATTATCTTGGCGAAGCTCTGGTTTCTTTACGCAAAACAATTTGTAAAATTTACTATACTTTAATAAAAAACTGCTGCTAAAATAATGGAATATCAAATAAATTAAAATTTCTTAAATTACATTTTTAATGGTTTCTCTGTCGCAAACCAATGTGCAACCCCGTATCCTATGTATCCATGGGTAGTGGATGGATTCCCTACCTTAAGTATAACAAGCGGCTTAATTTCAAACTCATTTGCAAATATTTACACAGAGAAAATCGAGGCGAAAAGGAAACCCTTTCGCACAACGGATGCGCAACCCAAATCCAAGAGTGTAACAGGTGCGACGACCCACAATGGCTTAACCTCAAAAAAGAATCAAATACCCTACACAAAGACGGATTGAAAAAGTTTTTCCATAAGTTTTTCTATACATACGTTGTTTTTGTTTTTGTGCTTTTCCTTTTAGAGATTAATTACAAGCCTTGCGTAATGAGCGGATTTCCGTTACGTTCTCCTCGTACATCTTGCGTTTAATAAAAATTGAATGAAATTTATGAATTATTTGCGCGCAGCGCATAGAAATGCGGCCACCCACAAAACGGCTAACCGGAAAGGTACAACGAGCACCGCCTGCAGTTCATGTCTGGAATCTCGGCAGCAACGTCTTCGTCGTCCGCCAATCGTTGATCTTCATTAGCGCCGGGTGCCCGGGCGCCGACGACGACGACGACGGCGACGACGTCTTCATAGACATTGTTGCCTCCCCTGCTCTAAAGCCTGAAATTTATTGCAACGCATTTGCGGTGCGCACACTTACGGCCAACAACAACAAGTTAGAGTCCAGAATATGCGACTTGAAGATACCCTTTACACAGCTCCAGCTTATAATCGTAGCTGCACTTTGACTCTCAATCTTAAATATTATTATTATTTACAACAAATAAACAGAATAAGTCAGAATAAGCGTAAGAAGGAAGCTATAAAAAAGCGGATACGCTGGTAAACTTTTAGACCACATATGTATCTATCATAAGTAGATCTAAAATTAATTTGGTTTTGATTTTAGGGCAGCTAATTTGAAGTATTAAAATAAATAAACTTAATTTATGTAAGATAGTTCTTACACACTCTAAGATCAGCGCTCTCATTAAGACAGACGAACTTATTCTTGTCCAGATTATCTCATATATGTACTTAATGGTGTCGAAGAAGTTTTCTACACTTGAATCACTTGATGATAGCTTTCTTACCCATTTTTCAATGGATACAGGGTATAACAACAACAAAGACAACAACAAGGTCTAGCTAATAAAGCGTCGGCGTCGTTGTCATGTCTGTCCTTTATTAGTTCATTGCTTGGCTGTCTCCTTGCTTTTGGCGTTACTCGGCTCTGGGTTCGCGGTTCTTGGCTCTTGGTTCTCGTATCCATTTACACTTGGATATTTATCGTCTCGACCTCCCGTGCCGCGACACGCCGTCAAATGGAGTTGTCCCATAATTTTGAGCCGTGAACAAGCTAAATACGCCATTTAACACAACATTTAAAATGCATATCGATCGTATATCAAAAGCTCGTTTCATTTTCATTGCCTAATCACAGCCAGCCAGTGTGTGTGTGTGTGTGTGTGTGTTTGGGTGGGTGTGTTTGGGTGGGTGTGTGTGTATAAAAAGTTGTTGAGACATAACTAAATTCATTGCCATTTGAGTGCCTGCCCGCACAAAAATTTATTGCAAGTTATTTGAAAGTTATGAAGAATTATGCTTGAGCATTTGCCATACATACGGAATTCTGCGTAGGAAATTCGAAACGCTTTGTCGGCTGGTCAAGTCTGCTGCTTATTGTTTGTAAACAAAATTGAAGTAAATGCAGCCAGCTTTTAACTTAAATATTTACATAAAGTCAATATGTTAAAAATGTATAACAATGCAAAACATTCTCACAGTTTTCTCCAATTTGCGTGTGAAATTTAAAACGCTGTAAGACTATAAGCCAACCCATCTTATATGCTTTAAACGCCACAGTCTGTCTGCTTCCAATAACAACCCGATAATTATATGGTGGCCAACACATTTTTTCAATATTTATGCAGTTCAAATTGATTCGCTTGAGCTCTCAGACAATTGTAATGTCATTTGCACTCACATTCAGCGATGGCAGACCGCTCTTAAGCTGCTTTATTTATTTTTTGTTGTTTATTTTTGCTTAACTTAACTTGGCCCCAGGCCCTGGACATCGCTCATAAAAATGTCGGCGATTTACACAATATTTATGGTACACATAGTATTTAAGAACTGGCTAAATTGCCACTTGGCGCCAAAACCAGAGCCCCTATCCGCCCAACCATGCCCCGCCCCCATCCAAATTATGTATAAAAATTGGGGAAACTCTTGAAATGTCCGGCCGCCGCTGTAGCTGTCAGCATTAAGAGTATCTGCATAAATTTTATTGAAGAAAAAAAAATATAGTAATAATAAATAAAATCGAAAATTTTTGTTTTAATTTAAAACACATTTCGTATGCAAGACGATCAAAAATCGGGGCTAAGGGGAACACGGAAGAGGCCACAACAAAACTGAAACATAAATAAATCTGAAATGTTATGCATTCGCCAAAAGCTCGCAGTAAAAAAAGGGACGAAGCCAAACCGAGTGTGGCGCACATATAAAAGCAGCTTGCAAAAAACGGAAGAAAAAAACAACTTTTGTTTTTCAAAAGTTCTTCATAATGTGGCTGCTGTTGTTGTTGTTGTTGTTATTTTTGGTGCGCTGTTAAAGCTGCTTGTAAAACATGCAATTTCTTTCTGGTTGCACTGCATTCGATTGCTGCGGTTCGACAAGCGACAGCAGCTGCAACAACAAGCGGCAGGGACAAAAGCCAACAATGGATTATTAGTGGCTCTTAAGCAAACACGGTCCAAAAGCATTGGCGAAGGAGGGCGTGCCAGACGTGCAGGACGACTTATGGCAAAGGCACGTGTATGTGTGTGTGTGTGTGGTGTGTGTGGTGTGTGTGTGTGTGTGTCTCGTCCGTCGCCTGCTGTTGTCGTTTAATCTTGCCCTCGGTCTTCGCCGTCGTCGTCGCCGCTGATTTATCGCTGAAATGTGGGCGTTTTTAATTAATTTCGCTGCGCTGCGCTTCCAACAGATTTTTGTGCTTGGCTCATAAAGCGTTGTAATAAAACACAAGAAGCACACACACCAAAAAGCAAAAATAAATTATATATATATATATATATATATATATATAACTAACCAAAAGCAACTCATACTGAGACCGTGCTCTGGCTTTGATTTACTTAACAATTTCGCACTCGCAAATGGAGTTCAAGTGGCAGCTAAAGAGTGCTTGATGCGAAAACCGCAAGAAATTGCATGTGGCTTCGTTGCATATAAGGGCTGCGCCCGAGTGGTGCTCATAAATGTGGTGCCAATTTGAAGTGCGACTCAGGTGTGAAATATCAGGCAGATGGCAACTGTTTGTTATAGTTCAATTAACAACCAAATTTATTGCCGGCTGTTGCAAACAACATTTCTTTTAGAAGAGGTGAGCTAATATATATATATAATCATTCTGAAATTTTGTAAATGTTAAATAGATACTGCATATCCAACATGCGTTCATGAAGCACAAAAAATATCCGTTTTTGATTATAAAAATATGTTTTTAAAATTGTGAGTTTTTTGGCTATCGGAAATGAATATTCATTGATGCTGGAGAAATGGGAAAAGTTATCGAAAAAATCAAATTAACCTGATTATTCAAAAGAAGTTGTTCTCCCTGCATTTTTAGCCGTTTTCAACGGGTTCAGGGTATAAAGAAAATCAGTGCGACAAACTTTGCTTAAAATACTCAGCGGAACTGGGAGCATTTAAGAGCACTGCACTTGAAAATAAAACCCTTTCACACAGAACACACAGAAGCACACATATACTGTATATATCAGTAATTTGATTTTTGGATAATTCTGTTGCTGGCACAGAAACTTTGTTCTTCTTCTTGCTTAGCTGTTTGGCAAGTTTTGCAGCTTTTAATTCACATTTTCACGCTGGCGCAATTTTGACGCTGTTGCTAATTTGCCTTCAACTTTCAACTTGGAAATTTCCAGGGAATTAAACCAGCGACCAACAATTGCAACATGATAATGACGATGCTGATGATAATGATGACGTGTTTGCCAGTTAAAAAATCTCAATGTGTCACCAGATATTTTGGTCGTTGCTTTGGCTAATGGATATTTATGGGACAGCAACTGAAGTAAGTTTGGAAAGGTTTTGAAGGGGCTTGTCAAATTTTTAATTGACTAACTCTAAGAGATGGCAATTGATTATGAAAACGTTTCACTTATGAGTTAACTTTAACTCGTATATGTTCTTGGCACAGCCATATTGCGAGAGGGTGTTTGGTTAAGGCTGGGCCACAACAATAACTTCATTTAGCTGCGGTGCAGTTGAATATTAAAATTTTTGCCCGTTGCCTTGCACAATAATGCGGAAGGAACTAATTAGGAACACAACCACGAAGAGTTCGCCCCCAGAGTCTTAGTCTGGCGTAGCAATATTAAATTTCATTTTATTGCATGCTAAAGTTCATTATGCGCTGCAAATTCAAATTAAGTCATAAAAACGTGGCAAAAGTATTTTATACTGTTCTTGTTATTATTCTCTCCTGCCGTTATTTTATAGTGAAAATCATGCAATCCAAAACAGGGGATGTACATTAAACAAATTGTCGCCAATTATTATAAATTTTTCTTGAACGCAGCTCGAAAATAAGTAAAAATGTTTTCACGGGGAGAGACAGACAGATCGACTAGAAGATACCCTAAAGCCTAGACATATCATATCGTATGTTGTTAGACAGACAGACAGACGATTTGTAGTGCTCAATTTACACATAAGTCTTGACCAAAATAAATCTCCAATTTATACCAAACTGTAATGGCAAAAAAAGAAAGTTGCGCTCTGCTGATCTTTTCAAAGTGTATAACAGTTTAATAGACTGTTAGCTACATAACTGTTTTTTAAAGACTACGATTTTCAAAAATAAATTTGTAAAAATGGAGCAGGGTATTAATAAATATTGATTGTTTTCAACATTTCATTGAAGTCATTTCCGAGCTAATGGCATGCCCACTCTTTCAAATTCACCCGCTCTCTTTTATTGGTGTTGGCAACGCCCACCGAAATGTATCTTTTTTGGCGCGGCACACTTTGAATTTGAATGGTATATGTGTTTCGAAAATGTTAAATCTTGTTTTTGTTTTATGGCTAGTGCTAAAACTGGCCAGAAAAGACGGCCTCATGCTAATTAAAAGGCATAAATATGGCAATATTTGAACTTCAGTTGTCTGGCTGACTTAATTGATTTATGCGTTTCAATAAAATGGCGCAAGACGAGGCGTCTCGAGGCGAGTTGAGACTGAATATTGTAGCTATAGCGGCAAAGCTTAAACAAACCAATTTCAGCCTAGGATAGAGCCGAGTTCCACCCTGGGGCTCATAAAGAATTTTTACGATTAACACCAAGAGACAGTGTGAAGAAAATGTGCGTCTGTGTCTCCGTCTGCGACTGCGCCACTGGCCACGGAAGCCACATGACATTGAGATTGAGTGCCATGGAGTTGCAGTTGGGAGTTGTTGGGTTTGGGGTTCGGTTAAAGTGTCCATGGCTGTGACGAAGTCCGAAGTGAGTGTCCACGTCGAGTTCTTCAATTAGTGTAAACAGAAACGATGACACCAACACAGCGTAGCCAATTTTTAGTCTCTTTTTCTCTGCAGACACTTTAATATTTAACGCGACAATGGCGACTGGGATGGCGAAGGAGATGGAGATGGAGATGGAGATGGCGATGGAGCAGGAGAAGATGAAGAACGCCAACATATTCCACGAATATGTTCGTGATCATAAAATTATAATTTATGGAACAAAGCGTGAGGACCAATGGAGCAATGGAGCAATGGCGCAACGCAGCCGCGGTGCAAGTTCAGGGCAGTCACGCGGCCACTTCGCCCGGCGAGAGCTTATCTGGCGATGGCATCTGAGTGCGCATACAAGTACTACACAGGCATATGTATGCGTGGTGCAAGAGATGCCGTTGCAAGATGTAAGATGCGAAGTGTAAGATGCAGATGAAGTCGATACAGGGAACAGCGTCGATGACAACGTTGACGGCGATTTGGAGCGACGCGCGCGTCAATTTCCTCCTCCTTCTTCTTCTTACTCTTCTTATTTTTTTGGTTTTGTTGAAGTGGCACAAAGTCAGCAGAGAGCTGATAAGAGGCTGCCACAGCGGCATCGGAAGCTGCTGCCACACTGACAAAAAAAAGAAACAAATAATTAACAACAACCATAAAAACTTATTAATCATATAAATTATTTTTGGGCCATTTTACATTTTAACACTCGCAGCTTTACCATGAATTTTATTTTATTATATTTTTTCATTTTACATTTAATTTTAATTATTCACTTTCCATTTCATATTATTTAATTTGTAACTCCAAGCTTAAATTTAATTACATTTTTTAAACGAACTATTTTTAAACTACATTAAATAAATAACATAAAAAATAAAAATTAAATAAATTTACATTTGTTTCGTTTTTTTTTTTTTGAGTGTCAAACTGAGGTTAAGGAAGAAACGGCTGCCAGTCATGGGGGTGAAGCTGCCGCTGCCTGTTGCTGCTGCTGCTGTTGTTGTTGTTGTTGTTATTGTTCTTGTTGGGTTTCTTGGAAAGATGCCTCCGGCGGCGGCAGCAGCAGCTCGAACAATATTTTCTTATTTATTTTGTCTCTTGCTATGGTTTTGGTTATATTGTGGATGCGTTTGACATTGGGGGGCAACCACTGGCACCGAGCAACGAGCAACGGGCAACGGGCAGCTCACAGTTCGCAGCTCGCATGCTGCTTGTTGTTCTTGGTGCTGGTTGCTTGTTGTTGTACCATCTGTGGAACGCTGTGGCAGGCAACTAATTTGCGGTTTTTGTTGCAAGCTAAAGTCCAAAGCACTCGGGTCTTGGCGTCTGTGTAATTT
Organism: Drosophila cognata; assembly: GCA_035041535.1. Classification (NCBI taxonomy): domain Eukaryota; kingdom Metazoa; phylum Arthropoda; class Insecta; order Diptera; family Drosophilidae; genus Drosophila; species Drosophila cognata. The sequence goes on from JAWNLC010000451.1 coordinate 1,963,705, forward strand.
TCCAACTTGCCAGCTTAGGTTCAAGTCCGAACTTGTTTGAGTCTTTGTTATTTTGCCACTTAACCAAACTGACACGCCCTACAGCCCCATATACTATATGTATATATATAAATAATGTATACATAAAGATGTTAAGCCCACTGTTGCCTCTGTTTAATAAGTTCTGTTTGCTCTGGCAACCTTTTGGGGGTCAAGTCTCTCAAATTCAATTCGAAATAAGCCAGAGGCAACTGCTAAATCTCTTCGTATACTTCTGCAACTGCTGTCCATATAACTAACTGAGTTTGTTAGTTTTAGGCAAATTGCAGAAGGCATCCACTTGGTTTCTGGCGTGCTTAATTAAATTCTTTTCAATTCTGGACATGAACCAATTTTGGTCGGACACAATATTGGGTTAGCAGCCCAAGTTCGTCAATTAAATAGCTATTTATGCTGTATTATTCGAACTGGCTGTCTGCACAAAGGCATCCAATTTACCCACTTACAATAAAAGTTTGACATTGCAGTTGCTGTTTTTATTGAATTTGATGTGAAATCAATTTAATAGCATTGCTATAATGAATAAATTTCAATGTGATTTTCAAGGTGATCGCTCCTTACCCTTTGTTTGAGAAAAATGGTTTAATTCAATTGAACAAATCAATCTAAGTCAATAAAAGTTCTGAGAAATTCTCGAGTTTGTTACGGGTTGAATTTATATAAATAAATCGAATTAATTCATTGAATTAAAATTTAATTTCATTGATCAACAATGTTAAGCAAAATAACAAAATATGTTAGGCACGCCGACTTTTCAATACCCTTAACCTGATGATCCTTAAAGGCGTTACAAGCTTCACAACCAATTTGAAATACTCTATGCAAGGGTATAACAACAACGAGACTTGCCTTATCAGTGCGTCGCAATTTGCATGATTTTATTTTGTTGTTTATTATTATTATTTACTTTTTTATACATAAATGTTTTTGCGGAGCAATCGGGGGCAAAGTGTCGCTGACAGGCGTGTCATCAGCACTTCGGGCCGATGCAGATGCAGCATTGCAGCACTACAGCCATGTGGCAGCAACGCACCAACAACGGCAACAAATGCAATGCAGCAATTTCATTAAAATTTACTGCACGCTGCAAAAAAAAAGAACGAAATGGGGCAAGAAAAAAATGTTTGCGGTCAATTAACGTCAACAGCGGCTGCCTTCATCCTCCATCCCCTAACCACTCCCACCACACACCCCCCTCTCACATCACACTCTCCGCACCCACCAGGCTACTCATTAACAGCACGCTGACTTCACGCGCATTTTTGTTTATTGTTGCTGCCGTGAATAAATAAATAAATTTCATTGACATATGCTCAACTAAATAATAGTGCAATTTTTTAAATTATTACAACCAGACAACGCTGGCATGCGGTTTTTTGTTGTGTGTGTGTGTGTGTGTGTATGTGTGTGTGGGGGTCGGGCAGTTATTGTGTGTGGCGACCATCCTTTAGCTGCGTATGAATACAGACAGGCCAGTGAAATATATGATTGGTCAGCTAAGAGAATCGGACACGGCTCGCCAGCTCCAGCTCCACCTTAAACTCAAAAACTGGCGACCAGGGCGCCAAACGATAATAAACTGCGTGCACCGAACTGTGGCATCCACATTTTCAACAATGACTGGACCGCTTGAGCAGAATGATTAAAAAATTATAATAATAAATTGTCAGAGCAGAAGAATTGCAAGAGACTGAAAATAATTTATTTATATTTTGCAATATAGCAGCTATTATTTACCTACAGATTCAATTATTGAGTAAATTGAACAGAGCTCTAAAAACCGCAATTGAAGAATATATTCTCATATTTATCCATTTATTTTCGCATAAATATCCTCGCACCAAGGCGCAGATGATTCCTTAGGCCTGTTAACATAATGGACTACAAATTATCGAAGTAAAATGAAACGAAAAGATTTTATTTTTATTTTTTACAGCAAATAATTCAAATAAGTAAATTATTAAGCAAAGATACGTATGAGTAATTTTGAACATATATTTTACTTTTTTAAATACAATACCTATCTATATAATACATCTCTGTAATATTGTTTGTCCTTGTCGGAAGTCTGTCACTGAATTATTTCCTGCGACTTTATACATTGGGCTTATTGTGCAACTTGTTGCTGCACCTTTCCTTACGGCCCACCGCCCCCATGCCGAGAAGAGGTTGAGCAGCCGCAGTTTGTGTACTTTGTGCTGCCGAGTGTTGACATTGGTGCATAAATAAGCAAATATTTATGCATGCTGACTTCAAGTGGAGGCGCAGTCGAAATGCCAATGCCATGGCGATAACAGAGACACGAGACACGAAATTCGCAAAATCAAATATTCGGCCATAAATAAAGGTGCAACGGAAAGAGGAAGAGAGAGCTCGCAGTTGCAACTTCCAAGAAGCAGGCAGGCAGCAACAACTGCCACTGCGGAGACATCCAACAACAATGCGGCATTTTAATAATATTTCGCTTTCAATATCTTCGTTTTTACACTTTTTTTTTGTACTTTGTTGGTTGGTAAACTTGGGCGCGAACCGAGAACTGCGTCGAGTGAGTACGTTCGCCTCTCCACTTGATGTCTTATTTGGGGCACCGAAATTGTTGCACTGCCACCTTTTGGCGAATCTACAGTCATTTAAATTTATGGGCATGCGAGGTGTGTGCAGGTGTGACAACATGAAAATTTATCTGGCAACTGTAGTCGAATTGCAGGAATTGCATTTTGCACGAGCTTGGATTTATGTGCGAATCAGGGCGTGACTGTTGCCTTAATGCGACGTTAACTTTGCAAATCTTTGTGCTTAACACAAATACTCGAACATGCCCCTTAGAACACCTGTGGCTGCCACCAAATTTTGATATACCATGCACTAATAGTTTACTCAATCATATTGTAGTCAATTTAATTAATTAATCAATCATTTCTCAAATGCGTTTATCAATCTGGAACTATAGAATTCAATTAATATAGTTGGAGCCCGTCGCTTCATTTCGGCCAACGTAATCAGTTCTGGTATCTTGCGGGTCTTAAATCGCACCATGAACAGTGGGACGCCGTCATCCGGCGTGAAGGCCTCCACAATCACGTCTGCCTTCAGTTTTCGAGAAAAACCATTATTCTCCGTTGGCAGCAATCTGCCATGCGCCTTATACATACGCGCCATCACCTTTGTAAGATCCTGCCCCGAATTCGTGCTGTTCGCTCTTATCGCAGCGCCAGCATTAGGGCGAGTACGGGGACGACCCTATAGGCGTGTCAAAAAACATATATATGAAAAAATAGTAAACATTTTCGGTTGTAGGTCAAACGTGTCAACAGATAAGCTTGCAGAGCAAGATTGACTCTGTTTTTGATGCTAATTTGGAATTCATTTATATACTTTATGGCATCGGAAGTGCTATTGTGTTACTCACAAAAAATCATGAACATCGGACTACTATAAACTAAAGATTCAAATTTCATTCAGTTGTGCAATACGAAAACGAAGGATATTTCCACTCTTCATGCTTATCGTGTGTTTGTTTAATTTTTGACATGAAATTGCCAAAACAGAGTGAGTCACGACATGGTTCTTGGGTATAAAACTTACACGTGTTCGTGGCGGTGACGGAGATGCATTGCGGAAATTCGAATTCATTGTGCGATAGGGCGCTTTGCCACCAACCGGAATCTGTAAATATCTATCTAATTCTTAGCTGTCCTCCACTCCAAAAATCATTTATTGCACTTACACTCTTTTGTAAAAGATTTTATTTTGATCAAAATTCACAAAAATTGCTGCTTCTAAGTTGAGCTAGCAAAAAGCAAATGAGACTGGAGCGAGACGACCAAAAAGTGAGACCATATTCAGGAATTCCTGTCAGCTGACAGTTCAGTATTTCGATAAACCAGGGCTGCTGAAGTCATTTGGCTCACGAGCTTACAATTTCAAAACATTTTTTGTGACAGACCTGCCAGAGAAGACTTGTTTTTTTTTTGGGTATTCTTATTCAATATATCTCATATCTAATTGATATCTGAATCTTTTAATTTTTAGTTTTCTGCATTACGTTTTTGCCAAAAAAATGTGCAAAGAAAAACGATAAGCATATTGGTGACTACGGTAAGGATACGACTTGCAGGCTAATGGAGGCATATCATCCCTATCAAGAGCCCGACAATGATGCTGTCCAGATAATAAATGATAATCGCTGAAATGTATAAACTACGCATCCTTATGTGTATTATTAAAAATAATTGCTATTATGACACAGCAAAAACAAAACAATAATAAAAGGCATCTTTCAGAAATCAATTAGCAACTTCTCTGATGAGAGGATGGGAGGATGAGAGATCAGAGATGTGGCTGACAACATAATGCCACCCAGGTGGGACCACACAGCAAGCCAAGTCAGTCAGTCCAAGTCCTAGCGAGTTGCTAGTAACGACGGCAAATGAAAATGAAACCTGGTCACGCATAGTCAGGCCATGAATCGTGAACTTCTCGTGGCCAATAAGAAAAATATTCAAATGCCTCACACACACACACAAATATATACATATATATATATATATATATATATATATAAATTCAAGTTAATCCACGCAGCGGGTCGTCGTCTCCAGTGGATTTCTGATCAGCTCGGACTATGCTCACTTTTCATTTCGTTGGAGCGATTAGTGCCTTGAAGGAATCGAGTCTTCCTCGTGGCGCCACCTTCACCTCTTACACGACCATCTCCTCGACTGAGCATGCTTTGCTGTTGATGAAGGGGCACCAGCTTTTAATCATTATTAATTATATGCTGCCTGGTCACATTAATCATTTGTGCTTACTCTGCATTTGTTACCTGCAGCCAGATTCAGCGATAGTCATCTGGCGGCTCAAAACTGGATCCGAAAGTCCATGAGCAGAAGGAGCCGCTAGCAAATGCTCATCTATTCCTGGCTCAGCATTTAAGCCGAGAAACGTAGCTAATCATTATCAGCCAGCTGGGCATTAACAATTCATTTATTTTAGCATCTTGTTGAATATTTAAAAGCGCTTATAAAGGCCAATAGAATTATGCGATAAATGAGACTGAGAATTTAGCCTGCCTTCAACAAAGACTGCTCAAAATTTAGTTATTATTATGAATCGAAATACACAGCCTGATATTTGGCTATATCGATTCGGCGATTATTGTATTATATGAATATGATACGGTCCTAAACTTGGTAAATATTATTATTACCCAGAAGCGTCGCTGGCTACTTCGCCTTGCGATCCTGCGCCCAGCTCGAAATCTGACTCTCAGGCTTCAATGATTCTATTCCAACTCTGCCGGCTAGAAGCGATCAGCTACAGCTAATAAACGAGTGTTGCTTGTTTAAAGGCATAGTTCCCATCACAGATGTTTTCCTCGCATTCTCACCTTAGTGTTTTTCTCAGTATTTGAAATGGGTTTGGGACACCTTGAGTTGGTCCATTGGCTAATCTGTCAATCTAATGAGCTGTGTACAAATACGTATTGTGTGCATTGTATGTACATATGTATGTTTGCATATGTTAATGAACTTGACACTTGAGCGTTGTTAAGAGCTGTGTGTAAGCGATACCTTAGGAGTTTTTTGGGTACGTTTTATTGGCGCTGGTTTCGTTTTGGGTCTCGGTTAGCTGTTTTTAAAGTGCCAAGTCATCACGGTTTCTGGTTGGCACTCGACCTCATCTGCGATGCATGAGAGGATTAGGCGGGTGGCGCGAAAAGTGTCAACCGCAATCGACGCTGGCTGACAGCCAACAACAACAACAACAGCAACGACAAGCACATTGGCCAGCTTGTGAAATGGGGCTAAGAAACGTGTTAGTTGGACTAAAAGCTAACTGCGAGCACTGGCATTGTCCACAGTTGGAATGATAATATTGGTGATGATGAGGACGGTGTAAATGATATTGGCAGACCCAGGCGAGAGACATCTGAAATGTTAGCCAAGTTTGTTGTTGGCCAACTCGTTCCTCAATGTACGCGATACCTCATCTGCAGCTGCACATCTAAAAATACACACAAAAGCCTGTTTCTTGAGTTACATTCATTGAATTTAAATTTGGTGTCATTAATTAAATGCAACATGCTCTTTACGATGTATTAATTAGCAAACTTAACACAGTTGAAGTAAACTTAATTGCAGATATCAATCAATTATTTTTAGATCTATTGCAGGGTTGCAATTGAGAGCACTGCAAATACTTTTAACGGCTCTGTTGTAAGCCAATATTATGTTTACAACTTTGACGTCGATTTATTTTTGGCATTCACAAGGAAAACACTTCAAATTCAGTCGTTGATAAGTTAAACAATAATCGCCACACACTTTATTTGCATGTACTTAAGCGATTTCTTTTGTCGTCGTCAGTTTTGACAGTTGCTGACTCAGATTTCATTAGCTCTCCTTATGGGTACCACCTGCGGCTTGGTGCGCTGCCTGCTGTCAAACATTCGATGGATTCGAGACAGACCCACAACGAAGCAATTAAGTTGGAAATCCGTCGAAAACAATCAGGCAACGGCAGACACAAGTTCAGCAACGAGTAATTTTAAGTATGTTTTTACAAAAGCGCAAAAAGGTAAAGACAACAAGAAGGCACAAGTCAAAGGGTTAAAAACTTAACAACAAAATAAACAAAACAGAAAAAAAGCAACAACACTTGAGGCCCATCAAATGTCAAGTTGTTGATTCGCCGATGTTCGGAATATATATATTTATGTGCATATCTTTATGTATGTTTATAAAAAGTCATCCAAGCAGGTCGTACAATTACTTACATATCAATATAAATATTTGGGCTTCTCCTGCCTTTTGCAGTTTTAAACTCTGTTTTTTATTTGCTGAACCCATTTAATAAAGGGTAAGAAGTACTTGTGTAAATGGCCAATCCATATATATACATATATTCATATATACAGTGTGCGTCAGCTTATTTTCAACAGTGTCAAAGAAAAAACGTAATTGCCTGCCATAAAGTAATTATTCATTATTTTTCAAAAATTCCAAAAACCGATGGTAGGTACATGTATTAACCACCAATATGAATGGATGACCCTAATAAACTGAGGTTTCCCCACCTGCTAGGTAGGATTATGTAAAAATGTAGCCTATTTTTAGGTGACAGCTTATTTGGATCAGGTACATTGTGGACACCTGGGAGCCATAGAACCCGGATTTTTTACCTAAAGTTGAGTATTTTCGGAATAAATAGATCAATACTTCGTAGTCAGTTTAGTTATATCCTGCATCCCGAGTTCAATAAGCCAACAAGGACTATGGACAAACGGACTACCATTGAACAACGGAAACTCATCCTGGAACACCACAAGAACGGATATTCACATCGCCAAATAGCTGAAATGGTCAATCTGAGCAACTCAATCACGTATAACATCATTCGGCGCTTCGTCGACGCAAATTGGATTTAGGACAAGGGCATAATGGCACCAAACCCGCTTTTCACCGAAGAGGAGGATCGGAGGATCATTAGGAAAATAAGGGCAAATCCCAAGCTATCGACTCCAAAAATGACTCAACAGGTGCAGGATGAAATGGGGAAAAAGTGCTGTGTGGAAACTGTGCGCATTGTTCTGCGCAAACATGACTTAAATGCCCGAGCACCACGGAAAAAGTCCTTTATAAGCGCACCAAATTAAGGGACTAGGATGACGGTGTCCAAAACCCACTTGGACAAGGATCTGGAGTTTTGGAACACAGTCATATTTGGAGATGAGTCCAAATTCATCATTTTTGGCTCTGACGGACGGAATTATGTGGGGCTACAATCCAAAACTGAGCTGAATCCCAAACACATATGGCAGGCAATTACGTTTTTTCTTTGACACTGTTGAAAATAAGCTGACGCACACTGTATATATAAATAAAAAAATAAATATACATATTTAAATCAGGTCTGAATGGACTTTTTTGGGTCTCACCAATTCATCCAATATGTATTTGACCATTTTGCCTTTCAATACCATACATTATTTTTTATAACCTTATTTTAATTATTTTTGTTATGAATTTTAAATTAAATTTTTCCCATTTCATTTTATATGATTTAATTCGTAGCTTTTATTTTTAATTGTACATTTTTATTTATCAAAACCTTAAAAAATTAAATTAAAAATACTTAATTAAATACAATAACTTGCCATCTGTTATCAGCTGGTATTACATTAGTATAGAAGTATTCTGCAGTTTGAATCGATGCAATGTATTGAATATATATACGTATATATATACATATCTGTACTACCGATGATTAATAATATCGAATATGCACAAATTGTAAGTTTAAAATACTCTGGAATTCACTTTGGCATCTGGCTGCCTGCTTTAGTATCATTTAAGCTTAATGGAACCAGACATCGAACTTGGGCATCTGCTACTTTCCCAGCCATTGATCCGCTTCAACAACGGACACGACAGCATCAACAACAACAGCAAAAACAACAACAACAACAACAACGACATCGGCAACAATAGCAACAGGGATATATAATAACAAAGAGACCGGCAAAACAAAGGGCGGCAATTGGTTAACATCGAATGGAATCGCTTCGTTTGACGTCGGTTCGCTGATTTAACGCTGATTAATTGGAGAAAAATTATTATTACGGCTTGTTATTGGGGCGCTCTCAATTCTGCCACGGCTGCTACTGCGGCAGCCACTGCCGCTGCCCCAATTCCGCCCTCCCTGCGGCTCCCCTTGACCAATACATATATTTTACTGTGCACGAGCACTTTAATTAGACTCTCGTTGTTTTTCCCTTTTGGAGGATATTTTATTATAACCTGAACCCATTAAAAACGGGTATAAAGAGCATGTAATATATATATATATATATATATATATATATATATAAATTCTTGATCTGGATCAACATGCTGTCTGTCTGCCTGTAGGAACACGGGGATCTCAGTTAAAATTTGTCAGTCTGCCTCACTTTGTATTTAAAGCTATCTTGATATAACTTGAAATAGAAACAATCGATCAATAAAGGATTCTTTATTTCGTAGGGATAATAAATGTGTTGCACTGTTGACGACCGATTAAAATCCCCCTCTCTGCGTGGCAAGGTATGCGAAATAAAACACGCTTTCACCTTGGCAGACCTTCTAATTGATTTCCAAATGCCTTATTCATTTATTACAGCGATCTTGATGCAGCATTTAGCAAACAATTCCTCAAGTATTTCGCGCTGGTATCGCAGCCGAAACACAAATACCGCAATTGCATAACATATCGCCAAGCGACATGCATCATTTATCAATTGCTGCAAATGGGAAAGGCCAAGGACGCAGAGGTGGATAGAGGTGCTGCTATTGCCACAGCCACAAGAAAAGAAATAAAACAAAAACTCAGCAAAAAAACAAAGAAAGAGCGAAAATACGAGAGGTGAAACAGGCAAAGTGAATTCCCGTAGAGCGTTTAATCAAAATTTACCGGCGAACGCGTTCGCTGACAATGAGAAATTGCAACAAATTCGCAACAGCGCAAGGGGTTGTGGTTGTGGAGGGGGTGGCGAGGTGAAGGGGTGTAAGGTGAGCAGTTTAGCTTGCACACAAAAACAAAGTGTTATTCGAAGAAGATACACACACACACAGAACAGCTCACTGAAACTGCGATCACGTTTAGAGCTCGATTCGATTTCACAGCCAGTTTTAAAAGGGTTCGTGCTAAGGATGTAGGATGAGGAGGGGGAGGGGGGGGGGTGGGGGCGCTGCTGGTTACAGTTTACAATTGCAGCTCCCGCTGTTAGCTGCTACTCGATTTCCCTGGCATCGTCTGTATATTGTTTGTCTGGCAGTTATGAAAAATGATGCCGCTACAAATTTAACAGCCAAAAGTGCTCAGAGTTCCCCTCCCCCCACAAACCCCTTCCAACCTCGCCGCAACCCAAGTGGCACAAGTGAAGTGCAGCAAGTTGATTGATGGGAAACTGCGGCCGGCTCACCCACAATTGGTGGGCGTTTTTGATGGAAATGGGGAAATGTGAAATGATCATCGAGTCGTGCAGCAGCTGGCTTTGAAATCAATCTGGCTGCTAAACGGTAGCAAATTGGCGACCAAAGCTCAGGATGTGGGCGCCCCCCCCCCTCCCCCCCCGGTCACCGGGCGCAGTTATGCATATCGATCAACCATAAATCAGGTGGGCAGCCTAAGCCCAATCAAATGGCAAGTGAACGGAAAAGTCTACCAAAATATCGAAATCGATATGTGCACTTTTGCAATTATCAAATTAAAAAATTAATATAAAAATAAAAAATAAAATTGATTATTCCTCTACATTATCCTAATAACAAAAATTAGCATGCGTGTTAAGTATAATTCCGTTCTATTCCCAAAAATACTGTTTTCATCATTTCACAGCCTTAACTGGGCACTTTTCAACATTTCAGCCAGGCCATAACAATCAATCCTTATGCACCTATCTATTTGCTAATCCGAAACAACTCCAAAGAAGTACCAATAAAATGCATGCTCAAAATGCAGATAAGAGCAATAGGAAGAAAAACAAAACAAAGCCTTAAAACACAGTTGGGAAAAGAGGCTCAAATTTCGCCACGTGTAGCTGCGAACGCAAAACAAAACGAAGCTGTCGAAGTTGCGGCCGACTGTTAGCTGGGTCCAGAGACTGCTTGCCTGAGTCAGAGCCAGAGCAGAAGAAGGCTTGCAAGTAGGCCACAACAGCCGATGGAAATTGGAAATATGCCAGTTAAATAAAAAGTTATTGAGTTGACTTTTTGACACTTCCCGTTGCGATAGGCGATTGTTGTGCTTGTCGGCCAATAAGAATTGGCAGCAGTTGTTGGTCAACAGACAACCGAGCAGCACCTGGTCGCCAACTCTTTGGCCGCTCTATTAATTAGATTACATTTCGATATAAATTCAAATGGGCAAAGCGTGCGCGATTACGAATTCTAATTGGAGCGTTGCAAGCTAGCCAGCCAATTAGAGTACGTTGCAACTGCGGCAGGGAAGTGTGGAGGGGGCGGCGCAAGGAACGCCCACTGTGTGACCATATACACATACGTACATAAGTCATGTCGATTCAATTGTTGTAATTGTTTGTGGCAAAGGTGTGCAGGCTTTTCGCTTACCTTTCCCTTCGCCAAACAAATACACTGTAAACAATTTTAGCGGTTCTTTACGATCAATTGGGAACTGGAATAACAGAGATAAATTGTTTATGTGAAATTTAGATTTCTCTGATAAGAAGCGTTCAAGTGATTTTTTAGAAGTTTAGATAATACAAACTTTGTTCCTCAAACTAAGAGTGTTGGTTGTAATACTCTCTCTTTCACTCTCTCTCTCTCTCTCTCTCTCTCGGTCTGTCGCACCCTAAGTGAGTAGCTTTGGCTTGCAACACTTTTTCTCCATCGCTCCTCTCGCAATGGCATCAAATTTCATTAATCACCCAAATGCTTATCGCCAAGGCAACACTCGCAGCCTTCGTTCTCCAAGTGGCATGCAGAGAGAATCGCAACAAGTTATTGTTGTTGTTGTTGTTGTATTCACAATCGTGGTCATAATTTGTCTGGCATGTCCGGCAAATGCCTTCTCGGCTTGGCAGCCAAACGGTGTGAATGTGAAATGGATGTGAAAATACGCTTGCATGACCATCAGCCTAACCTTAACTTCACATTCACGCTCCCATTTACCTGGCCACCAGCTTACTGTTCATGTACAGAACCGCATTATGAGTTCTGCACTTAAACAAAAAAATATGCAAATCTATATCCGTAAACTATAAAACCAACATAAGGTTCTAGAAGTTGCACATTATGTGCTACGAACTGAATACATTATAAAACTAATGCATTTTTACATGAAGAATGGCACTCTCTTTTTTTGCTCAGTGTACTGAGCTAGGCGAGCAGGCGGACAGGCAGTCTAGTGATTATGCACACACTCTGCTGATGGGTCAATTTCTGTACCAGTCCCTGAGTCGGGGGCCGAGTCTGATGCATTGTGTGAGAGTGCTGTGGGCGGCTTAGTCATGAGTACATCTTTCTGCACAGCTCGCATGCAGCTGCAACTAGCGATAAAAGTAGCCCAAGCCAAATAGACACGTAATGCGCCCACTTTGGACTTGGCACCGAATATTAGAACTTACATAAAGTTAGCTTTATTGTCAGTGATGGAAACTCTCCACATCCAAAAAGGTCTTTAGCTCTTTGCTGCTGGGTTTCAGTCAGCTTAATATATATATTCATGATCAGCATCAGTAGCCAAATGCACATTTTTGGTATTTTATTGTTTATTATTCTTCCAAGATTTGGCTAAGAATTAATCACAATTACAATATAATACAATATACAAAACATAGCTACACAAATGATGAATATTCAGTTTCGAAGCCAGAACTGAAACAGGAATCAGAAGATATATATATATATATATTTGTTTAAAACGAGAATTTATTACAAATATTGATTTAAGAGCAAAATTTGTTTAATAAAACTATAACTAAAATTTATTTAAAACATACAAAACCAGAATAATATTTCAAGGCTCCGAAGTGAAATTCGAATGTCAGACGATTAATTTCTGTCAATATTCCTCTTTCTTTCCTTTATTTTGTGTTCTTCTGGCTTTTACTTCAAAAGAAAACTGTCAGCACTTAATTTAAATTTAATTTAATCCCGACAAGAAAATAATACTTTTCAATTAATGCTCTGCTATTATTATTAATTTTCAAATCGCTTTTCATTTTTCACAATGTCCAAGTTTTTCCAGTTTGGTGTTATGTTTAAGGTTGAAGTGAACTAAAGCCGCCGTTAACATTGCGAATGTTATCTAATTAAGATAGCTGTCTGGTCTCTTATCAGCTACATATTAAAATGAATGCACCCCCGGGGCGGGCAGCCGTAACTTATGTCCGACGATGGCCTCTTGATGGCCCCACAAAGGTCACAAAGAGAGGCAAAAGACAACACAGACCTCATTTGGCCTTGTCAATGCTTCCTTTTGGCCGCAAGAGAGGAGGAAAGAAGAACAGGTGGGGAGATGGACTCAGGGCACAAACAACAGGACGATGCGATGGTCCTTCTGGTCCAGCATCCTGGCGAGGACAACGAGTCGTTGCCAAAAAGTGTGCAATACAATCTTGAAACTTGAATAAACGGAAATAAAAATTATGAGCGAGAATATTTTAACGTCCTCGTTCCTCCATTTGCATAAGAAAACCGTTAAGAGACATAGCATCCCCCCACCCACGTGCCTCCTCTTCACATTCAACAGTGGCCACAAGATGAAGTCCCGCCCCGCCCCGCCCCGCCCTCTTTTAGTTACCGCTTGTTTACTGTTGTTTGGCGTTGTAATTGATAAGTTAATTTACATTTTTATTGAATGGCATCAGCAAACGCCACACCCACCCCACCCCAAATGTCCTTGTGTGCCCTTACATCTGCCCTTCAGCCCCCTTCCGTTGACGAGGTCAGAGTACATGTTTTGCATATTATTTAAAAGCTAATACACTTAGAAAAATTAACTGTTATTATTACCTTTAAACTGCAAGTGGAATTCTATCTTCGACTTGGGAAATAAATCAAATAACTATTTATAAATATATATTTGTGTGCGACCTTTAATATTCAGGACTACACATTTTTTTCTGCAAGTGCTACAGCATATTCTCAATGCTGTTTCCGTTTATTTCTCGGATGTGTGTGTGCGACTGTAAATCAAATCGAAAGCACTTGTGGTTTATGTGTCCAGCAAATCGACTGTATGCAGACTGCTCAATTGTGTAAAAAGACAAGCAAAAGCAACTCAAAAAGTAGGCGTTAAAAAACATTTAAAAAAAAACCCAAAAAAATAAAGCAAAGAGTAATTTAATCAATTCAAAAATAGTAAAACCAAGCCAAACTAATTCGCAAGTTTGATTCAGATCTGCCATGAACGAAGCTGGTGGCTGGAATCAGCGTCCATCGGAGCGCGGAGAAGACAAAGATGCCAAGATGCGATATCTGGCTGGAACCTCAGTTCTACTTGCAATTGGATTCGCCATTTTCATTTATTTCTTTGTGTTTCACAAATAGTTGATTTACAAAAAACACATTCTTAGTTAATATTTGAATTTATATGGTGACTTTTTGGGCTGTATGTGATTTCGAATTTTACATAACTTAAATTTGATGAATCGGGCTTGATTGCAGCACATCCCCAGCTAGATTTCAGCCATATTTGATAGGCCTAGCTATAAGATTAAATGAGATATAGTTGCAACAATTTTTACTCCATTTCCCATCGTTAGCCATATCTTCTGTTCGACTGTATATTTTTTATGTCTGACTATATCGTAAGGCTTCTGCTCACATATGGACATGCAATCTGTCTGTTATCAGTCTCCATGGTAACAATCGATTTTCAAGCTTATGATGAAGATAAGATTGTGGCGTATGTAAGATTGCCTGCTTGCAGCAGGAGCAAGCATATCATGTATTTATACATACTCACACAGATATTTATTGTAGGAATCTCGAAAAGAGCATTTCGCAGTCGGTGTCTGTATCCCTCTCATGTATGTTTGAGTGAGTGTGCGTGTGTGTGTGGCTTCTTCATGCCGTACATGAAAAGTTAACGAGAATTGATGTTGCATGTTGTGCAATGGAAAACAAAGCATAAATTTCTCAGTTTGCCGGTTGGCAGCTACAACTACATGTATATGTGTATGTATGTACATACATACCCAACATACATGGTTGCATTTCGAACGCATCGGTCTCGATATATCGAACCTCAGCATGCCCCCCGCGCCCTCTCTCTCTCTCTCTCTCTCACTCTCTTTCTCTCCAGCAAATACCGCGATGCATAAATTTCAACACAGCGAATTCAATTTGCGTAACGCTTGAATCGTGAATCTTGAATGTGAATCGTAAATGTGGTAGCCTGCATTGTCCCAAATTTAACCTTACAGCATTACTGAATACCCTTGCAAATTGATGAAGAAATTATATGCACAAATATTGTGCAAATTCTTTTAACTTAATATCAAACATTTGAATTTCTCTTCTGACTTTTATTCCGTCGCACAAAAGACCATACAAATATATATGCAGCTGCGAAATTAAAAGGAAGTCGAGAAAAAATCTAAATTGTCTGTGAAAACTAATTATCATATGGCATATGTCATAATTTCACTTAATTTCACTTTATATATTCAAGAGTAAATCAGCCTCATTCCAAAAACAAGACAAAAATGATATATTCTCAATTTGGAATTTAGACGTATCTGCAGATCAGATTTATTTATTATTTTAAAGATATGGGCTTTCAATTGATATTACGCCCACACATAATATTGAGCAGCTGTTGAAACTGCTACAGGGCATCTACTAGTTGACCTGTCTCTGTACTGTAGCAATCTAACTTGTTTTCTGTTTCTGCCTTAGACTGGTCAGCAACTAGAGTGTGTTGATGTTTATGCTGCACTACATCCACAATCCACACTCAGGCACACGCACTGTGGTGTGCACTTGACGGGAATTAGCCCCACACCCCAACCCACCCACTGCTCCAAAATGACACACGCTGCTCACGCAATCAGCGCCTAATCTACATCCCGTTGTTTTTTGCCTGCTGTTGTTGTTCTTGTTTGTTGCATGCAAATCAGCCCGTTGACTTGGGGTCACAGTGGGTGGCAGAAGAGAATTACCAGTTACCAGTTAGAGTAGATATGAGCCCCATCACAGCTCCCACTTTGTATTTCAAAGTTGATGAATTGCAGCATTTGGTCAAAATTGGACTTTAAGCCTAAGATGTTTATCATCATTCCTCGTTGGTCTATAATCTGGTGAGCATAAATCCCTTTAACATAACATTTAGTGGAAAACAAAGCAAAAAGTATACTAAACAAACAAAAAAAAATACGAAAATCTAAATGTTTCCAATAAGACTCTCGCATAGACACACAAATAAAGCAACACAGTAAATACGATAACAAATATAAATATAAAAATATTCAACAAAACGAAATTGAAAAATTCATTGAAAGCATTTTTCAATTAAATGCAACATTTTTGCTTCCATGAATTTAATGATTTTATTCCAATATTAGCCTGGCTTTGTTCTGTTCAGCTCGCCTTTTGAAGAGATACTTGCACTCGCTGCTCGGATTCCCTCGATTCCCTCGATTCTATCAATGCTGCCAGTGCTTTTGGGGTAACGGTTATTGAAATTGTTTCGAACATTTGACGCCTTCACTTTTAGGTGGGTTGGGGGCGTGGCCTCTAGTTTGATTGTATATTTTCTCTTATTGGTCGCTTGACTGTGTCACGTGTCAAACGGATGGGGTGGAGTTAGAGTTGCCGTCTGGGCGACATTCGCGGTAGCTGATTTCAATTTTAATTTATCCCCCTTCTTCCTCCCCCACTTTCCTCATCCTAATCCACCTCCATGGCCAAAAGTTTTTTGCTCTTGCCAGCGTTTGGTAAACTTTAAGGAATTTCCATTATAAATATCAAAGCGTTGCCACTTGACTGTTTGGACGAGTATTGATGGAAAACCCAAAGCAGCAAACTGAGCCACAAAGTGTCTCCTTTCGGGCCAAAGGCTCATTGGAATTTAAGGAACTAAATTGAAGTATATAAGTAAATAGAACAATAAGATGATTTCTTCTGCCTTTTGCACAAAACTATCTTACCATTTCTACACAGGGTATTAAAATCCACTTGGGGACAATTCCAAACAACTAACATAAAATCACTCGTATCGAAATACTAAATTGCCATAAATTGTATCAATCTGAAGATATGTTCATAAGCAATACCTGTTCAATAATCTTGTGCAGCTTTCATTTTTAATAAAATATCACCAAAAATTCGATCAATTTCTGAAAAAAGGAACATTTTTGTGTCACTCGAAAATCTGGTGTCAGTCAATAAATGTGAAAGTCCAGCAGAGCTGAACAGATTTTATGCAGATAACTAAAAATGCGAACAAAAGAGATATGTTTATTATACATATATATATATATATATACATTTATACATATATATACATATATATATTTGCCAAGCAAATATTAAAAGCGTTCTCAAAAAAAAAATCTTAAATCGATTTAAAAATTGTTCAGCCTGTTCGGCACTCAAAATACAAATATGTATAAATGTATATCAAAGTTATTGACTGAAGAATCTGCGATTGATGCGCACAACAGTGAACAATGAACCAATTTTATTAAAATCGCATAAATTCAAATAAATAACAAGTCGGGGGACACGGAGAGCTGATTGAAAGATCGGATTCTGTGTTCCGCGTTCTCGGCTCATGTTGCATGCGGCCTCAACAAAGATTTAATAAAATCAAGCACACACAAAAAAAAAGGGATGGACGAACGGACAGACACGCAAACACAAAAATCAATAAACAATAAAGCTGATTTATGCGTCAAAGTGTCAATTGACAGCAGAGCAGTTGCAGTTGCAGCCAGTGTTGTCGCAATTTATAACAAGTGATAACAGTTAACTTGGGCACGCCGAAATCGCAATTCTAGTTCAAAATTGCAATTTTTATAAAGTTTTTGTAATTTTTTTTTACAATACATAGAGTAGTCCAATATTGATGACTTAATTTGTCCAAATGTGGGGATCATATAAATAATTGGCCTGAATTTTAGAAATTCGTCAAAATGTTAGCCTCAAGTGATCCTCGCTATAGTAATCAGAAAATACATTTGTAAAATTAAGTTGTGGCTTTCCAAAAAACCATCGGGTCGGTTTCATGTTGAATTTTTTCTAAAATTTGGCAAAGTATGCCTAATTCCCAGGTTGTAGGTTTTAAAGATTTCACATATGCAAACAATTTATAGTTTATATATTCTCATAACATAATTCTAATTTTCCGAGTAGAAGATTCTTCTAAATTTATGTATTTATATGAGCCAGAGTATTTCTGCTACTTAATAATAACTGCGCAGAAATGACTAAAGCAACAGCACTGATTGCGGCAGCAGCAGTCGCAGTCGCAGTCGCAGTCGCAGCCGCAGTCGCAGCTAGCTGGCTTTTCATTTTGGGGCAACTGTGGCGTATGCGTAATTGCATTTGAATGGTCAGCCGCCTGAAACGCGTTTAAGTGCTTCATTCAATATTCCAATGCTCGGTGCTCTCTCTCGCTCTCTCGCTCTCCCGCTCTCTCTCATCTCTCTCTAACAGGGGACCACGCCCCCTTTGTGTCATTTTATACATTGGAAATATTGCTGGCTGCCATTGCAATGTCTGATGGAAAAATATGTTTTTGATTTTATTGTCGCTGACCAGTAACTGTTGCAATTGTTGCACTTATTGTTGTTATTGCAATGGGTGCCGCTGCTGCTGTCATTTATAGGTTACTTTTTTGCTTTTATTGTTGCTGTTGCTGCTGCTCTTCATCCGCATCCGCGCATCGACTCCACATTTCATCCGTCAACCAAATCAATTTTTGTGGCTTCAGCCATTTATCTCCGTTAGCGCTCAACTGACGACTGCAAGCGTAGCCAGTTTGTCAGTTTGTCAATTGTGCCAGTTAGCTAGTTTGGCAGCAGCAGTTATTGATTTGGAGCAGTGGCTAATTGAGCAACTGCACATCACAACTCCTCATCGTAACTGGCCTTTAATTGGCCCAAAAGCCTCACATTTCCCAGCCAGTACAAAGTGAATAAATTTCCGCAAATATTAGACTCGTATTTAACGTCACAATCATCAAGAGGTTTCTACAAGTTTTAGCTTGCAATTCATGTTCAAATTGTAATCCTCTCAGAAGCGTACTACATTAAGTAAAAACACAAAATATAATCCTAAAAATATAATTCGGGTTTCCAACTTTATACACGCTTAGCTTTGTCAACTAAAAAAAAAAAAAACTGCTCGCTTTAATCACCTCGTCACCACTAATACTGCATTTAAATTTTTCAATTTTCATGTTCAGAATATAATCCCAAAAATTGCAGGCAACTGTAGCTTTGTCCGCATTAAATATACGAATTTAGGTTGAAGCCCATGTTTAAATTCCATGTACGGTTCAAAATGTTCGACTCCTCAATAAGTATCCTGATCGAGTTGCTGTCCATTGGTATTATTTGGCCAACTCTTGCCTGAGAATGGTTTTGGTAAGAGTGACTAGAATATATATGGATGTGTATCTGAGCATGCTTAACACTCATCTAATCCGCTGACAATTGACACGTGTTTCATATCTGCTTGGAGTCGCTTCTTTTTCATGCAACACCAACACAACAACAGCAACAGCAACAAACACACGCAATTCTATTGCACAGGTGAATTTTGCCTCACATTGTCCATTACGCAGCGAATTCTTTTAAATCTGTTGAGCTAATATGACACATCGCTAATACGACGGACACCACCAGACTCTCAACCTCTGAATACCCTACACTACGCTACATACTACACTATCCGACCCATCAAGCGACAACATTGGATGTGTTGTGCTTTTAATCTGCACGGCGACAGCATTAACTTTCCAGTGAAATTGTTACACAGAAAGAAATGTGCTTACTTTTTGGACTACTTGAATATTGTTTTGAATTTACTGTAGCATACTTTTCAGCAAACTTTACAAAATATCTAAAATATGCATTTAGCTTAGTAATATAACATTCTGTATATATATTGTTGATCCGCTGGCCATTCGTCTGTTGATATCGATACAATAGCTGGGTTTAAGACTGTTTGAAAGTCAGCGTTTTTTTTTTGTCAGTGTATGACAGCATGAGGATGACGCTGCATGTAAAAGCCAGAGGAGGGAAGAAGGAGGAGGAAGCGGAGTAGGTGGCAGGCACAGTTGCTGAACTAATGCCCATAGACAGCAGCTTAAAGCTCCTCCCATTCCGATGCCAGGCAACATTTTATTAGTATTTTTCGGCAAGCGTAGATGGAGGGGTGGAGAGTTGGAGGGGTGCCTCTGCCGGACATGTCAACGGGCATATTGAGGCGTTAGCTACTTAGGCACCAACCAAAAAGTTTAACGTGACAAGCACAAAATGCTTGACACCAAGGATACCCCAGAACTCTCCCCACTCTCTCTATCTTTTCCGGCTTGCGCAAATCTGTAAGCAATTTGACTTTGTATGACTCCCCAACACACACACACTTGCGGACATGTGGTACAAGGATGCTGCCAGGATGTTGGATGCAGGATGCAGAAGCAGTCGTCGCTTCTCTAATGCTTCAAAATGGACCTCCATGCTCATTTATTGTGTGCACTTGCTAAACTTTCTGACCAACACTGGCACCTCAATAAAAACAATTTAAAAGTCATCGTCATCTCCTCTAACCCTCCCTCGCCCCTCCATCGCTTCCTCTCTCCCGTTTAACCAAACCAGTGAAAGCTTGTCAGCTTGTTCATTTATTTTGCTGAGCATTATCTTCATGCAGTGGAGTGGAACACATCCAGGCACATGTGGTTGGTTATCCACGTCCAAAGTCTGTCTCTCAAAATTGAACTTAAAGTGCTCACAATGTGTGTGTGAGTTAAAGTTTTTCTTTGCACTAATAAATCTGGGCGTGGCATTCCAGCCCGCCTGCCAGCCAAATTGGGCACTCAAACGAAACTTTCGAGCACATAAATTGTATCTAATAAATTTTATCTATAAACTTTATCAACTTCAAGTTTCAGGTATTTATAATCAATCAAAAATTGGATTTAAGCATGCAAGAATGCTTTAGTCGAGAGAGATTGCCAAAAACTTAAATACAAAAATGTGCTCCTAGTGGAACTTGAAGAAATAACTGTACATTAATCTACACAGAATATTTATCTGCTGGGTTTGGGGTAACTCCAAGTCGAGATCTCATGATCTGGAACATTTCAACGATATAATTTAATTAATATCCGTATGCAGGGTATCTCCTAATCGAGCCCTCTCTCGTGCTCACCTGTTTTTAATGGCTTTACGGATATTTCAAATTCTGTTTTACAGTAAAACCCCCCGAGTTAAGTCCTCCATCAAAGTGCATTTTGGGAGCATGCACATTAGAGATGTGCACAAGTCGTGTTTTTTGGCACACCTCTCTAGCGTGCGTGAGCACGAAAAATGTGTTGAGGAAATATGCGGTGGTGAATAGTATTCTTTAATTTGATATTAATGCAAATCTTATTTTTGCTCATCTCTCTCTCTGTCTCTCTCTTCTTCTTCTCTGTCTTGTTAACACATATTTTGCAAGAGGCGACGGGCGATCTGAACGCCGAAACGCATTTAAATTAATTATTTGGCAACACTCGCAGTAATTTGCGTTTTTTTTTAGAGAAAAGGATTGGAGTTGTAAGTGGGGTCGCCATTCTTTTTGTCTTCTCTAGTTCATTTTGTATGCTCTGTTACCAAAAATAGGATATATTGTATTTTTCTCACACTGTAAACTGCGAATTCGATAACATCGGTAACTGAAAGTCGAATAAAGCCAAACTTATACAGATTACAGATTTACGGATAAACAATGTTAAAGATTGATACTATCATTTCCCAAATCGAAAACTGTGCAATAAAATAAGTCCAATAATCTTATGGCTAGCAAATATGGAAGATGGATTACTGCTGATGTCTCTGGAAGATCCAAGAAATTTCCGTGCCACGCCCCGAAAAAATTGCAAAAGTCCATTACTCCAACGAATTATGGAAGTTAGAATATTAAAAACAATTTAATAGGATTGCGAATCTATCCCTGAGTAAAGCTTATATACCACCCAATACCAGTTGATATGTCACAGCTTGCAGAGTATTCCGCAGTCGGTTTTCACCTGTTAGGTATGTGTTTTTAGGTATATTTTTTTGGCACATTATATGTGAGGCACTTATGTAGTAACAATTTTTTTTTCCTAAAGGATACTCATAGTTGGTCCTGTCTCTCTGTAGTTTCACTCACTTCAAAGTTAATTATGTTGACATAGTCAGTTCCAGTTATTTCTTTCTTTTAGCAACTCAACGACCACGCCCCCACACACACACAGATGCACACTCAGCATGTGCATTAAGAATTCATGCCACACCCGTGCAGCGCAACAAAGACGCCAAAGAGGGTTATTGGTGGGGAAGGGTGGGTGGTAGCCATCTAACCGGACGGCTGCCAAGTTACTCAAATTAATTAAGTTTCGCCTTTGCCAACATTGCGCAGAAGGCCAGTATACCTTACAACACCCTCGATCCACCCCTCTTCCCCTTTCAGACCCTGCTGTGCCTGCTCTTTAGCTGCCCTCGAGGGAAGGGTGGGGTGTGTAGGGTGTTGACTGCACAACCTTTCAATTTTTCAAGTGACATTTGCCAAACGTCACCCGATGTTTAATATTTTCTAACCGCAGCGACGGCCACGCCTCTTTCTCCTTCACACACCCACGCCTACACTCTAGCCCCGAAGCTGTGGAAATTTAAAATTAATTGCTTTAGCGCAGTTTTAATTATTAAAAAAAAACTAACGCAAAATGGGCAAAAATTATACACTTCAAATCGCAAAAAATGTATTTAAAAGTCTGTCCCAAAAGTAAATTCCCTGTGGGAATTTGAAATGTATGCAATTAGCGCAACAAATAGGTTAAAGTAATAAATGACCATTAACAAAATATATACAAGAAAATACAAAAAAAAAATAGGATGGAAAATATTATTACCTGCTATCAAATACCCTTAAAATCCCATCTTGATTATTAAGCAAGTCTTAATTGTAAAATAATACAATAACTTTTGTTTGTTTTTGCGTTAATAAGAGTTAAAAATAAGTAATAAAATATTGTTTTGTCGATAAAGGAAATTTACTGCTACTGAATAAGGGAAATTTGCTGTTGCTTCTGTCGGTCAGTGCACATTTATGAATTTCCCCTTATGCTTTGTGTTGCTATAGCAAACAGCACATACGCAAATTAGCCGTTATTTCGGTGAGTCATTTTACTGAATGGCATTTGGATGTAAGTATGTGTGTGTATACGCGTACGTATGTATGACTATTTATGCATGTATGTTTGGAGAGGGTTACACAGCACGTGCAACGGCTACTCTTGCTGTTGTTGTTGCAGTTGCAAATTCAATTTGGTTACATGCTAAATTAGCAACAGTTTTGTATAAATAAATGAGAGACTGCCGATGACCGACTTGCGGATACCCTGTAAACAGCAAACGAATCCACTTTGCTTATTTTATTTAAATATTGATTCAAAATCCGATATGAATTTATTTAGAAATTGAATAGGAATTTGGAATAAACGTGATTTTATCAAGTTATCCATAATAATTTTAGACTATTAAAAAAAAGCGCATATCAAAATAAAAAATATTCAATTACAAAACAAAAATCATGTAAACATTGCTTATAAACTCAGAAAAACGACAAAAAACGTAAAAAACATTTTAATCTGTTTAAATTTTAATATAATTTCATTAAATTAAATTTACGATGTTAACTAAATTACAGAAGCAATTCAGAGAGCAAATTTTATGTCTTCTTTCGGAATGTATATATTTTTTACCTTTACTCAATTTCAATTTTTAATTTTAGTAATTTGTTATACATATTTATAATTAAATAACAAATATCATAAAAATTAGACACACTGCTTCAGGGCGTTACACAAGTTGAACTTACTGTTCCATTTTGCTGAGTGTATTTCAAATGCTTTTGAATTGCAATCAACAGCTACAGCTAAAGCTGTACCTGTCTCTCTTTATATGCATTCTCTTTCACTCAGCTCCATGCTTCTTGCCGCATTTGGTTGCACCGACAAATTTGCTGTTTTGCTTGTTGCACATTGGCTCGAGCCTCCTGCTCTCATTGTTGTACATTGTGTATTGTTGTTGCCTCCATTGTTGTAAATGACGTGGCCATGCATGCCACGAACACAACCCCCCACCCCTCTCCAACCACCTTCTCTATTTGGAATGGACAGCGTGTTTGGCTACGTGCCTCGTTTGCAATGCGACGCGTTTAAAAAACAATCAATTTTCATTTCAATTTAAATTAGTTGCTGTTGCCGCAGTAGCAAACCTTACACTTCTCCCCCTCCCGCCCAACACACAAACACACACACACACCCCACTTGCAACCGCAGGCAACTTAACGCCGTTGCATTGACCATAAAATTATTTTTGCTCATTTGTGTTCTGTTGCTCTTTGTTGCTGGCCATTGTTCCTTTTACCAATTGTTGTTGTCTTTTCGTTGAATGCAATTTTGTTTTGTTTTTTTCTTTTTGGATTTAACATTTTTAATTGCATTTAATGCAAAACTCGTGCAATTGTTGCAATAAATTTTACTTAAAAAAATTCTATGCATTTCAAATGCATTAGCCACCCCTCCCTCCTCGCCACACACCTATAACACACACATCCACACGCAATTATTTTGTTTTATTGTTTCACACATTGACCAACAAAATGTTAATATCATAAGCTAAATTTAAATGGTTAGAATGAACACAGAAATAATCATTAAATTTTTTCATTCATTTCTGGATTAAGCGAAATTTAATTGTGAAGTGCAATCAATTATTGCATTTTTTACATATTATGATTTAAAATAGAGAAATGCAGTAGATATGACTATAAGTTATATATCTTGTGCACGTTTCCATGCTCAGGCCATAATATATACAGTAACATATCCTCTTCACAATGTAATCGATCTCCACGCGAGATCCCCGGATATACTATAGCTGCAGGGCCAAAGTGCAGATATAATCGATGTGATCAGATTTTGATTACCGCCAGAGGTACCAATTTGATTCTGGGTATGACAGATAACGACTTTTTCTATTATGTCCTAAAGGGTTATCAATGTGTCCGAAACTATGAGCAACATTGCTGGAGATCCTGGAATGTGTCTGAAGATAGCTGCAACACTCTACCCTTGTTGGGCATTCGATTTTCAATTTAATAGTTTTTGGGCCCGCAATGTAACCTTTTGCAAAATGGGGTGGATTAACTGTTGACCAACTTTGCAGCCCGCACATATGAAAAAAGAGGGTATCATTGTCTTTCATATGGACTTGAAATCAAGCACTGTTCACAAAAGGTGCAGAAATCACTTAACCACTGTCATTTATACAGTAATTTTCATTCGTTAAGCAACTTCAGATTTCTTACGTCTTATGGCAAACTTTTGTTTGTGGCCAACTTCAGCTTCTTCCCTGCTCAAATGTATTTTATATAATATATATAATTTAGCTATGCCCGGCCAAGAAAAATAACTCAAACTGATTTGTACGCTTGCAAATTGGGATTAAGTGTGTGTGTGTGTGTGTGTGTTGTGTGTGTGTTGTGTGTGCGGGTTTCGTTAACGCTTTTGCCTGAGGGGCTTAACCCAACCCAAATCAATCAAGAGAGAGCATGCTGGTCGAGGGGGCCGTGCGGGGATACGCAAGGAAATTGTGTAGCAGCGTATGTGTCTCAGTGTATACACTCAGCGAAATAATGAATACTGAATCATTGCCGAAAATTGGAACAGCAAAAATACTATTACTCAAAACGTGCTCGGAGTTTGTCTGGATGAAATCGAATCAGTTTTCATGAACATCAGAATCTCAATGTGGTACGTGCATTTTCTTGAGAATATATCGAATCAGCTTCACAACAGAATTTTGGTTCTTATCCTTAGAACTTGAGCACTTAAGTAAAAGAAAATGCTTAATTTTGGTTATCATTGAGTTTTGAAATTGTTCTGCAAGTGTTTGTCTATGTGTATCCGCCAGGCTCACTTCGACTTAGCAGCAATTTTACGTAATTTACTTCTTAACCAAGAATTCAACATATGTTGGCTTTAAACCCAGTTATGTAGATACAAGATACATCCAGAATTCACATGCTATCCACATTCTGAATTTCGTTTGCCGCAAAACATGTGTTCCCTTAAGTAGACCCAAAGAACTTTATGCGTTGCTGTTATTGTATTCACACTAAGGCACCCATTCCCATTATGCTCACCCAACCCACTCCACCCACAATAACCACAACAACAACAACAACAACAACAAGAGCATTTGCGTATCTGCGGTTGCGTGGTCTTAACTTGTAGCCAAATCAAAGCATTTAATGCCGCTTTTAATCTTGTTAATCGACCTTTTGCCTGGTTAGCTCAGATTTTCAGATACTAGACGTAGTTTCGACCGCTCCATGCACAAGTTCTTCTAGTCGTTTATGAGCATGTGTGTGGGTGTGTGGGTGTGGCGGGGGCGGGGATGCCCAAAGAGGCGGGCCTATCCAAATTGGCATGTTTAATGCAAATGCTGTTGCGTTAGCTTGTTACACACACATATATATATATATATATATATATATATACATATATATGAATATGTGTTTGCATGTATATGTTGTGGTATTTCATTGATTAATATTAGCTTTGCCTAACACATTTAAATAGAAATAATATTACATGTAATAAGACAAGTAAGAGCACTTGAAAATTAAATCAAGAGTTGACTTTGCTTTCTTGTCTCTTTCATTGTTAGTTTCAGTTTCGGATTTCTGATTCAGCCTTGAGTACTAACTATATTAATAATAACTGAGTGCACTTGTTAACTGCTAACAAATATTTTGAATTGATTCAATAGATTGATCGATCGCTCCCGATTAGACCTTTCTAACTAGCGAGATTAGAGCGACTGCAAATATAGTTGGGAATAGCAACACTGCTATTAATTCTAAAATGCTTAAAAGTGGGACAAAATAGTTTAAATATATCAAAAAAAAATTGTGTTTGTACTTTCATAATGTGTTTTTAATTATTGTGGAAAATACCTGATATGGGTTTGAGTGATTTTATTTCTGTTGTCTTTTATGTGATATATTTAAAAATGTTTTTTGTTTGGATTTTGAATAAGTTTATTGTGTTGCATTGTTTGCTGTTCAAAAAAGGGCATTGAACTAAGTCATTTTTTTTTTAGTATAAGTCAAACTATTTTGGTTTGGTCTAATTTGGTTATAGGTATTTTTTTTTATCTATTGAAGAGAGTTTGAGGCTTAACTTCTACAAGCAAGTTGATTGATAGAGCTCGGTTTGAAGTGCTTATTTATGTCTGCGTTATTGTTTGTTGTTTGTGGGTAAAAGGCAATGTTTGTTTGCTGTTTTGGCATTTGAGACGGAAAATCATAAAATGCATAAAAAGTGCGGTTGTCTGCATAGTTGATAGCTTATGTGGTGCCTGAGTCCAGTGGTCTTAAATTATTTATTGATGTGTATATTTGTTGCATGATTAATGGTGCATACTTTGGTGCGTCTTTAAATGTAAAACTCTTCTTGGTTCGGCTTTAAGTGCCATGTCGCATATCGCTATGAAATTCTCCTTATCCGCTTGACGTTCGTCAAGGACTGCGAATTTGACATCCTTTTGGCTGAATGCAGATTCTCTTTGGCGCTTGAGCACGACACGGAATGAATATTATTTCCTTATGCAAATTTTTTTTGCTCAACTGCTGCCAATTGTTGTTGTTGTTGTTGTGACTAGCTGTCAAGTCCGTTTCGAAACCCCCCTCCCCCACTGTCTCTATCTGTCTCTCTCGCTCCCCTAATATTTTGTTGAGCAAGACAAATGATTTCCATTTAATTTATTTTCGCTGCTTACTCTTTTCTTAGACTGAAAGTGGCCTGGCGAAAGGATTTAGCTGAATAAATTATAGGTTGAGTTGTAATATCTTTGTGGAGGGATCAGAACTGTAAGGAAATGGAAAAATAAGTATTGGCCGATACAGAGAGAGAGAGAGAGAGAGAGAGAGAGAGAGAGAGAGATATTGTTTGAGCAGGACAACGGATGTGAAAAAACACACAATGAATTATTTAATTCTCTCAATTCAGGAGCAACGTACTGTGAATAATTAAAATCTATATCTAGTTCAACACTTTTTGTTTGTTTTCATCTCCAAGTCCTTCTATAGTTGATATCTACATATTCATATACATATATACAGATTTGGGTAATTTAACTCCGGAAGCTGCATTTTATGGATCAAGAATTACTCTTCACTCTGGAGGACTCTGCAAATTATGATCGATTTGCAATCAGCAGCGAAAAAAAAGCTCTTATCTGATTGGTAAGCATTTATACCCAATTTGTGTTTGAATATAAAAACGCCTTTTTTGTGGGAGTGCACATTTCTGGAGGTCCAAACTTGAAAAAAAAAAAATAAGCTCCAGCTATTGCCGGTAACAGCTGCTGCCAATGTACGCACTCATATCGGTTTGGGGCCCGGCTTATAAGCCTTGCCAGCTGGCAAGTCTTCGCTTTTAGCCAGAGAAACGTGTGTGGGCAATGCGAACTGAAATTTCACACTTTGTTGCTTTTGCATAAGTGTGCGGCATGCAACTAAGCCGAGGAGACGAAGAAGGAGAACGGGCAAGCAAATGCAGCGATTACAAAAGGCGCCGACTTGTAAATGGGGGCCAAGCGTGGCGTTCATCGCGTGTCAGGCGCGATAATGAAAACGGAAAGCAAGCAAGCCAAGAAAAGCTGCAGTTGCCTGAATAACTTAGCTGTTTTACTTGTTTTATTGCAGGGTACAAAATATGTGCTGGCAGATGTAAAAAATATGTGCTGCAATAAAGCCAAGTTCCATGAAGGGCAACTTGCAGTCGAGCACATTTGTGTTTTGTTTTTCTCTTTTGGCCAACTAATCAAGTGCGAATCCGTATCCGAAATGGAAGTCTGAGCGTTAGCCGGCGATGCGTGCAGGTTTTTCAATTAATTTGGCTTATACTGCTGCAGGAGAACGAATTCTGAGTTGTGAATTCTGGGCCACAAGCAATACGCTATTTACGGCTGAGTTATTTCAAAAATGTTTTGCATATCAGATCAGAGCTGCTGCATTGCTTCGCTTTGCCTTGCTTCGGGGCGCGTTTAAACGCCTTCGTTTTAATTTAATAAGAGCTTTGCCAACGCAACTGGCAACGGGCAACTGCAGCAGAGGAGAACTGCATCCGAAATGAAAACTAACAAGAGACTGAACGACTGCTAGTTACTCAGTAGACAGAATTCAATTTCAATAAGTTTCGGCATTGGAAAAACTATGCTTAAGCTTTCCTACACCTAAACTAAGCCCGAAGCAAACCATTTAAGTCAATTTTTATAGACGACAAATTAAGTAAAAACTAATATTGAATTTGCTAAAGCTGTTGATCTTTGTTGCCTGTTGGAGATAACCCATTTAGAGCCATTCATTGTGTAGAGTATTTGCAAAGAGAAAAAAACCAACGTGAGTCGCGGCTGCAACTGCAACTGGAACTTATAAGAGCGACTCCGCCAGGCGCATGTCAAATTTGAATATAGCTGCAGTTTTTACAACTGTTGCACAGAAACTCAGCCTCCCTCGGCGAGACTCAGCCTCGCCCCTCTAAACCAGCTCCCGTCAGACAGTTGGCAATTTGCATAAATTTAGATTAGTGACATCTGACGTCAGTCTTGCGATACGAAACGACCAAGTAGAGTGCTGTGTAGGAGATGGTGGAGCGCGGGGCGCGCGGTATTAGCGGAAACATTAAGTAGGCGAATGCACGATTGCCACCTCCTAATACGGAGCGAAGATTAGCTGGCAATGACAATGGCATATGATTTATGAACTAACTCCCAAACGATGTTGGCTGTCTGCTCTCAGCCGAGAATCATCAGCTCATGCGGAAAATTAATCGCATGCAAGCTCATTATGAACTATACTTTACAATACTCATGTGTATGGATATACATAGACATTCATCCATATATTTATGATATATGTAGGCGTCTGAATTGAAAAGATATTTTAGATGGAACTTGATTAAGAAATTACTATCCAATCAGCTGATACATAGATACAATTTATTGCGGCAAACTTTTAAAACTTTGAGCCTTTGATACTGGAATCAAGAATATATTATTGATTAAAATCTACTTTTTCTCTGTGTTGATTTATATTCTCAAAGGTATTCAGCTACTTTCTTGATCCCTTCTCGGCCTTATCATCATCTGAACCCGTTTTAGTGAGGCACTGTTACCCGTAAAGGAATACCAAATAATGCCTTTGCCAAGGTTGTTGTCATTATACCTTCCCATCAGATTGCTGTCAAATATAAACAAATATTAACATAAAACTGCTCACTAATGAAAAATGATTATTAATAGTACCTGGAAAGGCAATCGTTGTACCACCATGCGCCCGCATAGTTTCGAGCACAATTGCCTTTAGCATGTTTATCGTTGTCATAATCCCGTGTAGTGAACTTTTGACCCACATGACTTCGCAAGGAATCGCCTGCATTTCCGGAGTATTTGCCCAACGAGATCAGTTTGTACCCTTCCTTTTCACTTCCGATTACAAATCGATCATAATTTGCATTTCTTTTATCTCCCTCAACGTTCTCCATGATTATGAGTAATTCTTGATCCCCAGCTTTGGTCATGAAATGTAGTATCTCGAGTCCTATGAAGAACTCGCCAGTTAAATTGCCAAATCCTTTCTTGTAGTCATCCCAGGATTGATAGAAATCCACTGTGCCATCTTGACGCCTCAACACCCTTGTCCAGCCCCCGCCCTGTGTGTCCTCGTCACAACTAACTTCAAGCCATCGCCGACTGTAACTGGGAACGAGGATCTGATGAATGCCACTACGAGTACCCAAAGCCGCCCTCTCACAGCTGCTCGGAGTTGACACCAAAGTTGGCAATATAGCCAATCGTCTATTCAACTCAGATAGTTTGTTCATCATATCGGTTTGCAGTTGGCTCTCATGACTCAGTTGTGCTCTGCAAATAAATTGATTCAAATAAAGATGAAAACAAATCAAAATTCTAATGGAAACCTAATCTCGTCAAGCTGTGATTGCTGACTGGATGTAACATCTTTCACGTTGGCACAATTGAGCACAGATACGTGGAATAAGAATATAGTGCAAATAACTTTATATAACATTTTTGCATTAGATATATATATAACACTTTAATATTGCCACAGATCACACAAGTCTGAAGAGCCCGAGCCGCTAACTGCTGAACATATAGGCAGCTGTACTGCTTATTTCTAGATAATATATATAGAGCCGTCAAATCGGCTAAGATCTGAATGCATGAAAAATCTGATCGATTGGCTACACATATCGGGTGAAAATTTGTGGAACATTTTGCAGGCATAGCGTGTCAAGTAGCTGTTCAATATATAATTTTCCTTCACTGCGGCATATTCTCGAGTAGAATAGAGAATAGAGAAACAGGTAAGGAATTTTCTACTAGGTCAAAACATAAAAAGAAAGTATCATTGTCTCGACATGCCAAATTCAAGCAAGTCTCGCATGACGAGGCAAATTTTAAAATT
This sequence comes from Drosophila cognata, assembly GCA_035041535.1. NCBI lineage: Eukaryota > Metazoa > Arthropoda > Insecta > Diptera > Drosophilidae > Drosophila > Drosophila cognata. The sequence goes on from JAWNLC010000451.1 coordinate 1,995,006, forward strand.
TTCACTATACAATGTCATTTGAAAACAGCTTTGCGTAATAATGAAAATATTATCATAACAAATTTGAAAGTAGATTATATTAGATTTCGTTCCCGTGAGGCTATAAGAGCTAGAGACTTTTAATTTGGAATATAAGTTCTCGTATACCCATTGATCTGATAAAAACAACCTTGTTGTATTACAACAGTGTTAGTTGTCTTAATGTAGGAATGGTTAGCAGTACTTAATATGGTTAATACAATTAGTCGGTAATTGGCCAATTTAATAATGCAATTAAAATGAGTTGAGATGGCTTTGCAATAAATTTAATTTCAATTAGTTGTTGTTGCTATTTCAATTAAAGTGCTCAGCAGACTTTCTTCCGTACACATATGAATATTTGTATTTAGACTTTATTTGATGTGTTTTTTTTTTAAGCAACATCAGAAATTAGAACCGAACGTTGCCAAAGGCAGAACATTAATTCGGGAAGCTCAACAACACATAGATATAGATATAGAGATGGCGAGTGAGAGAGAGCGAGTTCTAGAGAGAGAGAGAGAGAGAGAGAGAGAGATGTGCACATGCTCGCAGCAGCATCCTTTGTTTGTAATTAATTTCAATATAGCGAAGCATTACAAGTGAAGCTCAGTAAATTTCAAAGTATGCTGCGAGCCCAATAAACTCAGACAGGCCCAGCACGACGATGGGCGCTAGAGGGGCGTGTGTGAGTGGGGTTGAAAGTAGTGGTGAATTGGTGAGGTGGGTGGTCGTGAGTCCTGGCAGTGCACAATACACATTCAGTATATTGCACACGCGAGACGCGTGAGATGAAAGGAAATGTGGAAATTGTAAACTTGCACGTGAAAACGGCAGACAGTATAGGATGATGGGGTTGGCAGCATAAGACACGAGAGGGGTAGGAGGGTGGTATAAGAGTCGAGGGGGGAAGGAGGAGGAGCGGAGATAAAGTCGTTCCCTGTCGGGCATTACTCTGCCCATAAAAGTAGTAAAATTATGTTGACTGGCAACAGCGGCAAATATTTGCAGCCATGCGGCATTAAAGGCCAAAGATTGTTGGGCGTGGCACGATTGGGCGTACAAAATACCCATTCTTATTTCGCAACAGATAAAAGTAACTGGCTGGTTCATTTTAGTTAAAATATTTGCACGCTTTCGCATTCCCAGCGGTTTTTCTGCAAGCGCGCATCTCGCATATCCTTTTTGGCAGTAACCAGATACAATTGCTGCTCATTTTATTGAAACCTGCTGCATACGAATCAAATGTTCGCTTATTGGCCTGGGAATTTTCTGTGTGTGTGTTTTTTGTTTTTCGTTTCGTTTTGCAGCAATGCATAATTTCAATTTACTGAATGAAATGAAAAAAGAGCACATTGAAGCTCAGAGATTTGGTGACTGAGTGCGGCAAGGGAAGGAGGCAGGGAAAGGACATTTAATACTACACACACAACAAAGCCAAACTTTCTGCTTACAGTGGTAGTTAACTTGCACTTATCTTAAACACTATGTGAACAAAAAAAAACCCCTATATTTTAATATCAATTTCATAAGAAAAAAGATATATGATAAAGTAGTCCATTGATAATAATAGTTACACCTACAAAGTAAGTATATAATATCTTATCAACAAACAGCAAATATATAATAATAATAATATAAACTTGTAAACAAAGGCTTTATAAATATGTATGCTTATGAAAATATTGTAGAGTCTGATGAATACAAATGAATATTTTATAAATTAAAGCTCTTGTGCTGCTCAGGAGTAATAAATTCCACAATTAGATAATAGTACATAAATAGCTCTCAATAGCTTAGTTAAATAAATATTTATTGCCTGATTTATGAAGCGAGAAAAATAAATTCTAATTGAATGCGCAGCTTTGGTAAATCATTCAAAAAAATGCAATCCAAATATTTATATATATATGTTTACCGATCTTTTTATTTGTAATTTCTGTTTGCGTTTGTCTCAAATCAATTATGAGCCATCGATTTATGATGTATGAGTAAAAAATAAAAAATGCGAAACTAATTAAAAATGTTGTTCAAAGAAATTAACAACAGATAAACAGACAGGCAGCCAGACAACGGCAAAAGGCAATTTGCCAATTGTGTACAGAATTTTACAAGATAAACAATAACAAAAACGTTTTAGGTTGAAGAAGGGAACGAATTACAATTTTCCCAGCATAATTGCATAAGCACAAAAGAAAATGCACAGTGCATGGATAAAAGTTTTATGCGAAGATAAACACGACGATGCGAAACAGACAGATTCCGAAAAAGCCGCTGACGAAAAGTCAACATGTCGAATAACAAAGAAAAGTTGCAAAAAGCAACAAAAAAATATGGCAACAAAAAATGGCAAAGAAAAATGGATATATGTATAAAGGATATTCGCAAAGAAGCGCTGCATGTTTGCACATCAAATATGAGGATTGGGTGGGCTTGGCAGTTGGGCTTGGCAGTAAGGCAATTAACAACCAGCGACTGCCACAACAACTTTCATGCTGAATTTGGGGCACATCTTTCTAGTCTCATTTGACAAAAGATACTTTTCTGCTGCTGCTGCTGCTGCTGCTGCCAGACAGACACACAGACAAGATGCTGTGTAGCCCAGTTTTTAAATTTACCCAAATCTGATTTTCAGCTAGACAAAAAATAAACTGGAAAAATATGGCTAAAAGGCAGAAAAGCGACGCTTCAACACATTCTTTGCGATTATGTCTGCCGCAGCTGTTCCTAACAGTGTGCATGTGTGCGTGCGCGTGTGTGCTTGTGTTTGTGTGTGCGCGCTTGACAAACTAATGAAATTTGCATCTTTATGGCATTGAAAATTATTTTCCACAACGCGTCTGCCTAAAATGCAATTCCATATTCAGGCGGCAACTAAAACTGACATTCAATTCAATTTGAGGCGCCACATCTCGCTCAACACAACAAAAACAGATCAAAGACGAGCGCATGCCAAAATGCATATGCTTATTTTGTATAGCCTGACCCAATTGAAAGATGTGCCAAAGCATGAACGAGCAGAGGAAAGCATCTTCTACCCCATAGAGTATGTGTTTATATGGCCTTTTATATTTTGTATGAATATTTATATTCTTTAGCGATAACGATCCGCACGTTTTCTGACTCAGCTTTGACGGTTTATCACTTCCTCATTTCCAATGAGGCCAATCAACAAAAACTGCCTTTTATTGTTGCCTGGCACAGAAAATGATAAGTAAATAAACTCTTATCACTTGCTAAATATCAAGTTCAAGGCTTTTAATAATATTTGGGTCATCTGTCATATAGAATTTGTGTCATATGGTAATCTATATGGGTCATTGCTCCTTGAAAGTTAAGGTTCAGACACTTCATGAGAAATATTTTGCCATATTTTGTTTGTTATAATAATAGTTATTATTTCAATGTAAATATGAAATATTTAATACAGTTATTGCATTTTTTATATCATAGTTCGTAGATTAAAATTTGCGCAGATGCGATAAATAAATATGTTTTAATGCTCATGTTGTAGAACTCATAGAGCAGACAACATCGAATACTTCACATTGTTGCAAGCGATGATTCCCGCTGTTATCCCTGGGCGATCGGCTAATGGAGCATGAGGAGGAGAAGGAGGATGAGGAAGACCATGGAGCTGAACTGCGGCTGCGGTGGAAATTAAAAAGGAATTTACCCAAATTGCTATTGAAGACCGCGAAGTGATGCGTTTGCCAGCTTTTGATTTTGGTATTGCTTTTGCGCTTTTACTTCTGCGGCTTTGGCAAAGTGCCAGGCCAGACCAGGCCAGGCAACAGTTACCCAATATCAATGAGCAGAGGCAGTTTTTTTTCGGGCGACAGTTTAATTGGGTTAGCAGCGTCAACGGGATGACGGGTTGACGGGAGAGGGGTGGTGGAGTGATGTGTAAAGCGTAGATGAGAGCCGCCAATTTCAATCGCCAATCGCAAAATGAAATCGATTTTCTTTCGGCACACCGTTCACACTGGATTATTTTGTAATTAAACGCGAATGTAGCCAGGCTAAGGGAGAGGCTTTTCTTCTTTCCTTTTTTCAGCCCAAATGATGCGGAAAAGTGTGGGGGGAGGGGTGGCATAGGCAAAGTTGTTCTTGTTGTTGTTGTTTGAGTGACCACCAAAGCGTCTGTCGCTTGATGGCCATGTTTGGTGACTAATTAATGACACTTGAATGCTTGATTTGACTGCGTTGCTGCTTTAAACCACGCATTGCCATTGCCGTTCCCCCTTAACCCCTTACCTGTCACCCTCCTGTCATAGGCCTCCCTATCAGAGTCACAGTCAGAGCGCGGTCAGTTTTCGATGAAATGCTAATGACCTTGTCCACGATTTCTATGCCCGAACAGCAGTTCTTTGACCCATTGGGCAATTGAACTGTTTCACTTTGTTTATTCAGCAGCGTTTGCCGTTCACAATTTGTTGGACAAACTGTTGGTGGCTTCGATTGAAATTGAAAAGGGCTCTCAAACTGTTTGTTTTCGATTAGTTTTTGGGGAGCGAGTGTTGCCTAAGTAAAGTGTGTTGCATTCGCGACTGATAGTCTGACAGAGATGCCATAAATATAGTCACACATTTAAATTTGCCACTCATTTTTGCATATACCTTTATCGCTTAGCTTGCAGTTGGCTGTTAAGTGTTATTGTTTGTTTTTTGGCAAATTTAACACCCATAGACCCACAGCGCTGCAACTGCCAACAACTAATTGCAGGCAGCGGCGATAGGTACAGCACAGGACCAAAGCCAGCAACAGGACCAGTAATAGTACCAGTGCCAGGAGTCCGAGCCCCGTCCAGCATCATAATTAATTCAAATTTAAATTTCCTTTGGTGCAGTGCACGTGCCGCTCGGTGTGGAGAGGGCCGCGGTCAGTTTGTAATAATCAGGCCCGGCTTTTAGTGTCTGCCACGCCTCTTCACAAATCCCCACACATATGTGAGTGTGCGTGTGTGTGTGTTTGCCCGCCTGCCTGCCAGCATAATAAGCTGTTTAAATATTTAGTTGAAACGAGTTTTTAATGCTCATTTGCGCTTTTAGCCCAGCTGTTTAACGTTTTTGGGTGCTCGGGTCAACAAAAAGGCCAAAATATCGTCATAGCCATGCACTTGTTATTTTTCGTGTTGTTGTTGTTGGAGTCGCATCATGAAATCGCCCTTACATAATTACAGATTGCGATTCCAGCACGCTTCGTTGCTTCGAGCAGCTGCTTCCAAACATCAGAAACGGATACTCAAAAGGGAGGCAGCAGCAGCAGCAGCCGCTTATTAATTTTTAATTATGCCCAAAAGACGACTTGACCTTTTTTTTATACCCTCAACCCCTTGAAAATGTTTAAGTGGGCTATGATGAACTTGCCCAATAGAATCGATCTAGTTTTGTTCATCTGTCTGTCTATAAGAGCTAGAGTCTTAAAATTGGGTATACCACACACAGCTTCTGATTAGTTCATTTATCGATACAAATCGATTTCCGATAGCAATAAAATTCTTATCGATAACGAAAAATATTTGAATATTTATAAGCAGTTTTGACCTTAATATCCAATATTAGCAACACTTTTGGATAGGTAAAGACTTGGTTGCAGGGAATTTCCTGGTCGAGCCCTCTCCACTAGGGTCTTCTCACTGAATTTTTCTTGACGCTGATTCGGGGCTTATATATTACGATTCTGTCTTGCTTCTGTTTCTTTTTTTACGCCCGGATGAGGGTAATCAGCTTGAATGATAAAGCTAAAGCTTAAAGTGACATTTGGCTGTTAAATGTGTACATTGCGCATGTTAATAAGGCAGTTTATATTTAGAACTCTTGTAACTCATTCACATGTCAAATTAATATGTTCAAGCTTGTAGCTGTTTAAGGGCAAACAAAGGAAGCAAATGGTTTTCCATTTCAATCTCTGCCACTGCGAGTATTTTTTTTTTCTTTTTTCGTGTTTATTTTCCGATTGCCGAAGCAGAAAATGTTACATCACATATGCGCAGTGCCGTCAAATAAGAGCCAAAATCTGAGGATTATTTTCTTTGCCATTTCGCAATTATTCAAATTGTCAGCTGAGCATGGAGGTATGGGGCTCAATGGCGTTGGAGGGGAGGAAATTGGTTGGCTGTCATTTCGTTGAGTGCTGCACCAGCAGTCCTTCAGTCTCATCACATTGCATGAAGTGCGAAAAGTGGCACGCAATGCAGCAGCATGTGTAGAGCCAGTGCAATACAGTGAAACCTGTCTGGCTTGTCTAGCGATGAAACTGCAGCTGGGCTGCACATGCAACCTGACCCCGAGGCCACAAATCTCACCAATAAATTACAAATCTGAATGCCCAGAAGCGGCATAAAACTAATTACTCTATTAAAAGCCATAGATAGATGGGCAACTAAAAACGAGAAAAAATAACAGTTAGAACGCTATAGTCGTGAGTGCTCGGCTAGGAGATGCTCTGAACCCAACTTTAAATACATTGTAAGCTGGCTGATTGTGTTTTGCCGAACAAAAACAGTTATTTATGCAAGTAAATAAAATAAAGATAGGCTTGTTCATATAGACGGACATGGCTGATCAAGAATATATACACTTTATGGCTTTATGGCATCCATCTGCCTGTTATACACACAAGTTAAAATACACAATTTTCCAGCTCAAATTAGAAAAATGTGTGATGGCAAAAAGAGACACACAAATGAAGCGTTGATTGAGTAAAAAATTAATTATTTCAATTTTATTGCAAAGTGAGGTGATTATTTTATTAAAAGTTTGCATTTATGGAACTTATTTTGATTACTTGCTTTCAAAATGGTTTTTGTATATATAAACAAATATAATTAAACAGCAAATATTTGTTCACTTAAGTATGCTTAATAAACTCCACAAAACTATAAAATTTTATTTGTTTTTGATTAAAAATAAATAAGATACGAATTGAAAATTATTTTGCAAATTATTAAATAAATGCGTTAAATTTATTGATTATTTTTGTGCTCTAATTAATGCAATTATTTGAAAATAGAATTATTTCACTTAATTTGTATTTTCTGTTGTATTTTTAGAAGGTTGTTTTGTTAAACTGAGTTGTCTACTTTTGGAGTGAAGTTAATTTTCTGGCCGCGCTGCGTATGAGTGATGAAGTACAAATGCTTCTGACTGACGAATTTTCCAGCAAGAAGTGTGAAGTGTGCTATCCTGGGCACACCCAATACCAAATACTCTTACGGACTGGAGTTAGATTGTTGACATATGGGAGCACGCTAACCAACTAATAATAATAATATATACAACGTTTCATTAAGATAACTTCAACACTGAGGGACTGCTTAGTATTAGGCAGACAAAGGGCTACATCAACCGTTGATCAAGAGTATATATTCCCAATGTGTTCACCACAGTATTATAAGAGCCCTGTACATATAGGTATAGAAAAGAAAACTCATCTACGGCAACATTTCAAATGGATTGCCGCGTGCAGCAAATGCGCTACTAAAAGTTACCCAAACAACCAACAATCAGTCCGTCAGACGAGTCAGTCAGTCAGTCAGCCAGAGAGACGAGTCAGTCGAGTTGAGCAGCGTGTTGGGTTAGGATACGGATGCGGAAAACATATACTGTCAGCTACATCCTTTGGCTCTTATCCTACTGCTGGCTCTAAACTGTGTCAGCACCCTGGGCGAGGAAGGGAGTTTCCAAAAAATGCTTTCTCGGTTTGCGTAAAATGCAATTCGCCGGCAAATGACGCGTGCCACTGACTGACTGACAAGCATTGCTGCTGCTGCTGTTGCTGCTTCTCCTCTTGGCTTTGTGGTCGGTCGCCAGCCATATTTTAGCCCTGTTTACAGCAGTAGCTGAGTTGACAGACGGAAAACCGAAATTGAAATGCAGCTGAAGAATGATACCAGCGGCATTCCGGGTTCAGGAAGTCGTAAAATAGCATAGAACTAATACAAGTGATTGATATTTGAAAAAAAAAAAAATACTTTACAAATATCTTTTGCATTTCTGCCTCTGCACTTCCAAATATTCAGTTGAATTTAAATAAAATTAAAGTGAAACATAAGTGAAGTTTTCAAACTATGAAGTTAAAGTGTTCTTAGGCACTACAAAAAACGTATAAGGTAAATATTTGATATTTCAAATGACGTTTAAGATTAGAACTTTCAGCTAAGCAGCTGAAGTGAAAAGAAAAATATAACTCAAAGTTTGATTGAAGAATAAAGTTGAAATAAGCTATATAAGTTACTGCCAATTTATCCAAGTTTTAACAGCAGATTAATTTAAAAACTTAAGACTTTCCGTTTTATACGAAGTGGTGCTTCGACTTAATTGGAATTCATGGCCTCCGCAAGATGCCTTATGTCACTGTCAACGGTTTTGGTCTCATCCATGGACAAATGCCAAGAAATGGTGCCAGTTTTCTTATCCAGTTGCTGTTTGCATTTCACATACTCTCGAGTATTTGGCATCAGCGTCAAAGCACACGGATACTCTATGATGACAATCAGGTCCATTGACTTGGCCATCTCAAAGATGCGTTGCAAGTAGGGAGTGCAAACCCATTTGGACTACTGACAACAAATACCAAAGATTAGAATACTGACTGATGAAGATGGAGATAAGCTGAAACTCACAGTCGAACTGCTATTGTTAGGGCTTCCCGCCGTATAAGTGCTGTTCATAAAATAGGCCGTTACATATTGCATACAGACGAATTCGCTGAGCTGTCATGCAAATCGATGTAGATGTATTTAATAATTAATTAATTAATTAATTCGCTCACCTTCTCGAGTTGGCCGATAAAGAGCACCGACTGCTTGGCCGTCTGAGCCAGTGCCATTTGAAGAGACACCAGCAATATGTCCATGATATTGTGATCGGCACGTTGCCAAAAGCGATTGCTCGCATCGCGTGTCAGTTTAATGCAAGTGCGCACATTGCTCAAATCAAAGTCATCCAAATTCTGTGAAGTGAACACAATAAGCTATTGCATCTAATCCTGATTTGGCTACACTTACCAAACTATTGAGGACCATGTAGCGATTGAGGCGTGGCACAAAAAACCAAACGGTATACTCATAATTGGTTATGTACTCGAAAATGGTACGGGTCTGATTAAAAATGCTGAGCAAGAAACGCCTTTCACTGAGACGAGTCGCTTCATTCACGGCCAAACAGTTTGTTGCCAGCCTTTTCAATTGCTTCAGCTGCTCCGAGTCCTGGCGATCGAAGAGCTTGGCAAAGGTGTCAAACGGATTGCCATGCACACTGCAAATTAAATTTGAGTTAATATCGATTTTAAAAACCATGGAAAGCTATGGTTATAAACTTCTAATCATGCACCTCAGACTGCTGTAGTTTTTAGTATCTGCCTGAATGGTCCTTAGCCAATTGTGGGCATAACTCTGATGCATTCGTGTGGGCAGCAGATCAGATCTGTGCGGCGGCTGAACAAAAAATATAACATTGAACTCCTCAACGGTTACCTCACGCCAACTGCTCCCGTTAATCTGGAAGTGTATGCGATTCAGTTGCTCGACCTCGTAAAAGCGACGCTGGACGTTCACCTTGTACATGATGAAACGATTGCATTCAGTTTGCTCTTCTGCCCTTTGACGTTCCTCGGCCTGCTTGGATGTGGTCGGCTCCATCTCCACATCTCTCGCCCCAATACAAATGCCATCCAGGCGCCGCAGCGTAAAGCTCATTTTCACACAACCTCTGCCAATGTTGACTTGTATGCGTTGCAGACTTTCCAGATCTGTAAACTCCATTGTGCACATTAATTGTAGGGCATTGACAACAGGTGTCACCATTATCGGTGACGTTGGATTAGTTTCATTCGGTTTGACCAGCGAGTAGATCACGAGATGAGCATTGTCCAACGGTGAGAATGTCACAGTTGCACGCTCACAGCCGAGACACTGCTCAATAGTCAACTGTAATAATAATTTGTATTAGTAAACAATTCGAAATATCAACTAAAAATCCATTTACGCACTGACAAGAGGTTCAATTTAGTCTTTTCATAGTTTTCAGCCATAGTTATATTTATTCACTATTTCTATAACTTTATTTTCTTTTGCAAATTTTATTCTTATTGCTTTTGAGTGCAAGCGTCAACCTATTTCTTAATCAGCAATATCGAATGAAATCGCCGATTATTTCATCGATTGCATTTTCGTGCAAGCAATCGTCAACAGCGTAAACATATTGCATTTATCGATTCAACCTATTTCTTAATCAGCAATATCGGATGAAATCGCCGATTATATCAGCGTTTGCATAACTATATTGAATTATTATTACTGACATATTTAATTATTATAACTGATAAATTGTCAATCAGTAGAAGATTTGAGTTTTTCGCGGTGAAGCTATTGTGAATTGGCTGCTGCTAGAAATGCAACCCTGTTATATTCCAAAATGAGTAGAAATAGTATTCATTTCAGATGGTTTATATTCTTTTTTTCATTAATACGAAACTAACTGAACCTTTGGGATTTTGTGACTTACGCGATTTGGTTTATAATCTGTAATCAAATGCCAAAACGCTGGTAAATCAACAAGGAATTAACATGATGAGCGTAACTTGCCTTTGTTGCGGAAGTGAGGCATTAAATTGAGTCCGCCAAAATATAGTACATATTTACATAAAATTAGGATTAACGACTTTCTAAGTGCCATCAAAAAGTCCCCACAGTGTTATTTTTTCTGCTCTTCTTCTTTTTCATCATCCGCTGGCCAACAATTAGTCCAACGTGGCATATTAAAATCGCTATAAAATTGAGTTTTTCTCTTACAAAAAAAAAAAGGAAAAAGAAAACATGTTCATGCGCTTCACGAACTTTTTAATTCACCCCAACAAGCAACGAGACGCGTCGTAAAAGTGCGCACAAAGTTAACTGTATGTATTTTAAACCAATAAAAGCAAAATTTGCTGATTTTTTCTTTTAATTTTTATGAGGCTCTCCTTTTCGGTTCAGTACCAAAGAGTTTCCTGCTGCTGTCATTTTTATGACCATAGCTCCGAAGAATGATTCTGCACTTGGCTCCATCTTTGTTTTTGATGTGAAAAGTAGCGCAACTCAGGGAAATCATTTTTATACATATGTATATATAAATATATGTATATACATAAATATTCTTTTTTTTTGGATTTTGTTTAATGCGTTTTATGCGCTTTCGAAATTTTAATGATGATTGCCTTTGGCGCAATGCGTGTCGCTTGATTTATAAATTCGCTTTCGGCCAGAAGCGATTTAAGGCTCCAGTGCGTATTTGGTCGATCATTAGGCTTTAAAGTCTAAACGCTGACCACACTCAGAGAAACAAAAGGCAGAAATAAAAGCTCGAACTCAGCTGCTAAATATACTGAATTAATTTTTGAACCTAATATTTTAATTACTCTTTGTAACCATTTTTTTTTTGAGTGCATACAAAACGAAGACACGAAAACATACCCATTATTTTGAGTGTCAGTTGTTTTTGGACCACACAAGTAGCTTTTAACTACAAATGTGTTTGATTTGTGGCCAATGCCAGCCAGCTGCATCAAATAACTGCAATTCGATTGTCCATAACCATTAAAACGAGTAATTCAATAAGCTCCCCTCCCTGCCCCAATGCATATAAAGCATTTGCATCGCATGCCAAAACACTTAAGTCGCCTCTTAAAAAATATTCAATAACTAAACATCGCAGACAGTCGGCAATAGAGCTGTGGCCACCTAATAAGCAAACAATTTCCCCTTTGGCGCAACTTGCCAGCTCGTAATGCTAAAGAAATGATTGCAATTTAACGGGAGGATCGCCATCCTCTCAAGACTTGCTCGCAATTAGATGTTGCCTGGGGTTGCCAGGTCTGCAGTCTGCATTCAGCATTTTGAAGCTGAGCTCTGCTTTGGTCGGTAGTCGTTGCGGATTTTATCGCCAACATAAATTTCCAACAGATAAAAGCGCGAAAATGTTGCACATAGACTCGGCCACATGTCCACACAAACACAGAAACTTGAATACCATGCCGGCTGCTACCACCCCCGCCACCCTAGACCTGATTCCTCGCATAGTTTTCGATCATTTGGTAAGAAAGAAATTATAGCAATTTGCTTGTCAAATTGTTGCGGATCGCCACAATAAATCGTTGCTCTTTATGGGCTGTTTTTTTTTTTGTTTCTGCATCGCCCACCGATCGCGATAGAGTTGTTTTAGAAATAAATTCTCCCCAAGGCAGCAGAGCAGCGAGCTGCAGAGCCTCTGTGGATCTGTTGTGGATCCTCCATGCAGTCGTTTAGTGCTCGTAAAATTGTAAAATGTACAATTTCGTTTGGCGTTTGCTGCCTTTTACTTAAACCTGATCATTTTCTTCACTAATTTAATGGTGCAATTGAATAGCTGCAAGACGAATGGACCGACGACTAAATTGATTGAAATATTGTTATATTGATTTATTTTCGAGCATGCGTGGATTTGATTTTCCTTATTGCTTTTAAATGGGTTTTTAAGTGGATAGTTGAGTGTAGAATGCCGTAAAAACTGTTTGACATCCTCTTGAATATTCTAGGAATTGGATTGGATAACAAAAATGTATAGAAAGTAGATTCGCTTTTGACGAACTTAAATTGCTTTTAGCACTTGTTTGCATGTTGTTTTGAGCAACAATAATTGCAAAAGTTTCAATCAACATTGTAGTCAGCACTTTGGTAACTCGATCTCCTGCCAGTATTCAACTGATCCAGCTTAATGCCACATTTATTCCAACTCGCCGAAAACAAAGCTGAATATTTGCTATTGCTGCAAAGGTCAACAAACGATTTTGGGATTTCCTGTCGCTTTTAAGCTAAGCCAGCCAAATGCGAATCGCAGCTGCAATTACGGACAATTTTTATTGTCTCTGCTTGCAACGGTTTGTGGTGCGCTGCCGTATGTTATGTAGTCGAAGCGCCTGGGAGCTATCTACATCCATTGCTGCCGTCGTAATTCGAAATGTTTACGGTACATTTAATTTCATTTGGATTATTACAATATGCTTTAGGTGGTTTGCTGCTGAACATTTTTGTCTATTGCCTTGTGTCTGTCTCTTTCCAACCTCTCTCTCTCTCTCTCTCTCTGTCTCTGTTATGCTCCATTTGCGGCGCCTTCGCCGGAACAATGAGCCATGACGTAGTCGTGGAGGCGTTGTTGTAGTTGTTGGTGTGGTATGTGTGTGTGTTTGTTTGTTGTGTGGATTCTATTTAATATTCAGGTGGCTCGTATTTCATTTGTTACTTGCCAAAATGTAATTGCGAATTTTACAGACAAATGTGAATTTTGAATTTACAAGCTTAACTTTTCTTGTAACGAGTAAAATCATTTGTTTGGCTTGCTTACAGACACACACACCAACACACACACACACACGTTAGACTGCTGCTCCTTTCCGAAGCCGTGTGCATTTGGCAATTCTCGACTAAGTTCATTTGTTCCATTTCAACGCTCACAGGAGGAGCAGCAGCTGCAGAAGGCAGCATCCGTCGCACCGTCTTGCCAGGTCACATAAACAAATGTACTTTTGCCGTTTTTGAAGTACCATCACCACAGCCCCTCCACCCCCTCACCCACAACTGGAACAAAGATTTTCAATCTTTATGCTACCTGGTTTTTTGTCGTCGCCACTATTTCGACAATGGCAACCGTTGCCGTATTTCCTGCCTTTTGTATTGCGACATATTAAAGTCCAGCACCAAGTCTTGGACTAAGTTCAGGATAAAACAATCATTAAACTTTATATAATTCTTGATGTCCTCCCTCGGCAAAAGCTGACTGTTACGGCATGTTTACTCATATAGCACTGAGCAAGTGTCTGCATTCGATAGGCAAACAGTATATATCGATATAATATCGTATTGATTTTTATGGAAGATCAACTACATGAAAAAGTTCAGTTTGTGCTACCAGCTAGCAGTGAGCAGGCAGCGGTATTCATCTTTGCATTCTATCAAATGGAGAAAATATTAATTTTAATTGGCGAACAAATTGCTTTGACTGAGATATGCCATTGTTTCGACCTAGTTTTGTTCTGCTGATTCAAGATCAGATTCAATAACAAAAACTTGAGGCAAGCGATACGAACTTTGGCGCATGGACGAGGAGACATATTTATACATATATCAACAATGCATATCTACGCTCAACTCGTTGTTCAGAAAACAGAGCGTGATACGCGATAAATTTGGCGCGAAATTGAGGTAATTTATACAGAAGATACGTATATTGAAACCAGATTCTGCAATAAGCTGTACTATAATGTCGAGAAATACCGTTAAAAGTGCTCCCAAACATTAACCGGGCTGAGAACTGGTGCAAGCTGCTCGATGCCAAATTTCTCTTCTTTTTTAACAGCCACAATTAACTGGAGGCTCAACCGGTTTGCTGATATGTCAACGCACCGCTTAAACACGACGACGGCATTGGTGGGGGCAGTTGAGCAGCAGCATATTGGCATCACTACGCCTTATGTGGCACAATCATACTGAGCGCATGCTTCAGCTACGTGAAGTGGATGTGAGCATCGTGGAGAGATTTTAGGTGAGTGAGAAACCGATTATTATTGCATCGCTGGGTGCCTAGTTCATCAGTGCGAAGTTCGGCTCCAATCCGCGTCGAGTGAATGTCCTCTCACGTGCTACTTCACTGATGATACTCATCGGTAATCCCATAAGTCGTCGCCAGCGGGCAGACTTTCAGACCATCATCGAGCAGTCCAAATTGCACGGCCAGAAGCCAAGAAGAAATTCAAAACAAAAAAAAATTCTAATTGGAAAACAAGAATCGAAAAACATGGCTGCACTATAAAGGCAAAGATCGCAAAATGTATCGCAAAGTGGACCCGTTGTTGCAGCAACTATTGCAGAATCAGTTATGAAATACGTTCAAGCATATTTTCCCACATATGTTTCTGATTCTGTTCCAGCAACTGTTGCAGAATCGGTTACCGACTTAACAGTCACAGTCTGTTCCAGCCTCAGTTGCAGAATCTGCTCCAGCATCTGTCTCACTGAAAAAAAAAAAAATTAATTTCAAAATCTGCTATTGGAGTATATTTGTTCACAGGTGGCAGATGACAATGAAAAGGGTATTTCCACGTCGACGCTAAATGTGTGGAAAGTGCTTCAACCGATGTTGTTAACTTGTTTGGCTTTTGTGAACGGTGGAAAGGATAGCTTTGTGCTCGACCATCATCCCGAAAATGTTGCATTTCACGTATTGTTGGCTCTCCTGGCTGGACATCATCATATTTTCTAGTGCTGCTGTTGCTGCAAAGACTCAAAAACCAAAACCAATGTGGTGTGTTTCGGTCTGCCGCATAAAACACTGGCACAGCCCACAGTCCACAATAGACCTGGACTCTCGGCAACTCCCCACCCCTCTCTGTCCACCCACTTCAGCAACTCCTTGGCATGCACACATGCACAAATACAATTAGAGACTTGGTTTGTTGGTTCAACTTGTTTGCTTACATTCAACTTACTTCACTTCTGCTGCGATAGTTTTTTTTTCTCCTCTCTCTCTGTCTCTCGCCCTTTGTCTCTGTCTCACTCTCTCGAAAGTTTTTGGCCAAAACTTTGTGCTCGTCATTGTGTGAGCGCCTTAACTTAATTTTGTGGATTTCTATGCATTTCTCTGCGTGTTTTGTCTGAGTGTGTGTGTGTGCGTGTGTATAAGAGGAGTTTTGTGTGTTGTTTAAATGTTGTATAATTCACTGATTTCTTGTGGCTTTTGTTGTTGTTTTGTGCGTGTGTGTGTGGGAGTGTGTGTGGGTTGGTTGCTTGTGCGCCGCCAGCTCTGTGATTACGTTCGGTTTGCAAATCTGGTCGCATGATGCGTATGAGCAATGTTTCATTTGTTGTCCTGCTCGTACAATGAAGACGAATGGTTCTTGTCAGCCTTAAGTGAAAATATGAGAAAATGGAATAATTAAATGCCTTTTTGCCAGACATTGTTAAAATTTCAGTTAGCTCAACATATGCAATGCTTAGCAAAATAAATATTTCACAAAACCATTTTGGCATTTGAATTTAATCAAAATTAAGAATTACATATATCCACAGAGAAATGCATGTTCTTTGTATAATGTGCTTACTTTGCGTCTGCTAAAAACACTACTAGAATTCGCATCATTACTGCTATCTTCAATTGCTGCTCGAAGCTATAAAATAACCGAAATACTTAACCCAAAACCCAAAAAAATAAATAAATAAATAAATGAAAATAAAAAACCCATCCGCTACAAATTGTTGTATCACAAAATTTATTGGCAGCACTTATCAGATTCGCTCATAAATCTGGACGCAAAAAAACCAACTAGAGAGAGCCCTACTTTCGCAGTGAGTGAGGCGTGGGTGGCTCGCTGGCTGGCTTGTTGGCAGCGAGACATTTATTTGCATGGTCCACTCTGTCTGGCAACAATCCACAAATTAACATGACATTTTTACAAGCCCAAACATGTGTACACATGAGCCTCCGGTCTGCGTCCGTTCCGGACCGCACCGGGTTCGAGTCCAGCCAGTAGAAATTAATGGCCATTCAGTCAGGACAACCAAATCAGCAGATACACTCGACAAAACCATGCAGAACAGAGACTCACTCACTGATTAAAATGATCTATCTGATTCCAAAATGGATGTAACACAAAACCAATCATAAAAAGATATAATAAACCGGTGTTAAGAGTATTTTGCAGAAATGCGAGGAACATTATTAAATTATATTTAGAAAATTGCTCTTTTTCCAATCGTTTCTATCGAATGCGGACTCTCGATTAAATCCTACTTACAACAAAGAGACAAATACATACCAAGTTTCATTAGGATAGCTGCTAAACTGAGGCACTAATTCACAAGAAAACAGTCACACAGCCGGGCATGGCTATATCTGCTCTGCTACTGAGATTCATCAATAATATATATATATATACATTGTGGGGTCGAAGCGGTGTCCTTTATTACGCTGATTTGTACTTAATTTACTTGAAATTTGGTTGAATTTGCATTTAAATTAAGAAAATAGAGCTTTTCTCCGAGTGTAGAAAATTCCAGGGCCTACACCATGGACAGTTGTGTAGATGTGGCCCAAAAAGTCAAACATTTGAACAACATCTGCGACCAGTGAATATTGAGATCGAAGCGAACAGGTTGCCGGGTTTATGCATGTGCCGCCAGGCCATAAATTTAATTACTCAAAGCACCCAAAATAAGCAAAACAAAAAGCCATTAGCTTAGGTGCATTCAATATACCCTCCCCACTCCACCTTTCTATACAGTCCTTTAAAACAGAATACCCCTTTAAACCATTTCATGCCAAACAACATTCGATAATCTGGGGCAAGTGATGTGCACACACACACACACACACACATAGCGGCAAGGTTTTACCAAAATTTCCATTGACAGTAGTTCATAAAAAGCAAATGCTGTGTACAAAATACAAACACACAGCTGGGAAAATCATGACAAAACATTTGGTGAACAAGTTTTAGTTTTTGTGTTCGCTTTTCAATGCAAATATTCATACATGACAAGGACGCTGACGGCGACGATGAAGTTATCAGCAAAAACTAGCCAAATGCTGGCACAGTTTCAAAAAACAAAATGAAAAAAATTACAGGAAAAAAAGAACGAAAGACAACAAACAAAGGAGAGCACATTGCATATTCTAAACAGGGCACAAAGTTTACACTGCAACAGAAACCCTATGCCGTCAGCAGGGGCCAGGGGAGGAGCATTAGCAGAAGCCTCCAGAGAATCCTGTGCGCCTTATGTGACCGGTAGATGGTACATGGCACATGCTGCACTTTGTGTGTCCAGAAAAAGCAAAGTCAAAGCTGTAAATGTTTTGTGCAGCAGGCAGACAAGCAAACAAACAAACAACAAGTCAAATTCATGTTGACATTCTTGCCAGCCAAAATAGAATTGAAATCATTTTTGCTGCTTAAGCACTTATTTCAATGCAGTTGGACACCCTTACCCCTCCTTATCCCTTATCCACACAACCCTCTACCACTAACTTGCCACAATCTAAGGAAACCCACTAGAAAAAGTGACAAATGCCAAAAACAAATATATATGAAAGCTGACAATTTGATTGCGGCTCATTTGCAATTTTCACAAAGTCAACTCTTTAAAATTGCTCAATCAAAAATGTGTGATTTGAATATTATTCAATAATCGATTTTGGTTTAATCGGCCAGCCGCAGAGCTAATAATATTTTAAGACATTGTCTGGTGTATTTGGTAAATACAAGAAAATATTGAAAATTGAGTAAACTGTTTAACAGATGACACAAGATTATTCCAGGTGAAACATATTTTCACAACATTCATTGTTTTAAGAATGCTTGTTTTTAACCTGCCTTTTTGTCAGCAGGTTTTATTTGAATTCTCTGAAGATTGCTGTTAATCAATCGAAATCCGATTAAATTGTGCAAATTCTTTGCATCTTTTGAAATAATTACAATTCTACCTGACGCCATTTATACACGTATTTCTGCAATGTATATTGGCGGCATTCAGAAATATTCTTATACATTTCGAACTCATTGTTTGAAAAACAAAAAAACTATGTGTGAAATCCTTTTGGAGATTTGAGTAAAAATATTTAGATGTGTTTTGCAAGGTATTTGCATTAAATAAAAAGCACACATTTCGTTGTTGTGCACAAAATATTTGATGGCAATATTATTTTGCAATGAGAGCACCTGTATTCTGCAAAATATTTGACGTATGTTGATGCTAACATTAAGTTGCCAACAAAATGATAAAATGATTCAAATAAATTTTGTGCTACGAAATATTATAATGCCCCAAACTTCGAAGCTCTACTTTTGCCCTCAAGCGGAAAATGCACATTTTGCAGAAAGCGTTCTACGGCTTGTCTATCTATGTGTGTTTGTGTGTGTGTGTGTGTGTGTGTGTGCGTGTGTGTGTGGGGGAAGTATTCTGTTTGGAATTAGGAATGCAATTTGAGGTTATGTTGGCAATGTGCGCCCAGGCAGAGATCAGTTCTTGTTGTCGCTGTTGTTGCTGTTAGTCGCCTTCGTATCCAAGCAACCTCATTGTCTGTGTGTGTGTCTGTCAGTTAGACAAACAGACAGTTGCTCTGGCAGTTGGACATATGCAGACGCTGCTCAAAAGCAACCGCAACACTCCCCCGCACCCCCCTCAATGGCAACTATGCTCGAGCTTATCCTAACAATTGCCTAGATATTAATACACATTTTGAGAGTATTGCTTCCGTCATGAATAAAATTTTGGATGTAACAGCAATGAACATGGGCTTCTCACAACTTTTTGGACAAGCCACCCTCCCTTCCCCCCACACTCCCCATTCCGTTTACAGGACAGGCTCTTAGGAGTGCGCTGCATACACATTTGTCGTGTGCTGCGTCAGTTTCTTTCTAGTGTCTGGCTGCTTTTCACCGAAAAACTTTTCAAATGTCCATTTGTGGAGCAGCATTCAACGTCCATTCAGCTGTCTGTTTTTGTGGGTGTGTGTATTTTTTCTTTAATTTTAATGATGCCTCAGCTACCTCTTACAGCGCCCTTGCCTCGCAGTCGAATAGAATGTAAAATACTTGCGGGAGCTGCTTCTGCAAAATTCTCAACCAAAACAATTTTGGGCATGTGCATTTTATGTGCGCTTCGGGACCCGCTTCAAATATCAAAGTATTTCATTGGTGTGTGTGCGAGTGTGTGCGTGTGTGTGCGAGTGTGTGTTTCTCCTCTCGAGCTGACAGTTTAAATGAGATTATTTTAGTTTTGAGCATAGTTGAAATTTCTGCAAATTGTAACACAAGCAACTCGTTTTGTAATTTAACAATCGGAAAATATTTTGTTGATTTTTTTTCGTTGCTTATATTTGACAGATTTGTGATATAATTTCTTCTCAGAACAATGAGTTTATAAAACGAAAATAATTCCTGAGTATAACATAAAAGTATTACGTAAAGTTTTGCAGGAATTTCAACTCCTGCTGTGCATTTTACTTTTGGCAGTCTCCAGTTAATATAATCGTGAAGTTGAGTTTACCTTTTAAAATTAATGCTCATCAAATGTTTACACGTGCTCTGGAATATTGTGCGCTTGCTGAAAAAACAAAAAAAAAGTACTTTGAACAAGCATACGGATTGCATCTGTGCGCAGAGTTTTTCGCCAGTTTAAAGCACTCTTAAAGCAATTAAATCGCAATGAAAATATCTGACAAGGAATTACGAATGGGGCCCAACTAGCCGAGCTGAGTTGAGTTCAGTTGTCAGGCCACAATTGGCGACACGTTGCTCAAAAAGTGAAGCGACTGCAGCTAGAATATAAAATCCCAGTCTGAAGTGTGGCAAATGCAAACCTTGCTTGAATAAACAACTTAAAGATTTATGATGCCAAAAAGAGTGTCCCATAAAATATTCACACCTTCGCTGCCCAGAATCTAACGCGCAGCAACGCAAATGTTTGTATATATATATTTATATATATATATATTTATTTATATGTGCATATATGTTTGTTTAAGTATACGACACAGTAATATAGTATGGCAAAAGTGGTGCCTCGTAACGCCAGCTGATGCCGTTGACTCGATAAAGCCATTGTTTATATACGGTCGAACGAGTTGGATTGCATTTTGGCCAAAAGTTGGCAGCATTTTTTATGCGTTCATCATGCGGTCAGCATAAATTTTTCATCGTCGTTTGTTCGGTTCGCTTGGCTCAAATTTTTTTTTTAGCCAAATGTCTTGATATTGGTAGACCCGTAGCCAGCTTGCTAACTTATTGCAACATGTTGCCTATTTTGATGTCTGAATGCCATAAATCAAAGCGTTTAATGCTAAAAATCCGCAGCCAAAGTGAAAACTCGACGCCAAATGCATTTGTGCCCGCCAGCGAAAATTGTGAAAACTTTTACTTTACCCCTCCACAAACTGTGTCTCTTGTTGCTGTCGTTGTTGTTGTTGAAGTTGCGGTCTCTGCGGCTGTGGTTGGCTAAAGAATTATACAAAAGCTCAGCTCTGCTTCTAAATTGAGGCTCCCTTTACTTTTAGCAAGAAGCGAGAAAAGCTCATTGTTGGTTATCCTCAGAAGTGCCATCATGAATTTAGCATGAAATGGTTTTAGATTTTAATAAAGATATTCACCCATGAGAAACACTTTAAGCTGGCTTAGAATGCTTATACAAATTCAATTATTGTGCAAATAACACCAAAAATTTTACTATTTCGAAAATCATGGGAACAAATACAGCACAAGCTCGAGACATTAGCGCCAATGCGAAATCCTCTTTCCTGCAATGAAAAAGTAGAAAACAGTTGATGAACATTTTGATGAAAGCTAATAAAATATGCTACGAGTCGGAACTTTAAAATGACAAAAACTTTGTACTTTTAACAAGCTCGAGATTGATACTACACTTAAGATGAGAAACGCGATTCTGGCTCGAATTATATGCGTTGTTGCTATGAGTAATCAATATGGTTTTGCTGCTTACCAGAGATGGATCCACTGCTAGCTCTCAATCTCAATGAGTGCATTGAAGGTGAGCTGAAAGCAACAACATGATTATAGCCATGATTTAGAATTGTTGTTTTTGTTTTAGTCATTTACTTTAAGCCATTGCGAGCAGCCTCCCTATAGTTATTGTTGCCGCCATAATTATAATTTGATTTCATTCGCTGCTGTTGTTGTTGTTGATGTTGATGTTGCAACTCCTGCTGTTGCAGGTGCTGAAAGAGCTGTTGTTGCTGTTGATGTTGTTGCTGCTGTGGTTGTTGCTGCACATTTGGATATCCCTGAGCATAGTTCCACATATTGTTGGGCATCATTTGGTTACCAGCATTCCAATTCGATTGACCGTCAACAGAATCGCCGCCTGCCATACGACCATGATGCATTTGTTGCCCCTGATTATTGGCACTCAGTTGGGATGTCATTGCAGACATTGGCTGCAGGCCGGGCACAACCACATTCATGCCACCACCATCGATGGCACCAGCACTGCCGCCCATCAGTGGCATCACCGAGACGCTGCTCAAGGGCGTCATAGCCCCCGGCGGTAGCTGTGACATCGACATGGACACTTGATTGGTCTGTGTCGGCTGCATCTGTGGCATGCCCTGCATTGCTTGCATTGCGGGCATCATGCCCATCGGCTGTGACTGCATCATGGTCCGCTGCATCGGATAGCCACCCATTTGACCACCAGCCGGCATTGACATCATCGGCCCCATGTTGTTGCCCATGGGCAACTGCATTTGGTTCGGCGGAATGCCCGTAGTTGCTGGCATACTCATGGGCATGTTCATCGGCATGAGTCCTTGGTTAGCCCCTTGCACACCCATCTGCTGCATGCCCATCATCTGCGTGGAGCCCGAGAAGGCTTATAGTAAGGTTGCTACCGCAAATTTATCAATACATACCTCATCAGAGTAGTTCGCCTCGTAAGGTATATTGTTGCTGTAATTCATGTTCATTTTGGAGTTTAAAATACAAATTTATTTCTTAAAAAAAAAAAATTAATAAAAACTCGAAATTTTTTTTTGTATTTTTTAACGGTCTTAATTTCTGAGAGTCAACTAACTAAAATTATATTATGTGCCAAGAAATCCAAAAAATGACGGAAAGTAGAAAGCTTGCTTGGAATTTGATATTGCTTTAAATTGTAATATTCTCTTCCTAACATTAAATATTCCCACAAGTCAAGGTCATTGTTGCCATGGCTATTGATTCAGTTGTAAGCTGGAAGCTTTAATTTAATTTCTACAATTAAACTTATTAAAATAAGCACCTGCGCAGCTTTTAAATCGAACAAAGCGAAAGCTAAGCTAGCTTGTGCTGAGTCAAATATTTATCTTAATTGGCATTAGGCGCACTTAAAGCCACATTCAGCAGTCAATTAACAACAATTTTCTTGGATTTGTCTGCTATAACAGGCTGATCTAGTTGCTGAATTAAGTGGGGATTCGGATGACAGCGACTGCTTCGATTGAGCACTCAAGGTGTCCGGTTTTTTGTTGTTGCTTGTGCGGCAACTTAATTGATGGCAATTATGCGCTTATCATTTTTTATTCTGCTTCCATTCGATTGTTGGTATCAGGCTCGCTTGGCAATAATTAAAATGTTTCGTTTGAGCAAAAAGTGGACAAGCAGAAACGCATAAATAAACACCGTCAAAGTGGGGCCAATTAAGAGACAGGGGGAGAGAGCGAGGGGGAGTGGGGCTCCACCTGTAGATGGGGCACAAAAAAGCATTAAATCAATTCCACTGTCAGCGAGCTGACAGCCAAAGAGAACCCCTTGGACACTCTTGGTCACTGGCCACCGAAATGCTCAAAAGTTACCGCCAGCAGCTGGCGAGCAGAATCGAGTCCATGTTTGTAGTTGTAGTAGTAGTAGTAGAAGGCTCCAACAGATGGATGGCCTAACCAAACGAGAGGGCATGCATCGCTGCCCGCTGTTGCCATCGACATTGTGGGAGCCGCGGGCGCACAAAGGGGGTACGGAGGCTGGACATTGGTTGGAGCATGTTGGAGCAATGCCAGCAATTTAACACAGTGAAAACGCCAAGAAATTTCAGCAATTCGCAACGACAATGAGAAATGCGTCGAGGTTACGCTCAATCAATCTCAACAGTTGGACAACTGTCCCACTGATTCGTCTCGTGGGCCCACCACGACTGACGGCAACTGTGGACAGGCACTGCGACACGGACAGGGACAGGGACAGAGCCTAAAACGTGGCTAACTGCTGCATATGGTCAACTAAAGGTGTCGCTTGGCTGATGGCTTCATTAAAGTCGAGCTGAGCCCATGCTTTATTCAAGCAACTTTGCCTTAATTGGCCTTTAATTGACAGTTAAGAGCTCAACAGTCGGAAGTTCAGTAAAGAACAATAGTTATTTATTTTATTATTTAAATTAAAAAAATGGGGAATTAGCATAGGTGGGCAGGGCAAGAAAGAGTAAGCCCTACTGACTCAAATTCAGGCATTTTTGGCTACCAGTCTAGTTTTTCATTCCTGCAGCACTAATTTGAGGCAACGCATTCCAGTCCATGACTTTGATGAACATAGTCAGTTTCCTTGCTTGGAATGCTTCGATTAGTCTGCAAAGAAGGAAGACCCCAAATTATTGTAGTCTTTGCTGAACAAGGGCTGGACAAGGACAGAGAAAGTGATGAATGGATTTCTCTTATTCTACAGCAGGACATCTTCTGCAGAAGTCCTATTAATCTTACTGAGCCGGAACTTTGTTTGATTGGCAAAACTAGATCTAATGTAAAGTAATTCAGGTGGCAAGGTTCCCATTCGCTTGGTTCTCGTAATTTCGTTGTACTAAGAGTGTATAAATGGCATAATGGGCATTTCCACACCATGCCTTGCCTGGCCAATTTGTTCCCCGCAAGGCCTGACCTGAGTTGGATGTCAGACTCTTCCGCTATCTCCGTGCTCAGATCTGCGACTGTTCCGTAAAGATTTTGCTGGCAGATTGACCAACTGTAAAGATGCATCTCATAAGCATACATTATTTGCCTAATTGCTTGCATGAAAATGTAGACAGACCTCTTACAACCATTTTCCATTTTCATATCCATTTTCGTCTTACCAGTTAATAATCTCTACTTAATTCATAATCGCTGGCAACATCAGCGCAAGGCAGTTCAGTTAATGGAATTCTGCGTCGAGTACTGCGAATATTTGCAGCTCTAGCTGATTACGTGCCAATTTCTTCATAGTACTTTAATCGCCATAGTGAATGCTTTTCAAGCCGTCCATTTGTCCGTTTGTCTACTCGCTCGTCTTAATTTCCTTCGTTATTTCCGCGCTGCTAATTCGCAAAAGAAAGTAATTAAGCGAACTTCTTTTGCTGCAATTCCGATTTGATTTTGATGCGCTCTCAAAAGCGGTGGCTCAATCAAGGGCAGTGGTAGAGAGGGTAGAGGGGCGGGAAGGATGGTAATAGGGGCTCTAACCACTAATACATCATTCACACTTTTTCGCACATCATTCGCATTAAAGTCCTTGCCAGCCGGCCACATCTAATTAGTATGCCATTTGTGCTTTGCTCATGATTTGAAATTACCTTGGATCTCTTTACTCTACCTTCATCTCTCTCTCTCTCTCTCTCTCTCTCTCTCTCTCTCTCTCTTTCCCTCTCTCCCTCCCATTCTCTGTCTTTCAGCAGTATACTATATTCCATTGTTTGCCATTTGGGCCAACTTCAACTATGGGCTCTTGGTAACTGTAGCTGTTGCAGCTTTTGCTGTCTAATTAAAACTCGTTTAACAACGTTTTCAATTGGTTCAAGAACCTGTTGCCTCAAAGCTCTCTCCTCCCCTACTAACCACCCGCCCCCCTGACAAACCTATCACCCACTGTGGAATCACTTCGCCTGTTTTTTATTTTTTGCCATGCAGCGTAACAAGGTTTCCATTTCTGCTACGACTGTTGCCGCTGAATCTGCTTCTGCTACTGCTGCTGCTGCTGCTGCTGCTGCTTTTTGCTGATTGTGTAATTTTAATGTAATTCGCTTTTATTGTTTTTTATTCCACTCTGCAACCGTCCTTGTCCTCGTCGTCCTCGTAGCTGTCGTCTGTGTGTCTGACATTAATTGCAACTGAAAAGAGGGGATAGGGCAAAATATAATAATTTATTTTCGCCAACTTTTTATGCAAGCTTTATTGATTCAATTCCGCCACTATAAGTGCGCATTATAGGTGTATACCTATATATATATATATATACACATATATATATTTATATATATACCAATAGTGTGTGTGGAATGTGGGTGTTTCGGGAGCACCCATAAATCAAACAAATCGGTTTTCGGGCAGGCCATCTTCCCACCCCAGCTACCCGAAGAGCAATTAAAGTTTTTTTTTCTTTTTCTTTTCAAGGGTCTGACTGCAATCATGGCGCAGTCGAAACATAAAGTAAGACGCTAATTGTGGGCAGTCTGGGGAGGTGGTAACTGACAGGTGCTGGTCGCTGCTGGCAGCTCGCACAAATCTACATTACAATGATAATTTATTGCACCAACCGATACGACAGCCAGTTGGGTGAAAATCATGCAGAGCACTGCACTGCCTCAAGAAGGGGGCTAAAAATTACCGCTGATTTGCTAAAGTTGATAGCAAAGTGTGCTGATGATAAAATCGGTGTGTTATCGAGATTCGCGCTATATACACAAACTGCTGTCTAATTATTAATATTAATACTCAATTAAAGCCTCAGTTGCTGACTTAATTGCAAATTGCCTCGAATCATTAAAGCAACTTGTAAAATATTCAAAATACTTTAAGCAATTTGAAGACCCGTTAATTTGCTGAAGCTGATAGCAAAGCCTGTCGATGAGTAATTTAGATTCTATCTATATGGACAATCTTCGCATGTTATTATTATTCAACTAAGGCTAGCCTCAATTACTGACTTAATTAAGCATTTGCGAGAAAATGTTTGTTCTTACGAGCATGTGGAAATTACGCTGCTTAATCAAATCCCTTTTAGTCAACGCCTCTGCCCTAGATTATATAAAAACATGTGCAGATTTCAGCCAGACAAATAATTTCTGTCTGAACTTGGATATTTGTTGTTGTTATTGTTATTGTTGTTGTTGTTGTTCGGCAGAGACGAACTAATCAAAAGCGGCTTTGCAGGCACTGTCAAAGTAGTACATGGAATGGTACCAATATTTATCTGGCAATCGTATTAAAGCCCAGGTGGCGCATCGAGTTGGGCTCAAGAGTTATGGCCCATGGGGGGGGGGCTGGGAAAACTGAAAAAATGCAGACAAAACACGAAAACGTTGAGTTCATCAAAAGGGGATTTCGCAATACAAATGAATTTTGGGCAAAAGCATAGGTAAAGAGTACTGAGTCCTGTGTCCTGAGAGAAATGCCGAAAGGAGAGCGCTGCTCAAATAAACACCCGCACACGACCAACAGACTAAAGCAGGCAAACGAGGCTGCCAAACAGCAGGAGTATGAGTATGAGTATCAGAATGAGTATGAGAACGAGTACTCGTACTTGCAATCAGTCCAAAAAAACAAAAAAACCGAAACACTTGCCGGCAGTTAACTGCCTGCCCATGCCCTCAGTTGCTTGTAGGTGTTGGGCTCTCGAAAAATACAGCAAAGCAGAAAAAAGCAAAGAGCAAAAAGAAAAAGGAAAAAAGAAAGGCTTTCTGCTTACTCTGCGAGAAATGCCAATCAACCCTTTCTTTGGCCTGGTATGTGGAATATGCACGAGCGAATGCCAGCCGCTAGTCTTGGCCGGGCTTTGGGGAATTTCCGAATGGAGCTGGGGTAGTTGCGGCACTGTGATGGGGAAGGGTTCGTATAACGTCAACATCAACGCCGATTCATTTGTATTTCCTTGTGTCTGTCGCCGTTGTCGTTGTCGTTGTCGTTGCTGTCTTGGCCCGGCTGGTTGTTGTAATTTTCCAAATCATTTCAGCGATTCAGTTGGCAAACTTTTCAAACGTTTAACTAGCCGACATTCCGGGACGTTTAGGATGTGGCTGCTAAAAGTGTATAGCATACTAAAAGAGTGGAAGGGGAATTGAGGGGGCGGCTCAGTGGCAGTGGCGAGAAAAGCGCAAAATGAGCAAATACGTGAAGTAAAAGGCAGCGAGGCGGATTTAAAAGTTTA
Organism: Drosophila cognata; assembly: GCA_035041535.1. Lineage (NCBI taxonomy): Eukaryota > Metazoa > Arthropoda > Insecta > Diptera > Drosophilidae > Drosophila > Drosophila cognata. The sequence goes on from JAWNLC010000451.1 coordinate 2,022,687, forward strand.
AATAACTTTTACGTATCTCATTACTCAGAGCGACAACTTTACGAACTCTGAAGACCCCCAATACTACTCTCTCTCTCTCTCTCTCTCTCCCTCTCTCTCTCTATCTATCTCTCTGTCTCATCGTTCACGCACGCAGCCAGTTTGTCTGCAGATTGTGAAGCCCTGAGCTCTGAAATAATCACAATAAAATCGCATAATTCAATTACAAGCCTCGTTAAGCCGGCTCAAGTGATTTTGTCACACTTTGCCCCTGGTGCACTTTGCCCAACCACCCAACACGCCTCTCATAAAACTATGAGGCGCATAGAAAAATAGAACAAAAAAAAAAACAGGAAAACTGATAAAACTAAATAAATCGCGTTAGTGGATGGACGAATGAGCGGCAGTGATTTATGTTGGATCCAAAGCTGACGATTATCGCTTATATCGACAGATAGGCAACAACTAAAGGCTTGCAAAAAAGATTTGGAAGTGGGCTGGTGGATAATGCAATAGTTGAGTGGGGAAACAAATGTAAACTGAATAGTTTAAGCATTGTTCAGTCAAATGAAATAGAGCTAGACACAATATGTTAATGTCTGTCAACTTGTCACTCCATTCTAAGGGATATTTCTTATAAATTATTTATGTCAAGTCAGCTGCATCACAATAATTTTGAGATAAGTTTTAAAAATTCTTAACTGGAAATAAGTCAAGCAAACTTATACCTTAACTTGAAACATCAAAAGTTGCAACACATTTTAAACCGAAATATTTCTTAACATTTTATGTGAAATCGAAGCCCGATTTGGATGTACAAAATCGGGTAAGCTGCCAATTTTGTTTGGCCTGCTTGTCAGAGTTTAACTCAATTGTGCTGCAACTTTTTGACCAGCAGCAAAAAAGTAGACAACCGACTTTTACTGTAGTATTCAAGTGCAGCAGTCAGCCGCAGTGCCGCACATCGACAATTAAAGAAGATTGCAAGCCTTTTACCTAGTTCGCTTTTCAGCAGCTCTAATTGTGAGGCACACTTTTTGCCCCAGAGCCACAGCCACCAAGAGGAAAAACCATTTTACCCCTATTTTACTGACCAACAGCAACAAGATTCTGGCGAATAGAAGAATTCGCCAGCTTTTGCTTGTTGTTGTTGCTTGAATTTATACCTTCAGTATTTCAGGACGCAAAGAGAAAGTGGGAGACAGAGAGAGGGAGAGTTCGTTTTGCATATTTAGTTTCTTTTAAGTGAAATCTAAATGCTTTTACTGCCACTGGCTTTCATCCCCGCGCTCCCCCATCCTCAATACGATTCTGGTCATTATCACTGCAAGCATTTTAGCTTGACTATCGGAATTCGTTTTGTTGTCGCTCTTTTTTTTGCTCTCTTTCATTCGCAAGGACCTCAGCTGTGTTCTTCCTTTTTTTTTGTAGAGTGTAAACAGCATTTGCTGGTCGGTTACCCAGTGTCCTCCTCTTGGTTACATTCCCCTATCCCCACCTTTGAATGTACTGTGAAGTTCATGCCTCTAACTCAATGGGACGCAAAAAAAGAAAGCATTTTGCGTTTCGTTTCGTTTGTTTTCATTACATACTCCTCATTCTTGGCCAGAGTCCGATCCTGTGGCCAAGTTAACGAAGGACCGAAGGAACCGAAACTGAAAATTCCCTGGACACTTGTAATTTTAACCATCAAGCCATGAACACAAACAGTCAGTCAGACAAACAGACGGACAGAGGGACAGACACTCAGGCGTTCATTCATTATGGGCCGAAACACGCGACGGGCTCGTTTCATAAAACATGCATAAAAAACGGCGAGGTCGCGTCAGAAAAACAAGAAATAAATATAAGACGAAGGAATTGGGCATAAAATTGTATCTTTCTATTTGTGGATGTAAAAGAAGGCACTGCGAAATGTTTTCGTTTTCATTCTTTTGTTATTTCGTATTTCGCTTTTCGTTTTACGTACATAGTTTGATTCCTTTGACAATTTCCGGTTTGTTGACTCCTTGCCTTTGTCCTTTGTGCTGGGGTAGCGGCTTTTATGGCTTGTTATTTAAAAGCCATAAAATTCAGCACATGTCTTCAATTTGTGCGTCCCACAGACCACCGTCAAATTGGCCAGTTCCGTTGGGAGACGGCAGAGCTGCCAATGCCGCATGGAATTTTGTGAGCCGTAAAACCAAGTGCTCAAAAATGAAGGCATCGACCAAATTTGCTGGATTGGCCAAATCAACAGAAATTGACAAGCTAGTTGAAACTTGCTGTCCCCCAAGGGGAAAAAGATCCAGTTATGGCTGATATTATAATAGTTCTTACTATCTTAGATACAAACTACGATTACTTAAAATAAGATGTAGGAACACACCGAAAATTAAATACCCTTGCAGACATTATATGAAAATATAATTGAAAAATATCCGCTGTTATCACATGTCTGCTCTCCAATGCGAAATCTATCCACTAATATTGACTCTCTTGTAGTATTTGAGTTGTTTGCAATTAATCTCCTATGTCAAATTTCATGAATAAAAACTTTTAGATGACGAATCCCCGCATACTAGAAAAGATTATATTCCTGCCCAATAAAGCCGCAAAAATTTGTTCTGTTATCAGCTGCTTGCGACAAAAGCGTGCCTACAAACATTACACATATATAAATTCCACAAAATTATAATAGCCTCTATAGGTCAATGAACAGATTATAGAAATTTGACGTATTTTTCAACGGGCAACGACTCTTATCGCATCACGCGACTAGCATGCGACAATAATCGCATCTATTTACAAGTGACCTAATTGTGAACTGTAATTGTTCCGTTGCTGTATAAGATGATTTAGAAAGCGTGCGAGGCATTATCACTGAGAATATGTACATGACTTGCATAAATACATTTGTGATTAATTATTTATATAAGGTGAAAGTTATTTCACATTTGCCAAGACTTTGTGGGTCAAGGACAAAGATTAGATTAGCATAAACAAGCCGATTTGCTGCGTATAAATTCAGCACATGGCAGCTCAGCTTCTTTAGTCTTTTGTAAATATTTGAATATGTTGAATGCAAAAATGTTGCTAAGAATTGTGTGCACCATATTCTTATTAAAAATATCAACGCTGATGTGTAAAGAGGCAAATGTTGCACTGGATGGGAATACTGGCAACTCAACCGTTAAGAATTATAATAAAACCGAAATCAATCAGTTTCCCAACAGCTGTGCAGAGTTGCCGGCTCTCAGCCGTCAAAGTGGCATCCATGAGATCCTCGTTCCCGGCTACAGTCTGCATCCTTTCAACGTTAGTTGCGATGAGGAGACACAGGGCGGGGGCTGGACAACGGTGTTGAGGCGTCAAGATGGCAGTGTGGATTTCTTTCTCTACTGGGATGACTACAAAAGAGGCTTTGGCAATTTAACTGGCGAGTTCTTCATAGGTCTCGAGAAACTACACTTCATGACAAAAAGGATAAATCAAGAACTATTTATAATCATGGAAGATTTCGAAGGAGAACAAAGATATGCAAAGTATGCTCGATTTGCAATCGCTGGCGAAACGAAAGACTACAAAATTATCGCACTGGGCAAATACTCAGGAGATGCCGGAGATGACTTGCGATATCATGCGGGTCAAAAGTTTTCAACGCGGGATCGGGACAACGATCAATCTCAAAGGGGCAATTGTGCTGAACGATTTACTGGCGGCTGGTGGTATAATCATTGCCATAACAGGTACTTTATAAGTGCAGTTTCTAAAAGTGAGCAACAGTACTGATAATATATATATTTAACAGCAATCTGATGGGAACATATAATGACAACAACTATGGCAAAGGCGTTAATTGGCAGAAGTTTTCGACTTACCTGAGCTCGTTAAAGCGTGTCGAGATGAAGATAAGGCTGAGAAGGCTTTCTAACTGAATACCTGTGAAATGAAACATTTTTTAGTTTTAGCAGAAATAGTTGAATGAAGTTTGAGATGCATATGATATATATTCTCTGCCTCGATTCGAACAAGTAATTTTCATTAATGCAAACCAAAAAATAATTTTATTTTTATTTGATTGCAAATTTATTAAAAAGAATTTCAAACCTGGACATATCAAAGGCTTTGTTGTTTGGTTAACCCAAAAGTGTTTCATTCGCTACCTTCTCTCTCTCTCTCTCTCTCTCTCTCTCTCTCTGCCTAGCAGCTATGAAATAAAATAGAATGGAAAATATTTTAAAATGTGAGTCGGCAATGTTCTTTGAAACTCAGCAATCAATTTAAAAGAGAATGCTCAACGGCTACTCTTTGCCTTTTGCAGCGCACAGTACTCCAATTAAATACGTATTCGGTTGTGTGTATGTATTAATATTGTATGTAAACAAGTACATATGCATGTATGTGCACTATAAATATTCTCTATTATTGTACTTTAAATTGCAGTTTGGCCGTCTGTGCTCCACATCTTGAACAAAAGCATTTTAACAAGTGAAATAAATGGCGATTAAATTTCCACATGCCGCATTTTCAACGAAAGACCAACACACACACACACACAAGCAAAATTTTGTTTTTATGTATTACAAAGCAACAATGCAACAAATGTGCTGAGAAAACTTACAGTTGAATGCACTTTGTATGGGCACTGCCACGCCCACGAAAAATCAAAATCGAGTTCAACTTTGCCCTCTCAACACTTGAGCAGCATGTGGATATGCAAATTTTTCATTAGTTAGTTGATTTAGCCAAGTGATTGAAGGAGCCCTCCATACCTAAGGGGCCCTTTGTGGACGCCACCTTCTTCCTTCCCCCCTTCTCTCCGATCTTTGCCTACTTCTTGTCCAGTACGATGATTGTGCGATTTTTTAATCAAATCGGCGGCCCCGATTATTATGGTGCAATCTCAGTTGCTGGAATGTTGAAACTATAATTCGAGAATCATGTGAACAAGAGAAATGGAGGGGGCTGCTCTACCAAAGAGTGGCGTGGGCGGCAGCGGGGTGCTGTGGCAGGGTCAGCAATTTGTTTGCTAAAACAAACTGGCGCTAAAAAACAAAATGCAAAAAAGGGGCTCAATTTAACACATTTCATATGTAAATACCGCAAGTACAACATCACGCATGGCACCCAAAACAGACCCTGGAGGGTAGGCTAGGCGGGCTCTCCGGTTAGTTCCCATCCCCTACCGCAACCCCGCAGTAAATGCAAACTTGTTTCCCCAGAAGGGCCAGTAAATTACCAGAGCACGCAAGTCCCAAAGCAGACAGGGAGAGAGCTTTTCGAACCAGGCTATAATAATCGCCTTTAATAAATTATCGGCTTGTGCGGCGCGAAAAAAACGCGAAAGGTCCCAGCACCCAAACAAGGGGGCTGAACAGGATGAGCCACGAGGGAAACGGGCTGCTCAGTGAGGTGGGGGGGGGGGGGAGTATATACTTGCTGCATCACTCAATGGTCAACAATGCAAACGGGAGCATGTTCGCGCCCAGACGCCAGACCGGACCCAGGCGATGGCCGACATTTAAATTGCACTACACAACCGCCTTCGTCCCTTCCAGCCCTCGTGGCCCCTTTGACCCTTCAAACCAGAAAGGGCCCGCCCTTTCGGCTGCTCCCATTGCGTTTAACTTGCGTGAAATTTCAATTCGCGGCTTTCAGTCAGGCAGCGAGTTCCGATGGGGCAATTGCAATAATGAAGTGCTTCAATGCCAATCAGCTGCGGCGGCGGTGGCGACGGCGGTGGCGGCGTTGAAAGCCGCCTTCTTGTTGCGAGGCGAGAACTTAAAGTTTATCACAGCAAAGAACAATTGTAGAAGCAAAAACTATCCAAAAGTTGATTACTTACTTAATCATATACCAAAACATTAAATATCTTTCCTTTGTTATTAATAGAAAAGAATTTAAGCCAAGTTATTTAATTTAAAGTATGTAATCCGAAATTTGAATGAAGAGCCTCCCACAACTTTTTGACTTAACCTCGCCGTAGTTTTAACCTTAACCCGTCAATGGTTTTGGCCCTCGCTCTGGATGTGTGGCATTGGCAAGCAATTTTGTCATAATTTTGATAAGTTGTTAACAAAAAGGCTGCCAAATTGTTGAGTAAATAAATTTGGATTTTATATTCATTTTTTTTTTCTGTCTGAAGTCACGTAAGCAACACTGACGCGGACATGTAATATTCCCGGTCCTATTACCCCCTCATCCCGCTGGCCAACACACCCGTATTCCTGTGAACATATTGCAATTACTCGTTGGCCCGCGCATGAAAATAATTGTTGTGTTCACGTTGTTGTGAATTTATGAGGTGATTTTTCATAAACGTTTAAACGTTGACTCGTCCAATTTTAACATATTTTTTCTCTTGCTTTTCACTTTTTTTTCTTTCTTTTTTGGTGTCAACATGTTGAAATTAATTTATGAATTATTTTGTTTAAAATACCAAGAATAAACAACATGTGGCGGACAATTAACGGGGTGTTTTTGAGAGGCGCAGGTGGGGGGGCAGAGCAGTGAAAGGCAGTGCCCCAAAGCTAAAGTCAACAACGAGTCGCAAAATGTTCAAGTTTTTTTTTAATAGGCAAGTGTTGAAAATTGCCAGTCTGGGCAGATTGACAGATTTATATCTATTTATTATCAGGTGAGCGAATTTAGCCAGCGGCTAAATGCGACAGTTTAAGGAGCGACAATTGAGGACAATTAATTATATTGAGATAAACATTTAATGTGTGTTTTCAACGTAAAAAACTTTCCTTAAGTGATATGAATATGAGTATAAGATAAGACTATAAAAGATTGTAGAAATAAATGTATTGCGAAAAGATTTATTCTCATTTCTCATTCCCTGTTCAGATAGAAATCTCAAAAAATTCTTTAAGCTTAGCCACATCAAATCGATTGCTGGCAAAACTATCAGCAAATTGCCGGCCCGGTTTCAGTTCACTTACGCATTAAATTGCAGCGCAACACATTTAGTTCATGTAATCAATGTGCAAATTACATTTTGGCGCACAGATGTGCCTGGAAAAGACCAAAGGGGGACGCTTTAATGGCACTGCGTCAATCAGAGTAGACTTGGCTTGACCTCCATTTAAATCATTGACGAAGCCGTCGTCGAGTGACAAGCGTTGCCAATGAACGAGACGGAACGGAAGATGAAAACCAGCAAACACACAGCACACATGGACAAGATGGGGGCACAGAGCTCGGAGCCTGGCCAAAGAGGAAACGCATGGCAAACGTAATCAAGTAATCAAAAGTCCAAATCATGCCAACTGACAGACCCAAAAGATACAAGATATAGAGGCAGGCAGATGGAAAGAGATAGACAGAGAGAGAGTGAGAGAGCGAATGCATTGCGTGCTTTCTCGCCGGAGATCTGTGACAGGTTGTGTGACTGGGTGGAGGGTGTAGGATGTAGAGGATTTCTCTGAATGGGGTGCTGGTTGACAGACGCAACATGCAAAGATGGCACTTAACGAAAGCAGTCGACCGACAACTGATTGAAACGAAACAAACCAATGAACAGACACTTACCCCAGCAGTTTGTGCGGCAAGTGCAACAACGTAAAGACGGTGCCCAGGCCAGATGTAAGGGGCAGACGCACAGGCAACTTTCTGATCCGATGTAGACGTTGTCTACACACTCGGACACGTAGTCTTAATACTGAGAATGACATTAGCCGCAATCGAAAAGACAAATGACGAACTTTGGCTTTTGCCTTACAGCCACAAAAAAGGGAGAAGGAATATAAATGCAAGAGCACAAAAATCATTGCTCAATTGAGTGCAGCACTTGGCTTTAAAGTTCGAATTCCAGGGGAAAATTCGATTATTTTCATTTGTTTTTTCCAAGCTTTGTGTTGGCAGCTGGCAAAATAGAGAAGAGCAAAAACAGCTTTTGAAGCAATGGAATTTGTACAACTGTCTGTTGAGGTATTTTTGAATGTTGTCAAAGTGCAGCTGCAGTTGAAAAGATAACAAAAAAAGTCAATCTCTATAAACTTGTCAGTTTCTGATGACTCAAAATTAAACTAAAAGTGGGATAGCTAAAACAATGTGGTTTACTTCTGTGAACTCCATCAAAAATCAGTGCAAACTATTTAGCTTTTGTAGATGGATTGAAATTTAAAATAGCTCCAACGTTAACTGTAAAAAGTAGATCCGATCTTAATTGACATTGGCTAACAAACATTTGAAGCCTGAGAAATGCAGGCAAACTGCTGAGGTGAGGCTAACCAATTTGCCAGCCATCCAAATGTCTGACAGCCCGCACAATCTGACTGACCCCCATGACCTTGCCTCTAACCATCATCGATTGCTTTGAACTTGTAACCAGAGCGGGCACGTAGCTGAACCTAAGCTCACATAAGGCTTGCCCAAAGAGAGAGAGAGAGAGAGAGAGACAGGGCGAGGTTGAGCACTGGGGTGTCCTGCAGAAACTACTACAAGCATTGAAACAAGTTGTGCAGCAGTCAGCAAAACTATTCGTCAAGTCGTGCGAAGCGCTTATGCTTCTTGTATTTTGGTACGTGACGTTGATTTGGACGCGTCGCCTGGCGCAGAAAGGTGACATTTACCAAGGAGCAAAAAGCATGCCACACCACGCCACTTCGTCTTCCTAAACAAGACGTCATAAAAATGTCGCAGGATTGCTGGCAGCGCGCATTTGGCTGCAAATGTCTGACCAGCTGTGTATCCTCGAACAGATATTTCGATTTGCACTCAGACCCACTTCTGATTCGATTCTGGCATTCTGCTGTGTGTGCCTCCAGCTGCCAGCGCCGTTTAACTGTCAAGCGCCAGCAAAATCACTGCAAGTCCTCGGCTGCTGCAGTTGTTAGTTACCAATCCCAGTGGTCGATCTAATTGCAAATGCAGCCGACTGCAGACTGCAGCCGAACGTGCCGCGCATTGTGGCAATGATTTGAGTCAACAGATTTGGTTGCACGTACCAAGGATCTGAGTCTAACTGCTGGCCCAGACACAAATTAGGGTAGACTGGTCGCCTCTAAATGATTTAAGGTTTCCATTGCGCCACAGCAGTATGCAAATCATATTCTGCAAGTCGTAGACAAAATATATATCTTTGGCATGCCGAAGTTTATATATCCTAACACTAGTTAATAAATTCATAATCAAACTCAGTTTTCGACTGGAGTTTCAGCCAGCAGCATCCAGATAAGTCTCATCAATGTTCTGTTAAGCCAACTCCAAGATTTGTCAAAGTGCATGAGTTAATTGTGATATCCTCTAGCAAGAGTATGCACCAAGAAAGGTCAAAGCTCAATGCCAAATTTGATTACTTAAAAAATGGTGCACGAGTTCAGTGTACTGATTTTTTTCGCTTTCGATTTGATGGCTTTTACGTCTGGACCGCAGTCTCACTTGATTCTCCACTTCTCTTAGACTAATTTAAATGCTGGCCCTCGGGCGACTCCCAAGTCAAGTCAAAAAAAAAAAAAAAAAATAAGAAAAGAAGAACGAAAGTCGAGACGCAGGCGTGTTTAAGGGGCGTAACTTCGTTTAATCTTTAATTTGAAACCTATTGACATTGGCCTCAGCCTTTTGTCTCCTCGCCTTTTTTTATATTTCTGTTCCACAGCCAACGGAGATTCGTCTTTGCTTGTTAGGGGTTTTGAGCCTGCAGGTGCTAAGGCATTCATAAGGCCCGCATTACTTTCCCAAAATGGGCCAAGCCATGAATTATGAATAGGCCGCAGTGCCACTTATTATGTGTGGAAGGAAGCGTATATTTTACAGATTTCACATAATTTGCTGCGGGCCATCGAGAACGGGTTCAGTTTCAATTTCACGCATTGAGTTCAAATCTTGTGCTTAATATGGATTTTTATGGTTGACTTAAACTGGTTTCATGCCACCTGTTCTGATATTCGTTTGCGGTTTGATTTCACATTGAACTGTGCTGGCTTATGCCATTGACTAATTGACAGTTAATTAATAATTCAATTTTCGCCTGCTAAGATATTCACTGCAATTTCTCGACTGTCCAATAAAATGGTTGCAAGTTCTGTGTGGATTACGTTGCAATTGAGAATATTTGCTGACACTGTCAATCGAATGGCCAATGACCATGACGATGGTAATCTTTTATTAATTGAATAAGAAACATGCATTTAGAAGTACTTCGAATCGAATAGTCAAATACGGCGTTGGATACTGAACAGGATACATATCCTATATGTATGTACATATGATAGATAGATATACTCTGGCACCGTAAACCAATTTCATTGGAATTAAAATTCTAAATAAAATAAACAACGCTGGCTAACGAAGCAACGAAGGACATCCACGTTGACGGGACTGAGGATGTGGATGTGGATGTGAATGTGGCTTCAATCCTCCATCGGCTGCTGCTTATGGCCAAGGAAATGGTGCAACATTCGAATAGTTTTAGTTGTACTTGTACTTTTAGTGCAGCAAATCCCAATCCCAATCTCAAAGCCTGCAGTCAAAGTCGACGCCGCCATCGCCGGCAGAGATGCTGAAGCTGATCCTGAGATTGTGTTGTAACAAGTTAATTGAATTTGCACTCAGCCAAGCGTCATGCATCGCCATCCCGAGCTGAATGCAGACGAGGCGATATGCTGTCTAAGAGAGAGAGAGAGCGCGCGCGAGGACGAGAGAGCGAAAGGCACAGACAGTACTGCACTCAGATAAATACATGACCTAGAATTTGGAAAATCTAATTTCTGTTAAGCCAATAAATGCCTTAGTTTATTTTGCATAAAGAGAATTTTTAAAAAGCCAAATTACGAGCCTAAACAGAATTCAAGGTTTTTGTATACACTTAGAAAAAAATTGAAAGTCAGCTTCGATGTGTTCAAACATCGATTCGAAATATAGTTCGAAATAGTTCAGAGCATATAGTTTTTGCGAGTGTATTGACACCGATACAACTTTCTTAGTTTATGGTCAAACTGGCAGCAGTCCTTCCCCCTATTTCTGTGTCCGGATTCGATTTCAGCTTTCACTTCACCTCCACTACACACACACGAACGACACACACACCGACACAGCCTTCATTTTTCGACCAGCAAAATTTTGTGATTTGCACAGATTTTTGCTTGTTGTTCTCAAGTTCGCCTTATTTTGTTGGGCTCTGCTCTGCTTAGTGCCGTTCTGTTCTGTTATGTTCTGTTTTGTCGAATCTGGCGCATTTGATCCTGCGCAACATTGTCGTAGTAGTAGTAAATGCCATATAGCCAGCAGCTTTGGAGTTCATTAAGCACATGTGAGCCGGTGCCTAACAATGTCACACCCCGCACAAAGCCCCATCCTACCTCAATGCGTTTCTCTGTTAAACCTGGCAGACAAATGAGCCAGCAGAAGTAGGAGTAGAAGTAGAAGTAGAAGCAGAAGCAGAAGCACAAGCAGAAGCTTTTAGCAGATTAGTTTTCATCATCTTAACATTCCTAATTAATGACGCTTTTGTTCATCTCCGCATAGGTGTTAAATCAAAGACATACACATGCATATATGCATGTCTCATGACTAATGAGTTGTGAGAGATGACAGAGTTCAACTGTGTGCTGCCTTGAGTTAAGTTGTTGAGTTCAGTTGACTCTGACATGATGATGAGCTGCGTTGAGATGAGCACTGCACTATTTGATATTTGACTCGCACAGTAGTTAAATTAATTAAGCCTAATTTGCTTCTTGGCTACGTCCACCCTAAAAAAAATACTAAACTTTTTCTGCTATTGCAAAATTTGTATATTGCATATTTTTTCCATCAATTCAAAAAATTAATTGTTAAAAAAAAAAACAAATTTTAAATGCAAACATTTTTGTCTATAAACGAATTTTTCCATAATAACATCAGTCGGCTATTTTGCACCTGGTTTTTGGTTTACATCAATAACCATGACATTTATATCTTATTTATTATGACTACCCGTGCGGGCTTTATTAAATTTGCATTCTTTCTAATTTCTATTTCTATTCTATTTTAGATAACAGTCAATTTTAATTGTCTATTTTTCGGCAAGCTATTAATTTTATTTGAACGGAAATTTTGCAAATTCATTTGTGAACCCATTCGAGCGACTGGAAAATGGAAGAGTGGGTGCATTAGATGCAACATTTGCTACATTTAAATGCAAGTGCAATTTTAATGCAATTATATAATATAATTCGACAAACACAAGCACACACACACACACACACACACATACACACACACACAATCATTACTATTGCACTTAATTAGATGTGCGGTTATATTTGCTTTAATCAGCTTGAATGGGACTCCATGATAATTTACGGCAAATGGAAATCAACAGTGCATTCTGCATAATACAATTCGCCCATTAATGTTTTTAGTGTTTTAGCAGCTAAATATAATATATATAATTACGGTCGTGAACAGCAAACACCGGGCGAAAAATAGCCTACAATGAAGCGAGCAAGCGACGTCAATAGTATACCACTAGAAGCGGAAAAGTTTGTAAAACTAATTTCCTAGTGGGAAATGTCAAAATGTTTTTGACAAGTCCAATTTTCGAAAATTTCAAATTTTTGCCATAATTAACTTTGGGCTAAGGCAATTAGCGACGCGCAGAAACTAATTTATTTTATGTGCACAATTGCGCGCGTGTTGAATTGTGTATGTGTGGGTGTTTACGTATGCGCATGTGTGTGTGTGTGTGTGTGTGTGTGTGTGTGTATTTAGCTACTGTCCAGAACACTCGAACCCTTGTACACATAGTCTATGGCATTAAGTCAACATGGTAAATATGAGTTGTACATCAAGTGCATACATATTCTGCATAATAATTACACTGTTAATATATTTGAACAGGAGAGGAATGGAACAAATTTAAGCTTAAGTGCTTCATGTAATTATTTACAAATAGATGCTTAACTTAACTTTAATCTTTTTTGTATGAAACTAAATATATTGTGCAACAATATTCTTAAGGGTCTACGACTATAAGCCGGCTCTAAAATGTAATAAAGTTAAAGTGCAGGCTATTTGGTAAAATATTTTTGATTTGAAATAAATTTATATGATAAAAATATTTGATTAATTAAAATATTTTTTGAAGTACTTGATTTGACTAGTAATCCATTTAAGTTATGTAATCTACGATAGATAACCAGATTATGTCAGCAGGCAATAGGAAAAGTGTTAAAATACTTAGCTAAAAGCTGTTGTGGGCCTTGCTCTTTCTGTGTCGGGCCCACTTTTAACCTGAGTGTGCTCCTGTGCGTATGTCTCTTGTAAATTGCAAAAATCGAAATGGGCCGAGTGTCGTTTAGTCGCCATGAGAAATGGAAGTAAGTGAGTGCGTGAAGTGAGTAAATGAGCAAGTGAGTGAGTGAGTGAGTGAGTGACAGCGGCAGGAGCAACAGGATGGCTGGCGTTGGCTGACATTACACTTGTCAACGGGTAGTAATTGCTTTGACGATGCCATGCGATGCGATGAGCGCGAGAGCTGCTGACTTTGACTGCGGCTTGCCAGTCAACACAGCTCATCACAAGGCACAATAATTGCCAACTGAGGATGGCGAATGGTGATAGTTGAGAGGGGATTGCTGTTGCTGTTGCTCTTGCGCTAACTTGGCCAAGTGGCTATGGCGATGAGGGGCAACGTCAAGTTAGCAGCAAGTCAACAGGCGGCAATGCTGGGGGCACAAAATCACTCTCATTTATCAACAAACTGGGTAGGAGCAGCAGCGACGGCGTCAGCTAATTGCAGTTCATGCGAAAAACATCGTTAATCAACTCATTGACAGTTTGTTATTTGTTAAACAAAGCTAATGACTTAATGGCATAAATGGTGTGGCAGCCGAGCAACGGACAAACGGAGCACCGCCAACAACAGCAACAACAACAACAACGTGGCACATGCACACAGAAGGATATCCGACAGCAGGACGACCAAAAGCAGATCCTTCCGATAGCTCTGACAACCAACGGGCCAGGGCCATGGGCCGTCGACATTGTGGGTAAGACCATCTCCCTATTCCATACCCTCACCCCTCCCTCACTCCCTTGCTCCCTGTCGCGTTCTCGTGTTTATGTAGATAAACAATAAAATGACAAGCGAAGGTAAAATTAATTGTGTGGAGCACACGTCCACATGCAACAAGGAGACAGGTTTATATTCACCACGTTATGCCCAGGAGATAAGCTGACGTATAAGCAACAGGCAACTAAACAACTCAGTTAACATAACTGTTAAACAGAGAACATAATTAAAGTAGTACGTTTTCAAAAACATAACTGTAGACATAGATATTGCTAGGGCTCAAGTTAATTTCTGATCACACTTTCTTTCCAGCTCTTCTATATGCCTCTATCTCTCCTCACTCTTTCTCGCTGATCATGTCTCCCTCTCCCTCTCTCTCTCGCCCCCAATCAACAACAGCTCTTCAATAATTTAAAAATATTCCGCTATGCGAATGACTTAAAAAATAGTTGTCATCAAGTATTTCAATCGAATATTTTCACTCGAGGAGACCAAAAACACTAGAAGCCAAAAACCAGTGACCAGAATATCCCGCTGGCAAAAATCGCTTGATATGAGGAATGCGGCGTTTCTTGTCCATCCGTCCGTATCTATCTTATTTTATTATTTTATTTTTTAGTTTCGTTCCCTGGTTGCCGTAATGGAATTTACAAGTCTTGTTTCCAATTTTGGTATTTACATTTTTATTTTTGTCAATTTGATGCATTTATTTTTAAACTGGACAAGGGCCTGTGAGCCAAGAGAGTATCTGTGCATATCAAAAATGTGAAAGCATTTCAATCAACACATCAAAAAACACGCCCGGCACAAATGTATTTCCATGCAAATTGCGAGATTTTCCGCCGTTTTTTTTATGTTTTCCCCCAACATCATTTAGCGCTCTTTGTGATTTGTTTTTTGCTGCTCAGAAAAAACTATATATAGCACAGAGTGTCTTTTTTTTTGAGCTGTTTTATTTGGTTTTGTTTTTAATTAAAAGTGAACTTTAATCGGAAATTGACAAACGCTTCTGGACTTTAATGGTTGGGCTGCTGCTGATGATGATGATGATGATGCAGATGATGATGCTGTCCAGGACATTTAACTGATTTCAGGTTTTTTTTTTTTGGACAAATAAACCGGGACTCACAATTGGTTTTCCATCAAACAAATTGAAACACTCGTTGCTCTCTCTCTGTCTCTCTCTCTCTCTCTCTCTGTCTCTCTGTCTCTGTCTTGCTTTCATTGCTTGGCTTTTACACACTTCGACTGCACTTAACTTGAAAACGTTTCATTTTATGTGGTTTTAGCCGAGACAACCCCTGCGCTCACTCCAATGGGGAATTGAGGGTCGGGTCGATGGGGCGCCATAAAGTATGCAACTTCATTGATAACATTTATTTCAAATGCACTCAAAAACCACTCAATAGTATGAAATTTGTTGCACTTTACCTGCACACAACTCACCCACAGAGTCATCACACACACACACGCACACACACACGCACACACACACTTCAAGCCTCGTCCTTTGGGCTTCAAGTGACGCGTGCTCATATTGCATAGTTTGGCAAATGAGCATACACACACACACACACACCGTTTAAATGTGTATGGCTGGGGTATTCATATTAAAAATAGTTATTTATTATATTTCCCACATGCTTTGCATGTCTGCTCCTGTTCGCCTGTGTGTGTGTGCGTGTCTGCAACAATATATCCTGGTTTTGTATTGCACACATTTTATTGAATGTGCTCACATTCATTTCCCGTTCAATTTGTGTGCATAAAAGTTTACACATAAACAGTTCACTGAATGTGCACAATGGAGAAACGCAAATGATTCAATCGATATTCATTGCCGAGGATTGGTTAGTTCAATATCCGAAAGTGTACTAATATTTACTCAAACGTAAATTCTCGATTCTCGATTCGATTCGATTCGATTCCATCTTGCTTCCAATTTCCGTTGTCTTCTTCTCGAAGTGTCTTCGAATACTCAAAGGCGATTCATAATTTCTTGGCTTACTATTTACCATTACACAACTCAGCTAAGTTTACCTCTATTTAACTGCATTCGCACTTTGATTGCCAGCAATTAAGTGTCAAATTTACTTAGAAGTTTTTTTAAATGAAATTATGTGCAGCGATAGCCAAATTTAAAATATGTAACAATTTGCATTTTGAATTAGAAATAGCCACTATCAAATTTACAATTTGAAATCAAAGCTATTTGCATGCCCAGAGCCCATTAAAAATGAGTAAGAGGGTATAATGGTTTTGTGCAAAAGTATGTAATATATATATTATTGATCAGCATGAGAAGTTGAGTCTGTGTAAGCACGCTGATCTCAGAGACTATAGGTGCCAGAAGTAATTAATATATGATTAAAACAAGAATATTATATTTAACAGCCAGATTCAGGGTATTTCATAGTCAAGCTCACTCGATGACAGACTTATTGCTTTTCAGCTTAAATTCCACAAAGTGTGAAAAATGTTTGGACACATATCTTATATATTAACATAAGTGTACTTTTTGTCAAGCTGGAAACGGAAATCAGATTATAAGTAAAACATATTATATTGATTTTTAAATATGAACACATGTTAAACTTTTTAATATACATATCTATTTATATATATATATATATATATATTTAGATTCATTAAAGCATTAGCATACAATATGTTGAGTTATGTTTTGGTCTGAGTCTGACCTGATGGGAATTTGGTCATGTTCAACACACACTAAACCTGTGTACTAATACAAAAAAGGATGTGCATATGTGTGGGTGTGTGTGGCTGTGTCTGTGGCTGTGTGTATGTTGTTGAATAGCTAAAATATTGCCAGTTGGCTTGTTGGGGTCGATTTTTGCATAAATTAGCAGCAAACAGGAGACGGGTGGGAAATAACAAATTAGGTTACGTCGTCAATGTTGTGGAAAGTAAAATAAATAAACCTAAATGGGCATATATGTGTGTGTATACATATGTTTTATGTCCTATGTGTGTGCTGCTCTAAACACATATACTTATTATAAAAGGATCTGACCCAAATGTTGGGGCCCAGAGTAAACGGAAGACACATGCAAAAGTGCAATTTCATTTGGCTACAAGCGAATTAATAGCAAATGGCCAAAAACAATGCGAGCGGCAACGGCAACAGCACAGATAACAAATTACTTGCTATGCATAATAATCAAGTGCAGTCCATCCGTCTCTTTTTCCCTCCGTCCATAACTGAAAGTACACGCCCAACTATCCATCCAAGCAAGGAGCCCGTAATGAATTTCAGATGACAATGACGACAACGATGACAATGTTGACAAGCCGATGAACATAAAAGATGCGCACAGAAACAGCCTGAACAAGCAAACATAAGCAAATATATATAGAGTGCATATATTTATATGTATATATAAGTATATATATTATATACATTTTCTCATTCCAGCTTTCGCAATCACGTGGAAAATGCAGCGAATAAAAACCATCTATTGAGCTGTGTGCATATTACAAATTTTGAATATTTACAAATTAATTATATTATTTTACATTTACATTTATTTTAATTTTAATTTATTACATTTATTGTAAAGCTTAAAAACTCTACGAAAACTCTTTGAAAACTCCAGTTGATATTTAAACACATTCAATGTAATTGTTGCCCCAAAATGTATGCTGCACAAAATGTGACTTAATCTGTGCCAAATCGAATTTAAATTGTTAACGAGAACTTCGACATTTAGTTAAAAATTGCCCTGGACGAGCAGAAACAATGAACAAAATTTCATTACCAAGCCCCGGCACACTTGGACGAGATGGCATGAAGTGTGGATAGGGGAGGGGAGTGGAGGGGAAACATTACAGCCGCTGCTGCTACTGCAATCTTGACGACAATTGAAATGGAAAAGAAAACGAATGAAATGTATTGCAGGGCACAAAGAGGCGACGGCTGCCCCCATTCTTGCCTCAACGTTGCTCAACATTGCATTGCAGCTTTGCAACTGCCACTGCCTCATCGTTATTCTCGCCGCCGCGCTGTCAAGTTGTCGCACCCTCGACACTCGACTCTCTTCCCACTCTTCACTCTGGTTATTTGCATTAAAAATATTATTCACTGCAATCACAAGGATTTGCACAAAAATGTCCTGCATATAGCCCTTTTTGAGAAATTGTATATGTATTATACATATATATTTATATATGTATATATATATATAGATGTCGACGCTTTGTCACCAACGGAATAAGCGGATAATGGAATAGTTGTGACACAATTTGGCAATCACAAGATATGAAAAAAACAATAGAAAACAAAAGAAAGCGCAAAAATTATCCAGAACATGACAAGCGATAATCTGACAAACTTACTAATGAAAGGAGATAATCCAAAGAGAATATCTTTTATTAGGCTTTTGTTCCAATCGAAAATCGATATGTATCGATATTCGCATTTATTATTAACAATATATTCTCCAACTAAGATTTTTACTGCTCTTGTCACATTTGAAATGTCTTGAACCCAGAATATATTATTGATTGAAATGTGCTTTGTAGATTAAACTTAAAGCAAGATATTCTCAAAGGTATTCAGCTACAATTTAAATACCGCTTGCATTGGAGTGTGCGACACACCTAGGTTCAGGGTATCTTCTAGTCGAGTCTATTTGTA
Organism: Drosophila cognata; assembly: GCA_035041535.1. Taxonomy (NCBI): domain Eukaryota; kingdom Metazoa; phylum Arthropoda; class Insecta; order Diptera; family Drosophilidae; genus Drosophila; species Drosophila cognata. Next base: position 2,041,301 of record JAWNLC010000451.1, read on the forward strand.
AGCCACGTGAATTTTTATTGCCATAAGGAGTTGAATAATCTTTGTGGTAAGTAATTGGCTAGCCGTTGCACTTAGTTAAATGTGCTATCTTCGTCGCTTACATTTGCAGTCATATTATTAAAAACCCGACTGATAAGTAAAATTTGCATTAAGCATAGCGCAGTGGTTGTTGCAACAGGGAAACACAAGCAGCAGCAACAACAACAACAACAACAAGCCAACTAATTGCCGCGAATTTCAGGAGATATGCGACTAATGTGCAGTTGCCGCCTCCAAAGTGGCAATAAATGGAGAACACACGGCGACAGCAGCAGCAGCGGCAGCAACAACAGCCGCAGCAACAACGCTTTGATGTTGCCCCATGTTGCAAGTGTGCGGGGAGTGGTTGCAAAGTGTGTATGTGTCTATGAGAGGCCAGCAGCTGATATATGGCAAGTGCATCTGACACCGAAGCTGTTTGGTAGCTGCAGCAAAGATGTTGCCAGTTGTTGCTGCTGCACTGACATAAATAAAAATTGAGCTAATATTTAATATATTTAATTTATTTAATACAAATTTATTATTTTTAATAAAAATTAAATTAGGTGCAATTAAACTGACAGAAAAGCTAAATTCAGAAGATATTTAAAAAAACACACTTTGTGCACACTTCAATTAAATTTTGTATAAATTTAATCAGAAAATACGCTGGCTTGCAGCAAGATTTTGAAATATGCTTTCTAAATAGCGGGTTGCAAATGTTTTGCTGAGTGTACTTGGGCAGTGTTGCTGACGCTGTTGTTGTCGTCGCTGCAGTCGCTAATGTGGCCATTGCTTGTTGCCATTGTTGTTGTTGCTGTCGATGTTGTTAGGGAGGCGCGTGTCTTCATCTTCTCGGCTGCATTTGCATTTGTTGTCATCATCATCACCTTCCCCGGCGTCTTCGTCTCGACTCTTTTAATGAAAATGCCAAAGGAGGCATCGTCCGCAGTTTCCACAGTCATTTCCTTTCCTCTAACCGCCCGGCTTCGCCCCCCTGTGCCACGTTCCGCAGTAGCTCATAGGAGCATAGTCGAACATGTTCCTTGGCACTGGCGACAAAACATGGGCAACAGCACCCAAACACATGCACACAAAGCAACGGCACGAACTGGTGATACCCTGTAAAAATTTATTGCTTTGCATCTTTCTGCATGTTGATTTTTAAGTTGAAGCTAGATTATCGCCTAGTAATACCGTTCCCAGCTGCTCGATCTTTTGATACCCTGTAATAATTGATTGCTGTGCATTTTTGTTGAAACTGGATGACTCTGAAGTGAATCCCTTTCCTAGTTTTAAATTCTACGAACTCGATCAAAATGCATCCGATTTTGTAAACTAGCAGCAGACCGATGTCCAAATTTTAGTCAACTTATAACTCACCTTTCGATATACATCATTTTTAATTTGCTACAGGGTATTACAGGTATTGCAACACTCACACATGCTGGCGGGCAGTCATTGGCGCTGAGCTAAATGAAGATGCCGCCTTCCAGCTGCACATCATCCAAGCTGCCAGCTCCCAGCTCAACAGTCACGCTCGCTTGTCAAACACTCTCAACTCACTATACTGCTCCACCTTCCACCCACGCCACTGCCCTTCCCTCTCGCTACCTCTTAACTCGCTCTGGCCCTCGTCCTCCCGCTCTGCCCTTGCCTTATAGCATTGCATGCTTGCCACAGCGTTCGCTTGACAAAATCCATTTGCATATTTGCATCCTTATGCCTGCCAGTTAACTGCCACTGTCTCCTCTGCCACACACCCCGCACTAGCACTCTCCCTACCCCTCAATCCTCTAAGCCACCTTCCACATTTTCCAGTTTCCCCATTTGGATGGCAAGCGGCGCGGCTTTTAACGACAAAGTGTGAAATTTCATTGAATTTGAGCTCGTTGACAAAAGTGGAATGGCAACAACAAAAACAACAACATCAACAACAACAGGTGCTGAACTTCTGTTGTTGTTGTTTTTGCTGTTGTTGTTGTTGTTGTTGCATTTGCAAATTAATTTAAATTATAGTTTTTGTTATCGTCGCATGCTTTTTAAGCGCATATTAGCCAAGAAACAGTGGGCGAAAATGCAAAAAACAGAAACATGTGGGGCGTGTGGCATGCGGCACGATGGTGCAACTACGGAGCACTCTTCTATGGAAGCCAGCTAATTTTGTGGAAAATGATAGCCGCAATTAATATGCCGTCAAAGTTGTTGTTGTCCTTGTGCATTATTATTTTATGCAAATTTTGTAGCATGCTGAAATTGGAGTAGAACAGATGAATAAGCGAAAAGGGGGCAGCAAAGTGGCAGCAAAGGGAATGTGGCAGCTTGTCAGTCAACTGAAACAGTTTCTACACTCAGAAAAGAAAATGTCAACTGAAAGTAACTGAAACACAAACTAGTCTTGTTTTGTCACGTTGAACTTCTAAAATTAAAACACAAATTTTAAATCTGCATTGTGTTGTCCGCAGGCTGATTTTAATTTGAAGGCGATTTTTTAAATTTGAAATATATTTTTTTCGGGTGTAGAGTTATATACAACATGCATAAATGGTGTCGTGTGTAATTGACACATGTTGTAAATTTTACAGCGTAGATTTGAAATTGAATTTGCATTTGAATTTACGGTGGAAATTGCATTTTACAATATAAAACTTGAATTCACATAGCAAGCCAATGCTTTAAAGCCTTTAAGCTGTATTTCGTTTGGAATCACGCAATCAGAAAAATGTCTGGAAAATACGGACAGAAAACTACTCAAAATTTTGAGCAGCAGCTAAATCAGCTAATTTTATTGCTTAAGGCACAGAAATTGAATGGGCAAAAGCGAAATGCAAACGACGAGCGCAGGAAGCGTTTGCGTAACGATAATATTATTGTAGACGGTCGTAAACTTGATCAGGATAAGTGCCAGCCAAGGACGAAGCGATTTGGACAGCGCACAGGATGTAAGGAGCATCCGCAAAAAGAAGAGCTCGATTTAGTTCCGGCTTTAGAAAAGTGCAGCGAAAAGGCAAAGTCAAAAAACTACACGGAACACTTGAAGAATTTCTCTTTTAATTTTTCACAAGCAAATGAATCAAATGAAGCATTAAAATTAAAGCTGAATTTGGATAAGCAGGAAAACGTTGCTAAAATTGATCATCTAACATCGAAGAAACTCATCGATCAGCAGAAGCCGAAGAAGAATCAAGGCGATCAGAAAATAACCAGAAAATATGAGCTAGATCATATGTACTTTGTGCTGGATACGAATGTGCTTATCGAGAGTCTCCACCTAATGGAGGATGTGGCCAATTCGAGGCTCCTTGGCACTGCGGGCAGCATACTATATGTGCCCTATATGGTGATCAAGGAACTGGACATATTAAAGAGCAAACAGTTGACCAGCTTTGCCGCCAGGCGCGCCATCGAATATCTGAACGATAAGTTCGATCATCCAGAAAAAATCGAAGCGCAATCGGCACTGGAAGATGCCGAGAAACTGATCGATATAGATAGTGCCGATGATAGCATTGTCAACTGCTGTCTGCAACTGAAGCAGCAGCTAACTCACATGATGCTGCTGACCAACGATAAGAGTCTGCGCCTCAAGGCACGTGCCTCCGCCATAAGGGTATCCACTTGTTATCAGCTGAGCAGCCACAAGAGCAACTGGTGGACTCTGCCCAGGGATCGACGTGAATATCATCGGCATCGCAGACTTAGAGCTAGAATTTAGCATTGCGATTATTTATTTATAGTTATCATAAAGTTTTCATTTAGTTTAGTTTAGTTTGACATTTCATTGTTTGAGTTTATATTTTTTTCTAGTTATAATAACAATTTGAAGTTTAAAGAGAATAAAGTAATAATAACTTCACTCAGTATTTAATGTTTTTCTTTGGGTTTTCAGTGCGCTTAACTGAATCGGTCTTTGAATGTTTTTGCAGCAATAAAATTGTGCAAAACATGTTGTGGAGCTTGTTCTTTAATTACAACAGGCAAGTTGAGTCGAGTCAAGCGAACAGCTTGTGGTGTTTTGGGAGTTGTGTGTTGTGCGTTGGGCGACATCAATGCATGAAACAATATCTCAACTTTTAGCGCAAAATGACTGCAACAGCAACAGAGGACAAACATCCTCCCTAGCAATATATATATATATATATATGTGTGCATGTACATACATATATATAGATATATATACGACCAACTTTCGCTCGCTAACGAACTTTATCTATAAATCAAAATAATAACTTCTAAGCCGGGCTAAAACAACGTGCAGCATATCTCAGCACCCTTCTCTCTATATTTTTAATGGCAATGGTATTTCCTGCATTCGGTGTGTGCGCGTGTCTTTTTCGGGTTGTCATCAACAAATGTTGCAGCTAGCAATGGGAGGCGCTCGACCACAATAGATGGGCATGGATAATGGCTGCGGGGAGAGGGGTGGAGCAGGAGGCAACACTTATTTCTCGTAGCTGGCGATAAATTAAATAAATTACAAACCAAATCCGCAAATTTGTTGAATTCCAAAATAAAAATAAGAAGTAGAAAAAAGATGCCAGTTGGCTTCGCGCTGCTTGCCAAAATGGCAGTGGCGACAGTTTGCACGGCGTTTGGGGAACATATGTGAGAAAGCAGCTGCTGTGAGAAAGGAGGAAAGGATGGATTCTGCAGAGGGGAGATGTTTGCATTTTGTGGGCAAAAGTTTCACTGTAAATTGCTTTTAATCTAATGAACACCGCTAAAGAAGAAGAAGTGTGTGTGTGTGTGTGTCTGTGTTTTCCTCGTAGGTGGCACAACAAACGACCTCCGACGCCAAACTCATTTTTCCTCAGCGGTTTTCATTAGGAAATTACTTAAGCCAAAGTCGCCCATTAGTATTCCACTACTTGAGAGGGAGTGAGAAAATGTGCCGCATAAAGTCCAGCTAAAAAGTGCACCAAGGGGTTATCTCCATTTTGTAGGAGCAGCAGTTTCGTCAAGTGGATTAAATTGCACTCGAACTTTGAGGGAGTAAGTAATGATACGGTGTACCCAAATAGAGAGTAAACAGATGGGGAAATATTTAAAGCATAAAATAGCCAGGATAATTTAGTCTTCCAAAAGCTAAGCAAGCTGTAGACATAAAATACCACTCACTTTATGTCCATTTAATGTGGATTAAGAAAGGTCCAGATAGATATTATTTAAGTAAAAAGGAAAGTGAAACGCTGAGAAGGAAGGAGAGACAGGTAAATCTCCGTCTTTTAAAAGCGATTTGGTATTTTTTCCTCAAATACACTATGACATAATAAATTTGAGTCTGTTTATGAATTTAATGAAAATACCATATTAAATTTTGTCATAATCCTTCAGACCTTTTGTGCCTTCTCCCTGTTGATAGCTGCCACCTGGGCTTGCACACTATCCACCCTCACCTTCTGGGAAATCCAATCCCTGCTCGTGCAAGGCATTTGAGGAATCATCATATCACTCTGCGAGTCCACGCAAAATATCTCATGCAGATCATTGCAGTCCGTGTTGCAAATGTTTCGCCAGCCCTTGTCATTGATGTGATACATTCGCACAATGCCGCCCGAGTAGGCATCCTTGCTGGTGGCATGGTATATGGCACGACGTGCCAAATCGTATGCCTCCTCATCCGTTAGATCCCAGCGATAGCCCGTGTCCAGCACGCCCAAGGCATACGTCGAACCACTGCCCACAGAGAAGACGCTGCCGTGCGAGCGCATACCATCCGAATCCACATAGATTAACTTGCAGCCCTCATCATCACAGCCGGCTAGCATCATGCCCATGACGAGGCCCATGCCCTTGTACTGGGCACAAATGTTGCACATCATGCGCGCAGCGGCATCCACCATGATGCGCCGCTTGTAGCGCAACTCATGGAGTCGACACTCTTTCGCCAGCACCCGATCCCAGTAGACACAATCGGCAGCACCGCCAGCCAACGTGCCCAACATATAATTATTCAGCTCGACAATTTTTCGCATAGTCTGCGAGCCAATATACTGGCCGGAAGTGGCACGCGAATCGGCACAGAGCACGACTCCGCCCTGGTACTTGAAGCCCAACGTTGTCGTCCCATGCTCAAACTCCATCCGCAGCTTGCAGTGCCTGAGTATCTTGGCCAGATTTACAGCTGGCTGCAGGCAAAGTTATTTATTATATATATATATGTATATATATATATGTATATATATATATTTTTTTAATTACACTCTTATTACGTTTTCAAAGGGTGGTGCCATCAGTGCGAAGGGATTTGTCATGTTGCTGGTGGCTCTTTGTATCTGCAGCACTTGCCACTCCCTTTGCAGTGCATCAAAGCGTTGCATGAATGGCAGCTTGTTCACACCGCATATCGCTTCCAAGGCCATTGCTAAAGGATTACAAATACTAACTAATTTTTGACCAATTTTGAAAGGGAGTGTAGTTCAATAAAAGTTGAATTGAAGTAAAAATCAAGTCTGTCAGGTAAACGATTTCTAATTCTTTCTTAAGCATTTGGAGTTTTCACTAATTAAGATCTTAACTTTGCTTGATGAGTTTCAAGTCTCTCTTGCAGATAGGAAAGTTTACTTAATTTGAATTTAGATATCAAATCAGTTGACATATCAACTACTTATTACTAATATTTTGTTTTATTTTTAACTATGTATGTCTGCTGGCCATGATTTAGACCACTTTGTTGCATTTGCAGACTCTTTGGTAGCAGAGAACTCAGCTAATTTGTAGACCAAGCCCAAGTCTGGCACTTCACGCGGTGTCATCCTCAGACTCACACTTATTAAAACAGGTTCAGCATCAACTAAGCTCCAATTAATTGCCAAGTCAGCGAGTGAAGAGCTATAATGCCTGGCCCTCTAATAAACTGGCAGCGGAAATTTTTTAACAAGTTGCCCGTTTGCCAGAGAGTTTCGCAGATAGACAGAGCTGTAATTAACGCAACTCCAGAGAGGTGAACACACTCTGAGAAAAATATCATCCAAAAAGTAGAAAAACGACAATGAGAATAGTTCAAAATAAATAACAAATTTCCATTCCCATGGATAATAAATGGCGATCATAAATTTGCCATAAAGTTTGGCGGATATATAAATAATTCTTGGCTTTCTATATAAGAAGGATTTTTGGCTAGCTAAGAAAGTTGGTGTCAGGCGTTCTTTTCTCTGAGTGTAGTCGTAGCATCCAGCTGAGTTGTGCAACTGCCTTTTTCCGCGATGCGACTTTAAGGCAACGCTCTTGGCTAAACTAGTTGTGATTTTGCATATCAGATTGCCGAGACTGCAGTTCGCCTTGTGATTTAATAATCAGCCAAACTGGCAACTGGCAACTGGCAACTAGCAACTTGCAACAACTGCTCCTGTTTCTGTTTCTTATTCTGTTTGCCGTTTCGGTGGCTGTTTCAGTTTCCAGCTGCAGTCAAATGAATGGCTTTGCTGCGCTGTGGCAGGGCCATTACGAGGGCAAACGAACAGCGAACTGGAGGCGCGTGCAACATGAAATATGTGAACAAACGTGGTGCACGCATCTCCCAGCCACTACAGTACAGTGGACACTGGGCCAGAAGCCAGCAGCTGCCAGCAGCTGCCAATTTGCATAAATTTAGATCACTGCCAATTGATGTTTGCCTGCAAAGTGACCATATTTTCTGTCTCTCTTTCACTCTCTCTCTCTCCCTCTCAATCCCTCTCTCTCTTTCTCTCTCTAAATAGTCGTTTAATTAGAAAGAAATCCGTTTGCTCTGCTTTTTAGCTAATTTAGCTGAGGCACTCTGATTTCGCAGCAGTTGCTGTTGGGCCAATTAAAATGTCATGTTTTTTTCACATCGGCGCCAAAAGTCGCAATCTCTCTCTATCGCTCTCTCTCTCTTTCTTTCTCTCTCCTCCTCACTCTATCTGCACTTGCTTCAAACTTTTTCGTAGGCGTTGTGTTTTTATTGGAGCTATGTTGTCTGCTCTGTGGCTTGATTGGCTGCTCATTAGAGCCTGGCTTAATTGAAGGTAATCGCTTTTATAAACTGCAATCAAACAGTTGCAATCGGCTTGTAGCTTGTAGTGGAATGTAGTGGGTGGCTACACCCACAAATAAAAATCAGCATTAATTTGACAATTTTCTTTAAATGATAATCTCCCTGAAAACTGGAAAGTTTATCTAGTTCATAGCCACAAGTATACAAAAAATAAACTTAAATCAGAATGCTTTCTTTAAAAATATAATAATATAATAAAATATAAATAAAATACAAAATAAGTAAACCAATTTTTTTAAGAAGTCCCAAACTTTCGTTTTAAAGAAATAAACTTTTTCAATAATAAGGCCATGCAAAATGTTCTTCTAATTTTTAAGTTATTTCCAGGAAGAAGTGTTATTTACACATTAGTTGAATATTTATTTATATCCGGCAATTTTCAGCAAAAGCAGTTGCCACACCTTAAGATAATGGCAAAAATAAATACATATAAAAAACAACATGAACAATAATAATAATAATCATGAAATGCAACAAAAAGCAAATTTATTTTATTTTGATTTGATTTTATTTTATTTAAGTTAAGTGTCGCACACTTTACTTTGTTTACACTGCTGCTTAGCATTATTGTTTCAAAATCTGGCAAATCCTTTGTTTTACTGCTTATTGGCAGTAAAACTTTCGCTCAGCAACTTTTAAGCTTGCTCAAGGCACCGTACAGCTGGATAGAGCTGGGCGGGGGGAGGCGCTGTGGAGGAAGGGTGAAGAGGGTAGCGAGTTGGATTTTCATTGCGAATTTCTATGGCATGTTTTGGGCAGCTTTCATCATCATATAAACAGACGTTTTGACTTGTCGCTGCTGGCAACGACTGCTCTAATCCCCTATACCGCAATCCCCTCGCCCCTCGGGCAGTGTGTATGCGACAGCCGCATCCAATTTACAGTTCATCATGCAATGCTGTCAAAAGATGCGCTCTCTCAGCAGCTGTATTCCGAAATTTTGACAGTACGGCTAATTGAGCCGCAAACAGTTTTGACATTTGCGACCGCTTGCGCCGCATTTAATTTATTTTAATTGAAACAACGGTCACGCGACGGTTTTAGCCTGGCCTAATCCTCTTCGCACAGTGGGAGTTCAAAGTTGAGGCTGCAACTGAAACTGAAATAGAAGCAGAAACCGAAACTGAAACACAAACTTTTCGCCAACTTGCTTATTAGGTCAGATTTGGCTGACAGCTGCGTGATGCGGGCCAAGAGGGTGAGATTGGCTGCCAGACGAGACAAGACACGAGTCCAAAAGGGGCCTCCTAGAATCAAAACGAAACTATTTTTGCAGCCTACTCGCTCACAAAGTATCTAATTTTACGACGATGCATTAAATTAAAAAGTTTTCGAATGGCAAATTTCCATTGCACCACCATTTCCGCCTAATATTGATGCCCTTCCAAATAGCCAACACAAATTTTCCACCAAGTTTGGCATATATATATAAAATTATATTAGGTTTTCTACATATACAGCAGCTTTGGCTTTGGACATTTCTTAGCTTCGTCTATACGAAAAATTCATAAAAAGTTTCTGCCTAGTTCTTCCGGATGAAGTGTATAGAAACGTTAGCAATTCGGATTACAGACAACTTTGGTTCCTTTTAACGACTTTGCAATGGTTTTCATTGCCAACTCCAATTCCCCATGGGGGAGTTCAAGTCTCGTTTTTGTTTTTATGGCCGACAACATATTCGCATTCCACATTGCATTTCACTGACATCCTTAGGACTTTGGCTAATTGTTGCGCCGACGAAATTTACGGCACTTTGAAAGCCGTTAATCCGCATTTTATGTACTTAATTAGTTTCCAAACGCAATTTTATGGCGCACTTTGGGCAATGTCTCGTAAATTTTGATGATCGATTTGCATCGATGAGCAAAGTTTGAAGTGATGGCCAAACCGAGAAAAGAAACCGAGATAGACTCAAAGATAAGCCGACCATCTTTGCTTCTTATAGTTCACACATCGTCCAATAGCTTTTTCTTGGCTTGAAATTGAATTTCTTGGCTGCTTTACCATTATCTTAAAGCAGTTGTCAAATCATTTGCAATTGTCGACTCTAAATAGACTGCTTAACTTATGTGAAGCCAAGAGAAAGACTATTTTTATTTTTACCTTGAAGATGTATTTAACTAATTTGAAGTCAACATGAGAAACTTTTATATCTGTTTCAGGGAAAAAGAGGCATTTTAAAATGCTTAAAAAAAATAATTTCATCTAAATCACATTTCAGATTGACAAAATTATATATAATTAAAGACATCTTTCACTCTGACAATTCAGATTACTTAAACTGGCCAAGTTAAAGTTGAAAAATGTTTGCTAAGTTGAATGCACATGAGGCCAAAATGGCGGCAATTGAAAGTGTTTTTGTTGTTTGTCAGAACGCGGTGATCTTTTGTGCAAGCGACAACAAAAAGCGAGGTAATGACCAGAAGAGAGCGGGTAATGCGGCAAGTGCCGCCGCTGCCTCCGTTAAGGGGCCAATCGATGTGTTGTCAGCTTGCAACACGTTTATCGTACGGCTCGCATTGCATTTGCATTTGCATTCGGATTCGGATTCGGATTCACATTTTGCAGTGCTTTGTTTTCTCGTGCTGCTAATTTGGCCGCAAAGCGTAGAATTTGTTCAACCATGTGCCTTTGTCCAACGGTCTTGGGGCACGGTGCACGCGGCACGGGAATAGTAATTGGCGCAACCCGTTCCATTTGCCGAGCTGAGCTGAGCAGAGCTCTAATCAAGTTTTTATACTGCTGCACAGTGCACAATGCGATGCACACATTACACAAATGCCAAAGCGATGCTCGTGCCCGGCGTCAATTACACAAACTCCAGTAGCCAGTTCAACGAACACAGCCATACATATATATATATATATATATATATATATACATGTACCTTGTACATGTATAAAAATCAATGGAACGCACATTTGACAGAAAATTAGTAATGGAATAGAGTCGTGCAGGGAGATACAACAATGTGGAATACCTATGCAAAATATTTCTGCCTTCTGTTTGTTGGTTTGCAAAGCCAACACACAAATTCCTTTGCATAGTCAGCAATATTGAATTTGCTGTCGTAAAGGAATTCCTAACAATGAAACAGCATATCAACAATCTACATCCATACAGTGACCGCAAAAAAACGTAGCTCTAAAGCAATGACTACTGAATGCAAAAAAAACCGACTTGACTTGTCTTGAGTATGACTTAAAAAACGATTAAGCATGCAGATTCTACGATTATGGGTTGACTTTGATTTCGAATATGTCTTTAGCTTTTCATTACTTAAATACAGTGGTACTATTTTCTTAGACTTACAAGTTAATGTCTCTCTCTGGGCTAGGCAATAATATATACATATTTCTATGTAAACCTTCTGCTGCCAGTGACTTTTACACAATTTCATTGCACCTTTGAGTTCAGTGCTGCCAATAGTTGTAAACATTTTAGAGTCACTGTAATAAGTGCACGCAATCATGTCTAACAGTTGCCAGGAGTCCGGGCAGGTGAAGTTAGACTGTAAAACTGATATTAAAGTGCAGCTAATAAAGCGGCAATAATCTGCACAACGTGTTTTCCAACTTTATTGTCAATCAATAGAAAATGGCAATATCAAAGTCAATTGGGCGTCACATTATTCTCACTTGCGACAACTTGGCAACGGAAACAAAGAAAACGTTAACCACATTCTTCGGATGACTTTACTTCACTTGACTGCAGATTTCAACTGCAGAATCATCCGATTCACATTCTCTGTTCAAGTTGAAAATTGAAGCACGGCAATTGCTTTCGATGGGATAATTAAATAATGTTTTATTCTCAGCTGAGACCAACGGAAGCATACACATACAGAAAAACAAATTTCAACAAAATTTTAATGGAAAAGCAACATTTTAATTAATTGCATTGTGTGGGCGTGGGCGCATTTTAAATGCGTAGGTCACACGTATGCAAAAATATTTCAATGGCTTCAATTAACCAAAAAATGTAGCATTTAATTGACTTTGTTGCTCAATTTAATTAATTCTTATTTATTTATTTCTAGCGCCCAAGTTAAAAATGCGCTCAAATTAGTTAAATTGCTTGTTAACCGATGTCGGCGTATTAATCAAAAGTGTGCGCACAACAAGCGGCGGCTAGCAACGCGAGCCAAGTGTTTATTAATGGCTTTTGTAAGCGGCTAAGTTGACTTCCCAAGCCAAACGAACTGGTTTTTCATGTGCGAGCTGGCTCAGAAGGTGGCTGCTGATGCAAATCAATGTGTCAAACAGTGGCCGGAAAGGAAATCGAAGCCTGATTCTCATGTTTGCCGATTGAAATTCAGATTTGGAATCGGAATCAATACCTAAGCTTAACATATTTTTCAAACCAAAATACCAAGTGGAAGGCTCTCACTTTTTTTACAACTTTTTTATTGTACCATTACGTATCTACAGCATGCCTTAAAAATCAAACTAATAATGCTGAGCCGGATACCGTAAAAAAGCTTGCAAAAAAATAATCGGAATCCTTAAAAAAATGTTTATGTCTTACGTCTCAGGAACGATTGTATTTTACATCTTGATATATACTTTATGAGTACGAAGACGTCTCCTCTGCAAGCAAATAAATCAAATACTTAAATTCTTGATATAAACATGCTTTTTGCTAAATAATCCATCACCTCCCCGTACCTAAGGGATGGTTGCAGTTGGGGGTAGCTGTTTTGTTAAACCAAGAAAATTGTAAGAAAAGTGTCAGCCAAAAGTGAGATTCTTGTTTACATACATTTTTTTTTTTATAATTTGACTGGCGACAGGTGCAAGAGCAAAGCACCCGCTGCTTGACCCACAAAGAACCGCAAGCGTTTTCTTAGTGACGAGGTGGGTGGCTCGTGGGAGAGTCTGTTTTAAAAACAAACAACAACTTTTTGTTGTACGTCAAGAGCGCTGAGCGCACAAAAAGGGAACAAGCCAAGGACATGGCAAGTAAATGTAAACAGCTTAATTAAAAAATAAAACTCCGTCACGTGTTTAAAACCGCATGCATTTTGCTACATAACCTTTGAGTGCGGGAGTGTGTGTGTGTGTGTGTTTGTGTGTGTGTGTGTGTGTGTGTGTGTGTTTGGGTGTGTCACGGCGGGACGCCCGCGTGATCGTCGCTCTTTATTTGCTTAAATGCACGAAAGTGTTTTTAATTTAATTTTTCATCTTTTTGCACTCCGCTTTTTTTGCTACACTCTTTTCCTTTTTGCCCACAGCTCCTAATTAAAATGAAAGTAATTTTTCACCAAGCCAACGCACGGGAAAGTGTGCACATACAAACACACACACACACACATGCTTACATAAAACATTTTCTTAGTCATGCAAGTGCTCATTAAAAATAATTTTGAAATGCTTCGCATTGCGTTTTTTGAATATAAATATATCAAATTAAATACGCACACACACACACCCACATATACGTATAAGTAGTTTCGAGTTAAAGAAAAGAAGAAAAAATTGGGAAATTATTTGTTCCGCAAATAATCTTGAAAGTATCGCTAAGTTCTCCGCTCCATCGTCAGCTGTGCTCTCCAAACTGTTTATTTAATTTTCTCCCTTGCCTCAGTCAAACTTTTCTTTTAAATATTTACCATACTTACCCCATGTGAGGCAGAAGTTTTTTCCACACGCATCCGAGCAGCGTGTGTGAGGGGGGTGTGGGGGTGGTGGGGCAATGTTTTAGTCGGGTATGAGTGCCATGAAGGGCTCTTAATATATATGCATAATGCGGTGAGTAATTATAAAGTTTGATTGTTGCAACTTTGCTTTTAGACTGCGCGAAATATGGCAACAAAAAAGCTCGTTTATTGAGTCAAATTAATTCCATCTAGCTCATGGCAAACCCGACGAATTTTATTGCCTCCTGAAATCTATATATATATATATATATATATATTAATATTCGCGAAACGGAGTCAGTTATGGATTACACTGAAATAATAAAGCAAACTTTAAACTGAAATGTAACCAAAATTTGAAGTCTCTGGCTATGCAGTCTCCCGCCTTAAAGGGTTCAAGGTATACAAAAAATAAATAAGAATTTGCATGCAAATATTTTAGTTACACTCACAGTTGTATTTTCCTCAATTTGCATGTCAAACTGTTTATGTCTAACATTCAAATTTACTTAATCAATTCAATTCAATTGCACTAAGCTCCAAGTGAATTTTGTGCATTTCATGCAATTCACTTTGTTTGCCTTGCAACTTCTGGAGAAATTCATTTTTGGCATATGCAAAAAATGCAATTTGCATTGTTTGCATAGATGCATGTATGTGAAAATACATATATACATAAACATATGTATTTATAGCTGGCTGTTTAATTTAGATCAAATAACAAGGGATTATTTGCGTGTTTTACTGCTTCTTCTTCACATGGTCGAAACAAAAGCATTTAATTGCCAGAATAAACAGCAATTGTAATCGCAAAATAATGATTGGATTTATGGCAAGTTGTGTTAAACAACACGAGAAAGGTAATTAAATTTGTTAAAAGCACATAAATGTGATAATTGGCAGACAGTCGGTGGACGGATTTGCATTTTATCATTTAGCGCTCAGCAATAATTTTAGTGAATTTTCTTACTTATCTCAATCCGTTCTGTCGAACAATGTCTGGTTTTTATTTGTCTGGCTTATCGAAAATTTACGTTTATTGCTCTTAAGCATTGAATGTCAAATTGCATAAGAAAAGGAGAACTAAAAGCACTAAAAAGCACTTTGTCAGCATATCCACATAATGAAATGAACTGAACAATGCGGCGTATGAGTAAGATTTTGAGTAGCAGCAACAATAATGGGAAACAACTTAACTACTATTTATAATAAGATTATTTAAAGCCATTCTTGCTTTAAGTTGAAGCTCCAATGGAAGCTTATTTGTATGCAAGCAAACAGCTTTAAGTTTTTTCCAGCAATCATTTTTTAATTTGTTGATGAAATTGGCTTGAGTTGCGTTGATTTTGTTGTTGCCACTCCCCACAAAAGTGCAAACTCGCCTGTGTTTGATATTCAGACCCACGCATCTGCTTTTCCCGGCTATCTGTCCAGCTATGAAAAGTCAACGAATGTCTATTTAATAGTGTGCTGTCTGTTCGTTGTACGATGCTGCAGGCAACGGGTGACTTGGACATGCACTCAGCTGCACTCAGATTAAAGTGTGGTAAAGATTTATATATTAATATGATCTTTAGCTTTATTTTATAATTGTTAATATTTTCCTGTGTTCTTTAATTAATTTGATCGATTTAAACATTATTGAGATAAGTTAAGTATGATCTTGCTGGCGTTATCAATTTTTTATAAAATCTAAGATATTTCTGTCAGCTGTGCAGTTTGAAAGATTGTAATTCTTGGTCATGTTTTTTCGTGAGTGTAGCAGCTAACCAAAGTCAGAGTGCTGACAGCGAACGCAGTCTGCGGTGTGGCGACCACACCTGCAATTTAAGAGCTGCGTGAAGACCGCAACGTGTTGCAAGGGGAGGCGTGCTGCCAGCACATTTTGCAGCGTCTGGCAACGCTCGGGCGAAAATGAAGTCATAAAGTCTGATTCCGCCCGCTCATGCTCATTACCACGTAACCTTAACGATGATAACAATAATGATGACGATGACGATGATGATGATGATGATGATATTGCTCATTATGGAGCCAACTATTATTGCAGTGTGGTGCACTCGGCTCTCATTTATTTTGCAGCAGCTGCTAAACTTTCTGACCATAGCTGACACTTTCCATGAAACAATTTAAAAAGTCATTGTCATCAGTCCGGCCAAGTGCTGCAAGTGTCCTGTCAATGGCATCGTTTGTTTTATTGCCCATTACAGCGGTCACTCTCCAAAATTCGACTGGCAGCCCCGCAGCAGTCCGGCGTGTTGCGGCGTCTGTGTTGCAAAATGAAATTGTCATTGCTGGAAATGACCCGCAAATGCAACATATCAAATTGTTTGTTCGCCATTACAACAGCCGGATACCTCAACTATCCAAATGCGTTGGTAATACACTAAAGAAATAAAGTACAGGTGACAGGTAGGACAGAGAAATACAACTCTGTTGTGCCTCATATCTCAAGGATACCATATTCAAACTGTTTGAACTTCTATTTAACTGGAATTTGTCAAAGGATATTGAAAGTTCGTCAAGCCGATGGATATCTTTGCCAGTTATGCTAACTTTTTCTCTTTCACCCCACAAACTTTCTCCGAGTCCTTTCTTACTCTGGCTGCTGTTCTTTACGGGGTGGTTGCGATGCTTTTGTGGGATAGCGTGACATTGCAATTTCGAAAACAATTTCAAGTTTTTCGACACGCCCAACTTGTTGTCGCTGCCTGCCTGTCGCCCCCCTCTCTCTCTCTATCTCTCTCTGTCTCTCTCTCTGTGTTTGAAAAACTTGACAGCAAATGATGTATGGGATACACGAGAGAGCGTGTGTATTGCAGTTTTTAGCAGTTTTAGCTATCTTCGAGTAAGTTGCTCATTGTTGTGTGGCCAACGAAAACTACAAAGCCGATTTATAATAATAAAGCAGCTCAATGAAATAAATGCCAAAATCTGCATGCAAACAAAGTTCTATGCATAATATCATTGTTAAAGCCAGCTGACAGAAAGTTATACCCAAGTTATGCAATAACTTTAAAATCAGTTTCCAAGAAAGTGCATTATCTGAGAATTGAATTTATCCACTCAACTGGTATTTATTGAAAATGTTATTGTGCTTAATCCATACTCGACATACTTGATACTTGTGATATTTGGATTTAATTGGATGCACATAAATACAACAAGTAAGAATGCTCTATGCGAGTGAGCTGCTCAATAAAATTCAAAACTCTTTTGGCCAGTTAAGTCAGCTCACAGAGAATGATACTCAAAATCATGCCTTTTCAAGTTTATGGTCTTTCAATGTTTTGTTGGTGCTCATTAAAGTTGGTTTGCTGCTTAAGTCCATGATCCGTGGGACGGACGGACGGACGGACATCGTCTACTCCGACTTGGATAATTGCGCTATGCGAAACCACAAAAATTTATAAAGCGTAAAATTAAAAGCATTAAATTTCATGCTTTAAATTCAAATGCAACCGAGCAGCAGCAGCAGCAACAGCAGCAGCAACAGCAGCAGCAGCAACAGCAGCAGCAGCAGCAACAGCAGCAGCAGCAGCAGGAGCAGCAGCAGCAGCCGCAGCTGCCACAAAGTGATGTCCAAAGCAAGCGTATCGCACAAAAGTTCAAACAAAGAAGCATTTTAACTACCCCACCCTCCTCTGCTCTGCCCTCTCTCCCTTCACTTCCTCTGCAGCACGCTCACACTAAATTCAACTTATCGACAGTCTGCCATGCAACGTGTTCTGATAAGCGCCACACTCACAGACTTGAATGCGCCACAAACTGCTTCGACTTTCTACCACAACTTGCTGCATTTGCCGCCTTGCGGCAACTCAAATAATTTGCACCACGTGATATGCGGCGATATGGCGAGAGAGAAATATTGCCACCCGATAGTCACAAGAACTAATGGCGAGAGTGGTCAAATATCTGGTTTGCATTTTTGAAAGTTGAAAGATTGAAAGATTCTTAAGGCCAAAAGCTTTTGCTCAAATGGTGGAAAGCAAATTATTATACCAAAAACGGGTTTAATTTTTTAACTAAATAAAATGATTAATTTAAAATATTAATCAAAAATACTTAGATCTTTTGTAATGATGATTATTACTAATTACTAAAATAAATTATTATTTTTTTAAATAATTTTCAGGTAAGCAACCTGCAGAAGAGTAAGAGAGAATATTTCTCCTTCTTCTTCTTATATACATATATATGTATATATACATATTTATTAAATGCATACAGGAAACATTGATTAATCTATTTCTTGATAACTATTTTGTGTTGTTGCTCTGCTTATCTGTTTATATGTATAAAGTTGTTCTTATACAGTCCACTGCAGTAACTTCAAATTAGCCGCAACGAACTTGAAAAAAGAAAGACGCATTCAATTGAGAGAAATGGCAAATAAATTCAGTCCATTGTTGTCCTTGAAATAAGCTTGAGAATTTCCAGTGCTTGTCGTCAATGAAGTCCTTATGCAGTTGTCCACTTGTAGCTGACTAGCGTTAGCTCTGCATGGCCATCGCTCAAGTGCTGTACCACCCCGCCCTCAAACCACTACCCTTGTGCCCTATTTTTGTCCCTACTGTTTACCATTAGAAATTCATGAGCAACGTCGCCAGCTCATCAACAACACAACAAAGTTGTATGTTGAAGAAAATGGGGAAGAAAAGGAAGAGGAGCTTGAATGGCAGGGCTAAGTGAACCAACACATCTTGCACTTTGCAGTTTCTTCCTTTGCTGTTTTTCTATTCCACTTTTCCTTTTTGCTTTACACGAGTTTGCTGTTTACTGGACTGGCGCCACCTGGCGGCGGGGTGCACAAAGCTCATTATCGCACAGATTATGGACGCCTTAGCTCCTAGTCAAAACACAACTGGATTACGATTCAACAGAACCAACAACAACTAGAACTTGGACTTGCACAACTTTTATTAACAAGAAAATACTATTTTAAATTATATTATCACAACAAAATCAAATCAGCCGAGCTCGGATTCAAGGTGTCATTGATAAGAATTATGCACAGCCAGTTGCAGGATTTTGAAACTGGAAATTAGCCAATGACTGGCACGCAGATTGGATGGCAACGAATAATCGCGACGAAACCGAACAAATATCTCGGCAAATACAATTGGATTTGGGACTAATACTTTGTGAGCATTTAGCAAATGTTCCTCAATCAGTATCTGCATCTCACATAGATCCTGCTTGGTGGCGAAATCATTCGCTCTTCGGCTGGCCAAGAAGAGCATGTCTATGAAGGCGAATTTGCGATCATATTGCGTCAAGCGATGCACCTTCAATGGCAACGCTCGATATATATGCCGACGCTCGAAACGCATTAGCTGACATGGCCAGGACTCCTGCTCCTTGGGTCTGATCAGATCGTGCAAGATCTGCTTGTAACCCATGGGCGTAGTACAATATTTGATATGTTCCTCCCGTTGCTGGGCTATGAAACGCGTGGCCAGCACCAGCGCCTGTTTGGAACTCTCCACAAACAGTGACTCGATAAATGTCCAGTCCCAGAGCAATTTCAGTTTCCATAGATTCCACTTAACGTTCATCGCCTGCCACGGAAAGTACAGATGAGTCAGCATTGGTAACGATAGCTCTCGACTCTTAGCCTCCTCCTTTGCGGACAGTACATCTACATGCAGCTTCCACTTGGGATGCTCCTCTCGGGATGGCCACTCAGAGCTGGAGGCCATGACCCGACGATTCATGTCCACCCCAAGGCAAGTGCTGGGCATCAGTCTATTTCTTTGTAGGTGGTTTCTGTACCTAGTTGTCAAATGGGCCCAACCCAATTTCAGTGGACTTTTTCTAGACATATTTCCATAACTTTGAATTTTATTGCAAATTTTGTATATTTATGGTGCCAAATGGGTTTCTAGTAATGACTGATAAATCGATTCTACAGAATATAGAATTGTGTTTTCAAATTTAAATGCGGTTTCATTGTAGAAGTCATAGTTCATTTGGCATTCGATAGATTTGACCCATGCACTAATGCCCATCCCTTGGCAATCTATATAGAGTAGAGATTATTATCGAATATTTGAGTCGAAGTCGAGGCAGATGAATAGACACGTTTTCAATTGTTGCAAAATGATATGTTGTGGCGAAGTGGCCTTTGTCTGGTTAATAGTATGTGCATTCGTACATACATGAATACATACATAGACAGATGTACATAAGTACATGCGATTAAGCACAACAATGAGCTCTAATTGTGGCAACAAGAGGATAATCGATTCACCTGACTTTGTGGACCGACTGATTGATGAAGCTGCCTCGTGGGAACCTGAAGCTGTTTGGTGAGCATTGATTCGCAATGCACAGTTTGCCAACATGCAATTATCGAACGCATTAGCAAATGGAAAACATTTGTAAGCGACCACCTCATCCCAACCCTTCTGGCATTCATAGTTGCATTTCAACCCCCTTCCCTCTATTTGTTTATCCAGGTGTGCTGTGTGTGTTGCGTGTGTCTGTTTCTCTTTGTGTATGTGTGTGTGTATGTGTGTGTGTGTGTGTGTGCGCACTTGAGCTCTGTTAACTGAATACAAACAATGGCTAAGGAGAGACACACACACACACACGCACAGAAGACACGCCCACTTATCGCCCTGCCCCAAGACATGTTTGCCAACTTATATCATTTGGGTTAATTGCTTCGCAATTGCCCTCAAAATTTGCATTCAACCTTTGTTGATTTCAATTATTGCCCAGCTTTACAAGCAATAGACAAAGGACTGACAATATATGCGAATATCAATACTGCAGATGCTTGTGCATTTATTGATTAGATCTATTTCTTAACTCGCTCCCTCTCTTTCTCTCCAACTATTCATGCAGCTTAAATACTCGTCCAAAATATGCGTCTTTTTGGCTATACTCAAAATGTTGACGATAGGGATGGGGACGATGTTGAGGATGCTGCTGTTGTGCTGCTAGTTTGTCCAGCTGGCGATTGTGCCGAAGATCAGAGAAATTGGCCAAAATGTCCTTCACACTCGACACATCCAGTTTGTCCGAGTGCTGCAGCTCCTGTGAATAATAAACACGCTCGCGTTTCATGGCCGCAATGGCAACCGCTTTTCTATGTTCTAGTTGCTTCTCTGTGGAGACGATGATATCATTAATAGGCTGCAACTCAGTAGGGAGATTAACTTCGTCACTTTTTTCTGCGATTTCCTCTACGTCCTCAAACTCATTCTCGATCTCATCTTCGCTCTCTCCACAGTCCGCCTGCAACAGTGGCCCGTAGAGTTCAATGAAATTATAAGGTTTGCCGCGCGATTGTA
The DNA here is from genome assembly GCA_035041535.1 of Drosophila cognata. Classification (NCBI taxonomy): domain Eukaryota; kingdom Metazoa; phylum Arthropoda; class Insecta; order Diptera; family Drosophilidae; genus Drosophila; species Drosophila cognata. The sequence goes on from JAWNLC010000451.1 coordinate 2,062,275, forward strand.
TTCTCCGGAATACGGGTTTATTCAACTGGATTTTCATATTCGGAGTTCTTTTCTGATTTTGCAAAGTCACGTCCTTCCTCTGTCAAAATGTCAATTGACTGTCAGACAATGACGACACTGAGCAGTTCAGTTTTTAGACTTGATTGTTAAAGTTATCGAAAGCCAAGCAATTTAATCAGTTCCAGTGCTGCAAAGTGTGCATATTTAATTAATATATTTTCTTGTAAATTGTACTCAATTTTATGGACCCATTCAGACTCTAACCATCAGCCATTTAGTGGCTATAAATATTTACTGTCATGTCTGAATCTGGCACAATTTATCACATAAATGGCTAACAATAAAACTATGCCCAAAAATATGCTTATAGTATGACAAACATATGTGTTGTGTATGTTGTATGAATAAATGCATAAGCCAACTGTGGCGATCAAATAGAGCAAAATGAAAATATTTTGCTCAAATCAGACAGTGACAAACAAATCCCCAACATAATCTGGCCCAAAAAGCGACACGAGGCCATCATAGAGCACAAAAGTATCCCAATAAAATATGTTAAGTAAATACGGAAGGGCAGATGGGGACAAGGAAGAGCAAAGATGATAGACAGAGAAACAGGGGCGGGACAGAGAGAGAGAGAGAGAGAGAGATAGAGAGAGTAAACAATAAGCCAAAAAGTACGCTTGATTAAGTTTCACTTCCGGTTTGTTATAAATTGAGCATTTATGTGGGATTTGTTTGCGAAAACAGTTTCTACTTTGTTGGGCAAAACAAATGTTTGCCAGCCAGTCATCCAGCTAGTCAGCTAGTCAGCCAGGCAGCCAGGCAGCCAGGCAGGCAGTCAGCCATTGAGCTGATATAACTGACTGCCTAACGCTCTTTGCTTGTATGTCTATTTCCGGCGGAAGTGGTGAATAAAACATGAAACGAAATAAAATAAACAAAGCTACCAGTTGCCAGCTAAGTATACAAGCATGAGAACATTGGTAGAGAGGTCAAAGCACACCCACACACACACAAACACACACACAAAGTGTGTGGCCAGAATTGAACTTCCGTTATGCCTTGTTGTCCGTTAGATTAGTTTTTCGTTTCTCAAATCTCTGAATTATTCCAAGAGCTCATCGATGCAACCGAAAAATATTATGAGCCGTCTGTTATAAACTCTACCCTCTTGCAACGGCCCAGAGGAATAATACCTGCCAATAGTCGACCGTTTTGGCCGATGATGTAACGCATTTAATATCCGTAAATGAAATATTCAATTTCCCCCCAAGACAAAACTAGGAAATAGGCAAAAACTCCTACCTGTCCAGATATGAACAGTTGATACACTTGATGAACAACAACAACAACAACAACAAAAGTTCGTCTTCCCCACAAAATGCGCCCAGCTCCCACTGGACAATCTCTGTGCAAATTGCAACTTTTATTATTCATTTTGTTGTCTGTTGCTAAAATGGAAAACAGGCATCTTTACAGAATCAAATATAAAGCTTGAAATTGAAGTTGCAGGCATGAAAAATATTTCAATAAAATTTAATAATGAATATAGAAATATGAATTTATATCATTTGCTGACTTGTGGACACATGTATATCAATCATCAGAATATTTTTAATTATAAATATTAATAATAATAATATTTCATTTGTTGTTAAATGGAAAACATGGAGTTTATCAGCCACAAAATACAACTGAAATATACAATTTGGAATCCAAGTTGCATGAGCAATATTTCAATCAAATTTAATAATGAATCTGAAAATATTAATTTGCACAATTAATATAAGATTCACTTAGCTGACTTACCGCATATATTTGTCAGCTTTTGGCATGCCCTTGCCAAGTAGCTAATATTAATTGCCAAATTGCTCGGCAACACTCCATTTAATTTCCCATCTAAATTCGCATGAGAAATAATAATTTTCAGCTCAAAGCCATTGCAGTTCCACTTACCATTTGGCCTGGCACTTTATTGCAAGCCGTCTAATCTTTATGACCCGACCAAGAAGCTTTTGGATTTTGGTCGGAGCCAAGGACTATTTATGCAAGCAGCCAGGCTCTTTGCCCCCCCCCCCCCCACAATCCCCACCAACCGAAATTAATATCAATTGCAGTGAATTGCATTTAATTTGGTAAAGTGCATGCAAGCTTTGTTAACGATCTGGTTGTCCGCAAATTATTTAAAATAGATTTCCATTTGCCGGACAACTAAGACAATTAATTGCACACACGATAAAGAGGCAGTCAGCAGGCCAATAAGCAAATATTGTTGTTGGGCATATATATTTACTCTTGCAGACGTCTGTGTGTGTGTGTGTGTGTGTGCTTGTGTGTGTATTTGCGTGTGTAAAATCAAGTTGTTCTTCAACTATTTGGCGAATGACAACAGTTGCGACAACAGCAACGAGCATTCCAATTGGATCTGGCACGACAACTCATGCAATTCCGCATGCAGGGCCTAAGATGATAATTACAAGGACAACGGCAGCAGCAAGGACTCCAGCATTGGACTCGCTTACAACAGTTGTTGCACTGCCGTCTCCCATTTTGGCAATTGCAACATGGTTTTTCCTCGGCTTCAGGTACAGGCTCAGGTTCGTGTTCGGGTTTTGGTGGTTCAACGACATTCGTCTTCGATTCAGATTCGGATGCAACATTATGGACCGATTCGATTTTGCCAGTATCATCGTCTTGGATTTGATGTGCTGGTTCTTTGTGAAAACGCCTTTTCATTTTCGGTCTGTCCTCATTCTTTTTTCGATCAGATGCGATATCTAGCGGAGAACTGCCGGAAACCTCCCTCGATGTTAGATCATTGTCTGCAGTTGGTTCTGCTGTCGATTGATTTAGTTCTTTCCCGTTCGTCGACAATTCTAAGACTGACTCTTCTAATTCAGTCAAAGAACCGCCCTTCTCTTTTGAATCGATGCTCCTTAATACCTCAGACCTGTCGGATCCCCGTGCATTTTTTGAGGTAATCGGTTCGTCTCTATTTCGTTTCCTCATTTCCTTGCCGGTCTCATTGAATCTGGCTTCTGATGTATCTCTCGTCACGTGCGTATCCTGCGAATCAACGGAACTTTCTTTCGGAACAGTTTCAGTTCTCTTGACCCCTTTGCTTTTATCACTTGGATTAAAACTCGTAACCGGTTCTGGTTTCCTAACCGTAACCTCCCTTTTACCCGTGACAGTGGTAACATCGTATTCCTCCAACTCGCTCTCTTTATCCTCATATGGTTTTCTTTCATCCGGAAATTGTGTCGTTTTATCTTCCTGCGGTATATCCGAGGTTTGAATGAGTTTCCCCATTTTCATGGGCTGCTTGCTTCTTTTACCGCTCGTGCGCGGACAGCAAGTAAAATCATTTTTAGTCTGTTTAGATATTGGACACATCTGCGGAGCACCCTGCGCATATTTGAGGCAGCAGACAGCCATAAAGGGATTGTCATCGTCAGCGTTGCAATCTTTCTCAACTTGTTTGTATCTTAATGGCTGCACATTGTTTAGATTACAACTACAACTTGATTCACACCTATAGCTTGATGGCGGACGCACTCCAGCGCCTTCTGTTCCATTCCATTCAATCCCAGATATATTTGGTATATATCCTCCATTACGAGCATAACCTGGTTCAACTGACTGACGCCCTGCTAAGTTCTCAGAACAACAAGGTGAACAAACTGGCTTGCATCTTGATGGCTGGCATCCTCGCACATCTCTATTGGCATTCCAATTGCCATCATCTTCAACTGGTCGTTGTCTCGAGGGTCGGTACACATCCTGGTTTCGCATATACTTTCCAGCACCCGGCGATCCTCTTGGCAGCGACATTTTCACGTTCGACACAAATCAGTCTTCAACATAACTAAAAATTTGATGCCCAACAAAATGATTTAGTTAAATGAACATAAAAAGCAAATGTTTAGCGATGGGAAGAAAGTAAGACATAAAATTTGTATTGTAAATTCAAATAAATATTTTAATATAAAATGATGGTCTTTTGGGTCGCTTAAGAAGGTGCTCAGGAGAGACCTAAAGAATAGTTTGGTAAATTTAGATATATATGGATATAGTTGGAATATATAGTTCTCTATGAGTCACAGTAAAGAATTGTTGCTAGCGACTAGATTCTCGAACAAGTAAGCTTTTTCTCTCTTAGAGTTGTCAGTGATTTGTTTCAAATTTTTCAGCTGTAGTTGTATTTCCCCAAAAGTTAGAAGAAATTTGTAAAATAAAATTGCCACGTTTTCAAAAATTATGTGTATGAATTGTGATACAAAATGGGTCATCTTGATTATCAGCACAAATTAGACGAGTTTCAAAGTGCACTCGATGTTCCGAAATGGTATTTGGGTCTATCCGATTACCAGGAGCGAGCCATCAAAGAGTTGTGCAACGATCTGCGCGATGATTACGAACAGGGCACAAGTTTTCGTGTGGAGAAGATCCTAATGCGTCTCGGCCTGAGTCCAATGATTAACAAAAAGAAAATTCGCACCATGGTGCAACTGAGCCGGGGCAATGATCTCGCCTTTCTCTTCTTCATACTCGATGGCTATTATGTTAGCTGCCGCAAGAATGGGGAATACACAACGAACGAGAAGCTGCTTATGATTGCAATGGCCAAAATAGATTTGTTGCCCACATTGCGGGAATTGGATCGGATACTGCCGCCGCCGCAGCTCAGCGAACTGGAACTTAGGAGACTACGGGGCAGTGCGATAATCCCAAAGAATTCCGAGCCGCAACTGGAGCAAGAAGCGACGCAACCGAGGAAGTCAAAAAAAGCCACAAAATCCCCATACTTTCAACGTCAGCCAAGGCCCAAAGAAATTGCGGTTAAGTACACGAGTAAGCCACCCCAACTGATAGCGAAGTTCCCATTTTGGCCACTGGATCAGCCACCTAATTATGGCAAGCAAAGCGATCCGCCCTGGTTTGCCGATTACAATTTGAATCCAGTTAGTCGACTGGTGAAGAAAACCGTTGGCGAAGCGGTCGATAAATATTTCAATCATCTCAATCACATGAAGCAGCTGGAGGTCAAGGCTCGAAGCAGTCGCCGAGCAGCGGAGGCCTTGCAGAAGGCCATCTCAGAGCACACCGATGAGACGCAACTCTGTGCCTATCATCGTTTTGCCGTGGGCGAGGCACAACTGGTGAAAGACGAAATGGTTGTCCTGGCACGCGATCGCTGCATCGAATTGATGGATGTGACACTGCCCTATCGCAAGTTGCGACAAAGGCGCATTCTCGCCCAGCTCGAGCACGATGTGGACTGTTGCATGAAACGCTATGCCATGAAAATGGAGAGTGCAACGGTGCACACGATTACCAGCAGATTCGATTGTGTGATCTGCCGGGAGCAGCGTATCGACCTGCCCGTGGCCAAGCCACAGGAGCAAAAGGGTCGTGCTTTAGTCGGTGACTGTCTGAGCTTGGCCCACACCGAAGCGACCAAGAGGCGTGTGGGTGAACGTCTAACAGGCGGTGGTCTGCATCGGGAGCCCATCGATTTTAGTGCTAAACTGGGCAGCTGTAAGCATCTCACTGATTTTGATGCGGTCTACAATGAGCCGGATCCATCATCGTGCTTGGCGCACAAGGGCAAAAACCAGCAGCGCATTTCATTCCTCATTGATGACAGCAAAATGAAGAGGCTGCGCAAGAATCGCAAGAATCAAACTGTGGAGGTGCGCTATCAGGGCAAGCAGACCAGGAAGACCTTCTTCACGGCGCCCGGCGATCACAAGCCGTATCAGTTCAAATACAAGCGCATCTTCAAGACCGGACTGGAGAAACCACCCGATGTCAAGAAATTCATTGATAGGGCCTTTGTTAATGCCCTGGACAAAGGCGATGTGGCGCCAAAGCCGTCGTGTAAGAAGCCCTCGGAGATCACATCCGACGATGATGAACTCCAGCTGGAAATGGAGGTGAGCGGCCTACGGCTGACGGACAGTTGTGCGTCCACGGATGATTCGAGCGAGCACAGCCAGTGCAGTCATGAGGATCGCCGGGCGGAGATTGTCGATGCTGTTGTGCGCTGTGCCAAGGACATCTGGATGAGGGGTGTCAATATGAAACGGGCCGAAATGGAGGCGGCCGAAAAGAACGAACAACAATCTGAGGCAGTGGCAAAAAATCTCACCTTTGCCGTTGATCACATTGATCCGGATAACGCCGAGCTGATGAGTCGCATGCTCCAAGAGGGTATGTTGGAGTTGCGCAAAAATCGACGATTTGTGCTCGCCTCGTTGCCGGAGGCTCACAAGATGCCCGTGCTGCAGGAGTGGATAAGGCGACGCTATGGCAAACAGTACACCGAGGAGGAGATTCAGAAGAGCATCCAGGAATCCCTTAAGGTATTCGAGATGGTAATCCTGCTGCAGAATCGCCCGCCATCCGCCGATCTAATGGGCATGGATCAACTGCCGCCACACAAGGAGACCTTCGCCTACTACAATTATGCCAAGGATCTAGTGAGTAAAATAACACTAATTACAATATATTCTGACTTAGTGTGTCTGTTTGACTTACTTTAAGTACATTTGCTTTGTTCACAATTCCTTGCATGATAAACGCCATGCGAATTAAGTGAAAATATTATTTACTAACCAAAATTAATTGCAATTTGACTTGAATGAATTGTGATCGATTTTCACTTAAATAAAAGCTGAAATTTATTTGAGTAACTTAAAATTAAATGCCTTGCAACTTGAATAAATTGCGATACATTTACACTCAAATGAAAATAAGTTCGATTTTCAAGAAATATTGTTGAGTTCAAATTGAAATTTAATTTAATTGATAATACTCACATCCTCATCTGTCTGCAGGCTAGCAAGGTGAAAGCCGACTACTATAAGAAGCTCAACGATGTGTATATGAATCATACGATTGCCTGCTGGTCTGCGATGGGCAATTATCTGTGCCGTGGAGGCCCTCCGAAGAAGACGTTCTACGCCTACATGTCGGCCAATACGGGGGACATAATGCGCAATAAGGTCTGGAACGGCGAATATCGAAATATTCGACGATTTCGCGATATCTACAGAGAGGCTCACAAGAAATAATAATATTGTTTTTTATTGATTAAATTATATATATGTATATTTAGATAGATATATACATATATATGTTCACTGAACCTTTTTCTTGCGACGGACGCGTTTGCCAGTTATCCCTTGGTCGGTCAGATATTGTAAAAGTTGGCGCTTTGTGTTGGTTTTCAATAGGTGCACATCTACATGCAGCTCCCATTTTGCATTCGCATAGGTGTTCTCCAAATGAGTGATCATGTGCATCACAGTCAAGCGTATAGCACCATTCAGATGCAGCATTCGTGTATACAAATCGAAATCCTCTTCGATGGTCAGCGGCAACTCAGCTTCTTCGCTCTTGTCCGACTCCGAATCCGAATCTGAATCTGAATCAGTATTGCTTTCATCATCGCTCAATTGACTTGATGGACAAATGGTGGGTGATGCGAGCATGCCAGGAGTAGAAATAGAATTGGATGAGTTGGACTCCGGCCAGGAGTAGTGTTCGACAAAGTTCTCGGCCAGCGTCACCTTACTGAACATCGCCTCGAAGATGAGCTGCAGCTCGTAGGCCATTTGAAAGCAGACATGATCGGGAGTGGTGTACAAATAGGTATTGTTGAATATTAAATACACATCGTTTGCAAATTCGGTGGCATTCATATAGAAATTTGATTTGAGACGGTTTTGTATGGTGCGAAGATCCATGGGCTCCTTCACAATGTCATGGTAGCCCGTCAATCTGTACACATCGGCCTCGATGGGATCGTAAAATATCCAGGCCAGATTTTTGTAGCGCTTCGAGAAGAGACTACGGATAATTCTCTTGCAATCATTGACCTCCGAACGCGGAAACATGCTGCCTAAATATTAATGTGGATAAAATTTCCTTTTTTGGATAATATTTTTATTATAGTTACCTAGAAGCTTAACTTTTCTTATGGCAAAAATGATCTATTGGAATGTGTAAAACAGAGCAAGTGAATAAAAATTGACTTTTCGATAGATATATATCGCTGTTAATCGATGTATATTGATTACTGAGTAAAATTAAAGATATCGATATATACCACATCGTCATTATGTAAACAAGGCCTTTAAGACTTATCGAAATCACAATATAATTGGTATATTTCAAATCGATAGATTACATGTTACACAATAGATTTGTACTAATTATTTGTTGATATAAAAGATATCGATATAGACAATATCGATATTATGTACACAAAGTCTTTGTGGATTTCGAGATTACAATAAAATTTGTGTATTTCATATCGATAAATTACTTATTAAATATGTAAATTTTAAACAATTGCATTTGTAAACATTTATTTGCTTGCAACAACCGTATCTCTTTCATTCAGCTAGCTGGTGGCACCGTAAATATGTTGAATCTACATATTTTATAAACGGATACAAGCCAACGATTCGTATGGTTGGCCAGCTCCTGGCCAGAGATTTGTTCGGCATTGGAATAGTTGCGCCGGAAGCGCATAAACAGCTCAATGAACACGTACGGTAATTGAGCACTGGGAGCCTCCAGTTGAAGTTTCAACTCCGGTTCAACTTCCATGATTGCAGCCTTCATTTTGGCCAATTCGTCATCGCTATCACAGTCGGCCACATGACGCAAACCCACGAGGACCACATCGATGACAGCATACTTCAAGCCGAGTATGTTATGAAGATGGACATTAATCGGCACCGCCTGACGGATATCTTGTTGACGGAAACGCAACAACTCGAAAAATGCCTCATGTGGCAGATCGACTGCGTCGTTGACCATTTGGTAGTAGACATTTGAGGTCGAATAGGCATTAATGTTTGCCATGTCGCGCAACCGCAGAATATTCGTCAGGGAGACAGCTGCCCGCTTGGACTGCTCGACAAAGTCCTGCTCCTTGAATTTCCGATCCCAGCTCCACCGCAGCTTCCACATGCGCAACTTGCTCAGATAGTACTTGAGTGGATTGTATTTGAGAACCAGTTGCGGCTCGAGCCTTTTGTTGATTATCTTCACTTTGGACGGCTGCTCGTCCAGCTGGCTGGGTGGCATTATGAAATGCCTCTGCTGCAACTGCAACGGCGGCGGTTTTATAGCTGCCACATGCCTCACCATGTCAGTGGTCAATTTACGTAACAATTTCGAGCACATTTCGTTTGTATCTGAGTCGAATAATCTAATTTTTAAAATAACAATGCTCAAAGCTAGCCTGCTGTGTTAAGCCGCATCGAATAAACTTAAAAAACTGTTGATGTCGATGTTCCATATATATTATATATATAATAGAATATATAAGAAATTAATCTATTAATCCTTGCACAAAAATCAAAAAATTGTATTCTGATTGTAGAAAATGTGAGATGGAATTCTTATTGATTTAATGCCAACGTAGTTGAATGAAAAATCCTTGATTATACAAGATGTACATAAAAGAACTTAAACTTTTGATTACAGTGTCCTGTAGGAATGCGAAAAATGTTTATTGCTTGCAATTTTAAATTTATATGGCCGATTTGTCCTATTGACTTTTCAACTTTGCTATTATATTATTTATTTAATTTAATTTTGTTCTTGGTCTGTTCTTAATTGCAGGCCATTCTTTTTGGGTTCGTAGAACTCCTCGACAACGGCCTCGACCATCCGTTGAAGCGTCAGTTCGAGTTCATCCCAACGTTTGTTCTCCGCCTTGCCGCAGATCTCCGCGTAGTATTTCATTTTGGGCTCGGTGCCGCTGGTGCGCAGGGTAACGACGAAGCCATTCTTGAAGGTGAACGTTATCATCTGGATGCTCTCGCTGGCCGGCAGAGTGGCCTTCTTATCAGGTGTGCTGCTATCGTAACCCGTCGTCAAATCACGCACACTCTCAATCTCGAATTCGCCGTCCAGTATGCTGCTGGGATAGGTGTTCTCCTGATCGTCCTCGAAGGTGCGCAATCGCTTAAAGATCTTCTCAACGAGGTCTTTGTCCTTGCAGATGATATAGGATACGACGCTCGAATGATAGCCATAGGACTCGTATATGTCACGCAACTTTTCCTGCATCGTCATGCACATCTTGCACTTTAGGTAGCAGGCCATTGTTGCCACATGGGCCGCCGCACTGATGCCATCCTTGTCGATCACATTCGTGGACAGCATATAGCCAATGGATTCCTCGAACGCAAACAGCACCTTTCTGCCCGCATTCTGTTCGTCGATCACCTTGTTGCCAATCCACTTGAAGCCGGTCAAAGTTTCGTGGTAATTGAAACCCTCGATTTCAGCCATCGATTTGAGTATCTTCGAGCTAACCGTGCTGGCGACCATCGAACAATTCGCTAAGTCGACACTCTCCTCCTTCATCCGATAGTTGTGCAATGCCCACCAGCCCAACAGAGCACCCAACTCATTGCCACTGAATAGTTTATATTTGTGATTCTCATCGAGAGCGGCGACAGCCAGACGATCTGCATCCGGATCATTGGCCAGAATGATGGGACTGTTCTTGTCGGTCGCACGACACATCGCCAATTGCAGGCACTCCTTGCCCTCCTCCGGATTGGGCTTTGATGTCGTTGGGAACTCGGGATCGGGCTCAACTTGCTCGCACACCGGAATCACCGGCTTGAGATTAATCTTAGCGAAGGCCAACTTCACATAGGGATAACCAACGCCATGCATCGCTGTATAAGTAAAGGTCAAACTGCATCTGCCGTTGGCCCCCATCAGTGGGCAGGAGATCTCCTTTTTGAGCGCATCATAATAGGCAGGCACAACGTTATTGTAGGGGTCGCACAACAACTCATTGGCGCAGAGCACCGTCTCATCCCAGGAATCGGGACTCGGTTGCAAATTATCCAGGATGGACTGCTTGATGGCCTCATCGTGTGGTGGAATAATCTGAGCACCATTTGTCCAATAAACCTGAGGAAGCAAAGAATCATATCAAGGAAAATTTTGCAGTAGAAAATAAATGACTGATTGACTGATTGATGGACTAATTAAGCGTGATAAATTTATCCTATGCATTTCAAACTTAAAATATGCTAATAAGAGATGAGTTTCAATCTACTTCTCTACTTTCAATTGAAAAAAGAAATACCTTATAGCCATTATCCTGCTTGGGATTGTGGGAGGCAGTCACCATGACGCCGGCCAAGCAGTTCAGCCTCAATACGGAGTAGGGCACAAAGGGCGTGGCAACCAGGCATCGGAATTGAAATACGCGAAAATTCTGGCTCAAAAAGACAATCGCTGTCAGCTCCGCAAAGCGTTGACTGTTGTAGCGACCATCGTAGCCAACAACAATGCCTCGATCGGGCCACATTGTCTCATCCGGATACTGTTCCTTTAGATAGGCACACAAACCCTGCGCAGTCCTGCCACACAAACGCCAAGGGATATATCTCAGTATGTATCTCACTCGTAACTCATTCCTTAACTTACTGTACTACAACTAAATCGTTCATTGAATCGAAGCCAGCCCGCATCACGGCTCGCAAACCAGATGTCCCGAATGTGATCCTCTTGCAGAGACGACACCTTAATCTGTTGATTGGTATGTTAAAATATATATATATTTATATATATGGCAATTTGTAGGGGTTTATTACGTGTCCCAATCCTCCATTTTGACTGCCTCCATGATTTGATTCAGTGTCTCCTGGTTGTGATCCCATTTGATCCACTTCTTTATCTGATTATCCAGCTCCTTATCGCCAGAGAGCGGCATATGTTTGAGTTCGCATATTGCGTGGCCCATTGCGTGACACATTGTGCTTTTAGGCAAACAATTTAGAATTTTATCTAATCAAAATCCGAAAACTTCAAAAAATAATAATTATGCACAACAAGAAATGTTGACAATAATTTCAACACATGATCAATAATAAATGGTCATAATTAAAAGCACCCAACAAAAAAAAATAAAGTTTTACTTAACTTTGGAAGCCTACCAACAAATTATGATAATAAATTATAATAATAATACAAAATAATAACAATAATAATAATAATAAAGTTATGTCTAACTTTTCAAGCCCACAAAAATGCTAAAGGAACCATACTTTGCCTAGTAGTAAATTTCTATATAAATTGCCTACGTTTGACCTTCAATCAACGGCAGGACATGTTGACAGGAACAAGGACTTGGCGCCGCGGGGCTTTCTTGCTGGAATTGTTGGCCAACTAATCACATATGTATGCATATGGCAAACATATATTTTATATTCGTTAATTATGCAAATGGTCAGACAACAAAATTATCATAATGAAGCAGGACAACAGAAAAAAGCTTTGACTAATTGTGACTCATAATTAGAAACATGTTAATTACCCCCACAAAAAAAAGACAGAAAATAGAGAAGGCATTTTTCAGCCGCAATTTGCGACCGTTTAAAGACTGAAAGTTGAAGTTTCGCAAAAGTTTTTGGCGCTGACCAGCAAAGGACTCCAGCCGTAGATTGAATTAGTTCAACTAATTTTACCATCATATTAAAATGCCAAGTTTCTCTGGCGAACCCAAAAAGGAGAGGAAGAGAGGGAGATGGAGAAGGAGAGAGAGAGCGCGAGAGACTTTTGGTCAACCACTAACGTCAACTACCCGAGGGGGGCAAATAAACAAAACAGAATCAAACAAAACGAAACTTAGCATGAAAACTTCAGTCATATCCTGCACAGTGGCTTGTATAAATTTGCTTGAGTAAATATTTATTTTGCATATTTTTGTTGCCATTTACCCAGATGTCAATGCATCGCTTTTCAATATGTCTAAATGTTTTTATTTAATTTATGCCCAAGAAACACAAAAAAAAAAAAATAATAAAATAAATAGGACCCTCAAGCAATGCAGTAAATTGCTGTATTTTGGCTTATCTTTGATTGCTTATTAGAAAGAAACTTTTGACCCACAGTTTATTTCTTATCCACCCCACACACACACACGCACACACACACACAGCTATGTTGAGCCACAGTCAACAAGTACGTTGAACATTTCCCTCAAGCCTTGCTGTTAACCTGACATCCACATTGAGTAACAGCGCTGAGCGGCGCTTGGGGAAGTTCTCTCTCTCTCTCTCTCGCTCTAACTTTCGCTCTTAGGCTCGCTCTTGCTGGCACTGTTATCTTATAGTCCACACTGCGCTCTTGCTGTTAAGTGAAGTTTTCGTTCAACATTTTTGTTCTTTCCACTTCAGTTCTGGCAAAGACTTTGCTCAAGTTGGCCGTAAATTGGCGAATTCGAAATTTGATTGCTGGCTTAAGTCAAAGTTTAAAGACGTTGCAATTAGTGACCCAGTTGGGCGAAGCGAGTTGCAACCTTTGACACGCATTTAAACGCATCGTTAATTAATATGGTGAGGCGCGTAGCTAGAGTCGCATAAAATTAACGAGTACCATTCGCCTTTGACTTGTACTTGCAACCGCCCCTTAGCTTCCCGCCTCTCGCCCTGTTTTCTTTCTTTTACTTGCTGCACGCATCGTTTCTTATTGGAAATTATGCATGCACTAGCAAACCGACAATTAGAGTGAGAATCCCCTTCTGGATCAGCAAGTGCTTCATATTCAGACAACTCCAAGCGAGTCTTGATTTTTATGCAGCAATATTATTTTGGTTTTTTATGCCTCTTTTGATTTTATGGCGCGTATTTTCTGATTTCTGTTTTTCTCTTTCCCTTTTTTTTTTGCTTCACTCGTATATGCATCTTTTAACATGATATTCCTTTTAATATTGCCGATTCATTGACAACTGGCCTCTTGGCCAAATGTGTAGCCAGCCTGCAGGGAGTTTCGGCCAAAACGGGTTTGGCTCAGTTGCCTCCAGCCATTTGTTTGCTTTTAACAAGCCTCCGCTTCTGAAAGCCGTAACTAATATTTGATTTATCATGATTTAACAATGTGCAATTTATTCAAATAAAATATAAGAAACTTAATTAATAATAATTCGTTATTATTTAACCATGCTCAATTTATTATATGCTGAATTTATTCATATTAAAAAAATAAATTAGTAAAGCCACAACTCATGTGATTTATTTTTATTTGCCTACATTGAATTTATTAAAATAAAATAATGGATAAAGAAGCACGAATAAATTTATATATATTCTAATAGTGATATTAAAATCAAAAATGAGTAAACAAAAATTGTTTATTGTTCGCTGCAGATGAAAACATATTTAAAGTAAACAAAAATATATAAATACAAAAATATATAAATACAAAAATATTTAAATACAAAAATAATTGAAATATTAGCTTAAGCAAAACTCTTAAATGTTCAGAATTAATTGAATTCAATGTTGGCAACATTGTTTAAGTAGCTAAATAAATAAAAACCAGCAATTGCATTGAAAATCAAGTTTTTGCTGTCTTTAAAGGTAAAAATCCTTGAACTGCATTTAGCCCGTTTAAGCCGTGTTGACAAAAGAAATTATACACTGCGGGGTATGTGTGTGTGTGTGCGTGTGAGGGGGGAGAAGGGGGTACTGGGTGGAAAGGTGACAAAAGGCTGGAGAATATATTATTTAGACTCCTGGCTAACAGCACTCAGCACCTTTTGCAGCAGGTAAACAAAAACGTGCGAGACTCTCTGCCAATACATGTAAATATATATATATTATATATATGTATATATATATGTGTATGTGTGCGTGTGTGTGTGTGTAACTCGCACAAGTAAAATAAGCGGCTATATGAAAGTGAATCAAAAAGCAGCAGCGTCGAGAGAGAGGCGCAGAGAGGAAGTAATGTGAGACTGAGTGAGACTGAGAGAGACAGGCAGAGGCAGAGAGACAGACAGAGACAGAGAGACAGACAGTCACATGTCAAACATTCTTTTGACACTTTGTCATAGCATCTCGCAGTGACACTTGTCACCAGTCGGATTTCACAATTCACAATTCGCTTCTCTCCGCTCTGCTCGCTCCCAGTTGGGAGTGTTGCTGTTGTTGTCCTCTTCCCACTCCACTTCGCTGTTGATTTATAGCCTGTGAGCGAGTAGAACACACACACAATCACATGTTACTTATGCGTTTTTCGCGAATTCAATTTTCTTAATGATATTTGCTGCTAGCAGTTTCTGCACTTGGCAACGGTATCGAGCAGCCATTTTAAATACATTTACAGTTACAACTGTAGTCTTTCATAGTTGTTTAAAGTTGCAAATATTGAGCTTTAAGCTGCTTTCAATAATACATTTAGTAAATTATTTATCTTAAGTCTACAATTCTAGTGCCTTTAATCTTAAATTAACAATAAAAACACTCGTTTAAATCGCTTAAATAAATGTATTCATAAATTTATATTAAATTATTTATTTATTTATCATAAAAAAAGAAAAAAACATTATTTTAAATCTTAAAAATTAATATCTGTATTTATTATGTATTTTATGTATTAAATAAATATTTAAAACATTCTTTTGAATTTAAATATATTTATTTACTTATCTTGCATACAGATTGAAAACAATCCTTCAAATATTTTATACATAGGTAATTATAATGATTAATGATTTAACTCACTCTTAAATCTCTTAGATAAATACATTTGTTCACTTGTCTTAAGGCACTTTTGTAAATCAGCACATTTGGAAAAGCTCACCCACACAAACACAGCATGTTGCCCCCATAAAAGTCCTTATGCAATGCTGTGTATGCGTAATATTGCTAAGCATTTGAATTTACATATTTACATAAAGCGAAAAACATGAATATGCATATTTCTTTCACACTTAAAGTCTTATTTGCAACATATTTGGAATAAATCCTTTAACATGTATTTACAAATGTAGGCCAGAGATTTGTTTTTGTGGAATATTATTATATTAGAGCCCAGTGCATCTGTGTCTCGCAGAACAGTTTAATAAACTTTGGCAATCCGCTTTAAAATGTCGCATTGCCCAAAAGCATCAAGACGACCAACAGCAACAACGAAAACAATTGCAATTTCAATGCGGACTAAGCAGCTGCTTTAGGCCAAAACTTTTTGCTAACAGCTGGTGATACCCAATTTGAAATGCACACACTGAAATAAGATGGCATTAAAGCAGCATTCAATGATTTAAATGCGCAAAGAACGCACAGGGACGCACAGATATGTACATGACTATATATATATATACATATGTATGTATATATATATATACAAGCACACACACAAATGCAGACACAAAAGTTTGCTTAAATACTCTCGCATGTGGCGCAAGTTGGCTGGAAAATCAGCTTGGCATAAAATTGCAGCCAATGTCGGTCACTGCCTGGCACAAAAAGGATGCTCAGGATGTGTGTGTTTTGCGTGAGTGTGTGTGTGTGTGTGTATGTGTGTGCTTAAACTTTAACATGTTGTCCTTTAGTATTTGCAATATTTGCTGCACTATTTTGGCCTTGTAACATTTTGTTGCACATATTTTTGTTGGATGCCAGCCAAAAAGAGAACAAAAATAAAGATAAACCGAGAAAAACCTAGAATAAATAAGCTGCCCAAATTGTTTTGTCATACGTGCGGTTGGTCAGTGTGTGTGTGTGTGTGTGTGTGTGTGTATAGCATGCCTGGTTGGGGCAGCATTCTTCCAAGTGCTCATCTATCTCCCCCCCTCCACCCCTTCTCTCTTGCTGTATGTCAGCAAAAGTTGGCTCCAATATTTGCAGGAGCATTCAGCTTATGGCTACTGCGTGAAATGGCTAAACATGTTTTCTATGCTTCCGTGTGGACTTAACCCATTCTCAGCACAGATTGCTTGCTCCGGAAATTCAGCTTATCCATTCAGCTTCTCTTGTCCACTTATTGCATCTGCCTGAGCTCTTTAAGTTGACCACTTATGGCAGCATTGTGACTCCAGCACCACACTTTAAAAATCAAAATGCCGTTGACTTCTGAGTGCCTCATAAATCTGTTTAACCTTGAACTTGAGCCAAAGAGCGGCGTGTAGCAAACTCTTGCGGCCGAAAAGTTCATGCCACATTGTTGTATATATGTACATATATAAATAAACATTTTTTTTGTTACTTTCGTTGTTGACTTGCTTTTCACAAGCAATTTCAGAATCCGTAAATTAGTTTTATGTTGCTCGATTTTTGCTTTTATTAAATTACCTTTTTCCATGATTACTTGCAAACTTCATTTGGAAAAATGCCTCCGAACGGAAATGGGCAACGCCGACGCCGCCGTCGAGTCCCTTCGTCCTTTGCCCCATTTTGTAATTTCTTGGAGGCTGTGGCTCCAATTTCTCTGCGCCTCCAACTTCCTTCTTCTGCTTGGCTACTTTTCTCGCACAGCATCAGCGCCATTTGCGCTTCCGCTTCAAGGGTCGCCGGGCCTAATAAAGAGTCAGAGTCCTTGCCGTGGCTGAGATGCAAGTAATATATATACTATATATATGCTATCTATATATATAAAGTACTACATGTTTGCTCTCTGCCTCTGTCGCCGTCGCTGTTAACAGTCTACAGGTTAATTATCTTTGGCGTAATTTAGTGGCCGTTGCGGCGGCAGCCGAAAAAGGCTTTTCATTTTAATTTATTTGACCAGTAAAAGGATTAGATTAGACACCCAGATAAATGGCCTTCAGCGTACTAGTTAACTAGAAAACTCTAAGCTCTCGTCCACGCCCTCTCCCTCTCTCACTCCCAATCTTAGCCCTAATGCGCTAATTGTGTTTAGACCCAAACCAAAAATCTTTGCAACTTTCGCTAAAGTTTATTTGGGTTTTGGGCTTGTTTTTAGTGGCTTTTGTTATCACCGCAGATTATTATCAGCATATTCTGTACTCATATTTAACACGGCCATAAAAATGTGAGTTTATATTTTTGAAATATTCTTGCTAAGACATTTGACTTCTAATATTTATATATGAATTATTTTATAAGCAAAGTTAGACGAGTTCCTTAAATTACTTCCTGTTACAAGTAAGTTAAGCTAAGTTTGTGTATTAAACATATCACAAGGGTATAGGCTGCTCAAACCCTTAACAAAAATACTGTGCTATTTGTGTATACTTAATAATATTACTCAGTCGACACGGAGCAGCACAAACCTTTGCCCACCTGACTTAAATATTCAAAAATTAATCTCTTTAAAATGCAAAACGTGACTTTAAGGCCTTTGTCCATGTAAAACAAGGACAGTAATAAACCTTTTAGTAACTCTGCATATGGTCGGAGTTCACGTTTGCTGGTTGAACGATTCATTCATCGTTTTTTACGACACTTTCACTTTGCATATTTCTCCTTTTTTTATTCTCAAATGTGACTATCTTTAAGCATGCCATGCATAACTGGCTGGCAACTGGCAACTTTTAAAGGTAAACAATGAATGAACCCCACTTTGTCACCTGTTGTCCCTCAAAGTGGTTCGTTAACCAAAAAGAAACAAGGAAAAGGAAAAAGAAAAAGAAACGCAATGTTAAGTAAAATAAGGAAAAAGACAGCACACAAAAATTAAAATCCATTTTAATTTCTATTATGCAAATTTTTGGCCAAGTGGCTGCGCCAGTTGAGTGCTTGTCGTGCTGCCAACCTGTGACAGGAGGATACACCTCCCCTTATCCCCCTACACACTTACACACACACACACACACACACACACACACACACACACACAAACACCGCAACATGTATAAACACAAGTGGTCTAGTCGGAAACTGGAAGCTTGTGCCTCTCGACAGCCTCGCTCTGAATGCATGCATAATAATGTCATTTAGGATGAAGAAGGCTTTCAGCCGGAACTCTAACATATACCCACTCTGCTAGAGAGAGATAGAGAGGGAGAGTGAGAGTGAGATAGAAAGAGAGAGGCTCGTCTCGCCCACCCACATTTATGCTCTTATGCCCATTTTTAACGACTTAATTTGGTTTTGTGGCGAAAAATTTGTGCCTGTCTCCGTTGTGCATATTTCGGCTAGTTAATTCAATTCGGTTTGCATTATATTTATGAAAAAAATCATATATATATATATATATATATTGCACAAAGCGAGGCTAAAGAAGCCCAATTTAAACGTTCGTCGAGTGACAGGCAGCAAGCAGAGAGAGAAAAGATGGGCGAGAAGAGCAAGAGCATCATCAGCAGCGGCAAAGCAAAGTGGGTCAAAACAACGAAAGCAATAAGCTAAGAGCGCCAGCGTCGGGAGTGCGCGACTCGGAGCATACCCTGTAGGCAGCACTGGCAATTAGGCTACAGTAGCTAAATTACTAGACTTATCTAGCGAAGACTTTAATATTCAATTAACAACCATGCTTCTTCCCTTGGGGCCCAAGAATACTTTTGTGATTATTGCTCCAATTTAAAGCGCATAAATATGAAACTAAATTTACTATTTCGCTGTCTTTATCTTCGCATCTATATATCAATTTATCTATCCATCTATAAATCAACAAATGTCTTTATTTATCTATGTATCAATATGTACATCTATCTATCTATCTATCTATCTATCTATCTTTCCTCTCTCTCTCTCTCTCTTCTCAACGGGTTTTGCTTCTGATTGGGGTTTTTCTGGGTTTTCCCACTCTTGCAGTAATCGTTGAATAATTTTCATTTTATCTATTATTTCATCTCACGTTTTACTTTAAACTTTAAATTTTTGCTGTTGATGTTTTTATTAACCAAATAAATAAATAAAATCTGTGGCTCTTGTAGTCAGCGCTCAACGAGGCATATCGACGTTATTTATGTGCCGTTGCTCAATGAAGCAGATACTTTAAGCAGCTCATAAATCGCTTCCTGGCACCTGGTCCAAATGTTCGGCTCAACTGCAAGATACCCTTTCGATACTCATTTCTAATGGGTGACGGTTATAAAAATGCGGCGCATTTCCCGCGGGCTACACAGAGGCACAGAGACACACATGTGTGTGTGTGTGGCACACACGCACAAGCACATACACACACACACACACACACACACATAGAGAGACAGCATGAAGCTGCCGCTGTGGCATGTAAGCATGTTAAACAGTGCCCTTGCCTTGCCACAGCCATTGTGCCCTGCACACGCCCATGCCACAAGGGCCCAGCGGTGTCAGCGGCGGCAGCACTTTGACATTTTTGGAGCAATGTGCCGCGAGCCGAGCGACGCGATGGCCATGCTCGAGTTTTGAGTTTCAGTTTGAGTTTCAGTTTGAATTTAAGTTCATGCGGTGGCGCCTCGCTCGAAAGCCAAATCATGTGCGGCCTCAACCGACAACAACAGCCACAGCCTGCCAAGCGGGGCAGTATGCAAAATAGAATAAATGGGGCAGGCCACACAAGGGAGCAGCAGCAGCAACCAGGACTCCAAGTCGTGGCAATAGCTGTACCAGTTGCCGACATTGATTTCACATTTGGCATTCGCAGAGGCGCGAATCAGTTTACGTATGTCGACGGCGTTCAGACAAAGGATATAATAAAATTTTATGATCGACGCGAGGCGACGACGCGGTGTCAATTTTTATTGTTATATGCCTTCACCAGCGAATCGCGACTCCTTGCAACATCATAAACTTAAAATCGATTAGCCCACGAGCCCCAACCAAGAATACCCAACTCAAAAGCTCAAGTGACAAAGTTTTATTTTGATTTATGGCCTGGAATCCTGCGAACGCACACAGAACCGTTGGCCAAGAAATCAAAGTCATTGTCAGTAGTCGCCAAAAAGATAAAGGCCAAGTCGTGGCAAACGACATGCCAACCAAATAAATCATACAAATTAAACGCAGTCCGATGCAATTTGGCTTTTCACAAAAGGAAAATAACCAAAAATGAAAAACGAAAAACAAAAAATACTTGCACAAAAGTTCCGCACGAGTCGGCCAACGGATTCGGAATTGGTTCTGCTGGGAAAACCTGATCAACATTTTTATGATGCGGCCAAAGTTGATACTTTTTTATATGCCACGCATCTTATCGGTTGCAAGACATATTTACTGGAAAACCAATCTTTTAACTAGTCTAACTTCATTTTCCTATTGTTGGCTAAGGGATTTAGTTGAAGCATAGGTTTACTTATTACATGATCCAAATCTATCGAGAAATTATTGAGAAAACTTTTGATAATTTATCTGATTATCCAACATAATTTTTCTATTCGTCTATTTTTAGATTTCTTTCTTGAAATCTATTTTTTAATCAAGCATAGTTTGACTAAGTTAAGTTGCGATAACTTTTTGCCATTAGGAGGTATCTATAAATCTATACCAGCTTTCTGTGTAGCGTATTTTATTTCTCTTTACATTTCCCATTGTTTTGGAGATGCCATTTTTATGCATTTAGCTTTATTGCATTGGATTTGTGCCGATAAAGAGTATGACAACTTTTGCTTACCCATTTATCTACGTCTCAGTCATATTGTAGCTATTTTCGGTTGGATAAATTGTTAAGGTTTCTATTTACTTGTTCCACTTGCTGCTTCACTTAACCCACCTTGTAGGACACCCAGTCCACAACTGCTGATAGCCCGGCTTCATTTGCACGTTTATATCTTTTGTTATATTTCCAAGTACATAATAATAACAAGCCCGAAATAATTGCAGCAAGGTTGCCCAACTAATAAATACCCAGGAGCAAGATTGCAGGTAGCCTGCTAAATAAAGCTAACAAGGCTGACTTATTTTAGCAATGTTGCTCAACTGATAAATACCCTGTAGCAATGCTAGTTAATAAAAAAATATAAAAATTTAGAAAATATTTACAATTTAACTTATACAAATTGAGATATTTTTAGAAGACAAATATTTCGAACATTTTTTAAATATGTTATTTGCTGGCTCTAAAGCAACCACAGATTTCATTATAAAAGTAGACCACCAAACCATAATCAATTAATATTTATATATATCAAGTATTTTTTCATTTTGTTATATATTGTAATATATTTTGAATGCCGTCAAGCTTCACTTTCAGGCAGAGTTTCACACTGTCTATATAATACAACTTTTCAGATAAATAAAACTATTTATATATTTGTTCCTTCTAGAGATGAAACTTTAGCTTGCCTAGCACACTATTTTGTAACAAAAATGTCTCTAAGCGAGAAACCTAATTATTTTTCTGCATCAGCTTAGTTTTACTCTTTTTTTTTCTCGAAAAATACCTTTTTTATGCATTAATAGGCACACAGGGTATAGTTCTGGGCCCAAGTAGCATGTGTGTGTTCTTGTGTGTGTGTGTGTGTGTGAGTGTGTACGTGTAGGTATGCGGACTTATGTAAATTGACTACACTTCTAGCCGCTTACCTCGCCCCTCCCTGCAGCCATAGAAGCACACATTGCCCCTGGACATTTGCCTTAAGTGCGCACAATTTTCTTATTGTTGAGCACATTGTTTTTTTTCTTCTTTTTTTTACTTGTGTCCTGTATGCTCTGTTCTGCTCTGTACTGTGTTTTATGCTGGGTCCTGTGTTGGGTGTCCTGTTCGCTTGTCCATAACATGCGCAAATAACATAATTTTTGGCATTAAAATCAATTTTCATCGTTCCCCAGACGCCATCACTTGTAGCCTGGCCCAGGCTTTTGACTCTTCCTTTCTGGTTTCGTTGGGGCTGGAGTTGTGGAGGGGTTGGGCGGGGGGGGGGGGGGTGCAGTCAATTCTATAAAAGCCCCACTTCGCATTCCATTCTATTTGATATGAATTGGCCGCATTGTCGTGAAAATAATGCAAATAGCAATTTCTGGGATTGCCTGGTGTCCAAGGCAACCAAAGACTCCATCCCTTTCAGGCTCCGTTCATAATGGAGCTACACAGGCATGGCACACTCGGCCTGGGCTAATGACAATGGCACCATTTCCATTTAGTATTTCTGGGACACATACAATATATCCCATACGACAAAAAGAGAGAGAGAGTGAGACTCTGAGAGAGAGAGATAGAGTGAGACTCTGAGAGAGAGAGAGGGAGAGAATGTGAAACAACGGAAGTCGTTTCCTTATGAAGCATATCGAAACATTTCCACTTTAATTTTCCAGTGATACATTTTCTTTTTGAAAATCAATTTCTTAAAGGCTTACCAAAAATGTGTCGCAGCAGAAGGGCAGCTCGAAAAAGGGTTTTTTCGTGGAATGTAATAATACATTACAAAATAATATAAATGGGAAATGTGCCCGCTGTGGGTGGTTTGGGCGCCAAGGGATTACCCTAGTGGGTTTCTGCGGCGCTGGGAACGTGTGAAAAATGGAAGGAAATGCCGCGACGCCGAGGCGGAAATGAAAAATGCACGAAAAAGAAAAACGGAAATGCTACCAACAGCGATAAGAATGCTTAACAGCAGCACCACAACTACAACACCAACAGCAACAACAAAAACAACAACAACAACTACTACAACAACAGCTGCCGAGCTGAGCAACCCAAGCAGATGAAGTACGAGAAGTAAATAAACAATGAACAACAAATATAAAAAAACAACCAGCTCGGTGGAAATGCATTAAAATGGCACAAAATAAATGCATATGCGTGTGGGTAAGTGTACGTATGCATTTAAATATGTATGCATATGAATATGTATTTATGCAATCACAAGGCCATTTGGTAATGTTGACGTCCGCAGAAGTCAAATATTAATGGAATTTACAACCGAATATTGCAACTGTTTACCGTAAATTGAATAAAATCTCATCAAAAGCAGACAAGGTTGTTACGTTCCTTAACTTGTATCTATTAGCCAACTGTTTAATAATTCAACAATTTTGCCAAATATGCAGATATCTTTGTACAAGCTGAAGCAATTTTAAACCCAGAGGCCATGGCTTGTCCCCTAGATGAACTACATTTAAAGTTGAAATTCACCTTAGAGATGGCTCCGAACTCTTCAATGCTGTAACCTTGTCGAAAGTAATCAGAATTTCAAAAACCATTGCTTTTAGTTATTGTTTTACATCTAAATTAATAAAACATTTAATGTTGAAAACGCGATTCTGACCCAATTTTCTTATTAAATAGCTATCCTAAAGTAGGTTAGGTTAAAACGGTTATCCTAAACAAATGTGCACCAATTAAATATTGTGTATTATTTGTTAAATCTATCTCTGTATTTATTTTATAGATTGTGCTTCTATTGCCAAAAAAAAAGTGGAATAATTGCAAATTACCTGCTACTAACTAACTGCTAACTGCTTACAGCGTAACTTCATCAACTAACCAAATTTAGTTGGTTTTACACTCAAACTGGTTTAAATAATTCAATCCTTGCATTTGTGTTTGAATTGCATGTCAAGCGCTTAATGGAAGCTTGTGATTTGCGCTAATTGCGTAGCTGTGAGAACCCGCCAAGAGTCAAGTGCCCGAGGCAAGGGAGACACAACAACAACTTCAAAAAAAGAATGAAAGAAAAAGGAAGCGTATGAAGAAAGGAAACGTGTTAGACGAGCGACTTTTCAGCCATGGGCCAGACAATGGAAGTACACTCCGCTAACGCTGTCCAGACAGCAGAGTCTCCGACTCAGACTCAGAATCTGACTGAGATACAGGGACCCAGGGACCTCAAAGACCGACCCTGTGCCCATTCATATTTCATGGGCCGAAAATTGCTGCGTGTTTGTTTGGCTTTTCACACCGAACTTTGCAGCTTCCGTCGACTGTCTGGGCTTTAAGGCTGGGCTTAAGAGCGACCGCGTGACAAAAGGACCAATTGTCACGGGGCCGTTCCAGAAATGAGTCATTAAACAATAAACAAAGCACTTGCTCAGAAAAGGGACAAAAAAAAAGGGGCACAAATTTGCACACGCGCTATCAATTTGTTGGACTACAATGGGACAGGGACAACGCCAGGACTCTATTTTTTGTTTTTTCTTTTAGCAGGCGCGTGCCGGCAATCAAAAATAATAAACACCCCTAATTTTAAGGAAGCCGGCGGAAGAAGGAAAATTGCTGTTGTTGCTGCTTCACTTTCAACGCTGCTCATTAAAATAAAACACCAACGATGAATGATATTCCAGACAGCGCAGCGTCATTAATATTTGGCGCTTAGGGAAATGCAGCCAACTCCCAACACCCTGCCCCCTTTTGGGCAGACCACCCGCTAAGCTTGCTGCTGTCATGCGCCAATGAAACACAATGCCACGTTGACGCATTGTTTCATGTTGCAACGGGTAAGGAGGGTGGAGGTGGTTCAAACAGAGATTTGAATCTTTGCTTCCATTGTTAGCAGCATCGAAATAATGCCGTTTCATGCATATGCAGTCCCGAATTGAATGTGTGGCTGATGCTGGCTGCCTCCCCAGCTTGCCATCAACGAGTTGTATTTCAACGAACGCAATAGAGAGAGAGAAAGAGAGATAGAGATAGAGAGACAGAGACAGAGACAGACAGCTGACAATCAAATGTGCCTGTGAATAAAACAGCTCTGTTTAATATGCAATACAGCATGCAACATGATTCCATTATTATCAGCAAGCTTGCCACTAATTTCTCATAGCACAGTAGACGCTCGCTAAATCGCATCAAAGTTTGAATAACACTTTGCACTTGATATGCAACGAATTTAAATCAGTTTGCAGCTGGTATCCAAAGATGTGAACATAATTTTGGGGCGGATGTTGAAAAGCTTTTTGAGTGGGCAACAAAAAGTGTTGCATACATTTAGGCGCTATATTTAAAGCAGCCATAAATGCCTGGAAAATTGCTGAAAAACTATTAGATAAGGAAAACTAACGATTGATTTGATTGTTATTATTATTATAATTATTATTATTATCATTATTATTAATATTATTACCTCCTGCGACGTCTTCCGTCTATTGTGCCTCTTCCTCATACATGAGCTTTAGTTATTGATGTTGACCTTAATGCTGATAGACAATTGAAAAATCTTTGCAAATTCAAGTCAGAAATTGTGCAAAGTTGTTGCCACAAATAACAAATAAAACATTTTTACTTAACACAAGTGTTTTATGTGATTTCGTGATGCGTGGGTGTAGGAGTAGTTTGAACAAAGATAAAAGCACTTATCAATGGCGCTTCTTATTTAACTAGCTACTTGCAGGCAGCGCCGATGGAGCAACAATCCAGCTGATGTCCTGTAACACATTTTACTTTGTGGTGTTCAGCTTTCGCTGCTGCTGTTGTTGTTGTTGTTTCGTCATACTTGTCTCGAGGTGGCTTCGAGTTGTGTTCCCTGAGTCGCGTCCGTTGAAGCATTGCTCTATTGGTTTTCCCCTTCGATGCGTGCTAAAAGTGTTTTTACTTCTTTTAGGCAGTGGGTGGGTGCGGCCGAGACCTGAGTAAACAACGTCAGCAACAGCAGCTCCAATAAAAACAACAGCAACAACAACAACAACAAGGACAAGCACTTAAAATTTGGCGCTTTGAACTTGACGTTGTTGTGTGCTTGTTTTTGTTGGCAATGTTATTGCTACGCTGCCAGCCACTTTTCACTGAGGTTGTTATTCAAGGCGTGGCAGTGGGTGGGCATCTGTGCAACGGCTATTTGTTCTGTGTGTGTGTGTGTGTGTGCGTGAACTGTAGTTTGAAGGTCATATTCAACGAGCGTGAATCCCCCACAATTGGCCTTTTAAAGTGGTCAACCGTATTCCATTCGTCTTTTGAAAATTGCCTTTTGCATCTGAATGAAATGCAAAACTTTCACTCAACGAAAGTTTACAATCTCCTTATATTTATGTGGGCGCATTTCTCAGTCAATGTCATTATAATATCTACAGTCGTCTTTCAGATCAGACCATAAAATATATATGAATATATATAAAGCAAAAATCGTTCGATTTTCGTTTGGACAGTTTAACTATTCCATCTTTGGAATGCCTGTTCTTTATTTAATTACTTTTATATTTAAAAGCTGGAATACTAATTGAAAATCTGATAGGTCAACAATTAGTTGATTTAGTTATTAATATATATAAATACATAAATATTTCTTGAAGTATGCAAGTCTATATTATGTTTTCTTAGAACTATAAATTATATATATACATATATATCTTAGCTTGTACAACTAATGTCAACAATGTTAAATTCCGAGAATCACTTAATTTTCTCCGAAATACACCAGACCCCCGGCATGACACCAAAAGGGGCATGGACTGTGGCAGCTGTTGCAACAAATTATGCACTTTAAATTACCGTACACGAAAAGATTACAAGTGCAGTTGTCTGAAGAGCTCTTGCCTTGCAGCTGTTGCCGTCAGAATTTAAGGCTAAGAAAATGCAGCAAGTACTTCGAGTATAAAATATTTGCAATTTAATTAAACGAAATTAAACAATCTTGCCAGCATTTGTGCAAACATGTGTGGCAATTGTGCTTCTAATCTAAATTTGTAAGTTTGCCATCTTGGAGTGGTAAAAGAGGGAAAGGAGTTACCTCTAGAATTGAGGCAACTCGGTTGCTTTGGTTGCAGGCCCGGTCCACTTGCAAGTTTTTGGATTCGTTGCAGCTTTTGTGGCAATTGGTTGGTGGCAAGTTTTCATGGAATGTCTGCCTGGCGGCAGCCAACCATGTGCCAAGGACCAAAGACCAAGAACTACTTTGCACGTCCTGCTGAATTCAAACAAAAACTCTGGGAAGGAAGCAATAAATGCAAAGCAAAACTTTTCTTTCTAATGACGTTGATAAAGGCACTTTCTAAGAAAAAATAAAAGACAAACTAAGGTGAATTCAAAATAAATTAAACAATAAATCGATATTGTGTATACATATTTGTAAAATATTTGCATTTAATATTCGCATTGCTGCATTATATCGAAATAAACTTTTTAATGAATTTATTCTCTGCTGCTCGCCATTAAAAGTAAACAAAATTTTCTTGCTGCGTTTCCGTTTCCCCCCCACAGCCCCTCGCAGCTGTGCTGGTTGAATTTACGGCGTAAACAAAATGGCACAAAAGAAAGTAACATAAACATGCAACTTAAGGGGCAAACAAGCTGCACAATTTACAACAAAAGTTAATTCCAGTGCGTCCTCCAGGTGTGTCCCATAATTGAAATAAACGCGCTTCTCGACCAACAACTCACATATATATAGGTATATACAGGTATATACATATATATTTGTTTGTATATCAGACGACCCAATTGAATTACAATGAACTAGCACAAAATTTCGAGAATGGGAGTCGATAGTCGTCGTCGTATTCAATTAGAGCTAATTAGTCAATTTTCTAATGGCCAAGAAGCGCTTGCTGCCAACCGAGCACGCATCGGGAAATTCAATTTTAATGCGTTATTACATAATTTGATCCTTATCGTGCCACACAGACGCTCGCTGCATATTAATTATGATTCAAAACTCGATGTTCTGTGTGGGTGTATGTGTGTGTGTGTGGGTTGTGTGTTTGTGGCAATCAGCAAACTGCAAACTGGCCAAAATTCCTAGTGCTTCTGCTTCTGCTTCTGCTTCTGCCACATCTTGGCTAGGCAACACTGAAAAGGAGGCAGACACAAAACTTTGACCCACAGGCAACTTGACTGTAAGCAATCGAAATTTTGTCGGCACCCCGAATCGAAATCGACTAATGTTAATTCACTTGATGGATAATCATGATAGGCTCTATCCAATATTCGGTGCAATCACAAAGTATAATTAGGCAGAGTGTTTTGTGTACTTATATACCATATTTTCCGATATCAGATACCATATATTTGAGTATACCCCCCAAAATATGCCACTTATTCCGGCTTATTATGTCTGGCGAAAATTGAAATATTAAGCCGCATGGGATCATTGCCGAAACGTGAAA
This sequence comes from Drosophila cognata, assembly GCA_035041535.1. Taxonomy (NCBI): domain Eukaryota; kingdom Metazoa; phylum Arthropoda; class Insecta; order Diptera; family Drosophilidae; genus Drosophila; species Drosophila cognata. The sequence continues at coordinate 2,090,972 of JAWNLC010000451.1, forward strand.
AATCCTTTTCACCTTTGATAATTTTTTATATTAACATTACAGTTGCAATATTTGTTTATTTGTATACATTTATTAATCGTTTATCCTGCATCTGATTCAGGTGGCGAAGGGGGCATGGCAATTGAAGAATCCAACGTCGGCGGATTTTCTGTTTACAAACTGGTAATTTGACGTGCAAATAATATTAAAGTGTCACATTCACGTGTTGTCGTGCAATTAATTTATAATAAATAAATAAGCAAAGGCATCGCCGTTGTACAAACATGAAACATTCATAATTCTTTTGGCGCTGTCAGTACGCATTAATTTCATTTACTCACACCCACACCCACACACACACACACACACACACACACACACACACACTCATTGAAACAATTAATTTAATATGCATCCTTTTTTTATAACTGCTTTAATGGCGTTAATTTTATGACTGGACCGGACCGTTTTTTATTTGCCTATAAAAATTTATCGGTGGCAAAAATGTGCATGATCAACTTAACAAATTAATAAATAGCTGGCTAACAATTAAATACCCTGTAATTATGTATGAAATGTATCTTAATTTCATTTTGAAGTTGCACTTTTCAATGAAATATCTTTCTGGTTGCCTGCTCTTGGCTCGAATGTATTTATTTGAATTTTTCATGATACATTTTTGCCTGTCAGACAAGCTTGTTGAAACTAAATCAAGCGTAAATAAAGCAACTTGTTAATGCACTTTAATTGAAATGCTGGATTAAGTTGTAAATACACCATCTGCATTTGAAATATCAATTGAAACGACAACAGGCCATAATCCCCTGAAATGGTTTAACCATATGCAAAAGCAAGCGAATTCAAACTGCTGTCTCTGGGCAAAGTCGTCAATACATTTTTGATCAATTCGACTAATTGGCAGGGATGTCGGCAGACAAAAGGCACAACTGAAAGAGAGCTGTTGACTAGCTGTGCTTATATACACATAAATAGGTATGTATGTATATAGATGGATATATGTAAATGGTAGACAATCCGCATCATCATTCTGGCCGTGTGTCATGTCCAGGACCAAGAGCGAAACATTTTGTCATCTTCGTGTAAACGTCAAAAGCCAAGCGAAACAATGCGAATATCCTGGTTGTAGAAATCTATGTTTGTGGGTGTGTGTATGTGTGTGTATGAGTGTGTGTGGGTGTGTGTGTATGTGTGGGTGTGCGTGTCCCGTGTCAAGCAATTTACAAGTCAAAGGCACGACAGCAAGCCAAGTTTGTGACAGGCCCAAGCAGCTGGATGCCAAAAGGCACAGCATGCCGCCAACACACATCTTCGTCGCCTTCGTCGTCGTCGTCATCGTCATCGTCGGCGTCTTCATTCCTTTCAATTTCAATGCCCAGATTTCATCACCATTGGCTTAATTAATACCAACCTTCACCATAGTTGGATGTCGAATGTTGGCTGTTGTCAGCGCACTTGTATTTGACTTGAAGACAAAAGTTTTGCTGCTGTGATTTGGCCGCAGCAAGCGTCAAAACTTTTGCTCGGTATTATCAATTAGCTGAAAAACACTTCTTTGCTTTAAATATATTTACTCAACGCTCCGATAAAGTTTACAGAACGTTGCGTTAACCAATTCAAATTAATATTACGCATATGGAGTGCTGCTCTCAGATGCCTCTCGAATTTGTCGAGTCCTTTTAGTTGCTGCCTCAATTTCAATTCATCGAGTTGGCTGTGCGAATTACCGATTATGGTTAAGAGCAGACTCTTGATTTCCTTCGAGCTGAACTTGTCACTGTGGAGGCAAGTTGAATGCGGATTAATTTGTGTACCTGTGCTGAAGTTATTTGCAAGTATTACTCACTTGAGTATTTTGGCATATTGCAGAACATGATCACCAGTCTGCAGTGCAACATTTTGGCGTTGCAATGCCGAAGTCACGGCTACTATATAATAAGTTTTCGTGGTCTTAGATGTGGACTGCAGTAGATACTCCAGGAAATCTTGTAGCTGACTAAAATTCCGACTACAGCCGAGTTCTTCAGCCCAAGCGGTTTTTCTGGAGTCAATAGTGGAATTCTTGAAGCGTTCCAACGTTGCTTGGAACTGCTCTTGAGTGCCATGCTCGATGATTGCACAAGACATAATATCCTTCAAATTAATGGGCACTTCTTCTACTTGCTCTGGGAATTGGCCTAAACTTAGAGCCTGGTCGATGCAGTCATCCAGTTGATAGCGACAGGCTTGACTATAAGCCAAACGATAGAGGGCTATCAGAGGACTTGACTTGGTTCGCGCTGCCACAGAGGTCACTTTGGGGCAGCGTGCATAAAGTGGGCTAACAAGTTTCCGCATAAAGGCCTGCAAAGATTGGTTAATAAACATATAAGTAGATAAATCCCCTAGTTGAAACTCACTCGAAATATGCTCGACTGTTCGCCACGCAGCAGATCACCATGATTTTTGAGCAAATTCAGAATTGTGTTCCAGGGCAAAAGTTCTCGCTCCCTTGGCAGATACTCCAGCATGGTTAGTGCCAGGTCGTAGCTCTGCTGATTTGTCCAGGCCAGCGCCATTAGATCATCCATTAGCTGTGCACGATTTAGCACATGAATGTCATTTGAGTGTTCACTTGAGTTAAGTGATTGAATTATCAGCTGCCAGTTGCGTTCATCGTAGTTGACACGATAAATGCTATTCACTTGCGGATTCAGCATAATCCACTTATCTGATTTGGGTTTCTTGAGTAATTCTTGTGTTTGCTGGGCACTGGGACATTTTAACCAAAATTGTGGCTGAGTTTCGTTAAAATTTGGCTGCTGTTGTGTGACAAATGTCAATGGAATCCACCAGCAGGATTCATTTTGTTCATTTGATTTATCTGTTAGTAGAAAAAGCGATTGATTTAATTGCACACATCCTGTTTCATAGTCTCTAACGACATTCACTAGCGGATATCCGCCTTGTAGTGTCCAGGTGTCCATCACAGTGGACAGTTGTATATCTGGACTGAGTGCACCTTTCAAATCCGCTGCCTGCTGCATATCGTCAAAGAGTTCCGACTGAGTAACATTGCCATAAGCATGACGCTTCAAATAGTTGCGTATGCCCAGGAAAAATACCTCCTCGCCTAGAAGCAAGTGCATCATTCGCATCGTTAGGGAACCCTTCTCATACACATAGGGCGAAAACTGTTCGAGAACACTCTCCGAATCCTGCACCTCACGTGAGATTGCAATTGAATTGTTGACCATATCATCCTGAAAGAATTTGGCCAAATTTTTGCTTATTAAATACTGGCTACTGCCCCAATCGGGCATCAGTGCATCCAGTGTCAGGTAGGCAAAGTAGGTGGACGGTCCTTCCTTTAGCCATAGATCATTCCACCAATTAAGGGCCACCAGATTACCAAACCATTGATGGGCATATTCGTGGGCCACAGTTTCGGCCTTTGCCTCCTTCGCCTGCTGCAGCTCCTCGGTGTCGTTGTGCACAAAGTGACTCTGTTTGAAGGTGGTCAGACCCCAGTTCTCCATCGCACTAAATTTGTGCGTTGGCACCGCCAGCTGATCCACTTTGCTCAATGGAAACGCATACTCGAACAGTTGCTCCAAATAACTCAGTGCTTTCGGTGCAAAATTCACACAGAATCCACTTTCCCCCACAACTTTGGGCTGCATCCAGCTGCGAAAGCTGACATTGTGAATGGTTTCGCTTGGCGGACTGGGAACGCTGCTTAAATTGTGCACAGAATATGCCACCAGATATGTTGAGGTTGGCAACAATGGCTCATGCTCGCACCAAATGTAGTTTTCTAGGGTTTCACTGATATGGCAGAAAAAGTACAAGAGAAAAGAGAATGAGAGTATGGAGGATATAGATGGAAAGAAGTCTGACAAGTTAATACTTGGATGGTGGCTATAGATAGAGAGAAAACTTAGCTTACTGACAACTTAATGCTTTAGTAGAAGATATAGTGAAAAAAATTATATAAAAACTTAAGACTTAGCTTAGACTTAAATTTTAATGTTCTGCGTTTGTTTTCAGAATCAAATATTATTTTCTTTTGCAACCAAATAAAGTTTATTTTTTAATGACTAAAAATATATATATTCAAAACTTAAGACTATTGTTTACTATATTCATCACTTACTGCGCTTCACAGTTCTTCACTGGTGTATTGCTCAAACCAGTATAGTTCCTGTGATAGCCCAATGTGACCCTGAAGGTGGCTCTCAAATGCGGCTCATCGAAGCAGGGAAACGCAGTTCGGGCAAAAGTCGGTGAGAATTGTGTTGCCGCCAAATAACTGAAAAACAAAAACAAAATGTAATTACTCCCCAAATGTGAGACGCCATTACGAGTGCTCACTGTGTTTGCTCTGTGTCTGAATCATTGTAAGAGCTCCAGTAGTAACCAGTATCATTTTCACTTAATTGAGCCTGGAAGGGAATCATCAACTCGTATTGCTCAGACTCTGGCAGTTCCTCAGCCACATGCATTATGTAAAACTCCTCCTTAGTCAGCTCAGTTTTCATTATGTTTGTCTTACGACCATTATGCGTTGACAAAGTTATCTGGCTTTCGTCTATTGTCAAATTCTTGGCATGTAGCGTTATATTATTTGTTGGTTGTTGAACTTTAAAGTTAATCTCGACCCGACCCTCGAATTGCAGCTGATCGCGTCCATTCAGATGTGTTAAAATGCGCAGATCGTAGTGTTTTGGTCGGATGACGTTGGGCAACCGATAAGGATTAGGGATGGACAAGACACCTGTTGCCAGCAGCAGACTGGCAAAGTAGTACAACAAAGCCAGCATGCTGTGGTAAAGCAGAAAAGTAAGTAATTAATAAGGAGTACATATTATGAGACAATATATATATATATATGTATATGTTTGCGACACGTATAGGGTGAAATCAAACGCGCGGAGTCGACGATTGGTTTCGAACTGCCTGCTCTGACGCCCTTTATTTACAAACAATTCTTAAATCTAAATACATATGTATGTATATAGAAATACATTATGCAGCCGTTTGTAAGGCGACCGCTGTCTCACTCCATCGAGTGCAGCGCCTGCAATATTTGTCCCATGCCATCTTGAACTCTAAAATTAGCTTGACCCCATGCATGCTCGCCTCAAGTGCCTAATCTTGAGAAGGCTGCATTTAGTCAGCTATCAGCAGCTCTCCTGTTCATACTTGAACATATATATCTGGGTTTCATGTTTGAAATTTTAACAAGACTAATTCATCAACCAATTTTGGCATCTCTAGTTTGAAATTGAAGCACCTTTGATTCTTTAGTCCCTTACAAACACTGTAAAAATATTCAGATATTTGAATGTAATTCAAGTTGACATTTAGTCAAATTTCGGCACATTTATAATTCAAATATTTAGTATTATTTTTTTTTTTGGAAAATGATGGCAACATTCTGGCGCCTTTGCCATCCAAATTCAACAAAATTGTTACGTTTGACTAGGAGTCCAAGACGCTCGCTGAGCTATGTGGGTCAATCAGATCGGGGCACGTATGCAGCCTTGTTGTATTGGTGGAACGGATTGCGTTGCCGCTACAACATGTGGAAGCTGCGTCGGCTGTTGGGGCACGAGTTCGATGAGTATGATTTCCTTGTGGGGGCACAACAGGCAGCCACACAGGTGATCGAGGCAGTGCGTCGGGCGGACTGGAGTCGCATACGCAGCTGCTGCACAGATCAGGGCGCTTGTGCCCTATATGGCCTGACCCAGAGTCAACGAAAAATCCAATACACGCAACTGATGCGCTTCGAGCGTCAGCACCTGTGCCAAGTTGAACCGGTCACTGTGCAGCGTGTCTGCGTGGATGGACGCAACTATATTTATGTGGATATTGCTTTTGTGGGAATGCGCGATATGCGCGACTTTGCGTGCAGTGTGGAGAAACAGGAGATGTGGCAGCAGATGCGGCAGGTGCTCCAAAAGTCACTAATACCCGAACAATTGGCACCCACACATATCCGGATTGTGATCGGCAAGTTCCAATTGACGCTGCGCAAGGAGCTGCGAGCCACAGAGTCCGGAGACGGAGAGACGGACACCAAGGGTTGGCTGGTCGATTTTTACAAAGTCTACGGCTTTAGACTGCTCAACTACAGTCCCGTGACGTTGCAATATCGGATCATTGAATTTCTAATACCAATTTAAGGTGCACCCTGAAAACGCCTCGGCTTCACGTCTATAACTCAATCTATGCTCTCAAAGTGTCGTTCACCTCGCTTGAAGCATGCCACGCATTCAAATCGAACCGATATCCACAATATATCTCGAAACCGAAAAAACACGTCTGCTGCGCTGGGAACAGCGATGTTGACTGAATACATCATTGAAATACCATTGCCACTTTTTCTGTTGAGCGCTTTTGAATAATGCTCGCAGTTGTCATCGTCAATCAAGAGCTTTACATATTTTTTTTTGGCTTTTTAAGTAAAAATTCTTGTTATTGTATGTATATATATACGAAGTATTTTATAGTCTAACTTGTCGCTGTGTTTTCCACTTTTTACACTCAAAAAAAGGTCTGAAATTTAGAAATTCGCCAAACTTTCGGTAACTCACGTTATTATTTAGAAAACTCTCAAAAATGTAATATAGCTGTTATAAAGCTGTTATATATCACATATCACAAGTAATATAGCTGTTATATATATCACATATCACAAGTAATATAGCTGTTATATATCACAAGTAATATTTATGTTATAAAGCTGTTATATATCACATATCACAAGTAATATTTATGTTATAAAGCAGTTATATATCACATATCACAAGTAATACAGCTGTTATATATCACATACCACAAGTAATATAGCTGTTATATATCACAAGTAATATTTATGTTATAAAGCTTTTATATATCACATATCACAAGTAATATTTATGTTATAAAGCTGTTATATATCACATATCACAAGTAATATGTATGTTATAGAGCTGTTATATACCACATAGCTACCTCAGAAACCAACGCATCAAAACCAGTTGTCATTCATTAAGAAATTTATTAAATTATTATATAAACTTCAGTGAACTAAAGACAGCAGTTTTTTGTCACTGTGTGGACAACAATAATCTGCAACTTAACGAAAAATTTGAATTGATGAATTGCAAATTTCATGATTTCAATTTCTTGCAAAACACTATTTACAGACGGGTAAACACATAAAAATCGCCCGACTTTCGACTTATCCCTAATGCAGACATCAAAATAATGATGTAGTTTCCCAGTTAGCTTCTGGTTCTTCTTTTGCTGCTGCTGCTCATTTAAATTGTAAGTATTGCAAGTTAGTAGTCGTCATGGTATTTCTTTCAATTGCACCCCAATGCTCATGGATCTCCCTACTTGCCACAGACTCAGCTGGCCAATACGGGACTGAGCGTTAACCGTTGCGTTTTTCACTTAGCCCCTTTTTTGTTTACACACGTTATTTTTTTTTTGCCATTTTACACTTTTCTCTGGGTTCTGAGTGAAAAATAAACTATTCTCACACTTTTCGCATGGAATCACGGCGTGTCGCTTGCGAAAGCCACATAAAAAATGGAGGGCTTAATTAAAAAGCAAAAATGTGCTGCGATTTTCCGCTTTTTTAACCCAAAGTGCAACAACTACCATTCCCTCCCTCCTTAACCTCTCCCCCACGGGTCGGAGCCAGCACACAGGGAGAAATGGACAAAAAGAAAACCCTACTTAGTGGCGACTTTTTATTTCCTCTTGTTCCTTGCCAACAGACAGACGGGCAGACAGTCAGCCATATGAAATGTGCCCCGACTCGTGTTGCTCATGTGTCTTGCAACTTATTCTTCCGCAGCATGTCTCTCATTTGGCACCCTTAAGAGAGGCCTTCACGGAAGGGGCGGACAGCATTTTTTGTTCATTAAAACTACTGCGAAAAATAAAAGGCCAACAAGTGCTCATTAAAAAAATAAATGTCTCTCTGCAAAAATAATAAAGTTGTTGCTGCTGAGCAAATGTGTGAGCAGCTGATGCCAGAAAATGTATTTATGAATAAAATTGGAATAATAATTGAATCGCACTAGTTGAAAATTGACCATGTCAAGCTGCACTTAAAGTTGAAATCGCATTCCTGACTGCAAACTCGATAAATCCCCAAAAAAGCGAAGCTTTGTCTAAACTGAACCGTTTTTCAAATGCAATCGCTTTTTGATTACGATTTCGATAGACGAAATTAAAGTGATGCTTACTCACTATAATACATCTATTTTGTAATATTAAATTGACATACCTAGTTTTAATAGCAGTATTTACAATTTATGGGTTCAGCGCACTTCAGCTGGCTATTTTCGATATAAGGTTTATTTATTGCAGTGCTGCTCATCTATGTGTATCTTGTATGTGTCCGTGTGCGTGTAGTAAATTTATGTGCCCCTTATATGGTGGCACATTAAAACTGTACACAAAACCAAATGGCGAAGAATCCATCACAATTTACAGCGCAAACGGACCAAACTTGGCAATAAAATTTAATTTATATGCTGCTGGCTGGCGCTGTCAGTTGTGTTTGTAAAGGCAAAACGCGTCCAAGTGTGTTGGCAAAACATTTAATTCCATTTTCGATTACTGATGCTATATGTATCGTGTAAGGCTAGACGGCGGAAGTGTGGGGGGGGGGGGGGATCAGGGCTCGCCACAGGCTGGCATATTGTTGCCAGAGGAGTGTGTGCAAAAATGCAATTGCAAATTCCCGACAAATTTGATATTTGAATTGGCAAAACTACCTGACAAGCAGACAAGCGGACAGCCAGATAGGCGGCCAGCCAGAAAGACAGACAGACAACTGGACAAACAGACAGGTCTCGAGACTCGCCTAGTGTCATTTGTAAGCGTTGTCCAGCATCCACTCGAACACAGCACACAGCATTTGTTTGGGTTACCGAGCGTTGCCAACTTGGACTTGCAGCTGTTTCCATTCTCAATCTGCACTCGCCAAAAAAAAGTATGCCTCAAAATGTAGAAATTTGCAAACGCTTTTTTTATCTCTTAAAAAATGCTAAATATGACCTATAAAAAGTAATTTCTTCATTTAAATGTGCAGCTTAAATATCCTAAAATACAGAAATAAGATTCCCACATTCTGTGATTTACGCAGCTCTTGGCTACTTTAGGCAATCTAGAGCTGATAGGTTTTTCGCCAAGTGTGGGTGAATCAGGGCAATTGAAGTGCCTTAAAGTGCTCCATGGTTGGCACATAAATAAATGTTTGCACATTTACTTTACCTTCGGTCTGCAGTGTGTATGGACGAGGCTACTGGTGTTGTGGGTTGTTTGTTTGTTTGTTTCTTGATGTTGTTCTTGTTGTTGTTGTTCTTGTTGCCTGGTGGCTTCGATTCGTTGCGCTTCCTGTTCCCAGCACGTTCATAACTCAACTCTTACACCAAGTTTGTTGGTGGGAGGGGAGCGGGGGCGTTCGGTTTATTTGCTTGTAATTTGCAGCTGAAGCTGGAGCTATGCTGCTACAGGAATCTTCGATACAAATCCACAACACAGCTCAAAAGCCAATGCGAGGCCAACTTGAGCACTACTGCTCCACTGCAATGCAGTTGAGGGCCTCTGAATTCTCCCCCAAGAGCAGCGTTTGCCATAACTTAGTATATTGTAATGGCAATGCAATTGACTGCATCTTCAAGCAGAATGCTGCTGTGGCAAATAATATATGTATATACACATATATACATATATATCACTTGGGACTTCCAGCAACTATCCACTGGCAGTTACTAATTTTCAAATCAAGCACTCCGCAACAGCTCAAATGGATGCAGTAATGTGACAACTCCTCATTTCCTATCATCAGTTGAGGGCGATTAGCGACACACAAAGCCACAGAACTAAAACCAGAACCTGTACCTCAACCAGACCCAGACCCAGACCCAGAGCCAGAGCCAATTCGAGTGAAGCTCACGTTTCCCAAAGCGCACATTACCAAATGGGTTACCCACAAGCAGCAGTCCCTGGAGATGCGCATCAAGTCACAGATAAATCGTTATTGGGTTAAAAATACTCCAAAACAAAAGGAAAAAATATAAAAAATAATAAGGGTTTCGAATAATGCGACTAGAAACTAGATGTTAGACTCAAAGGAAAAACTTAACAAACATCAATTGAAGGTCAAAACTAACTATCGGCAAAATATCTAAATTTTCATGTTATTAAATCCGCATTCATTTAATCTAACCCATTTTTTGTGTAGTTTTCGATTATTTATTCTACAAAATATAAGAGGAAATTTTTGTTTTTCAAGTTCCATACGTTATTCGAAAATTTATTTATTTATTTCACTGCAGATACGCATTTACAACTCAGATCACGGTTTATGCCTATAATCACTGTTGGGCACAACTCAAGAAGATGAGGGGCACCACATAGTTTTCATATTTGCTTCGGTTACGAGTTTCTGACGAGTGGGAGAGTGTGTGTGTGTGTGTGGGAGTGTGTGTGGAACAATGTTGCATTTACAGTTGACGATTCTGTCTTTCTCTCTCCCTATCACTCTGCCGCTGTATCCATCTCTCTTTCTGCTCATTTCGGGCAGTTAGCAAAATGTCACGTAGCAAATGTGACAGCGTGGTCAACATAATGAATGGTTGCCACCCCGGAAAAGAGCAGCGCAAAAGTGTGGCAAGACGCAGGTGCATGTGTTGCTGTCCTGTCCCCTACAGTGTGTCAGTGTGTGTGTGTGTGTGTGTGTGTTAGCTTTGCGCTGCTACTAGCATAACACATGCACTTTGGGAGTTCATGTCTCTGGCATTGATTGCCTTGACGGCGATTCCAATAACCCAACTCTGCTCATCTGTTCAAAGTTCAAAGCGCGCCCAAAAATGTCACGACAAGCGTCGGGCATCGGGCATGGGGCATCTTTGCTGGCAGCGGCCCCAAAAATGTGTCCATGCACGTGACACTTGAATGCAATTTGCAATTTGATTTTCTCCCCCTCACTCCACCCCCACTCAGCACAATTCCACTCGCAACAAAGTTGCTGTTGTTGGCTGCATAAGTTCATGGATTCCAATTGATTTCAATGTTGTCGTTGTCGTCGCCGCTTTGCTGCTCTCATGTGTTGGGCTTGGTGTCAAGCAGAGCCCAAAAAGTGTCTATATGTGCATGTGTTTTTTTTTTAATACCCTGTAGCAACATTATGTAATACTAGTCAGGCTTCCAGAAGTTGTGCAAATGTGTGTGAGAGGCAGTGGCAGATATCTGTCAACAATGACGTATGTATATACTTTATCGGCTTTAAGAGGCAAGTTATTACGGCCAGGTTGGTTTATTCTCTGTGTCTTTAAATTGATCTCTATACAAAGAAGAAGAATTAGATTGTAGAAATTTGGAACTTAAGGTTTCCTATTGCAGACGTATACAATTTTCTCATGATCTTAATGCGCCACAATTCGTTGCATGGAGAAGTTTTTTATAACAATTAATTTGTCATTAGCAGCAGAAGCACAGCTTGCAATGTGTAAGTCACTTTTTGTATAAGGTACAGGGTATCCATCCAGCCGAGCACTAACTCTGACTAATGCCTCCCTTAAGCATCAAAATCAGACAATAAACTTTGAAATTATTTAATAATTGTTTTTTTATTAGATGCCGAGTCACAGCTTTCAATGTTTAAGTCTATCCTGTACGGATACAGGGTATACTTCTAGTCGGGCACTCACGCACCTTATTACACTTTCAATGTATCTGCTTTGGCGTCTTTACATTGTTACACTTGACCAATTCGAATTGCAATTACACACCTGAGTGTAGCAAGCTCTCCTCTTCCACACACCCCAGCACCACCCCCTCTGCCGCCCTACATATGACTTTTGCCGAACAAAGATTTGTGTTGGCTTTGCTCGTTGTTTGCCAAATTTTAAGTTAAATGGCAGCCATTCCTCTGCTTGGCAACATTTGCCCAAAATAAAGGCCAGAGGAGAAGAGCTGTTTAGCAGACGAGTCCTTTCCCAGCAGCGACGAGTCCTTTTTAGTTATTCTGCGCTCTAATAGACTAATGAAAAGTCCAGTTTAGTTCCTTTTAGAGAAGCTACTACGCTTAATTACAAAAGTGGTTGGTTGCCAGCCAACAACGTTTATCCTCGTTGCCAATAAAATTGATTGTGCTTTGTTTTTCAAGCCAACGAGTGTTTGCACTTAAAAGACAAAATTTGTCAGAAACATTTGATTACAATGAAGAGATTGCAACCAGACTTGGGCCAACAAGTTAACCACATTCCCTTCCCCCTTTCCCCTTTCGCAGTCTATTTGTTTTAATGGCCTCGTTTCAGTTGACCTTCGATAGGCTGACAAACATGGCTAAGTGCGTATTTGAGTTTACATTCAAACGGATTTGGTTTCCTTCCTGGCCCTAAAAGGACCACACGTGTGGTTATCCACAAGCCACGTTAATCTTGTTGGCCCATTTCATTGTGTTAATTAACGCCATTTAACATGATTATTGAGCTTGGTTTGACATTGACGGATTTTGAAGATTTATTGAGTTATCTAAGTGGGGTTAAATGACCCAGTTAAAGCCTTGACATATCGCTTGTATATTTTATCCACTCTGCAGAAAATAGTATTTATATTTTATAACTCAATTGGCTTTGATAAATCAGCAAGTTCTCAGTGGATTTAACATTATTGTTATTTATGTGAAGTTTCAGTTTTGTTTGGTCTATCGAGCACTTTTTCAAGCGTTGTTTTTATAGACCACATTTTTTGCACATCAAAATGTACACCGATTTGTAAGTAATTTTTACAATTATTTTCCCAGTTGGTGTCAATTCACTTTCCCCTCAGATGGAAACTGGCTGCGAAACGGGACTTTACCACAGTCGGTGTGGGTGGCAGCTTTGTCCAGAGCCTTCTTAAACCGCTAAGCATTGAGCTGAACACCGCCCAGGCGCTGGTCATCAAATCGCGTCAGAAGCGAATGCGTGAACTCTATGAGCGGGAAACGAGCCAACAGCTCCTGGAGGTGAAGCGTCGCAATCTGATGTTAAAGACGAATATCCGTCATTATCGCTGGACGCCGACGGGCATGATGTGTCCAGCTGGACGTCATTGAACTAAAATTCACAAATTATTCTAAATGGACAACAATTTTGGGAGCACCAACTACCAACTAGAAAAAATTCTAAAATGATGCCCCCAAAATTGCTGTCTGTTTAATTAACTTAAATGTGCATTGCAGCAAAGCCAGTTGAATGTATTTATTTTATGCGGTCAACTGTCTGCCGTATATATTGTGTGTGTAATAAATTGATTTAGTCCGTTTTTGTTTTGCGGCCATTAATCTAAAGATGCCACGCCCCCATTTGCAACATTTGTGCTGTGTTTATTGTTTAATGAATGAATGTGGAATTTCACATTGGAGGCGTTTCTTATGAGCCGCATCCACTTTAAATGTAGAGTCTTCTTTTTGTCTCATTCATTTCTTAAGAGGGCTTTCTCACAAAAATTTGCCTTTGTTCTGTGTGTGTGTGTGTGTGTGTGGCAACAACAAATGCAAAACTGATTATCATGGGCTGTCTTTGTTTTTGTGTGTGCTGTGTGTTTTTGTGGTTGGGTTGCAATAAAAAACGCCACTTGTAATATTAATTGAAAGCTGAAGATAAAACTTTAGGCTGAGGCAAGGCAAGGCAAGACTAAGTCGAGGCATCCTTTTCCATTGCCACCACTTCATCATCATTTGTCATTGTCTCAGTTAACGGACTGTGACTTACCAACTCCCAAACCACCCACGTCCCTCCTCCCTTCCCGCCTGTTTCCATCCGCCATTAGCATGTTCAATAGGGAGCTCAGATAAGAGGCTTAGAAATGCTCCACCCTCTTTCTGGACGAATAGGTTTAGTTGCATTCAAATGCACATCCGTTTAACTTTTGTAGCGCCTCCATTTGCTTCCCCTGCGTGTGCAGTCAGCGATGCGCTAATCAAATTATAAATTATATACCCAATGGTAAAGTCATTGAGTGCAGCACAGAGTCAAACACACCAAGCATTGACATTGTCATCATCAGCATTCCCAACTCATAACTCTCTCTCTTCGTCTCTCTCTCTCTCCGTCTCTCTCTCTTTCTCTCTCTCTCTCTCTCTGTCTCTCTATCTCACTCAGAAAAAGCGTGCTCTTTTTTTGAAATGCACATTTTCATCCTTATGCTCCCCGATCCCAGCTATTTGGGGAGCATAATGGGAAAACGGCATCGCAACTGGGTCGCGGCTCCATTTGCAATTGCTGCCCTTTGCTCTTTGCGCTTTGCCATTTTGCCAGTTTTTTGTGCAAAGTTTATGCGTGTAATTGAGGGAAACTGAGGGATGGGAATTGGGGATCGGGGGAATGCGGAATGCGGAATGGGGATTGGGTTGTGCATGCAGGTGTTGAAGCGTGCGGCACCCGCAAGGGGCACATTAAACAATGCATTCCTTTAATTAACAATTTGCATTTACCATTTTTACCTTTCACAAGTGTGTGTGTGTGTGTGTGTGTGTGTGTTTGCAGGGCTTTTGTTTCAAATAATTGATATTTACATTGGCACTGTTCGCATACGCTTGACAAAAGGATGCTTTAATATTGTTACACGTTATGTGAAACAATTGTCTCGTTTTCATGTGTATTTAAATAAATTAATTTAATAAAATTTGAAATCAATTATCTAAAAGCGAGCAGCTATAATAGTTAAAGACAACGTATCTTAAGTCTAGCAACTATTTAGGACATCTCGATTGCAGCTGACAACTTAATTTGCTAATGAACAAAATCTTGAGCTGCATACATGCATAGTTTCTTTGTTGCACATGTAATCCATTTCCTTCCATTAACACATTTGATGTTTCCTCTTTTTTTTGTGCCTCTCGTGAAATTTTACAGCTTTTTTTGCAGCTATCTTTTTGATGTTTCGTATGGCATTCAGTTAGTGCCCCACATTTAGCAAAAATGAAGAAATTGCAATCACCTTTGTGATTGTGCTTTGCCTTATTCAGCCTTATCGCAATTTTCATTCAACCGAGTTTTCGCTGTGAGCACTAAAAGTATTAAATTTCTACCAAATACCAAATACTAGGAAATAGTCCAAGCCGTTGCTGGACTCCCACTCGGAGTATTTGCGAACAGCTACAGAAACATGATGCGGTCGGCCTTTCAAGGAATGGCGAATTCCCCCATTTGCAATTCATTGGTCAGCAAGGGAAAGTCTCAACGCCTTCCTTTCCTCCTCCCGCCCATTCTCTGCTCGCCATCTAAGCCAAGAAGGAATGCTCTTAATGGTTTTCGCAGCCATTTCTTATCATTATCTAGGCAAGCGTTTTACTTTAAACGACTTTTGTATTGTGGTTTCTTGTTGTTATTGTTGTTGCTGATGCTGCTGCTGCTGCTGCTGCTGCTGGTTGTGCAAATTGTATGCACTTCATTGTCCCGATTGCATCCAGAAAACTATTATTACATCACTGCGCTTTCAACTTACTTTTTGGCGCATTTCCGTCAACTGGCATTCGTTTACAAAGTGCTTCGAAGCTTAAATATTCTTGAAGTATGTCTGCATTTGTATTATGGTAAAAGCGTATTTCGTTCTGAATCTACTGTTAGCAATATGAAATAAAATAATGAATTGACTCAAACAAACTGGCTTAGTCTAAGAATATAATCTTGGCTAAAGACTTTCACTGCTCTGCGCGGTTTTTGTACATTTCATAGATTAAAGAAAACAACTGTTTTGAAAAGGTATTCAGCTCCTTTGTCCAGCCCTTCTCGGTCTTATCATCATCTGGACATGCTTTAGTGAGCCATAGGGCGTCGTGAAGGTCTTCCAATTAACGCCTTTGCCAAAGTCGGTGTCATTATATTTTCCCATCAGATTACTGTTAAATACATCCGTTAAAATAAGTTATATCTCTCAATACTAAGTACTATTGTTATAAGTACCTGTCGTGGCAACTGTGGTACCACCAGGCACCCGTAAACTCCTGAGCACAATAACCAAGAGCATCATCGTTGTCGCGATCCCGCGTGGAGAACTTTTGACCCGTATGGGATCGCAAGGAATTGCCTGCATTTCCAGAGTATTTGCCCAATGTGATCAGTTTGTAAGATTTGCTTTCGCTATCGATTGCAAATCGATTATACTTTGCAAACCTATTTTGTCCGTTAAAGTCTTCCATAACTATGAGTAATTCTTGATCCACATCTTGGGTCATGAAGTGCAGCTTCTCGAGACCAATGAAGAACTCTCCAGTTAAATTGCCAAAACCGTTTTTGTAGTCTTCCCAGAAGCGATAGAAATCCACACTTCCATCCTTACGCTTCAACACCGTTGTCCAGCCCCCGCCGTGTATCTCCTCTTCACAACTTACATTAAACGGATGCAGACTGTAGCATGGCAGAAGGATCTGATGGATGCCACTATGACGACTCAGAGCCGGCACCTCAGCACAGCTGCTGGGCAACTGATTGGTCTCCAAGCTTGTCATCTCTTTAAGTTTATCAATTAGCTCATTCATCACGTCGCTCTGACGATTCTGCTCTGAAATAGACTCATTGAATTTACCTATTAACCCATTCAGCAAGCCGTGATTGTCGTGATTGGGGTCCAAGCTGGTCAACTCATTAAGTTTATTCATCAGTTCATTTAACAAGCCGCTCCGATGATTGAGTTGTGTTCTGTATATTTTGTGATAGTGTGTTTTCAAAAATATAAATAAATATAAGCAAAAATGTATAAACAAACCTAATCTCTTCCAGCTCTAATTGCTGATTGTGTTCAATTGTATTCCCATTTGCACAGCTGAGCACAAAAATAAATACTAAGAATATTGTGCAAAACATATTCAGCAACATTTTTGAGTTGAAAAAATATAGTATATGAAATTAGCAAAGATCAGACAAGACTAAAGAAACTGAGCCACTAGCTGCTTAATTTATAGGCAACAATTCAGATTGTTTCTAGTTACTATACTATAGTATCTCAAAGTCGTGATCTTATATAAATAAACGAATATATTTTTAAAGAATTTTATTGCTCTGTTCAATTTTGATACGTCTTGGTCTTATCATCATCTGGACACGTTTTAGTGAGGTTGAGTAACCCGTAAAGATAACCCAATTAATGCCATGACCATTTTGGTGTGTATATTTTCCCATAAGATTGCTGCCAAATAAAAACATATATTATTAAACTATTGCTCATTAATTAAATCTGTAGGTATTTGTACCTGTCATGGCAGTTTTCATACCACCAGGCGCCCGTAAAAAGTTCAGCACAATTGCCGCTATATTTATCATTGTCCCGATCCCTGGTTGTGAACTTTTGTCCTGCATGTGATCGCAAGGGATCGCCAGCAACTCCGGAGTAATCGCCCAATGTGATCAGCTTGTATGCTTCCTCTTCGCTATCGATTGCAAATTGATCATACTTTGCAAAGGCATATCGTCCGTTAAAGTCCTCCATTGTTATGAGCAATTCCTGATCCACAAATTTGGTCATGAAATGAAGCTTCTGGAGTCCTATAAAAAACTCGCCTGTCAAATTGCCAAAGCCATTCTTAAAGTCCTCCCACAGCAGATTGAAATCCACACTTCCATCTTGACGCCTCAGCACAGTTGTCCAACCCCCGCCCAGTGTTTCCTCATCGCAACTAACGTTAAACGGAGATTGACTATAGCTGGGCACGATGATCTGATATACCCCACTGCGATGACTCAGAGCTGCAGCCTCTGCACAACTTGTAAAGTTCTTCTCATTCGCATCATTCTTAAGCTTATTAAGCAAATCGTTCATAACATCGGATTTATCATTCAACTGACTGAGTTTACTCATCACAACATCCAGCACTTCTCTCTGACGATTCAGTTGTAGCCTGTGAATATGGTGATAAGAATCTTTCAAATGTTTTCGAAATACAAGTAGAATTTCCAATACAAACCTAATTTCCTCAAGCTGCAATTGATCAGCTTTGTTGGAGATGGAAATGGTTAAATTCTGCAGATTGTCATCTTCAGCACACTCCACTGCACTCTTCAGCACACATACGTATAAGAGGAACACAGTGCAAATAAATTGAAACATTCTGTTCTGAATAATATATATATTATTATATAATATATGATAAGTATTTTAAATGAGCACAGCTCACACAAGACTGAAGAAGCTGAGCCGCTCGCTGTCCAATTTATAGGCAGCTTACACTCTGCTTCTGGGTACTACACCATAGAATATTCTTGGAAATCACTAATCTGTTTACTCGCACACATTATATATATATATATATACATATATACATATTTTTTAATGATTAGGGCGCTTTCAGGCTAATCGCATGTGTGCAGCTCTAAAGAATTCGCCCAAAGTACATTCTTCAAATGGAACCACTCATAATATTCATACAGCATTCGCTCGAGGTAAAGCTGCAATCGAAAGCCAATCATCTGTTATCCTTCTAAGACATTAAGCAGACAATTAAAGGAGATAATTTCTCTGATTACCATATAGACTCAGGCAGCAACAATAACCAAGAAGAGTACGCAGCTGGTCTAAATAACAACTATTCGCTAGAATATAATTCTCGTCATCTATAAATTTATTTTATAAAACTCTGCCCTGTAAAATATAAGAAGGCCTTATCATCATCTGGACTCGTCTTAGTGAGGTATCCGCATAGGGATTATAATAATTCCTTTTGTTTGCTTCGTCATTATACACTCCCATCAGATTGCTGTGAAATATAAACACATGTTAAGATACAATCGGTCACTAATAAAAACAGAATGTAAATATTACCTGCTAAAGCAGTCGTCATACCACCAAGCGGACATATAGATTTCAGCACAGTTGCCATCTTCCCGTGAATCGTTGTCATTATCTCGTGAGCTGAACTTTTGACCCAAATGAAGTTTCAAGTCATCGCCTGCATCTCCAGAGTATTTTCCCAATGTGCTGAGTTTGTACTTTTCCTTTTCGCTTTCGATTGCAAATCGATCATACTTTGCAAACCTCTGTTGTCCGTTAAAGTCATCCATTGTTATGAGTAATTCTTGATCTACAGCTTTGGTCATGAAATGAAGTTTGTCGAGACCAATGAAGAACTCGCCAGTTAAATTGCCAAAGCCATTCTTAAAGTCCTCCCACAGCAGATTGAAATCCACACTTCCATCTTGACGCCTCATCACAGTTGTCCAACCCCCGCCGTGTGTGTCCTCATCGCAACTAACGAAGAACGGAAACTGACTAAAGCTGGGCACGATAATCTGATATACCCTACTGCGATGACTCAGAGCTGCAGCCTCTGCACAACTACTTGGATACTGAGTTGGCTTCAAGCTTGTAAAGTTACTGAACTTTTCATTCAATTCATTGAGCTTACTCATCATATCATTCGGCAAATCGCTCTGTTCTGTTGTCGACCCCTTAAATTCACCATTAAGCTTATTTAGCAAATCGTTCTGATGATCTTGTTCAACGCTGCTTAATTCGGAATCGCTCTCCAAAGTTATCACTTTATCGAATTTCTCATTCAACCGACTAAGTTTACTCATCACAAAATCCAGCACTTCTCTCTGACCATTCAGCTCTAGCCTGTGAATATGGTGATACGAATCTTTCAAATGTTTTCGAAGTACAAGTCGAATTTCCAATACAAACCTAATTTCTTCGAGCTGCAATTGCTCAGTTTTGTTGGAGATGGAAGTGGATAAATTCCGCAGTTTGTCATCTTCAGCACACTCCACTGCACTCTTAAGCACACATACGTATAAGACGAACACAGTGCAAATAAATTGAAACAACATTCTGTTCTGAATAATATATATATTATTATATAATATATGATAAGTATTTTAAATGAGCACAGCTCACACAAGACTGAAGAGGCTGAGCCGCTCGCTGTCCAATTTATTGGCAGCTTACACTCTGCTTCTGGGTACTATACTATAGAATATTCTTGGAAATCACTAATATGTTTACTCGCACACATATATATATATATATATATATATATATATACATATATATACATATTTTTTAATGATAAGGGCGCTTTCAGGCAAATCGCATATGTGCAGCTCTAAAGAATTCGCCAAAACTACATTCTTCAAATGCAACCACTCATAATAATTATACTTAAATATTATTCTCATCTGGTAGATTATGGGAAAAGGCAGAGTTTCCTCTATATCTGAAACAAGAAGAAACAAGCGCTTATTCAATGTGCTGGGTGGAATATCGAAGTCGTCAACGATTTATTTAATGAAAACTGTAGCTAAAGGATGACTCCTAGTCGAGCTGTTTTCTTATTTGTTATAGCCTATTATTGAAGCAATAAACATATTTAGCACGGTTTCTTATCGTGTATTTTTGACATTCAGATCATCTCTATATAATTATATTTGGGATTGACATCAAGTTGAATTCGCGTGAATCGTTATATATATATTTGCCACACTTGTTATTTATGCTGAATCTTATATTTGTTCTATTTGGAAAAGTGCAATTATTAAATCTATGCTCGAGATATATTTTTATATCGAGATACGTGTTTATATACATATAATTTTCAGGGACAATCATGGTTTTTGCTTTTAGAATGGAAATGTGGAATAAATCAACTTGGAGTGCGTATGATTCATGTGTGTATCGGAGTTATGGACAATCGAGGCATTGTGGCCAAGATAAAGGAAGGAGTATTTACATATTTATATATTAAACGCGTGTCCTTATGCCTTCTTTATTTTTATAGAGTCATGAATCTATTCAAACAAAGCTGCAATCGAAAGCGAAAGATGATTATCTGTTATCCTTCTAAGACATTAAGCAGACAATTAAAGGAGATAATTTCTCTGATTACCATATAGACTCAGGCAGCAACAATAACCAAGAAGAGGACGCAGCTGATCTAAATAAAAACTATTCGCTAGAACATTATTCCCTTCATCTATAAATTTATTTTATAAAATTCTGCTCAGGAAAATATAAGAAATAATAGGTTTAAATATAGTTTGTTCTAGAATAGTCGAAAACATTTTAATTTTACATTGTATAAAAAAATACTTTTAATTAATTCACTCAGATTAAGGGAAACCAAAGTTTTGCAAATGTATTCAGCATCTATTTAAATCCCTTTTCGGCCTTATCATCATCTGGACACGTTTTAGTGAGGCCGTGGAACCCGTAAAGGAATACCAAACAATGCCTCTGCCTCCGTTGTCATTATACCTTCCCATCAGATTGCTGTGAAATATAAATAGTAATATTGTATGTACATATGTATATTATATTACTTGTTGCATCTTTTGAAACGTAACGTCTGCTTGCCGCTGTTCTGCTTCTGAAGGCGGCGTCAACGCAGGGTTGATTTTATTCGATGAACATCAATTGAGTCGATATTAGCTTTGCGTCTCCATGTTTTTATAATGCACTGACACTAGTTAAAAATATCGATAAGATATTGCAAAAAAAATTTGTGGATTAAAAAATAAGTTAAATAAAAAACCTTTATTGCAATTCACAACACGATAACTTAATAAAGCTATAAATTAGACTTTAGAAAACACTTTCATTATTGATCAGTTCTAAAATTTAATACTATTCTGTTTCAAAATAATAAGTAGTTTCCTCAATAGCTAAATTTCAAGTAGTGTCATTGAAATTAGGTTTGTGTTTGCGAAGCTTGTGCCGGGTCACATTGAGCACATGTTGAAGCCATTGTTGCCATTGTGTCGAGGTTTACCACAATTGATTTCATTTGGATTTAAATCCGCGATCATCCATCAACGCAGCAATTCAACTTTGTGCAAGAACAACAAGATGACGGATAAGATTTCATTGGATGCAGCCAAGAAGCTTGCGGCAATTTCCGCCGTTGACCAGTGGGTCACCGAGGAGACAAAAGTGGTGGGCATTGGCAGTGGATCAACCGTTGTCTTTGCCGTCGAACGCATTGCGGAACGTGTGTGGAAGGATGGCTCCTTGGCGGACATCGTCTGTGTGCCATCATCATATCAGGCACGTCTGCTGATTCTCGATCATAATTTGACATTGGGCGATTTGGATCGCCATAGCAATATCGATGTTTATATCGATGGTGCCGATGAGGTGGACAATGCCATGGTGCTGATTAAGGGTGGCGGCGGTTGCCTGCTGCAAGAGAAAATTGTGGCATCGTGTGCCAAGAAAATGGTTGTGATTGCCGATTACACAAAGAAATCACTGCGTCTGGGCGAACAGTGGTGCCGTGGCATACCCATCGAGGTGTCACCCCAGGCTCATGTTCCGGTCAAACTGAAAATCGAGGCGCTCTTCGATGGACACGCTGAACTGCGTTTGGCAATGAGGAAAGCCGGTCCCATTGTCACCGATAATGGCAACTTTCTGATTGACTGGAAGTTTGTAGCGAAACGGGAATACAACTGGGATGAGGTGAATCGAGCGATAACAATGATACCAGGCGTTTTGGAAACGGGTCTATTTGTTGACATGGCAACCAAGTGCTATTTTGGCATGGCTGACGGCACCGTCAAAGTCCAAAATAAATAAATCACTGCCATTCTCCATCTTTGCATCATTTGAAATATGTTAATCTCTATTAACTCTAAAATGGGGCTTGATTACAAAATAAATAACTAAAGGGTCATTAAATTTTTTATACAATAAATTGATTGTTATTCCCTCCCTTAAAACGATTTCTTGCTGCGTCCTGGCAGCAACGTCTCCTTCACATAGTTAAACAGCGAGAGTAAGCCAAGCTTTTTGTTTCCCGAGAAATAATTACTGACCACATCCGGATTACTGCTGCCCAATCTTCGTTCATTCAGGCCAATTGTGGTGGGCAAAACATTGTCATTGGCACTAACCGAAACGAACAGTGCAAAGGGAACCATCCACATGCAGATTGTAAAATAGGCAAGCACCTACAAAAGCAATAGACAAATCTACAGTCAACATGTCGTGTCCAACATTCGGTAGACTCACCTGTGTAAACGGCACATAGACGCTGGTGAAATACTGAAAGGCGAGCAGATGATTTATCACCAGCATCGCCAGCGAGCCAATAAATGGCAACGACAGCAATCGTATAAATGGAAAACTAGTCATAATACTAAAATGAAATGCCTGCGCCGCCAAACCGCACACCATCATCGTCCACGAGAAGTCCTCGAAGAAGATCAACATGATGTACACGAATATGGTGAAACTGATCATAAACAATATAAAACGACGCGTTGACGTTGTATATTCCTCGGCCAATTCAGCCAGATAATAAAGTCCAGCAACTGTACAAGATAGGGGCATATATTAGATAATACACATTGCTCACTCTGTTGTTCACGTACCTATGGAGAGTGTTAAGAAGATGATCTGTAATGCAAGTGATATCCAACTGAGTATGAATAGAAAACCCATTTTATTGACTAAATTATCAATAAATGTGTGTTGGTTGTTGATGAGGTGCCCAAAACAAAACAATGACTCGACACATCGATAACATTTTTACGCGATATGCGGCGATTTATTTGCTGTTTAATATGCGATGATTTTTTGCATACTGAGCTGCCAGATAGTTGGCTGGTTGTTAAATGTGAATTGATTTGAGTGCTTAGGAATCTGTACACAATTAAACTAGTTGTTGAATAAGTGCAACGAAGAACAACTGCTGCTATAAAGCAATTTAAGCTTTGAGTTGATTTAAATTAGGCTGACTCAATATTGTTTCTGACTTCACACAACTGTCTGCGATATATTCGACAAGCAGCCCACTCACGATTCGCACGCGCTCCTCTCTAGTAAGGCAGATGGTCACACTGTTTCATTGGCAAAAAAAAAGACAAGCGCGTGGTTTAGCGGCAAGGAATTTGCATTGTAATCAACTCTATCGCACCGTAAATATAAACACATAAAATTTCCACAAAGTTCGTAACGAAAATATAAATAATTGGCGTGCAGCGCTTGGCTCATTGTCCGTTCGCAGAATGTCGCATGCGAATGACAATAATGATGGGAATGCCGCGGCGCAGGAGGAAGACGACGCTGTCGATGAATTGATGAGAAATGACGACACCTCCCTGGATAATGCCGTGTTTGCAGCTGCCTACCAAAGCGATGACAGCATAGGCGATGCACTGGATCAGGCTGGCGAAGGGGAAGCCGAAGCGGATGCTCAAAGTGATAGCAATTCAGTAGCTGATGGCGAGGGAGAGGCAGAAGGTGACGCTGATGGTGATGGAGAGGCTGATGGCGATGGCGAAGCTGCTGCTGAAGATGAGAGCGTTGGCGGTGATGCCGGCAATGGCAATGCAGATGATGATCCAGCCGCCGACAGACGCTCGGCTACCAAAAAGGAACTCACCCAAATCATTGACAAATGGGAGCAGGAACAAACAACAAGTGGCTACGATCCAGTGCCCTCGCTCAGAAGGTAAAAGTCATTGAATATATGTATTCCCATATGTTTGTATATATATACATTGTGATAATTGCAGTCTGGCTGAAATATTTGAACGCGAAAAAGATGCGTATATGCGCAAGGATCCGGATCCATTGGATCTGAGGCATCCCTATCGCACAGATCCCAGCTGCCAGTATGGACTGCTGCTGAAGCTGCTCTTTCGCAAGGATCAGTTCATGGGCAAGGTAAGTATTTAAAATATTCTAAAATACCAGTTTTTTATTACAATATTTGAATTTCTTTTTATCTTTAATTCTTTTACCCTTAGCTGCTCAACGATTACCTCCGGGAGAACTATTTTACGCGGCAGAACGTGAGTCGCAGCTCTCTGGAGCTGAATATCATTGCGTGTCGCCTGATATTGGTGGTTATGCCGGGATTGGAGACAACGGCCGTGTTTCAAACCGCCGACGAAGATCATGGCATCATTAATCGTCTGTACAATTGGGCGGAGGACAGCATTGAGCCGCTGCAGAGCTATGCAACTGGTCTGTTGGCCGCTGCCATGGAGGTCAGTGATATTGCAATCACGTGTCGTGATCAAAATATGCGCCTGGTGCCCAAGATGATCAATCGCCTCCATTTGCTGCTCGCCTGCAGTCGCATGAGTAAAAGCAACTCGATAATAGAATCCGCTGCAGCCGCGGCGGGCACATCGCATCACAACAGCTCGGCGGACAGCAGTTTCTCGCCGGGCATGCTCAGTTGGATGGCGTGTAGTAGTGGCGCTGCATCCGCACCACAATCGCCGCAGCATAACGGCGCCAGTGGCAATGCCAGCAACATGTCCATTCTCTTCGAGAACAGTCGCGATGCGTTTCCGCTGTCGCGTTATTACAAACGCATGTATATTCCACTGCATCCACCGACAGCGGACACCAGCCAGATGCTCATCATGCGCTTCCTGACAAGCCTGGGCGAGTATCAGGAGTTTCTGGGCATGGCCTTCGGTAACAATGTGCTGACGCTCATCTTTGGCCATCTCGAGGAGTTGGACAGACGCGACACTTGCCTCGCCTACGAGGTGCTCAAATATCTCGCCTCGTTGCTCTGCCACAAGAAGTTTGCCTTGGAGTTCATTTCACGCGGTGGCCTGGAGGTGAGTTGGGGAAGCGATATGGAGATTGCTTATATCTTAAAATTATTATTATATTGATGCAGCTACTGTTGAATGTGCCACGTCCCAGTTTGGCCACCACGGGCGTCTCCATAGCCATTTACTATTTGGCTTACTGTGAGGATGCCATGGAGCGCATTTGCAGCATGCCGCGTCCTCTGATATCGAATTTAGTTCGCTATGCCCTGTGGATATTGGGTCGTTGTCATGACTCCTCCAAGTGCCATGCGACCATGTTCTTCAGTCTGAGCTTTCAGTTTAAGGTTATACTCGATGAGTTTGATGCTCAGGATGGCCTGCGAAAGCTGTACAATGTCGTGAGTTGAACTTGACTGAGAAACCTTAACTACTCTTGCTCACACTTACTTATTGCTTATATGCTTACCCAGATATCGGTGTTGAAGATCTTGGATCCCACGCAGAACGACAACGACAACGCCTCGGATATCAATGAGGATGTGGAGTGCGCCTCGCGTCAAATGGTGCGACATGTGTGCATCGCCCTCAAGCGTTATATGGAGGCACATTTCTTCTATAAGTACAATAACTTCCTATGCCAACACTATGCCACATCGTCCACTTCCTCGTCGGCGCACTACTTTAGCCAGCAGCCAACGGTTGCGGCCAAGTTGACCTTTGATCAGTTGCACGAACAGCTACGCACCCTGCAGGAGCACACATCGGTGCGTGTGCATTGGGAGCCAGTGGATCAGCTGCTCAAGCTTGGTGGGATTGCAATGCTGTTGCGCATCATTGCGTTCAGCTATGACTGGGTGAACACTGGACGATCGGAGACTGTGCGCTCCGCACTGGATGTGCTCAGTGTTTGTTGTGTGATACCACGTGTCTATTTGGTACTCTGCGAGCGCCTGCAGATGCTTGACAAGACAACAACTTCAGGTTTTTGTTCGGTGCTGGGCGCCGCTGCCGGTGAAATTACCGCCGATGCTGAGGTCATCAAATCCGCTTTAGCCGTGCTCTGTCATTGCGTCTGTTCGCCCATCATACGCAAGGATAACGGAAGCACAGCTCTACTCAAGTTCGCCAGTTCATCGCGGAAGAATAAAGCGAATCAGAAATATGCCGAGGAACTGGTCGAGAAGGTGTGGGAATCGGTGTGCTCCAACAATGGCATTGTGGTGCTGCTCTCGCTGATGCAGACCAAAGGACCCATCACCGATGCGGACTGTATACGCGGCATGGCATGCCGTGCTTTGGCCGGACTCGCACGCTCGGATCGTGTGCGTCAAATTGTGGGCAAGCTGCCGTTGTTTGCAAGCGGTCTGCTGCAGACACTGATGCGTGATCCCATACTGCAGGAGAAGCGTGCGGAGCATGTGCTCTTCCAGAAATATGCCCTCGAGCTGCTCGAACGCATCTCGGGCAAAACGAAGCCACTAAATAATCCGTTGGATCCATCGCTAACCAACATGCACAAAGCCAATGTGATTGCCCAGACGCGCATTCAATACAACGAACAGCAACTGTATCAACTGATCTTTGAGCATTTGGAGAGCAAAGGTTTGGCCCAAACAGCCCAGATGCTGCAGCGTGAAGTGGGCCTCCCTCTCCAAACGACCACAACGCGCAGTTTTCATCAGTCACCCTTCGACTATAAAGAATTCGCCGGCAACAGCTCGATGTCGCGCAGTCGCGTGCGCAATCGCACACAGGAATTGAACGCGGCCTTCATGTCTAACAATGATGAAGATCAATCGCCGCACTGCAGCAGCAGTAGTGTAGGTGCCTCCACCTCAGCGGCTGCAGCTGCTGCTGCGCCTGGCGCTACATCTGCCACATATGGTGTGCCTAATTTTAGCTACCTCAACGCACAGACGCCCATCAAGCTGCGCAAAACGGAACGTTCCGCCTCATCCGTCAATCGCTCCCTCCAAAAGCAGATCGTTGAATCCGGTGCGGGCGTGTCCGGATTACCAGATGACTTGGCTGTGTCGCCCATGTTGCATCCGAAGCGAGTGACGCTCAACAGTATTGTTACCGAGTATCTGACGAATCAGCATTCGTTGTGCAACAATCCGGTGACAACCTGTCCCCAGTTCGATCTCTACGAACCGCACAAGTGCCCCGATCCACGTCCCAGTCGACTGGTCAGCTCCAATTATAATCTAACATCGCGACACTTTCGCACCCAGGCTGGTTTCAATACGGCTCGCTTCGATCGTCGACATGTCCATACACATTTTGCACCGTGGCGCACAATGCGCTCCGCGGATTACGAAGATCTGGAGTTCACGTGCTGTGATATCGTTGGCAATTATCTGATTGTGGGCACCCATCAGGGCGAGAGCAAAGTGTTCAACATTAACAATGGCGTCGAACAATTCTCCTCCATTTGCCACACTTACGGAGTGGATGCAATACAGGC
This sequence comes from Drosophila cognata, assembly GCA_035041535.1. Classification (NCBI taxonomy): domain Eukaryota; kingdom Metazoa; phylum Arthropoda; class Insecta; order Diptera; family Drosophilidae; genus Drosophila; species Drosophila cognata. The sequence continues at coordinate 2,118,926 of JAWNLC010000451.1, forward strand.
GAATCGTGCCGGAGATCTGGTGTTGACCACGAGTCTGTGGCGCATACGCTGCACGGTGCTATGGTCCATCAGTGACAACGAGTTCCGCTCCAAGCTGCGGCTGCCTGAGGCGGGCTACTGTGAATTTAGCCAGACCACACAGGATCGTCTGCTGGGCACCCACGCAGATGTGAGTTCTGAGACTGCACTTGCTCCTTAATCAACGACTAAACTGTTACTTTCCATTTTGCAGTGCGCTGTGTTGTACGATGTGAATACGGGCTCCAAGTTGTCCACCTTTACACCCACCATACCGAATCAGTACACCAAGAATCGAGCCACACTCTGCCGCACTGACGAACTGCTGCTTTCAGGTGAGGCCCTCGGCATATTTTTAATCTCTTATTTATGTATTTTGTCATTCCAGATGGTGTGCTCTGGGATGTGCGCTCCGGCAAAGAGATACACAAATTTGACAAGTTCAATCAGTGCATTTCGGGCGTCTTTCATCCCAACTGCCTTGAGGTGAGTCCTTAAATAAACTCCTTAATGTCCATATATACATGCCAACTCCCTTTTTATTCAACAGATTATTGCCAATACGGAAGTGTGGGATCTGCGCACGTTCCATCTGCTGCAGACTGTGCCCGTGTTGGATCAGCGCAATTGCACCTTCTCGCCAATGCATGTGATATATGGTGCTAGTTTGGGCGCGGATCGGGATCATGATGTGGAGACAACCACCTATGATACGAGTTTTAATGTGCTGGATGCGTACGATTATTCGAGCATTGCGACCATCGATGTGAAACGGAATATCAACGATTTGAGTGTTAATGCCAATGGCAGCCTGATTGCCGTTGTCGAGGATCACAGCGGATACGATTCGAAGCAGGAGACATATGTGAAAATCTATGCAGTGGGCGTTAAAAAGAGCGAACGCTCGGAAGAGGTGCGTCCGGTTAAGGATCTGGCCGTCGATGAGGGTGGCGTTAGAAGCGGCGCTTCTGCGTCCGGTGCATCGGTGGAGCCGCCACCGTCCGCCATTCATGTAGCCGGAGGCGGTGATTCCGTTCTAATTCGCATCGTCGAAGAGGTGCCACCACGCCCCCATACGCCAGAGCCAAATTTAGCTTTGCTTGAGGCTGATGAGGCCAATGCTGATGCTGCTGTGCCAATTGCTGTTCCATTGGATGCATTGGAAGCAGCAGCCGTTGGTGCTGGCCGTCGTCCCATTTGGTTGAGGCACACAGCGGCCCATGCCAATTCGAATCTGGCTCGCCAGCATGCGCCCAACAACTCAATTGTTGGTGTGCGACGGCGAGCACGTACACTGGGTGGTGCCGGTGGTACCAGTGGTGCCGGTGCCGGAGCCCCTGTCGATCTCAGAACGCTCATGCGGCAGATGGATGATATTGAATTTAATATTATGTCTATGCTTGCAGGAAGATGATGAGGAGGTGCCCGAATCCAATGAGGAGGGCTCCGAAACGGGCTCCGATACGGGCTCTGAAAATGGTAAATAAATAATTATACATATCTGATTCTATTATGATTTTAAATACTAAAACAATTCATTCTCTTTGCACAGCTTTTGCACTTGGTCCGAATTTTCTTGGTTTCCCGTTGCGCAGCCATCGCGATCTCATCGATAGCTGGTCCTCGAGCGATGGTGATGATGGAAACGGTAGCGATTTGGAGGATGATGGTGATGATGACGATGACGAAGATATTGCCATTCTCAATGAAGCTTTGGATTTTGCAGCCGATGGCAGCAGCGATGGTAACTTCAAATGCTCCTCAAGCAGTCCAAAAATATCATATTAAATCCATCTTTTTATCTACAGATTGATTCAACTTCTCGACTCGACACCTTCAGTGCTTTGTTTATTTTGCGCAGCTTGTGGAGCTCTCGAAACTGCACCCCTCTCTAAAAGAAAAACATCCTAACTATCTACGCCTAGTTTTATGAGCTGTTATCTTAAACTTTATTATTATGTTCAAGTTTGTACAAATGATTCAAAATGTAAAAAGATCATCAACACGAAATACTAAACTGACCTGTTAAGAAGCAATTGTAAGCAAACAAAACAAAAAACGGAAAAAAAGAATTGTTCAACAATTTTAAACTGTACAGAGTTTATTAAAATTATATACTTTTCTATTAATGAATAAAACACAAAAAAAAAAACACAATATAAGTTAGCTGTAATACTTACTTTTGGAAAGCAGTTGCAAACAAGTTTAATAATTATGGCTGCATTAAATTTTACTTAATGTTAGCAACTGTTGCAATTGGTATTTACAATCAAATTATGTTTGGGTTTCGTCATTGTGGGGAGTCATTCCCTGACTCTGATATAGACACCTGAGCTATTATCTTATCTATGAAATGACGTGCAAGCGATTTGTGGTTTTTTTTCAACCATTTTGTTGAATGTTAATCAATTCAGTTATTTTGGCGATATGCTTTTGGGGTTCGGCATGCTGCATGCTTATCCTCCAAGCAAATAGATAAATATGGCTATAAGGTTACGTATTTATCGCCAAGTTGAATGACTGAATTCACTGAGCAAATAACGTTTCGAAAAAAAAAGCTGGCCAGTTCTAATTGCAAAATTTAGTTACGATTTGTCGTCGAAGTCGTGCGTATCAACGCAACGGAAAACTTTACAACTTATTCACACAACTCAACAAAGTAAAACAAACAATGGGCATTTTGCCATTTGTATTGCTGCTCCTCCTCCGGCTCCTGCTCTTCGCGTCGAGCTGCCTGGCGTTCGAGGAGCGTGCGGATTTCTGCATTCAAACGGAACCATTGCTGCTCAGTGATTTGGAGCGACGTGTGTTCCTCGCCAGCAACGAGGAGCAGTCCAAGTGTCACATAACAGCCGTAACCCTGACGGCCAAAGAGAAGGTGAGTCCAAAAAAGTCCATAAGGATTTTTATTCAAAATTAATTGTTTATTTATATCGAAAATAATTTTCACCAATTTTATAAATTCGAACTTACTTTAATTATTTTTATTTCAATCTAAATTAGTATTTGTATTTAAATCGTAAATAGTCGACACTAATTTTTATAAATTCAAACTAACTTTTATCTTTCTATAAATCCAAAACCTACATATCGGATGACAACTATATACACATATATATATATATATAGACACAGAGGTATAGCTAGTTCTTTGAGGTATTTGCAAATGCGCCAACATAATGTAAATTTATTCCTTGCTTAATTCGATGGCCAATCAATGTGCATTAATAATATAATTAGTATATAGGTCAATGCAAGCAATGCACATAGTTAACACATCGTTAAAAATAATACCCTTTTATGGCATTACTGCGATCAATCGGTCGAGGCTGAGATGAGGTTGAAGTTGATGTTGTTGTTTGTCCTCCATCCAAAACGGGCTGTTGCCATTGAATCTTAAAATGACAAGCTCAAGGCTCGTCAATCTTTATATGGCCAATATAGATTATATACAACAAATATAAATCAAAGTCGAGTGGCTTTACATTCTATATATATAAATTCCAAATTCAATTAGCTGTGCAGATAATAATGAAAAACAATAAGCCTGGAAACAGGGAAAAGTGTCTGTGAATAGATAATGTGAACAGGGCAAACAGATAATGGCTATAGATAAGAATAAGATTATATATGCGAGTGTATATTTATAGATATATTCGCCACTTGACTAATCCCCAGGAAATCCTCATTGATACGCTGTGCACCGATCACGGCTCGACTTTGATGAAACGCGGCAATAATCACTTCTTCAAGCTGCACAATGGGGAGCTAAGTGGACGGGGTTCGCAATGGGATTTATGCCATGGAAATGCCAGCTCCATGTTGGCATGGGTGCCCTATACCACCATGATGGAGCAGTATGCGAGCGAACTGAATCCCAAAGAGCGACTCAGCTATATTGCCAAGGCGACGAATGTGGAGCGTGAAAAGACCGAATTGTGTCATTTTCGACATGCGGATTTGGTCAACCATGTGCTGGACAACATGTTCACCTGTGTGGTTATGATCTTTGAGGATAATTTTGTAAGTGAAGATGCACCAGCTCCTCCCACCAGTACAATAAAATTTAATGCTCTCCTTGCTGTTACAGTATGGTATTGATGATAATATCAATGTGCTTGTCGAGCTGCAGCCGCTGATGTATCAGCTGAGGAATGTGACCTATTTGCCCTGGCGGAATGTGACCAACAGCTACAAGATGAGACTGGGCAGTGGAGTGCTCAAGAATCCCAGTGTACAGCGGAAGCCCATCTATGGCAGTCTCAGCTATGAGTTTGTAGAGAAGATACGCGTGAATACGAGCAGCATATTCCAGGTGAAGCACCTGCCGAAATTGCCACTGCTGCTGGAGCATCGTGGCTCGGTGGTGGAACTGGATGCGGATGGTGTGGGCGGCTTGGATGTCCAGGAGCAGGCGTATTTTGGCCGTACCATGGATGCGAGAAGCGAGGTAACATTGCAGGTGATTGGCCAGTGGGTGGATCAGCATAGGGAATTCGATGCGGACATCTACGAGTACTTTGGTCACGGATTACTCCGCTACAAGCAGCCGCTGACCAGTGCCCGTTTGACCTTCGTACGCATCGATGGCACCGAACCGGCCTTTGAAGCACCTGATTCGAGTAATCTGGCAAAGGCTTCACTTTTCCGCGATGGGAATGCATCGCCGGCGAGGTTGAGCATCAATACCACCGAAGGCTTCAAGGAATGGTCGTCATCGGTGGAGGAGGAGGGCAACTCCTCGTTTTATCCCTGGTTTGTCCTGAGTTGCCTGCTGTTTGCCATTGTCATCGTTGTCGTCATCTATGGCATTGTTCGGGTCTACAACAAAAAGACAAAAGAACGTCAAAGATATGAATTGGCAAACACAAACACAAACATAAACAATAAACAGGCCAATACATCCTGCCTAGAATCTAAGTAAACAACTCACAATTTACAGCAATTATTTCGAATTTTGTTTTGCTCACAACAGATTTAATTAAATCTCTTTCTTAATTTAGACCAATTTATGTTGGATTTGTTTCTCATTTCACTTTTAAAATACCGCCAAACACATTTGCGCTTTTTAATCGGTATATCGATTACGATTTTTTGTGTTGTGATTTTCGACACGTAGCTTCAGCTGTTTGAAAATAGCGCCAAACAGCAATTGGTTTTATTAATCGATATATCGATTGGGCGGAGCAGCAATTGTGACGTCAGCTGAAATGGTGCAAATTTATTGTGGGACCTTATACGGTTTTTGCGCTAGCACTACAGTCCTTAAAGAATCTCGAACCGGGCGCAGCTGTTACGTGGGCGTGAGAAAGATGTGAATTGCTATCTCTGTTTGTCTGGTGAATAACAGCAATTGCAAAATCTATTATAAATGTGCCGACAGACGACGACTCAATAAAAATAGTCCAATAGCGGACGACAAAAAAATCGCCAAAGTGCAATTGTGTAAAAGTGTGTGTGAGTGTATGAATGTGTCAAGGAGAGATGTAAAATACGCATACTGCAGCGCAGGTAAGTGATATAAGTTTATACACATTTACCAGACAAATTATTGTGCTGTTAGTTAAGTTTATTTATAATAATAAACAAACAAAACATTTGTTTGTTTTGATTTTGCACGCGAGATTTGGTGTTTTTAATTTGAGCGAGTTGGCAGCACCAGTACGCCACATACGCATATCTCACTCACACACACAAGCATCAGATGAGGCAGAAAAAAAAGAGAGAACTATATATATATGTATATGTGTATGCGTGTGTGTGTAATCGTCGTTTCACATCGTTTCAACTGCCTCGCGCATCATTCTGCAGTCGCAAGAAAAAGACAAAAGGAGAAACAGCAGCAGCAGCAACTGCGCCGATTGCACGCACAAATTTCATTCATCGAATTTTTATTAATTTGGTTGGCACTCTCTGGTCGAAGTCTAGTTATTTCATTTACTTGCCAGAATAACCAACTGGTGCTGTCGCCGTTGTTTTGGTTTTTTTGTTTCGTCTCTATTCAAAACACATAAAAACTCGCGCTCATTGTGTAAAATGTGATTTAATTACGATTTTTCACTCGCAAATCGTGTGACGCGGCCATATTTAAAACGAATTTAATGTTGAGTGCTGTGAAAAGGCCACACAAATTATATAAATACTGCTTAGGTAAGTCGAATATGTGAGTTTTTTCTAAGCGTAAACCTTCATCAAGTGGCCACAGAGTATGAGAAATATGTGAAAAAATTGAATAAATGCTACAAATTTAAGAAAAAAACAAAATACATTTTGTGTCGTTTGCTTCGAAAGTAGTTAAAAGTCTGATTTTTCGCTCGCACCAATACCAGGATGGTAAAGTGTGTATAACTAGTTGTCGTCGTCGTCGTGTCTTTACCATTCTATTGCCATCTCGCCTGCACCGCCAGAGGCGTGTTGCCAGAGCGTTGTGGTATCAACAGCGCTGCCAGACAATGACTGAAGGCGCAAATTTTAAACACCGAGTGTTATCAGTACATTTTTCTCATACTCTGCAGCCTTTTGATAAAAGGTTTTTCATCTCGGAGCAACAAGTGTCAAGTGTTTCTTGGTTTGTTTTTGCTTATAGAAGGCAGTTATATTTGAAGTGGCAACCAATTACAGTCAAGCCTCCATTATGATGGACCGCAAGAAGGTGTTGGAATTGGACAAAATCTGTCGCCTTTGCTTATCGGAGCGGAAAGAAATGCGCCCGTTATTCAGCGAAAAAGTGCCCGAAATGCTAATGGACTGCACCAGCGTACGCGTAGAGCCCACCGAGGGCTGGCCGGACAAGATATGCGTGCAGTGCGTTCATGCCGTCAGCCGAAATCATGCATTCAAAACGCTCGTCGAGCGGAGCGACAAAGAATTGCGCGAATATATTCGAGGTCTCACAGTGCGCATGGTCACCGATGAATCGTTGACGCCGCAAGAGCGCAAGCAACAAAAGCTTCTGCTACAAAAACAACTCAAACAGCAGCAACATCTCGAGGAGCAGCAACAATTATTAATGCAGCAACAGCTGCTGCAACAACAGCAACAGCAGCAACAACATTCGCCCATTTTTGTGCTTCAGCAGCCGCAACAACAACAGCAACAAGTGCAGCTCAAGGTAAAAATCTTGGCATTTTTTTTGTTCCCACCAAAACTTTAACCATTCTCCTTTCCCTGCCACAGCCCAAGAGTAAATTGAAGCCACTGATGCGCAAGGGCGCTGCACGTCAAACGAAAAAGCAGCAGGAGATTGTGCAACTACTACCAGAGCCAGCACCACCACCGCCACCTCCGCTGATAACCCAGCAGCAGCAGCAACAACAACAGCAACAACATCAACAACAACAGCAGCAGCAGCAGCAGCAACACATACAGCAGATGCAGCTGCCAACGCTGCAACCGGCGCCAACGCAACTGATGCCGACAACAACACAACAGCAAATCCTACTGCCCAATGGGCAGTTTATCACCACACAAATTGTGACGCCGCAGCTGGCGCAGATAATCAGTTCACAGGCAACAACAAATGCGAATGCGACGCAAGCGGCGCAAGCACAATTTCTGCCACAACTCCTGCAAGCGCCCAATGGTCAAACGTTGCAAATTGTCCAGCAACCGAATGGTACACAGACGCTACAGCTTGTCCAGCTGGTGCCACAGCGCACTATGGCAGCGGCGGCTACGACGGCAGCGGTGACCACAACAACAACGGCAGAGCTGTGTGGGGCGAGTGGAAATGGTGGCGCCTCTTTAGCTGATGCAGATGTTCATCTGCTGGACGATGGTGAAATGGTAGACGATGAGGAGCTGGATGAGGTGTATGAACAGCTCGATGGCAAGAGTCACACATTCGAGACGATCGTGCTGGATGATGATCAGCAGCAGGATTATCTCAAGGAGCAGCAACAGCAGCAGCAGCATCATCACCATCATCATCATCAGGTGCTCATCGACGAGGAGTTGACGCACAGCGACATCCAGGATCAGGAGCACGACCACGAACAGGAATTGGATCATGAGCAGGAGCAGGAGCATGATGGGTATTTTGATGAACAACTGATGCAGCACGAGGATGGCAGCGGCATTGTCAAACCGGAGGATGAGGATGAAGATAATTTCATCATTGAGGAAATCCAGCTCGATGATGAGGATATGCTTGACGATGGTGAGGGCGGTGAAATGGAGGGCGATGTGGATGATATGACGCCAGTGGATGAATGCGAATATATTACGGATGACCCGGAGCACGGTGTACTCGCCGGTGATGTCGATGATGAGCTGCACTATGCGATTATGGAGCCAACCGATGGCGATGTGAGCGCCAGCGATATTGAGCAGGCCTTCATCGATGTCGATGCACAGCAGCAACAGTTGCAGGAGCAACAGCAACAACAGCTGCAGGAGCAACAGCAACAGTTGCAGGAGCAGCAGCAGCAGCAACAACAATCAATGGAACTGCACAGTTTATCGCTGGAGAATGCAGTTGTGGAGTTTAGACAGGATACGCTGACGCTGCACGTGAACAGCACACCAAGTCCCACGCCCAGTGCTGCCAAACGAACGCGTCGCAACAACAACAACAACCAGCAGCAGCAACAGCAACTTGTGGAACAACCCTGCAATCATCAGCACAGTCCACCCACAATTAGCAGTAAACTTGCCGCAGCAAATTCCCGCCAGTTGGTGCAAACTGCATCGGTGATTGCAGCAGCGGGTGCGGATGATAATTACGAGATCGATGCGAATCTGGTGACGGAATTCATTAGGCAACACACGTCACCACTCGGTTCGGGTCGCTACATCTGCCACTTATGCAGCACGGAGTTCCGGCAGTTCAAGGGCCTTCAGAATCACATGCATTCGCACACCAATTGGATACGGGCGAATTGCAAGAAGCAGCCGCAATGCGAGATCTGTTTGAAGAGTTTCAAGGGACCCGGCATGTTGCGCATGCACATGAAGACACACGATGCGGAGACGAGTACGCCGGTGTGCAACATTTGCAATCGCACGTTCAAATCGAAGGCCATACTGTATCGGCATCGGCAGACGCATCAGCAGCGTGCATATTGCTGTGGCGTCGCCAATTGTCGCAAGAACTTCTCGAATGCGGCGAATCTGCGCTGGCACGTCGAACGCAAGCATCCCGAGTGTGTGGAGCCCTTTTACAAATGCGGCGAATGTTCGACGTTATACGATAATATCGACGGGCTGCAGCAGCATGTGGAGACAACGGATCATGGCAGCAGTAGTGTGGTCAACGAACAGCTAATTGCCACTGATTCAACGAATGTGACAGCTGCGGCGGCGGCGGCTGCAGCAGCTGCATTTAGCGGCGCCGTTAGCATTGTTAGCAACGGCACCGATATGTCCGATATGACCAGCATGATTGCTGCCGCTCCGAATGCATTGGGCGGCGGCACTGGCGGTCACACGGGTGACACACATGCCGTTGTCGTCGGCTCCTCCGGCGAGATGTATTTTGTGACGCAGGCGTAGCCCGGGCAGTTTGCCGAGTGCCTGCTCGGCGTGTAAATCCCAAAAAAAAAATAAAAACAGAAAATCAGAAAATAAAAACAAATGCCCAGGCAATCTAGATTTACTCACAGATTCGTACGCATATATATATATTTTTATACTACTAACTAGGCATATATATATATATATACATATATATCTATATATATGTAGTCTATATAATTAGCACACTTATCGCAATCCTAGTTGTCTGTCAATCGTAGCGCTCTTTGTTCGCCAAAACGAACTGTATAAATAATAAAAAGAAATGGAGAAAAGTTGAGTAAACGAAACTAAACAAATGCCGTTTTAGCCATTTAAGACTTAGTTTTGTAGGCACAAAAAAAAAACGACAACAAACAGCAAAAGAAACCAACAAACAAACCAGCCGCAATGCTTTAAATAATTAATGAACTAATTAATTAATTAGATATATATGTGTGTATATGGCTATGGAATACTCTATTGTATATGTATCTGTAAGGTATTCATTGCGGCTAATATTATGCATCCCTTATCCCTCGCCCCATCCCCAAATCCCAATCACCAATAGTGATTTTGTTCGATATTTTTTAGACTCAAATTTTTAACGGCTTTTGGTTTTCATTGTTAAGCATTTTGATTAATACTAAACAAAACAAAAAACAAATAAAAATGAAATTGTTTTAAATGCAAAATAAAATTCAATAACTATAATTATAAGCAAACTGTTGTTTACCTCAAATTTAAGCAGCTTTCCTCTTGTGATTGCAACATAAATATTCTGTGCAAAGCAAAACAAAACTTAGCAAAACAACATAAATAATCGGCTAATAGATATTACCCAATGGAGTCAAGGTTTCCCCCCCTCTGCTCATCGATTCCCTGTACACGTGTCGAACCGGTTAACGTCAGACCTCTTTGGTTTTTTTTTTTATTATTCCGATTGCGGGCATTACAATTAGTTCTTTGGGTATTAGCACTTGGACAGTTGGATTTATGTGCTGTCCCCTGGGAATTATGTGGAATTTGCACAGTTGTTTGCCCACAAAGATATCTATTAAATTGGTGAGCTCATGTGCCACTTTAATTAAATTGATATTGTTTTAAACTAAAGCTCTTTTATTGCTAAATATATTCCAACTTCTATCTCTTATAATAGATATGATTTTTGCGGGCATTTGGCGAGTCGAATTTTGAATGAAATAGTATTGCAACCTCCTAAAGTATATTTATTTTTAATCCACATTACTAATCAAGTAGATACAGCCATGCTTGACTGTTTGTCCCTAATCTTTTTTTGCATGTGCGAGAGACATTCGGATCGAGTAACTATATCACATAGCTGGCTTAGAAACGATGGGAAAAATTATGTATGACTGATTTTTTATAAAGTTATCCGAACCAAACTCTCTCCTCACCCTTCAACGTCGCACTACTATAACATATAGCACCCATAGAAACCATTGTTTGTTTTTTTTTTATATATATGTATTGAAATTTACATATCAACAAATTGACTCTTGTCTGACAGGGTATGTATTCTTCGGAGTGTTCTTTCTTGTTATTTTTAATAAAGATGTATAGCTATAAAAATTGTTCTCCCCAAACTTGATTGAATACTTATTAAAATTATTGTGCTTGCTTTATTTGCATAATTTTGTATTTACTCTGCATACATATAGCATAATACTTTTCAATTTATGCCCGAGCACGATGAATAATTTGAGTTAATATTCGATCGTATATCTCGGGTTATATTGTTTATTTTGAGTGCCTGGTTTCAAGTGCCACATTTCAATTGTTGCTTCAACATCCGAGCGCTAAATCAGTCAACTTAACTGCAGTCGCCAGTTTGCACCATGTGTGCCTGAAATGGGATCCCATTTGGGTGGACCAAAGGCAATTGTTGCTGTTGCCAGCTGGAAAAGCCAAAAAGAAAATACGCAGTTCAAACTGGTGGCGATTGGAGTTTACTTTGTGGTTGTTTATGTTTTTGTGGTTGTTGTTGTTGTCTTTTGTGGAACGTTGTCATACAAAATATGCGTCATTTAATGCGCACCACATTTACCCAGAAAAGTTTCCAGTTGCCACAACGCAATTTGAAACAGCGCGTGTACATTTTAATGAGTTCTGTTCTTCTGAAAACTTAATATGATTTACTTTGCTTACTTGCAGGTGCGACTTCTTGGTGATATACATATATATATGTATATATATAAACATTATCTAGGAACAGCGTAAGTTGCACACACGAGTCTAGTTCCCCATTTGTTTTTGGGCTCTGCAAATAATTATCAGTTGATAAACTGAAGTGCACACTTTCCTATAAGCCACCTAAGTCAATATTATTGTCTAATCTGATAATTATTATTAATTAGCAAAAGTACAATCAAAAAAAAAGAAAAGCAATTTTTAACGCATCCATAAATGTTAGTGTCGGCCAAATTGGCTGACAACCAACCGAATCCCATCAATTTAAGATTATTTATGACGAAAATTGTATATTTTGACTTGGAGCCCATCGCGAATAATCGAATACTCGACTAGTCACACTCACACTCGATTAGATAAGCACTCGAAGTTGGGTTCCGTGGGGTAGCCCATCAATCAGACAATCAAAGCCTCAAAGTGCGTGACTCTTCGAGTTACTCGCTAACGATAAGCGTGATTAGTGGAATTAAGGATCCATTCATGGACATAATGATGGGTGGCACGTACATATCCTGTGTAATTTGCATGCTAAGTGGTCGCATCAAAAAATCAATAAGCCAAAGGAAAAAATTCTTGGGAAGTTCCTAACAGGAATTTCACATGACATCATTTATACGGTTGTGGTTTTTTTATCTAGAAATGCATTAAGTGAGTGGGTATTAATTAGAGTGGGGATTACTATTACAAGTAGTTTGTGAACTCGAAATTTATTTCGGTTCCGGTTTTGATACAGGAAGTTTAAAGGTTATGGTAAAGTTTACGAATAGATATTCTGTACCTCTAAGGTATGATGTGAATAATATGGGTTCCTGCAACAGGTTCATAAAATATTATTAATTTAGGTTTTAGTCCAGCATTTCAGTTGTTAATGTTGCAATTCAGGTTATGTTTACTGTTTGACAACCTGATATACCAGTCTCTGCTTGTTTTGAAATCGTTGTTCCAGAATATGTATATTTTATAAGGTTGGAGATGCTTTCCTCTGTCTGTTTCATTAACAGCATTTGAACAATGCGATGATATTTATTGCACTCATTTTTAAAGGGTTTCTTTTGAGCTGTGCAAAAAATGTTTATACAGCCATTTCCTTGAATGAACTTATATATACACAATATTGAATTAAATTTTGGCGTCCCTGAACTTTATAAAAGCGTTGCCCGGGTCCGGCAAAAATGATTTAAGTGCTCAAATATAAATATTCAATCTACAATGTATTTGAAATGTATTAATGCAAAATTTATCAAATAATGAGAACTGTGTAATTTTTGGTTTTTGCCGCACTTGCCAAATTATATCAAATTTAATTGGTTCAAAATGCCAGAAGCGAAATGTGCTGCAAACGCGTACAAATAAATAAATGTTATTTCTCTTTGATTTAATTTGGAATTTCAGTGGCCATAAGCTGCTTTAATTATGATAATTGAATGCTAAATGTGTTCTTTGAAATTATTTTATATATTTTTTTTGCATTTCTCTGCATAATTTACGTACTCAAACTAGATATAAAGATTCGTGCCACATGTGTTACGTGCCTTAAGCATGAATAATCATTCAAATAGCGCCATTAGCGGCACATATTATTAATCATTAAATTTAATTATATTCGGGGAATTTATAAATGGTTTATTTATGACAACAACTGTCGTTTAAATAATATCACTGTGGAAAATGTCTCAATTAATTTACGCCTCATTATTTTCTATATATAAACATAACATATCTTTAATCAGCTTAAATCACAGGAAATTGAGGAAACTTGCAGTATAATTTCATATAATAATATCTGCTTAAACTTGATTGTAGAAGGATGCATAATATGTTAGGGTCGATTGTAAATCAACAAACTAGAAGATATATACTTTATGGGGTTGAAGACGGCTCCTTCTGCCTTTTTGCTTTAATGTGCACCCCTTTTAACAATTTTTAATGGCTTCATGGAGAATGAACAGCAACAAACAAATTCGTTTTTGTTCTTTTTGAGAAATCCATTCCATTCCGAATCCATCATCATCAATTCAAACCAATGGAATCATTAACAGATGCCTAATGGGCAATTTTACATTCATCATTTGTATATACGCCGCATTTAACAATAAACTTTTAGAAAAGCAAAAACAAATAAGTTCCCTGATTGCGGCTGATGCTGACTAAGCAGCATTTTGTTTATGTCATCAAATCGAGAAAGAGAGCAGAGCAGGCCAGAGCAGAGAAGTGAAGAAAAGAGCGTTTGTTTTCTTGCTGCGGTGCCGGAAGAAACCGAAAGCGAATGCGAACCGGCGATGTTTACAGTTCAGTTCAATTCAGTTGAGTTTGTTTCGTTTGGGTTCAGTTCGAAACGGAACGGTTTGCAATAGATCATTCAGCAGAACGATTACGTATACAGTGCGTATGTGAGATCTTCTGATGTGATTGGTGCTGATTCTGTTTTTGGTTCGACTCAAGTCCCGCCCCCCTTTTTGAAAGGCTGTCTGTCTGTCTGTCTATTTGTCTGTCAGTTTGGTTGCCGTTGCCATTGACGTAGTTGAAAATAATTACGACTTATGTATACAATGCATGCGTTGCAGTGTCCAACGACATTTTCAATACTTTGAGTGCTTGGTTTTATTTATTTTAAGTTTGTGTATTTTTCTCTTATTTTGTTTTTCCTTTTTTTTTGCAGACACGTCAACATTTTTTCCTTTTTGCTTATGTGCAACATCACGAATCTGCAATTCACACATTAATTCTCCGATTGTATTTTGCTTTTCGCGTCGTCGTTCGTTTTTTTTTAGATTTCTCAAACATAGTTGAGGCATATTAGTTAGTAAATGTGATGGCGAACCGTTTAAGTAGAAAATACAGGAATTCTAAAAGGAATACGATTTAAAATTCTCACTCTTGATTCAATAACTTAAATCAAAAGCATGATTAAATAATTATTAAAAGTCAGAAGACAACTATCTTGATTTAAGGCTTTTCATTTTACCATAAGCGGACCCAAACTAGGAATAGATTTTTATTATATATGCTTTAAATTCCGAATCTTAAATCAATTACTTAGAATTATAAATTGATATAAGCTTATATATCTTATATCTTAACAGACTGAAATTACTCTTGATTTAATATGTTTGCTATGAAAGTTATTCGATTTATTTGCGTCATGATAAACATATTTTTATTAATTGAATCTACTCGAACGATTTCTACGGCATATCGCAATCGATCTGGTTACTTTTTTGCAGAATTTGCCTTCGTTCCTTGTATTTATTTATTTTTGTTATCGTTGGCATTAAATTGAACTTGATCTACATAAGCTTGAGTACATAACATAAGCACATAACTATGTAGCTAAGTACAAATGTACACACACAGCCGAATGCCTTACAAATATTTATGTAAGGCATATAATTGTAGGCCGCAGGCCTGCTGCAGATTTTGGATATAATTATTTATAGCCGAGTCGCAAGCGAATAGATAAATCTATATATAAATGTGGATAGATATATTTTCACGTCGCAGTTTCGTTTTCATTCTGTCAAAAAGCGACTATTATATAAAAGAAGAGGATAAAAAATAAATGTGTCTGGTCTTGCCTAACACAAAGCAAGTGGGACAAATTTTTTTTAGTTTCGCTTGTTTGGTTTATTTGGCAACTGCTATTGACATTGAAACGCCGCCCACTTAGTGGGTCATGAGTATCCCCTTTCTGTTTGCATGTGATGTGGGTGTGGGTAAATCACATTTTATTCATGCCTTGTCACATGTGCATTTTTGAACGACTGCTTACCTGGCTTTAAGTTTGACGTTTATTGCATTTATGCCTAAGTTAATATAGTCTACTTATTTGCGTTTGCTTTGCCTTTAACGTATGTGGATACCAGAAGAGTAGTCACATTTTTCAAATAAGCTCAAGTTATTTGACTGCCTCCATATATGACAATTGTTTAAAAATATGCAGGAAAATCCTGCCGCAAATGACTGCAGCTAATTTCAAGTAGCTGAAATAGTTTCGCATATGATCAATGATAAATGTATGTGCCCTTGTTGGGGGCGCAGCGATGCATGAAAATGGCTGGCATTGGGCCAACATATTTGTTGAACTGCCCACGGATTCGGCGGTACTTCATTTGTCTGAGTTGGCAACAGCTGCTCATAAGGTTCATTTGTTCAATCGTTTGGCATGGTCAGTGCTTCTGTATACTCATTAAACCCAAAAGAGGGTATGTTGGACGCATCTGTGACCCTATAAAGTATAAAAATTATAGTCGAGTCAATATAGCCATGTCCACATCTATCAGAGCTATAAGCTTCAAGTTTGACATAGAAGTTCTCGATTACACAACGATTACTTTTCCCATTTCGCAAATATCGTTACAAATCGATGACCGATATTAAAATATTGTGTCAAAATGAAAGACTATATACCAAAAAGGAAAAGCATGTACAATAAGTGCTTGCATGCCTAATACTTGAGCGTACAGGGTATCTGCTAGTCGAGGTCTTTCCACCTAGAGCATTCCTACTTTGTCGATGAATACGAAAATTTCTTTTTATCAAAATACAAAGCGTAATTCATTTTGGGGCAGCCATGAAAAACGCCGGCCATTGGCATTGATTATTGCCATTATTGCCTCATGCTTGGCGCTTGGGGAATGCTCTACTCCTGTCTCCGCCTAGCACCCAATCCCAATCCTCCGCACTCGAAGGCGGAAGCGAATGCGACGTGCTTTCACGGGCTCATCGCGTGGCCATTGTTCGGTTCCGGTAAGAAGTGACGCCTCGTCTGGTTTAGTTCACACTTACTTGCTTTAAGGTGTGCGATGCAAATATAAATAAATAAATCGACAATTTCTACGTAACAAAAGTAAATTGCTTGAATTTCGCAATACTCAAACAGAAAATACTTTTCGCTCTTCGACTTGCACCACCACTTGGCCACCTCTGAATGTCAGGGCCCAAATGTTGCTTTGAAATCGAAATGTTTGCAGTAGATTATATGTATTATATCTAGTCTCCTATATACAATGTTGATATGTCATCGGTTTTCTGCTTAGCATTTATGCCAACACATTATTGATCAAAAGTGTTTTCAAATAATTTATGTTATTTGCAAAAAGAGCTGCCAAAAAATTCTGCTTCGAATTTATCACCGCTCAAAGATCTATTCAGAATTTATCTTGTTAAAATTGAGGAGTCACACGGTCAGATTATACATATATTTTTGTGTTTATTTTTATTATTTATTCATAATAGATCAAACACATTTCATATTTACTTTTAATGAGCAAGAACATGATAAATATTCATCATTACGATGCCTATTTTAAATTTTGTGAATTTTTAGCGACTTCACGTGTTCTAGTCTTGTGGCTATATATCACAGATTTTTATAGACTTGCAGAAGGTTTTATGACTTTGTCGTGAAGTTCCTAAAGCATTGGAACATACGTCTCCGAATCTACAAAGTATATATACATATTCAAGATCTGCATCCGTTGTTTTTGTTTATGTGCTGGCAAAATATATTATTATTATTTAATTAGCTATGCATATTAATAATTAAATTAACTTTTAACTAAATTCTAAAGGATTTAATTAACAATCTGTTGAAAAAATGAATCTGTCAATCTGAATTTGTGGGAAGCACAACAAATATATTGAAAATCTTCTGAATCTGCAAAGTATATATATTCCAGATCTGTTCTGATTTTATTCTATTTTATTTTATTTTATTCTATTTGTATATTTTTAATTTTTAATTTAATTAACTAACTAACTAAGTGTAAAGGATTTAATTTACACTCTGTTGAAAATATGAATCTGAATTTTAATTTAATGAAACGAAATAGATTTTGAAGATCTTCTGATTAACACTCTCCATTAGAAGATTTCGTCTATAAAAATGCAAAAGAAACATTTAATTAATGATCATGACGATAGCAGCGACCTACATTCAAGGAGAGCATATCACAGAAATGTTTCATCTGGCACTCACAGATAAGATTGGATGACTGAGCACTCGAATCAACGAAAGTAGCTCAAATCGAAAACAGCTGATTGTTGACTGTTTATCGCTGACGGCTTTTTACTCAATTTAACGCCTTTGTGAGTCACATTATTATCGGCTAAACACGAGTAGGTAAAACTAATTTATTGCTGCTGCAAACAAATTTCAATTGCTCAGCACGCGGACTGTTTTCAATTAAACGTTGACGAGCGCGTGTTTTCAATAAATCTCTCTTCAGCCCCCCCGGAAAAAATACCCCTTCCCTATGAAAACTAGACAGGCAGTCACGAAGTGGAACTAGAACTCAAATTGGCTGTCAAATGGCAATTCTAATACTAATACGAGTGCAAATTCAAAACAGCAAACAGAATAATTGCTTTGCACGCGTTTCTCAAATGCTACTTCTGATTCTTCTTCTTCTTTTTGAGCCATTATCATCGGGACAATGTGAATGTCGCTTCATACTTCAAATTGTAAAATTTCACTTTATTTAATAAGTTTTCTCAAAAATGTGTTTCCCTTATTGGGTTTGTTTATAGCTTCACATAATATTGAACATCTGTAAAAATTTCAAAAATTTGATGAATAAGAAAAGGACTTAGGGTATCTGATAGTCGGTCACTCACGACTAGAGCATGCTTACTTGCTTCTCCTAGTTTAGCATATAAAACACTTATTCTGCTCGTTTTGCCGGCCCCGTTTGGCTACGCCCATGGCAGCAAGGCTTCAATTTACTAATGTCAGCTCAATGCCACAGATACAGAGACAGAGACAGACAGAGAGAGAGAGAGAGAGAGAGAGAGATGTATATAGAGAGAGAGAGGACAACAAGCATATCCTGCAGCATATCCTTGCAGTGGCCTCTCCTTGAGAAGCACTCTGAATACTGGGTGGGTGGTTGGGTGACTGTTTGCTGTCAGGCACTCAAGCATTCATCAACGTGTGCTATTCATATAGAAGGATTTCTCTCCATTTATATTTATTAGCCGCTTCTGTTCTCAGTCAATATTTGCATATGTATTTGCCATATTTGTGTAAATAATTTAGCTAAATTGCATATAAATCAAGTCGTTTAGCAGATTGACACGATTTCCCCAGACAAACAGACGGCTCAGACTATCAGCTAACACCAGCCGCTAACCCCGAAACTCCCCTCCCCTCTAACCGATCGCTTTGATTGACAGTTTCCCTTAGCTTCTGTCGGCTGGCAACTGAAGTGGCTGAATGATGACTAATCAGCAAGCGCTAAACCATAAAAAAATAAAATTAAATTAAAAAGCTAATTTGAAGATCTTACATATATATATATATATATATATATATATATTTAAGTATGTGTATGTATGTGTGCTTATACAATTTTTGACTGACAGTTTGTCAATAGGCACAAATAAATAATATGCAAAAGAGACAAACTAATCAACAAATATTATTGCATTAGCACGAAATGCACTTCCATCGCAGTGAACTTATATATATATATATATAAGTGTATATATATATATATAAATATATATGCATATATATAATGCATGAGCAAAATTGAGTCACATGTTAATATTTTGAGTTAGTCAATAATATTGAAGGCAAATCTATAGAATTTGGCATTTACATTCTGTCAGGCACAAATAAAATAGTTTATAAAATATTTAATTATTAGCAAAATGAAAATAAATAATACAGATTATTTTTTAGTTGGTGACCTCATTAAATAAGTAAAATATATTTGTTTGATTTATATTAATAAATAATTTACTTACTTTTTGATAGCGGATATTTGCAACCTTCTAAACCAAAAGCTTCAAATTTTCAAACTACCCTGTTTGACCAATTTCAGAAATACTAATAAGGATTTGCATGTTTTTATAGGCTTCTTTAGTCACGAATCAGGAGAAAAGCAATGAGTGTTATTACCCTACCAGAGGACATTCTAATTGTGTCGTTTCGTTCGCAAGGAGACGTCTCCGACCGCAGAAACTATATAAATATTATTGATGAGCTACACTAGATGTAGTTTTAGTTCTGTTCCTGAACTTGTTCATCAGTTTTAAAGCTTTCTTGATGAAACTCGTCGGAATTGGGCTGATCGCATCAGTATATCATATAGCTGTCATAGGAACAATCGGTTGAAAGATGAGTTCTTATTTGAACAACTCTTTCTTGCATAGATATCCTAGCTAAACTTACCCACCAAGCGTGTTATTGTGCTTATTACTATATCAATTAGTTCCCGATCGGTCACAAAATAAATTATCGTATGAACAACTTTTTTGCTTACCCAGCTATCAAGATCAAATTCAAAAGTTTCGAGTGTTATTCTGCTCCTCACATCTATACAAAAAACCAGCAATATTGCTCTACTATATCATATAGCTTTTAGAGGATCAATCTGTCGATTTTTAGAATTTATATTCCTACTCAACTATGGGCAAGGATATATAATGTGCGGTGAGCCGAAGATACTCGTTTTTACTTGATTTTGTCATCACTATGGGGTAAATTGTGTGCGCTCCAAGAGCAGCCTCATGTTAGCTATGAAAGGTTCTTTTATATTACTGTGGCAGCAGCAACTGTGGCCTCCATTCAAAGTCAATGTCAGTGTCAAGGATGCAAAAATCAGGCAGGCAGGCAGGCAACACAATGGAAAAGCGAGCAATTCAAGCGGCGCCCACTTGGCTGCCTGGTGCTCGTCGTCCAGGGTCAAAACTGCAGCTGAATAAATCATGATTCGGGGCATAACCAAGACAGGCGACTCCCACTCCTCCCCTCTTAGCCTTGGGCGTGCTTAAATGTTAAATGTGAAAATGGAAAGTGATGCGGGGAGTAGCCCATTTTTTTTGATATGGCTATACACCCCTCGATGTTATGGCATTATCTCTACACCCAGCGTTAAAGGTCTGATTTAAATGCGTCACATTTCTGTAGCTGTCTCGCCCTCTTTTTTTATCAGTTGCCTACGATTTTGCTTAGGTCTATTTTGGTTTTGTATGGTTTTTTATTGGCTGTGTAAAAATATCAAATTGTTGCGTCATTAGTTTAGCATTTAGCTGACATTTATAGACAGCACAGGACACAATTTAAACGATATTTTCGGAACGTGCCAAAATATAAAGCGTCATCGAATTGTTTAGAGGAATCGAGTTGCACACGCGATTTTCCTATTATTATTATTATTATTATCTTGTGGCGATATCACCGGGCCAAGACACGCCCGTGTCGTGCAATTGAATTTGAAATTGTATCTGCAAGTACGTCATTTGTGTATCTATTGTACTTCTGTTACTTCGTCATGCCCATAAAAAGTAGGCTGAGTTTTAATGATCTTTTTTTGTTTGAGTGTCTGATTTGTTTGCCTCATTTATAGAGTGTGAAAACCAAGTTTTGCTCAAATTTGTATAAGCTCTAAAGAAATTGAGTGTCGATTGCAACAAGGTCATCATTTCATTTCTATCTATCTAATTAAGAATAATTTGATACAACTTTAACTGGAATACGTCTACAACTCCAACTAAAATTGGGTAAGTTTGTGCCATAAATCGTACGATAAAAATTAAAATTTATAGACATGGTGTTCTCTAAATCGGACTTTATTTTTGTGAGTTGTTAGTTACAGTTAAAGAAGTTTCACTAAATATATGGCCAATGGAAACTTAGGCTTTTTTTAACTTGAAGCCGATTTGCCGATAATATCTTAAATCACTCAAAGACCAGCTGAGCCTGGTCGAAATAGAGAAAGAGCCAATGCAATCAATTAGTTTGTAGCTTTTGGTATTAAACATAGAGTATAAAGTGTTGGCTGTTGACTGCTTTCTGTATTCTGTTGCTTGATAAGATCTGAACGATAAGAAATTAGCAAACAGCTGTTCTCTATCTGCTTGCACCTGCATTTGACGACAATTTAATTAGTTTTTCCCATTAACGAATCGGAAGGCGTTTGAAGAGGGCATTTGAGGTTGCTGCTATTAGCTACCAGTTGATAAATATTTGTTTTGCTGCTTTTATTGGCGAGGAAAAAACAACTTTGTTAAAGATTTTTCATACTGCTGGTCGTGGCAAATTTCCACGAATTATTATTGTTATTGTAACTGTTATTAATTTGTTGTTAAAATTGTGGCACTCGAATTTATTTGCGATTAGATTTTCAATCGGAGCCATAGATTCATATTTTTGTTTTTACATTTCAATTGGAATTTAGCAAATAGATAAATATTTTCGCTGCAGTTTGCATTAATTTCTTTAATAACAGTTACACACATACAGATGTAATTCGTATCTAGTTCAACCTGGATCCCAATTGCAATCCTTATTGCATTACACCCTGCAATTCCGCTGCATTAGATTATGCTCTTTAATAACAATGAAGAGCGTTGCTGTTAAATGCAGTAGCTGCTGAGAGCGCAACGCGCAGCTGTTAAGAAAAGTATCTGAGAGAGCAGCGGAGCGCTGCAGCATGTGTGGTGCTGCTCGCACGCACAGCTGCGACCGCAGTCAATCGAACAAGTGTTACGCTGCTGTATGGTTAGCTCGCTCGCACCTTCTCACAGTTGTTGGGTCGTTGGCACTGCCAACATGTTCTGCCTGGCCTAAGCGACTAAAATGAATTTTGCTTGCATTCAGTTTAGCCTCTCAACTCGCTCGGATCGGACGTGACCAACGCTTGAAAACAACAGCAAATAACCATAGTAATATAAAGTGCACGTCTCGCAAAATAAGCCCAAATCGCGCGTGTGAGAAAATCAAAATTAATTGAGAAGCTAAATTTGTATATGTATATGTGTGTACAGCCATAAGTGCAGAGTAGAAGCCAAAGTGTAACTGTGCTTTGCTTCGTCTCCCCCACCCACTCAGTCGCCCATATATATATATATATATATATATATATATACATATATTTACGAGTGTGTGTGTGTGAAATTTTTCACATACAAAACCAATGTGAAAAATTGAATTGAGAAATTTGTGTTGCAAATGTAAATTAATGAAAACTGAATCAAATCGTAATTCAATTAATTAAACAAACGGCAAACGGTGTCTGTAAAAAGGTAAACTACCTGATAAAATTAAAGTCAAAACGTTTAGAAATCTTTTTTCTTCTCTGTTGCGTGCCCTTTGCAAATGTATGTGTGTGTGTGAGCGAGCGTGGGCTTGTATTAGTGAAATTAGTGAACTGCTGTAAAAATAGCCAAAGTAAAGAGCAGGCGGCGGCAAGAAAAAAAAACGAAAAAACGGACAGCAAGCGGGCCACGCAATGCAAGAGCAGCCCGCAAAAGAGTGACAGCTTGCGAGAGTGAGTGTGGGAGAGAGCCACACAACTCACACAGAGAAAGAGAGCGAGAGAAAGAGCGACAGCAAATTGAATCGTCGTCAGTTGAAGAGTTGGTTGTGTTTTTTTGCCTTCCTTTTTTTTCTTCTTATTGTTGCTGTTGTTGCTTGCTTCGCTATTTGTCTTGATCTTTTGTTTTGAATAGGTTTATTTGTATTTTTGTTGCTGCTATGCATACGTGTTTTTATCCGTGCTTCGTCTACTGTTTTTGTCGTCACTGTTTTCATCGTCGACTGTTTCTTCATGCTTTTTTTCACCACAGCTGCTTTTTGTTTTGATATGAGAAATTCATAATCAAGCAGCGCGCGTGTGTTTATGTGTATAAGTGTGCCTGTCTGTGTAGGTTTGTATAAATAATTAGCACTTTTTTTCGAGACTTGGAACTTGTTTCAGGTGATCTGGCCACAATAAAAAACCTTTTGTTAATTATGCGAAATATTTTGCGAAAACACCTAAAGAAACAAAACCACTCAAATATATTCAACTTAATTGTGTGATCATCAATGATTTTTAGATTATTCCAAAGAGTAACTTCAATAATAATAAGGCATGACTAATAAGCGTTTCAATTCTTATCGCATTCCCAACGCTCTTCAAGATACGACTTTGTACTTCCCTCTATTGATTTGCGTCGTACAACAAAAGTTTTGAAAATGATAAATATTGAGATCTTTAACAATCTGCACTGATTTATTTATAATGAATTACGTACAATCGTAGATAAAGCCTTCTTTATTACTGTTAATAAGCTTGTTCAAAATTAATTATACTGTCAATCCATCAGAACATCTTAGGGCGAGATATTACAAGGAAAGAAAGATGCGGCGATTTTCTACAGAAATGAAATGACAAAAGAAATTATAATTATCTAGTTATCCATTTTACCTCTGTTTAATACTTGTTTCTTTCTTTATATTATTCTTCTGCTATACTGTAAGGTGTTTTCAAGCGCGCTCGTATTAATTACTTTTTCCCCATTTCTGCCTCTCGATATTCGTTCGTTCATTGTCACCTTTCACTGTTATCAGCAGCTTCACACACGCATCAAAACAAGGCAGGCCTTTTTTTGCGCTGCTTTGATTTATAGGTTTATGTAATGTCCGTGTTCCAGTTTCAAAATGCTCCTATTTATCTGCATATGCGACTGATACACGTACATACATATATATGAATATGCATAAGTGTTTGCATGTTCAGACATGTTCATTTTTTTCTGTCGATAACTCAATGTGAGCGAGCGAAGGCTTGTGCCTGTGGGAATGTGTTAAATGAATTTAAATAATATTTGCTCAACAATTCGCAAAATTGTTGTCTGCTCATTGTTGATTCAGCACAAACGTGTCTTTTCTTCAGCGAGACAGCAATACAAAAGTATACATACATTGGAATTTAATATAAAAGATCTTTTTTCGATTGGTGTTGTGTTTGTCAAAAACAGGCAAGAAATTTCCTTGGTTTATCCGTCTTCTATGGGAAAAATTCCAAATGGAATTCCCTTTATTTATTTATTACCGGGTATTTTATAGTTGAGCTCTGACAATCAGCTGGTTTTTGAAGCAGCAGCAGAAGAGCAGCTGTTGCGACTATATGCAAATATATTTGTACAAATACATATGCATAAATTTCAGTGCATGTGTATATATAGAGGTAGATATTTAAATGTATATAAAGGTATATATGTGTGTATATTTGTATTACGGATTGTGTTAATATAAAAACAGATGTCGCTTTTGTTGTCTTCGCTCGCATCTTGCATTCCGCTTCTTTAATACCACTACGCGTTTATTATTATTGTTATTATTATTATTGCTTCGTTTTGATTCCGACTTCAGGTTTTTGTAATTGAATACTGATTAAATATTTAGCCTAGCATTTGGTTCACAGGCTCAACTTGCAGACGGAGAGAGACAGCTGCTGTTACTGTCTTTTCTGTTGATTCTCTCTGTTCCGATATCTGCGACAGTTTGACCCACTTTAGGGCCATATATACGTGTATATCCATATATGTATATATTCTGTATATACGAATGCATATATACACACACGGGCAAATGGAGCATGGGAAATTTCATCGTTGTTCACTTTCATTTTGACTGTGTGAATCCAACATTTGTTTTGTGGCCTACTTTAAGTGGGTCTCGGGGGAAGCGAGAGGCGAATGGGCGGACGGGGGGTGGTCAGGTCTAGACTAGTGACTGATAAGGGTAGTCCCGTGTCTGTACAGTTAGAAAAATAAGTGGGCAAGGTAGTTCTACTGAAAACTTGAAAATACAATTTCCAAATAAATTTGTTATTTTCCACAAGTGTGTGTGAATTGTTATGTAGTTCCTGCTGATAGTCTTTTTTCTAAGTGTAGCCTATCGCATGTTCTGCTCTGACTCAGCGGGGAGCGCTATCCCTCCATCACTCTCTCTTTCTCTCTCCGGTGCTCTCTCTGTCTATTGCTCGCTCGATCGGTCGATCTGTGTCTGTCTCAACTGTCGTCTGCGTCGCAATTAAGGCTTTCCATGACTGTGCAAAGGTGCAAAGTTTTCCGTAATCACACACGACAATTAATTCTAAAATACTTAATTAGTTTACCCCTTCAACCCCTCCTTCGAAAAGCCTTCCGGATTGTTTTCCGTGTTCTATTCGAGAATTGTTTTGTTTTACTTAGCTTGACAATTGACAGTTTGAATTGACGCAGTCTGTAAGTGCGCTATAAATATGGCCAAATCAATGCTAAAAATAAATGGGGAAAATACAAAAATAACACGTCGAGTGCTACGCAAAGAGCACTCGGATTTGGTCAGTCAAAAGAGCAAATAAATAAATAAAAATAAAAATAAATAATGAAATTAAAGATAAGCGATGCACATTGAGTTGAAAACAATACAGCTTTTGGATCACTCAACACAGATATGCGAACAATGCCCGATCGTTGACTGCCCCTCAAGTTAATGACACTGTCCGATCTCTGATTACGTTATTTACTTATCGACTGCGCAGACTTCCCCCCCATCAACACCATTTTAACTGACTGTCTGTGGCGTGGTTCCCCGATGTAGTTGCAGTTTTATTTTTATTTTTTATTATTTCTAGTTAGTCAAAAACTAGTTTGGCAGGCAGACTTGGGGGAAATACAAAACTTAGCATTTATGACTTCAATTTAAGCCAGAGTTTAATGAAGTGTTGCTGAGGAATGTAACAGGCAGAAGGAAGCAAATTCAATTACCCCATAAAGTATATATAACATTGATCACCATCAAATGTCGAATCGATTTAGCTAAAAACTAGAGACTACAAAATTGACATATTGTATTATATCCCATTTAGATAAAGTTTGTTTGATCGATTACTGCTCCCGCTTGGTGAATATTGAGTGTCCATTTCTGATAGCTATAAAAGAGACAATTGTGACGGTAAAGCTATAACCTGACATATTATTGATGAATTGTAAAAATTTCATTAAGATCGAATAAGACCGACATATTTTATATATTTATATTTTCATATTGAATTAGCTAGACTAATAATAGCTGCATTAAGGGTGCCTTCAGGCGATCTCTCTCGACTGAAGCATTCTAACTGGTTTGTATTGACATGTTCTTAAAATTAGCAATGAGAACAACCAAAATAAACTTTTATCTATTATCAGTTGCTAAGGTTCATAATCAAATGTGTTAGGCAAACAATTTACATTAACTAATTCCCACAGTTTCCATTCAGTTAAGACTGAGATTTAAACGAGTCGCGCCGTCTGGCCGTCTGGCCGATAGCCGATGGCTGCTGGCAGCATTACTTAAGCCACCGTCTAATGCAATTAGCCATATGCACATTTTTGTGCCAGATAAAGATACAAAAATACACACAGCCCGAGATGCAGATACAGAAATAATAGATAAATAGATATTCACTGTGCTCTTGTTGCAACACAAATGCAAATATGCATATTTTATGCCGTCTGCAGTTTATTTGCATTTGTTGTGTGAGAGGCTATAAGGAAGGGGGCGTGGGTGTGTGCGTTGCCAGACAGAATGCGCAATTTATGGATGTGCGCTATCTATTGCAATTTGCCAAACAATGATTCAATTAACATTTGCGCCCATCTGATAAGTGTTTGGAATTGTGATTTTTGCCTTAGCTTTAGTTGTATTAATATCAATATAAATGACCAATCACAGTCTGAGTCTGAGTCTCATTCATAAGTTACACGTGCCACACGCCTGATTGACCACAAAAGCCATCGTAATTCGCAATTGAATTCAATTAAGCAACACGCTTCACTAAATGCCACTAATATTTAAATATAAATATATATGTTATATATACACAGATGGGTGGCATGGTTCACAGATCGATTTGATTGTGGGTCGAGTGGATCAGCCAAATAGGTGGTGCGATTACGCCTCATATGCATGCACCACTGACTTTTCTATTTATACTGCGACAGTCACAATCGAAATTATTGTGTATTTGATTGAGTTCAATGACTGATTCCAGCTTAGGATAGTAGTTGAAAGCTGCTTCCAGAAGTAAGTTGAGCATTTTCTGTGGTTGCTATCGAAAAGGTTACTTATCAGTCAGTCTGATAAAGTTCTTTTCTAGCCCCAGCAACAGCGCAAAAGATACATAGATGTGCAATCTTCTTACTTATTCGACGTGTGGAAATTGAATACTGTTTTCTCAGTTGACACATTTTTGCTTATGCTGCGACGCTATTGTCAAAGGAGGAAACCAACTAACTTGATATTTACAACACTTGTTTTGTATTGCTTATCTCCTGAACCTGTGCTTCGTTTAATATTTGCAATTATCAATATCAATCACGTAATAACAATTTTCAAGGCGTTTACATTAACAGTCAATCGAAAGCGGAAAACACAAGTTAACAAATTTATATAGATCCAGTTAGTTTTTGCATTGCGTGTTGCGCTTGGGGAAGTAACATTGAACCGACAACGAATTCATATGCACAATTGTGCATGATTCAGATTAATTCAGCAATTTATTGAGAATTCTCAGAGAATCACAAGCGATTTTTTTATTAATAAATTGCGAGTTGCTTGCTCTTTTCAGAGGATAAAATAAACCTGTTTGAAGCGAACGTTTAGCGCACACACTTAACCCAATTAAAATGCAATTCTCTTTTCTCATTTCAGACACAACAACAAGCAAGTAAACGGAATATAGAACAGCAGCAGCAGCGGCAGCAACAGTTGCAACCATAACAGCAACAACAAACAAATAAATAACTTGTTAAACTGTTTCGCGTGGCAGGGAATGGTATATTTCTTGGGGGATTGGGGCATGGGAGATTCTGACTTGTCGTCATATCAGCAGCATGTTCCAAATATACAGCAGCAACAACAACAGCGCATTCATGGACAACAACATCAGCAACAACAGCAACAACAACAGCAGCAGCAACAGCAGCAACAACAGCAGCAACAACAACAACAACAACAGCTGGTTGCACAAATCTCAACTAGTTTAAGCCTATTGCAATCGCAGCTGCAATTTGCCAGCGGCTCCAGCTTTCTTCAACAGCAGCAGCAGCAGCAACAGACACAGCAGCAACATGTTGCCGGCAGCAATACCAACAACAGCAGCAGCAGTTTGGTAACCGCCAATCTACAGCAACTGACTGTCAGCAGCAACACGCCCACCAAGCAGCAGTTGCAGCAGATTGTTGTTGTTGACCCCACCACTCATCATCCCTCCCAGCAATCCCCAGCAACACTCAAGCTACACCCAACGTGGCTGCGACAATGCTCCGAGTCCAATTCGAACTCGAACTCGAATTCGCAATTGACACCAGACAGCAAGGCAGCAGCAGCAGCAGCAGCAGCGAAGCAGCCGCAATCATCTCAGTCTCAGCAGCTCAGCATCAAGGATCATCTCCTGGATATTGAGGATAATGAGGTCGCCGTTCATCCACTTTCGAATCAGGTAAGACAACAACGACAACACTGCTCCTACTCTCTCTAAAAAGCTGAAACTATTTAATACATCTATATGTGTGTATGTATAATATTGTCTGTGATGAATCTATATTTAATCCCTTGCTCAATTTCTATCGATTCATCGTCTCCGCCTCCTTGAGCAATTGCTGGTGTAGCGCATAGAAATATTCGGCCATGCCCTCCAAGGAGTACTTCAATACGAATGTCTTAACGATTGCCCATGTCGATTTGACAAAATTGATGTCGCCAACAACGAGAATATCTGTGGTGTTCCCAGGCGAACGCTTCAGACAATAGTGCACCTGTATGGTAAAGACATCGGCATAGGGAATACCCTGATTGATGCTCTCCACATCTATCGAATACATTTCCCCTTTGGCACTGCACTGACGGATCGTTTGATGCTCAACGATGCGGGCACTTTTGGGTCCCACATTCGCTTGGAGGGCAACCATCATGCTGACCTGTCGCTCCTGTTGCCCCGCCATATTGCAATTCCATTTACCAAAACATAGATCCGTCGAACTGCGAACCGCATGGAAGCTGCGTAGAAATGTAGAGCCAGCTGGCGAGAATAGCAGCTCGAAGAGTGCATCCACATCGAGGCGTAGATTTGTTTTGATGAAAGTGCGACCATCGTGTTGGCTATCGCAATGGTGGCTGGTGCCCACTGAGAGATCCCGGATAATTTCCATTTGACTGTGCGTCCGCGTGTGACTCTGACTGTGACTCTGACTGATCTGTGCTGTGGTGGCCCTCATGCTCTTCTTTCGCTGATGGCTCACCAAGTGGGTGGTACCTCTGATTGTCTTTCGCTGTTGCGTTTGTCTCGTATGCGTTCGTCTCGTTGGCGTACATATTGTTGATCTCTCTGGATTACTCTGGTCTATGGATTCCGGTCGTATTTCTCCAGTGAAATGCACCGATATTATCGATGCATATTTCGAGTCACGCTCATTCAATTTGTGGGGCTCCATTGCAACGAGAATATTATTGTGAATGTCAGCAGTCTAAAAGTAAAGCTAATGCATTATCTTAAGTTTGTTAAAAAACAGTGTTTAGTCTTCAATTTCAATTTCAAGTCATGATGCCCGTCAATTCTAATGTGAGTTCTCTTGCCAGAATTTTGACTTATAAAACCCGATTGAATTTTGATATGTTTTGAACTGTTATGATATATTTGTGAGTTGTACTTGGTTGTTCGAGTTGCCTTCATTATTATTAGCCGAGCATATGAATCAGTTCAAGTTTTGTTTACATAAACCTGCCGACAACCTGCAATATTTGATATCCAATTATCCAATTTAAAATGCTTGCAAAGAACAAAGCGCTTCGGCTGACAAGTCAAAGTTCCCAAAGATTACTGGCTACAATCAACATAGACAGATAAAAGTGGAACGAATAACAGCAGCTCTCCTTATCAAAACGTCGCATGACGTCGGATCGATAAGGTATGGCTAGTTAATTGGTATGGCCACGCGACCAGCGGGTCTTAAGTTCGCTTCGTCTACCCTTATAGATGCTATTTCTATATTCTTACCAAGTTTGTGGCAAAGAAAATAAATTCGACAGGTCGTCAAACTGGAACGGAAATTCAACTATTGTTTTTAAGAACCAGATATACATTTGGATCATAACAAAACTGAATATAAAAAAAAAGCAATTTTTAAAATTCACTTGACTTGCCAGACCTGATTTAATCTTTAATCAATTCAGACCACCTTAAACTCGATTCTTTTAAATTTATAAACCGATTTTTTCTTCACTTTGGAACTTCTGAATTGTACTCATTGCTCGTTGCTGCCTCTCCATGTTGCAGGTTGGAGGACATACGCGCCTGTTGCTGCTCAACCAGTCGACGGTGATCAAACCGCTGAACTTGCGCGAATTGGACTTCTATCAGAACATTCCGCAGGACGTACAGAAGTTTGTGCCCAAGTACAAAGGTAAGATACCGACTATATTCTATTCCAATTAACCAATCAACCACAACGATTCTCGTTCCTATCGAAGCGCTTCATCTGATATACATATACATTTATATATATGTATATATCTTTCGTTTCGAATTAACTGCTCGTTCAATTTATCATACATTCTAAAAAATACGCAAAAAAAAAAAATAAAGAAAATTTTACAAAAGAAAAGCAAAAAAAAAAAAAAATTAAATTATATTTGATGTGATCAAATCATTTCTTGTCTTGAGTTTTTGAAATCGCTGTTTGCGCTGCTGTATTTTCATCTTTTGTTTTGTACTAACTCGCATTTGTCCAAAATCAACAATTATGCGCTCCACTGTACTCTGTCCGTATATCATTTTTATTTTAAGTATTATATATGCCTATATATATATATATATGTGATATATCTATAGTTTGTAAGTCTTGATATTGAATGAAAACAAATAAAAACAGAGCACAAAAAAACTAAAAAAGAAAAAAAAAAAAAAAGAAAGCAAAAAAGAAAAGTGATGCAAAAAATGAAAAAGAAAAGAAATATCAATAAAGACTGAAAACTATAACGTAATC
This sequence comes from Drosophila cognata, assembly GCA_035041535.1. Classification (NCBI taxonomy): domain Eukaryota; kingdom Metazoa; phylum Arthropoda; class Insecta; order Diptera; family Drosophilidae; genus Drosophila; species Drosophila cognata. The sequence continues at coordinate 2,150,432 of JAWNLC010000451.1, forward strand.
TAATAGGTAAACTATAGCTTTAATAATTTGTAAAATACGAAAAGCGAAAAATAAATATATTATAGACGCCATGCCCAATTATTGTCTGCTCCAAAAGCTTCAAACTACCATATAAACTTTATCACATAAGAACTTTTAGTTAGTAGCGAACTGACAGCAATGGGTAAGTCGCAGAAACACACAACAATAAAAACAAAAAATTAAAATTATAAAGAAATTTTAAAAAAATATGCAACTTCTCTCTAGCACAAGATTTGTACAAGTATGCAATATATACACATGTACAAATCTTCAAATCGACAACGTTTAGTTGTAAAATTTTTCGGTCTTGTTGCCCGTAAAATTTTACAATTTTTTTTAAATGCAAAATTTAACTTGTTAAACTATAAAAATGCGCACGCCCTTGGGCACAGGTGAGATTAATAAAAAAAACAAAAAGATAAAACCTGAAGCTCTGGGGGCGTGCCACTTGTGCCACTACATATCTACGCTCTATGCTCGTATTATCCAAAGGTTCGAAGTGTGTGCCGACTGACAGACCCGCTCCTGTGTGTGTGTGTGTGATCTGCTGTGAACCGCTGAACCAAACTGAACCAAACCGAACCGAACCAAACCAATTGCGGAGAGCAGCCTCGAATCTTGAAACCAAACTGAAACTGAAAAACAGCGTAAAATACTATTACTGAAAGAACAAATTTACAAAAATCAATATGCAATTTTTTATTCCAATTTTTTGTTTTTGTTTCGCCAGAAAAGAAAAACAAACTCCGAAAAATCGTGTGTTTATTTTTTTTTTTTTTATTGTTTCTGTTGTTTTTTTTTTATTATTCTTGTGTTTTATATATGTGTTTGTTCAGAATGCACATCGGTGCTGCCCCTCTCGTTGTCTCGTTCGTTGTGTCTTGTCGCCGTCGTCCCTAGGCCTTGCCGATCTCTAATCGGATCTCTGATCGATATGGCTGCTCTGCTCTCAGCTCTCTCTCTCAGCTCAGCTCAGCACTCTCTCTGCTCGCTCTGCTCTGCTCTCTGTCTGTCTCTGGAACTGAAACGTCTCCGAGACTCTCAAAGTACGAAAGCCGATTAGAAATGCAAGCAAGCCAATAATGACACAATGGCCATTGACGGGTTTGTATGATTAAAACACATACTACTTTATATATTTTACTATATCTACCAATTACTATACGATAAGCTATTCAGTTCCTTAAATAAGTTCCAATATATATATATATATATATAATTATAAATTATGATCGTTTTAAGCTAAGCGTAGGTTTGCCGAAAACCAAAAAGAAAAATAATCTTTCGCTACTCTTCTAAAAGTAAACTTTTTTATTTTTTTTGCACATGTTTAACTCTTGATTAAGTCTCTTTCTCCCTTTCTCTCTTAAATTGCACACAGTTGAGAATTCCGCTTAGGTCTTACAAATCGAATAAATCATAAGTCACATAAGTCATTACACTATATGTATTATCATATGCTGCTTTTGTGTGTGTGTCCATCCGAAATGCATGAAGGTTTCATTGGGGTGATTGCTGCAGTCCATCAGAAACATGAATAGATGTGAAATATATGTGTGTCCTTCAATTTATTCATATTGTTGGGGGAGAAAAGTGTTTGTCTGTGTGTCAACGAATCAATCATGGATGCTTCCTTATGTCTAATCAGAACCATCAAGAACTTAACCTCAAGATACTTACATACAAATTAAAGTTAATGCAAACGAACAAGCAACAATAAACAATTTTAGACTTATCGCTCGCCGGTCCCGTTCTATTTCCAGGCGTTATGCAAGCAACATCCATGGGCGGCGTCAAGCTGGACAAACGCTATTCGCCCAGTTTCCGGGACGATGCCGCCGCGGTGCCCGTGCGCAAGATGAGCGCCTCGAAGCGGAAGCGCGATGATGTACTCAGGTATGTAGCAAGGAAGTGGCGCCACAATTTCGACATATTAGCTCTTGCACCACCACACTCAGACCAAAAAAAAAAAAACGATCTGAATTTTAGAAAATCGCTCCGAAATAATTTCTGTAATAGGAAAACATTTTCCTTAAAATTAAAAGGCGCTTAAAATACTAATGTTTTATAATAAAATAAATGAAAGGCCAATATAATTATTCTTTAATGAAAACACACAGAAAACCACAGAATTTAAATTAGACATATTTTTTCCCTCTTTTAAAAATTAACTTTTTGATTAATCCTTCTAAAATTCAGTGCCATTTTTTTCTGAGTGCATCAAAATCCAATCGACCAGCACCAATACCTATTTGCCTACACTGACGCAAACACATATGCATTTATATATATATATATATGCAAATATTTGTATATGTTGTATGCTTCATATAAAAAAGAAGAAGAAAACCACACATGAACTGATGCTTTTCAGCCAAGCAAATGGAAATGAATTTTATTTTTGTTTTAGATTGTGCAATGCATACAAAAAACAAACACGCACTCGCCCCTCTCAGACATTGTTGTTACGGGTATCTTTGGGTATGCAAATTACAATCCTATAGTACTATGTGTATGAGTATTTGTTTTTGTTTTTTTTTTTTTCTTTTCAAGCTGGCGACACCACCATCTCATCCTGTTCCATTGCAAAACAGTAAAGTACACTTTTGATGTGTCAATGGAACAGCGCATGATGTGTTTGTGCTCGTTTCTTTTCTATTTTAATAATTAAATGAAAAACGCAAAACAAAAAACTTGCAGATTATTTTGTTTTAGGTCACTTCACTCTCATTTTGTGCCATCTCAAATGGGGTTTGACATACTTCGCTTCTCTCGCTTGATTCCATCATAATTAATCCCAAACATCTCGCCTGGATTATTTGCAGAATGAAGGTGCATAAGAACGGAAATGCGGCCGATGTTATCAAGAGCATTTCGCAACTTGACAACTCCAATAAGCAATGTTAGTATCCCCTTTGTTCCCCTCGGCCTGGACTGAAAAAAAACCCGCCCACTTTCCAAAAATGAATTGCAACATTTACAATTGAATTCACCTGCAACTGTTTTAACTAATCTCGTTTTGGCATCTATCGTTTCACAGATTTCTTGATGCTCGAGAATATCACGTCACAGTTTCGCAATCCCTGCATTCTCGACCTGAAGATGGGCACCCGCCAGCATGGCGACGATGCTTCCGCCGAGAAGCGCTCCAAACAGATGGCCAAATGCGCCGCCAGCACTTCGGGCTCCCTTGGGGTGCGTCTCTGCGGCATGCAAACCTATCAGGCGGATATGGAGCAGTATGCCAAGCGGGACAAGTACTGGGGCCGCGAACTCAACGAGGTGGGCTTCAAGACCGCTCTCCATGACTTCTTCTACAATGGTTTCCGTTTGCGCACCCGCGTCATACGCAAGATCCTTCAGCGTCTGCTGCAGCTGCGACGCGTCATCGAGAAGCAGTCCAGCTACAGATTCTACTCCTGGTAAGTTCAGCTGACTATTTTATTTTATTATTGCGTTATTAATTATTCGATTCCAGCTCCTTGCTCATTGTGTATGAGGGCTACGAGGAGAATCCGATGGCCCATCCGCACTCCATGATATCGGATGATTGGCTGGAGGCACCAAAATCCGCCACACTGCAGTCGACGAACACAGCCGCCTTTGATTATCATCCGGAGAACAGCATAGACGTTGATGACATCGAGGACGATGAGGCGGGACACGAGGCGGGCGATGAGCTCGAGCCGCACGATACCGACGAAGATTTGCAACTGGTGGCGGCCGTGGACAGTGGCAACGCTTCGGCCACAAACAGCAGCAATGGTGCCGATGGCTGCAACTATGATGCGGATGCTTCGAATGACTCCAATTCGCGTTTAAATCTCGCCACACGTCGCCATCTGCATAAGCGTGGCTTTGCGGAGGCTGCGGCACGTGGCGTCAAACAGACCGCAACTAGCTCCACAACCACCACAGATGAGGAGGAAGAAGATGACGAGGAGGAGGATGACGAGACGGAAGCGGAGCAGCGTCATGAGTCTGTTATGCCGCCGCCGCGTACCTGTGGAGTATTGCCCAACGGCACCAAATCATCAGCAGCAGCATCATCATCTGCTGGGGTTGGTGGTGGCAACAACAAAAAGAGCGGCTGTGCCAATGGCAGCGCCACACCTGCATTCATTCCAATTTCCGAAGAGACAGTATTTCTGGATCCTGAGCCAACGTTGCCCAGCGTGACAACCTCATCGCCACATTCCGGTGACTCCTGGATGAATTACAGCAGCAACAGCAGCGACGATTTCTCTGGCCTCTCGGAGCAAATCAAAGCAGTGGCCAGCGGTCGTCAGACATGTAAGTCCAAAGCGGGTCAACCCTTAATCCCGATCCACTATCTAATCCCACATTTACTCCATCAACAGGCAACAATAGTTCCGACGATGGCAGCTCGGATTACGAGAGCAGCATCATCGGACCCACAGAGGCCATGCTCAAGCGCTACAAATCACAGCAATCTTTCGATGCGCAAGCTGGTGGATTAGTAATGGAGCCCAGCACGCCACCATCGCACACCGGCAACAACTCGAGTGCCACCTTGAAGTCCATTGTGGTGTCGCCTGCCTCATCGAGCGCCTCGTCCCTGAAGTCGGTCAAGGGCGCTGTGAAGCGTTTGCGCTGCAAGGACGACGATGAGCATTATGCAGCACACGATGATGATCCACGCGAAGCTAAGAAATCCACCATAACATCCACACCCGTCTCTGCCGTCTCCTCGCCAGCCAAGTTGCACCGCAGCAAGGTGTCTGCAGTGCAACGCAGTTGCGAGAATATTTCCAATTCGCTGCTAGCTGGCATCCTATTGGACTCACTGGAGCGACGTGCCAGTGCCGAGGCAGCAGACAATAACAAATGTGGCAGCCAAGATGGCAAGACTCCACTTGCTGCAGCTGCTCGCAACTCGGCGCTGTTGCATGGCTCCAAGTCGCTGGATATGTCCGCTCCGCCCACAGATGACTCAGCCTGTTTTGTCGATGTGCGCCTCATTGATTTCGCACACACTGCGTTTGTGCCGCGCAACGGTAGCATGTTGCCAACGCCGCCGGCAGCTGCCCCCGTGCACCATGGACCCGATGGCGGTTTTCTCACTGGCCTCGACAGCCTCAATCGCCTGCTCAACGAGATCCTCGCCGAGGAGAGCATCTAAGCAGCGTCTCGGTTCGGTTCTTAAGTTAAAACAAAAAACAAAAACAAAAAAAAAGTACAATTTGATTTCGGAATACCTAAATTGTTGTAGCAACATGTGTTAAATTATTAAAACTAATCTTTAGAAATTCGAAATGTGATTCAGGAAAACAGAAAGAAAACAAACAAAAACAAAAAAAAAGTCAACAATATTTAACCAGAGAAAGCAACAAAAAAAAAATGAAAAACAAAATATGATGGATATAATGGCAACACTTTTAAAAAGAAAAACAGAAAGCTAAATACTTTGTAGAGCTGACAATTGTTCTTAATTGATTTAGAGGCATTTCAAAAACAAAAAAAATAGAAAAATTTTGAACCTTGCTTCTTCTAAAACGTAGTTACAAGTTACCAAAATTGAATTGAATGGAGATATTGATATATTGTTCAAGCTTCTGCATTTCGAAGCGCTGAAACAAATTCGAACATTGTGAGAAATGTGTTATGAATATATGGAAAAACAAAAACAACTAAATATACTATATAAATGTATATGTACATGTATTGTATTTTAAAACGATTAACTGGCATGCGAGTCATGCGTTTTTATACCTAGCTATATTATTACAATACATACAAATGCAAATGACAAAGCATCAAAGCGTAAGAAACAGTATTTTGTTATAATTATTTGTTCTTTTGCTTTAAATCATCGTTTCCTTTCTAATTGTAGCAATCGCAGTTCAATCTGTGTGTAAAAGTATGAGAAGAGAGCAAGCAAGAAAACGCTATTAACATAAATCCTAACAACATATAAATGTATATTACTATTACTTATTGTATAACTAGAAAATTAAATGGATACAAAAAACAGAAAAACAAAACACAAAAAACAAACAGAAACAGAAATAAACAATGTATATTTTCACTTAAGCACGTTTAAAAATTACAAATGTACTACTGATTGCAAAATAAATCTAAAGTATCAATAAATATGTCAAAAATATATAAGTGTGTTATGTCGTTTTCTAATATTTAAATAACTTTGGTTTTCTCGCACCTAATATTTAAAAAATTATTTTATTTGCCAGCGCTGCCACACTGGTAAAAGTCGTATGTAAACAAACCGAATTGCATTTTGGCATTTTTAGTGCATTTTATGCCGATATATTATCGATGGCATTTAACATTTTGCTAACTTTGTGTTCACATTTCTGTTATTGTGGCAAGAAGAGTTTGTATTTCCATTAATTTTGTAATAATGAGTGATTTTCCTATTTTTACGAGATTTGTTCTAATAATTGGATCATTTTCTGTTCTTACTTAGTGATTGTTGTTGAGCTGATGACATGTTCGCGAACAACAATCAAATGAGTTCAAGCAAAATCATAACTCACTTATGTAATTCATTGAAAACAAGCAAAACTTTTATCGTTTCAGCGGAAGTGCAAATAAATAAATAATGGGTGGACATCACGGGGAGCCCTACACAGTGCCACATCCATCGATCTACAAGGTGGAGAATGTGCCCCAGTTGGTTGAGGTGAAAGAGGCGCTCGGCCGTCAGGGCCTCAGTGATCCATGGCTAAGGTAAGCAAGGATGAACTAAACTATCGCCATTGCTATCGATAAATTTTAATGTTTTGCTCACAGGAACGAGGCCTGGCGCTATGAGCCGAAGGCATTTGGCACACACGCCTCCCGTCTGCGGACGTTCATGTTCCGCGGCCTGGGCATTGGATTCTCTTTGTTTTTGGTCACAATTGGAGCCGAGTACGCGCTCGGCATTGGCAAGGGCCAGGGTGACCATGGTCATGGACATGGACACGATGACAAGAAGGAGCATTAAGCGTTAAGTGATTTTAGCTGAATAAAAGTAAAAATAAAATTGCGCTTCGATAAATTTAGTGATACGATTTATGTATATTGATGTATTGATGCTCTTGATATATTGATATTGTTAATCGCAGAACATGCTGTGGCCAAAGCCAAAACACGCCTCCGATCAATTGACGCGCGGCTTCAGTTCGTCGTAGCAGGAGCGTAGGAAGATCTGTGGCTTCTTGGTGGGATTGAAGTATTCATGGCCCTTTGACCAATCGTAGCCGACGGCATATGCGAAAATCTGACCATTGGCATTGAAGCCGCATTTCGTAATTGATTGATCCATGGCCTCGCTGGACTTGAGCTTGGTGCGTGCATCCTTGTCCCAGAAACTGAAGGTGCCGTCTGAGCCGACGGTGACCAGCGTGCCATGAATGGGATGGAATGCAATATCGTTGACCGCATATATGTCCTGGAAACCCGAACTGCCCGTTGAGCGATGGCACTTGAATGTGAAGTTATCCTTGGGATTCACCGGATTCACATACTGAATGGCCACCCGTCCTTCGATGCTGCCCAGCGCATAACCCGTGGGCGTCTTCTTCTTATCCTTGAAGATGGCAATGGCGCGATGCTGATATTTCAACGGACTCTCCTGCCGCTTGTACTCGGTGGGACTGTTCTCCAGCGAGTAGATGATTAGGCCACGACCAGCCGTGCCCACCACGGCCATGGGATAGTCCACATCGGCGCAATAGCAACGCTCGGGTAGATTAATGGCCATCATGGGTGTGGGAGTGCGTGTGTCCCAGAACTAAGGAGAATACACAATTAAATACGGAATAAGTATAGAAGTATTTTAAAGGCATACCTTGAGCGTTTTGTCCCAGGAGCCGGTCATGAGGCACGTGTAATTTGGTCCCTTGACCATGTGACAACTTTTGACTGGCCCATCATGGGCCGCCACTTGCATTACTTGATCGGAGGCGAGATCCCAGAGTTTGACCTGTTTGTCACAGGAGGCCATAAACACTTTGGTGCCATCGTCCGACCAACATACGTCCAGCACTGGGCCACCCATCGACTTCATCGATTTGGGCACCGTGGCTCCATTTTGTTCAACTTCCCAGCAACGGACGCTGTTATCCCAGCTGCCGGCAATCAGATAATTCTTGGGCAGTGTGCTCGGACTGAATTCAAGCGCGGAGACGGAGTCGTCGGGCGGCGAGGCCACCTCGAAGTCGTTCATACGATTCGTTGTGGTTTGTGCGGGCCCAAACATGATTTTGTTTTTGAAATGTCGCAAAATGTTTGTATATTCGATCGACGGCTAAGCGTCAAAAGTAATTCAACCACATTACACTTTACATTTGCGTTTAACAGAGCACGCAACGCAAAGTGAGCCACACAACAGGAGCCACGCAACGCATTTAAGAGCATACAGAGAACTCACAATGTGCCGCTATGTTAACACCAGCAGTTTTGACTCCACCACAAGAATAAAACTGCAATTCACAGTGACAACAGTTAAACGAATTTATGTTAAATAATGCCGGTAGATTGTGCGTCTGTTAACAAAATATTTGACTGAAACTGTTAAGTATTAACTTGCGGTGCTATTTTGTTAAATAACCCAAAGATTTCCTTCAATATAACAAAGGTAAGTTGCGCTTACTTACATACATAAATACAAACATATGCAAGTGCATAAGCGTAACTTACGTTCGCATACACACACATTTGCATACATAATTAACATGTGCTCAGGTTAAATGTTATTTACATACATACATACTTGGCTTGAAATTCTTGATTTTAAATGTCCGCCGCATTGAATTGTCAAACTTGAACTCACAGTTACTAAATATTTATTCTTATCAGTCTATTGATTTCGAAGCAGACAAGTGTGAAGCATTCGAAACTAAAATCCCCGAAAATTATAATGTGAAGCTCGAATGTCCATTTTTTGTTTTATTTAATTTTTGTCGCTTTCCATTAAAATACAAGGGCGCTAAAAGTTAAAACCAAAAAAGCGCTCGTTACGGTTTATTCCATCAGTAGGCAGCGACAACAGTTTATATGTCACCGAGGTACTTTGTATTTTTAGTTGTATTTTTTTTTTGTAATTGCAAATGTGGGTCATGTCAAAGACTTGTGGGTTGTGATCAATATGACTTCTAAGAAAGCTGAAAAGTCCATTTCGAGTAGAGGGTCATTCCACATGAAATACTCGCGGAATGTGGTTATTTACCTGCAACTTACCACAAGGGAATCCCCTCTTACCTCGCTCTCTATAGAGAGAGGTTGACAAACCTTTATTTCCAATAATGTGGTTGTATTAAATAAGACGATGTTGAATGTTTGTTATATTTTAAATTTATTTAATTGCAGACATCATTCATGGAATAATGCGCCCTTGAAACCACAGACTGTACATATTTGGCGTTGTTCATTGTGGATTTGTGACTTGTCTATCCATATATACACATAATTTTCTAATAAATATATTACTAAAATGATGACCTAATTATGGGTGTGTTGTTAATACTTTTCAATGCCTGAATGACAATCATATATATCAGTCAGAAAGTTTTGCTATATGCTAATGGCTTTATATATGTAACAATAGGAACCATTCACACTGGATGTAATTCTAAATGGCAAGTTACTAATAAGGAGAGATTGGCAGATAGAGAGATCTCCTCAAATGCTCACATTTATCGCATTTTTAATCACAATATTTCCACCGATGCCATTCACAATTGTCAGATTATTGTCAATCTCAATGCCCAAACTTTGACTGCTTTCCTGCTTTGGCTCCTTTGGCGAAGATCTTCGCTTGCCGTTGGCTTTGTTGGACTGCAATTGCAGTGATTTGACCACCTTAAGGAGTCCATTGCAGCCAATATAGTCGACGTTCTTCTGATGCGACTCGATGCCCAAATAGATCCTGCCATCGTTGCCCGTATACTTGATATTCCCGCTATTGTTCTGTATCTTTAGACGCGTTGAGTTGCCAATGATTTGCAGATTGCCCGTGTTGTTGACGATCCTCACCCGGTTGCCATTGCCAATGATGCGCAGATCTCTCGCATTGTGCTCAATGCGATACTCCTTGCAGTTGCCAACCAGATCTTTGCTGCCAAACTGCACACCACTCGTCTCCTCCCCCGATGATCGTTTGTCATTTGTTGTTTTACTCTTTTTGTGATTCGTTTTGCAGGCCGAACATTCGTCTTCGTCATACGATGAATCGCTCGCCGAATCTGCTTCAATCACTCGCACACCCATTATTATTCAAAATCTTTCGACTGCGCAAAAAAATCACCGATTGCCGAAATTTATGTTCCGTTTTAGTCACCAGTTTAGCGTATCTCAGTTGATAGTTTTTAGATTTAACTGCTTGTTGCTACGTCTATCTAGGCATATCCGAAATGTGTCTATTGTAGTTGCTGCCGAAATTGTTATTGGCTGACGTATCGCTCAACTCTCGAATGGGGAAGACCCTGTTAAGGTGCTTTTTTTTATTTTAATGATTTTTGTATTTCTCTTTGTTATTATGCTTTGCGCTGCTTCTTTGTTGTTCTCTGGTCGGTTGTTGGCAACGCTTTGAACGATATTGCCCCTGGGAAACGGCTTTTATACCCCGCCAGCAACGTCCGAACGGGGCTTTTTCTTGTATATAGCAACCGCATGCTCTCACTCTCACTCACCAACTTAGAAATCGAAGTCGTTATAGTGTTTGCTTGTTTGCCAGTATTGAGGGAAGACCAATTGATAAGAGGTCGCTAACCATGAATAATGGCTTCAGCCGTTGTTGGCAGTGGAAGATGAGTTTAATTAAAGACATGAGTATCCTTTCCATATAATACTGCACACTCATCTAAAGGTATTTTTTTTTTGGGGGGGGGGGGGGCTTGTTATCTATCAGTCATGGTAAATCTAATGGGCCTTTTTCTTTCAACTTTCTTATCGGTGTTAAGCACCTGTATTTTGGTATTCAGTTTTAGATTTCGGTATCTTTAACATTTACCACTGCGATTGGAATTGTATTGCACATTACATATATATAAATACATATATTTATATATATATACGCACGACATTGGTAAATTGTTAACAAGTTTTAGTAATATTATTCTTATATTACAGGCGGATCGCCTTGCATCTGTTGCCGTTTTCGCAAATAACTGTCGATTGTTTCCTACTCGAATAAACCAGTTTGTTTATAAACAACAATATTTGCACATGCCATATAGAGAATTCCCCCTGCCCCCACATCCGATTCTACTGCTCTCTCTCCCGCTATAAAATCTCAATTTATAAAGCTCCGAAAGCTTTCCATATTAGTTCTCTCTGTTCTCTGGACCTCCACAGAAATTAATTCTCACGTGTACTATACGTGTTTGGATCGTCGATCCCAATTTTGCCTTCGCTTTCGGAACTCGAATATTGTGTAAACATTGTTTTTATTTGTAAATATAAATTTTTGAGCACATTTACTTTTGCATTTCGGGTAAAGCACCTAACGTATACAGACCATACCATTGTCTTGCATCTGTAAACATTACTTAATTGCGCAATCGAATTGTATTATTATTGGGGTTTGGATTTGGTTTACTCCCATTTTAAAGTGCTCCTGCTGCTTTTACTTCGTTTCACGTTGTTGACATGTTCATAATCTTTGGTTCAATATTATTAAATGATTTGTTTATTTGTTCATTAATTATTTACTGCTACTTGGGGACTTTTTCTTGTAGTTGTTGTTATCGACAAATAAAAAAAAAAACAAAAACATGTAACAAAACTCGACAATCGAAATTATTTCGCTTATATTACATGCTAAGCCTGCTAATTGCACAATTTTCTAAACAAGTGTCCGTAATTGTTGGATTTGTTGTTGTACACGTGTTTCGCACAAATCAGATACACATGTGCATTGGGCATATCTGCCGATTCGTTAACCAATACTCTATACAGCACTTAACTAATTAAGTAACTAATGTAATCAGTACAAAAAAAGAATGAAAAACCCCCTCTAAGGAGGAGCACCTGCACGTCAATTAAATTTCTAATGCTATTACCCTGAACCCATTCAAAATGAGCAAAGAGGGTATATTGCTTTTCAGCAAATGTACGTAACTGGCGGCGGGAAGCATTTCCGTATCCATAAAGTATACATATTCTTGATCAGTCCGTTTGTATGAACAAGCGGATCTCAGAGACTGTAAGAACTAGAGACTTCCAATTTAGAATATAGGTTCTAGCTAAGCGTATTCTTTATGCACTATAAGAAATGAGAGCTTACATTTGGGTGTGCACAACTTTCTGGAGAGAAATTTGGATATAAAGCTAGAATATATTTAGCTGAGCTCAGGGGATGAAGTAGTTGAGCTAACAACTCGCCTAAAGCATTCTTACTCGTACCTTTTGTAAAGTAGTAAAAAAGCGGCAATGAAAAACAAATTTAATCAGCCTTCTTCACCTATTGCCATCTTTTTTCCTTTGTTGTGTTTAGCAGAAGATAGTTGGGTTTGGCTATCAAAAAAAAAACCAAAAACTACTATAAAATAAAATTAATTGTTCAAGATAACAGAACAATACAACAACAATATTACTGACCGCAATAAAAATGGATCGTTTTAGTGCTGGTAGCGTTAAGCAAGCTATTTCAGTCAATATTTAGCTAATTCGAATGTATAGAAATTCTTATATATAAAACCGTTATTTTTCTCTTTTCATTCACGAGTTATATAACCCTTTAAAAAGTATATTCCGAACAGGTGAAAATGATCGCTATTTTGTCAATAATTAGTAATTTCATATATATGAACGGTGGCAAATTAGCAACACGCACACATTACTAATTTATAATTTCTCGCACCTAACTGAAAGCTTTTATTATAAAAAATGTGTAGAGTAATAAATAAAAAAAAAGATGCGAACATTTATAGAAAAAATATATATATTGCTTTATTTTTTATCAACAAACTTTGAACTTTAACAACACGCTGTACGCTTTACGCTTATACGCTTTACAATCGATGTCTTTGCTTTGCTTAACAAAAGAGTATATTTTCTCTATTAATCGAGCCTATGCATTCGAGAATATATGACAAACATGAAATGTGACAAGATTATCAAGGTAAGAAGTATAAATTTTGCACAATTTATATTTAAAATGCATGTGTAAATATAATTACGTTTTGAGTGGGTTTTAGCTGCCATACTGGCATTAAATTGTCATGCAATTTGTAAAAGTATAATATTTGATTTGCACTCACAAGTATTCTTTATGTTTCTGTTTCGAGTATGATTGAGAAAGTGAACAACTTGAGTTCTTCTGTCAGTCATATGAGATATGTTTGCAATGGAAGATATGGTTTGCTTAATTGCTTTAGAAGGAGTATTGAATTCCACTTTTAGTATTACCACTGGAAACGCTCAAGCTGGACATTAAGCAGCTACAAAATAAGCAGAGAAAAGAGGCAAATGAATGGTGGCATGAAAGGTCATACTTAAGATAACAAGAGTGAACACACTAACATTTGATGACACTGTGCTTGCCGAACCATGCGTCATCTCGTGCAGCTCCTCGTCCGTGTAGGTTAGATTGTGTGCCTCGATTTTATAGTTAAAGGTGGCCGAGACAGGCTTGTGGTCGGAGAGAGTGTATTCCATGTTCGATTGATACGACAACTGCTGGGCACTGAGCGTAATTGAGGGATAACTGTTGATTTGCACGCGATGCAGGATGCGGTCACACCAAGCCGGACGTCGCTTCAGGTCGTATTCGTTGCTGCCCTCAATGAACTTGAAGGTGGGGGCAAAATTGGGCTGTTGCTCATCTAACAAATTAAACGCATTGCCCGTTTGGCGCAACAGTGTCAACTGGTCCAGCTTGAGCAGCTCATCGTATCGGGCATGATCCACAGCATTGCGCACATCCCAGGCGGACATGTCGCCGGACAAACGGAAGTTCAGATCACCCAGCCAGAATACAAAATCATGATCGAAAATGCGTCGATAGCCAGCCACATTATACTTGTGATTGTCAACTATCTGATGATAGTCCTCGATTCGTTCCTTCAGCTTATCATCATGGGCCGCCAGATGGGCACACACAAAGACTGTGCCCGTACCATACAGACTTAGTCGTATGCTAACCGCACCTTTGTTGCCCCATAGGCCGCCGAGTCCGGTGCGTGTCTCCTCCGCCTCGATGTCCTTCATGTGCGGTATATGCTTGGGTTGGGTAAACATTGTAATGAGGATGCCCTGCAGTTGCTTCGATTGCACTTTCACATACTCGTGATCACTCAACGCACTGGCGAATTTCAACACCCAAAGATCATCTTGAAAGATGTTGAACACCTTTTTCGTGTTCACCTCCTGCATGCCAATCACATAGATGTCGGGCAGTTTATTACCCGGACAATTGGTTGTGCCATTTAGAGCCAGCAATGATGTCACTGAAACATCCTTCGGTGTGTGTGTGCCCACATTCCAGGTCAGCAAATATATGCAGAGATCGGCAATCACAGATGTTGACGCCGTCATTTTACCCCAGCTGCTGCTGCTCTCTCTAATTATGTGTTGAATAACAATACTGGTTAACCAGCTAAATGCGTCAGAGACAAGGCAGGTGATGAGTTCATCTAATCCCCGCTCTATAAATATATATATGTGCACACGTTCATTTATCCAGTGCAACTGGAATATTTTTTAGTTTCGTCGCTTACCTTTATTTTCCTCCTTATTGGATTAGCGAATTAGGTGTTTTGTAATTATTTATAAACGTATCCACATTTGGCCTCCAGAGCTGTTTACGTTGCTGGTCACGGCTATTGTTGCTCTGCTGCTGTTGTTGTTGGATATCTCACACAACACTCATTCTGACACACGTTGGTCATCTAATGCGCAGCATTGCCAGACTACTAGATTAATTTTTAACATTTTCAAAATTTTCCACTGCAAACTGTTAACATATATGTTCTAAAAGCTAAATGTAAATAAAAGTAAAAAAAAAAACATATAAAGAAATGTTAATTTTGTTTTGTCTAATTAACAATCTAAAGTTAGTTTACTTAAAACCAAAAAACAACAGCTGACTGTAGTGTTGCAAAGTGAGTACACTACGAATGTCTGCCAACACTATTCACATCAGCCATAATTTGTTGACAGTTCAGCAAATCGAACAGAGTTTTGTGCACGTCTTTAATTTCGAAAAGTGGCGAAAAATGGTTTTCAGCATCCGATCCTTTGCGGTGCCCACTTGGATGGATAAACTACAAAATGGCAATCATGTATCCAGAAAAATATTGGAAACAGTTTTGCATCCGTTCATGTCGGCAGGTATGTAAAAAGATCAGTTTTTGCTTTCTTTTTCAACATGTTTGTGATTTTTTTTTTAACCTTTGCGATCTGAAAGATGAGGCCAGTCAGGCTGTGGACTATGGGATAGAGTTGGGAATTCTGGTGCCGAAGAGCAAGAAACGTGCCAAGGGCAAACCAATATCGCTTTATTTCGAGCAAAATGTCAAGAAACTCTACAAATCGCTGAAAGTGGTTTCCTATTGCTTCGAGTGCCATTTGCCCGGATCGCCAGAGCCCCTAAAAAAATGTCGCATATGTGACCGTCGTTTTCACAAGACTTGCCAGCGTAAGAAACCCGATAAACCCAATTACGCGATGCCCGTAGACCAAAACAAACTCCAGAAATTTCTCAGCGATGATTCCGATACGGAGGAGTTGTCCGATGAAGGCGGAGACGAAGAGGAGGTGGAGGTGGATAGGAGATTCACAACGCCGTCACCAAATGTAATTGAACAACAGGACAAGAGTCAGCTTGAGCTGGACTACAACAGCAATATCAACAAATATAAACGCGAAGCCGAAAGCTCAGATGATGAGGTACTCTATGTGAGTGAGAAGCCTGCGCATAAGCGCAAACGGACCACAACATTGTTGATGAAGAACGAGCATTATCAGCGGAGCGACGAAACCACCAACGCCAGCAAAGACAACGAGCTGGAGCTGTGCACAGCATGCCGTCTGCAGAGGCTGGCTGGTCTGCTGATTCCGCCACACGTCAGCATTCCGCAGCTGAACTGTCTGCTCAACTATTCGTGGCGCATACACCAAGCTTGGTTGACAACCGATATTCGCAGGTACATCGACCAAAACTGGACCGAAAAGGATGCCAAACTCGTCAAGACTGTGCTATTTAAGAATGATGTACTAGGCGTCTGTGATATAGCTAAAAATATCGAATTGCAGCGTTATAGAAAGTTGGCTGATTTTGTGGTTGATCTGCTGGATTTGCAGCATAACTTTGGTATATTCTATGGTACCAGCGGCTACGATTATGAAGCCACCCAGTATCTGCTGCGTGATGTGATGCACGATGCCCGCGAGATAAACCGATGTGCGGATTGCTTTCGTCACTCGAACGTAAAGAATCATAAATATTGGTTCGCCAAGCCCTGTTTTCAGCGGCATGAACTGGTCTACGCCAAGGTGCAAAAATCATCTCACTGGCCGGCGAAGGTGAGCAAATTGTGCACTGCTTAAATTATTATTAATTCTTAATTAATGGTTTGCAGGTCATACGCGTAATAAAAAAAAAAGACTGTATCATCTATGATGTACGCTTCTTCGGTAGCCCCCATTCCCGTGCTTTTGTCCCGGTGAATAATATCCTGCAAATTGATTCAAATTTGCCGCAACTCAGCAGATTGTCGAAATCAGCCAATAATTTTAAAGAAGCCATGTGGGAGTTGAGATGTCACGAGGCGTTGCTGACTGAACCGATTGAAATATTCGACTACCATGCCGATCTCAGAGAGGCCGAGAAGCACATCGATCTTGCGCTGTCGCATTTCATGGAGGCATCGGAGATAAGCTGTCCAATTAAACACAGCCCACGTGCAAAGACACCAGCCGCTAGCAAGAAACGTGAAACTATTGCAACACCAAAACAACCTGCAATCAAGCGTGTGCAGCCAATGCGAAGGTGTTCCACGGCCAGACAAAACTTTCAGCTGCCGATCGATCCCCCAAAGTCGAAAGTTGAAACTGAACTCTTGCTTGAAGTCTCGAACCTAAAGGAGCAACTGATACAGAAACAGCAGGAGCTGGAGCAGGCAAAGCACAAGCGTTGGTGCCAACATTGCCTGCAGCTGGCATGTTTCGATTGCTGCTTCTTTGCATCCTATTGCAGCTCCCAGTGCAAGCGTCGCGACAAACGAAAACATCAGCTCACCTGTATAAACGAAACATCCATTTAAGTCATTTGTACATGTACGAAAATACAAATAGACATCAATTTAATTTCTTGACAATAAAAGTGTTGGCAATTATTTATGTTGATTATAAATAATTTTAAACTGCCAATTAACAAAAAAAAAAACTGAAAGAAGCTACGATTTTGAATGGGAAGAGGGAATTTTGCAAATGCAAATAAACATATTAATATGCTGCAAATAACTATTTTATTCAACTAGAAGAAAGCTAAGTGTTTAATTATTAAAATAGCAACTGCCAACAGATAAATTATGACATTTATTTTTGGTTGTGTTTTGTTGAGTCTGGCGTAAGGCGAACAGCTGTTTCGCTTGCAATCGCAGGCTGGCAACTGTGCCAACAACAGGTGGCAACGCCAAACGCTCTGTTGCTGCTGCATGGGCAGTTGTTATTCAACGGCAAAGCTTTGCGGTTGAGTTTTTATTGGTTGCGATTTCCGCGTTACTTTTGTATTTTTTCTCATAATCGCGTGTTACTTTGTTGTTTGTGGATGCTTGTGTGTGTGCGTATAACTTGCAAGAAGCATTGACAGTGAATAAGGTCAATACGCTTTAAAAACAAATTAATTGGCTTGAAAAATCAATTGCAGTGATTTGCTGTTGCTCTTGGTGGTTAAACAACAAAAGCACAAGTAAAAATGCAGAATGGAACTCTTGATGCATGGGATGTCTTGGTGCTTGGGATCATTCTGATAATCTCGGCCCTGATTGGCATCTACTATCGCTATACAGGCGGCAAACAGAAGACGACGCAGGAGTACCTAATGGCTGATCAGAGTATGTCACCGTTCCCCGTCTCATTCAGCCTGATGGCCAGTTTCATGTCTGCCATCACGCTGCTTGGTGTATCCAGTGAATCGTATCAGTTTGGCACCATATTTGGTGTGATTAACATCTCCTACCTGCTGAGCACACCGATTGCCGCTTACATCTTTCTGCCGGTCTTCTATCGGATGCGCACTACAAGCGTCTATGAGTATCTGGAGCGTCGCTTTGGTCATGCAACGCGTCTGACGGCATCCATTGCATTCACCCTGCAAATGATTCTCTACATGGGCATTGCATTGTATGGGCCAGCTTTGGCTCTGGAGGCAGTCACGGGGATACCGCATGGCACTGCTATACTTGCGCTGGGATTGGTGTGCACCTTCTACTCGACACTGGGTGGCCTCAAGGCGGTGCTCATCACCGATGTCTTTCAGTCCTTTCTTATGTTTGCGGCCATTTTCTTGGTGATTGGTGCTTCAGCGTTTAAGGCCGGGGGACTCTCCACCATTTGGGAAGTGGCCCAGGAGCGGGGACGAGTTCAGTTCTTTGAGTTCTCAATGGACCCAACAGTTCGGCACACTTGGTGGACATTGATTATTGGCGGCATGGTCACCTATCTATCACTATATGGCGTCAATCAGACCCAAGTGCAACGTCTCCTCAGTGTGCACAACTTGAAGAGCTCCCAGTCGGCTCTCTGGTGGAATATGCCCATTCTTAGTTTGCTCAGCTTCAGCACCATCTTCAGTGGATTGGCAATCTTCTATTACTATCGTGACTGTGATCCGTTGCTCAATGGACGCGTCAAATCTCGAGATCAGCTAATGCCACTCTTTGCAGTCGACACCATGGGTGAGTGAATTGAATTCCCTGCATGAAGGCAATTGTCTGAAGTTAATGTCTATTTTGCTGCAGGTCATATTCCTGGTTTGTGTGGCCTTTTCGTTTCAGGCATCTTCTCGGCCAGTTTGTCAACGATATCCTCGGCGGTCACATCGCTCTCCGCTGTCACATTAGAAGATTACGTCAAACCGCTGTACAAGACGATTTTTAAGAGAACGCTAATGGACTCGAAGTCAACGTTGCCCACGAAAATCATTGCCTGCATTTATGGGCTGCTCTGCATTGCGTTGGCCTTTAGCGCCAGCTCGTTGGGCGGAGTGCTGCAGGCCTCGTTGACCATCTTTGGCGTTGTGGGTGGCCCGCTGCTTGGCATTTTCACCCTTGGCGTTTGCACGGTGCGCACTAATCAGCGTGGCGTGCTGCTCGGCTTTCTGCTGGGTCTGAGTTTCTCCTTGTGGATTGGTTTCGGTGGACCGAAGCCGCCACCAGTACCGCTACCCTTCAACACCACCGGCTGTGACACATTGACAAATGTTACTCAGGTGACGGCGGAGGCGCTTCAGTTTTCCTCAAGCACCACAGAACCAGAATACTTTTGGTTATATCGCTTATCCTATCTATGGTTCTGTGTGCTCGGCTTGCTGATCACTTTGTCCATTGGCTACATTAGCAGTTTGCTGCTGGCGTATTTCAACTGTGCCAACAATTCCCAAATCTATTTGGATAAATGCCAGAAGCAGCTGGATTACGATTTGTTTGCGCCCGTCCTCTCACGTCGCTGGAAACGACAGCAGCTGGCACAAATATCGATGGCGACGGACGATGCGATGCTAACGAAGTTAACGCTAACAGATGCAGTTCTATAATAAGTGAAATCTAATTTATTTTTACAACTTAAATGACTTAGTATATATAGTATACATAGTGGGTGCATTCGGTGCCGCAGCCAAAAGCCATGGTCCGGCACGGACTGCGCAGTTAACTGTCGGCTTTAATTGCCAAAAGCAGCTGTTGTTTTTTTGGTTATTTTTTTAACAGTTGTCGTACCTAAAACGTGCATAACAATGTGACCTATATTTGTATACCTGCGTATGAAACTTATCAACTGCTTAAGGCGCCCATCAACGTCTTCCATTTGAGATAATTGTTAACTAGGATCTATGATATATGTATATACCAACTAAACTAGAGGTCTGCAAGAATACATTCATATTTTGCACTCAAATTTACTGCACAGTATTCTGCCTGAAGTGAAACGCAATAATGAAATGAATTAGTGAAAATGAAAATGAAGGAAATAATCATATTATTTATTGTAAGCCAGGGTAGTAATTAAGTAAAGGAGTTTTGTAATTATTGTTATTAGTAGATAGCAATTACTTTAACTGTTAAATTAATATACACAAAAGAAGGAATTTAAAATTCGAGTTGCTCTGCGGCGTTAGAGTGAAGAAAAGTTACTCAAAAATTGCCACAAGTCAGGATGGGGTAAATTAAATAATAATTCTCAATTCATATAATATTTTCAATATATTCAACTGGAAGCAACTAAGTAATAAAACAACATTTAAATAATACCAAAAATATATATTTTTATAAAAGCCAATTTATTTATTCTATGTTTGGCTAACAATATTAAAACAAAAAAAAGGGAACTGTGCAGTAAATTCCATTCAGCAGACCTCTAATATATACCTCGTAACTGATATGGGTAAATTGAAAATATATTTAGTTCTTTACACAAATTGTAACATTAATTCATGGAGTAGACAATAATAATGGAATCGTCGCATTAGAGTCTGACAGCCAAAAGTCTCCAATGCGAGGATTTTGGTAGTTGATTTCTTTTATATTTATTATAGCCGTACTGCAAATTGTTAAAATGAAAAACTATCTTATACACAAATATGGTAGCAATATTGTCTTGAATATTTATAAACATGGCACTGCGCATAGCATTCAAAATATTTATACACATGCATACATACATACATACATATATATATACAATTGGCTCTGTGTGGATGTAACAACAAATCAATGAAGAATATATAGCTTAAGTAAACAACAAATAATATTGTATTGTACTTATATACACATGTGTAAAGCATCATTTGCTGACCATTAAAATCTGTTGCATTTAGAAACTGAATTAATTCTAATTGGGAACTGTTTTACGCTAATACAAATATTTCACAAATACACGTGTACAAATATAACATATATACTATATGTGTAGGAAATATGATAAGCTAATTTTACGCAATCAGCAAGGTTGCGAGCGACTTTCCCTCCATCATTTGACTAAAAGCGAATCAGTTTGCCAATGAATTTCATAACTTTGATTTATTTTCCGTATTATATCACACGAGTTCCCAACGTCATCATATTGGTGACTGTACAAATTGGTTGAAATATTTTTGCGGGGCCAAAGGCTAACATGTGAATTGTCGCTCGCTATAAACAACACAAAAACAATATTTATAAATTGAGTGCGACAAGCATTAATTGAGCTTGTCTATTTATGAGTTCTCCATGAACATGCTTGTGTGCATTTGTATGTCGAAAGTTTCTTTTCACGAACGTTGAAGTTCAAAGTACCGAAATTCTCTGTTGACATACATATTTATTAAGCGAAAGAAAGAAGAAACTAAATAGAACGCCAGAAGTCCAAAGTCGAGATCTTTTTTTTACACATCTACGCTATGTAAGAGACTGCCTACACTCACAAAAAACGAGAACGTTTTTCTTGGAAATATTTCAGTAAATAGTTATGAAATGTAGTCTCTTGACGGCTTTGTTAGAGTTTAGTTTGGAGTCAAAAGTATTGCGAATTTTAAAATTCAGTGCATAGTTTCTTCTGACTGTAAGCAATCAAAGACTAATAGAAGAGCTTTACTGTTTGCTTATCGTTTATAGTTTCGAACACCTGTAATTTAAATGGTACACAGGAAAAACAAGAAATTTTTACAATATTTTGAAGTTGTACATTATGAATTTAATTGGTACGCTGCAGCTTGCCAAATTCCATGTAAATATCCTCCAGTGTTGGCGGAATTATCGAGTAGTGCTGTATTTGCAGGGTGCTGCGATTATCTTCCATATATTTAAATAGCGTGGACCATTTCAGTTCGATGTCGGGTATTGCCATGGTGACCATGCCATAAGAGATGTTCTTCTCTCTGAATAGGATTAGGATTGGATGGTAAATGGTATTCAACCCATCTATGTTGCATACATACAAGATGTAACTTCTTGGAAAATCGATTTGAAATTGCTTCTCCACATTTTGGATGAGTTCCTCATATTCGGTCATATCATTCATAACTTCGGAATCTAAAACCTTTATTCCTACTGAAATTGATGAGGTCGGTCTCAGTGATACTGATAGAGCTTGGGTTCTCTCTTCGAAGTCTGTCCTTGACTTTGTCACTGTCCTAATCTTTTTAAAATGAACCTGTGTCGCTTTGGTATTTCCCTCCTGTTCCTGTGCATTGAAACTGGACGATACTGTTGGCATGGACTCGGGTTCTAGTGCTAAAAATTATAAGTGTTTAAGGCTTGATTAAATTTGTGTAAAATTAACTGAAGAAGACATCAAGATTATAATCATATATATGAGTGTTTTTTGATGATGATTGCACTTACCAAAAGTTGATGAGCTCGCATTCCCCATAACACTGCAAAAGATAGTTAAATTTGAATGAATAATGTAGTAGATAAGATTGCATAACACAGAGTACAAACTGTAATTCTTCTATTTCAGCACTGGTGGCCAGCTGGATCTTAATTGATATGCCCTTACTATAGTGGGATATCAGTTCGTGGACGGAACCAAGGCAGCAGAATTGACCATTGACCATAATGCCGATAGTTGTGCAGAGGGCCTCGCACTCGTCCACGTCGTGCGAGGTGATGAGAATGGATCTGCCCATATTGCACATCTCCCTCAGCACCATCCAGATCCGCGCCTTGGTGCTGATATCCACACCAGTGGTGGGCTCATCCAGACAGGTGAGCGTATGCGTCAGCATCGCCATTGCAATATTCAGTTTCCTTTTGCTACCACTGCTATAATCTTTGATTTTCCGATCAAGATACTTGGTGAACAATAAACGTTCGGCCAAATATGAAATGATGTCGGGGATGAGCTTTTTCTTAACGCCAGTGGTCAGACAAGTGAATCTCAACATTTCCCGACCGGTCATGTGGTACCACATGGTGCTCTCCTGTGGACACAAGGTGATGTGCTTAAAACAATGCTTCAATTGGCTCTTCACATGGAATCCCTTCACATAGATGTTGCCCTTACTGATCGAATGATTGGCAACGATCATGTCCACAATGCTGGTCTTACCAGCTCCGCTTAGTCCCATAATACCGAAGCATTCATAACTGCAAAATGGATGATATTAACGTAATATATATTAATTAATTATATACAAACGGGCTGATCTTGAAGGATACACAACTGACGGCGAGTACGTGTGGATATTTCTTAGTTATCCGATGGCAAACCAGACTGTGCGCCCTCAACTGCTCCGGATCTTTGACAATCTCCTCGATTTCGCTACGCGCGCTCCGCATATGAGAATCATCGCCCCGAACCACACCGGCTTTTTTACGACGTCTGCGGTAATAGTTAATGAAAATATGTTTAATAGCAAGAGTATAGAATTTGTAACAAATCGCAAAGAAACTAAACTTGATAACATATCTCGCGGCCATCACTCTGGAGGTGAGCAGCAATAGTATGAAAAATACCACTCCGGTGACTGCCAAATAGATTAATTCTCGTCCGATAGGAAAGTGATTTAAGTTCTCTTTGATTGGACACATTTCTGCCTCGTCTGTATCCATACAACCGGTCATTTCTGAGCCATACTTAAATAATATAAGGGTCGCGTAGAACATTGCATATATTGGCAGAATCATTAAGATACAGTTTAAATAATAGCAAATGCTATCCGTCGTCTCTTTCGCAGTTATGAAAATGGCAAGGAAAACTAGATGGATGTGCATTGTGGAAGAGAGAGAGAGAGCGATCTTTACTTATGATACTGTTAATTTTTTTTTAAATTTTATATTATTTGAAAGAGCACTCTTTTAATTTTCTTCTATACTTTTTCTCAGTTAGATAAACAAGAATCGGATCTGAAGGTTGCCTAAAAATATAAATAGTTTTGTAATTACCAATGGCACAGTTAAAGAGCAGCATATAGGACATGCTGCTGTCATGTTCCTTGAACACAAAGGACAACAGATATGTGAATATCAGAGCGGATAGGCCAAATACAATCATTAGCAACGCCATCATGGAAATAACTTCAACAGGTTGTGAATATAGAGCCACGAGCGTAGATGCCGTGATAACCAAGAATATGACAAAGTCCCAAAGCAGATGCGATAGCCAATAGGTGTACTGGCTAATTCCACCAATCAGCTGCAGCTTTTTCAATTGCGTTATTCTCTCGTGGACCGGCATCAGAACGAATGCCGCGGTGGCGAAGCTCAGATACAGCAATATAAATGTTGTCTGTCTTCTGGAATTCAGGTGCTTGTCTTGCCTATAAACACCTGGATCGGAGTCGGTGCGCGGCTTATTGATAACCTTAATATCCATCCCAACCAGAGTAAGGGCAATCGCCTTATAGACCAGACCCAGTGATAACGGTGGTCCATGCGACAAGCGACGATTATACCAGGCTGTGATAGAGCCCTCTCGAAACGTAACTCCTGCCACATAGGTCGTCTCAAAGCCCTCCACATACAAATCAATATTTTTCAAAAAATAGTCGGCTACACTAAGATCCTCGGGGGTGCTGCGCACTGTGGCACCAGCATCCATTGCCAGATTATCATATACTTCGGATATGGATTGGCTGTGATCCGCAATAAGAAAATCGCCATCGACGCCGTTGGCTAGGTACTCCCGTATTACCAGTGCACCCGGATATACAGTCAAGTCAGTGGGGCTTATCACAAATAGAGCAGACTTCTGTTTGAGTTTATCGGCCAAGGTTTTCACGGATATTATCACCAGCGGTAACAAAATTATCAACAAAAACAGAAAGAAATGGTGCCTCGTGAAGAATATTTTCTTCAACATCATTCCATGCCAATCATTTCGGAATCTCTTCCAGCCGCTGTACTCGTGGTGGTCGTCTTGCTCCAGATTAAAAGCTGCATTGGGAATGAAAGTAATAATAAGGCGGAAGGAAGAATTCTTAAGCCGTCACCACAATTCCTATATCGGATATCATAACGCTTACCACTAATTAAGGCCAAGGCTTGTGGCGAACGAATCCGGTTTATATTATCAGCCCCGATCTTCATGAAAGTCTCACCCAGTGTTGGAGCACTGACTGCAAAGCTGGAGAGCTTTAATTTGGGCAATCTTCTCTCGAGTGCAATGAAGACCCTCGTAAATTCGTCCATATGCTCAGCCGGCAGGCGATAGGTTATCTCGGAGCCCACAATGCTTTCCAGATGAGTGTTTGGTAGGCGCTGGATTAGAAATGCTGACACCTCTTCCACATTGCAATCATCCAGTTTCGCACAGACCTAAATGCACATATTGTAAATACAGTAACTGGATACAGAGTTGAACTTCTTACTAAACGATAGCCGGGTCCAAGTTGATGGACAATAAACTCGGGTGTGCCGTTCCCATAGAGCTGGCCATCACAAATGATTGCTACACGATCGCACAGCTCTTCGGCTGCCTCCATGGTATGGGTACTTAGGACAATGCAGCGTCCAGTCTTCTCCATACGGAAAAGATCCCACACCTCACGACGAGCTATCGGATCCAGACAAGCCGTGGGCTCATCACAAAGTACCACCTATTGTAAATCAACAGGTTTGGATCCAATCTCAACTCTTTCTCTGGCAGTGACTTACTCACCTTGGTGTTGGCGCAGAGGGCACAGCATATGGACAGTTTGCGCCGCATACCAGTGGAAAGGTTTTTCACACTCGTTGACGACTTGTCCATCAAGTTCATTATTTCCAGATACTTCAACGCCTCCACTTCAGCATCGGCGCGTTGATATCCCTTCAGCCGGCTGTAGAATACAATATGCCAATAGGCGCTCAACTCCTCGAAGAGCACATTATGTTGCGGACAAATGCTGAAGGATTCGCGGGCCTTTTGCGTGGACGTGGCCATGTCGTGGCCATTAACAAGCACTCGACCGGAGGTGGGTCGGGTCATGCCGGCGAGCATCATGAATATTGTTGTCTTGCCGGCGCCATTATGTCCGAGCAGCACAGTTATCTCATCCTCGTAGAACTTGAGGCTCAAGTCGCGCACTACTTCGGTATCGCCATAGACCTTGTGCAATTGCTGTGTCTCCACGATGACAGCCCTATTGTGGGGTACCTCTTGAAATCCTGGCATTCTTGTTCGACTGGCGGTGCTGGCAATTGGCTGTTCTTCATCCACTGCGACATTTTGACGCGGCCGATCCCATGGACACCAGAACTTTCGTTTCAATGGAAAATACCATTTTCGACCGTCAGGTACCAACTGATCGCCGTAGAAACAAATAAGCAAACGGAATACGTTGGTGGCCATCATTAGGAGCAATATGGCGCCAATAGTCAGATTATCATCTGGATGACTGTAATGGAATAGTTTGCC
This sequence comes from Drosophila cognata, assembly GCA_035041535.1. Taxonomy (NCBI): domain Eukaryota; kingdom Metazoa; phylum Arthropoda; class Insecta; order Diptera; family Drosophilidae; genus Drosophila; species Drosophila cognata. Next base: position 2,176,958 of record JAWNLC010000451.1, read on the forward strand.
CCACTGGGCACCATATCCCCGTAACTCAAAGCCCCGCACCTGGACCCAGATTGAGGGTATTGCGCTATTTAGAAATAAACCGTTGATAACCGATTGGTACAGAGTCGGCTCAGAGCCGTTGAGCAAGTACGGCAAGTGGCTAGCAATGTGCATAAGGGTAATGGTTGTCATGGCCGTTACGGTGCTGGTAACAAAGGCGCTGATCATAAAAGTAAAGCATATCAGTGTGATAAGGTATATAAAAAATATGTGAAATAAGACCAGGAAATGAGTCAAGGGGCACATCAACCACTTCATCAGGCAAGCGATAACCAGCATCGGTATGCCATAGAATATATAAGCAACGATGAACCACGACAGCCAATTAAATCCAACAGTCAGTCCCATTAATCGCATTATCTCCCTCAAATTTCGTTGCTTCTCCACGACAATTTGCTGTGAAAATACGGAAATAAAGCCAGGTAAGTGCTACTATCCAATTAAGAGAACATTAAATATGTGGCTTTTTTTTAAGATTTCGGCAAAAATTTTTCCATATTCATATAAATTATTTTAAAAATATAAATTTCGGCATACTATTTGATGGCTTTAATAAATTAAAATGATTGCATAATTTTGGGCATTTAAATTAACAGGGTTTACTACTGTACATCAACAAGAATGTTGCATACCTTTGAACAAGTCCATAAAAATATTGCCTTCTTTTAGGCTGATCTTAAAGACCAATATTGCAAACTTTTCAAAGGCTTTTAAGGACAATAAAACATATCAGAAAAATGTGTACATATAGCCAAATATTCAGGTTTTCAAAGAAAATGGTGCTTTAGATTGGCAACGACACTATCGAATGCATTCAAGGATAACTCTACAGTTTTCGTAAGGATAAGGCCGAGATATGAGCAATTTGTTGTTTAAAAATATTAGTTATTTTGGCTATTTGAAGGACTTTGATCCTTTTTATTGCTGCAATCGAATTTGCAGGCCAACTAGTCCAAAGGATATCGGGAAAGCCTTTCAAATGGCCAGATACGTCGGATTATAAGTATCTTATAAATTAACACAAGGTATATGTTCTTTAGATACCCTTTCGAAACCGATTTCTGACCAGAAACCAAAGGTCACTTTAAGAAAATGTGGGGTCAATTAGGTACTTACCTGACCAACAATCAAGCAGGGACCCAAAAACATAAACACGAAATAGATTAGCAAATTGTTAAACAATGGAAACAAATGGGAATTATCCGTTCTCCTAATGTCGGGAAAAGGCCGCATTAGCACTTGAGGAATATTCGCACTTTCGTTCTTTGTCCTCATGAGGACCTCGCTCAGCAGCGCTTGGACAATGAGAAATCCCTCGGTATCATAGATACTCTTCGCCGTCCGTTCATATATCGCCTCGTATAACCGATGCGGCCATATCCTCCTCACTTGCGCTCGCAAATGCAATGGAAATCGCAATGCAATGTTCACCTCAGATGGTAGTTCAATGATGCTCCTAAGTTTATCCTCAAATTCGATGCCGACAAAACCATCTTTGTTCTTCAGCGCCACTTCCAGATCGGAGGCATATAGAAATCCCGCGGTCTGATTGGCGCCCAGAATTGTGGCCACCTCGTCTATGACACCCTTGAGCACCAGGTTAGCTGGTGAATACATAATGGACCTAGCCAGGATTTAAGCAAATCTCGATGACAAGATTCAAACATACATACGTTATAAACGGATGATGCAGCTCAATATGTGGATATATAGTTTCGGCAATTTCCGTTGATTTCACATCGCTTATAAAAAGATCAATTTGAGTATATAGAAATAGCAATATAGGTGCCAAAATGATAATTGACACGGCCAACGGCTGAGACAGCAGGACACTCAAATTCTTGCGAATCAGTAGCCACAGCTTGCAAATCTCATTCGACAGCGGCGAACGTTCTCCGAGAAGCGTCGTTGATGACATCTTAATTTTTTTTTTAAATTTATTTTGATATATAATGCCAAGTCCGGTTCAAGCTTTTCTGCCTAGATAACTTCAGCCACTCCTTTAAAAGTTAAATTTAGTAAATTAAACACTTTCTTTAAGCACTTCACACAAACAATTTGCATCCAATTTTTTTCGGTATTTTATATTTGTTGGTTTTTTGTTTTGGGGTTGATGTTATATCATAATTGTTGCAGCAACTAGAAGCTTACTTCTTCTTGGAGACACCAACGGTGCGACCACGACGACCTGTTGTCTTGGTATGCTGGCCACGGACACGGAGGCCCCAGTAGTGACGGAGACCGCGATGCGAACGGATCTTCTTCAAGCGCTCCAAATCGTCACGCAGCTTCGAATCCAAATTGGATGAGGTCAACTGCGAATATTTGCCATCAATGATATCCTTCTGTCTGTTGAGGAACCAGTTGGGCACTTTATATTGCAACGGATTCGAGATAATCGTCACAACCTTGTCAACCTACAAAAAAAAAAATCAAATCCAAATGTAAACAATTTAAATATATATATAAAGTGGATATATTTACCTCCTCCTCGGTGCATTCACCGGCACGCTTGGTCAGATCGACATCGGCCTTTTTCAGGACAATGTTCGAGTAGCGACGACCAACTCCCTTAATTGCGGTCATTGCGATGCCAACTTTGCGTTTGCCATCAATGTTCGTATTCATGATACGCAGAATGTGCTGGAACTTCTCTGGGATGACGAGCGACTACAAAATTATTTACAAATTAATTAAATACACTCAATTTTGTAGCATCAACAACAAAAACAACAAAAGCCGATATTGCATTTCCGCTCGAAATTGCAATACAATTTAGGCCCATGCATAGCATTTAAATGCAGCATTTTGCAATTACGGCTCACACATTAGCAAGTAATTGGGTTTTTAGACTTAATTTTGTGCTTTTGTTGTTTGATTAACTTGTTATTTGTCGATTTATATGTAGACGCACCATTTTGCCTTGTTAAAGCGACAAATACTCAGTCGAAAAAGAAAGCGGATGTGCTGCTTCTTGCCACTTTTCGAATTGACATTTCGAAAAACAGTGTTGGGCTACAACGCAACTATCGATAACGTAATTAGACAGGGCTGTATAAAAAAGCGCCGTTATTGAAGAACAATGAATAAAACTGGGCATACAAATGGTAAATGTTTACGAGTAATTTAAATTTGTATTTTTTTTTATATATGTAAGTTTTTTGCAGCACTAAGTTGTGTTGGTGAGGATGACGTGATTTCTTTGCGCATAATATGCACTCTGGCACGCAATCATCAAAATAACCTGGAGGAGCTGGATAAGTATGGAAATACGGCGTTGCTTAAGGCCTGCTATCTGGGAAAATTGGAATGCGCTCACACTTTACTGGAATTCGGCGCAAACATCTATGTAGTCAACTATTTTGGTCAGAACGCCTTAACGCTGGCCACCTATGCCGGTCATTTTCAACTAGTTCTCGAATTGTTGCGTCGCCGCACTTACCAGGATTTTAATTTATCCTCGCTCATCCCAGCAGTTTGTGTTGCTGCCATGCGGCAGCACAGCCTCTTGGAGAATTATTTTATGAGCATTGATCCAATGGCTGCAAAAGATTTGCACACTGTGCATGGTAAGCTGATTTTTAAAATACATCGACTATGGTTAAAACTTTTATTTCAACTTTTATTTTAGGTCTCGGCAGTAAAGATTTGCGTCAAATGGTAAATGCAAAATCGAGGATGAAAAAATCTCAGCCCTTGCAGTCCAAGTTTATTAGTCTAAATTATTAAATATATTTGTAATTGTCAGCGTCGCCATTTATATTTAAAACTTTAATTTAAATTAAATTTGAAACTACATATGTCAATTGCAAACCAGGGCGCCATTTACTCTAAACATTCGCAACACTTTGTTATGCAATTGGGCAACGCCATGTGCAGCTGTTGTTCGCGCCAAAACGCCAGTTTTGCCGCCGCAAAACTATCAATTTATTGTCAATCCAGCTATAAGCAGCAGCAGCAACGCGCTCGTAAAATTTCTGCAGAAATTCGCATTCCAGTAGCACAATAAATAGATAAACGCGTAACCATGTTCGAGGCACGTCTGGGACAGGCAACTATACTTAAAAAAATCCTGGATGCCATCAAGGATTTGCTAAATGAAGGCACCTTCGATTGCAGCGATTCGGGCATTCAGGTAAGTAATCCGGATTAGATGAGATCATGTTGCAGGCAATTCTGATGTGGCGTATCTGTACTGTTTTGCTCCAGCTCCAGGCAATGGACAACTCGCATGTGTCTCTGGTGTCGCTGACACTAAGGTCGGATGGCTTCGATAAGTTCCGCTGTGATCGTAATCTGTCCATGGGCATGAATCTGGGTAGCATGGCAAAAATATTGAAGTGCGCCAACAACGAGGATAATGTGACGATGAAGGCACAGGATAATGCGGACACAGTCACCATCATGTTCGAGTCGGCGAACCAGGAGAAAGTCTCCGATTACGAGATGAAACTGATGAATCTCGATCAGGAGCATTTAGGCATTCCGGAAACGGACTATTCGTGTGTGGTTCGCATGCCAGCAATGGAATTTGCTCGCATCTGTCGTGATTTAGCCCAGTTCAGTGAATCAGTTGTCATTTGCTGTACGAAAGAAGGTGTCAAATTCTCTGCTAGCGGCGATGTTGGCACAGCCAATATTAAATTGGCTCAAACTGGTTCCGTGGACAAAGAGGAGGAGGCTGTCATCATTGATATGCAGGAGCCGGTCACGCTCACATTCGCCTGCCGCTACCTGAACGCCTTCACCAAAGCTACACCGCTCTCGACACAGGTACAGCTGTCCATGTGCGCCGATGTGCCGTTGGTGGTGGAATACGCTATCAAGGATCTGGGCCATATACGCTACTACCTGGCGCCAAAGATCGAGGATAACGAAACATAGAAATATCTACATCGTATTCATATTAACAACACATATACCACTTAATTCAAATAATTCACTCACATAGTTTGACATTCTAATTATTAAGATTTTGCAGTGCATTTTGCATTTCATCCATTGGCCAATAAATAAATGTATTTTCACAAAATGCAACAAATCTGATTATTTGTTTCATGGCAATAACCATTTAATAACATAGTAAAACGCAGTGGGTACAGTAAAACATAAATAAAGTGGGCAGAGTACGCTTAAAACTAAAGCAGGCATTTTAAACTGATATGCAAAATAATATATATATATATATATATGTATGTATATAATTCGAAAAGAACTTTGTGAGCCTCAAAAAAGATGTTCAGACATAGATAAATTTATAAATAGTTATATAAATTACACTTAAGTACTCGTTTATAACAGGCACATATTCGAGTCATTGTATAAGTGTTGAGTACATATTGTTTTAGCTTTTATATATATACAAATCGGTATATATATATACATTATTGAGCGTGCTTACACGCTCTTAATACTTGATCGATTGGCTTGGTTAATGTGTAGAAGCTTTAGCCTAACTATTATTATAATTCGATAGCTGCCATTACAAAACATATAAAGCTAAGCTAATTGTGTTATTTTCAATAATAATAATATAAAAAAGTGTATCAAAAAACATTCGAGATGCAAAATAAAAAGCAAGAAATGTGCCACATAAACCACATGTCCATTTTGCATATAACATTGTATAAATATAAATATATATATATATATATATGGTTTATGTATATAAGATTAAGCATATATTGTTCTTAAGGCGCTGACGATGCAGCCGAGCACGCACTGGGGCTGGAGATCTCATCCGGGGCTGTGCTGTTTTCGTTGTTATCCTTAGTTGCATGCAGCAATGTCTGCAGCGATTTGATGCAACGCTTGGAGCCATCCATTGCATCATTGGACAACTGTCAAGGATTGTTGTTAATAGTTGAGGAATATTTATTGGAATTTTTAGTGGAGTTTTGCATACCATTGTAAAATTTAGAAAACCATGTGGTAAACCCTCAAGTATCTCCAAAGTCACTTGTCGACCTAGTCGCTTCAGTTTCTTGGCAAGCATAACGCAATCATCTAGGCAAGGATCCATGTTCAGCGTCTACGGCGATGAAAATGAAAGAAGTTAGTTAATAGCTAGTTGACTAGTTAGAAGTTGTGGACCCACAAGTATTTTGGTCTCCGGCAGTTGGGATAGCCACTCGTCACTGGCCCAATAGGGCGATAGAAACGGATCCTTGGGCACTTCGAATGCAAACTCCTCACTCGGGCTGCGCGCAATCAGTGCATCCAAGTTGCGCACATCCTGCGGACAAGGAGCACTGTTCTTCCCATCATGTATCTCATAGGATTGTGTGCACCGATTAATTATATTGTTGACCGCATCGTGCAAGCGACCCGGCAGCGTATCTACCATTATCTCACGGCCCGTTTCAACCAGAATGTTCTCCTCTGAACCGCTTTTGGCGTGTCCATTTGCCAGTGGCAATGTTGTTGCCGCTGTTGTCGCTGTCACTGTACTCTCCTCCGTGGCCTCCATGGTGGCGGTGTCAATGAGATATTTGTCCAGAAAACTGTCAATGTACGCAGCTGAAGCAGCATCTTTGGGTATCTCGGCTGAGATCTCAACTGGATAATGTTCGATTGGCTGCGAATCGTCCTCAAAGGATACACAGGAGCTATTGTCGCTGCCGCCACTGCTGGGCAGATCAGTGCGCTCCACCGTCTGACTATGATACGAGGCGCTGGCAAAAGTGTCGCTACTCTCATCCTCAACCCCATCCACATCCTCCCGATTCTGCAGCAGTTCCAGCGGCGTCAGCGGACTCCTCGCAATTGAGGTGCGCCGACTCGAGTTGATGCTAATAGTGGCAGGAAACTCCACTCCCTGTTGTGCTGCTGCTGTCTGTGCGTTGCGTACCTGCTCCAGCTGCTCCACATGCTTGGCATTCTCCTGCAGCATCTCGCTGGACGGCGCTGCATAGGCGCGCAGGCAGCGCATCATGAATCCAAACGGCAACAAGGGATCCATTAGGCACAACAAACGCGCCGGACTGGGCACAAAGCTGACCAGCGTAGGGCAATAAGCGAGAAATAAGCCATCTGGAACTCGAACATTCTGTTCAATGCACTTGAGGGCCACGCCAATGGAGAGATTCGCACCCGCTGAATCACCAGCGCAGATTACACGCTCTGCTGTCGTGCCCAAATGCTCGGCGTTGTTCAGCAGCCAGCAGTAAGCGTAGTACACCTCCTGTAGGGCACGTGGAAAGGGTGCCTCGGGTGCCAGGCTGTAGTCCACGGATAGTATGGGCACATCCAGGGCCACGGCCCAGTCACGCAAGTAGAGCTCATGCGATTTGGAGGATTGCGCTACAAAGCCGCCGCCATGGCAGTGAAATAGTATAGATTTCGATGGCGCCGCTGGTCGCCGCCAGCCTCGATAGCGTCCCTCGCCCAACATGCCAACGCGTCGCTTGGCGCTCAGCAGACGAACCGAGACGGGCAGACCAGGTCCCAGATGTGCACTAGGCACGGGAATGTCCACAAATTGCTGCTCCTCCGTTTGCTGTACACGCGCCGGCAGACGTAGTGGCTCCGCCGGCAACTGAATCAAGCGATTCACTTTAATTGAAGTGCCCACAATGCTGGGCAACTTGAGCATCAGCTCCGATTCGGCGAGAAACCAAAAAGATTTACAGAAATCGATTTTGGCATTCTGCGAAATGTTGACAATGCGTCTGGCACGCAACTCCGGATTCATCAGATACTTGCCGCTGGACCACAGGCTGCGCGTCGTCTTCAGCAGGGTGCTGCTGCCGTTGTCCGTCTGCGAGTAATACGTCTCAGAGTAACTGGCCATGCTGATGCCCAGAAATCGGAGCACGCCGCGTATAGAGTCGCCATACTGAAAGCCGAGGCAACGACCATAGAAACAATACTGATTGATGGTGTCGCCGAGCTCGAACAGTTGCTCGGCTGTGTGCCGTCCACTGGCAAGCAGATCGCCAGTATTCACTGACCACTGCCGCAGGATTAGCAGATACTGCAGACAGGTGCACAGGGAGCAGAGTAGCTGCGAGCACGCCTCAACCTCCTTCATGAGGAACTTCTTGCGAAAGAATAGGGTGGCGCGCGTGGCCAACAATTGCTGGCAAATGCTGCGTCCATGCGAGATGCACGCATTGGTCACATAGATAAAACTGCGATAACCGTTGCCCGGCGTCGCCTCATCAAAGTCATATTCGTGGGCAAAAGCCTCGATTTGCAGGACCAACCGATTGGCCAGCACTATAAAATCCTGCCAGGCAATGTGTGCGGCATGCAAACGTTGTCCATGCTCCGTGTGATCCTTGGCAAAGTAGGCGGCATGCTCCTGGCAATCGGCGTACAGTTTTTGATATGCTGGCTGCAAATCGGTGGGCGTAGTTGTGGGCGTGGTTGTTTGGGCGGCTGCTTTCATATTGATCTCATCGGTGGTGGTCGCCGCCTGGGCGAACTTCAGATTATCCTCAAAGTGGGCATTCGGCTTTTGAGGGCGGCCGTCAAGCTCGGATGCAATCATTGCAGTGTGCTAAATAGTATAAACAATCTTAATTTACAATACAAATACAATTTGGAATAGTATCATAAAAATAACAAAAACTTAGTAAAATCTGTACACTATTTGGGACAAAATATTTTTTGAAGACTATAAGACCATAAGGTAGGTGGCAAAAACAACTAAGCACCTGAGTCGGAATTGCAGCAACAGGACTAAAATCAAACCCAAGTTTAAACAGATTTAAATAGCTTCGCTAAACTAATTCCATTCAAGTCAGTGTAAAAAAGAAGAAAAAAAAAACTTTCACTTTGTCAACTGCAAACTACGCAATACAATGTTTTCATTGTTTTAAATCTTTGTGTTGCTGCCATTGTCCAAGGCGTTTCTGTTTTAACTTACGGGTGGTATGTGCGTTGGCGCTGACTTATTTCATGGTTTAATAAAACACTTATGCACAAACTAGCATAATTAAAAAATTACTCATTATTTGCAGCCGAACTGTGGAATTGTCATTGTTTTGTAATAGTGTTGGCTAAGTGGATTTGAACTTTTGAACAAGCTCACTTATTCTTCATCACATATTGCATATTTAATAATGCACTTTATACGAAGCAATATAAAATTTCTATCATTCTTTTATGTTAGCATAGTTAACGTTCTAGAGCTAAGCAAAATAAGTTAGCAATAACAACAATAAAAACAAATGAACACTATCAATTCAAAAGGAACCAGCTCATCAGGCATCATGCACAGCCGATCTGTGCCAGTGTGTACAATTTACAACACTAAAAAGTACTACATTCACATATCGATATATATTGATTCTGTCAGCGGTATTTCACCAGAGAGACACATTGTACCCGATTGCAATTTCCAGGAACAAATTTGCTGTGCGCTGTTAACAAGCATTGAAGCAAATGTTAAAGTTAAAGAAAACGAAATTAATTATATTATAATAATGTGTGCGTGTGTGTAGGTAAAAATTTAGTGTTCGCATTCAACAATGAGCGTTAGCCTTGTGCAGTACTTTGGTGAGCAGCAGAGCAAATGTGGCTACTGCAGGGGAACAGAGTGCAGCAAATCACATGGTAAGAACAATCAATTGGAAACAACAACAACAGAAGCAGCAGCGCTGATAGTTCAAGTTCAATGTTCTCTCCATTTCCTGTATGTGTCTGACTGTCTGTGTGTGTTGTGTTTGTGTCATACAGGCTTGCATGCGTTTCGACTGGCCTGCGATGATTACCGGGAGCTCATCGATCGGGGCTGGCGACGCTGCGGCAATTATTGCTATAAGCCGCAAAACGATATCACCTGCTGCCCCTGTTACACGATTAAATGCGATGCGCAGCAATTTAAACTGACCAAGTCAAATAAGCGCATATTGCGGCGCATGAACAAATTCTTGCGTGATGGCAAAAGTGGGCCAAGCTCATCGAATGCATATGGAAATGGCGATGGCGATGGCGATGACGTCGGCATCTGCGAGTTTGGGGCTTATGCAAGCGAACCCCGACCCCAGCTGCCTGATAAGAAGCCATTAGCTGTTAACGTGGAACAAGTGGAGACCTTATCCCAGGCAAATGTCGAGCAACTAAATATCACGAGCACTTTGGATGCGACGACGACAATGTCAGGTTCGGGCAACGGTGATCAATCCGCATCCTCGTTGGCAAACAAATGTAAAGGTGAGCGCCATTGACTTAATATGGTTCATTCTTAAGTTAATTATTTGATTATTTGAATAGCTGGTGGCTCGAATTCAAATCCGCCGCGCAAGAAGGCCAAACAAATGCGACTGGAGCGCAGGCAGGCCAAACTGGGCCAAGCGCCCCTCGATCAGCAACAGACCAAAGCTCCAAATCAGGAGAAGAGTTTGCAGGATTTTTTGGCAGCACCGTGCGAAACGGATATGCACAAGTTAAAGGTGTGTGTGGGCTATAAAAAAAAAAACATTTGTTTAAAGTTCAACCAAAACATGACTCACGTTTCATATACAACTCGAGTGGAAAGCAAACCGCAAAACAAAATTAGAAGCCCCACCTGAAATTGTTTTCTGTAAATTTCAAATATGGTTTTTTATATGCTATACACTTTCCTTTCATCCCTCGAGATTAAGTAGCACTTTAAGCAAATGCCATTATTTTGTATACCGTGTTGCAGAACGTAGTTGTTTTTATTATGCATATCATATATATACATATATATTTAATATATATATATATATATATATATATATATTTATTTGGATTGTTTTGTGTTACCTTTTACGTGTGAGTCCTTGAGTCCCTCTATGTACACACATCGTATTTGTGCTATTTGTTGCAGATCGTGTTGGTCGCTGCCTCAGATACACAGCGCACTTGTACCGATGCTGTGCACGAATTGTATCGCAAATATCAATTAGTCATACACAATGATAATCCCGCACGCCTAACACTAGCTAGTATGCAGCGGTTTTTGGTACAATCACCCCTGAAGGTAATTATCAATGATTTTCTTCTTTTTGTGTAACTTCTTTCATAGCTGCGCTTGGTGCCCGTCGATGGCGAGGAATTTAAGCGTACGCTCCGGCAAAGCTACGAACTGTATAGGAAGTATCAGATTGCCATACACAATGATCCGCCCAAGCATCAGAAGGCCTACCAGGAACATCTACAACAATCGCCGATGAAGGTTGCTAATTATATTACCAAGATTTTTCATTGAATTAAAAACCATTATTATTTCATTGATCGTATAAGAGAATCTAATCTCAAAGTGTTTATATCGTGCAGCACCAAATCAGTGAGCATGGTCCCGAGATGGGCTATGGATCATTTCATCAGCAATACTGGCTGGACGACAAGTTGATTGCTGTGGGCGTCATTGATATATTGCCCGGCTCGGTAAGCTCTGTGTACTTCTTCTATGATCCCGACTATAGTTTTCTGTCGCTGGGCACATATGGTACTTTGCGGTGAGTTTTGAGTGCATTTTTTTTAATTATTACTATATTGATAAATACAACTGTTTTTTTTAGGGAAATTGATTTGGTGCAAACGATTGGGGCGTGTGTGCCTCCCTTGAAGTATTACTACATGGGCTTCTACATACACTCGTGCCCCAAAATGCGCTACAAGGGCAAATTAGATGCATCTTATTTATTGTGCCCAGAGACTTACGTTTGGCTGCCCCTAACCGATGGTAGCTATTAAATAATTTATAATTTTGGGAATTAAGTTTTATTAGTTATTGTAAATCGATTTATTTATTTATTTTTGCAGCCATACGCTTCAGGCTCGATGCGAATAAATATCAACGCCTGAATCCGGACGCAGCAGCAAGGGATGCAAATGAATTTTTGATTAGTCATTTAAATGATGTGAAGTTGCTAGTGAACGGCAACAGTTATACCACTTACAAATATTTCGTACAGGTAAATTAAACTCGTTTATTGCCTGTAATGTTTAATTAAACACTTTCTTAATTTATTTAGATTAATGGACATGATGACGGCCGCGATGAAATTATCGAGTACAGCAAACTTGTTGGTAAAGTGTGTGCGCATCGCATGCTTTATGTAAACATGTCATGAACAATGGCATATATATATACTGTTGATTAACTCTAGAAATTTATAAATGCACCTTTATTCGTATGCAACGCAATAAAGTTAATTTAAACAAAAGAAATTAAGCCTTTGCTAAGTAGTTTAAAATTGTTTCATTCAAATGTAATTGTTTATTCTCTGTTGAGCCCAGCAACCTTTGCACATTAACAAATAAAGTCAAGAAGTTGTTGAGCAAAAATATAACAAACTGTCAATACTGCTTTAAACTTTATAAAAGATAAAAATCCATTCAAGTCTGTATTCAAAATCATTTGTGATAACTATTATGGCACGAGCGAATCGCTAATTATCAGCGGTTATCGCTAATCGTCTTCATTTATCTACAACTGGCAGCTAAATGCAACAGTAAAACTAATTGTCTGAGAAGTTCCTTCGCTAAGTGTTTGCAGTCACGAGCACTTATTGTATATCTTTATACGATATTTGTACACTGTATATTTTTGTACGAAATGTGTACTTGCTCCATATCATGATTAAATATATAATATAATTTGTCAGTGTTGTTGGCAAGGTACGCTGCCTTCTGCGCCTGCTTGAAGTTCGGGCTTCTGACCTACCTAGGTGACTATGGGATTTGTATGATTTCGACAATATTATGAGTTTATTCGTGTATATTAGTTTTCGGGTTTTTTTTGGAGAGGTAAAGACTAACCATAATTTGATTTCTGGAATTGTAGCTGCAGCCATAAGCGGTTCAGAAAATCTGAACGGTTTTAATTACAACCAATGAAATTTCGTTATAAATAATATAACAATTTAACGCTTGCCTGCCATTTGCCAACATTTGTCAAGAGCTGCTAATTAAACACAGTTTTTTTTTACCTATAGACGGGGCGCTGACTTTTGTGCACCAGGCTGTTAATTTTGTTTTGATACACAATATCAATATAATGTATAAAAGGGGCATATATTATATTATGATAATGACTGAAACAGGTAAGAGTTTGTCTCTGAAATTTGTTTTTTGCTGGCGATTATCAGCATCAGTGCTGGTTACACTAGTCAAGCTTTCAGTTTTAATATGCTTTTATTACCATTTTATGCGCATGCTAAAAATATTCAAAAATAACAATAATATGAATATAGGTGAAATAAATCATTTTTGACACATGTGCGCGTGTTGGTTATTAGCAAGGATTGGTAAATATTTAAAAAACGAATTCTTTGATGTTTGGTTTGTCAGTTGTCAAGCGCAGTTTTTTCCAGTTTGTGCTCATTGTTAATTTCCGTCTGTTTATTGGCATACGATTTAGCACGAATTCGATTGATTGGCTAAACAAGGACAGTCAATAATTGTAAATATGGAATTCTCAATAAAAGGTATGACTGCTGCGTCGTAAGGCGGCTAAGACTATGGCCAGTTTGTCGTTACCAATATTTTAAATGTCTCAATAGTCACTGTTCGCATCAGCTCTTAGCATGAATTTGTTAATTAGTTCAGAGTCAAGTCGCAAAGAAAAATAGCTTGCCGTGAAATAATCGCATGCGATCGCAGCTAGAGAGCGCTAGATAGAGAGGGAGCGGGGAGATAGATAGATAGATAGAGAGACAGAGAGAGAGAGAGAGATCGCTAGCGAGTGGGAGAGAGAAAAGCTGGTGAGCAGAGCAGAGCGTTGCGACGCATCGCTTCAATCTTGAAACCGCCAACAGTCAACATTTTAAACAATTTTAACCGTTGTTTTTTTTTTTTCGCGCGCTGCTTTGTCGACGGCCGAAGTTTTGCTTTTGAAAACGTCGTCGCCGTCTGAGGAGGGGGCAAATATGTAAGGTAAGTTAAAAAGTATATATGCCATTGGCAGTTGGCGATTCAGCTTCATTCGTTTCGCGGCGTTCTCAGTAGCTGCTGTGGCTAACTGTTGTTGTCCAAACATTCCCGCATCCGCAATCCGGCACCCGCAACTCCCACACTCCCCCCCAACATTGAGTGCTAAGCGGCTATCGAAAAATTGTGAGTGTGTTGTGCAAGTGTCTACAAGAAAGGTGAACTAAGAACAAAGAAGGACTCAAACAAAATAACAATAAGAAAAAAAAAAATTAATAAATATAAACATTTAATATCTCAGAGTCTCTTCGTCTCTTCGTTTGTGCAGCTCGTGTCATGGAAAAATTTCTTGCGTATAAATTATTTGTATTAACAAAAAGTGTGCCAAGCAAGACGATAAACTTAATTTCATTATGCGAATGTGTATTTTATTGGATGGAGCATGATCGTAAATTTAACGGCTTAATCAGTTGTCAGATTCCAGAAGATCCAAAGTAGTTAGCCCAACACGTGCACAAATATTTTGAAATTTACATATCGTGTGGCATTATCAGCTCGCTTTTTATTTGGGTTAAGAAGAGTGCAATCTCATATAAAAAGTGGTTAATTTTAAGTGGACAACTGGTTTGGTTGTTGGGCACGATTTAAGTGAAATAAATTATCCATTTAAATAACATCGTGTTCTGGTTATATTTGATTGCTTCGAATTGCGATGTACATTTTTTTCGTCTCATACAATTTGGCATAATGGCATAATCAATAAGGAGATTTCTATCAGCAGCTTCGAGTTTTTTTAATTTATGTTTTTTTTTATATTTTTTTTTTGTTTCGCAAGTGCTATTTTTTTGCATCGATTTGGTATTCATCGATTTGCTAATTATATAAATAATTGTTTGCACTAGTTAGTTACATGTAATATTCAAAGCAACTTTTTGTGTGCTTTATAATTATGGGCTGCTAGCATATTGTTTGAGTACAGGAAATATTCGTAAGTTAATTATAACGTGCAAAAATGCAAGTACAATGGAAATAGCTATCAAATACAATCGTAAGCAAAATCTACAATTCCTGATCAGGAATTAATGTAGATACTTGAATTATACCCACTGTGAATTATTAATAACTGATACTAACTGGTACCCAGCCGTATTATATATTAAGATTTTTCTATTTTACGGTTCATTGCCACTGAATAATTTTGCAGAATTTCAACGGCGAAAAAAAGAAATCAAAACAAAAACAACAAATGAAAACAGTACGAAACATTGAAGCGCTCTTTAAAAACCAAGCAAAACAGCTGAAAAATGTTAAGAGAAAGAGAAATAGATAGAGTCAGCGAGAGAGAGTGGGAGCGACATAGAGAGAGAGAGAGAGAGAGAGAGAGAGAGAGACAAACTAGCAAGGCATGTTAAATGAGCGATCGCGTGTTATGTAAATGCTTTAAGCACGCGTGCTATGGGTGTATTATTTGCTTCATACACATAATCCGTTATATGTGCATGATGACCAAATCTAATATCATACTGTAATATCGTGCTATCGAAAGTCCAGCCCCTCATAATAAATCAAATCGTTATAGGCCCCTAAAAATCGAACATTTGCAATGAGAATATTTCCACTAGCAAAGACCGATTTTGATGATTAAGCCATGTATATTGTGGGTCATTTAGCCAATCTGCCTTTTATCAGGCGTCTATATATTTTTACAACTATGATTTTTGCTTGCCGTCAATCAAATAATATCGTAAATTTTTAAGGATTTTATAAAAGCTAGCCCAATGCCAAAGACGCTGATAAAGCGGCACGCTCCCGATTGGTGATTAGTGCATGAAACGGAACAATTAACAGCACCCTCAACCTAAAGATATTCACTATATTCAAATAAATGAATATATGTATAGCGGCGCTAATGTTTTTTAAATCTCTTGTTTCTATTTGTTACTTGGCAATTTGCGAAGTTTATTTTTATAATCAGTTATTTACGCTAATAGTTACCAAGTTCTCCTAAACAAACTCATTTGCGGTAAAGTGTTTTTGTTGTATTGCCATAATGCATTTCACGCTGTAAATTCCCTAGAATTTGTTATTGTCAAATGACACTATTTCTGGTAAGTAGTAAGCAATAGATATATATAAATTAAAGATTTAGATTTTCGTAAATGATGCGATATATTTTTTGCTCCACTTATAGAGGATGCAATATAATCTTTCAAAAAATAAATTATCATTTTTCAATTTTAAGGATAAAATTAGTTTGCCTTTTGTAAATTTTGAAAAGTGTTTGAATGTGTCCCGCCTTTAGAAGTGAACTTTTTTATTTTAAAAGAAGATAGTAATCTCCTCGAAGTTCTTATGTGCGCTGTCGCAATTTAGCTAATTAATTATACTCTGTGTGCACATTAAAATAACTTCACTGATGGTCTGCAATAGATATCGGACTCAAAGTTTAATTAAAACGGGATGTTTTTCTTTAATGGCATTTCTTTATTACCTTATCCAAAGAGTTATTTTTGTCAGTTAAACTTTAAGTGCTCCTGCACGAAACGTCTACGGAAGATCCAGTTAATCACAACCACAAAGAAAAGCAAATGATAATAATTTATTGAGGTAATGATTACTTTGTTTGCGAACTTTGGCATAATGGCGCCATATACTTTATACGTCTAACGGTTATAATTTTTTCATTAATTTTTTTATTTTATTTGCTTTGGATTTCTACCGTTCATTGAGGACCCTGGAAAAGCCAAAATACGATTGCTTATCACAACTAAGTCTTCTTTATGAGCCTACTTCATACAAATGAGTTATGTTCTTGGAACAAGAGTCGAGTATGATAATGTCTACAGAGTCATAATACTAGTTGGTTTCAAATGATTTAATGACAAGCTGCAATCTATAAGCGTTTAATGTTTTTTTATTTTTAGTCATGGAACATTAGCTATAGCAAATTTTATTTTTGGCTAGCTGAGATTTTTCCGCACTTAAGAGTTATTGAGGAAGGAACAAATCATAAATTAAGCAAGCAACGTAAATCCAATTACAAATATATGCTTAGATCAAGAAGGCTTATTTTAGAAAATTTACTTCCTCCCTCAGATTATATTATTCATACTTATAATTGTTGTTAAGGAAATTAATCTTGATCAATGTTTTCATCAACCGGAACTTTCCTTAAACCCGATATGAATTAGTCAATAAGTACATTATTTATATTATTTTTGTGAGTGCTAAAAATATAACTGGCTAACTGTCTTATCTAACCCTGTCTGGTTGAGGCTAGACTACAAACTGTCTGTGCAATATATTGAATACCGTGAATGGCTTTCAAACAGCTGTCCAAATGGAATCCAATATAAGTTTTCGACGTGCCAAGGGCGTTATTTGCAGTTGTACATATTTATTTATATATATTTGTATACTATATCGATATATAACAGTCGTCAAGTGTTGCATTTTACAATTGCATTCTCCCAAAACTAAAGCTGTTGTTGCACAAATGCTAGTTTTGTATTTGGTATCTGAACAATTTGTGTGGCGTGTTATGGAGCAATTACCTTATCAAAAGGCTGCCTGCTACCTTCTACAATGACAGCCAATGATAGCCGAACTGTACTTACTAAAAATTAAAATACTTAAATAAAAAGTGCATTAAAATGATTTTCCGTTTTGTATTGTTGGTATTGACATTTGTCATGATCAAAACACAATTTGACTTAAATGCCGCTCACGTGCGTTGCCAAAACTGCTAACGGAGAACGTGCCTCAACAATTGGTCAAATCATATATGTACAAGCCACATTTATACCTACATTATACATTTTATCATTCTCGGAAATTGTAGTGGTAGTAAATGTTAAACAAACATTTTCTAGACTCGAAATTCCCTTCATCTGCCATGGCGGGAAATAAAGTTGTACGTATATATTAAACAAGTTCAAGCAAGTCAAAATTATGAAATCGGGGTTTTGCAATCACTCTTCGTGATTGACAATCGCACAATCATGTAGAATTTATTAAAATATGTTTTACATTTGCAATTTGTGATATAAATAAAACTACCACAAACCTGATTTGCGCATTCTCATTTCAGCATTTGAAACAAATTCATTATTCGCGACAATTCAAAGCTTGTGTGAATACCCAATCTATGTAATTATATATGTATTCAAATTTGAACAATTTTGAAAAATACCTCTATTGAATGATATTTAAAAATTGGAAAAGCGACTAACATTAAATATATGTTTTAATAAAATTTCCCAATGATATGCAATTTTTTAAACTTAACACGTTTAAATAAGCACTGGTAATAATACTGGTGAACACCCAGCTGGAAAAAACCTGAATACGAAATAAGTTGACTCAAAATAACTCCGCAATCTTATTTAACGATTCGAATATGCACTAATTCGAAATGAATACAATTCGAGTGCCACTTGTGCCAGTTGCAATATGCATAATAATAATAAAGTCTTTAACTGTTTCCCGTTAACTTCTTTCAGTTGACTTTGACGAGCGGCTCAGCAACAAGCTGCTAAAATGGCTGTCATACCCTGCTGTAAGTATATTTATTTATTAAGCGAACCAAATAAATCTCACGTGATGTTGCTATAATGCGTCAGCAAATAAATTCCCCCCAAAAATGAGATAATTAAATATTGAAAGTTACGCGTGCGCCGTTCATTAAACACCTGCTGACAAATGGCGACTGTCGCTGGACGGGCCCCGATTCCGAAAAATGACAAATATTGGCAGATGAAAAAAAAAAACAAACTGAAAAATGATAGTTGACAGATCTTAGATTAGTCGATAATTGCGCTAAGTGCGTCAAAGCTAGCAGAAAATAGACATCTAAAAACAATTGCTTAATAAACAATAATTCATAATTATTAAAAATTATATTATTGTTTAATATTTGTTTTTGTGATTTTGTTTTTTTTTTTGCAGTTTATGTACCGAAGCGCATCAATGTGGCCATCATGTTGTTTATGATGTGCCTCATTAATTATATGATGCGTGTCAATCTGTCAATCAACATAATTGCCATGGTTACGCAGCACGATGAGAATGGAACACTCGTCGAGCAGGATGATGTGAGTATCTCTATATATGTCGATGAGTCCATCTGCTCACTTCTAAATATATTAATAGTTTATACGTATATATATGTGTCAAGTCACGTCCTCCTAGTGCGGAAACTAATTTTGTTTATCCTAAATCGTCGAATATTTCACATTTCACGACGACGGATCGACTCTTCCGCACCGTCTGGTAACTCGAAGCAATCCTTGCTAACGCTCTCTAGCTGACTGCTATGAATTTACACATAGCGTTGCCATCCTTTTTACACCAATATGCCAATATAATTGGTAAAGCTAACAATATCTATTTTATTATCTATTTCGTCTTTATAGTTTGGTCCACGCTATGATTGGACGCAACAGGATCAGGCTCTGCTGCTGGGTGGTTATTTCTATGGCTATATGATCACCTCACTGCCTGGAGGCACACTCGCCGAAATGTTTGGTGGACGCAATGTAGCTGGTTATAGTTGCCTCTTGGGTGCCTTTTTGACCGCACTTACCCCGCTGGCCGCTTCCTGGGATAAATATGCGGTATTTGTTCTGCGCGTCCTGCTTGGCCTTGTCTCTGGTGTCGTTTATCCTTGCTGTCACTATTTGGTCTCGAAATGGTCACCGCCCGATGAGAAGGGCAAATTTGTTGCCGCTTTGATGGGTGGCACATTTGGCACCGTGATCACTTGGCCCCTGTGTGGCGTCATCATCGAGAAAATGGGCTGGGTTTGGGCATACTATTTGGTTGCCGCCTTTGTGGTTGTTGTAGTCGGTGTGTGGTTCTATCTGGTTACCGATACGCCGGCACAACATGGCAGCATTAGCCTCAAGGAGCGGGAGTACATTGAGACGAGTCTGGGCAACACACTGGGCAACAAGTCGGTAAGTTTGCAATTTAACTTTACTTCTGTCTGCATCAAACATTAAACAAATTATTGTGCCTCTCCAGAAATGGCCGCCATACAGGCAGCTTATTGTTTCGATGCCATTCTGGTCGTTGACGCTGCTGCATTATGGCAGCATGTGGGGATTGTTCTTCCTGCTGACGGCGACGCCGAAATTCTTGAGCGAGGTGCTCGGCTTCAACCTATCCTCTGCTGGAATACTCTCCAGCTTGCCGCACATTGCGCGTCTCCTTGCCGCCTTTTGTTTTGGCTCCGTGGCAGATTGGATTCGTCGCAAGGGCTGGTGGACTGTGACGCTTACACGCAAAGTCTTCTGCGTGCCTTGTAAGTAAAAGTCTAATCTTAATTGAACTCTCTTATTTAATTTAACTTATTTTGCCTTTGCAGCTCACATCCTGCCCGGCATTATGCTGATAATATTGGCGTATGTTGGTCGCGATCCTTATGTGTGTGTGGCCATAATGACAATTTCGCTGGGCTTCAATGGAGCTGCAACGTCTACAAATTTGGCCAACTCACAGGATCTGGCGCCGAACTTTGCGGGCACCATGTATGGAATTATCAATTGCCTGGGCACCACGCCTGGCATATTTTCACCATTAATTGTGGCTGCATTTACCCAGGAAAATGTGTGTATACAAAAAAAAAAACGGTTATCAAATTAGCAAACATGATCACTAATTAATTTTATTTTTAATTCTCATAGAACACCATCGATGAGTGGTTCTGGATATTTATAATTGGGGCCCTGGCCTACATTCTGCCAGCGATATTCTTCTGGATCTTTGGATCGGGCAAGATACAGAAGTGGAATGAGGTGGCGACCAAGGAGCCCCTCGACGATGTTATCAATACAAAGCTGTAATTTGTATTCGCTGTGATGTTTTTACAATTACTAATGCCATATGCCAATTATGACATACTTTCGTCTATATATATATATATATTTATATATATGTACATATATGTTAATGCGACTTTATTCTTGCAACAGAGCTGCAAGCTGGAGTTGCATTAATATTGAGTCCTATTAAAGTTATTGCTGTGTATTTATTGTTTTTTGCAAATGATATTGTTTTTTATTTAAAATATTCATTCACTGATTGTGTAACTTTGTTTGAATAAATGTATAAGGAAATTACCTCTATTTATTAAGAAAAGAAACTACAATTTAATTTATTTGGAAAACTCTTTCAAGTTCAGATTAGATCGCTCTTCGGAGTCTTGTTGACCATTTAAACCGGTATTTGTACAGAGCCCCATAAAACGTTTACAAATTGTCAACGACCTTTGGTTTTTTTATTTATTTTTTTTTTGGTTAGGGGGGTTACACTCGAACTGGTTGTTGTGTCCACAGTCGTTAATTTTTTTTGCGCACTCAAGCAAAAAACCCCAAATTGACACAACAATTAGTTAAGCGTTAATCAAAATGCAGAACTGCAGCCTCGATTTTTTTTGTTGTTGATCAATGGAGTGAATTTTCAAAAAACATCACGGCCGTGAGCCTATGTAGCAATGATGTCTCAAAGAGCTTTCTAAAAATATAATATTGAGGAAAAACAAGCATTGTGTAAAAAATGTTTTGAAATATTGGCCAAGTACCTGGAACTGAAACCGCAATATGCTTACGCAAGTAATTTACATCATTCTCAATACTTAAGCACTCTTGCTGGAATTTATGATATTGTTATTAATTATCATTGTTGTAAATTGCTCTAATCTTTAATAGTATGTGTCATAATAAGAAATTATGATGTTGTTGTTAAATTATAAAATTAAATTTAGCGCGCCCAACAATCGAATATTAATCGCCAAGAGGGCGACCAGCAGTAGAGTGTGACCAACCAAAATTACTGTTGCCAAATAACATATCCATTTTGAGTGTAACCACTTACATTTTGCTGTTAATTAACAGCTGTTCAGCACAGTGTTAAAGTCGTGTCTCCTACGCGCACATACACAGACGCGTTTGTAAAGCAACTCTGCTTTGGCAAAGTAAACTTTATTTATTTATAAGCGCACCAGAAACGCGTTAGCGTACATTACTATATACATTTAGAACAATACACAACGTGAAAATGACTGAAGTTGACGCGGTGCAAATTATTGCGGAATCGTTGAAGCAACAGGTAAGCTAGTCAGACGCCATTATTATCCAGCACTTTGTTTCTTTGCCATTGTGTCTTTCCTTCTTTTATATGCAATTCTTGCATGTAAACATGTGTGCAAAGAAGAATTGTTAAGTGCGTTTAACTGTGGATTTAACGGCAACAGGGCCTCTTCGCTTATCTTCTGCAAGTTTTTTTTTTCTTTTTGTACAAAGTTCAAAAAGCACTTGCAAAATGAATGTCCGCTTGCTTGTTTTTGTTGTTGTTGCTAGTCGGTGCTCTAGATATGAGGCGATCTTGATTGGGCAGCTATGTCCAAAGTTTCTATAAAACATTATCCAACACGAATTAACAATAAATTATTCGAGTTTAGCAGCTGATTAAAATCAACAGCCAGATTCGCAGGGATTCCAATTGAACTTTAAGCTTTTACAATCTGATTAGTTTTACAGCCGCAATCTGCTCGGTAATAAAGTACCGACTATTCTAAGCAAAAGATATAAACTGGATTTGCTTAATATCTTTTTTTTTACATATAATTCAGATCACGTTGGCACGTCATAATTTTAATTATACACAAAAAGAAACCAAGTCATCTCATTTTGTTTGGCTAAAAATAATTATTATTATTATACTGCAGGCTAATGGAATAGTGTTTATTTTAGCCTTAAACTGTAAGTTGGATTTGTTGAATATATTTTTTTAAAGATATAATTCGTCGTTGCCAACGTGAAGGCAAGTCATAATTTTCTAATTTTGTTTGAATTGCACACGAAAAGAAAACAAGTCTTCTAATAAAAATAGTTATTATAAGCAGTCCGTTGGTTGCGCCACAAATAGATATTGGTATTATAAATGTTTGCTATTGTTATCATTAAAAATTTACACTTATTGGCCATTTTAGGGGGTGGAGTATGTGTTTGGCATCATTGGAATACCCGTTATCGAGCTGTCGATGGCCTTTCAGGTGGCCGGCCTCAAGTATATTGGCATGAGGAACGAGCAGGCTGCCTGCTATGCCGCCCAGGCTATTGGCTACCTAACGGGGAAACCGGGCGTCTGCCTGGTTGTCTCCGGACCCGGTCTACTGCACGTTACGGGTGCGTATTCCATGTACTGTTTTTTACTGTTCATTTAATTATTATTTAATTTATAATTTGTAGGTGGCATGGCCAATGCTCAGGTCAATTGCTGGCCACTGATTGTGATTGGTGGCGCCACGAATCAGGATCACGAGGGCATCGGTGGCTTTCAGGAGTGCCCGCAGGTGGAGCTGTCGCGTCCCTATTGCAAATATGCAGCACGTCCGCCCACTGCTTCTCTGATACCGTTGCACGTGGAGAAGGCGGTGCGTTATGCTACTTATGGTCGTCCTGGCGTTGCATATTTGGATTTCCCCGGCAACATACTGCAGTCGAAGGCGGAGGAGACGCGCATATACAAAGCACTGCCGCATCCCGTTGCCCCACTGGCCTATCCGCCACATGATGATGTTATCCGTGCCGCACAACTGTTGCGCCAGGCAAAGCGTCCTCTGGTCATTATTGGCAAGGGTGCTGCCTATGCTCATGCCGAGAATACATTGCGTCATTTCATTGAGAACACAAATCTACCGTTCTTGCCCACACCCATGGGCAAGGGCGTCGTCTCCGACACTGCGGCACAATGTGTCTCCTCGGCACGCACCTTGGCGCTGCAGCAGGCGGACGTGGTCTTGTTGCTCGGCGCTCGACTCAATTGGATTTTGCACTTCGGACGCGCGCCTCGCTACGATAAGGATGTGAAATTCATTCAGGTTGACATTTGTCCCGAGGAGCTGCACAATTCGGTTGTGGCATCGGTGGCCATTCAGTCCGATATTCGTCCCTTTGCCGAGCAGCTCTTCGAGCAGATGAACGCTGTGAATTTCCGCTTTGGATACGAGCAGGCCTGGTGGAAACAGTTGGCAGCAAAATGCAAAACTAATCGCGACACTGTCGCTCAGATGTCTCTGAATACAACGACGCCGCTCAACTACTATGCAGTCTTCCATCATCTGCGCGAGCTGTTGCCCCGGGACACAATCATCGTTAGTGAGGGCGCCAATACTATGGACATTGGTCGCTCCATGCTGTTGAATGAGCAGCCGCGTCATCGTCTCGACGCCGGCACCTTTGGCACCATGGGCGTTGGACCCGGTTTCGCCATAGCCGCTGCTCTGTATTGTCGTGACTTTGCACCCGGCAAACGGGTACTCTGCGTGGAGGGTGACAGTGCCTTTGGCTTCTCGGGCATGGAAATTGAGACAATGGTGCGCTACAAGCTGCCCATCACCATTGTGATTGTGAACAATAACGGCATCTATGGCGGCTTCGATAAGGAGACATTTGAGGCCATTCGCAGCGATGGTGATCTTACGCAAATGTAATAACTAAATCTTATCAAAACTCAATCGCTAGCACTAATCGAGCTAATCTAATCATGTTTATTTTTTTCTTGGCCTTCAGCACACCACCATCGGCGTTGGGCGTTCAAGTGCGCTACGAGGAGTTGATGAAAATGTTTGGCATGCATGGATATTTCTGCACCGAAATCGAGCAATTGCAAACAGCCATTAAGGCCGCCAATCAACTAACGGATCGACCCACAATCATCAATGTGGCAATAAGTCCATCGTCAGATCGCAAGCCGCAATCCTTCAACTGGCTAACCGAGTCCAAACTGTAATTTGTGTAAATTGGCCTGTCTTGTCTTTCTTTTATATAAGCAGCAACAATGTTTGCAATTAGTTTTTAAGCTTAAAGTTCGTCGGCATTCCCAAATGAATTTTCAAATGCATTTGTCACGATATTGTCTTTGTATATACACACAACACACTACACACAGACGCACACACAAACACACACACACAACATGCAACATGCTGCGTTTTTTATATAAAGCCAACGATTGTAGAATTTGAAACGCAAATATTCTATTCTATATAACTATAAAACAACAACTCGGCAAAGCTTTTTCCTGTGCTCGAGATACGTATTTAAATAGGCAAAAAAATGTCGTGTTTTTTATCTTAATGTATTAATCGGGAAAACTGTAATTAGTTGACAAATGTTATTAGCTATTCTTGATTGTGGTCAATGATTGGCGCGCACCAGCTCCTCCTCCAGGCCCAGATAGTGCAGGAACCAATTGAAGTCAACCAGACGACCCTTGTGCAGAAACGGCAATTTGGGGCACAGCTCGAAGGCGATGTTAAGCGGCGCTATATCCGGCACCTGATCCGCACTCATGTTGAAGAAACCCAGCACATCGCGCACCTCAATCTCGCCCTGCGCATTGCGTTGCAACACCTGCAGAATATCCTCCACCAGTTCCAGACTAAAAGGCAGTCGACAGCCACGCAGCGTGGATCTCACTTGTGACTCTTTGATGAACGGCTTGCACGTGGGATTAATGTGACTCAAGTGCTCCACCAGCTCATCCACGCTGTTCCAGAGAGCACGTTTCAGTTCCAGTTGAGCGGCGGCACGCACATGGTTCCTATCGCAGCTGGGTGGCGGCATCTGTTCCGCCGAGAAGTAACGGCAAACGGTCACAATCTCATGATGCTGCAACGCATCCTTGCCAAGATACGAGAGCAGTGTAGTCTTCAGGGTCTCATAGCTAATGGTCGTGCCATCACCCAGATCAGCGTGCGGCTTGCAGCGCAGCACAAACTGCTTATACTGCGGACGCACTGCATCGCGTATTCGTTGCATGATCGAGCGGATGTCGGCCACAGGAAACTGAAGAGCAAAATGAGAAAATTAATGCTCAAACTTAAAGACCAAATTACTCACCTCATTGGGATGCTGTTCCATGTAGAGCAGCGTGAACTCATCTGCTGATATGATGTGGAATATGTGATCCTTGAGATTCAAACGGGAACCTATATAGAAATCATTGGCACGATAATACTCCGGCCTGGCCGAGCTAAACTTCTCCTGTCCGGGCAGCGCAACACGTGCTCTCTTCAAAAACTCCCCACCCATAAAGCCCGAGTTGCGTCGCCCCACCTCATAGATCTGAACCGTGTCATCTGCCAGATAGTAACTGATCACGAAGCTACGCTCGCAGTTCTCCTTTATGATGGACATTAGCTTGGCACCGAAGCGCAGAATGCAGCCATCGTATTTCATCAGCTTCTTGAAGTCTGCTTGCGGTGCCTTCGGCTCCACTGTGATGCAGTTGCCCTCCGAGTCCTCGTAGCTGCCCCAGCCATTGTAGGGCGGCAGGCGACGCACCTGACCCTGGTGGTAAGGACGCTCATCGCTGCGTTCCGGCAGCGCTTGCGGTGTAAAGTTCTGAATGCCATACTAAGAACAACAATAAACAAACCCTCAATTTAGAAGATGCAAGGTGCGTATCAAATGTTATCCTGAGCAGCCACAATACCCAGAACTCACCTTTTCTCTGTAATAGTGTTGGGTGAACTGATCGCAGCTGGTCAGCACCACGTCGCGTCCAAACACATTCAGTACGGCACCAATTTGCAAATCCTGATCGGTATAGTATTGTACCTGCTTCTGACCCGTATTCAAAGGATCGGCCACATAGCGCACATCACGCATGCTGGAGCCCAACACATTAAGCAGGGTTATGGATGTTTGCTGGCCGGGCAGAGCCAGACCCGTAAACTCCTTGGGCAGCTTGGCGCGCTTTAGAAATGTGCTGGGTCCCTCGCGGCCCGAGTTCCGTGGAAATTTCTCCTTAATGTCGATGGTATCATCGGCCAGATAGTAGCATATGTCCAACCGGCGTACATCACCATACTCGGAGCAATCATTCCAATAGCCCTGGAACTTGAGCACACGTCTATCGAACTCCAGAAACTGGGCGAAAGAGTGTCGCTTGGGCAGGGCGCCCGTATTCGGCCGAGGTGTCTGCTTGATAGCGGAGCGCTTGCGCATCTCCGTCGTCGGATCGCTGAGAAGGAAGCCAGAGAGAAAGGAAGCCATATTAATTTGTTCTGTAGCTGGGTCTTGATAGAATTAGCTACTTGGGTTCGAGGAGTGCAACGGGCACCGAAATGCCGGCACGATTGAGAAACTGCCTGGTGAACACGTCACAGCCACTGATGTGATAATCCCTGTCAAAGATCTGCACATTGGTGTCCACATTCAAATCGAATACGGACAGAAATTCCCGCTCATTTGGCGGCGCTTTAGGGATACGCTGGCGGTGCACTAGGCAACCTTGTGGTATGCCCGAGTTCTCCACTTTGGGCTCCGTTATCTGCATGGTGCCATCCTCCAGATAGAAGTAGATCTTCACCTTGCGCACCTGATACGGTGCATGATAGATCTCGGTTAGTGGCTCCTTGAAGTACGCACTGAAGCAGAGCACCTGCTTATCGTAGGCCAGCCAAGGTGGCAACTTAATGCTCATCTTGGGCGCCCACAGAGCACCCAGTTCGGCCGACACTGGCGCACATTTGGGATCCACCAGCGGTCCATTGGGCTCCACCAGTTCCGGTTCGCGGCGATCCGAGAGCATATGTATGCCCTGGTAGTGCATCAGAGTCTGTTTCCGCGGATGCCGATGTTTGCCGTACTGGAAGAGCAGCACCAGAAAAAGGCATGTCAACTTGGCATCTTAAACAGTTTTGGGACTACTCACATCATAGAATTGTGCACCTGGCAGTAGCGGCATTCCCGGCAGTCGCAGCATTTTAACAGTAAATTTAAATATATTTACACTTTGAAATTTTTAAAATGGTTTCAGTAAAATTAAGTTGCAAATTTCCAAAAATTATGCGGCACACGTATTTGAGTTTGCTCAGCTACTGCTTCGACATTTTCGCTGTTCGATAAATGGAACAAACAGCTCTATGGCAATGCCCAATGTTTCTCCATGGCAGCAACAGCAACAGCAACAGCAGCAGTGGCAGCAACTGGTAGCAGCTGACGGTGGTAGTCCAGATGGAAGCTCTCTTTGTGAATCAAGCGTTGCATGATGAGGGACAGTTGTGGAATGCAATAAGTGGCAGTTGCTTATGTTTTGATAACTGCTTCAAATTATCATAACTGCATAAAACTGAACCAATTTCCAAGCTGAATTTTGAGCAGAGCTTGTTCTCTAAAAAGATTTTGCATTTGAAAATAAAGCTTTCAATATTTTTCGATATGCAAAGTGGGAAATTCATGATAAATACTTCTCTGAACTGATATCCATTTTGTGTATAAGTTTGAAGAATTACTTTGCATTTACATTTGAAAATGCAATTTCTTTTTAATTTACGATCTTCTAAATTTAATACCTTTAAATTCATACCTGCTGACATTTACCGGTTAGCTTTTGAGAAACTTCAAATCGTGGGTTTTAAGCGTTTAAATTATATTTAAGCATTTAAATAACATTTATAAAACTAGCGACTAATTCAAAACAATGCAAATTGTTTTTTTTTTGTACAAACAGTTACAAAGATCGCACCACAAATAACTCAATGTTCTAATCATTATCCTTAGCACCACGATCATCATCATCATCATTGTCATCATCATCGGAAACTTTCCAGTTGAGTTGATAGTATTTTTTCGCATTATTCGAAAGCCATTGAAATGCGCAAATTAGAGTACAAAAGTTGCAAGTGAAAAGCTGTTTGGAAGCGCTGCCGCGTCTGCAAATAAGGAGAAAAATAGAGAAATGGAGATAAATAATATAAATCATGGAAAAGGAAATGTTATTAACATGATTAATTTGTGACCAAAAAGTGCAACTTGAGGGATATTAGCAGAGTAGAAATAAAATTAATATTCTCCAGCTCACCGCTTGACGACCATAAAGTAGTAGGTTGTATAGAGGCAACTGGAGCAGTTGGTTGTCGTGCAGCGTGCAATGGGTCCATTGTTGATGTGCGAACTCATATAGGGTTCGGGCAGCAGGCGATGCAGTGCAGCATTCTCGTAGACGGGCACCTGCCTGTTCATAGTTTGTATCGCATGCAAACAGTCATCGTAGAGGGTCACCTGATTCTCCGGCGAGGGTACAGCAAATACTTTACGTGTGCCAACGGGCAGCAGCAGACGCTGTTGCGTCTCCAGTTCACGCACCCAAAACAGACCCTTTTTGCTAATGGAACTGGAGAGGGGGGAGGTGAGAAGGTAGCCAAGTTTATTGAAAGATAACTTCCCTCACACCCCATTCTCAACTCACATGGGCGTAATTTTTTGTCGATTATCGTAGAAATTCTGATAGAAACGCTCGTAGACCATGGGTATGTAATTGACGGAGGTGTTGTGAAAGATGCGCACATGGTTCATAAACTTGGAGAGTGCAGCCGGCAGATAAACAAGAGCACAGCCTGCAACATAAATGAATGGTTACTCTCTGCTCTCTCAGTTCTTCTCTCTCTGGTTTACTCACGATCTGCGGCAAGAGATTGCAGCATGGGTAAATTGGAGATGCGCTCGGGCAGATGCAGCAGTTGCTCATTGTCGCTCACATTGAGCTCGTTGAGACGCACACATTCGCTGAGCTGCAGGGGCAGGCGGCGAAATTGATTTTTGGCAATGTTCAGATGCTCCAAATTGCGCAAGGTGTTCAGCTCTAAATGGAAGAAAATATCTAAATGATGTCCTAATTAAAGGGAATCTCACTTACCCGGTGGCAGCTCGCACAGCTGATTGCCACTTACGTTCAGCTGCTGCAGATTGAGCATGAGACCCAATGTTTTAGGCAGTTCCCGCAACTCGTTGTTGGACACATCCAGAAATTCCAGATTCTCCAGCAAATATATGTCCTCAGGCAGTTCGGTGAGATTATTGCCAGCCAAATGAATGAACTTGAGTGTGGTAATATTGAGCAGCCATTTGGGTATGACAGATATATAGTTCTCTTTCAGATATACCTCCTCCAGGTCCTCGTAGAGAAACAGGTCCATGGGCACGTCCTTAAAATTTAAATAGCTCCAGTGCAATATTGTCTTATTCATTTCAAAGCGTTCGAGTTACACAATTTTTCATCAACTTAATTGATACAGACGTATTTTGATAGTTTCTTTGTTTTGGTTTTATATCTGTCTATATATATATAGAGTCAGCTGTATTTAGTTTGTTTTTACGCGGTCATGATCAAAATTTGGCATGCGGCGCCTTCACTGTCACCCACAAAACTGGCCCCTCAAACAACAAACATCAATAGCAACAGTTTGCTCACAAAAATTCTTCTTATTTTTTACCTAAATTTTTAGTCTCATTTCCACTTTAAAATGCTCGCGAGCAAATTTACTTTTTTTCGCATATCGGGTATACATATGCTAAAGATTTTAATTTATTTTTAAATATATTTTTATTTATTTGCTATTGCTCGGTGGCGTATACGTAATGCGACAGCCTAATTGTATGCAGCAAATATTCGCGCAGCAAAAGCTCTTTTGACACTGACATTGAATTTGATGCAAGCGGTTGCATTGATTCGCAGCTTGTTGTTGTTGCTGTCTCTTCAAGGTCGTTGCGATAAAAATAGCGGAGAGCGAAAGCCGTTTTATACTTGTTTGTGCTAAAAGCTTAGCTTCAAGTTTTGGTGGCTGAATTCGCTAACTGTCGCTGGACTAAAAAAAGACAGTAGAATAGAACTTGTACGTGGTTAGTTAAGTTTCGAACCGAACAGCTTTTGCAGACCATTATTTTATTTTTTAAGAGTTACTAAACTGAAGAATTTGTTTTATTGTGAATGATAAATATATATTTGTTATACATACAAAAATTTATGATGATTAAAAAAATTGACTTTGATTTTGGTATATTAAAAAGTTTATAACTTTGTCGTGTACATAAAATTAAACATAAATATAAACAATTAAAAATCATTCCGCTCGGCTTACATGTAACAATATAAACATAACAAATGCATTTCATTGTATTGCCTTATTTGTTTATTTGTTTATGATGTCACTATATGCACACTTTCTGCATTCGTTTTCCGCTTATTTAAACAATATCGCGCACAAATAAACAATCAACTCTCGACGTGAAAGTAAAACGCAATTTATGATTTATTCTCAAAAGAGATTTTTCGATTTTATTTTTACTACTTTGACAGTTTTCTTGCAGTAACTTAATAATAGATCTGAGGATAGCCAGCAAAATAGGGTCTACTGTAGGGTGGACGAGGATAGCCACTGTACAGCGACGAATAGTAATTGTTGGGACGATGATGATGACCATAATAAGGCGACGGTCCAAAATAGGGCGACGATATACCTAAAGGTATAGACGATACACCTATAGGTATTCCAACGCTGATATAAGCCGGCTTAGCTTCAATGTGAACCATTAAAAGGCCGACAAGCGCCAAAACAGCTAACAAGACTTTCATGATTCCGCGCGCGAGATGTGAGTGAACTGAGCAGCGCTCAAAATTCAGATCACGTTTTATAGGCTCTGCGGCAAGTGTAAGAAATTTCTCCAAAGAAATTAGCAAGTAATTTAAGGAATGTTTTTCCCCCACGAAAAAATCAATAATTTATTGATTAAATAATTGCTTTATTCAGGCAAAGCAAAAAGTCAACTAATAAAGCTCTACACCGTTTATCACAAGTCGCCGTCGCAGTACACGCAGTAGGCGTGGCTTTCACGCACCCGCCTTTAGATTAATCGTGAGCTGCTTGAAATCGCGATCGCTGAGCAAATGCCATTTATAGCCCAATATCTGAGAGATTTCACGCTCAACAGCCTCGTAGGAGCGCGAGTTGCGCCTCAGCCACAAATGGAACTCGTCAGTCCACTCCGGATGCCGGGGCCAGTCACAGCGCAAGATGACAGCGAAGCGACGCACGTGCAACTGTTGCAGATTCTTTGCGGTGCGCGCCACCAACAACAATGTCGATGTGGACACCTTTTCACGAATGATCTGAAGACAAGAAAAAGGTGTTAATAGATGCGTAAAGTATACTGGCGCCAAAAGTATGACGAATTTCTAAATGCAGGCCGATCTTTTTCCTGAGTGTATAATATATGTATGTACCAGTGTATCCAGATTGAAGCACTGCCGGCACATCATCAGCAGCAGGCTGTCAATGCGATTGTTAAAGGATTTGGGACTGCTAAAGCGGGGCAACAGCTCATGGCCATAGATGGCCAGGGTGTTCTTGTAGTGATCCAGCAAGCGGATGAGCAGATCGGTGTGAATGCGTGCATGCGGTGCCCAATACGTGATGCTGTGCACCGGTGCCTCTGGCTGCAGCACCACATCACCATCCACCAGATTCTCCACGCGCAGATGGACTCTCAGGCGTGGATTCGTTGCCTTGAGACTCCGCCAGGCTTTGACGCCACAGGCGCTAATGCTGAGATGATTGGGCGTATAACAGTTTTGCAGCAAATGCAAATGTCGCAACTTTGTATCCGCCAGCAAGGATATCACATCATCATCTATATTTTGGGGCGATATAGTCAACACCTGTTGATGGGCACATGATTAGTAAAGTTCCAAGTATAATTGCCAGCTTACTCACCTGCAGATTGAGGAATAGACCCACATGCATAATGGGGCAATGTGTTGTGGTCACGTTCACCAGGTTGAGCACACGCATCTTGGTGCAACAGCTGCAGACGACTTCGTCCAGCAGATGATTCGCCTCAAAGCGTTCCAGTACAAAATCAACCAGTTTCAATGTATGCAAATCACTCAAACGCAGCATTAGCTCCTTCAGCCCCTTCAGCAGTTGACCCCCTGTGCCAAAGAGCTTGATGCCTTCGGGATCGTTGCGCTGGGACATGTTGCACGGAAAATGATAGACTAACGAGCGTATGCGTTGACCCATGCCCACCAACTCACGCTGAGGATTGTCCTCCAAACCCTAGAAAGATGCCAGGAGATTTATTGAGTGCTATCTGCTTGGAGTTGGAGGATAGCAGTCTGAGATCTTTTGCTCTTCCCATTTGCTTACCTTATCCATGCTCCAGGAGAGCACTGTCATAAACTGATAGATGTTATTGAAGCTATGCCAGGGTCGAAACTCGATGCCTCTCAAATGTTTGCCGATGCGTGCCAGACAATTCTGGGTACGCATATGATCCAAACAGTACTGCCAGCCCGAGTAGTAGTTGTACTTTTGACGCGTCAGAGTGCGATCGTCGACCACAAAATTATTCCAAACGGTGGGTAAATAGAAAGCACTATACCATTGCCGGCAAACCTAAGGAGTGAGTAGAAACAGTTAGATAATCTATCAGTTCCACATGGATCTTACCTACCAGACTGGCATAGTAACGTTCCTTGGGTGTTAGATATGTGAATATGTCCTCAAGCACCAAATTGGGCAACTCGGACCAGCGGGAATTAACGCGCTGCGATTCATCTAGATGATCATTCGGATCGTCGTCATTTTCATCTATGTCTATATAGCAGGCTGTCAGAACAGAGACAGATAGAGAGAGGGATACATAGAGAGAGATGGAGAGGTGAGTGTGAAGGAGGTAGATAGTTTTTTCTTGTTTTTCCAATTTGTTGACATTTATATTCACTTTCTACCCTTTGATTATTAGAGGTTATAATCTTTTTATCGTTAAGTTTGTTATCCAATAAAGGAGATGTCTCCCCATAAAGTATATATATTCTTAACCAATCTTAACCGATTTAGCCGGGTTAGTTTGTCTATCTGTTTCTTTATAAACTACTCCATCAGTTTTTAAGCTATCTTTATATCGTTTAAATGCTGCAAATCTGAAGCTGAAAATCTCTTTTGCGCATCATATTATCCAGACCAAATCACTAAATATGCACTTAAACCGAATCCTTGCAAGATCAGACTTTCATTGGATCAGTTTTATAATTATTCAAGAAAAAATTATATATCTTCATATTGACTTCTGTCAGCTAGAGTATTTAATATCCGGCTTGCCTTGGATAGACGATCTTTCTTGTTGTTTTATACCTTTTTCATGCTCATCGATCTTCCAGCCTGCCTTCTGCATATCCTGCTTGTCCAGCTGGGCGCTGTCCTTGCGCCTAGCGCTAATTGCAGCCATCTTAAACAATTAATATTTTTCCTATATTTTTGGTATATTTTGCATATAAAATTGTCTCATTTATTTACAAGACGTATGGACAACAAGACACATTACGATTTGCAACACTCTAATTTTGAAATTTTTGGCACCGCTTGCTGTTTTATTTATTTTTTTTCTTTTGTTGATTTTTTTTTTAGATGCGATTTATTTTTATAGTTTTGATCGTTCGGTTCGCTCGGGCAGCGTCGCATCGCAACGCGTCGCGTTTGAGTTAAAGACTGACAGAGTCTTTAAACAAATGCCTTTCGATATTCAAATGCTATTTTCGAAAATTAGAACGAAGGCAATGCAAAAGTTTCTCGTTAAGTTTCGAAATTTGGTAAAAGCACGCCTTCGTCCAGATTTGTTATTATTTATTTTGGCATTTATCTGTTTTGGTTTGCTGGAAATGATTTCGATACTTTTGTGATTATTTAGAAATTGCTGTTGTTTGTTGTCATTGTTATAATTAGACGGCCGGCTTTTGATGCGGCAAGGTCTTAGGGCACTCACACAAAACTGGGGCAACTTGTTGATGTTGCCTCTAAAATGTTGTTGAGGTGTTAATTATATAAATAAACCTTTCGTTGCATGCGATTTGAGCGGCAACTAATCACTGAATTAGCCGACTCTCAGCGCTCAAGTGGAGAACGTGTAATCAAACAACTCCATTTTCAACACTTTGATAAGTCAAATTTCAGTTCTTTATTTATAAGTTTAAAGTGTAAACAGGTGTAGTCTGGCATAGAAATATGAATGCTATATTGTTGGGGGAATATCCTACACATAGCTAATACCCTGAAACCGTTAAAAATAGGTAAAGGGGTATATTGAAATGGAGTAAAGGTATGTAACAGGCAGCAGGAAGTATCTGAGACACCAAAAAGTATATTGTATATATTCTTGATCAGCATCAACAGGAAAGTTGATTTAGTCATGTCAGTCTGTCGGTATAAACAGCCGATCTTTGAGGCTATAAATAAAATAATAGCTATAATGGCTTGTCATTCAAGCTCCAATATATCTTATACAGATCATGAGTATTTCATTTTATCGAAACTATTTGTGATAGCAATAAAAGACACAATTGTGCATAATATACAATATATATAAAATAATGCCCTAAAATATTGATATACTGTAAACATTTCATAAAGATCGAGAAACACAGATTTTGTCAACCAAAACTCAGTTTTATATTGAATATAAACTTGCATTTATTTTAAATATTTAAGACAAGCAAACGAATTTAATATAATATTTTTATAGCAACTGCAAACATTAAAACGACAACTGTGTAAAAAGCCAAGTTGATTTTTTAAGCAGACCAAGCTACTTGGCCATTCTGTCGTCTGCTTTTGACATTTGACACCACTTTGCAGGACGCCAGTGGAGCTGAAATGCCAATGTCCTTACACTCAGCAGCATTGCTGTTGTTGTAGTTGTTATGGTTGTTGCTGTTGTTGTTGTTGTTGTAGTTGTAGTTGTCTGTTGTCTTGATTATGCCACCAAACTGCTATCCAAGTTGTGCAGTTGTCCAGTTGTCCAGTGGTGTCTTGCATGCCATCGCCGTCAAGGAGCTGCTAAAGGAAGCAACTACACACAGGCCATTGTCATTTCCGGCAGGTACACTTAGCGGAAACAGCTGTTTATGGCCCATGTTCCCACTGGGTGCTTATGGCGACTACTAAAAAAATGTGCAAAGGCATTTTTGCAATTTTCTTTGCACATTTTCTGCAAAGTGACCAAAAGTGACTCAGATCCGACTTCTTTTTATTATTATTGCATGTGGGTATTCTAAGCCTGTCGTGAAGCTTGTGACGCTTTGAAGGAGACGTCCCAGAACAGATAAAGATTATATCTTAAAATAGCCATGTCTAACTGTCTGTCTGTTTTTATGCAATCTAGACCCAATCTTAAAGATTTTTTTGTTGAAACTTTAAATATATTCGTCCTTTTGCTGCAGGCAGTACATATGTTGGAGCCGGCTGGATCGGATCACTATATCCTATAGCTGCCATAGGAACGATTGGCCTAAAGATAAGTTTTTGTATGAATACCTTTTTTGCTTATCAAAATATTCGAACAAAACTTACCCAATATGTTACTGTTTTTCATTAAGATCGAATCATTATATCCCATAGCTCCCATAGGAATGATCAGTCTCAAGATAAGTTCTGGTATGAACAAGTCTTATGCCTACGAAGATATCCCAATAAAACTCACCAGTTATAAAATACTCAACAAATAGCGTCCATTGAAACGATCGTTTGGGTTTTGAAAGTTATACTAAAATATGAATGTCGCCGGGTTAATTCCGATCTGCGAGGGTATGGAATAATCGGCTTTGGTAGTCATCCTCTGGTGTTTTTATTATCATTTTGCGGTCTGTTGCATACTTTTAGGATCAGCGCATTTTTCGCGAGTGAGCACTTAAAAGTATGCTGAATATTTGATAAGCAACGCAGCGAGTTGCAACAATTGCATGCAGTTGTATGCCGTAATTAAAACAAATTTAAAAGCAGTTAACACACACAAGCACACATATGTGTGCAGATGGGAAAGCACTTCCGCATTCGGTTTGAGCACATCAAATATGACAGCAGCCGTTTGCCGCTTCGCACAGAAAATTTGTGTATGCAAATTTGAATGTCAACAAAAACTTGCCGTTTAACCCAAAAACCTTATTTTGTGCGGCATCGTTTGCCATTTTGCAACCGGCTTCTGGCTACTGGCTGCTGGCTCCTGGAAACCATTTTGAACGTAACATTTACCAAAATGCTTTTTACACTTGCCGACTTTGGCAGCATGAAGCGCATTGCGCCAAATTTATGCTACCTACGTGGATGTGTGTGCGAGTGGGTGTGCGAGTGGGTGTGCGAGTATGTGTGCTTACGTATTAGAGATGTGTGCGTGACTTAATAAACAAGATGTCCAAAATAGTAGCTGTAAAGATTTAGGTTGCGATACGAATTTTATTTAAATATTAAATGCATGTTTGCCAAATAATTTAGACAGTTTACAGTTTAATTTGAATGCGATTGGAGAAGTCAGTACTGATATTACATTCAGTGATGCAAAAAGAAGGCGGACAGAGAGTGAGAGAGAGGCAGACAGAATAAGAGACTGTCAGAATAAGAGACTGTCTGCCTCCCTCTCTCTCTCTCTCTCTCTGTCTGCCATCTTTTTGCATTGATATGGTGTTCCCTTTCTCAGTGAATTGAATTTCTCTCTTTCTCTCGCTCTATTTCTTTCTCTCTAT
Organism: Drosophila cognata; assembly: GCA_035041535.1. Taxonomy (NCBI): domain Eukaryota; kingdom Metazoa; phylum Arthropoda; class Insecta; order Diptera; family Drosophilidae; genus Drosophila; species Drosophila cognata. The sequence goes on from JAWNLC010000451.1 coordinate 2,214,206, forward strand.
CTCTATCTTGCTCTTTCTCTCTTGCCCTCTTTTCTATTTCTCTCTAGATCTGTTTTTCTATCATTTACTATATACAGTGTGCGTCAGCTTATTTTCAACAGTGTCAAAGAAAAAACGTAATTGCCTGCCATAAAGTAATTATACATTATTTTTCAAAAATTCCAAAGACCGATGGTAGGTACATTTATTACCCACCAATATGAATGGATGACCCAAATAAACTGAGGTTTCCCCACCTGCTAGGTAGGATTATGTAAAAATGTAGCCTATTTTTAGGTGACAGCTTATTTGGATCAGGTACATTGTGGACACCTGGGAGCCATAGAACCCGGATTTTTTACCTAAAGTTGAGTATTTTCGGAATAAATAGATCAATACTTCGTAGTCAGTTTAGTTATATCCTGCATCCCGAGTTCAATAAGCCCACAAGGACTATGGACAAACGGACTACCATTGAACAACGGAAACTCACCCTGGAACACCACAAGAACGGATATTCACATCGCCAAATAGCTGAAATGGTCAATCTGAGCAACTCAACCACGTATAACATCATTCGGCGCTTCGTCGACGCAAATTGGATTGAGGGCAAGGGCATAATGGCACCAAACCCGCTTTTCACCGAAGAGGAGGATCGGAGGTTCATTAGGAAAATAAGGGCAAATCCCAAGCTATCGACTCCAGAAATGACTCAACAGGTGCAGGATAAAATGGGGAAAAAGTGATGTGTGGAAACTGTGCGCATTGTTCTGCGCAAACATGACTTAAATGCCCGAGCACCACGGAAAAAGTCCTTTATAAGCGCACCAAATAAAGGGACTAGGATGACGGTGTCCAAAACCCACTTGGACAAGGATCTGGAGTTTTGGAACACAGTCATATTTGGAGATGAGTCCAAATTCATAATTTTTGGCTCGGACGGACGGAATTATGTGTCCAAGTGGGTTTTGGCGACCGTCATCCTAGACTTATGGCAGGCAATTACGTTTTTTCTTTAACACTGTTGAAAATAAGCTGACGCACACTGTACGTCTCTCTTCCTTGTTCTGTGTCTCCCTATCTCTATTTCTCTCCCTTTCCCTGACTATCTTTCTCTTCATCTCTCCCTTACTCACTCTATGTCTATCTCTCTATAGTGCTTTTCTTTCTTTTACCTTCACTGCATCCTTTTCTCCCCTGCCTTCCTTCCTTATTTTCTCTCCCTCTTTCTCTGTCTCTATCTGATTTAGCACCTTCCCTTCCATCATTCGTTCACAAATTCAATACATTTATTTATTTGCTGAAGTAAAACTTACAAAATATGATTTTCATGCGATGTGCAAATTTAATTCAACTATTTGATTAATTATTCACATTAAATTTGAATTTCTTGACAACTGTTGCGATGTTTGAAAAGTTGCATCTCTGACAGGCTTATGCATAAGCATGCATATTCAAGCACATAAGTGAGCTGCTGTGTGTGGTGTGTGTGTGCGGTGTGTGTGTACCGGCAGCTTAAAACTGTAAAACAGGAAGTTGCTCGTTGGCTTGGTTAGCCAAGCCCGGCCAAGCACTCGACGCTGTCTTCCTGACTGAATTGTTGTTGCTGTTATGGTTGTTGCTCAAGCTGCTGCTGCTGTTGTTGTTGTTGTTTCTATTTTGGCCTTGCTCAGGTGCATTACGTTGGCAGCTGTTTTGGCCCATTGTTTCTAGCCGTCGGATGTTGCCAAGTTTTTGGCCATTTAATGTATAATTTTGTAGCATTTTAATTACATGCACTCGACTGGCCTCCTTCAACCCCTAACCTCCCCCCCTAACCTAGCCACCGGCGTTAGCTAAATTCATGGCATGTGGTTATGCAAATTGACGGCTTATGGCCATGGCTAAAACGTCGCATGACTTTGATTTTTGTTCATATGCAAACTGCATTTGTGTTAACATTTTAATTGCAAATCATTTTGCAAGTCATTGAAGTTAGTTGTTGTCTGAGTTGTTGTTGTTTGTTGTTGTTGCTGCTGCTGCTTATTGTGTTGCATAACTTTGGGCGTCTTTTAGGGGCGGTCCCACTTACCTGGCTGGTTAACTGCTCTCAACTGTAGTGGGTGAAGTACTTATGTATGATGTAACTGCTCAGTTTAAACTCGAACATTCCCATTGCGGAGCAGCTGGCCGATTTATGGCTAACATTTGTCGATTGCAATTTTCTTGCATCATTTGATAGTGAAGATATTCATTTTTTAGTTCTCACATGAACGGCTAAATTATAATCTGTATAATGCTGATGCTTCTCCAAGACCTGAAGTTGTAGATGCATGAGCCTTGCTGAGTAATCTTTGAGGCGCCATTCTTCTTGCGCCGACAATCTAAAGAAAACATAGCAAAAACATATTGAATAAAAAACATAAAAATAAATTGCCAGTTTAAATCTCGAAATCTTAAAGCTGTTTCAAAATAACTTTAAGTAAATTGTCAGCAAAATTGGTATACATAAAACATTTGAAAAGTCAACCCAGTTTGAAGTCAGTTGCAGGTCCTGCTTTGACTGCTTTCTCAGCTGCTCATTTCTATATATTCCACATGTACCCCCTGCACTCCCCTTATCTTATGAGTGTAAAACATATCCGCTTTATATGCTAGCATTCCGGTTTGCTGAGGGGCTTACCAAAAGAACGAAAGAACCAACTTTGTGGCAGTTGCAACTGCTGCCTGGCTGGCTATGAATTTGGATGTGCAGCTGTTGCTCGTATGCAAAGTTCTTCTTCTTCATTGGCTGCTGCTGCCTCTGAGTGGATAAGTTAAAGCCGCCAAAGTTTTATATAAACTTACATATAGGGCTCAATCTCAATCAGAGCAGCGGAAGCAGCAAAAAATACCCTGCAACACCCCACATTCAATTTTCAATTGTTCTGGCGTTGTCACTTTAGTTCAACACCCCCCCCCCCCCCTCCACCAATCACCTCGGCAGCCAAGGGAGCAACCCCCAGTGGCAATTGGGTCGTTGCCACCCTTAGTAATTTGCCTTGACAATAGCATGCATATTAATTGAGCAGCAGCTGCGGTTCATCTAGACCCCAACACACTTCAGCCCGACCTCCTCCACGCCCCCTTAAACGCCCACTAAACGCAGCAAATTGTGGCCATTAAAAAAAATACCATATAAAATAGAAACTTTTTACCAGTTTTGTTTTGTTACCATTTTTTTTTTCTTGGTGGAAATGACAGCAATTATTTGTAAAATATTTATATTACAATTGAATTGAAAAACTTTCTGTCTGTGGCAGTTGCATGCCACCAACCACCCACCCAACTGCCCGCGCCCATTCCGCAGCCGAATAAAAAGCAGGAGGAACAACTTTGGTGCACTAATAAAATGAATGGAAATTAAAGCAGTGCGAGTATCTGTTGGCGTGTGCAAAACAATTAAGCTAAAATTGTTATTGCAATTTGAAAACAATTGTCAAATTATGCAAATGCAAAGTATTTTTCAACAAACACCCAACTTCGGCCCCCCCCCCCCCCCCCAAACGAAAAACTTGAAAGCTAACAAGGTAAACAACTCCACCGAACAACCTGCGAATGCTGCTCAAAGATTTATGGCGACTGCCACAGGCTAGTCTATTGTGGCAATCCTCTTCCCATCTTTTTGGTGAAAGTTGAAAGTGGCACGTTGTCAGCTGCAAGGCGATTGCAATTTGCATAAAAATTCATTGGTTATGCGGCAAGTTGAGAAAACTCAGCTGCCAACACAGCCATCTTCTTGCCACTTGCCACACAGCGAATCAACTCAACACTTGAATTACCTGATAAAAAAAAGACACTCACACATACACACATATAAATATATGTATATATATTGTAATCCACCAGCTGAAATCGATTTGATATGCAAGGAAATTATTATATTAGGACGCATTTGTATTTCCATCAAATCGAAAAGATTTATGACTGTTATTCGATTGAAAGTTCTGTGCGTTTCTTGAGTTGTTGAGAGCGTTGATGCTTAACTTGCTCCTAGAAATCTACATTCGTCAGCTGTCGGCTGCAAATGTAATTCTTCTCTCAAAAACAAAGGATGAAATGCTCTGAACAATTTAGCTAATCTAATTCACATTTGGTTCCCTATACTTACTTCTCCTTGAGTCTAACCAATTTAACTCTATATATTTAGTTTCATATAAATAACAGTAATTTGCATCCTTCAAAAGTTTTTTGCTTAACATTGTTTTAATATTAATATTAATGATAAAAATGTAGCATACTTTTTGGAGTAAAGAAAGTGAATTTATTCTTTTTATTAAAAACCTAATGAAACCATTACCTTTAATTAGCTATAATCTCCGGTTGTGAATACATGGCTACTGTCAAGGTTGTTGCAGAGGGAAGAGATGCACGTTTCATACTCCTTTGCCCCAAAGTTCGTATAGAGAGAAGTCTGCCAAGTGCATTGTCATGGCTAGAAAGTTTCATTGAGTGCTGGGCGGCCAATTCTTTAAAGACCTCAATAAGCGTTGGAATTTTATTGTCTATCCTGATTATTGAAATTTATGAGCTCTTGCAAATAATTCACTTACATAATTCACTTAAACTTTGCCAATAATAACAGGCAATTGATTGCCTTCCCTCAAGCAAATATCTTTGCCCAATTATAACCAAAATCTTATCGCTTGAACTGTGACAGTTCTTTTCTAACTATTCAATTCGAAGCCACTGGCACTATACCAAAATAATTCAATTTAAATATCAATATTCAATTATGTTAACACAAAAAACAGTTGTGACACAAAGCGTTGAGCGAAGTTTTTTGTTGTTGTATTCAGGTGTTGCGGTTAGTGAGCCAGAATACGAGCAGCATAAACACACACAAAAAAGGCAACAAAAAAAAGAAGTCAACTCTCAATAAAAGAAGGCGATGACCACAATCACAGCGTGTGCCACATCCGTTGATTGCTGGCTGCTGCGCCTTCCCTTTCCCAGCCACTCACACACACTCGCACACTCGCACACTCGCACACACACACACACACACTGCTGCTATATTTCCGTAACATTAACAAAGCGCCATTGAGCGGCACGAACAACACAACAAACAAGAGAGAGAGGGAGAAGAAAAAAAATGGCGCACACGCTGCGTTTTACAAGCAAAAACTAGTTTTGGCTTTTTCGAGAGGACGACAACGTGAAACAGGACAACGCACATTATGTTGCAGAGTCCATGGCAAAAAAAAGGGCAGCAGTGAGCAGCCCCCTGCCCCCCTCCGATTGTGTATATGTTTTCGGTCAGTTTTGTAATTGAATCACGTTTTGTATTAAATAAACTTTTCAAATTATCGAAAAATTGACTTGCACTACAAACGACGCCTAGTTTCATTTACTACGCTCTGTGCGTGCGTGTCCTGCATGTGTGTTGGTGTGTGTGTGGGTGTGTTGCGTGCGCCGTGTCCATTAACATAAAAAACTCGCGCGCTTACAGTTTGGGATGCTTTTTTATGCAAAACACTTGACAGCCTCATTAGTGTTGAAAAACTGTAAAAAAAAACGCTTTGCATGACCACCCTGTTCTACTTTACCCAGCCCTGCTCGCATTATACCTTAACGCGCACGTTTTTGACACCAGGGCGGCCATAAGCGTTTTTATACATGTTTACTTTATTTTTGTCTTGTTTTTTTGCTGTAGCATAATTGAAGTCAATGAAATGAGTTAACAAACAAATGGATTCATTTTTGTGATCACGTGCAAGGCGAGGCTGATGCCCTCCCACCCCCTCGCAGTTGTTGCTGCTCCTTGGTCATTTATTGCAGCCTGCACGTGTACATACAACAACAGCAACAGCAACAACAACAAGCATAAATTTCTGCATTCTTTTCATAACATATTTTGCATGCAATGCTGCGTGTCTGCCAAGCTTGGCGCCGTCATTTTCACCCTTAGCCAACCAACTGGCTGTCTGCCAGTGGCTGCCCAATGTTGGCCACACACATGCAGACACACACGCACACACACATTCACACACTGACAAGGGGGGGCTCACACATACAAGTAGACAAGTTGTTTTCGCGCCATTTGCACGCGTCATGAATTTTTCATAAACATTTAAAGGGATTTCATTACAATACACATACAAATATATTTACATATGAATGAATGAAATATATATATATGTATGCATATATATATATATAAGACAAAACACATTCAGGCTCTCGTTTTTAAATCCTTTTGTTGTAATCGTACATGTTTGCGATGAATGCGCTATAAAATCTGGAAAACTCTTTGCAATGAATGGACTTTCATATAATAGAAATATTTATTGAGATGAAGTTCAATAATAATAAGATCTACAAAAATGTAGTACGAATAATTAATCTGCCAGTTGGGTAATGAATTTACTCGATTATATTCAACGATCAAAATTAAGCAAAGAAATCTTTAGAAATCAAAATACCATCAATAAGTTAAATATAATAAATAAATAATAGTCGCTGACAAATTAATATAAATAAAAAATAAATAAAATAATTATTAAATAACTGATACATAAATATATATAAGGAACAATAAATACTACATTCAAATTAAAAGAAAGATAAAATAAATATATATATAATATAATTTATAAAAAAGTAAAAACTTGAATTATTTTCTTTTTATATATATATATTTTGTATTATTTCTTTTTATGTTATATTTTTGTTTTATATTATTTATAATTTTTTCTTAAATTGATTTTCACAATATTTTACAGAGAGTCGCCTCGTGGCATATGTTCAAGTCTCAATATTCTTGCCCCTTTTCCATACACAAGCGAGTGTCGAAGAGCATGTAAATTAAAAATTAAATTCTGTTCACAACATGCGCTTTTGGCAGCTGCTGTGCGTTTACTTACAAGAGACTATTATGCAGCAGGGATGGGATAAAAATAGTGGAGAGTGGCACTGGGGACGGGGGGGAGGAGGTGGAGGATTGTCATTAAATTGGGATGTGGTCATTGAGGCAGTGCGAAACTCGTGCAAGTTAAACTGACAGCAACTTTTAATAAGCTCATTTTTAAGGCATTAAGTAATTAGGGTTGAACAATTTGCAGTTTACATTGAAAAAGTGAGTGTGTGTGCGTGTGTGTGTGTGTGTGTGCGTGTGTGTGTGCGTGTGTGTGCGTGTGTGTGCGACTGCAAGGTTGATTCCATTGATTTTATTTAAATGCATATTTACATTTAATCTTTTTTTTACGCTACTCAGCAATTCGGATCATTGAATTTCATTTAACAAAATTTATTCGCTGAACTTAAACAAAAAACTGATTAAATCTGAAATTATTTTTATACATTTATGGAAATTATTATTTTTATTTCATTATAAAGTGAACTCTTTAAAAATGGAGACAGTTGAACATTATACAATTAATGAAGATTACTAAATGGATGTAATAGGAAGAAGGCAGCATTTTCTACCCCATAAGGCATATATATTCTTGATCAGCATCAACAGGAGAATTGTATTTAACGCATTTAAAGTATGTTCATATTGAACAAACTGCTTTAAGCCCAGTTTCAGGAGCTCTCACAAACTGGTTTTTCTCTGTGTAGTTAAGGTTTGAAGCGTGTACTTTTGTGTTTTTGGGGATAGTTATTAGAAAGTTGCTTGAGAAAGTGGTCAGTTTATATGCTGTCGACATGTGACAATCGCCTGATATTAAATGCATATAATCGTAGGCGAATTTGATAGCATCGGCTAAGCCGCAATTTCAGCTCGCCTTGGCCATAAAACTTCAATTACATTTTGATGAGCAACGCTCAGTTGGTAAATCTTTTTATCAGCCACAAACAGGCCAGCAAACAGCAACAACAACTCTTAGTGGAATTCAGCGTTTAGTAGTTAATTACGCCCACGTGGCCTCTGACGAAACATTTAACGGCCTGAAATGCAAATAACCTTGTAGAGAAAGGCAGAGGGGGGAGAGGGAGTTATGTTGCCTGACTTTATAGACTTGAAACTGACTCCAATTTGCAGTTATGAGTCAGCAACACGCTCATCGTTTCATTAAAAATAATACCAACCACCCCCCCCCCCTAAAACATGCTCAAGGACTTTAACTTTGCGAAAAACTACTGCCACAAAATCTGCTGAGCTGTTTAAAATGTTGCCAGTGAATTAAACGAAATTAGTGCGAGCTAGAGAGGAAGAGGGCAAGGGAGAGGGAGAGGGAGAGGAGGAGGGAAAGGGAGCTGGTACATTAAACGGGTTTTAGCAAATACGCACATCAAATTATGAACACACTTTAGCCCTACACACACACAAACACACACCCACACCCACACTCGACTCGACTGACATTATTCATATTTTATAACCCCAGCCGAGGCTGAGTTGAGTGCAACACACAAAATGAACCCCAGCCAGCGACAAAAATGAGCCAAAGTCGACTTGGCAAGTACAACAATTATGGTTTCACTTTATTTGCGATGTGTGTGGGTGCGTGTGTGTGTGTGTGTGTGTGTGTGTGTGTGTGTTGAGCGTTTAGCCTATGGCAGCTTGTGTGTGGCAGTCATCTGACATTAAAATGCCTTTCGTTTTGTATACCCTAACAAGGAGTAGACAAAAGGTAAAAGACTATTTGAATTTGAGGGGATATTCAAATGGAGGTTTGGGCTTTAATTATGTGTATAAGTATATTATATATATAACACATGTAAATGTATGTATAAGTATATATATATTTATAAGTACTTTTGTTACAAAAAGCATTTCGATTTTTATTTGAGGTGCTTGCTAACTGAAGTTTTGCCTTATGTTTGTAAAATAAGAAAATAAGTGGAAAACTTATATTAAAAATTGCAATAATAATAATTACTCTTAAATACAAAAGTAACTAAAGAAAGTGTTATATGATTCTATGCATTGTTTGTTAGTAAAGAATTTCATTGTATTCTGATTATATATATATATATGTATATATAATCATACATTCGATGAATTTCGATGAAGTTATTGTTATCATTAGACATGAACTAAAGACAGACAGACAATGGATAATGTGTATTAAATACAATAAAACAAAAATAATAAAATAGGTTCCTGTTGGTGGTTCTTAACGGAAGTATTGAAGTATTGGTTCTGGATATGAATTGCTGGTTTCTGGTTCGACAACCTCATTGGTAGACTATGGGTATACTATAGTCAATGCCTCTGCTTAGCTAAATCATATAAAATGCACAAAAAGGGGGAGAGAGACAGAGACAACACCACATATCCAAAGAGAGGGAGAGCGGTAGTGGAGGGACCTTTGCTCAAGTTGAAAGCTGACATGCACATTCTTGCATATTTATGCACTTTTAATTGTGTGTTTGTTTGCTCGCGTTTGTGTGCTAATTATTGTCTGTTAGCTGGCGCATATGGGTTTTAATTAGCGCCCAGATCATCCAGTGGAAGCTGGAAGCTCGAGGATGAGTAAGAATAATAGCTGCATTTGTGTTTTTTTTTGTTTTTGAAGACTTCTTGTGTGGCGTGTGGGGTAATTAATTATCTGCTGAGTAAACAAGAATTTTCTATAATTAACAAAGTAAGCAAAAGTAAGCTAATTAAATTAAATGGCATATATTAACACAAAATCAATCTGAAAGTGTTAATTTCATTAGATATCTATTATAGTTATGCACTGCAATGAAATTTGCGATTCATTCATAATGGAAGACTATTTGGCAATCGAATCAAATCCCTTGCTGCATTTGCTTTGAGTTCATCATCACCATATCAACATTGATTGCTATTTTTAAGTATGTATTTTCCTTTGTGGATCCAACTGTAACTGCAGCTAAAGCCGCCCGTCTTCCCCACACTTCCCTCCTTTCTGCATTGACTCTACGAGCTGCATTCTTGGGCTTCTGGTATTTCCAATTTGCAGACGTATATCAAAAACGCATATTGAAATGCAATGCACAAAATGTAACTGTGAAAATGTGTTGAAAGATAGACAAAAAAAAAATATACAAAATACAAATACACACAAAGGATTGCTGAAGGGATGGGGCGGGCAGTTTGGAGGTGGGGAGTTGGAATGCATCGCCAAACGCTTATTTCATCGTCTAAATGGAGTTTACTTTCACAGAGTGAGAGAGAGGGGTGAGAGGTGGGGCAGCTGAGCTGGCGCTCGATGCCATTTGTTAAGTGCAAGTTCAATAGCATTAAGAGTGCAACACAAATAACCATAAATTTGGGTAAAAGCTGCAAATTTTGCATATTTTTGGGGGCCAGTCAGTCGTTTGCTTGCCCGATTGTCAAAATGAAGTGGGCGAGCACTATGCGCTCTCTCTTTCTCACTCTCTCTCTCTCTCTTTCTCACTCTTATTGGGATAAAGAAAATGCACAAAAATAGGTCGAATTTTTGCCACACTTGCAAAAATATCGAGTAGTTTACGCATTCGTTGACCAATGTTGAAAGTCTGACAACGAAATACTTATTTGAAGAACAAAACTAAAGGCTAAAAATGTAATAAAGTCAACCGATAGTTCCTACGATAGATATATAATATTTTAGTTGGATGCTGATGATTTTTTGCTTAAGTGCTGCAAGTGCTGTAAATATTTAATGGGTTCGGAAATATCTCCTTCCCATAATAACCTCTGCAAGTGTCCTAAAAGGCTTGTAATGAGAACAGATCGGAAATATCTCCTTCCCATAATAACCTCTGCAAGTGTCCTAAAAGGCTTGTAATGAGAACAGATTATTCCCATTTTTGTATAGCTTTGAATTTCAAATCAACAACTGAGTGTACTTCAAAAGTGTCTCAATTCCAGCTCGATTTCTCTTGAATTTAGAACAGCCTCTTTTTTTTGCTAGTGCATGATGCATATTTTATTTTGCACGCTGTTAGCTGTGTTGTGCAGTTATTTTTGCAAAAAAAGAATAACATTAAAATATAGAAGAGAAGAGCAGAACATGCAAAAAAGAAATGCCGATTTTTAGATTACGTATACGCTCTGCTGGTCGTTTTGTGTGTTTGATTTATTGCGGCGCCTCAATGTCCACTGGCTGGCTGGCTGGCCGTCTGGCTGGCTGGCTGGCTGGACAGACTGCAAGGTCCGGTCCCAAGTATGTGCCAGTTCCTTAAGTTATTATAATATTTACGCTCGTGTAACATATGGCCACAAATGGGCGTGGAGGGGAGGGGCGGGCAAGCGTTACAATAAATTGCCCGGCCAACCACAATGATTTACTGCAGCAGCAGCAGCCACATTACGTATACGCACCTGGGTGTGTGTGTGTGTGTGTGTGTGAGTGTGTGTGTGTGCGTATTTTGGACATGTATTGCTATAATTCTATTTTCTACTCAAAACCACATTTATATTTATTACTTTCGCATAAATCTTGTCGCATTTTCGCATTTGTGTCGAATTTGTCGAGTTTACTACTCACCGACAACGACGCACACCACTCCCCACCCACATCCATTTGCACGTCTAACGGTTTAGGTAAACAATAAACTGACCCCAGACCCAATATATATGTGCATACATCTAAGAACTATAGCAACTACAACAAACTGAGTGTGTGTGAAACATATGGGGTGTGTGTGTGTGTTTTTCTACTTCTTCCTATTGCCACACATTTTTTTCTTCCTTCGATGTCGTCCTAGTCGTCGCATCCTGCATGAAATGAAGTGTACATAATTTGCCATCGCACATCGAGCTGCATAAATTGTAGTATGTGTGTGTCTGAGTGTATGTTGTCCAATAAAAGCATCGTACTTGTCAAATACAGAAAAATAGAAAGAAAGAAAGTAATTTGCACAGCACAGGTTCAGGTCAAATAGCTAGCTGGCATCGCTGGCATCGCTGGCCACCAGCTAGGTCAACAGCTCTTAGCTTCAATAAGCTAACAAGTAGCAAGAAGTGCTAGTGAACTAGAGCACTCCATATTTTTTCTTTTCAATATCTGTGGCATTAAGTTAAAGTGCTTATAAAATAAGAACTACTTTACATTCCATTGTAATAGATAATCTATTGAGATTCTGAAAAGATTTTAGATGTTTTCCTCTGATTCTGCTAGTTATGAACATGTGCTCCACTTTTATTCAATGTGTACTTAATATAGCTAAAAAAATCTTATGCTTTTAATTAAATTATGGAGTGTATATTCGAGCATATCTAAAGCATACTTTACCAGTTTTGAATGTAGCTCAAAAAGTTATTTTTACTTTATTATAATTATTTACTAATACCAAGAATCGATTGTTGTACAACAAAATCATAAACCTTAACTACCCCATCTGTGGCAGCGGACTTTTACACTTGTTTAGCTTTTTCAGTGGATATGTCAAAATGTTGAGCAAAACAGACTTTTAGGTTAAATGTCACAATAAGCAAAAACTATGCAAAAATTTGTAACTGATGGGCGCCTGTCAAATATGGAAATTGTGCAAATGCATTTTCAAGGCATTTAGCAATAAATTGCAGTATGCCAACAGCCACAAAAAACAATTGCAGTTGTTGTTGCAATTTGTTGAATTTGTATGAGAGTGTCATGGCACAGAATGTGCAACAATTAGTGCCAAACAATACTCCATATTAATTATAGTGCCGACAAATTTTGAACAATTTAGTTCACATCAGGCAAAAATACAATGGAGCCAAAGTGAAAGATAAACTTAAGCATGAATAAAAATGGTCATTGTCAATGTTTTGAGAAGGGTGTGTGTGATGGTGGGATGGGGTTGACTGAGAGGTGTAGGGGAAGTGGAGGGACAGATACACATTCGGTTCGTTGGACCTCGTCGCAAACATAACAAACTTATTGTTTTGATTTTGTCAATGACAGTTTTGAGCCCGAGCCTTTTTCTGTGCAGCGAAGTATGTTGAAATGTAAAACACACAGGAAAATTGTGGCATCTGGCAAACGGGATAACAGGCAACTGGCAGCCAGTTTTCTGCATTCTGCACAAATGTGGCTTAAATGCGCAGGCCGAATAGCAGTTGAACTAAACTCTGTGGCCACAAAGCAAAAATAAAATACTTCACACACATCAAAGAAAAGGAAATTAATTTATTTTAAGTCTTTATCGAGAGCTGTTTAATTTTTTGTTGAGCATTTCAATTCAAGAAATTACAATCCTTTGGCCATTTAAGCTTAAAATTCTTTGGCTTGCCCACAAGCTTGAATACGCATTGAAATTATAGAATTCTTACGTAGACAACAGACACTTGTTACACTGCCAAAAATTAGTTAAGAGTTACAGATGAAAACACTATTTATAATCATGGCTTGAACTATAGATTCTGGCTCGAAACTCCTGTTAAAACTCTACTCCCAAAAAGGAAATGGGGACGTGTGAAAACTTTCCACAAGCTGAACTTTGTCGGTCTTGCATTCTTTCTAAAATAGCTAAATTTGCATATAGAAGTTTTGGCAGCCTTATGCTTGAGGTCAAAAAGGATTAAGAAATACAAGGTTTATTTTTTAAATCGGTTTAGTTCTGACAAAGTTAAGGTTGTAAAAAGTTTTGACCCTAATCTACGTGTGATTTTGTTTCATAGAATTCTAACAAGAACTTCGATTGTAAATTGTTTTAAATTGTTCTTTAGCAAGTTAACTACAATTGCTATATACTCGTATCAGACATGCTCAACATAAGCCGAGCTGTTTCCCCATTGAGAAACAATTGAAAGCACAACACTCGAGTAAGTGCTGAACACATAATAAACACTTTAAGACAACATTAAACATGGAGGAGTGCTTAGCAACTGCACCACGCATACATTAATTTTATAAAAATAAATTTATGTGCGTGCTCCGACAGTAAATGATTCAACTGACTGACTGCCTGATGAACTGACAGACTGACTGACTGGCTGACTGACTGACGAGCTGACTTGAGACACTCTGTGGTAGCTTTTGGTATTTGATAGCTGTTTGAAATCGCGACATCTGCTGACGCATATTCCCCACTATATTATTAACTGCAATGCCCTTTTATTTACCCTAGCAAGAGGGTATTATTACTATGTAGTGGAGTGTGTAACGCATGAAGAAGATGTGTCCGAAGCCCTTTATCCATATATGTTCTTGAGCAGCATCATTGGCAGACAAAAGAAATTTCACTCAATCGAAATAATGAAGAGAAGTTTGCGATTAATCTTCCTTTGCTCGTGGTAGGAGCAAGTTTGATTATATATATGTATATATATAAAATTGAATAATGCTGGAAGATTATGCGCATAGTCGATGACAACTTTTATCCCAACTGTAGGGCATCACAGTTTCGATTGTCACAAAGAAAAAAAAATATTTCATCTTTATTTGGCAAGGACGAACGCAAATTTAATTCAGTTTCCTATTTTATTTTTTGGGGGGTAAAAACTGTCACTTTGCCAACAGCTGCTAATATTGCCCGAGAGCGGAATAATTCACGGACTGTCTGTCTCTCCGTCTGCCTGTCATTCAGTCTCCCCTATTCAAGTGTCTAATTTGAAGTTGATGCCACCTGACAGCGCTGCAGTCGCGTCGACGACAAACAAACTAATCTAATACCAATTTGCATTTGATTGCGATTTTGATTTGATTTGCAGAAAACGTTACCGGAGCGGAGCGGGCGTTACGCGTTAAAACTTTTAACAACACGACAAAAAAAGGAAAAAGGAAAAAAACAAGAAAAACCCAAAAACCATTGCAACTTCGAATTTGTATAGAGAGGGTCGCATAACTTTTTGTGGTCTTTGGCGTTAGTCTGTTTTATTGTGGCAGCAACTGGATAAAGCAACTTCAACTTTGCTTGCAGCTCGACAACGTAAAGTTCTTGCCGCAAAGTGCGGTTTTCGCAGTGCCAGTGCCAATGGCAGATAACTAAATCAAGCAGCAGCAGATGCAGTTGCTCTCCTAATGCTGATGCTGATGCTGAAGCTGATGCTGATGCTTATGTGGCATGCTGAATGCCGCTGCAGCTGCATTGAGTCCACATCCACATCCGGTCGCTTGCTCACTCGCATAATGGCACACTTTCCGTTTCCGTTTGCCCAACTTTCAGTTGCTGAATGCGCGCCAGTCTTGCCCCGCAATCAATAGACCACCTCAACCCTTGACCACCCCTAAAACCCACCCAAAAAATACAATAATTTTTAATTGCAAGGACAACAAACAATAGGCCAACAGATTGTTAGACTGAAAGGTTGAGGCAGTAACCAACGTCGTCCACAATTTCCGTTGCCAGACTTTGGACTTTGGTTGGTTTTAATTGCACCGCTGCTGCGTTTGTGCAGCAACATTTCTCGCCCACTGTACTGTGTGCTCTCACTATCACCAACTCAGTGCAGCTTCGACTACACTCTTGTTATAATTGCATTTTGTAAAAATCATTTCTGATTTTTTATATTGTTAAAGTTCACTTGTTGAATTATTTATTTAATTTCGGATCTTTATTTTTGATTCAAGAAGTTTCTAATTTATTCTTGACAAAATTAGAGCAAGTGTTGGAGCATTGACTTCATTTTGGCTCTTTATTTTTGTTTGAGAACTTATCTTAAGTGAGTGTCAAGAAACATCTAAATTAATCTTAACAAAAAAAAGTACTGGAAGGGGAAGTTGAATTTAATTAAGTTAAAAATCAATAATATTTTCAGCTGCACTTAATATCTACAACTCATTACAAGCATTGACTTAATGGCTTGTGAACATTTTCAATCGGCAGTCCCGCTGCGCTAAGAGCACGCTAAGAGTACTTTATGAGCCCGGTCAACAACACTATAAACATTTATAGCATGACATTATTTTCAAATTTTTTTTTTGTGATTTTGCTGTATGGTTTTTGTAGTTTTTCTTTATTTTTTTGTTGTTGTTGGTTCGGTGGCACTCTTGGCTGCAAATTTGCGGCATTGCTTTCTTGTGTCAATTATTTGGTTTGGCTTTTTTTCCGCTGCTGCTGTGCAGCTTTTTTTTCATGCTGTAGCTGATTTTAATTGAATCTCATATATACAAAGTAGAAGAGCAGAGAAGAGTAGGGCAAACATACTGTGGCACTCTTTGGCCGTATTTGTATTGTGTGCAGCATTAACTTGGCCCGTTGCATTGTTGGCTATAAGCTGCTGCTGCTGCTGCTGCTGCCGTTTGCTATCAGGCACTTTTATCGCCGGCCACATCTGCACCAAATAAAATAATTGAACGTTTTGCGATAAGCATCGCACAGTGCACAGCGTCTAAAGATGCTGCCGGCTGCTGTTAGCTGCTGTTAGCTGCTTCCCTGTTGGCCTAAACGAGGCGACTCTCAGCAGCACACACACACACACACACACCCCACATGCTAGCTGTGGCTCCAGCGGGCTTCTGGAGCGACTCTCGTGTACAGCAAATGTCATGTTTACAGACCGCACTCAGTCGATTTGTGTCAAAGTTGAGTTTAGTATCTATAAAATTATATAATACACTTCCTGATTTTATTTTGTTCGTTTTTGTTGTTTGTTTACTTGTGGCGAATCTAGTTCACAATGGTCGGCCGCCTGCCTGCAACGTTCCAAGCATTTGTCTTAACATGCCGCGGCATTGTTTATCCCTGGCCCTATGCTGCATTGCTAGTTTTGGTTCTTGGTCGCTCTCTTGGCCAGGTTAAGCCATTGTGCTGCCGTTTTTTTTTCTTTTGATGCAGCTCAACTTAAATGGGCAGGACCAGATACAAGTGCGGCTAGTTGGGTTCGTTTGCTGAGCTTCAGCGTGGGGCAACTTACAGATTAACTGGCATTTTATTAATGAAAATTCTTCTCATTTTTAAATAATTTGATCTTGTATTGGTATTAACCAGAACCGTTACCAATAAGGTATCAATAATACCAAGCATTCAAAAAATAATTTGCATTATCTTTACTAGAAACGAAAACTAAATTTGTTTCAGTTGCACAGGCGACTTTTTATGCATTTCTTCTTAATTTAATCGGTTCTGCTTAACGAAAGTTGTGTTAAAATATAAAAAATTAACTTAATAAAAATGCATATCAATTAAAGTAAATAAGCAAACTTAGTCAAGTTGGCCACAACGTAGGGTACTCATATGAACCCATCAACTGAAATTGTGCAGCTAAGAAAAAAGCAGCAGCAGCAGCAGCAGCATCAAGTTAAGTCAATTCGAAAGCCGTAAGCGATATGCCGATAATATGATTTTCAGTTAATAAATAACTGCCTAAAGAGGCGATAGCTTCTTTATGGCAAGCTGATGGGCTGGGCTCGGTTCGGTTGGGCTTTTTTCTGTTGCGCTTTGCCAATCGGTATTTGGGGCCTTTGATTAACTGTTGTCAAGTAGGTCTTAGCCTGTCTGGAAGCTGGCACGAGCTGCTCTCTTCCACTTGCAGCAGTTCTGCTGATGGCTTTGTTCGATTTGCGGCTGCTGCAAATTACTTATGCATTATTATAACTTTGATTTTCGGTTGGCGAACACACCAAACGGGCAACAGCAGCAGCCGCAACATCAAGAAGTCAATAAGACAAACAATAACTACACTGAAAGAAAATGGCTGTGCTGATTTATGATATAATTCTGGATAGTTTTCTTCTTAAAATTGCAATTGAGAAAAGCATTTGCTTTCAGTTAGTCTGTCAATATGAAAACACAACTTTACTGATTGAAATTGGAAACAGATAACAAATTATTTTTATAGAGCTGCTTACAGAAACCGATATAAATAAATATAAAGAAACTATAGTATGGAACAGTAACTAACAAATCTTAAACTTTATCGGATCCTTTACGCCATACTTACTTAACCTGAAGCCAAACAGGTTTTCCTTATTTTTAACTAATCCCGAAACTGATTTAATAAGTTAGTATTTAATCGACAAACTTTCACCAAGTTTTTACTTGACTTGAGTACAGTCTCGGGGTTCTCTAAATTTTTTCTCTCTGTGTATTAAAGCAGGGCGCACGTTCATTTATCTTGATGCGTCGTCGTCGTCTTCGTGTTGTTGCTGTGGAATCCTCTGCGATTTTTCAACTGCGGCGCGTTCTGCTGTCTTCATTGTGGCGTTATCTCAGTTTGCTGCTCTTTCTTTATTTTAACCTTTTTTTTTTTGTAGTTGCTTGCTGCTTTTTTGTGTTTGTTTTCTTTTTTTTTTTTTGGTTTTTTTGGACTGCATACGTCAGTGGCTGCTGATAAGGGAACGCTACCATTGCTACCATTTTTGCATCGACCGCTAAAATATTTCTCATGTAAAGGGCCCCGAACGCTGATTTAGCGCTCTGCTGCTGCTGGGGCAGGTTCCGTTGTCTGCAGTTCCAAGTGAGGGTGAGGTGAGGAGAGGAAGAGACAGCGACGACGACGACGACGATCCCACAGGGTAGATTTGCACAGCTGATAACATTACGTATACGCCAAGCTGTCTTCGTATTTACCTTTTGAGGCGGCTTGTGAATTATTTTTTGACAACTCTCTGGTCATCGATTAAGCAGCTTAAGGCTTATCAGCTATCCAGCTGTCCAAACCCAAAGCAGAAACTACAAAAAAATAAAATGTTTATTGCATGCAAGGGGAGCAATAAGTGTCTTGATGCCCAGAAAGTGGGTTGATTGACCTCCAAACTTCAGCTCTTAAGTAGCACTGGGCATAATTCAAGGCTAGCGAGAAACGCGTCACTTTAAATTCGCAGTAAATAATCATAAATAAATTGAATACCTACAAAAATCCGCCCCAAAAAAAGAGGAGAGAATTCGAGGAATAATACATTCAAAGTTGAACACGCGATTCTAGCGCGATTTTCATGCTGCAATTGCAACCCAAAAAATAACACAAACGGGTCAAACATGCATTTTTGATTATCAAAAAGGAAAAAAGAGTTTTTCAGCTTAGCATGCCAACTAGTCAAAAGTAGATTTCCCAATGATTTTATCACGATTTAATCAAATGAAGCAAATGAACAAAGGAACATTGGCAAGAACATTTCAAATGGCTGGCATACCAAAAAGTCTCTGATTGTGATTCGGATGCACAGTCGCATTCTCTATTCTCTATGCCCGATTCTCGATGCTCGAATCTCAATTCTGTGGGTTGTCAACTGCATCTGTTCTAGATCGCTATCAATTAGCCAGCAGAGCAGCTTACTGCATATCTAACTTCGATTCAAATGCCAAGTCTTTGGCTCATATGCTCCCCCAGCAAGTCGTTTAGTTGAGAGCAGCAAAAGCAACAACAACAACATCAGCAACAACAGCAACAAAAACAAGACTAATATAAACTGCAGTAAACTATTTATTAATGCTAAAGGCTAAGCTGACTATCTATCTGGCTGACTGTCTGACTGTCTGACGGGTCTTTGGCATTCGTCTATCACGGCTGCTGTTGTTGATTTGATTTGATTTGCTTTGCTTTGGTTCGTTTTTTTCTTGTTTGTTTTTTTCTTATATTTAATTGAAATGAATTCATTAAGCGTTAGATTTGCCTTGCAAATGGACGGCAAAGCACAGCTCCATGATGCCTCACTGACTTTACCTTTGACGTCTGCGAGCCCGAACTCGGTTCGGGCCCGGTCTAATGGAGTGGAGCACATCAAAGCGCGGCCAGGTCTTTGGCTGGGCTGGAGTCTTGAATCTCGAGTCTCGTCAGTTGCTTTACAATAATTTAAGTTGAATTAAATATACGAAAATTAACTGCAGCCGCAGCAGCAACAGTTGCTCCCATTCGGTTGCACGTTGCACGTTTTGCATGTCAAGAAAATTGCTTCATTTACGTCTGCGTCGAATGTCAACCACGAACATGATAAACCAAAAGACCCAAAAGCGGACATAATGAGTGACTTATAGGACACACCACAGACGTTGGGGCAACTTCTACGGCTTGCAGTACATTTTTAAGTAGTTGTGCTTAAAGCTGCCATGAAAATTTAATGGAAGAGTGCTGGAAAAAAACCAGTAGCATTTCAGCCAAATTTTAATTAATACCCCAGGCGATGTGGAAGTGTTCCTTGAAAGTCGAAGTATTTTTGTGTGTTATGATACCCTGTAGATCAGTCTGAAAATAACTTCATTATATATACAAATAGCACAATAGATATATAAGATAGTGCCTACATCATTTTCCATATTTCGGAAGTGCTTACTGATTTGTGACACTTTACATGTCCTGTCAATGGTTTATATATTTTTTATATCAGTCTTGTAAAGCATTCGCACAAATCACACAAAAGTACATAAGAATTTGTCTATATATTTTATAAACATTTTTCCTTAACAATCAATATCTTTGCTAATTTTGCTGTAATTCTCACTCTGATTATTTAACCTGCCATCAAAGAGTCACTTAAAATTTGCTAACTTGTTAAACATGGCATGTTTCTAATGGGGTAAGACTTGGCTGGTCCTTTTAGGGCTAAACAATTAACAAAGTTTCAGAGAAGGGAGCCCGAGATACCCTAAGATCAAGTCCTTAGCTATCATAAGTTGTTAGCGACATAGATATTCAAACCAAAACACTAAAAGATGATTATTATATTTTAATATGTGTAATTTGGTAAATATGATTGTTAAATTTTTTTCGGTGTTTGTCAACAAATCTTGATATAATTTTTACAGATGATCAATATTATGCATAGATATTTCTATAAAATTGTGGCTTTTATTGCCATCAATAATACATGTTTAACATGGCTATAGAGACTCAGCTGTTAATGCTGCTCAGGAATATATAGATCCTAAGGTGTCTGAGCTGCTTTCATCTGCTTGTTACCTACTTCTGCCCAATTTGATTATGCCCTTTTCACTCAATCAGGGTATAAAAAGTGTTCTAGGCATTTGGGCACAGCAAGTTTTCAATTTCCTTGCAACAACAAAGGGGTCAACTTATGGCTACGTGACTGGTGCTAACAAAAAACCTAAAAAAAAATAAAATAAAAAATACTTTTGGGACAAGTCTTGTTCGGCAAATTAAAATTGTTCAAAGTGCTGGCCCCACACCAGACTCTTTCTCTTTGGCATCACATCTTGGGCTAATGGCACGTGCTTATCGAGCATATCAGCAGCAGCTTAAGCATTTTGTCACCATTGACTGACTTTCGTCACTGATAAGGCGACGATAAGTGTGCTAAAGAAAATATTAAGATAATTGAATTTTATCAGCAGCAAATTGCAGATACAAGCATAACAAAATTATTGGTGTAAATTTATGAGTGGTTTTTTATTTTATTATGTTCTGTGTTTTGTTAAGCGTCGTACGGCAATAAATTCAAATTCGTTGGCCTTAGCATAGCAATTATGCAATTGTTATTTGTGCTGCAAATCAAATGAAGCCAAGTGTATCCGTTCTGATGCAAATACATTTTGGCCAAGCAGGAAGACGGCCGAACGCAAGGTAACAAAAACCAAACCAAACCAAAACCAAAACAAACCCAAACCAAATGCAAACCAAAGCAAAGCGTGTTCTCTGCCCGTCTAAAAACTCCAAATCGATATGCAAATAAAACGGAATGAGGCGTACACACAACGACCTGGGCGCTGCCACGCCCCCATTTCAAATCCTCCACTACAGCATCAGCAGCAGGCACCACTCCAAAAAGCCGTTTTGACCAAATTCGTCGCTGGATCTGTGTGCCTAAAGACGGCAACTGTGCTACAGCCTGATACACTCAGAAAAAAATCACTGTGCATTTTAGAAAATCTCCCTGAAAACTAAAAAGTGTTTTTTAATTTATAAATGCATTTATAAAAAGTAGAATGAATAATATTAACATTAGTAATTAGAAAACTGTTAAAAAAAATACAGCCTGAAATTAATAAATTTAAATCGTGTTTTTTTAATTTTAGAAAATGTACCTTCTGAATAATTAAGTGATTAAACCTCTGCGCCAAAAGTATGTCGAATTTTTAAAGTTCATGGCGATTTTTTCTGAGTGTAGCTCAGCCGGAGCCGTAGACGGAGTCAGTGCCAGAGCCAGAACATTGGTGGTCCACTCCTGGCTCCATGGCATTTTTTATTCTTTTTTTTTTGTTTTTTTTTTTTGCTATTGCTACCAATTGTGCATGCAATTTATTTTTAAAGAAATAATTGCTCTGCTGTTTGCTCTACCAGCGAGATTATGCAAATATTAGTTGTTGTCGTACTCCATTGCCAACCAAATAACTTGGCTATAATAATACTCAATAGTCGCTTGTAAAGAACGGCAAGTGAAAGAGTTTGCATATATATTCCTTCCCAATTTGAATATGCCACACACAGCGAAATCCTTTGCACAAATTTCACATAAATCAATAGCACTGTAAAATATCTATCCATTAATTACAGCAATTATAATTTCTATTTTTTTTTTCATCTTTTATAATAATAATTGTTCTGGCGCCACATTTTTGGCTACTGCCTGAAAGTATGTGGCGAATAATTCGATTGGCAGACAGACAGGAAATGGAAATGTATAATTGAAATATTTGAATATTTTGTGCATAAGCTTCATAAATGTGTTATTATAAATTAGGTAATTATAAATATAATAGTAATTGTTTTTTTTTTTTGTGTCGGCTTTTGCAACATTTTTCCTTACAGCATTTTTATTATTTTTAAAATCGAAGATTTTTGTATCTATTCATGTTTGTGCAACTTTCTTAAATGTTTGACGTGTTTGGTTTTCGAAAGAAATTAGAAATGATGTATTTGATTAATATATATATTTATATATATTTGCATAGGCTTTACGAGGATTTTGTACATTTTTTCTCATTTCTCTTTGCGCGACATCCTTACAAATGTTACTCTCATTATTTCAACATAAATTAACCAAATTTTTTCACATTATTTCACTTATTTAAAGTGTAATATATAATATAAAAATGATAATAAAATATTATAATAACTTATAGAGAATATAAAAATTGAATTTTAACCAAAAGTTGAATGGAATTAAGTTTCACTTTACAACTCTTTACAGTTAGTCAATTTATTTTTACAGACACAGCTGTCTTTTGCCAATTGCATGCTTCAACTAACAACAAACACACACAGCAGACACATAAACACACACACACACACACACACATACACTTGTTATGGCACATCAAATTCAAAGCCCTAAGTTCAACTTGTAACTTTCTGAGGGCAGATAAGCAAAAGAAGAAAAAAAACAAAGAAAAGAAAAGAAAAACATGCCAAAGTTGTTTGTGCTGCCTCCTTTTTGGTTAATGAAAGTGGCAGTAAATGAAATTGGCATCACGTTATTATTTTTGTTGCTTCTTTGTATAAGTTTTTTTTCTGTTTTTTTTTTTTTTTGACAGACATGTGGGCCTTTGCCAAAGTTTATCTTATAAAACAACAACAAGCACTTAAGTGTTATATGCCACCGTGTTACAACTGAACCGAACCGAAGAGAACCAAACACAGAACCACGAAGTCGTCGCGGTCAGAAGACCCAAAATGCAACGTAGCATAAATGAAAGAAAGCTGATAAGAAAAAAGTAACACACAAGCCAAAAATCAAAAGGCAAAAAAACATGGCTAAAAGGGCGGCACGAGAAATTGCTGCCCGCATAAAAAACATCGCCGCAGCAGCAGCAGCAGCAGCAGCAGCAGCAGAAGTATACAGAAAGTAATAATATAAAATAAAAATCCGAAATTGGATGTTGCGATTCCACTCGACGACTGTTTGCGTGGCGGGTCCAGGTGACAAGCAATTCCCCACAGGTGCGCCAGCGCTGTGTGTGTGTGTGTGTGTGTGTGTGTGTGTGAGAGTGTGAGCCAGAACATATTAGCAATTGCCCTTAGCGCTATAAAACAAGCCAAACATTTTGACATGGGTTATTGTGGTAGTTGTACACTCAACAAAATAATCCAACTTCAATTTAATAAATCGACTTACTTTTGGACAGTTCACAGGAGCAGCAAAGTTGTACAATTTTCAATGATTAATTACACTTTAGATATTTGTTAAACCAAGAAAAGCTATTATAGATTACAGAGTGTTGTTGGAAATATTATTAATATTATTATTATTATATTTTATTTAATTAAGTCACAATTCATACATATATAAACTATATCTGTTTATTATGTATTTGTATATATATATATTTAAATATTATTTCTATTTTATTTAATTTAAATTTAATTTTTTCTCTGAGTGTAGTAGTCGCTGTCGTCTTGCCAATGTGGGCTGAGGTGAAAATGAGGCGAACCCGCAAAGAAAGAAAAATGAAAAAAATCCCAATGGATTTGAGGATCTGACCCTTTCTGCGCCTGTGTGTTGCACCCATGTCAATGCACTGACAACTGGCGTTAACCAAGCGGGATAGAAAGTCCAAGTCACACTCAAAATTCATAACGTATCATATCATATCGCGGATACAAATGAATATATACACATATATATATACGTTTTTAATGAGTTGCATTTCGCGGTGCAAAACGTGCAACTTTGTTGGGCAACTTTGTATTTCCGTTCATAATTATTATTGCATGTAATTTCGTTTTGGGAGTGAGGCATTTCTTATCGGTTGCATGGGCTGGGCAAGTTATCAAGACTGCCTCACTGTCTGTCAAGAGCGTTTATGATATGTTTGCCCTCAAGCAGCAAAGTGCCAAAAGATCTGAAATGCTGTCTGTTTGCTTTTCGCGTTTGCCAATTAGCAGCTGCTTCAGCGGAGATCGGCATGCAAATATTTATGATCCAGTTGAGCAGCAGACATGAGGCTTCAAGTGGGGGGTATCTTTCAACTTCCGTCACACAATAAATTTATAACTCTTTTGCCGAGGTGATGTTCTAGTTGGCTGCGAGTGAGATTGCATGCCCGACTCGATTAATACCCTTTACTGAGCTGCAATTAAAAGTTACTCTTTGCCTATAGTTACTAAAGAGTTTATCGATCGCTTTAAAACAAATCAATAGGAGTAGTTATAGAAAATAAGACCTGTAAACTTGATCAGAGTTTATTTAACGAAAACTTATGTATCGAATTTGGGATATTTATAGCTTTTTAGCTTATATAATATTCAAGATATTTCTCAAGTAACTGAAATAAGGTCTATTGTGCCCCTTTCTGAGCCTACAGCTGTTCCGTCAAACCCAGCTCCTGCACGAATGCTAGAATCTTTGTTGAGGTTTTCTATGTCCTTGGGTTCCATAACATGCTTCCCTAGGATGCTGCATCAACTGGAATTTAAAAGCTGTGTGTTTTAAAATCATTTGCAAACGGGTTCATTTATCTTGTAGTAGAGAGAAGTAAGATCTATTTTTATATTCCCTACTTCTTACTTGCAGACTCCTTTATCAATAGTGATCAAGAGAATTGATCCATGATAAGGTTGAAAATCTTTCTAACCCTGTTGCACTTTTAATAGTTAAAGGGTATATGAAACCATACATACAGCATCTACTCTGGCGACTCTCCTTGTGTGTGTGTCTGTGCTTGTGCTTGTGCGACATGCGACATTATAATGCCACATTATGTTGCCAGTGCGTGAAAGAACCGTACATCAGAGCATTGCAATCATAAATCAAAATCCAACCAAAACACATGAGAACGTTGTCTATGCGCCAAGCTCATCTGTTTGGTTCCGTTTTGGTGCGGTTCGGTTCGGTTTGGTTCTGCTCCGAGCTCTGAGCTGAGTTGAGCTGCGTGTGTGCAGCTTGTTTGTATCTGTTGCAAGTATTCGCAAAATTATTACACTTGACATGATTGAATATACCGCTGAGTACGACACAACACACACACGCATACACACACGCACACACACACACACACACATGTATGTACCTGGTCGCGAGCAGTGCTGGACATTGCTACAGTCGTCAGTTTCCCTTTGTCCTCCGTGTCTTCCAACCCATTTCAACATAATTATACCCTGAAATCATTGTAAAGTCGTAAAACAGGTATAATGAATAAATGCAAAAATTTGTAACAGGTGTAAGGAAGCCTTTATGATGCCATAAGGTATATATGTGCTTGATCGACTTCAACAAGAGAATCGAATTAATCATGTCTGTTTGTCCATCTGTTGGAACGAACCGATCTCAGAGACTATAAGAACTAATTTGGTATTGAAGTTATTGAATACCATTCGCAGTTTGAGATATCGATAAAAATCGATTACCGTTAGCTCATTTAAACATAAAACTTAAATAAACTTTGACACATTATTGATGATTAGTAAAAATTTCATTAAGATCGGTTAAGAAACTTAGGAGAAAATCGTATTTTTCTTTATGAATACCAGCACATGTATCTAGAATTTAGATTATAGATATGGACTTAGCCTTAGGGTATCTGCACTCTCGACTTGCGAGCTTCTTACTTGTTTTCTTGCTTGTGTTGTCGTGGGCAATTCCCGTTGCGCTGCCTTGTAGCATGTGGCAAGTTGACATACCGCATAAATGTAAGTGGCTACAATGTTGCTGCCTCGTACATGGCTGCACTGTGTCTGTAATTATCAATTCAAATGTGGCAAGCAATTGCCAGTAAATCAATGCGAGTAAATTTCAAAGTGGCATCGATTATTTTGTTTTTGACTCTGTTTCGATGTGAATTTTTTGTGCCTTAAAGCATCTTCATTAAAAGCTTGTTTTTTTTTTAGCAACTTTGATAAGTTAACTTCTTAAGAAGTTTGTTTGTCATTCTACAATTTCTGATGAACAGAATACATATAGTTTATGGGGTCGAAAAATCAGTTACTCTGAAGTATTTGTCAAAATGTGTTTCTAAATTATTCAGCTTATCAAAAAAATAATCCATCCAGTTTGTCCAAATTGGTGAGTGCTAAAAAGAAAAGTTACTTGGTCAACGTATATGACAAACGATTTATATATATATTCTTAGCCAGTTTGCCATGTGTCTGGAGAGCAAACCGGGCAACAGCAAAACGTTGTCGCTGATCAATCAAGGCTACCAAATCCTGGCCGAATACCAATTGATCGAGCAGATGCAGCTAAGGGGCATCTATGCGATACCCAGCTACTCGAGCTGTTTGCTGTGGTTCGGAGTGATCTTCATACACAGCGGCTGCTATGCGGGGAGCGTGTTCCGTTTCTCCATCCTGCTGCCGGATCAGTTTCCCAATGAGCACACCCTGCCCACTGTAACCTTTCAGCAGGACATATTTCATCCACATATTTGTCCCATTTTGCATAGTCTCGATTTGAAGTTATTTCTTAATGATTGGGTAAAGAATGAACATCACATTTGGCATATACTCCTGTATATACAGGCTATCTTCGCCGATCCCGAGGGCAGCCTCATCAGCAATGGCATTGAGAAGCCTGTGACCGAGCTCAAAAATTTTGACGCATTCCATTTGCTCACCCACAATCGCATTGATTATGCGTTGCGCGTGAGAAACAGCATCCTGTGGAGTTGCAAGCACATGTTCGACAAGCCGCCCATCAAGGATCCCCATTATATTGTCCTCGAAAGGTATTTGCCCCATAAGCATCTGGTTGCGATGAAGAGCTCGCGCTCGCAATGAGTCTGTAAATATTTATTATATTCCAACAATTAATTGTTATTAGTTATCATTAGCTAACAAATTCTTTTAATGTTATGTATTAAAATTCAAGTTTTGATTTCAAATTTGAAGAACCGACAAATTCATCGAATGCCCTGAAATGCTTTAAACTTGAAACTGTGAACATATTAGACTGTATTTTTTTGCTGCAGCTTATTTATTGTCAGCATTACGAATTTCATTATATACGAACATGTGTACATATGTATATACTTGTACATATATAATTAAAGTTATAATAAAATCGAAACATGATCACAAGTGAACTGCTTTGCCTTGTGTCGCCATTTTGGGTGTTTCTCGCAAATATCTTGGCTTGTCTGCTGCGCAGCAGAATTACTGTCAATAATTATAATAATAATGATAATTATGAGTACCTTCCGCAGGGCGACACACACACTTACCGTTATATGGGCAAGCTGGCATTCCGTAATATTAAAACCCTGCTTGCCTCTCGCTGCTGTCGTCAGGTGGCGCAAAATATACAAAAATGACAATTTGATTTATCACTGCACTTTGTGCTGCTTCTTGAGAGAGAGAGAGAGAGAGAGGGGGGGGGGGGGATGGGTATATCTGTGCACTGAGTAGCCCTGCAGCTTCTCTTCGTTAGGCAGCTGGTTGCGCACGCAAAAAATCGTTTATGGCAATTATGGATGTGCGAAGTGAAATTTGCCATAATTTAGACCATTTATGACTATGCATTTAACTTCGTCACACGCACACACATACACACACATAGAGCATTTTTAAGGTAATTGCTTGGCATGTGTGCATGAATGTACCCTTGCCTAAGCATGCAAAATAAACATCAACTCAGAATGCATGCCAAACCACTTTGGTGGTCTACATTTCAACGGCCTCGACTCAATTCCAATGCGTTTGTCTGTCGGGCTGTCAGTTTGCCTATTTGCTTACGCTTCCTGTTCGTCGACGCCTTTTTGCGTAGGCGTTTGCAAGGCACACAGCGAAATCTGATAATAAAGCAACTGTGAAAAAAGAATTCAACGAAGCTTCAATGCTCTGTCAGAACTTAAGTGAAGTGATTATTGATTATTTCATTTTACTATTTACTATTTTTACTATTCGCAATTTGGATTGTAAATACTTTGTTGTTTTTTTAATACACCCTGTGCTGCAATCAAGGGTATTTTATTTGCCTCTAGAGTATCGATAAGTTCACTTTGGGCATCGACTGGAGATCATCTAGCACATCCGGTCCGGCATCGGCTTCGTTTCCATGCCATATTGTGGGGCGTTGCGCTTAAATGAAGACATATACAGATATGTACACATGTAGAGAATTAAGCAAAACCCACAACAAGAACAACAAAAACAACATTAACAATTAAGTTGTAATAAATTTTAGAGCTGCGTGGGCTGAACGTGGACTTGAAAGCATTGCTCGTATTGCATACGAGTTGTGTTTTCTGAGTTCGACTCTTTTTTTTTTATTCAGTTCAGTTTAATGTGCTTTCAGCTTCAATTAAAATGCAATAAAAATTGTTTTAAGCCCGCCGGCACAACACGTGACAAAGACCATTGTTATATTTTTATTGATTGTTTCTTGTGTCATTTTTGGGGTATGGTTAAAGCTTGAGTCCCTGGTGAAATCACGAATTGCACTCGAAGAAATAAATTGTTAGAAATATTATAGAACAAATAAAATAAAAATAAAATAAAATTAATATTTAAGGTTTGGCTTGACTTTGAGAAATCTGTGCAAACTTTGTTGTAGTTAGAAACTCTTTGTGTAGGTGTTTTTCTGCGAGTGTAGCCATAAAATATGCCGCTGCTGCAGTTATCAACGGTCATCAAAACAATTGCCACCATCGATGCAAGGAGTGGAAGCGGTGGCGGTTTTCGTTTCGTTACTCTGACAAGTTGGCGGCTTTTGGTAAACCAAAGAGCCAAAGCTGAAGTCAAAGCCAAAGCTAAAGTCAAAGACGGAGTCAAAGACGAAGTCAAAGCCCGATTCGTATTCAAGTTCAATTGCAACAGCAACAGGTAAAACGCCTGTGGGCAGTGTTGCAGTCGCAGCTTCAGTTTCGGCAAACGTTTCGATTTCCTTGGAAAAACCGCTAGAGACTTGGCTCTGCCTGCCACACAGCCTGCTTAGCATTCGGCTGGTTTGTGGTGTGGTTGCAACAAAGACTGGGACACAGATTGGTATTTATATGCAAGTTCATGGCATGGCCGAGGCGCGCACACACATCATCATCGATTATAATCGAAATGGGATTGTAAATCAAATCGCATTTCAATGGTACTGACTTTAAAATGGGCTTCATTATCGCCGCAGTCGCCGCAGCCATCGTCCATTGTCGGTGGCAACTGCCGCTGCAGCCACTTCTGCTGCTGCTGTCGGCGTCGCAGCAACCGCCGCCGTCGTTGTCGTCGTCGAAGTGACATTCAATGCCATAATTTATGAGTTTATCTTTTTCGCGCCGCCAAATCGTACGCTAAATGCTGTCTGGCCAGCGAGACCGGGCAGCACAGCGCTCAGACCGAGCCCCAACCCAAACACAAACCCAAACTCAAACCAGACCAGAGCACTGCAGAAGAGAACAACGCAGACCATATGCAAGTACGCAAGTACACTGAACACAATCTGCAACTCCAGCCTGCAATTCTTTATTCAACCAAAAATAGGCTAATTTGAAGTGCTAAATTTTATACATTCTTAAGCTATGTGCAATACAATTCATTAAAGTTAGTAAGTCTAATTTAAAATTCGAATATTCGTAAGCATTCGTTTTTCCAGCCTCGAATCGAATAATAATCCAAGTTGATGTGTGGAAAAAGAAATATTCTTCTCAATTAAATATGTGTGATTAAAATTCTTTGGTGTTAGGGCAACTTCGAATATTCGAAGAAAAGGCTTAATACATTCCCACATTAATACACTGATTTTTTTCCAGTGTATACGCTCCGTTGCTTTGCATTTGGCATATGCAAACAAACGGCTAACAAAACCAAAACGTGCGCATATTTTATGGCGCTGCGAATCCCATTGCCATGGGTATTGGCCATATGTATTGGTAATGGTATTGGTAATGGTAATGGTATTGCTGTTGCTGCTGCTATTGCTATTGCTATTGCAATTGCTATTACTCGAGTTGTAGCTGTATCTGTTGCTATTCGATTTCCAGCAATACACACACGTTTCTATCTGTTCGATAGCTGACTTTACCCGTTGCCGCCATCGACGTCGATCGTTTAATGTCGGGCAATTAAAATTGGAGCTCTCTGACTGTATTTCCCATATATTTGTGTGTGTTGCCTGCACTTTTTTTTCTCTCTTCTTCTTCTTATGAGTTATGGGCCATGCTGACAGAGGGCGCTGTCAACTCTGGGGGGGGAGGTTGGAGCATGGAGGATGGAGGAAGGTGTGTGGAGTGTTCGTTAAAGGTGCCTCAGCTGCAGTCAATTGTTGTCAATGCAGTGTCTGAAATATATATATGTAAAAAAAACTGGGCAAACAATTGAAAAGTGAATCATAAGACTAAGTTTTGATTGGGCTTTAAGTAATTGACAACACTTGCTGAGTCATAAATGTCATAAAAGGCTTAATACTTTGACTGTTAAGTTGTTTTTAAAAAATGCTGAATTTTAAATTATTATTAAATACTTTTCGGGTTTGCATATAATATTATAATATAGAAGAGTTCAGATTTTAAAAATATTTCTTTAATTATTATTTTTATTTTTATTTATTTATTTTTGTGAAACATTTTTCTTTGTGTTTAGCTTTTACCTAAAATTCTTAAATTAATTAAATGAATTAATTTAATAATATATAGACATCACATATGGTTTAGCTTAGAATTTAATCGAAGTCTACTTCATTCGAATCTTTTTGTTTCGGCTCTGTGGAAATTTCTCACGTTCACATTCTTAGGGAATATGTGTGGGCAAATTGATGTATTTATTTCGCACTCTTTTTGAAGATTTTACATGCTTCTATCAACTTGCCATAAATTCCACATGTTTATTCTCCAACATAATTTGGCCCATTGCTGTGGCAAATCACAGAAAAATTGAACTCAATTGTGCAACAGTTTTATTCTGTACGTTGCTTGTACTTAGATCGCATTCCATTCAATTTGCTGCTTGCTCTGATTGAAGTTAAAGGCGGCGGTACATTTTGTGGCAACAGTTTGCCACATTCCACATCACGTTTGCGGCTGCCACAAAGTGCCGACTCGGCTCGACTCAGTTGCTGCTGCTGCTGCTGCTGCTGCTGCAGTTGTTTTTCATCGTATCATCAGCGGAGTTGCTCACAAGTTGCACACTTCTTTTCAATTTCAACGCACTTGGCCATGTAATCACCGCCGCCTAATTCTAAGCCGTTTTTCATGGCCAAAATGCGAACCGGTTGGCCAACTTTAACTAATACATCATTATGCTGGCATGCTATGTTGCAGTTGTTGTTGCTGGTAGTGTTGCAGTTGTTGCTCGTAATAATCAATTACGCGTCAGGCACGATCTTGACGCGATCCTCGCATGCCATGGCCAAGCACAAAAAAAAACAAGAAGGAATCCAAAAATAAAGAAAATACAGTCTCCATGAGCTACGATCTCTGAAGTTGTAGCGCTTATTTTCCAGTTTCTTCTTCTGCTTGTTGCTGTTTTTGGTTCCAGAACTCATGCGCCAATAATAAATTACAAAACAAAACTCAAAGAACAGGTTCAATTACATTTAACAAGAGCTGCAAACAGCTGATTTGTAGCTGCAACAGCAGCATTATCCCAACAGGGGCAGGGGGTTGGGGGTTGGAGGGTTGGCGGCTCTGGCGTGTATTGAAATGGAGCCCAATGGCAAATTAAATAGATTTACGCTGGTAAAGTGTTGCTGATTGGGATAATCAACGCGTTTGCCGAGTTGCTGTTGTTGTTCTTGTTGCTTGCTGTTTGTTGCATGCTGTTTGCTGCTGCTTATTGTTGCTGGCTGTCAAGGCATTATTACCGCCTTGCCTGGCTGCTGCTGCTGCTGTTGTTGTTGTTGTTGTTGCCGCTGTAGTAGCTGCACTGGCAGAAAAACGCTGTGCCTAGCTCAAATATAAGCAAAAAAGCATTTCTATGGTTTGCTTCCTAAATCTGAACTTTACGGTGGGAAATGAGTGTGAAAGAAGGGTGAAATAAGTGTAAAACGATCTACAAAAGTTTTTAGGGATTTCAAAAGTTGGATTCAGACTATGTTGTCTTTATTTTTTAGATCAGGTATCAGAATATACTTTATAGGCTAAGATTTTGTTGGATTTTGTCAACACTCTATCTTCTTTCAGTTTAACATTTCTTATTTTTTTCGAGTGTAATTTGTAGTTATTGTTGTTGTTCTGCAACTAGCTGTGGTCCCGGCTGTGGAGTTGAAGCCGTCGTTAAATCCCAAAATCGCATTCAATCACAAATTTGCATGGTCGTTGACGTTTAACAACAGAAACAACAAACAACAGCAAACACAACAACAACACACAACTTGACACACTTACATCATCTACACTTACCTCCCCATATGTGTGTGTGTGTGTGTGTGTGCTTAGTGTTGCTGCTGCATTTCCGGTGTTGCTGCACTACGCGTCCGGTTTTAATAAAATTACTGCCTTTGCTGCTGGCTCAAGTGCAACATGTTGCAGCTTACGTTGAAAGTTGGTAGTAGTAGTAGTAGTGATAGTAGCCACGTTGCCATGTTAGCCATGTTAATATCACCCGCAGCGTAAATCTTCTGGATTAATCCAATTTAACACTTTATGCTGCACTGCGCTTTGCTCATGTTTGAGCAGGCTGCGCGCACCAACGTGGCAACGCGGCAAGTGGCAAGGCGGCAACTAGACAGCAATATGAGCGTAATGCTTCGCCAGCTTTGCGCTACACTGCAAAAAAAAAGAAAGAAGAAAAGTTAAGCTCTCTTGAGTTAGTGGCTATGAATATTGGGCAAAGTGGGAGTTTTTATATTTATGACAAAAGGGTAATGACTTCTGGCAAATATTTCTGACTAGAATATTCTGAACTAATTTCGATTTCTTGACAATATTATAAATGTACTTTTTATCTTATATTTTTTGACAATTTCTTACTCCCTTGTGCAACAAACTTAAATTGTATCTGGAGCATATTTCATCTTCGATTTTTCGACAATTTTGCAGTTTCTTTTGCCACAAACTAAAATTGTAACTTAAGTAACATTTTATCGTAGACTCGTGACAATTTTATAGTTGCCGCAAACTTAAATTGTGTCTTGAATATTTCAACTATTACCCAGTGCAGTATCCAGTATCAATCTAACTTTGCCCTGCCCTAATTTGTAGCTTTCCTCGTCGACATTCAATAACGAATATTCCCAAACTCCCACAGCGCTCATCAGATTTTCATTTCATTCTCTATCTATCTCTCTCTGTCTTGCTGTTGCTCAGTTTCGGTCTCTTTGGGCCCTTGGTGCATTTCGCTCAGTGTATTTGGCAGTGGGACGACCTTTGCAGTCACAGTCACTTTTGCGACTCTGTTTAATTGGCTACCTTTTGGCCAGCACACAAGTCCCCAACGTGCCCCCTTTTCCCCTTCTCTCTATTTTTCTCTGCTAGCCAGCAAGTTCAGCAAGTTCTTTGGCTTCTAACATTTTTTTTACGCTTCTCCCTTTCTGCTTTTCTATTTTCCCATTTTCATTTTTCGAGTGGCGCACAAAATTTAATACGCTTGTGGTCACATGTGTTGCTCGCGCTTTTTACATATTTGTAAAAATAGCTAAAGACAGCGCCACAGACACTCCCTGCTCTCCCCTCTGCTCCTCTCTCTCTCTCTTCCCCTCTGTTTCTCTCTCTCCCTCTCTCTCTCTCATACTGTTGCGCTTTTCTACTGTGTTCTTTCCGGCCAAAAGCGCGAATTTAATTAAAATATGCAAATCGCTTTGTGGCATTTTGATCAAGTGTTGAGTTCGCTTTGCACTCACTCGCAAGTTCAAGTAGGTCTCCAGCACACTCTTGCCACACACACAATACTCACACACACACACACATTCGCACACCCAACTCTACTTTGCAGATACCCTCAACTGCAAGTGTTGAACTGACCCAGAGGTTCATGTTCCTCTCAATGTCCATGATTTTTATGGCATAGCAGCAGGGACTGTCATGAAATCCCTGCTCGGGCGACTAATTATTAGAAGAGAGAGAGTGAGAGAGAAAGATAGATAGAGAGCGAGACAGAGGGAGTAAAGTTCCTATACTATTTCTTTACATAGCTTATCTTGCTGTCCCTATATTAGTTTGATACTCTGAACCTAAAGAAAAGAGGGAACTATCTCTGCCATATCGTATATATATTGCTGATCAGGATGAACAGCTGACTTGACTTTGGAGCAGCCCCTTTCTTTCTATATCTGATCTCAGAGATCTCAGAGCCTATAAGAGCTGGAGGCTTTAAATTAAGTTCTTAGTTTAATAAGTTCTCGTTTATAACGCGCAGCTTACTTCATTTGATCGATAACTGTCTCAGTTTCGCGAATATCGATTAAAATCGATTTTCGATTGCATTAAATACACATTTGTAAATATATTTCCAATTAACGTATGAAATTCTCAGACATATTTTTGAACAACTACAAATTTCATCGATTTTCTAACAATATTGCATTTTGTTCTCAATCTCTGATTTTATATAAGAAGCAGGTTTAGGGTATCTCCTAGTCGAGCTCTCTAGCCTAGAGTACTCTAACTTTCCTTTGTTGGTATTGCATTTTTTAGCAGTCTTGCCTTTTTTTTTGGCAAATTTTTGGCGATAAAAGCGAGCGATAAAATCACGTAACCAGTTCGAGTTTTTTTGCTGCCCTGTTTCGTTCCACTTATTCGACGTGGGGTTGGCGTCTTTGCTGCAATTCCCTCGACGAAAAGTAAAGAAAAAGAATACAAATAAAAAAAAAATAAAGAGCGAGAGACTCATTCATACCCTTCGGAAGAAGGTGTGATTTTTATTTGGCTCGGAACGCCGTGCAAATTAAATTTATTGCACATTTTATTTCGTTTGATGTTCGTTTGTTAACAAAATTGTTGGGGGATTAAGGTAACTAACGGGCGCGGATTAGCCATGGCATTAACCAACAGCCAACATCGTGATATGGCCTAACTCTTGCACTTCATCACTTGGCTCAGACTCGGAGTTGAAGTTGTAGTTGAAGTTGCGAGTTCTTAATGTACTCTGTCTCGCTCTCTCTCTCTGTCTCTTGTCTCTCTTACCGCTTTAATGTTTCATTTGCATTTTTATGGCAAATGTCTGGCGGCGAGTGCAACAAAGTCGCGCAAATGCGATTAAGTCATTCGGCTTGTCTTCCTTTTAGCTATTTTTTTGTTTTGCTTTAGCTTGTTTTTTTTTTTTTTTGGCAGTTGAAGCAGCTCATTGACATTGCTTTGTTGCTTTGTACACTTTTAATTTGGTCTGATTAAGATAGCATAATATGCAAGCGCAAAATATAACTTGGAATTATTTACATTTAAATGGAGCGAACTGAAAAGATATATTTACATTTTGTATAGGAAAGGAATTTAGTTGGGTGTTGTTTTGGAGTTAATCTAGACTATTGACAGTGAGATCAATATGATCATGATCATGATCAATAGTCATAACAGAAAGTGGGAATAACGTTTTGTGATTTTAGGCATTAATATTTTATGAATTGGTTTCCCTTTGCAACCGTTTTTTCAGGAATGAAAGTTGTGCAGCTTAAAAATGACATCAGCTTTAATAAGAGGGTAGGCAACAATGTTAAATGAATCCATTGATCATTACAATTTATTCTACTCTTTACACTAACTCATACCTTAATTACTAATTGGAATGAAATTTCTACTGTTGATTCAATCTAAAAAATAACTTGCAACTCAAAAGGTAAGTGCAACCCTTTCTTTTTTGCTTCTACGCTTTGCTCTGCCCCAAAATCATTTCGACTTATTGGCTAAAAATTAATCACCCCACATTGAAATTGATGTTCCGTTAACTGAATTTCGTTCAACTCTTTGCTCTGAAGGGAAACCCATTTTAACTTATTAACTAAAATAAAAACACAGCCAACACATCTGGAAAATAATATCCACACACTTTGTATCTTGCCCCTCTTGCCAGCATATCGCAGAACAATCTTAAGGAGACTCTTTGGTTCCCACTCATATCATACATACATATACCCGGCTTAGCTTTGTCCTGATTTTTCTGTGTATATATGTGTGTGTGTGTGTGTGTGGCACGATGCTCAGCTGAGCCGTTTGCAATTCACTTCATCATACTGAAAGCCATCCCATCAGCAGTGTGCAACACTGTGGCACTGTGACTTGGCCAACTGCTTGCTGCTTACCGTGTGACAATGTGAGCCAAGTTCCAAGATGCGGCTGAAATGCCAGCCAGCAGCAAAAGCAGCCAACAGTCAACAGCCAACAGCTGTTACAACCTGCCTAAAAAAATATAAGAAAAACCAACTGAAAATGGCAGCAAATTTTCTTTTATTGCCGTTGCTGTTTAAATTTTCATTTTCATTTTGTTTTTCGTCTCTCTCTCTCTCTCTCACTCCCTCTCTCCCTCTCTTCTGCTGTCTTTTGTTTTTTTATTTATTATTTGCTTACGGTAAATGCTACCAGGATATTTTGCATTGGTAATTTAATGTCATTCTCAGATAGTTGGCACTACGTGTTGTGTGCTACAACTGCTACCTGATGGGCTGGCGGGTGTGTGTGTGTGTGTGTGTTGTGGAGGGGTGTTCAATACACTCACGCACACACGCTCACCAAAATAAAAGTCTAGTTGACCCAGTTTGCGTGTGTGTGTCGATATTGAGCAACAAAGCTGCGGCACAAACAAGAAAAGTTGCCACACAAATACAAATATCCCTGCAAACTTAAGCCGGAGCCTGTCCGCAACACGTTTACACACAGTATACACACAACACACACACACAGCACACACAACACACACAAATCACTCACACACACACACACACACTGCACATAGGACATGGTTGTCGACAGTCCAGCGTTCCCGCATATCCTTAAGAGCATCGACATCGACTCGACTTGGTTCGACTTAACCAACGACATTCTACACACTACTCAGTGACGCGCCCCGCCCCCTCCGCTAATGCCACAACAACTTCCCCCTCTACAGTCAGCTGCCAATAGCTGACTCAACCGCTCCCCGTCCTTCCCATCCTCTCCCACAAATTGAATGTTGCTAAAGCTTCTAATCAATTTTTGAAATGGTAAATTTTTCGTCAGGCAACTTTTCAATTTTTGCACAACATTTTCTATCTCATTGTTGCTTTTTTGTCGTCTTTATTGTGGTTTTTCCCTTCTTGTTTTTTTTTGCTTTTTTTTTTGGTTGCTGAATTTCCTTTGCGCTCTAGTATTTTTTATACTCTGTACCCACTCAAAATGAAAAAAATGGTATAATGAAGTTGTGCAAAAGTTGAGTAACAGGCAGAAGAAGCATCTAAAATTAAGTTAAGTAAAGTATATATATATATATATATATATATATATATATATATATATATATATATATATATTCCTGATTAGTTTCAACAGTAGAGGCGATTTCACTTTGTAGATCTCTCAGATTATAGCAGCTAGAAACTACAAATTGTGTATATGTATATACCATAAGCAGATGAAGCTTGTGGAAGTTGATTGATGGCTGAAACACATAAAACTGAGTACAGGGTATTTTCTAGTTGAGCTCTCTCGACTCGAACATTCCTGCTTGTTTTACTTCAGAATTTC
Source organism: Drosophila cognata (assembly GCA_035041535.1). Taxonomy (NCBI): domain Eukaryota; kingdom Metazoa; phylum Arthropoda; class Insecta; order Diptera; family Drosophilidae; genus Drosophila; species Drosophila cognata. Next base: position 2,252,372 of record JAWNLC010000451.1, read on the forward strand.
GGCACTTGGCCTAGAGAAAATTGCCGTCTGCTCTACGCTTTGGCAGTTGTCATGTACAAAACGTTTAACATGCCTACTTTTATTTACCTCGAGTTCGGTTCCGTTCCCCAACCCAGCCCCGCCCCTCTCTCTGGGTTGACAAAACGCACTTTGTAAAATCGAAAATCCTTTTAATTGAACGAAACTCGCATTTTGATTGAGGTTGAGTTGAGCTGGGAGACGCAGAGAGAGAGAGAGAGAGAGAGAGAGGGAGAGAGAGAGAGAGAAACACATGTTTAAATATTTGTACACATTTTTGCTTCAATTTAAATTCACTGTTACGAGCACAGTTGCCAAATGGGTATGGGAATGGATAATGGATGAGTGTGTGTGTCTAGGTGTGTATGTGTGTGTGATGGTATGGTCAGTGACGTAAGTGCTGGGTGGTACACCTCAAAAGTTTGCAAACGTTGCCTGTTTAGCTAAGGGCCCCCATTTTGGTGATTTGATTAAGTGTCACGAATTTGGGGCTTGGCTGGGACTCTTATATATATTTTTTTTTTGCAGTTGCACGAAACGTACCAGCTCTCGATGCAATTCGCCAAATGATGATGCGATAAGTGCATTTTTAATTTAAGTTGTTTTTGTTTTAGAGAGAGAATTGATTTTGTTTTACAACAGCATCTGACATTCAGACTTAACGAATGAGTAAAACGAATTTGTAGGCAAAATGGGTTAAATTTGATTCAACATATTTTCAATACAACCAACAAGCATCTAATAAATATATAGCATATATATGTTTGCCTCTAGACAAAGTAACCGTTTTTTAAATATTTTAATCAACAATTAACAAATTACTATTACAAATTGAAATTGAACTTGTACGACAAACCCAATGGGAAGTAAAACTTGGCAGTTAGTATAAATATGAAAGCATTTTACTTTCATTTATATAATTTTTTTATATGCCAAATAAAATTAATAAATTTTTGCTTACAAATATTTTGTTGAGGAAATGGAAAGCTATTTTGTGCACAAGCAAAAATTAGTTAACGAAAAATCGAAAAATGCTTGTGCAAATAGTATAAATGACCAAAATCAAAAAATTCTAATGAATTTTGAACAACTCATGAATGTTGATTGAATGTGGCTGCATTTGGTCAAATAACAGAGGGGAAAAGAGCGGAAGAGATAGAGTGAGAGTTGCCAAAAGTGCCACAGAGCAACTCTGTGGCAAGCTCGGTTTAAAAATCAATTAAAGTTTTAGATGAAAACAAAAATGCCAAAAGCCACAAATACACAACGCACACACACGCACACACACACACACACACACACACACGCACACACACAATGCATGATTGACTTGTGTGTATTTGTGCACAGTAATAAAAATCTTGTGATTTAATTTTCCAATGAATTGATGGCAACACACTAAAGTTGACCCAATTTGGAAATGTAAAAACCGCCAGAAATCAATTCAACCATAAAGTAAATAGACAAACGCATAACTTGAAATATGCACAATCAAAGAAATGCATTTGATATTGGCCAGATTTTGCAGATAACCACAATGCCACTGAGTGTTTAATTAATTAAGGCTAAGCTAAGAGAAATTGTCAGATAGACTTGAAGATTGCTAAATTTAAGCATTCTGGCAGAGACATGCTCAATTTTTGTTAGCTGCACTGAAATAAATGCAAAGACCTAATTTATATCCACGAGGAGATCTAAACCTGCACTTGCAAGGGTTTTGTGATTTTTTAATAAAATGTGCAATAAAAAAATGAGTTTTTTTTTTTAGGTTTGGCAAACGATTAAGATATTTATTTATATTTAAGTTACAGCAAGAGGGATCAGTTTAATATATGCTCAGCATGGTTGAAAAATATATAAATTTGTTGAGAGAGGGTATAATAAATGAATGTGCATGAGTATTTGACAGATGGAAGGTAGCATCCGCAATCTCATAACTTATATATATTCTTGATGAGTAAAGACTTTACTATAGGGTGTCTCTTAGTCGTGCGCACTCTTAGCTAGCGAATGCTTGCATATTTTTTCAGCAATAGATCGTTCTCCAATCTGTGGGCATATTCTTGATCAACATCATCCGACAAATCAATCCAGCTATTATTTTATTCATCTTATCTTCTTCTATATATCAGCTGGAGCATCAAATCTTCGTCTCACCACATTTAACTAACTGTTCCTGCTACTATACTTAATTTTTGTTGTTGTTGTTGAGTTAAAAATCAATTTGCTGTTACATAAACATGCATCAATGTCGCCGTTGCCGTTGCAGTTGCAGTTGCAGTTGCAGCCGCAGTCAACGTCAACGTCGCCGTCGCCGCTGACAGGCATGGAATGCTCTTTGCTCAATGTCCAATGCTCATTTCTGGTAAGATAAGAACGCTGTAGATTTGAAGCATAGATTTTTGTGTGTTGTCTTGCAACAAGCAGCAACAAGCGCCAATTAGAACGTTGCGAGCCAAGCGAGGCAAAAACAACCGCAACAACAACAACGAGAACAACACAAATATATTTCACTCATTTTCGTTTTGTTGCAACTGGTTGCAGTTGTTGTTTGTTGCATTTGTTGTTGGGCCCTGTTCGCCAGAGTTCTCCGTTCCTCTGTTAGCTGTTTGGCTGCTTGGCTGTTTGCTGTTCTCTGATTACAGACAGCGACATTGAGCATATCAAGACTGCGACCTAAGCACACAGCGGGGAGGGGTTTGGGACTGACACGCTGTTGCCTTACAAGATCATAGATAATTATATTAAATTGGTTAAATGCCGTCTTGGATTACCCAAAGCGCAGACAGCTTAAGCGTTGTCTCCAATTCACCCAATGATAATAATAACGACCACCCAGAATGCATTTGTTGCTCTTTGTCTTATCTAAACATTATTGATATTATAAATCGTCTGTTTTTGATTTTTTAGTTGTTGTGTTTTTGGTAATTAATACGGATAAAGTTCAAAGTTGATTAAATAATTGATTTCGTTGCTGTGTTTTGACATTATTGAATTACCCACAGACATTTGATTAATTTGCATACGACAACAAATTCGTGATCTAAATTATTTTGAATCCGTTTGTGGTTCTGGTTCTAGGTTCTTTTCCATTGGCCTTTTATGGCCAATTGTTAAATGTTGTTGCTTTTGTTTTTCGAGCCAGTTGCTGTTCTCGCCGTGATTGAAGTAAATGGGCCCTAATGAGCCGCTATAATTCAATGCCAGGCCAAATTTGAATGTCGACGTCGTCGACGCCGTCGCCGTTGCAATAGAAATTGTGAAAAATTTCTGTGTTTGAGCTGTACAAATTTCACCCAGCAGAAAGTCTTCAAACAATGGAGTCTGAGATTTGTGTCTCTAGGTTTTTTTTTTTTATGTTACCGTCTTTGTTTTATTTGCGGAAGATCATGAACTCGGCCTGCACTCGCCTATTTTTGTTTGTTTGCTGATAATTTTGGTAGCACAAATCAATAAAGCAAAAACGGAATATTTTAATGTGGCCAAGGAGAAAATTTTTTATTATTGCAATACTTGTAACACACAGAAAACGTTTTGGTTGCCAGAGATTATTGTTGTTATTCGTATTGTAACGGTTTGCAAAGGTTTTTGTGGCAGCAACATTGCTGTCCTAAGCTGCAGGGTGTGTGCGGGGAATTAGTGCTGTTAACGTTATGGATCTTGGCCTAAAGGTGCAGTGTGAGAAATTGATCAATTTGCTGTTTCGTAATTTAATTTTGAATATTATAGTTATTGACTTACTTTGAGTTTAAGCTGGCTCTAAGGAGCTGTTAGCTGTTGTTATTATTTGGGCTATTATTATATTTTATCCAAGCGATATTATTATTTGTATTAATAAATACAAATGGAAAATTACAAGCTACGAAGTAAACGAATTTAAATATAAACATAAATAATAAAATTGTTATCGTTTTCAACGATTTAATCTAAGTTTTTTTTTAACTTATCTCTTTAATTAGTGATTGCTTTCTTGAGCTGAAGCTCAACTTAATATAGTAACATTAAACTTTGACAATTTGGCCACATTTGGATTTCATTCTGGTTTCAAGTGATTTTCTTATTTCGTAAAGTGTATTTGCCTAATTCAACTTTAACTTCAAAGGTAGCCATGGCAAATATCACAGCCAGCAAAATACTAAAGGTATTTTCTTGTTGTTGTTGTTGTTGTTGTTAGCTGTGTTACCTTTTGTGCTTTGTTTCAAACGGGGGCGCACAGTCAGCCAAAAGGCGCTCCGTTCAAGCTGGCAGACAGAGGCAGGCAGCTCCAGAGTCGAGAGTCGAGAGTCGAGAGTCATAGTCAGAGCCAATACCTAATTTCATGTCATTAGTTTGTGTGATAACTGTTACCATTGAAAACGAGCCAACAGAGCATAGCAGCTTCTCGTAGTCGTCGTCGTTTGTTGCTGTTGCTGTTGGCCACGTAGTCTGTCTGCCACTGGGAGAAGCAGCAGCAGCAGCAGCAGCAGCGAGCAACTGCAACTGTAGAAAACGAGCCGCCTGCTTCTCCTCCTGCTGCTCCTTCACGTTGCGAGTAGAGCTATTGAAATCATTTAAACCATTTAGACCATTTAAGCTATTTACAATTTGCCATCATCACGACATTTTCGGCTGCCGCTGTCGGCGTTGGCCTTAACGGCGCTGCCAGCGGCCCACAAAATGCAGCTAACCAAAAAGCAGCAATTGCTGCTGCTGCTGTTGCTGTTGCTGTTGCTGTTGAAGCTGTAGCTGTTGCTGTAGCTGGTGCCAGGCAAACTTGGCCAAAATCAGAGCAATTCAATTGAAAACATTTGTAAAATGTCTCGCTCGACTCGGGACCTATATGAGACACGACACAAACAAAGTTAAGAAGTCAGCTAAAAGAGCGCTGCATTGAAACGGAGAGAGAAAGAGGGATTGAGTGAGTGGGAGAGAGTGAGAGAGCGCTAGCAAGTCATATGTCAAAAGGTCAATGCTGATATTTTTGTTGTGATTTCGCGACGCTTTGCACAATTTGTTGAGCTGCAAACGTTTGAAATTGCTTAAATGTCAGCTTTTTGCTGGCTGACATTTCTTTTGCTTCTTTTTCTCTTTTCACTTCTGGCCGCAGCTAATTGAGTCTGAAGTTGGCCACATTTGCATTTAGTTGTTGGTGTTTGCCTTTGCTTTTGTCATATTAATTAAAATAATGACGAGCAACAGCCCACACACAGACACACACACACACAAATAAAAGCAACTCGATCGCCATGAATCATGCAACGTGGCTTTATTTTTTTTTCTTAATTTTATTTTGCTTTTTTTTAATTTTGATTGCATTTTGGTGCATTGAACAGGCGGCGACGGTTGGCAACAATTTGCATGCGAACCAAGTCAGAATCGATGCTCAGCCAAGGCTTGCACGCTTTTAGCTCTCGGGCATTGATTGAAAGATCGATGGCTTAGACAAAAAGCCCAAAATGAATTTCTTCTTGCACATTTCGTCGCACAAGTTGCCAGTTGTTGGTTGCCGCAGATATCACAGCCACAGCCCGGGATCATTGTCTTGCCAAAAGAGAGGAGCAGGCAGCCGAGCTTCACGTAGCTTGTCAAGATGCTCAATATGCAAATGCGAGCAGTAGTTGTGGCATTGTGGCATTGCCAACTGACTTGTCTCCTTCCCAGTCTTGGCCATCGATCGATTCTTGCCACACACACCCCTCCCCACCACAACCTGCCCCACAGCTTTTCTCTCGCTCTGCTGTTCCTCGCAGTCTGTGGCTTAATCTGTTTGTTTTGTTCTGGCTTTCTTTCTTGCGCCGTTTGTCATTTCGGTTTCTGATTAAATTGGCTCAAAATGTTTGCTAAAGTCAGTCTTCAAAAACCAGGGCTGGCAATCTATGCTTTTGGTCTTTGACCAGGCAATGGATTCATACAAATTTATTTGCATGCTTAAAAAATAATTCATTTTAAAAGTCTTTCAATATTTAGACGAAGTTTTTACAATCAGTATTCAAATATTTTCATTTATATTTATTTTCTTAAGTTACGGTTATTTGATAATCGCTGGCCAAAACAGTCATAATCATTCATTCAACATTTATATTTAATTTAATTTTTTATTTTCAGTTCTTTAATTGCTTTCAATATGCTGACTTAGCCTCCACAATAGCTATCCAAAGCAATCGTAATCAGTTTTCAAGTACTTTAATTTATTTCATTCAATTTCACTTCTCATTAAAAGTTTGCAGACCCATTAGGGCCTCCATCCCTGGTTAGCTATGGCTTGGTCTTAACTTTTGGTCAAATCCGCATGCAAATTATGATGAGCTCTGCTAAATTGTTGAATAATTAGTTGTTGCTGTTGCTGCCAATATACATAGATATAGCCATGCATATAGTAGGCCAACTAACTGTACAGCAATGTTACAATCGGTATTTTTTGGTAACAACTTTGTTGACCACTCCACATACTGACCGCTGGTTGCACTTGGCCAACAACAACATTTGTGCCAAGTCAGCAGCGAGTGCGTAAAGTTTGGCAACTTTTTCTCGTTGCGGGTCTCGCTCTGCATACGGGTTTTTGCCAAAAAATTATATGCAAATCTAATTAGTAAATTATTTGAAGCGTGAAATTGAAAAATCATTTTTTCTGGCCATTTATTTTCATTCTCACTTGTTTTTTGTGTGTGTGCTTATCTCTCGCTTATACAGATTGTCCAAATGCGCTCAGCTGTAAGTGGCCAGCTACAGCTCTAGTTACATATTCAGATTCAGATACAGATACGGATCCATTTAAAAAAATATGCCCCATTAAAAGGGAATGACTGAACTTGGCTGTCCATTGTCCATTGGCCATTGGCCATTGGCCATTTACCATTGACCAGGTCAACAGTTTCCGTTAATTTTAACACAAACTACCGTATTAAATTTTCATAAAAATGCAAACTGTTATTTTTTACGCTTTGAAAACAATGTGCAAATGTTTTCCCTCGCAGCCATTGCAGTTCAATTGTGATTTTTCATCGGGAAAGGGTATCATAACTTTTGCAAAAAATTAAAAAATAATACAACACAAAAAAGTAAGTTTATATTTTGGGTAAGCAATACCAATTGCATGCACATTTTCCAAATGTCACTGCCCCCACACCATGTCAATTATAGGATATCAAAACTTCTTACACCCATTAAAAACATTCGCAGTTCATTTTTTATACGCTGAAGCACCAGCTGCTCAGTTTTTTTTTTATTGAATTTGCGAAACCAAAAAGATAATAGACAGCGGAAAACTTATTTAAAAAATCTCTTTTGCATCCGGCTTAAAGCTATTTGCAATGCGAGTGTGTGTGTGACTGTGTGTGTGTGTGTGAGTGAGTGTGAGTGTGTGTGTTGTATTGAAAATGGAAATTGAATGGTGAGCAGTGGCATAAACACAGTTGCAAATGTTAATTGAATTGTGTGGCGACACTTTTTATGCATCCTTCTGCAATTGCGAAGGTGACGAAAACTACCTCAAATTAAAGCAATTTTCAAATTGAATTGCATTTATGAATAACAATTGGCCGACAGGCAACGGGCAACGGGCAACGGGCAACAGTCAGCAGCAGGCAACAGTAACTGCAATTGTAGTTCGTTTGATCAACTGCAATTGCAACTGCAGCACGTAGGCGCAATAGCAACTTGCAACTGCTGCGGCTGGCTGCTTGCTGTTGCAGACGGTAGGCAGCAAATTGGTCCATTTTCCAAATGCGGTGGCTTCCTATAGTGTCACCGGTCTTTCTTCATGTGGGTAGTTGCAGAGAAACAGAGTCTAAATGGCCAACAACAGCAACAACTACAGCATTATCATCAGCCACATCTACATTAACATCATCATCATCATTATCATTGTCGCCATCGTATATCATGCGCAATTGTAGCGCGCATGTTCGTTCGTGCCCCCAGCCAACAATAACAACAACAGCAACAATTGCGGAGGAGATGACAACATAAACAATCCTAAATGTAATCCAACAGTATCATCAAGTCGAGCGTTGCAGCATCAGAACATTGGAGCGAAGCGTCAGGCCATAGACCAGACCCAGACCCAGACCCAGACTCTTGGCACCCAAAAATATGATTGCATACAAATCAGGCAGCGACGTCGTTGGCGGCGGTGCCAACAACAACAGCAGCAACAGATCCGGCCTCCTCCTGCACAATGGGTCAAACTTAATAGATCTTAATAGCTGAGTTACTAAAGAAGCCTTTTCTATCCATGTTTTTGTTGCAGGCAGTTCATGAGTTGAAGTCGGCCGGATTGGATAATAATACTATATAGCTGTCATAGGAACAGTTGCTCAATTTGTATTTAACATGTTCTCCTAATCAAAGCCATGCTTACTGCTAGTTTGCAAAGCATTATTTCAACTCAGTTCTTATATTATTTTCATCTTTATACAGTTGTATGTTACATAAATAATATTTAACCCAATTTGTTCACAAGACACGAAGCTTGGTTCCACTGTGCATCGGCCGTTTGGCAGGCAGGCGTGCATTATGCGAAATTCAAATGCCTGACGGCATATTTCACAGCTGTCGCCTCGGCGCACAACACTTTTCACAGCCGCCGGCGGCGGCGTCATCTCATCGGCGTTGCCATTGCCATCGTCATCCTCGTCGTCATCCTCATCCTCATTCCCAACGTTGCTGCCCAATATCCGACGACGTCCAGCACTCAACGTGCTCTATTCTCTCTATTCTCAACACAGTTGTTGCGGCTGCAGCTGATGTTGCTGTTGCTGTTGCTATGGCGTTGACACTCCCTTTTGGCGCTTTGTTGCAATGAAGCATAAGCAACGCATGCAGCATTAGTGGCAACTGCGGCCAAATTCTCTGCTGAAAAATGCGTGCAAATTGTGTAAGGGTTTTGCTATTGCTCATCATGTTGCTGTTGTTGCTGTTGATGCTGTTGATGCTGCTGCTGCTGCTGTCTTGTTGCCGTTAGCTGTTGCTGTTGTCAATGTTGCTGCCTGTTGTTGTTCTCTTGTTGCAATTGCCTGCGTCCCTGCCACGAGCCAAAGGGGTATTCAGGCTTTGGACAGCATTTTTTGTTTATCTTATGCATTAAATTGTTTTTTATTTGTGTAAATATTTTTGTTATTATGCTTCTAATTTAATTTATAATTTCTCTTTTGCTTTTAAACATTTAAAGTATAAATTATAAATATTTGATATATTTTTTTGTTTTTCCACAGTTGAAACCATTTTTAATGCTTTTTAATATTTTGATTTATTATCATTTTTTAAATATGTCAGTTTATGGCTATAACTATAATTAATATGGCTTCAAGTTGTGAATTTAATGGAACTTTTTCTTAGCTCTTTTATTTGTATACTATTTGAGATTTATATTGAACTTTGCTGTTGCTTTATATAGTGTGAATTTATGGCAAAAATTAGCTTGGCAATATTTCTCTCCTCAATATATTCATAAATCCATTTCAACTATTAGTGGTTTCAATGAACTTATTTTCTATAATGCTTCCACTGAATACCCCTATCCTCTGTATATGCCACACGCAAGTTGTACGCCAATTTCATAAGCATTGCCTCACGCATTTGCCAGTTCTTGTTCGCAGTTGTTGTTGTTGTTGTTGAATTTTGATTTAGTTACGCATGAATTTGGAATCCTACAAAGCAGCAGCCACATGCCTATAAATGAGGAGGAATGAGATGCACTTCGGATTTACATATGTGTGCTATGCAGCTGGAGCTGTAGCATATTCACTCAGTGGATGACTGACTGGTTGACTGGCTGACTGGCTGACTGACTGACTGACTGACTGGCTGAGTGAGTGGCTGGCTGGCTGGATGCATTAATTGAAAACTGGCTGTTGTCGGTAGTCAAGCGTTTATGGGCGCTATATGTGTGACGAATCTCGGATCGGTAAACTCTAGCAGAGAGAGGCAGCCGCTCATTATGCGAGTGCAGCCAGTGACATGATATGCATATGATATGGAGCATTTGTCGCCTCAGTGACTGTCTCGGCTACAAACACACACAGCAACACAGAGAGGGCGTCAACACTTCATTTCAATTGTCAGGGCAGCGACTGGCAACATGCAACTTGCAACTTGCAACCGGCAAGCGGCAACTGGCGACTGGCGATTCGCAACTTGCAACCCACACACTGCCGGATATACGCTTGCCAATGTCATATTTAATTATACTAACTCAATTTGCTGTAACCGTGTGCGGCGGGTTGCGTAAAGTTTAAGTGCATTCAGCTCACTGAAACAGATTCTCTCTCTACCTCTCTCTCTCTCTCTCTCTCTCTCTTTCTCTCTCTCTTTCTGCTTACATTGTGCGTGCCGGGATGAAGGGGGGTCTACGGTCTCGGTTCTTGGTTTCGGGTCTGGGTGGCCTGCAATACGCCCATTTCAAAAGCCAAACGGCAATTTGCCGACGCAACATTGCTTAAAAATAAGTAAAACATGAAAATTATGTTGTATCATAGTGCGAAATTAAAGACACCGAATTAGTTGTACACTTTCTTGAATAGAGTTTGTTTATTTTCCTAATGATTTGGCAGTTGACAATTATTTTGAAATGACTTTAGCAGCAACTTGTGGAAGTCGTTTAGAAAATTTAACAAATTTGTAAAATATGCTTATTGCCTTTATTTAATATAAAATAATTATAGATCAAGCATTAAAAATCAACAATTTTGAAATAAAGTAAAAAAGAAAGAAAAATATAATCAAATATATTTGATGCGTAAAATTAATATGAATCATATTTAGGATTGAGATTAACATTAAATAATGTAAATCTAGTAAATAAGTATTTTTTTGAAAGTGCTAAATGCAAAATAGAGCAACAAATATGCAACTCAATAATCTTATAGCGTAAATCTTTACAATGAGTTCAAAATTCTCTCAAGTTGTTATAATTATCCATGCAACATTTGAAGGATCTTAGCGGTTGACAAAGTGCATGGCTTAGTTGTGATGCTCCACATGCGAGTGTTGGAAAAGTGTCCGTGTGTAAAATAAATGAGGAAAAGGCATTAAAGAAAGTCATTAATATGCAGCAGCAGACTGTCAGGCGGTAACGGACACTCTGCGCCGGCGGACAGACAAACAGACAGCTGGCCTGAGAACAGACTCACTGGCCTGAATGACTGACGGACGGACGGACGGACTGAGTGGACAGCTAGAGCGCATAGTCAGTCGATGGGATGCGACGACGACGACGCGGCAGAGTATCAATTACTTGAGAAAAATTACTTGTCCAACTGCCTGCCACATTGGGTTGCATGCATGCAAACAAAAAAAAAAAAAATGTATATCCTATCCGTGTGCTTGTGTGTGGCGTTGGGGTCGCCGGCTATGATCAAACGCTTTTGTGGCCCACAAAAGAGACACATACACACTCTACACACGCACACCACATATTGAGTGTGTGCTTAAAGACGACGAATTTCCAGTTGGCGCTGTCTTAGGGGAGGGGGCAGGGCGCAAGTCTTAATTTCCTTCTATGCAAACTTGGCCATTTGTCGTTGCGACTAAATGCTCCATTCATAGCCACGTTTTTACTTGCCTCTTGCAGCGTGGCACTATTTGTTGTTGCTGCATTCTGTAGCAGTGGTTTAAGCCGCGTGTTTTGTGTTATATATTTTGCACTTCTAAGACATAAATTGTGGTGCGACTGCAGGCCCATAAATATGCAGCGAATATACAGCACTCTGAAGCGATTGTTAACCCAAGCAAGGCCCCACACATTATGTCCACATGGGACTTGCAACGAGTGTGGCAAGCAGCCATTCAGCCAGCCAGTGCCTCTTCCATACTCTATTGAGCATTCAGTGCTGGGAGCACCATAGAAATTTCTCAACTGCATTTGTTCATTTTGTGCCTGAGATGCTTTTGATGCGATTTCCATTCATCATAAGATTTTGGGTCTTGTTTGGATATGCTGAAAGTGAAAGTTTGTTCAATTATAGAGATATATAAGATATATATAACGATTAACGCGAATACAACTTGATGTCATTCCCAAATATGACTATATAGAGATGATCTCAATGTCAAAAATACATGATAAGAAACCGTGCTAAATATGTTTATTGCTTCAATAATAGGCTATAACAAATAAGAAAACAGCTCGACTAGGAGTCATCCTTTAGCTACAGTTTTCATTAAATAGATCGTTGACGACTTAGATATTCCACCCAGCACATTGAACAAGCGCTTGCTTCTTCTTGTTTCAGATATAGAGGAAACTCTGCCTTTTCCCGTAATCTATCAGATGAGAATTCCTCGAGCGAATGCTGTATAATTATTATGAGTGGTTCCATTTGAAGAATGTACTTTGTACTTTAGAGCTGCACATATGCGATTAGCCTGAAAGCGCCCTTATCATTAAATAATATGTATATATATGTATATATATATATTTAATGTGTGCGAGTAAACAGATTAGTGATTTCCAAGAATATTCTATAGTATAGAAGCAGAGTGTAAGCTGCTTATAAATTGGGCAGCGAGCGGTTCAGCTTCTTCAGTCTTGTGTGAGCTGTGATCATTTTATATTATATAATAATATATATATTATTCAGAACAGAATGTTTCAATTTATTTGCACTGTGTTCCTCTTATACGTATGTGTGCTTGAGAGTGCAGTGGAGGGTGCTCCTGAAGATGACAAACTGCGAAATTTAACCATTTCCATCGAAGAAATGAAGTTTGTATTGAAAATTTGACTTGTATTTCGAAAACATTTGAAAGATTCTTATCACCATATTCACAGGCTAGAACAGAATCGTCAGAGGGAAGTGCTGGATGTTATGATGAGTAAACTCAGTCAGCAGAATGAGAAATTCGATAAAGTGATAAGTTTGGAGAGCTCAGTACAAGATCTTCAGAATGATTTGCTGAATAAGCTTAAGGGTGAATTTAATCGGCCGACAACAGAAAAGAGCGATTTGCTGAATGATGTGATGAGTAAGCTCAATGAGTTGAATGAGAAGTTCAGTAACTTTGCAAGCCTGATACCAACCCGGTATGCAAGTAGTTGTGCAGAGGCTGCAGCTCTGAGTCATCGCAGTGGCGTATATCAGATCACCGTGCCCAGCTATAGTGAGTCTCCGTTTATCGTTATTTGCGATGAGGAAACACAGGGCGGGGGTTGGACAACTATTCTGAGACGTCAAGATGGAAGTGTGGATTTCTATCGCTTTTGGGATGACTACAAAAAAGGCTTTGGCAATTTAAATGGCGAGTTCTTCATTGGTCTCGACAAACTTCATTTCATGACCAAAGCTGTAGATCAAGAATTACTGATAACCATGGAGGACTTCGAAGGAAAACGTGGGCTTGCAAAGTATGATCGATTTGCAATCGAAAGCGAAAAGGAAATGTATAAACTCAGCACATTGGGAATATACTCTGGAGATGCAGGCGATTCCTTGACATATCATTTGGGTCAAAAGTTCAGCACACGAGATAATGTGAACGATTTATTGCAAAATGGCAACTGTGCTGAAGGCTATTCGTCCGCTTGGTGGTATAAAAGCTGCCTTGCCAGGTAATATTTTATTCTGTTTTTATTATTGACCGATTGTATCTTAACATGTGTTTATATTTGACAGCGATCTGATGGGAGTGTATAATGAAAACGAAGGCAACGGCGTTCGTTGGGATTCCTTTGCGGGTTCCAGGGTCTCACTAAAACGTGTCCAGATGATGATAAGGCCGAGAAGGGATTGATATGGAAGCTGAATACATTTGCAAATCTTTGGTTTCCCTTAATCTTACAATGTAAAACTAAAATGTTTCCGACTATTCTAGAACAAACTATATTTAAATCTAATATTTCTTATATTTTACTGAGTAGAATTTTATAAAATAAATTTATAGATGACGGGAATTATGTTCTAGCGAATAGTTGTTATTTAGACCAGCTGCCTGAGTCTATATAGTAATCAGAGAAATTATCTCCTGTAATTGTCTGCTTAATGTCTTAAAAGGATAACAGATGATTGGCTTTCGATTGCAGCTTTGTTTGAATAGATTCATGACTATATAAAAATAAATAAGGCATGTGGACACGCGTTTAATATATAGATGTAAATAAATATGTAAATACTGCTTCCTTTATCTTGGCCAATGCCTCGATTGTCCATAACTCCGATACACACATGAATCATACGCACTCCAAGTTGATTTATTCGACATTTGCATTCTAAAAGCAAAAAACACGATTGTCCCTGAAAATTATATGTGTATAAACACGTATCTCGATATAAAAATATATCTCGAGCATAGATTTAATAATTGCACTTTTCCAAATAGAACAAATATAAAATTCAGCATAAATAACAAGTGTGGCAAATATATATATAACGATTCACGCGAATTCAACTTGCTGTCAATCCCAAATATAACTATATAGAGATGATCTCAATGTCAAAAATACATGATAAGAAACCGTGCTAAATATGTTTATTGCTTCAATACTAGACAACAACAGATAAGAAAACAGCTCGACTAGGAGTCATCCTTTAGTCAAAGTTTTCATTAAATAAATCGTTGACGACTTCGATATTCCACCCAGCACATTGAATAAGCGCTTGCTTCTTCTTGTTTCAGATATAGAGGAAACTCTGCCTTTTCCCGTAATCTATCAGATGAGAATACCTCGAGCGAATGCTGTATAATTATTATGAGTGGTTCCAATTGTAGAATGTACTTTGTACTTTAGAGCTGCACATATGCGATTAGTCAGAAAGCGCCCTTATCATTAAAAAATGTGTATATACAGTGTGCGTCAGCTTATTTTCAACAGTGTCAAAGAAAAAACGTAATTGCCTGCCATATGTGTTTGGGATTCAGCTCAGTTTTGGATTGTAGCCCCACATAATTCAGTCCATCCGAGCCAAAAATGATGAATTTGGACTCATCTCCAAATATGACTGTGTTCCAAAACTCCAGATCCTTGTCCAAGTGGGTTTTGGACACCGTCATCCTAGTCCCTTAATTTGGTGCGCTTATAAAGGACTTTTTCCGTGGTGCTCGGGCATTTAAGTCATGTTTGCGCAGAACAATGCGCACAGTTTCCACACAGCACTTTTTCCCCATTTTATCCTGCACCTGTTGAGACATTTTTGGAGTCGATAGCTTGGGATTTGCCCTTATTTTCCTGATGATCCTCCGATCCTCCTCTTCGGTGAAAAGCGGGTTTGGTGCCATTAAGCCCTTGCCCTCAATCTAATTTGCGTCGACGAAGCACCGAATGATGTTATACATGGTTAAGTTGCTCAGATTGACCATTTCAGCTATTTGGCGATGTGAATATCCGTTCTTGTGGTGTGCCAGGATGAGTTTCCGTTGTTCAATGGTAGTCCGTTTGTCCATAGTCCTTGTGGGCTTATTGAACTCGGGATGCAGGATATAACTAAACTGACTACGAAGTATTGATCTATTTATTCCGAAAATACTCAACTTTAGGTAAAAAATCCGGGTTCTATGGCTCCCAGGTGTCCACAATGTACCTGATCCAAATAAGCTGTCACCTAAAAATAGGCTACATTTTTACATAATCCTACCTAGCAGGTGGGGAAACCTCAGTTTATTTGGGTCATCCATTCATATTGGTGGGTAATAAATGTACCTACCATCGGTCTTTGGAATTTCTGAAAAATAATGTATAATTACTTTATGGCAGGCAATTACGTTTTTCCTTTGACACTGTTGAAAATAAGCTGACGCACACTGTATATGTATATATATATATATATATATATATATATATATTGTAATTTTTGCGAGTAAACAGATTAGTGATTTCCAAGAATATTCTATAGTATAGAAGCAGAGTGTAAGCTGCCTATAAATTGGATAGCGAGCGGCTCAGCCTCTTCAGTCTTGTGTGATCTGTGCTAATTTAAAATACTTATTATATATTATATAATATATATATTATTCAGAACAGAATGTTTCAATTTATTTGCACTGTGTTCCTCTTATACGTATGTGTGCTGAACAGTGCAGTGGAGTGTGCTCCTGACGATGACAAACTGTGCAATTTATCCATTTCCATTTCCAACAAAGCTGAGCAAGTGCAGATCGAAGAAATTAGGTTTGTATTGGAAATTTGACTTGTATTTCGAAAACATTTGAAAGATTCTTATCACCATATTCACAGGCTAGAACAGAATCGTCAGAGAGAAGTGCTGGATGTTATGATGAGTAAACTCAGTCGGTTGAATGATAAATTCGATAAAGTGATGAGTTTGGAGAGCGATTGCGACTTATGTATCTCAGAACAAGATCTTATTAACGATTTGCTGAATAATGCGAATGAGAAGAACTTAACAAGCTTGAAGCCAACTAGTTGTGCAGCTCTGAGTAATCGCAGTGGCGTATATCAGATCATCGTGCCCAGCTATAGTCAGTCTCCGTTTAACGTTAGTTGCGATGAGGAAACACAGGGCGGGGGTTGGACAACTGTGCTGAGGCGTCAAGATGGAAGTGTGGATTTCTATCACTTCTGGGATGACTACAAAAGAGGCTTTGGCAATTTAAATGGCGAGTTCTTCATTGGTCTCGACAAACTTCATTTCATAACCAAAGCTGTAGATCAAGAATTACTCATAACCATGGAGAATCGCGAAGGAGAACATAGGTTTGCAAAGTATGATCGATTTGCAATCGAAAGCGAAAAGGAAAAGTACAAACTCAGCACATTGGGAAATTACTCTGGAAATGCAGGCGATTCCTTGACATATCATTTGGGTGAAAAGTTCACCACACGAGATAATGACAACGATTCAAGGCAAGATGACAACTGTGCTGAAGGCTATTCGTCCGGTTGGTGGTATAAAAACTGCATTGACAGGTAATATTTTATTCAGTTTTTATTAGTGACCGATTGTATCTTAATATATGTTTATATATGACAGCCATCTGATGGGAGTGTATAATAACAACACACTCAGCGGCGTTCGTTGGGATTCCTTTACGGGTTCCAGGGTCTCACTAAAACGTGTCCAGATGATGATAAGGCCGAGAAGGGATTGAAATGGAAGCTGAATACATTTGCAAATCTTTGGTTTCCCTTAATCTTACAATGTAAAACTAAAATGTTTCCGACTATTCTAGAACAAACTATATTTAAATCTAATATTTCTTATATTTTACTGAGTAGAATTTTATAAAATAAATTTATAGATGACGGGAATTATGTTCTAGCGAATAGTTGTTATTTAGACCAGCTGCCTGAGTCTATATAGTAATCAGAGAAATTATCTCCTTTAATTGTCTGCTTAATGTCCTAAAAGGATAACAGATGATTGGGATTTGATTGCAGCTTTGTTTGAATAGATTCATGACACAATAAAAATGAATAAGAAATTAATAAAATAAATAAAAAAAACGCTTCATTACTGAAAATCTTTAATATTAGTAAAAACGATTTTAAATCTTTTTTTTTTAAATAAATTTGAGCAGATGTTGTTTAAGATCGTGAATTGAATATTTGCATATTTGGATAGGATCAGTTGATCCAAAAGGGAACAACTGCAAACGGTTTCCTTAGCCACCCATCTCATCTTTCATTTGGCCATTCACTGATTAGCAATTGCTGTCACATTGAAAAGTTGCCCTCCCCTCGAGAGCAAAACCACAACGCAGCCAGGCAGGAAGGCAGGCAGACAGCCTCGTTAAAAGTGCCATTGAGCTAGCCAGACTTAGCGACTCCTAGTCGAGCTGTTTTCTTATTTGTTATAGCCTATTATTGAAGCAATAAACATATTTAGCACGGTTTCTTATCATGTATTTTTGACATTGAGATCACCTCTATATTTGGGATTGACGTGAATCGTTATATATATATTTGCTACACTTGTTATTTATACTGATTCTTTACACTCACGACTAAAGAAGCTGAGCCGCTCGCTGTCCAATTTATAGGCTATATAATATTTTTGGAAATCACTAATCTGTTTACTCGCACACATTAAATATATATATATATATATACATATATATATACATATTATTTAATGATAAGGGCGCTTTCTGACTAATCGCATATGTGCCGCTCTAAAGAATTCGCCCAAAGTACATTCTTCAATTGGAACCACTCATAATAATTATACAGCATTCGCTCGAGGTATTCTCATCATTAACCTCACACTGTGACCAGCTAATAATAAATATATATATATATATATTTAATGTGTGCGAGTAAACAGATTAGTGATTTCCAAAAATATTATATAATATAGTACCCAGAAGCAGAGTGAAAGCCACCTATAAATTGGACTGCGAGCGGCTCAGCTTCTTCAGTCTTGTGTGATCTGTGCTAATTTAAAAAACTTATTACATATTATATAATAATATATATATTATTCAGAACAGAATGTTTCAATTTATTTGCACTGTGTTCCTCTTATACGTATGTGTGCTTAAGAGTGCAGTGGAGTGTGCTCCTGAAGATGACAAATTGCGGAATTTAACCACTTCCATCTCCAACAAAACTGAGCAAGTGCAGCTCGAAGAAATTAGGTTTGTATTTGAAATTCGACTTGTATTTCGAAAACATTTGAAAGATTCTTATCACCATATTCACAGGCTAGAACAGAATCGTCAAGTAAGTTTGGAGAGCGATTGCGCCATAAGCAGCTCAGGAAAAGATCTTATTAACGGTTTGATGAATGATCTTCAAAGTGAATTTAAAGGGTCGACAACAGAAATGAGAGATTTGCTGAATGATATGATGAGTAAGCTCAATGAGTTGAATGAGAAGTTCAATAACTTGAATGAGAAAGTCGATAAAGTGATAAGTTTGGAGAGCTCAGAACAAGATCTTATTAACGATTTGCCGAATAAGCTTAAGGGTGAATTTAAAGGATCGACAATAGAAAAGATCAGATCGATTTGCTGAAGCCAACTCAGTATCCAAGTAGTTGTGCAGAGGCTGCAGCTCTGAGTAATCGCAGTGGCGAATATCAGATCATCGTGCCCAGCTATAGTCAGTCTCCGTTTAACGTTAGTTGCGATGAGGAAACACAGGGCGGGGGTTGGACAACTGTGCTGAGGCGTCAAGATGGAAGTGTGAATTTCTATCGCTTATTGTATGACTACAAAGAAGGCTTTGGCAATTTAAATGGCGAGTTCTTCATTGGTCTCGACAAACTTCATTTCATGACCAAAGCTGTAGATCAAGAATTACTCATAACCATGGAGAATCGCGAAGGAGAACATAGGTTTGCAAAGTATGATCGATTTGCAATCGAAAGCGAAAACGAAAAGTACAAACTCAGCACATTGGGAAAATATTCTGGAGATGCAGGCGATTCCTTGACATATCATTTGGGTCAAAAGTTCACCACACTATATAATGACAACGATTCATGGGAAAATGGCAACTGTGCTACATACTATGTGGCCGCTTGGTGGTATAATAACTGCGTTAAAAGGTAATATTTACATTCTGTTTTTATTAGTGACCGATTGTATCTTAATATATGATTATATTTGACAGCAATCTGATGGGAGTGTATAATGAAAACGAAGGCAACGGCGTTCGTTGGGATTCCTTTGGGCGTTATACCTCACTAAAACGTGTCCAGATGATGATAAGGCCGAGAAAGGATTGAAATGGAAGCTGAATACATTTGCAAATCTTTGGTTTCCCTTAATCTTACAATGTAAATTTAAAATGTTTCCGACTATTCTAGAACAAACTATATTTAAATCTAATATTTCTTATATTTTACTGAGTAGAATTTTATAAAATAAATTTATAGATGACGGGAATTATGTTCTAGCGAATAGTTGTTATTTAGACCAGCTGCCTGAGTCTATATAGTAATCAGAGAAATTATCTCCTTTAATTGTCTGCTTAATGTCCTAAAAGGATAACAGATGATTGGGATTTGATTGCAGCTTTGTTTGAATAGATTCATGACACAATAAAAATGAATAAGAAATTAATAAAATAAATAAAAAAAACGCTTCATTACTGAAAATCTTTAATATTAGTAAAAACGATTTTAAATCTTTTTTTTTTAAATAAATTTGAGCAGATGTTGTTTAAGATCGTGAATTGAATATTTGCATATTTGGATAGGATCAGTTGATCCAAAAGGGAACAACTGCAAACGGTTTCCTTAGCCACCCATCTCATCTTTCATTTGGCCATTCACTGATTAGCAATTGCTGTCACATTGAAAAGTTGCCCTCCCCTCGAGAGCAAAACCACAACGCAGCCAGGCAGGAAGGCAGGCAGACAGCCTCGTTAAAAGTGCCATTGAGCTAGCCAGACTTAGCGACTCCTAGTCGAGCTGTTTTCTTATTTGTTAAAGCCTATTATTGAAGCAATAAACATATTTAGCACGGTTTCTTATCATGTATTTTTGACATTGAGATCACCTCTATATTTGGGATTGACGTGAATCGTTATATATATATTTGCTACACTTGTTATTTATACTGATTCTTTACACTCACGACTAAAGAAGCTGAGCCGCTCGCTGTCCAATTTATAGGCTATATAATATTTTTGGAAATCACTAATCTGTTTACTCGCACACATTAAATATATATATATATATATACATATATATATACATATTATTTAATGATAAGGGCGCTTTCTGACTAATCGCATATGTGCAGCTCTAAAGAATTCGCCCAAAGTACATTCTTCAATTGGAACCACTCATAATAATTATACAGCATTAGCTCGAGGTATTCTCATCATTAACCTCACACTGTGACCAGCTAATAATAAATATATATATATATTTAATGTGTGCGAGTAAACAGATTAGTGATTTCCAAAAATATTATATAATATAGTACCCAGAAGCAGAGTGAAAGCCACCTATAAATTGGACTGCGAGCGGCTCAGCTTCTTCAGTCTTGTGTGATCTGTGCTAATTTAAAAAACTTATTACATATTATATAATAATATATATATTATTCAGAACAGAATGTTTCAATTTATTTGCACTGTGTTCCTCTTATACGTATGTGTGCTTAAGAGTGCAGTGGAGTGTGCTCCTGAAGATGACATACTGCGGAATTTAGCCATTTCCATCGAAAAAATTGGGTTTGTATTTGAAATTCGACTTGTATTTCGAAAACATTTGAAAGATTCTTATTACCATATTCACAGGCTAGAACTGAATCGTCAGAGAGAAGTGCAGGATGTTATGATGAGTAAACTCAGTCAGTTGAATGAGAAATTCGATAATGTGATAAGTTTGGAGAGCTCAGAACAAGATCTTCTTTACGATGAATTTAAAGCATCGACAACAGAAAAGAGCGATTTGCTGAATGAGAAGTTCAGTGACTTGAATGAGAAATTCGATAAAGTGATAAGTTTGGAGAGCGCAGTACAAGATCTTCAGAATGATTTGCTGAATAAAACAACAGAAAAGAGCGATTTGCTGAATGATGTGATGAGTAAGCTCAATGAGTTGAATGAGAAGTTCAGTAACTTTGCAAGCCTGATACCAACCCGGTATGCAAGTAGTTGTGCAGAGGCTGCAGCTCTGAGTCATCGCAGTGGCGTATATCAGATCACCGTGCCCAGCTATAGTGAGTCTCCGTTTATCGTTATTTGCGATGAGGAAACACAGGGCGGGGGTTGGACAACTATTCTGAGACGTCAAGATGGAAGTGTGGATTTCTATCGCTTTTGGGATGACTACAAAAAAGGCTTTGGCAATTTAAATGGCGAGTTCTTCATTGGTCTCGACAAACTTCATTTCATGACCAAAGCTGTAGATCAAGAATTACTGATAACCATGGAGGACTTCGAAGGAAAACGTGGGCTTGCAAAGTATGATCGATTTGCAATCGAAAGCGAAAAGGAAAAGTACAAACTCAGCACATTGGGAAAATACTCTGGAGATGCAGGCGATGATTTGACATATCATTTGGGTCAAAAGTTCAGCACACGAGATAATGACAACGATTCAGGGGAAAATTACAACTGTGCTAAAGCCCATTCGTCCGCTTGGTGGTATAATAAGTGCAGTAGAAGGTAATATTTACATTCTGTTTTTATTAGTGACCGATTGTATCTTAACATGTGTTTATATTTCACAGCGATCTGATGGGAGTGTATAATAACAGCAACGCCGTTTATTGGACTTCCTTTACTGGTCTCACGGCCTCTCTAAAACGTGTCCAGATGATGATAAGGCCGAGAAGGGATTGAAATGGAAGCTGAATACATTTGCAAATCTTTGGTTTCCCTTAATCCTACAATGTAAAATTAAAATGTTTCCGACTATTCTAGAACAAACTATATTTAAACCTAATATTTCTTATATTTTCTGGGCAGAATTTTATAAAATAAATTTATAGATGACGGGAATTATGTTCTAGCGAATAGTTGTTATTTAGACCAGCTGCCTGAGTCTATATAGTAATCAGAGAAATTATCTCCTTTAATTGTCTGCTTAATGTCCTAAAAGGATAACAGATGATTGGGATTTGATTGCAGCTTTGTTTGAATAGATTCATGACACAATAAAAATGAATAAGAAATTAATAAAATAAATAAAAAAAACGCTTCATTACTGAAAATCTTTAATATTAGTAAAAACGATTTTAAATCTTTTTTTTTTAAATAAATTTGAGCAGATGTTGTTTAAGATCGTGAATTGAATATTTGCATATTTGGATAGGATCAGTTGATCCAAAAGGGAACAACTGCAAACGGTTTCCTTAGCCACCCATCTCATCTTTCATTTGGCCATTCACTGATTAGCAATTGCTGTCACATTGAAAAGTTGCCCTCCCCTCGAGAGCAAAACCACAACGCAGCCAGGCAGGAAGGCAGGCAGACAGCCTCGTTAAAAGTGCCATTGAGCTAGCCAGACTTAGCGACTCCTAGTCGAGCTGTTTTCTTATTTGTTAAAGCCTATTATTGAAGCAATAAACATATTTAGCACGGTTTCTTATCATGTATTTTTGACATTGAGATCACCTCTATATTTGGGATTGACGTGAATCGTTATATATATATTTGCTACACTTGTTATTTATACTGATTCTTTACACTCACGACTAAAGAAGCTGAGCCGCTCGCTGTCCAATTTATAGGCTATATAATATTTTTGGAAATCACTAATCTGTTTACTCGCACACATTAAATATATATATATATATATACATATATATATACATATTATTTAATGATAAGGGCGCTTTCTGACTAATCGCATATGTGCCGCTCTAAAGAATTCGCCCAAAGTACATTCTTCAATTGGAACCACTCATAATAATTATACAGCATTCGCTCGAGGTATTCTCATCATTAACCTCACACTGTGACCAGCTAATAATAAATATATATATATATATATTTAATGTGTGCGAGTAAACAGATTAGTGATTTCCAAAAATATTATATAATATAGTACCCAGAAGCAGAGTGAAAGCCACCTATAAATTGGACTGCGAGCGGCTCAGCCTCATCAGTCTTGTGTGAGCTGTGCTAATTTAAAATACTTATTATATATTATATAATATATATATTATTCAGAACAGAATGTTTCAATTTATTTGCACTGTGTTCCTCTTATACGTATGTGTGCTTGAGAGTGCAGGGGAGTGTGCTCCTGAAGATGACAAATTGCGGAATTTAACCATTTCCATCTCCAACAAAACTGAGCAAGTGCAGCTCGAAGAAATTAGGTTTGTATTTGAGATTCGACTTGTATTTCGAAAACATTTGAAAGATTCTTATCACCATATTCACAGGCTAGAACAGAATCGTCAGAGAGAAGTGCTGGATGTTGTGATGAGTAAACTCAGTCAGTTGAATGAGAAATTCGATAATGTGATAAGTTTGGAGAGCTCAGAACAAGATCTTATTAACGATTTGCCGAATAAGCTTAAGGGTGAATTTAAAGGATCGACAATAGAAAAGATCGATTTGCTGAAGCCAACTCAGTATCCAAGTAGTTGTGCAGAGGCTGCAGCTCTGAGTAATCGCAGTGGCGAATATCAGATCATCGTGCCCAGCTATAGTCAGTCTCCGTTTAACGTTAGTTGCGATGAGGAAACACAGGGCGGGGGTTGGACAACTGTGCTGAGGCGTCAAGATGGAAGTGTGAATTTCGATCACTTCTGGGATGACTACAAAAGAGGCTTTGGCAATTTAAATGGCGAGTTCTTCATTGGTCTCGACAAACTTCATTCCATGACCGAAGCTGTAGATCAAGAATTACTCATAACCATGGAGGACTTCGAAGGAAAACGTGGGCTTGCAAAGTATGATCGATTTGCAATCGAAAGCGAAAAGGAAAATTACAAACTCATCACTTTGGGAAATTACTCTGGAAATGCAGGCGATTCCTTGAAAAATCATTGGGGTCAAAAGTTCACCACGCTAGATAATGACAACGATTCAGATGAAAATTACAACTGTGCTACAACCTATTTGTCCGCTTGGTGGTATGCAGACTGCGGTGCAAGGTAATATTTACATTCTGTTTTTATTAGTGACCGATTGTATCTTAATATATGTTTATATTTGACAGCGATCTGATGGGAGTGTATTATGGAAACGATTACACTGGCATTTATTGGCGTTCCTTTTCGCGTTTGTCGTCCTTTCTAAAACGTGTCCAGATGATGATAAGGCCGAGAATTGTTTGAAATAGAATCTGAATACATTTGCAAATCTTTCGTTTCCCTTAATCTTACAATGTAAAATTAAAATGTTTCCGACTATTCTAGAACAAACTATATTTAAATCTAATATTTCTTATATTTTACTGAGCAGAATTTTATAAAATAAATTTATAGATAACGGGAATTATGTTCTAGCGAATAGTTGTTATTTAGACCAGCTGCCTGAGTCTATATAGTAATCAGAGAAATTATCTCCTTTAATTGTCTGCTTAATGCGGGCGATATGATCTCGCTCAAAACTCACACGGCAGACGGGACAGAAATGTTTTTTGGCTAATTGAGGGACGCTCATTGGGGCCTCTGACTGCATTTTGTGTCTGTGCCGGGCCTAAACAAAAGATTAGCAGCACTTTTTGCTAGCGCATTGAAAACGAATGGTCAGCTCTTTCGAGTGTCGCAACTTAAAGGCTATTTTATATTGCTGAGGCCTTGTTTACTTCAGTGTTGGCCTTTTGTCTTTGTATGAGTGATTTTGTTGCCCTGAATAGGGACATCCTCTTATTTCGCTGGGTATATTGCAAAACATATTCGACTCTTTTCTATAAAGTATTTTGGAATGTTTTCTTTTTCTTTTTATTATTTTTGCTGCACTGTTGACGACGTTAACTGAATGTCGCAGTCGGGGCACAGTGCTGCTTACCCCACCACCATCCCACTACCAGTTTCCCTTGCTCATCCCCCATAGACTTACACTCTCTCTGCTGTGTGTGTGTGTATCGAGTGTGTGTTTTGGTGGATGCGGCTCAATGGAATTGTCATCCTGCTGTGTTCCAGTTAGTTGGCCATGCAGCTTTTG
This sequence comes from Drosophila cognata, assembly GCA_035041535.1. Classification (NCBI taxonomy): domain Eukaryota; kingdom Metazoa; phylum Arthropoda; class Insecta; order Diptera; family Drosophilidae; genus Drosophila; species Drosophila cognata. Next base: position 2,277,846 of record JAWNLC010000451.1, read on the forward strand.
GCACTATGCAAAGCGTTGCGGATTCAGATTCAGATACAGACACAGATGCAGATTCGATGCGAAGCGATTCAATGTGTCTTTTGGCTATTGCTGTTGCAGTTGCATTTGCTGCCCCGCTGCTTGTTCAATATTGAAGCGGTTTATGGGTTTTAGTAACGCGCTGGGCGAGGTTCCCAGTTCTGAATCTGACTGTGACTCTGACTAGGCTAAACTTGATTTGATTTTTGTAGTGAGTCGAGCTGAGTCTCTTGTGCACTTGTGCGGTGCGTGGCGCACTCGTTATCTATAACCACAAATCTTGAACGTGCCACGCACTCTCACACACACACACACTGTTACAGCAGCAGCTCGTCGCATATGCTCCACAAAGATTAAGCTGAAAGTCGTACATCAGGCGCGGCTGGCATTTTGCGCATATGGCCAAAACTGTGATTTGTTTCGGCCAGAGCCAAATAAAAAAAAGAAAAACCGGCTTCAAGCTGCTGCAAGCCGTACATAAAACCCCCACTCTTCCCCTCTCTGCCACTCGCTGTCTCCCTTGCATATTGGGCATATTGGGTGGCATGGCAAACATTAATAATGTCACAATTGAGACACTCGAAATGAATTCGTTGTCATTTGTAATTAAAGAGCAACGCTTGCGGTTATAAATTTCTAACATGCAGCAAATACAACAACAACAACAGCAACAACAAATACAAATACAGACTTTCTTTATATATACAAACATATCATTTCTTATATACATATATTTGCTTTATTCTTTGGCCTTAACGCATCGTCGATTGAATTGTCCGTTGAGCAAACAGAGAGAAGTAAAAATGAATGCCAACAAATGTTCATTTCTGTCTGAAGGCTTGTTATGTTTCTTTTTTTTTGGGTTTTGTATTTTTGTAAAGTCGACATTTGTCAAAAGGCGAATTTTCCACACTTGATGGCACACGTCTGCTTGAGTTTTTACACTCACCCTCCAAACCGGTGTGTGTGTGTGTGTGTGTGTTGTGCGCGTGTGTGGGTCACAAGTGTCAAAGGTGCGCATTTAGCTTGGGCCTCACTCTGTCTGACTAATCGAGCATTCAATTTCTTAATGAAAGCGTATTAATACTTGACACTAAGTAAAGTCTAGTCGTCTCCTCTTGACCCAACTCGAGTCGACTCGAGTGTGTTTTTTTCTGAGCAACTGTTGCTGTTGCCGTTGCTGTTGCTGCCTCTCTGTTTGATTAGTTCAGCTTCAGCATTTCATTCTACATTTGTTCTCGTCTATTTTTAAAGCGCTTTAATATTTATTTTCTTGACAACTGAAACACTTTGTAGCAGAACATTCTTTCTGTCGACTTTCGCCTGTTCTCTGAATTATGAATAAGAGACAAGCGAAAGTGCAGCGATCGATTGCATCGAGCTGAATAAATACTCTATGAGCCAGCATTAGACTTTGAGGGACCAAACTGTGCTTTAAACTTTAAGTGCATTATTAATATAGATGTTAGATATGTTAGAAATGGATTTGGATTGGACATCAATACACTTTCAATATAAATATTGTAAAGTTACGTTTCCTTTAAATGTAGTATTTGTTAAGATGTAACTATAGTATTTTGGCAGTTGAAAATTGTAGTGAATTAAATTGCGATAAATTAAGCAAGATTAATTACTCAGTGCATTGCAAACAGTTTATTTATGTTTGAATTGAACTCAGGCTGCTTGCTGCCTGCTGTTAAGCTGTTAATTTGGATGCATACGCAATTGAATTGGGCTAAAGTGTAGGCAAGGGTTTGCACATGTTTGTGTATATCTTATATGTATATAGTAAGAGCATGTATCGGATCATTTGTATAATGCACCGGGGGCGTATTGAACTGGTATGCGCTGTGTGTGTGTGTGTGTGTGTGAGTGTGATTGTGAGTGTGTGTGTGGATAGCAAATGAAAACCGCAATGCAAACATGCAAGTAAATACATATCATCATAGAATTTGGCCAGAAGTGGGCAGCCAAGCAGCCTGCATTTTGCAAAAAGCTAACATTGCTCTCGGCCAGGCTTTAATGCCGACGATTTGCGGCCTGATTAGGCCAAAATGATGCATCACACAGGGGGCTACCAAAAGGCGTGGCAAAGGGGCAGCCGATTGAGGGTTAAAGACACACGCAGCGTGAGTTAAATATGCGCCGCAACGTGGGCACCCAATGTATGCGCCCAGATGTTAGATAACAACTGAGGCCCCATCCAGTAGATGAAGACGAAGAGATGCTACAACATTTTCATACACCCAGCAAAAAAATCGGCCTGAATTTCAGAATTATATTCTATACTATTAAGAAATGTATTTCCAAGACCATAATTTTTCGATTAAATCCTTTCTGAAATGCGGAAAATAGTAATGAAAAGATTAGCTGTCGTCTGCCTTGGCATCGACTCGCTAAACTATTTAAAATATTTGTAAATGTGACTTTTTAAAAGACTATTGTTTAATCATAATATGAGTTCCATAAAATCTAAAATAAGATTTTCCTTATATATTTTAGAAATTTTAGAGAAATATGTAATCAAAAATAATAAATATTTAATATTAAGGAAATATGAATAATAAGCTGAGTTAGTGTTGGCATCAGATATATGGCAAATATCAAAAATTCAAGCCAATTTTTTGCTGAGTGTAGTTAGATGCTGTTTTTAGCCAATTTCAAGGAAACTGCTGGCTTGCAGCATGCCCTAATGCAACAACAGCAGCAGCAACAACAAATGCGGCTGCTGCTGCTGCTGCGTAAGAAATGTGGCAGCAAAATCGCGCACTCTACTTATGCTGAGCAAATACGTTGCAATCGTTGTTGTTCTTGTTCTTGTTCTTATTCTTCTCTTGTTCTTCATCACAACTATGAATAATCCAAAATTTGCAAACACAAGCGAAGGCAAGTTGCATTTGCAACGGCAGCAGCAGCAGCAGCAGCAGCTTTTGAATGTTGCAAATCTCTGCCACTTTATCTCAGTGGTTTCTCATTTTTCTTCTATCCAAAACTATATACCACCAGCAACAGCACCACCCCCTACCGCTTTGCACCACTCCACATCCACTCCATTTGCAGCATATTTGCGGAATTGCTCAGCAGTTGGAGCATCATCCTCTCACAGTTGAGTGAGTAGTTTGGTTAGCAGCAGCAACAGCAGCAGCCGCAGCAGCAGCCACAGCAGCAATAGCAACAGCAGCAACCACAGCAGCAGCAGCAGCCGCTTTTGTTCATCCAGATTTCAGTGATAAGCATTTAAATGAGGCTCTGTGTTGGCTGTGCTGCATGCTGCAAGTTTGAGACTCGACTCGACTGCTTGGACTTGGACTCGTGACTATTGCCTAGTCCAAGTCCAGCCTGTTGTTGTTGCCGCTGTCGTAATCTTGTTGCATGTACAAATATGTGTGCGTATTATACAAATATTGCACTAGTTTTGTTATGGATTTGTGTAACTGGGATGCAACCTTGGCAGCATATAAAATTCAGTTGCGGCCGCACAGTGAAACGACAGCTGTTGTTGATCTATGAATGGAATATAACTACCTTAAATACTTTTTTTAATTCGTGTTTTATAATAATTATAGCCAAAAAGATGCAGCAATGTCTGTCTGTCTGTTTGTCTGTTTGTCTGTTTTTCTCTCTGCGAACAAATCCTTCGACTTTAACGTTTTCTTTATGAAATTTGGCAAATATCCATATTTGTATTATGGGCTTCGATAACTATTTCATATATCAAATGAACGATCGGTCGAAAGATGAGTTCGTGTTTGAGAAACTTTTTCATTAATTTCGCAAGTTATGCGTCTTTGAGATTAATCTACTTCCTCCTATGGCTGCCACAGCAACAATCAGTCGATTAATGAGCTATTGTATGAAAATCCCTTTTGCTTGCAAGTTTAAAATCAGTTTAATTAAAATCATAGATCCCTAAAGGGAGGTCCCTGGGATATCTTAAAGCACACCTCTTTAATTTGAAATATTTCAATTTAAATTTTATTAAGGCTTTTGCAAAATAAACTATTTTTGGAGAATTATGATTACTTCTGACAACACTCGACTGCACCCTTCGTTAGCATATTAGTTTGCCCCACTGTACGCTGTCATATTCCATGAAAGCAGCCAGCATATAGGTAGATAGACACACAGACAGACAGACGGACAGGTAGAGGGGCAGACAGATGCATTGCCCACTTCTAAGTAAAGAAATCGAAACCAGCCAACAATAAAATATAAAGAAAAAATCAGTGTACAGCAATGGAAAACAACTAAAAGACGCTTACGGCCATATATGATGAGTTAGTACGGGGGAGGGGAAGAAGGGGTCGATGGGGAGAAGGTGGGCGCGAAGCAGGTCGAGGCAACTGGCCAGCACAATAAGCCAATTCCTTGGTATTTAGTGCAGCAGGCTGCAGGCAGCGGCAGGGCAGGGGCAGCAACTGCTGTGGCAGCGGCAGCAACAAATGTACTTACGACTGATATTATGATTATTATTATGCTACAGTTGATGGGGCAAGGGGGCAGGCCGTGAGCTGCTGTACAAGGATGAGAATGTGTAGCGGGTACAAAAAAAAAAACAAAGAGAATAAATCTGCAGCAGCTTCTTTTCAGCGGTAAATAAAAATGTTTTGAAAGCGAATGCAAGCAGCAGCAGGAATAGAAGCTGGAGCTGGGGCAGAAGTAGGTGCAACAGGGAGGCTGAATCGCTTGAGGTGCACAGATGCATTCCAGCTGATAAGAAATATCTCATATTTTTGTTTCGCCTTGGCGGCTGCTGCTGCTTGCTGCTGGCCTCAAGTTGCAGCCAACTAAGCCCTTAAAAGTAGTGCAGGTTGCTGCAAAGAGCTCTTCTTGAGATGAGCTTGGGTGCAGGTTGCTGCTGCTGTTGCTGTTGCTGCAGTCTGGACTCGAGCTGTGCTGCAACTTGTGGAAGTCGTGGCGTTTTTGCTTGCAAGCGCGTTATCGCTGCACAGCCGCATAAATAATGCGGCTTAAAGAGCAGGTTGACGCCTACAAAAACAACAAGAAAAACTCGACACACCGAAGCCTAAATGCCCTTATGCTTAAGGAGGGCTTATGATATGTTAGACTGATGTTGTTAATGTTTCTGCAAAAAGTTAGTGCCGTAGATAACACAGGACTAATTGACTAATTGAGACTGATCAACAATGTATATATCTAATGGGATCTGTTTCCATTCATGCTTAAACACTAATCAGCATACCCTCTCCAAGTGTATGCAAAAAAGGTAGCAACTAAAACAACAAGAAAGGCCTCGTAAAAGTCGCTAAAGTTGTGCTGCCAGCTCCTAAGTAGTTGTTACTGCACTTCATCTTTTTTTCTTTTAGATTTTTTTTTTGGCATTTGTTGAAGTTCCGGGCAATGATTAAGTTGGCCAAGGTGTATTGGCAGGCTCTTCAATAACTTGGCCAAGCGATGCAGTCCAAAAAATAATTGCAGCTGAAAATGTTTCGCTTGCGTTATTTATAACTCTCGCTTGGCCAGCCAAGTCTGTGATTTCAATTAAAAAGCCCCGGCAAATGCGCATATAAACCAAACAAATTGCCAAGAAACAGCAGCAGCCGCTGAAACTGCATATTATACACAACACTAGATACAGTACTACCTGGCCGGGATGCACTTTTGAGTGCACATTACTTTAAATTAAGCAAGCTGATATTTTCTTGTCAGACAATGTTAGACTAGGGAATACCTTGCAATTTCGCAAATAAATGAAATAAATATAGAATGTAAAGTAAGAATTAATCATTATAAAGATATATTTAAAAAAACTGCCTAATTCATATTGAGGATGTCAAACTGTAACCACAACTTTGCCGATTCAGAGCTGTAACCAGAACCGAAAGTAAAAATATGGTTCAGGAAGCAGTTACAGAAACCGATATTATGAATTCACATTTTTTATGAGCTGTGTACTGAAATCGGATCCAGCATCGAAATACGATTTGTTTGGACAACCTGCACATATTAAATCTCACATAAACAGAGAAAGCTGCCGTAGCCTTAAAATACTCCATCTTTCGCTGTTTATTTTTATGGCAACAGGGTATTAGAATGCGTCCAAACGAATAAGAAGAAGATGTACAGAGACTATGCAGTTATGTGTACTTTTTATGACAATTTCTTCATTTTAACAACGTAGGCCCCGTCCAGTCGCGGAGGCTGCGTTGCAAGTTGGCGCTTCCTTGCGCTGTTATATTGCCTTGGTGCCGAACCCAAAACGTAACCCAGTCCTAGCAATTATACCAGAGGCAGCAGTCAGAACAACAACAAAAATAACAAATATTTTACGAGGCAGCATTTCGAACTCCATTAGCTGCAGAGTTATGAAAGTTTTATTGCATTCAACGTGCTTTTTGTTGCCTGCCTGCCTGCCTCTCTGCCTGCCACACTGCCTCACTGTCTCCTGTTTCCTGCATGCAACCCCAACACCCCCGCCCAACCGGCTCCCACACTCTGTGCCAGAAGTCATTGGCATTGCGCTGCTTCTCTCGATGCCAACTACATAGGATATGTATGTATGTATACCACACATACATATGTATATATATTTATCTATATATCTATATGTAGTCTCAGATATGGACAGGGACATGTGTATTGGGTCCGTCTGCCTAATGACTTGTCGTTAAGCTTTCACATGAAGTGTTTGTTGTTTTTGTTTTGGTTTAATGTGTGTGAGACTCTACTCTACTCTGGGTGTGTGTCTGTCTGTCGGTGTCTATCTGGCCACTATTACTTTTTTATATATTTTATGATATGCACTCACCGAGCTAGGCTTCTAACCACTTCACTTCCAGTTGCCTACCCCTCGTCCTTCCCCTGAACTGCATAATCCATTTAACATGTTTAGCACTTATTCAATATGCATTCATCAAGTGCATTCTGTGCTGGAACCCACAGAAACCCCCAATGGATTCAATGCATATCGATTTCAAATTGTTGATTTATTTTATGTTTATGTGAGTCGAATTGAAAAAGATGCTTGTATACCATATCATTTATTTCAGATGTTGCACGTATAAAAAGTGTTGAACACCTTCAGAATAGTGTTAAAAAGTGTTAAAAGTAGTGTTTAAAGTGATACGGTTCGTTACTTCGAATTCTTGTTTTTCGAAATTATTCAAGTCAGCTTTGTGTATTTTTTTTTAATAGTTGCTTCTAATAGTTCCTATCAAAGCGATAGACTGAAACTAAGAGCTAACAAAATTTAATTTTTTATATATATATATGTATATATATATGTACATATGTATATATATATATATATGTATTTACAAAAGTATCTTCTATTCTATTATTCGTAAAAAATACTTATTCTTCACATTTGATTAACAATCTCGAGCTACACGATCAATTACAAGAAAGCGCGACGAACTTGAAGCTTGGCTCTGACGCACCGCATGCGTCAGCGGGCGTGGCATGCAACACAGGCAAAGATGCACATAGTTTTGCACATGACAATAATGAATGTCCTTTGCCCATAATTATGCTGTTCAGCCGGTTATGCGTGGCACCCTAGATCGCAATCAAGAGACGCCTCCAAGTGATTATTATTGACTATAATTAGACAAAATCACATGAGCTCATGTCACTAATAGACTGCTGCATGTGGCAACAAGTGGCTTGCAACCTGTGTCGCGTGCATAATTATCGAAACAGTGATCAAGGCAGAGACAGCCCCTGCATTCCTACACCAACGTACCGTTATGGTTCACGCTGATTCGGTTAGACAGCAACAGTAATCTAAACAATGACCTCAACAACAACAACAATAATAAAATCAGCGCTGCTGTTGCTCCTAATTAAGCCATTAAACAGAGGCCGATGCCGACGCCGCCAAACAAACAAATAACTTTGAAACACTACGCTTCCTCTCCTGGTTGCTGCCCCCTGCTCAGCTTATTATCAACAGCTCGTAACTAAGCATGTTGCGTTCCTCAAGCAAAGGTTGCAAGTTGAGCGCGGGGGCATGTTTATGACTGCCTTGTGACTTTTAATTGCCGACACGTTGAACTAAAGTCAGCAGTTGCCCATAAAATCAGCGTCAACTCACTTTTTTCTTATACTTTCAGACAATGCTCCAATTTCGCATGGTCGTCTTCTTTTTTTTTGTTTGCACAGTCTTTTGAACATTTGTCTGCATTATTTTTCAGTTGATTTTTAACTTTAGATTTTCCGTTTCCTTTGTGTTGCGCTGTGCGTGAACCTGTTGCATTAAGCATTGAAATGTTTGGTTAAGTAATTCAGTGAAGTGTCATGTGATGACAGGCTGGCATTTTTTGACAGCTTTTGAGTTTCTTTATTTTATTTTATTTTCTGTAAAAATCGGCTTAAAGTTTCTTTAGTTTTGCTAATAACGAAACTATTTAAGCTACGCTCGTTTAACCAAGCCAACGTCTCAAATCGCTTCCCGGATCTCAAAACTACGCCTTAAGCTCAAACGTCAACTATCAACTAATATGGTAATCCCATTATTTAGCATTTTAGCCAAAATTGGCTAATATGCGATTGTCTTCAACATTAAACAACCTGCTAAACGCATTTGAACTTTTACAAGTTATTATTATTGTCTAATTTTTTTTTGGCAACATCAAACAAAGGCCACAAATCAGCAATTGAGACACTCCCATGTATAAAAATCCGAATGCTGTTCGATTTGACTCTGCTACCAACAGTCAGAAAAGCATAAATTTTAATATTGCTTTGATTTTAGCCGACGAAACCAAAAAAGAGAAGAAAAAGAATCTAAAATTAAACTTTCTAATGCATAGTTAGAAATGAAAGGTTACAAGATTTAAGGGTCTTGTTGCTACACAGACAGAAAAAGCTAAACACTTGTCGTCAGCTGGGCAAAATTGGAAAACTTTAACAAGTTTTTCGTTTTTTCATGCTGTCAGGAAGTTGTCGTTGTTGTTGTTAATGTTGTCTGCAACTCTTTTCTTTTATGATGATTTTGTGAGGAGCTTAGAGGCAACATTTAATTAAACTATTCATGCGTCTTGTATTTTGTGGGCCAGGTTTGGGGGCGTAGTTTGTTTTCGTAGTTGGCCAGAAGCGAAGCCTGTTAACAGGTAGCAGGAGGAGGAGCAGCAGCAGCAGCAGCAGCAGCAGCAGGCAGCAGCCAGTTGCCAGACATAAACACAGACACTTTTCAAGTGCGTACTTTCTAATTTTCACTTGCAACACGCAGCTTACCAAAAAAACAATCTAAATGCTTTTCTTGAGGCACCCAGACAAATAAACAAAAGCAACAACAACAAATTAACAGTGACTGACTTTTGCCAGTCTGTGTTTCACTGTCTGCCTTCTGTCCGTCTCTCAGTGTGTCCCTCAGTCCTTTGAGTGGTGGGTGTCTTGACTACGACGACGGTTGTGTGTCTGAGCTGCTTGGCAGCGCTCGTAAATGTCGACAAACCTTTCTTGTTTTCTGCTGTTGCTGTTGTTGTTGTTGTTGTTGTTGTTGTCTTCCTTGTTGTTGCTGGTTACTTGTTGTCTACTGATTTTAATGTCAGGCTTAGTGTTAAGCTCTTGTCGTAGAAGCTTGTTGTGAAGCAGTCGACTCAGTTATGAATTACTTATGTATGCCTAGCAGCAAATACTTTTGGAGATTGGTAACATATCAAATTGATTGAGAGACTGAGTCTTTTATTTTAATTTTAATTTTATTCATTTATTCTGCTTTTAACAGAGACGAGAAGCCAAAATATGCAGCTCAAGTTATTTGGTTCCGCTACGTAAAGTTCCGTTAAAGATTCGGTATTAAGTTGCCTTATTTTAGTATATGAACTAATAATAATGTCGGTTAATGTAATCGGATCTTTTAAAAAAATATTGAATTGCAGTTAAAGCTCTGAATTTTAATCGACAAAGCTTGGGATTTATCTGACGCCTTGTGTTCACACTTAATATAGCTTACTTCTTACTGAAGATTGATCCTATTAAGTTATAACTGAAACAATTAAAACTTGCAGTTTTGAAGAGCTCTCAATTTCATAATTAATAAAATTGCATATAAAATTATTCGACTACTCTATTCATCATTTGAAATATTAAATAAATAATTGCTCATTTAAATCGATTCTCTCCCTTTTTAAACGTTAATTTGGGCCTGGCCTCAGACAATATTATATTCAATCTAATGACAAGTACATTAATAGAGCCTTTCCATCATTAGCTTCAACCACAATGACCAACATTAATAACAAAAAAACTTCTTTTTTTTTATATATATGCCAGTTTGGGCATAAAAAAGAATTTTCCATAATAAGCATCTGGGATTGTAAAACCGCAGAAATCATTACAAGCGGTGTTAAAAATAGTGACCACAATAAAAAGTGAAACGATTTAAAACTATAAATCAATAAACAAGAAAATAAAAGCCAAAAATAATTATTGCAACTGCTTATGACATTAACAAATGGCAAATTGTAATAAAAAATAAAAACCAAATAGAAACAAATCCCACAAAATATATCTCAGCCTTTAAATTCAATTTTCTACTCCGCCCACCAAATAAAAATGTGGCACAAGTCTCTAAAGAGTTGTAGCTGGGCCGAAAAAGAAAATAAGAAAACATTTTATGGGCAATGTGTTTTCCTCCGACAACTACAACAAAATGACGATGTTTTTCTTTTGCTTTTTACGAGAGATAAGAACATTTTTATTGAGTAGCTGCTTTTCCGCTGGGTGCGATTTGGGTTGGGGTTGTGTTTTGGGAGTTGCGCAAGTCGCCAGTTCAAAATGTCAAGTTTTTAGAGGCGCTGATGCTGTAATTACTGCAACGCAGTGGCAAGTGTTGCAGCAGCAAAATACAAAATAAAAGCATCAATACAAATATATACACATATACAAATCAAAATATACATTTACAATATGTACGAAATCGAAATCGAGGCAAAGTGCTGATAACGATTTCCGTTCATTTCCAACCTCTTAATGACTTCATCTGAAAAAAAAGAAAAACGTTTTGTTCGGCACTTAGCGGCATTTGCATTGCTGGAGTCGTTTTATATATACATTTTTTGGTATTTCTTTTTTGGTTGACGATAAGCGTTGACACCATTAAAAATTAAAAACAAAATATAGTCGATGCTGCTGCTGCTCCAGCTCCAATTATAATTTTCAACGGCTCTGGCTCATCATTCATTTGCATTTTGTTCACAAAAGGGTTACTACGGATGGATGGCCGGGGGAGGGCAGTGGTGTGGAAGGGGAATATGTCTCGTTCGGACACTCGCTTTGTTTTACAGCCAACAGTGTGCTATCAGCACACAAGTGACAAACTCAAAATTTATGATTTGAAAGTGTGCCGTTGCCGAAAGAGGCCCCAATGCGACCATGCCCGTTGCCATTCCCTCGAGTGTCAATGCAATAAACACTTGGAACTCCAAGCGAGGCAGACAGAGAGAGAGGGGAAGTTGGAGAGTGTGCGACATGTTGCATGTGTCATCATCAGCAACAACCAGCCTATGTCTTCTTTTTGTCGTGCCTTACACTCTTAGATAAGCTGCAAGTTGGTCCAGCAGTCAACTAGTTGGTCAGTTAGTCAGCAATGCCACTCTCTCTCTCTCTCTCACTCTCTCTCTCTATCTCTCTCTCTCTCTGATATCTCAGTAGTAGCTATTCTGTCGACATTGTCAACTAAATTTGTATACTACTTATAAGCGCATTACTATGTTGCAACCATATAAATTTTAGTTGTCTTCGTTAATGGCCAACGAGCCGGGGAATGTCTTCATGTGGCAAAAAAAAAGAAAGGGCGAGGGATGGGTGAGATGACTTTTTAAGGAGAACTGTGTGGCAGGCTTTAGACTTAAAAATATGTAACAAGCTTAAAAATGTATTAAAATTTAGTTTGGCTTCAAAAATTAAGTATTTTGCTTAAGGTCTTCTGCAAAGCAGACGTCCCAAAAACTATTTGGGTTAACAAGAAATTTTCTGCAATTTAATAAATTCATGTAAAAATATAAAGAAAAAAAGAATCTTTTTGAGTATGAGAAAATTATGAAACTAAGAATAGAAATATTTAAAGTATGAGTACCATGCTTAATATATTAATAATCATAAAATACTCTTGTAAAAAATTGCCTACATCTTAAATTATTATTATTCATAATTTTTTTATAAAAAATGCTCAAATTATTATGATTTATTTTTTTATTATGAATTGAAATATACATAAGAAACAATTTATTCATGTAGAGAGAATTTGTATATACAAAATGATATCTAGCTCAAATTAATAAAAATTGAAACCTTTTTCTATATTTTCTTTATTCATTACTTTTAGTTGTGAGGAATCTTTTGATTTGAATCTCATCTCATGATTTAAATATTAAATTTCTACTATTTGATGATGGCTTTCATTTCTTATGCTTAGATAAGCTTAGCTTGAACTATTATTGTATTTGTTAATATTTTGAATTAAGTTTGATTCTTAACTTGAGCGAGTCAACTTTATATGTATTTATTATAATTCTTAAGAGATCCAACTTCAGTTGCGGCAATCCATAGCCTTGTTTAACTATACCGCTTTCCACTCTACTCAATTCAAGCTCTGCTTAAGAGCCACTCATATCAGGTTTAATTTAAACAGAGAGAAAAACAAATAACGTTGATCATTGAGATTTGAGGCGAGTCAGGTTTTGTTTTGTGCAACCCTAAGTCCTTGTTGCACACAGGCCGCACACAAAGTGCAGTTTAAGTAGCCGACTCGCGGCGCACAGTTGACAACTGCAAAATGTTGATGATGACTTAATCTTGGCAGGCGGCACAGCAGCAGCAGCAGCAGCAGCAGCAGCAAATAGCAGCAGCTGCTGTGCATCTCCAGTTGGAGTTGTTGGGTTCTCTCTGGCTGCTTAACGAGTGCTGCCCCTCGTGCTGCCCCTCGTGCTGCCCCTCCTGCTGTACCTTAGGCTCCTTCTCTACTCTAGCTGCTGCTGCTGCTGCTGCTGCAGTCAACAGTTAATCTGCAATTTTATTATAATTTGATTTTTTAATGCTCAGCGAGTGCAAGTTTCTTGGCTCGTTATTCGACGCTGCTATCTCGCTTTTTTTCTCTATCTGCCTCTCAGTCTTTCGACTAGTCTTTTGGCGTCCAGAGAGTTATGCTTTCTTTTAGCCATGGCCAAGTTTTACGATGTCTCGTTTTTATTCGGCTGCCGCTGCTGGTTCATTTTCTTCTTTTCTTGTTTTTTTTTTTTTACAATGTTGCCTGCCCCTACCCGCTCATGCGCCTGGCCATTGCTCTTGGCCACTAAATAATGCACATTTTAATATTCGGCGGCGAGGGAAACTAATTTTTTATTTCGGTCTGCCACAAATTGCATATGAAATGTTTCCGCCTCGATGGCGCTCATGTTTTAATAAAAACATAAACAATGTTAACACACACAGCATGCCACATGCAACAGCCACAATAACAACAACTATCTGCCGCACTCAGGACAACGCTGTGTTCCTCGTTGGATTTATGCAAAAATATATTTTTGCAATTTTTCCCACAACAATCAATCAAAAATCAAGTGACATTCTAAAACGGCGCACAAATACCAACAATAACAAAAGACCAACTTGTGTTGGTTGTTGATGTTGTTTGCCACTGGATCGTTGCTCAGCCGTTGCAGGTCATTCATGTGAGAGAGAGGGAGAGAGAGACAGAGATGTGTGGCACTGCTGCACATTGCTCGAAGGGAGCTGCTGCAATCCATGCTTCCCTCTGACTATTAACATATGCATATATTGAATTTGACCACTGACCAGGCTGACAGCGCGGGTTAATCGACAAATATGCGAGTGTCTGCGTGTGTATGTGTGTGCTGCACTTATGTGTGTGTGTTGCAAATGTGTCTGTGTACTAAACAAAAATCTGTATATATAAATTCCCAGTTACATAAATTGTTCGAGTTTCATACATTCTTAAACAAGAAATAATTGGAATAAGAATAATGATGCAAGAAAACGTATTTTTCGGCCGATCGTGGATATGTTAACTATATAATATAGTAATCCGATCTCAATGATATTAGGTTTAAATGTGAAAATCGTAATATAAGAAAAGTTGCAAGTTTTTACTATAAATATATCCTCAGGCACCATGCAAGTTTAATAACTCTTTTCAGTTTCTCTACATTTCTGCAGCTTATGTTCGAGTTGGATTTCTTTTCACTTAAGCCAACTCACTAACTTTGTTCTCTTGTCCAATCTTTAGTTCTCTGCAAAATGTTATTTTAATGTTGGTTTCTGTGTGGCATCTAAAGCTTTTCGCCGGCAACAATTTTGTGCTTTGCCTAACGATTTTGGCCTGCCTGGGAAAATGGCAGCCATTCAAAATATAAAAAAGATAAACTGTTAATGAAAAAATTCTGAAATGCATTTTTCTGTTGTTTTTGTGTTATTTTGTTGGTTTTAATGCTCGCGTGCGCAAATTTCCCACAGCACTGTTTTTTTGTGTTGTTGTTTTTTTGTTGCCTCTTTTGTTTTTAACAAATTCAATTGTATTATGCAACATCTGCTGCTGCTGCTGCTGCTGCTTCTGCTGCTGCTGGCAGTCGTCGTCCGTCGCGTATCTAAAACTTAAATTTATACAAATATGCAATGCATGTTCCACTGAGCTAAGTTCATCTGCTGCAGCAGTCGCCTGTCTCCCCTTGCCGCCCACCCCTTCGAGGCAGCGCCGCTGGCAGCATTTATTGTTGCCATCAATAAAGTTATGTAAACACACACAACAGCACAACAACGCACACACACGCTGCCAATCCATTTTACATATGCAACATTTTAGGTTTTTCATATCAACGACTTTACTTTTTCAGCGCGATTGCGAGATGGTTGGGCAAAGGGGGGTGGTAAGAGGGGAGTGGGTAGAGATTCAGTCAGCCGTCGAGTGAAATTTACATGAAGTACATCATTGTTCAGCTTTGTCAAGCGCGCAAAATTTGTACGAATATGAATGAATGCAGCAGCGGCAGCAGCAGCAACAACAGCAGCAACTGCAACAAGAAGAACAGAAAGTGGCAAGCAGCTTGCCGCTGATTTTATACCCTATCAAATTTAAGTGTAACTGTCAGTTTTGTTACGCCATACGCATTAAATATGCAGTGTTGCACTACAATTTATGCGCTTGCAACACACTATGTTGCCATTTTTCAATCTGATATGCAATTTGGGTCACATAATTATGCGATTTGACTGAAAAGTTACTTTGGCTGAGCTTGCTTATCATGCAATTAATTGAATACAGAATCATTAAAGAGATTTTCGGCGGAGATAATAAGCCACAATCCAATCAAATTGATGCAAGCTGCATCAGCCGCTAGTTGTGCCCCCAATTTGGGAGTGTATGTCTATATACTATATAGGAGTATAAATCGTTACCGCTGTTACCTTTTGGACAAACGTGTGCGCTGCTATTGTTGTGCGCCGAGAACGAAAGCAGCGCACAACAAAAGAGCAGACCCGGACCCGAACCTGAACCTGGACCTGAATATGGATCTGGAAGTGGACGTGGAGTCGTCAGTTATCCAGTGGCAGTGGCAGGCAGTCAGGCGGTCAGGCAGTGGCGCGTCCACTGAGCAGTGAGCAGTGAGCTTGCAGCATTTGCATATGTTTCCTGTGACTTTTGACGATTATATGATTTTTCTGCTCTTTACACGAAGTTGTTGTACAGTTGTTGTTGTTGGCTTTAGTTTTTATTTAGCTCGTTTTTTGTTTTTCGCTTGCGCAACTGCTGCAGACGCGTTGCATAAAAATAAATCTCCACACACAGAATAGAAATGCCGAACAACGACGATGGCGACGACGACGACGACGTGCCACATATCCCAGTCTGGGCCTGGGGCTTGAGTGCCGGCTGCCTCTGGCCACTGTTGTTATTGTTATTGTTGTTGTCGTTGTTGCTGCTGTGTTGTAGTATCCCATAGTAGCCCAAAAGCCCTGGAGATTTACGTGCAATTCAACAGTTTTATGACTTTACCATCTTTATACAACGTTTGGCTACATATCAACACAAAACCTACATACATTCATACATATATGCATATATCAAAATATGTATATATTTTTTCTGTTTGTTTCTTGTTTGTCGCCTGCAGCAGAAAAGCCACAAAAAAAGCCAAAACTACAGCCAAAATAAATATTTGCCTTGGGGAATATTCTTGTTATAGCATCAGACATATTGGCAACTTATGTAAATTTCGGTTATGCGCAAAACTTCAGGCTGATTATCGAAAATAATTGATGAAAATACAAACCAGCAAAAAAGCGAAATATTTCACAATATAAATAATGAAACATCCATAAATTAAGCCAAATATATCAAATAGTATTTATTATTAAAAGTTTTCAAATAATGGCTTGTGTCAAGGAAATCACAGAAGTCTTTGCTTTGTGTGTATTTAATAGATTTTTGTGAAGCCTAGAGCTCATTATAATTTATTAGCAACGCGCGCTGTTATCCAAGATTTGTCAACATGAGAACTGAAATAAATGATTGCTTGAATCGCTACTTATTAATGTTTGTCTAACCTAAACAACCATTCAGCTAACACACACAAGCTGGCTGCTTACTTGGCTTTGAAAACAAAACTCAGCATGAACTCTGCACATCATTCAGAGGCCTGTTTAACGCGAAGCTGTGAGTATTTAACTTCATGCTGAAGTGACAACCAATTAAATAACAATATTATTTATACCCTGAACCACATACCCATTGAAAATGGAGAGAAAGGGAGAATATAATTAAGTTGCATAAGAGTATCTAGCAGGCAGAAGGCAACATTCTCGATCCGATAAGCTGTATTCATAACTACAACTACAAGTAGAGTGCTTCAAAATGTGGAATATAAATATCTCAATATCAGACGCGGATCAAGTTTACTTTCATCTAATCTATAACTTTTTGTTATTGCGCTTTAATAAATAGAAATCGATTCGATTTCGATAGAAACAACAAGGATATAGAAATATTATACATCTCCTCCCAATTAGGTTTTAAATAAGTATACCTTCAATATTTATCCTCATCCGTAGAAATAGCATTCATATATTTTATAGGTATTGTCATTAAAAACAAATTGCTATCAACTCAATATATATTCAACAGTTGGTTTTAGGGTATCTCACAGTCGAGCATTCCCGACTAGGGCACTACTATTTATGATTTTCTCAAAGGCGTAAGGCATATTAATAAATATTTAAAACACGCAGAACAAGTTAGTCAATGATGTTATTTAGGTGGTTGTTTTCAGCACAGTCAGCAATGGATCATTGGAATATATATACATATATATGTATATATATATATGCCACATTTCGGTGGCATTGTCATGGAAATGTGGTGCGGCTGCTGTGCAGCTAATAATGATATATGCCCAAAATCAGATAACTTATATAAGATGAAGGCAGCGACCCTTTTGTTGGACGCACACACTCAACTCTTAATTATAAGCCATATATATACGAATAAGGCGAAACACAAAAAATACGAACAGAATGAAAACCAGTTACAAAACGTTGGAATATTCAGGCATTTGCATAAGAATCGGAAGTTTCCAATGTATTAACGTGTTTTATGTTTGTCATTATTGGCGATTTTACAGACATGTTGCTACGCTACTGTGTACCACAGCTGAGACTACAAAACCGCCAGACTCTAAACACTTAAGACCACAGAGTCATGATAAAGCGAGTAGCTGTACACTGAGAAAAACAAGCCGTTCTAAGTTGAAGTATGAGCGTTGTGGAATAGGGAAGAACATGAAAAAAATGTGAACTACAATTACAAGTGCAATCATTTCAACATCAGCTGTTTATTATGTTTGAGCTTGATTTGCTTTCAAAATTTTCCATTTGTTCTTTTTCCGAGTGTACTTCGTTCTTGTTGTTGTTGTTGTTGGAAAGATTGAAGTTGAGGAGCAGCCGCCACAACTCATTAACACACAGCCAGCTGGGCAAGTCATAAAACTATGTACGCAATTTTTAATATGTTTTCTTTTCTTTCTTTTTCTTTTTTGGAGCTTGGTCCTTGCCTAATGAATGTTTATGGCATCTTAAACATAAATTATTTCGCATAGCCTTCATATGGCTAAAATGAAATTTATAGTAAATTTGATTGATTTTATGTGGCGAGCTGCGTTCGAACCGCAAGACACAAGAGGAGCAGGCTGAGACATGTTTTATAATCACTGAGCGCTATAGTCATCTGGACAGTCACACAATGTAGCCTAGGCCCTCTCATGCCCCCCCGTTTCATAAACAATTTGTTGAACCGACGTTCGCATTGATTAATGGTATTGAAACACCTACGAGCAGTGGAGTGGAAAAGTGTGATTTCTAACGCGGCTAAAGATGCGCAATCATTAGGCAGCTGCGATCCTTTCAACATGACAGCGCAGGATCAAAAGGGCTAACTCGTATTTGTTGTTCACAAACAACGAGAAGAACAACTGGAAAAAAGAGAGAAAACCCCTCTCTAACGATTACAAAACAAATTCGATATTGATTATGGTGCGGCATAAACAAAAGTACACAATCAAAACGCCTCAAAACGTTAAGATCATCATAGCAAGATCATTAGATTGATTGATGTTTAAGGATGCGCCTTGTGTGAACTCCAAGTTGAAAGACAGTCCGAGGAGAAATGTGCATACAAGGTGAAAATAGTGATGAACATTTATCTAGCTGAAAGATTAATAATGTTACTTTGAAGTGCGTTGCGGGGAAATTATCTTATATTATTTGAATATTTTATAGCAATATGATACTCTTAAGAGCTAAGGTAAATTTTTAATATAAACGTTTGCAATTTTGCAAAAAGTTAAATATAATTTGTTAAAAATAATTTTAAAAAAATTAATCCAGCAATTTCATGCAACTAGTTACAGTACCTGGTATGAAAAATAACAGATTTGAATACAGTTCATAAACTTTACCAAAATCTTTTTACTTCACGTACTGGAACCAAAAAACGTTTCCGTTTTGACCTCCTAAGATAAATATTCAGTTTTTGTGAACATCCTTACTTTTTATAAAAAGCTCTAGTTATTTTTTTTTTATTTTCTGTTGGCTCTATTCTAGCCATTCCATAAAAATCGCCTTTTTCAAATTCTTTGGTTTTCTTTAGCTATTTTTCTGATTGGCATTATTCTAGCATTATTCTAGCTTGTTTGCTCAGCACCGGTAAAATATTGATGAGATGGGGCCATAATCGAAATTGGAAATTGCTGTACACTCGACCGTCAATATTATTGCAATGTAAATCAAATGCAACGCAGGCGCCCTGCAGCTTTCTAACTAATTAACACTTAATTTGAAATCAACTGCCTTCCAAACGGCGAAGAAGCAGAAGAGGCTGGTAAAAACAGCAGCTGCCTTTTCAAATGTGGCTATGTGTGTATGCAACATGGATGTCATGTTATAAATTTTGTGGTAATGTCTTCGAATTGTTGCTATTGTTGTTGTTGTTAATCGCATGTTTG
Organism: Drosophila cognata; assembly: GCA_035041535.1. Taxonomy (NCBI): domain Eukaryota; kingdom Metazoa; phylum Arthropoda; class Insecta; order Diptera; family Drosophilidae; genus Drosophila; species Drosophila cognata. Next base: position 2,297,342 of record JAWNLC010000451.1, read on the forward strand.
TCGAGCGTGTAATGCATTCATGCAGCGGCTGCAATTGCGTTGCACGGACATGGATACATTTGTGGAGATGAAGGTGGAGAAATGCCAACAACTGCATCTATGTACATACACAAGTGTGTGTATCTATCTAACTGCCTACGTATGTATCTGTGTATCTATGTATCTTTGCGTCTATATATATTTGTGCTACACATGTATGCATAATTAAACAAGCAGTAAAATGTTTTGGCTTAATGATTCACAAAATTGTCCAAAATTTACGGCCATCAAGATGCAGGCGAAAGGCCAAAACTGTAACTAAATCCACTCTCTTCGGCAGCCCCTCTCCCCAACCAACCCCCTGCGGCCCACTCCTATCCCTGAGTTGTTCGCTTCGTGTGTGGCGTTGATTATATTGGCAAGTTAATGCATTTACCACATATGGTTTTCATATTAGCACACACACAACTAATTGTTATTTTCATCGCAAATTGGATTTTCACAAGGATTATTGCCACACACACTCACACTCACACACACACACATTAACACACTCAGTGTTGATCTATAGCAGCGATAGTAATATATCTGAATTGGTAATTAACTGCATATATATTTTAATATTGTTATTATAGTTTCCACTTAAATGTTTTAAGTGCTCATTGTTCATTGTTCATTGTACATTGTTCATTGTTATTGCTGCTGCTTTGGGGCATTTTAGCCAAATTAGTTTCTGCTCCAGTTACATCTTTTAACTAGAATGTACACATTAGATAATATTATTCCGTTTAATATGGTATTCACTGTACATATAAAACACATTAATTCATTGTGCGAGCTCATAATGATAATGTGTGTTCATCTGGAGTTGTGAGTTAGATTTTAAAATTGGATAATCACTTAATGCTGAAAACAGCTTGAAACAATACAGATTAGTGCGATATAACTGTAAAATATATATTCTTAGCAGGGGTTTACTAGATATGCGTACAATACTGTTGTTTTAATGTTTAAGTTCACAACCTCAGATAGAACCGATAAGAGATGCAATGCGACACCTTTTGCTTATGATTGCAATGGAAAATGAATTTAAAATATTGCCCAATGCATTTATTTTATTTTATTTGATATTTCACTGGAATTTTCTAAAGTTAGTGTTTGTTGATTTTCCACTCAGCATTTATTTTTCTTAATTTTTATTTAATATTCACGGACTAATACTTTGAAAAAAACAATTATTTTGCTTTTATTGTTAACCATTTTTATGTGTGGTTTTCAAATATTTTGCTGACTATTTGATACCAGTGGGATTTTAATATTTTCTCGAGCAAAAAAGTCATTTTTTTGCACATTCGAAAATTGTTATTTATTGTAGCCAACATCAATGCGTTGAATGCTCCACTTTAAAGCCATTCAAAAACAAAAGGCCATGTTGAAGAATTTGACAAACGCAACACACATTTTGAGGGGGTGGAAGAGTGAAGGGGGCTGTATTCATATTCATATTCATATTCAAATTTGCACTCATATTCATAGAGTGTGTGTGTGTGCCACATAAATAGAAATTTCAAAACGTGGCACATAGAAAGGTCTACAGTGGCACAGGAGCAGGAAGATGAAGAAGTAGAGCAGGTAGCTCCAAGGAGCACGCGTACACTGATCGAAAATTAGAAGAGGGGTGCACTTACTATTTATAAGTGTAAAGCCCAGGTAGAGTCGTGTTTTGCTTATAGAAATTCTGTGCTGACCCAGTAAGAGTTGAGCAAATATGATTTCCATTCCCCTTTCAAGGATCTTCGACCTGTGATTTTTGCCGAGTGTATTAGCTTGTTAGCAACGACAGCTAAAACATTTTGCCCAGCAACATAAGAAGTTGCAGCGCCAAGGTGCCACATACTGAGCGATGCTGGCGCCTGCTCATGGTTCTCATATCAGAAGCTCCGCACGCACAGAATGCTGCCGCCGGTCAGGGGAATTGGCAACTGGTAGTGCGGTTGGAGGAGAGGGGAGAGCTGAGCCGTTCGACGTCGACTCCCGAAGCGCACATAGACGCCAATTAGCGTTCAACATTTTATGACAATTCGAGCGTGGCATGTGTGTGAGAGTGTGTAGTTGTAGCGCTTAGGGGTGCAACAGAGGAACATGGCAAAAAAAGCAAAAGCAAAGGCAACAATGTGGCAGCAACAACAACAACAACAACAACAACAACAACAACACCAACAACAAAACTCAACGCGCTGCAACACTTCATTATAATTATGGCAGCTGGCTGCTGTCTGCTGGCAACTGCAACAAAAACGCAGCCAGCGACTAACTAACTCACACACACAACACACATTCACACGCACTCACACACATACACATACACTCACACACACAAGAATAGCTTAAGTTTGTATCTTCAGTTTTATTATAAACGCAGCCAAGCAGCGCGAAAGAGCTTTTTGACATTGACGCGACATTGACACCAAAAACCAAGTTGGCTAATAAATTTTTGGACTTGGCTGAGAGGAAAATCGCAACACGCAAAGCTTTTCCTTTCAATGCCAGCTGCGCTGACATTTGAACTTGGTCTGTCGCGAGTCAGCACTCTAAAATGGCAAATGAGAAAAATTCTATTTTAAAATGAAGACAAGAAGCTGTCCTCAAATGTGTTGAGTGTTGTGCCAATTAAAATATGTTCAAGCAGAAAAGAAATCGGTCTTAATTATATTTCTGGGTTAGGTTCACGAAATCTTGTAGCAATTATTAGCTGATTTTGTAGTACAAAATATTGATACCGACTGTAAATAGTTAAGCCAACAAATGAAGTATGTGGTGTGATTTTAGTATACTCGAGCTTAAATACATATATCGTGCTCCAGTTTGATGCTGAGTCATCTGCTAAAAATCAATCTTTTGATTAAGTCTACCAGCTGTTCATATTGGATTGCACTCATTTGCCACAAATCGTGTCTAGAAGTGTTTGGAAACGTGTTTCCAGTTATTTATTCCATATTAATTCGCATGTTAACTAAATTTCACAGCTGTTGCTTATGGATTTCTGCTTAAGCTTACCAATCAAATATCCGACAAAAATAAAAAATGGAACAGTTTGTTGTTTGTTGTTGTTTTTCTTAAATTATCAGCAGCGGCTGCTGTCAGAGTTGTGTGTGACTGAGCTGCACATTTGATATATGGCCACACCTTTAATCACTCCGCCACCGCAAAAATCCGCAGCTGAAGCTGGCAAAAATGTATTGCGGAACTTTGATGTGCCGAAATTGAAGTGGACTCATTTCGCGAGTGTGCGAGATTGTGTGTGAGACACATAACAACAGGCAACACAATACAAAGGCTGAGAGACCTTAAGCAGTTGATTTGTGCCAAAGAGTTATATATTCGGCGAAACCAACAGACACAAAGCCAGAGAAATTATAATTTATTTTAGAACGAAAATGTGTGTTGCTCAAAGAGCTTCTGCTTTTGCATTTTGCGAGATGTGATTGGCCTGCCCAAGTGTCCGTTCTGTCCGACAGCCTGCCACTCGAAACGAAACAAATTCATTTCGAATGAATTTTGGATTTAAAAGCGTGAGTAAACTGCCAGATTTCGACCTCGTCTTGTATTTGTATGTGTATATTTGTGGCATTCCTGGGCAGCCAAACAGGCGGCCGCCAGTTGGCCAATCGCTCAAAACAAAAAACTAATCCAAGTCAGTAAGAAGTCTCTAGTCGCGAGAGCTCGACTATTAAATGCCCTGTAGCAAAGACTACAAAGATAGATGCTGATAAATTTATATTTTCTCCTGACTTTCTCAATCAATTTTGATAAAATGCACAGCTGATCCATCGGATATATTTTCCAATTTTAAAGTTCCTCGTTTAGTGTCAGAGATCGGGCTCTTTATAAAGTGGCAGAAATGGACATGGCTAAATCGACTCGTCGGTTGTTGCTGATATAGGATCAGAGATGGTTTCTTCCACCTATTACATATTCTAGCTTAACTTCATAATACCCTCTTTACCCATTTGCCAGGGGTATGCGTTCAGATCATAAAAACCTTCGAAATCTTCGAGCTTAAAAGTCGTATTTCGATTTGAATAAAAATAATTACCGATTTATATCATCCAAAAATCATCCGGTAAGCATGGCAAATGGGATCAGCCAGCAGTCTGCTTATTATAAATTGCATTGGCTATAAACAATTTAAGTAATATATTTATTATGCCAACAAATTGTAAGCAACAACAACAATAAAAACATTAAGCGAGAAGAATAAAAAACGTTTTTATAACAAGCTTACGTTAAGCTTAATGAGTTTATACTTCGTTTGCATGTATGTACATGTATGTATTTATGTCGGTATGTATTTAGTTATATTATACATGTTGAGGGCGGCCAGGATTAATTGCGCTTTTTGGTTGATATGCATACATACATATATATGCAGACATATTATGTGTAATTTGTTTGGGATTATTTGGCAAATTGTGGAAAATAAATAAAAGGTTTGTGCGAATACAATAGAATATTTTAAATATTCATTTGTTGTGCACTTTTTGAACGGCTTTTAAGAGTTGGTTTAAATACGTAAGAATGCTTGACTGTTGTATGCCCTGCAAGTAATGGAATATCTTGACTTATAGGTTTTCCAACCGATTCTATAAAAAAACTGTCGAATGCCATAACTCAGTGAAAAGCCGATGAATCCGATGAAACCGATTTTCACAAGCCAGGTCATCTTAAAAATGGTTTACGAATTTCCCCAGCTGTATTTTCGTCAAAATAAAATACTTGGTGATTATATATAATTCCATGGATATCCATGTATTCGGAACAATTGCTGTATAATAAATATTCGCTACGATCTGTTATTCCACTAAAGCAATTAAATTGAGTGCGAGAAATGAATAACACTGCTGTCCCCTGATATACTCTTATAAATGCATGCATACTTTATGCATAAGAATGTGAGGCATTCTGCAAATCACGAAAAACATATCCACACTTAATGTGCAACCGGAACAAAGTGCAGCTGTTGCCTGTGTTGTTTTTACCAGCGCTTTTCCATTGTTAATTTAAAGCATCCTTTTGCCAGCCGTTGGCAGCCTGGCAGCTACATGTGAGAGAGTACAAAAAAAATATGCAAGTTGATAATGCATAAAATATATAATTTGCAAAATTAATTAATTTTTACAACACATTAATTTTACCCAGACACACACACACACACACAACACACACATGGACGTGAAGTCAGCCGCACTCAGTCAGCCATGCCACATGCACCGTTGCCCCAGTGGCCACATAGCCTCGATTTGCTCCTCGCCTTGCCCCTGCTGCCCTCTGTCCCAGCTTGTGCTGCTGCTGTCCCGACCAACGTTGCGGCCGTTTGGCTATTGAGGTAAAAGTAACTGGAAAAGCGCTTGCAGCGCTCATTATGTTGCACCACTTGTATAATTTTTATTTAATTTATTTAAAGGTAGCTAAAATGAAGCACCACACACACACACACACACACACACACACACACAACCAGGGCTGCAATCTATATGTAAATATGTGTGTATGTGTACAGAGAGTTAAGCAGCAATTTAACAAACTGCTTTCATCCTGTCTACTTGAATATTTCCCTTTTGACAGAGTTCTTTTTGGCTTACTTAAATATGGCAATGAAGCGGCTTCTGTTACTTATGGTAAATATAATAATCAGTTATCAATAATTTACTGAATATCTGTAGCAAAGTGAAACCACTTTAAGTTTGTTTTGCAGAACTTCAGTATCGAATTTTGTACTTCTTAAATTTTCTTGAATTCAAAGTTACAGAAAACCAATAAAATGATCTGAAATATTTTATCGCTTATGTTCTGTATTTTCCATGTTTGTCTCTATTGTATTTTATTTATCTTCTAAGTATCTTTGCTAATATTACTTATTCTACATGGCTGAATTGTTGTGCTGTCTTTTAGTGGTGGGAAGTTCTACTAGTTACATTTACAATCATTATCTGATGGCATATATTGAAATTATACGTTTTCTTCCCGTTTTTCTCCTATTCGTTTTGTAACTTTTAACTTGAGATGCATTTTTGTACTTTTCCAGTGTAATTAAGCCTACAGTACTACAGTCTGAGACTAAGTGACCCATGTGCCTCCTGGCACCAAGCACATAGTCATTAAGTAGTAATCTCGAAGCCCTAAATGCTGCCTACTTCTGTTTTCTGTTAAGGACTGCACATACTTTAATATGCTCTGTCGCCTGTCGCCTGGGCCTTCTCGCGAGGTGTTCAACATTCAAGTTCATGTATCACCTTGCCGCATATGTAGATCTTATTTTGTGGCTGTTGTTGTTTTATGAGTACTTCGATCAAATTGAACTGCCCCGTCGCTGCTGACGTATGAGGCGGACTATCTGGCTAACAGACCTAGCTGTTCTCGTCGTGTTGCAAATTATGTATGTCTTTTGACACGCAGACCCAACGCATGCCCCTAGGGCAAAAACTAAAGGAACAAAAAGGAGAACCATTTTCGCCAAGGGTAGTCAAGAGGCACACTTTATGAAGGTGCCCCCATGCACACATGCATACATGTGTGTGTGTGTGTAAGTCTAAAAGGCTCTTGTGCGAAATTAAAATGTGCTACATTCGCATGTTTAATTAATGAAATGTTTGACAATGTCGGCAGCAGCAACATGCGGACAACAGAGCTACCCTGTCTGCCCTTTTTTGTTCCCCATTATCCCCGGACTATTTTTCTGTCTTTTTGTTCCTATGGGTGTATGTGTGCTTGCGTGTGTGTGCGTGTGTGTGTGCACGACTACAACTCCTTCCGCCTCATTCTGTCGTCCCGTGGCGTTTGTGGCCGAATCGCTTTGATGGAATGCTCGCTCAAAATGCCAACGCTAGCACGCACATCCAGTATAGAGTGTATCTTAATGTGTGTGCGAGTGTGTGTGTGTGTGTGTGTGTGTGTGTGTGTGTGTGTGTGTTGTAATGGGCCCTTTGCATTATTGAAATCGACACAATTTTACTTTTAAGCAGCGGCGGCGTCAATGCAACATGTGCAGAGACCGCATCCAAGAATCGCCCTTGAGTGACAGTGGGTTTTTGCAAGAGTTGCCAAGCATTGCACACTGGTCGACAGCCTGTCAAATGGGTTACGAATAATAATTTCTTAATTACAATGTATAATAGGTATTTAGAAAAGTTTAAATTTAAGATAGTAAAAATGCAAACATGTGTAAGAGAAGAAGAAAAACAAAAGGAGCAAAGGAATCGAAGTGAATTCGAAATAATTGATATTCAATATTAAATAAAGCGGCACTAATATTTTGACCGCAACTGTAAATAAAGTAAATAACAGAGAAGTAATTAAAGTATTCAGTAAATCATTTTGCAGAGCAAAGCCTAAATTACTGCATTACCTTAAAAAACATTATAATTTCTGCAACTGCATTTTAAGATATGATTTTGTACTTCAAGCCTAACTGCAGAGCCAATAAGTAATTGTAGAATTAGAAGCCAATTATTCAGCATTATTATAATTAATGTGAATATGTCTATTCTAAACTTAAAATATTTTCATTGAACATTAATTCATGCTTGTGCAAGAGGATTATTATATTTTGAATAAATTTCAACCATAAATCAAAATTGAAAATGCCAGCAAAAAGTATTTATATAAGCTAGATTTTGGATTTGTATACATATTTATTTGTTTAATTGACAGGCTCACAAATAATACTTAGTCCAAATTATAGTAGATTCTTAAGGCCTGGAACCAATGTGCATTGTCAACAACATGTTGCGTGAGGTGTTGCTGTTGTTGTTTATGTAGTTTTTGTTGTTGTTATTGTTGTTTGTGGTTATTGCGGCTGCAACGCAGACTGCGCATGAAACTGGTCTCTCCTTTGGTCGCAGGGCTTTTTTTTTCTCTTATTTTTCCTGCTTTGCACAGCCCGCCATCAAGTTCAAAGTCGAAATGCTTGTAATATGCAAAAATGTTTTAATTAATCACTTTGATGCACACCGGCAGGCGCAGGCGCGTGACATATTGAGAAGAGATGATGTTCAAGGGCCTCGTCCCATCATCGAGGTGCCGGCTCCGACTGTCGGTGTCGGTGTCGGTGGCGGAGTCTGCCACATTATGCGCTCTTACATACACTTATTATCCCCACAGGCCCCCTTCCAACAAGAGGCAAATATTTATGTCTTCATAACTTTGTCATTAAACAAGCAGTTGAATTCATATGCGCATGTTTCCGCGATTTAGTGTGGCAAAGCGTATATTAAACTACATTCATAAATTAATTTTATACCAATTTCGTGTATTATTAATTATTAATTATTTACGCGGCATTATTAAAAATATTTTGTTATTTAAAATATATTATGGAATGAAATGCAACAGCATTCTAGTATTGCCAAAGTAATTTCTTTATGGAATAAAATATTATTGTTTCTATTAAACTTTATAGTTGCCTTGCATTTTATATTTGTTGGCTAATGAATATTTTATGTTCCTGGCTGTAGACAATGGTGATGTATGTCATATGTGCCACATGCATATAAAAGCGAAACACACTCGATGCCACAGTTTTAGGGATTTATGTTCAAATTTTGATTAAAAATATGATTTTGCTTTGGCTTCGAAATTCATTTTTCCGCTCGGCTCGCAAAATACGTTTGTTATATCACATTTTTGGCATTTTTCCGCGCCACCAAGACTACAATAGGACAATATATCGTAGCGGTCGCAAAGGTAAACAATATTTTTGCTTTTCACTGGCTTTGCCTATTTTCTGTGTTCAATATTTAATACTTTTCAATGTGCCGGCGGTTGCCATTGAAACCTTCACCTGGGCTTAGCCTTATGGTTTTCATTTTGATACACTTACAAGGTAGCATAATTTTATCGTGATGTTTGTAACGCTTTGATGAAAATGTCTGCGATCCCACAAAGTACAAATGTATATTCTCGTCTGACTTTTTATATTAAAGATTGCTTCAAATCTTGATGATACTTGGAATACATCCATGTCAGATATACGAGCAAACAATCGAAATATAAGTTCTTGTAGGATAAACCTTTTTGTTTGCCAAGTTATCGAAACTAGACTTAATCAATACGCGAAATATCACTGCGATTGGTCTAAAATACAATTTAATCGATCGATTGATTGCTTATCAAGATATCCAAACCAAGCTCACCAGTTATGCCTGTTATTATGCTTTCGGCATTTGAGCAGAAAATCATATATTTCAAATCATTATATCATACAGCTTTCATATGATAAATAAGTTGGTTTTTTTTTAGATTTATACAAAACTTTAAATGTACGCAAGTTGGGTCCGTTTTGCAAGGGAATTAAATATTCGGCGTGCTTAAAATATACATTCTTGCTTGTTGTTACCTTTACTTTTTTTTGCACTTTTCTGTTGGCAGTTTTTTTAATTTTCCGCCAGCGCCGTTAAGCTTGTCATTAACCCAGTTTGAACTGCGACCAAGCCAAGGGACACACTGTGGCATTATGCGCTCGGTGTTTTCAGTTGGCTCTACCAATATATATATATAAATATATATAAATATATTGTGCAGTTTTTATGGTGCGCACTGAGATTTAAATGAAATTAAAATCGAAGCTTGACTTGCGGGTGCGGCAGAATATTTAACTTGATGTGAAATGGAAATGGACCTCAACTATCGTTTTTTATTGCAGTATGGGGAATTTTAATAAAAATATATAAAAGCGTGTGCCAATCCCATTGAGAGGCGTATAAAAAAATGAAACTGTCAACTGTAGTTATAAATACGGCAAATAAGAGTGAGCATATGTTGCAACTCAATCTTGTATGCAAATAAATGGGACTAATAGAAAACTCACTCATTTTATATTGATTTATTATTTATTACTTAATTTAAATTATGGCAATTTGACAACTGTTCGTCTCTGTGGATAAACTTTAATTTGAAGTGACCACAACTCCCGGCAAACATATTATTTGCTGCCTCATTGGGTTTTCAGTAGTGGCATTTTAAACAAGTCGAAGAATTTGCACGGTTCGAGAATAAATTCCATAATTCCATGCCCTCGTCTGGGGTTTTGCGGCAAGTTCTTTTGTTCCTATATGTCTGTGCTATTTCGCAATACTTACACATATATGTATATAGATTTTTTTTAAATTTAAGAATGCCACACAACGTGGCATGAGGCAGCCAGAAGAACAACAAAAAAGGTCAAAGTCGAGCAGTAAAAAAAGCTTCAAAAGGCAACAAGCCAAATGCCAATAAATGAATCGAGTAAAAAAGAGAACACATACAACAAAATATTGAAGCGGCATATTTTACTTTTATAAAGTCAAAATCCAAGAACCACAAAAAAAAAATTACGAATTTTTGCTGGCTGCCATAAAGCGTAGAAATAAAAGCACTTAAAGTTTGTCAGCGACGCGATCAAAACATGTTAAAATCGAACTCAAAATTACGGCACTTAAGACTTGAGAGCTTTCAGTTTAGAGTTCTCGGTTCTGTATTCTTTTTGTAGACGCAACAAATTTATGGCTTGAGTGATAATGCGAGGCGCCGCCGCAAGGTGCACGCAACAGTGTCATTTTCATAGCTGAAATTGGTTTGCCCAGCTTCGAAGAGTCACCCTCATCTGCATCATAATGGTGTATACGCTGTATGGATGGCATCAAAGGCATGCTGGCAACTTCCGATTTATCTCAATTGTTGAAAATTGAAACGCCAGCGCATTTAGCACCAATTTGGAACACGAAAACCTGAAAACCGATACAGACAGATTCAGAAAACTAAAGAGAGAGCCTCAGAGCCTCAAGAACAATATGAATAAATGTCTTCATTTCACGCCACAATAACCCAAAGCCAACTCTAGTGTGCCTTTAAGGTGTATATTTTGTTTTTATTTTTGGTCACTGATTTGCGTATCAATTTGGGTCTGCTTAAAGCTGTTAACTCTTTGAAATTTGAGTAGCGGCGCATGAAGAAACAATATGCTAAACGAGGGCTGCTTTATGAGTATATTTAAATGTGAAATCTTTACACGTTAGTAACTTTGTTAAGAATTCTCGAATTTTCCACTCAAAGATCTCAAATAAATGCCTTAATTTGTTTTCTTGTCTTGTGTAAATTTTCATAATAGCAATTATAAATTGATAACAACTTTGGAATCCTCAAACTTCCATTAGCTGCGTGAAAGCTAAATGGATTCTTCTAGTTCTCGATCGTTGCAGAAAGAGTTTGGCCTTTTCATTGATTTGGCATAAGGAATATTATTGATTTATTTGGATTTGGAGGACTTCCAACTGAAGCGACTACAAATTTAACTCTTAATGTTTCAATTTCTTGTAGTTTTGTATCCACCCTTGCATTTGATCCTCCATTCGCGTTCCCAATCCTCTGCTAAGTTGTCCTGTGGCAGCTGTTGCCGCGGAAGTAGACGCCCTGCAATAAAAATCCTTCCACGCCCCCCTCTAAAAAAAAACAAAAATTTAAGGACTCATATCAAATTATTTGCAAAAAAAAAAGGAAAAAAAATAATGAGAAAAAGGTAAAAATCTGTCCAAACACTTCAAAATAATTTGACATCGGCTCAGTTTATTCCCACAAAATCACGACGCAAAAGAGATTGCTGATATGCCCACCGATATATCTACCCCTCGCCTCTCTACACTCCCTCTCTCCACTCTCTCTGTGTCTCCCTCTGCTGTCAATAGAGTTTGTCAAACTAATTTGTGCGCAGGTAGTCCCCAAAATCCATAGCCAGGCATCTCGTTTAGCCCATTATAAAGATGTTGAATAAAAAGTATCACATGACACAGTTTGAAAAAAACAAAAAAAAGGTTGACAAACTTCTTGAATTACTGTGCTGTGCTGTCTGAGTCGCAGACTCAATCGGAGTCGGAGTCTCGAGTCTGGAGTCTGGGGCCAGTTTCAATTTGTGGCTAGCGAAATTTATGAAGCGTATAATTTTCATATGCAACACCTGCTGCTGCAGTTATGTCTGGGACTCATCTTTATGGCCTGCATATACATATATACATATATATAAGTGTATAAATAAAAACTTTATAATTGCCGACCGACTGCGTGATACTTTGCATTATTATGTTGGTGCCCAGAGAGCTAGCTGGGGGTGTCTCATAGTGGGTTGCTTATAAATTAAGTCGAGATCTCACGGATGCTGCTGCTGCGGCTGCTGCTTGTGCCGTACATTAAGGACACTTGATAGCTTAATTTATTGCAAGCAAAAAGATGCAGGACCAGCGACTGCGGAAAAAGCCAATGCTGAGATAATTGCATGCAGAACAAGGCAGACAACCAGACAACCAGGCTGAATCCTACTACTGCCGCTTTTGCTGCTTCAAGTGGTCTTGGTGCTGGTCCTGCGGCTCGTCCTGGTTGTTGCTGCTGTGCTTCGCTGGCTGCACTCATATATGTGTCTATGTACATGTATATGTTTATGTATATGTGTGGGTGCTGCACTTAACAACCGGCTGTGGGTGCTCCAGGATATACATATGTATATCCATGAGGGTGTGGGTGCCGCTCGCGCTGCTGCATAAAACATTTTAAATTGAGCGTTAAAATTAAACGATGCATCGCAAAACTAACAAACGTGGCGCTACATCTAAAACAAAAAAAAATAGAAAACTGGCAACAAAATGCACTCGCCCGGCATTTTGTGGGTCGAACGGATGCGGACTCTCTGCTCTCTGGCACTTGTTTATAAGGTCGTTAATCGTATGTGTGTTGTAGCAGGATATATATGTATATCTGCCATAAGCGGCACATAAAATGTACACAATATAAATTCAAAAGTCAACTGCAGTTTGTTGAGACTTGCGCTTTGTTGTGGCTTAAATGTTGGCGGCAGAGAATGGAACTGCTTTTGGTGGGGATTTAGATAATATTTAATTCGATTATAAATTGAAGCGTTTTATGCGCTGACACAGCGCTGATGTAATCGGATCTTGTGGGTAAACATAAAAATATGAGATATGAGTAACCTAAGAGAAGAAAATAATAAAGATAAACAATATATTTACTACTAGACCTAAGTAAGTTCAGAGTCAATAATGAGTATATAGCTGTGGCAGCTAGCATATTCGAATTATTGGTACTAGTAAAAATATGTGCAAATAAAAATAATATATACCTCATAATTTATTTATTAGTAACATACATGTTACAATGTTAACATTAAAGCCATTGAACTGTAACCGTAGAAGTAGCAAAGAAATATATATACTCAATAAATATATATAAAGTGAAAATAAGAAGGAAGGATGCTCTGCCCCCCTACATTTACACAAATAATACATTATGCCTAATTTGTATTTATATACATTATAATAACGTCTAATAATGACTCAAATGCTATAAAACACTTACTTGCACATGTATATTTTATATGGCAATCAGAAACTATAGAGCAAACAGCAAATGATTGGCAAATATGCATTTCACCAAACTGGATTTGACAGCTACTTTTCTAATGAACAGCAAACTAATCACGAGCACTGCATTTTCATAAATTTTCGATTGGCCAAACACTGAGGCAGAGCGAGTCCCATCGAAAGTCGGTCAGTCATTAACAGACATCAACAACAGCAACAACAACAGACTGATTTGAAATGCACTCGTTGTTGTTGTCCTGGCACTCTCTCCCTCTGGCCAGTCGCCTAGTCAACTAGTCAGTCAGTCACTTCGTCAACTCACTCATCGAGTTTACCTGGGCCAAGTAAACAAACTGATAGATGTGTCCATGGCTCTCAACAAAAGGCTCTACTGTACACAGGGGTTCGCTTTGAGGCCTAAAATAACAATATAGTTAAATGAAAATGTTAGTCCCAATCAAAAATAAGTCAAACGAATCCAGTTGACTCACTTTTGGTCAGGTTTTGAAATGCACTTACTATTTGGCATACCCTGTAAAATGTGGAAGTGGCTGAAGTGGGGCATGTCAGTTGAGGGAAGTTATGGGAGAAAGGTAAACTCGCTTATACATGAGTATTTTTGCACAATATTTAACTATAAAACAAAAAGAAGCCTTAATATTTCTCTAGAGTATCCATTAGTTGAGCATTGCTTGTTCTAAATATTGGCTCGAGTTTTGGGCTTGCAAATTGACAATTTAGCCTTTCACCTGTCTAAACGAATCTATCGCACATCAAAATAAATATTAAAAACCAACCAACAATGGCAACGCAAAGCAAGGCACTGAGACTGAGAGGCAAGGCTAAACAAGGTTGTTGTTGTTGTTTTTGCAATTGTTGTTATTGTTGTTGTTGTTGTTGGTATTGGTGCTGTTGTCAGTCAGTCAGGCAGCCAGTCAGCCAAGTAGCGCAACGTCACTCAAATGCTCGCTCCGCACAGGCTTCGAGTTCAACCTCAGCCTCAGCTTCAGGTTTGCTTTTGCTGTTTTGGGGGTCTCTGCCTCTGGTTATGGTTTTTGTCGTTCTTTTTTTCCGGTATTTTGGTTTTGAGTGTATTTTGAATTTTGAGGCCACCGCTAGGCACTCGAGAGTCAAGGCGATGCCGTGTGGCCATAGTTTTTATTGACATTTCGGCGCGCTATCGCGTCGGCCAACAAAAGGAGTCAATTTGATGAGCGCCAGTCAGCGCAGTCAAAAAGACCAGTCAGGCACGGAGTCAGTCTGCCGGACAGACCCCTAATCAACTCAACTGACTGACTGACTGACTGACTGACTGGCTGCCTTGGTATGCAACTATCAATGTGTTGGACAGCAATCAAAGAACCAAGTTAGACGTGAGCAGCAAATAACTAATCGAGCTAAAAATGCTCTATAGTTGAATATGTGTAAATATAAAAGATTTAATCGATCTCAGTAAAATTGAATTTAAAATACAAATTACAATATTTTCTAACTTATTTAATAAAAGTCGTCGAAATTAGATGCGAGCAAAAGAAACAAACTGATTGCATTTAAATTTCCAATTTGAACTTATGTTTCAACGACTTCAGATAAGTTTATTAAGAATAAAATTAATATAAAATAGATCTTCAAGAAATTGCAGCAATAAATAATAGTATTAATATCATAAAAGTTTTGCACGTATCAAAAATGCTAAGAATGAATGCTCGTTACGGATATTTGACTATTTGTATCACTTTGTTAGAGGTAAGTCAGCTTTATAAGGCTGTGGACTTCTAGGAACGCTAAACCACGCCTCAAATTGGTCTAAATTGTATGGCTGACGACTTCCATTCTAATTTGCTTTGTTTTTAATAATTTCTACCTTCTACTTTTGTGCTATTTGCATGGCCATGACTGTATGCGCAGCTAGGAAGTGATTACAATAAATTCAACAGTAAAATCAGTTGCTGGTGCACCTGTTACTAACCAGTATCCAAAAGTAGTAGACTCGCTTGTCTAGCTCAAAGTGGCACAACTGATAAACAACAGCAAATTTTTGGCGCGCTCTCTGACAGACAGACAGACAGACTGTCGGACAATCAGACAGACAGGCAGACAGACAGACAGGAACTGCATCAAGTGAGCTCAAGTCAACTGAAGCGATGGCAGCGCGCAACTGCAATGCACATTATAATTTCCATTAGAAGTCAGCAAACGGATCAACAAACACAAACAACAGCAATAAAGGGGAGTGGCTAAGAAGGGGTGACGTGGGCGGGGGGGTGGGTGTTTGCTGGCAGTAATATTGGTAAGGCAACAAGTCCAAGACCAAGTTGCCCCCGTCGTAACGGTCGCAATGATGGCGTAAACAGAGAACTGTCATTATGACAGTTGATTCTTTGCGGCTGCTGCTGCTGCCCATTTAAAATTATGGCCAGCGAGTTGCAGTTGCAACTGGTAACTGGCAACGACTCTCGTAACAGGCAACTGGCAACTGGCAACTGGCAACTTGGCTGAGCGAAAGACATATAATTTTATACTTTCGCATAATGTTTTGCATTAAAATTATAATAAGTTTCAACTTTTCTTGCTGCATTGCAATTCTTGCCACTGCGCTCATTTCAGACTCAGTGTTGGCCATTCTTCAGTTTTTCCGATTTCAGCTTTCAGTTTTCAGTTTTCGCTCAACTGAATTTGAGTTGGGTTGAGCTGAGTTGAGTTCTTTGGGTCAATATTATATCGCTTGGCGTTATCTCTGTCGCTCGACGC
The DNA here is from genome assembly GCA_035041535.1 of Drosophila cognata. Lineage (NCBI taxonomy): Eukaryota > Metazoa > Arthropoda > Insecta > Diptera > Drosophilidae > Drosophila > Drosophila cognata. The sequence continues at coordinate 2,313,472 of JAWNLC010000451.1, forward strand.
GACTTTGTCTGCTGAAAGTGGAGCAAGTCAGTCAGACTGTCATTTATTTAATGACTGAAATGCTTGAAATATATTCATGGCAATTGCATTTTAAATAGTTTGAAACCCTCCTCCCCAACCCCCCGTTTTTAATGGCGTCTGCAATAGCTAAAAGGGTCGTTTGACTCGAACACTACTCCTAAGTAATTTTGTGGGCGGGTGGCACTAAGTAAGTAAGTGACTAAGTAAAAGGCATCTATTAAAATAGGGTAAAGCGAGTGTTTTTAACTTTCAACTGGGAAGCGTTTAATCTTTGATAATGTGACAGTTATTTAAGGCTAGTCTTTGACGTGCTTTCATTTAACTTGCTTTGTAACAGGCACAGAGAGAAAGTGAGAAAGTTGCCTCAAGTTTGTGATTCGAATTGTGTTGAGATGCGGAATTAGGTTTGTTGCGCGAAATATTAAAGAACTCATTTTCTAAAAATAAGAACTTTCATCTTGTGAGAAGGATGGTTCTCACTTAAGAAGCTGATGCCATTTATTTGTAAAGAATTTAATCTGAACAACAATAATAAACAAATGGATTTTATACACTTTTTTTTATAGTTTTCTATCCTAATTATATGTTGCTGATTGTTGTGACTTACATCGCAGTTGCCCCTCACTTGCCGAGCTTGCAACATCAATTTACTTTTGAATCTTGGATCTTGGATGAAATGTTGCCTATGCTGATGACTTCTGCTTCGTTTTGTACGCCCCAAAGGTGTCTTGACACTGATTAACACCAAATTTACCAACCTACCTCCCCTCGTTCTTAGAAGCTGTCAATATGCAACAGCAGCAGGAGTAACAACGTGGCATGTTACAAGCTTGGCAAGCTGGAAAAGTTTATGGTTTATACAAATAGGTGTGCAATAAGCGGCAGCCAAACAAAATGCCCAAAACATCAATTTATTCTCATTAAAAGATATGAAGGTGCTTGTCCGTCTGTCGTCTTGGCAACCACAACAACAACAACAACAACAACAACAGCAGCAAAATGTTATAAAAGAAAAACTTTCTGTGGAAAATCTGAACAAAAGCATGCAATTTACAAACTGTTGCCGTGGCATGCAGAATGCTGCTTGCAACTTTGCTATGCGGCTGATAACTGGAATGGGGCATCTAAAGTTGGTGGTTGCCTGATGTTGTTGTTGTTTTCATATTTAAAGTTGGTGTTGTTGTTGTTGGTAACAAGCTGTTGGAACTTGAGGCTAAAGCGGCTGCCTTAGAATTAATGCAACAAATGGGCCACAAATCCCATGGCGGTTCAAGTTGTGAAAGCTCTGAGGTTAAGCAAGTGCAGCCAAAAGGTAATAAAGTTTAATTGAATTTTCATTATACGCAATTTTTCTAGCCATCGTCGAGCATTTGTTGTTGTTAGCTGTTGTTGTTGTTGTTGCAGTGGCCCTTTTGGCCCTGCAACGCGCTAATGAAAAATGCATTTCAATATTCAATTACGGCATGGCAAACAAATCTGCGAGAGTCGTGCGAGGTGCGCTTAATAAATTGTTAGATAACCGCAAAAGCAATATCTAGGTGAATATCAATCTAGGCTGTGGATGTCGCGAAGTTTGCAAAGCGTGTATATATTAATGATCAACAATGCTAACCGAGTCGATTTAGCCAAGTCGTAAGATAAGGACTTGTTTGGGAAACTTATTTGGTTGCACCAAGCTCCCAAGTTCTGCATCTTATTATGATATTAGCACTTGAGAAAGATATCATTGAGACCATCCGTCGAGAGCTGAGTTCTTGAATGCACAAGTTTATCTGACTACTATGTTATACTGCATATAGTCTTCGGATAAGCATAGAATCATATTATATATTTATTGAGCCTCAAGCAGTCGAGATCCCCTCGCTGAAATCTGATTTTCCTAAATGGAATTCTATAAATTGTTATTATTCTGTATTGTTTGCATACTTTGCTTTTATTACAAAACATCATTTGAATATTATACCACTTAATAATTGACCGCATACGCATTGTTGGCTTTTGCCCACTTTTGGCATTTTTATGGAGCACATCTCGTTCGTAGGATGCAGCGTAGAACATTTGAGGAGCTGCAGCTGCGGATCGGATGGATGCCTGCGTCGTGTTGCGTTGAGCAGCACAAAGAGCAGCGCGCAATTTGTGCTGCCTTTGTAATGCAAATTCAAGTGGGAGTCAAGTCGCGTTGCACGCTGAGTGCTTGCCACGCCCACGAGCCGGCACGATGCGAGACTCGAGGAGTCTCGGAGACATAGCTAGAGACATTTGGCACTTGCGAAACAACAACACCAATAGCGACAACATTCATTGCATTGGCATTCATCAGCAGCCGGCAAAATACACACGTTGCCAGGCCGCATGTTGCATATAAATGTTTACTGCCTCCCCGCCTGCCGCTTGCCAACCTGCCTGCCACATGTGCTGTTGTGTGCTGCGAGTATAAGCAAATCAAATCACTGCCGCCTGAAAGCTCATCATCAGCATCAGTTGATAGGGATAATGATCATCATGTTGCTGATGAGCAACGGCAGCAATAAGCAGCCAGCAGCAGCTCCAACTTGAGCCAACCTCCTCTCTCCCCTCTCCCCTCTCTGGCTCACCACTTGCCACACGTCGCTGTCAAGTGCAGCATCTCTAATAAATCATTTTTGTGTCGGCGGTTTTGTTTGCATTTTAAAACAGGCTACTTACTCCACAACAGCCAAGACATCTCTGTGGAGATCCATATTTTGGGTTCTTCCCATCCCATCCCGTTCACAACATTGGTCTCATTAATGGCCTCGCGCTGTTTTCACCTAAACTATTTTAGCTTTGTTTCTCTGTTTGTTTTTCTGAGGCTTAGCTAAGCGCTCATTAATCAATTTGGTTTGAAAACGATATCTATCAAATTTATAAGCAGTTCGATTTATGTTAAGCATCATCGAAAGTCACACCAGCAAAACATTTGGCATGCGTCCCTGATTTACATACATTATATATTATTATACTCTTCCTCCACATCACTCCACTTCCCTCCACTCCACTCCACTCCACTCCCCACTTGCCTATTCCATACGCCTTTTTTAACCTTTCTCAGCGCTCAGTCTTAGTTAGATTGATTGAAGCGTTTAAAACGCCCCAAGTCTGAAATGGTAGGCGCCTTTAGAGAAACAAAAGCGTGTTTCTCTTCATAATTTTGATGGCATTTTGTTGTTTGTAACATGCAAAGTTCGCAGCAAGTTGGCAGCTTGGCGGCGAATTAATTACAAATGAAAGTTGTACTTGAAGATGGAATAAGCAAATGTAACAAATGGTCATGAATAGCTTTGAGAGAGTCTTATGAACATTTTAAGTACTAGCTGAAGACCTCGATTCGAGCACTTATTTTTAAGCTCCTATAAATACATACGGGAGAATATGGATAAGGAACTTACCAGTTTAGGTTAAGTTAGGAGAAGGAGAATACCACGTGGCGCCTGTTTAGCTCCTATACAAAATTAATTTAATTTACAGGCACTGTCTTGAATCCCTTGGCTTGGATAAACATTACCAGTTGCTCTGATAAGTCTGTGAAGGAGGTTAACCCAAAAATGGAAACCATCTATTAATCTTCTGCTTCGACAGTGCAACTTTTGCAACTTAGCATCTTTTTTTGGATCATAGCTCTGTGAAAAATATATTCAATAATAAAACATAATAGATATTCCTTGACATTCATGTATTTAACTGCAACTTAACAAATATATTAGAAAGAGAGATTTATTGATCACTTATGCATTGATAGCTACGGCTTTCAAACCTAATTACATAAACTATTTATCTTCATATAACCAAATATTCGATGCGAATGCATTTGGTGAACGATTTCCAAGTTGTTTGTTGTTGTTGCAGTTGTTGAATGTCCGCTAGTGTGGCGTCTTGAAGTCTAAACGTTTCCTGCCAAATCGTAAAACCCGCAGCACGGTAAAAGTCCCTGGTGCGATGACATTTACAAAACGACCGCAGCACATTAAAGTCAATGCCGCGCTCTGAAAAGGTGCTCCTCTATTCGTTTTCTGGTGTTTTTGCTTTTGCTTTCGCTTTGAGTGATATAAAGCCAAAAGCCGCAACACTATTTTCCCATTGACAATAAAAAATCTTTATTTAAAACATTTTACGGCACACAACAATAAAACACCGAAAAACTCGACTTATGGTTGGTGTTGCTGTAGTTGTTGGCTTGGCCAAAACCGCAACATGTTTGAAGCATTTACACGTGCGGCAAAGCTAAACTCGAAAAACGGAATAGAACCGACAACGATCAATGCGATGTGTTAGTGGCAAAGTCTGTGCGAGTGGCAAGGAGGCAAGGGGAGAGGCGAGGCAGCAGGTCAGCAGACAGGAAATGTTGCCGCTGCTGCTGCTGCTGCTTTGGAGCCATTTCAGTTTGAAACTGTCTCAACTATAAAAGAAATCAATTACTTTCGCTACACACTGGCCAAAAGGGAAGACAGGATAGGGGTATGGAAGGAAGTTGGGGCAAGGAGAAGGAGGAGGACGGGGGTGTCCAAGACAGACCAGGCAAATGTGCTCACACTTCCGCCATGGCGTTTCGGCATTGAACTATTGGAGCAGAAGTTGAAGGAGGGGCAGTTTCGGGCAGCACTGCAGCCAAGAGTCACGTGCCACAAAGAACGCGCTACAAATTTGTTACAACTAATGCGTGGGTGCAATTCGAAATGTGCTTCTTACATATGCAACGAGAGTTGTAACAACAACAACAACAACAAAACAAATATCAATTTCAACGAGGGTTGCTGATAAACAATGTGAGTATATATATATATATATATATGTATATATATTGTAAATATAGATATGAAAAATTGATTTATATATATATTATATTATTTGACAGACATATAGCCGTGACTATTTGTATACCTGATAATAATTATGTATTATCTTAATCAACGTTTTTTTTACTTAACTATCTAAAATGATTTGCCATTAAATATTGACACAAGCACATTAAAAGGTAATCAATCTAATAATATGATCAGATCTATATACTATTTACTTTTGATTTAAATGGTTAATTTGTATACTGAGAACACTTAAAGGTAATCAATCAACTTAATTATAAAAACACAAATCGAAGTCAGTTGTTATAAAAAATGAATATAGAAGATCGATACAGCTGAATTGACCTATTTATAGCTAAGTATTTGACTATTTCTACTTGACAGAGGTGTTGATGAATCGATTTGCATTATTGCTTAGTCAGAACTTGTGTACTTTAACCTCTTGTAAATGAGAGATAAGCACTTTAGTACTGTTATGTCCAGTGAATATGATAAAAGACTTCCTCGACACAAATAAGGTGAGCCACCCTCGCAGTGAACTTTGCACGAACTGGACCTGGAACTGGAACCCGATGGATGGCAAGACATGTGAATGTGCGGCTTGAATGGCACTTTGAATATTGTTACGCTCCATTTGGGTTCGTTGACTTGAATCGGGGGGGAGGGGCAGAGGCAGGGGCAGGGGCAGGAATTAGGATTGGGCATATTGTTGAATGGCAGCAAACGGCAACGGTTTGCTTTGAAGTTTATCAAAGTTATTTTGGGCTTTTGTTGCGCTTGCAAGTAGCCAAAGCAGCAGCAGCGATAAGATGCGTTAAGTAATTATAAATGTTTAGCACACGGCATTTTCGTATCTGGCATCTTAATGCAAATATTTGACGCGCACATTGCCTCCTCCGGGGAGGAGCTGCAATGAGTTATTCTTCCTCTTTGTAAGCTTCAGCCTCTCGATTGGTACTTGGACTTGGGCACTTGTTCTAATCTAATCAATGCAACGCAGCCGCCGTGCTGCCAACTTGCCGCAAAAACCGAAGCTGCAAAACGCAATGCACTTGCCACGCTGCGGCTGCTGCTGCCACATTAAAGGGAGCCCAAAGGTGTCGGTGGCATATAAGAAAATAAAAAAAAGCAACAACAACAACGAGCTGCCTGCTGCTTGCCCCGCCCCTCTCAAGGGACTCTACAATGCGGCGACGACGTCCATTATCAACGAGGCGCAACTAAAATATTTTAATTAACGCAATATTTGCACAAAATAACCAACATTACAAGTTCAAGGCGCTAGATAAGAGCTTACGTACAAAGCGCTGGGCGGCGTGAAGGTGGCAAGAAGGGCTTGCGCCCAAAAGACGCAAGGGGAGGCATAGCGAGAGAGAGAGCGTAGCTAAAGATAACATTTTAAAGACGTTAACCCAACAAACAGATTCTGGAGTAGCAGAATTCCAGCTGCAAGTTGTCACATGTTGCAGATTGTAAAAATTAAACCACGTCTCAATTCAGTTTCCAGCAGTTTTTAAGGGCAACTTGGGCGATTTGTGCTTTATTCTGATGATTAATCTTTTGATATAGTATATCTTGAATAATGAAGAATTAATGGAGAATATATCGATTATTTGTTCATATTAATGCAGTCATATTGACTTGTTTGCCACACTTGACGTAAAACTGTTATTTAATTCAGTTTATGTTAAAGAGAAAATGACACAACTAATTTTGAGTTAAGTAAACATGAAATAAAGTCTATATTTTGAATAGATAAGCATTATTTATTGATTTATAAATTGCTCAATTTTAAATTAATTAAATTGCTCTAATTCCCATAACTGAATATCTATTAAAATCAATAAAATTTAATTTACATAGTTATGACTAAAATTAAGCTCTTACTGGCGAGTTTTAAACTCTGCCTTCGGCTCCTTCCTTCCTTAATGTATCTTATTTAATTTGTATGCTCAGCTTGGTAATTTTGTTTATTGGGTGTGTTGCATCCACTTTGCCATTGGGGTGTTTGTGTGTGTGACACTTGCAGAGCTGCTGCTGCTGCACTTGACTTGCCACAACACGCAATGGGCTGGTTAAGGAGGCTTGGCAGTGCAGATAGCCACTGCCACTGCCACTGCCACAGCCACTGCCAACTTGCAACTGCAACTGCCACGCAGGCGTACACCACTCAACGCCTTTTCTGTGTGCGTACGCCTGTGTGTGTGCGAGCATCTAAGATAGACATGCAGATATCATTGTGGCAAGTACTTGCTGGACACTAGCAGAGTACATACATGATAGCATATAAATATATATGTATACATATATATATATATATAAGTACGTCTTGAGACGACTATCGCATTGCAATCAGCGCATGCGTTTACAACGGACGATCTTCGTTGTCGTCGTCCCTTTCACAGTAGCCAAGAACAGTTGGCTTGCCTCGTTGCTGGTCTCGGTCTCTTGATTGGGTTGCTTCTCGGATACTGGGGACCTGGTATTGGACATCATCAGCGATGTGGCTGGCTCGCTCGCACGCTTATCGCATTTTAGTAGTGCAGCGATTTATCAAAGTTAACATAGACTTTTAGCTTGCGAGCCGCGATAGTCTCAGTCTCAGACTCAGTCCCAGTTCCAGTCCCAGTCGCAGTTGCAGTCGCAGTCCGAGGGTGAAGCAAACGAGAGACCTTCTCAATGTCCAATGTTGGCCATGCCAACAGGGAATGTGGCCGGCAAGTTGGCGCTTTTGGCGGCGTCTCGCAACCACCTCAACGCATTGCGTTATAAATCATTTTTATTTGTTTTCTCGTTCAGTTCTCCTCGTTGTGGTCCCTAATGTTGCGCTTGCTGTGCAGATTCTCATGCGTGTGTTATCCAAACGTATAATCTAAAGCACCAAATGCACATTAATGATGCATTTAAAAGACGGGCTAGTTAAGCGCTGGTCAAAATAGTTGGCTAACGTAAAACGTACGATTTTTGTTGGCAGTGAAGAAGTATGACCAAAAAAAAAACAACTTATTTTCTTATGTTTTTGCAACTTTTGAATTTGGCACGCATTTTATAGCTACTGCTTTTGAAGTAGAAATTATTATTCAAAATTTACATTAAGCAAATTGAAGCGTACAAATTTTATAGCTACTCCTTTTCAGTCAACAATGCACCAGAAAAGGTCCACACCTTTAAAATCCCTTTCATAAATACCGAACACTATTTTTTTTGCCGCACACGAAGCGACCTTGAAGGCAGCCAAAGTTTTATTTGGTTTGTTTGGGTCAAAATAAAGCTTTTGCACACTTTCGCCAAAAAAAAGGAGCTAAAACTGAAAACCAAAGCAGCAGCATCGTCGTAGTTGTGTTCGTAGTACAACTTAATTACAGTGACTGCCAAAAGGAGACGTGCACTTCATTGACGCCTGCGGGACTCTCCTCTCTCTCTCTCTCTCTCTCCAACTCTCTATCTCTCTCTCACTCTGTGTTTCTTTGTACAGGTTGGTATGCTGTCTGGCTGGGTGCCGAAAATATCACTTAATTAACATTTTCGCCCAGCATCGAACGTTGGCCGTAATTAACGCGTCCACTTAATGCAAACGCCATTGAATAAACGAGTAATTGGACGACATGTTGGCCAAAAAGGGAGCACACACAGACGAGAGTCGGCTCCAAGTCGAGGTGTCGAGGAGTCGAAGTGGAGTAGAGGAGCGAAAGAACTCGGCCTGTGGGCTATGCAAATGATTTTGGCCAGTTTGGCTCAGTTTGCCTGGCCACTTGCTGGGTGGCCGTGCGACAAAAATTAAAACCAAACAACGATTTCCAATCAAAGCAACAACCAACTTGCTGAACGTACTGAGTCGACTCACTGCCAGACACCTCTCTCCCCGCTGCTCCCCGCTTCACTCTAGACTTGGTCTCGAATCGCAATTCGCGCTTTCGTAATTATGCGACAAATGCGTGAGGCAAGTCGCGCAAGTCGTGGCAAGTTGCTCACTCCTCACGCAAAAGAGGAAGAATGAAATAAGTTTATAATGTAATTTAATTAATTTATGCACTCGCATTATTCAATGAAGTGCGCCGCCTGCATGCGTAATTATTGCACCTGGGACGGTATCAGTTATCGTCCATTGGCGTCATTGCGACTGCCGCCTGGACGCCACTTTGCATGCCTGATGAAGGCTAATGCCAAAAAAAGTAAAGAGCAGAAGAATTAAGCTGATAACCCACGCTATACCCTGCACCCAATGGCAATGGGTATATTGTAGTTGTGCAAAGTGTTTAACAAGCAGAGAAAAACATCTTCCACTCCATAAGGTATACTCCGAAACCCTAAAGGGTATACCTAGTTGAGCATGAGTGAATTTACAGCGAACGATGCCATTGCCAACACTTAATTGGGGGTTCCTTAAGTGGCATTGGCTAAAGCAGTTTTTATATTTTCATATATTGTATAAAAATTGCTTAAAAGGTTTCTCTAAGGCGTCTGTGTGGCTAATAAAACGTATGCCCATCATATATGTATAAAGTAACGCCCTGGGGGCCAACTGGTTTTGGCATGCAATCAGTTAATAATCATAGCCATAAATGCTTTGTTTCTGCTTGTAAACTAAAGAGCTTTTTTTGATAGGTATCTTTTTTAAAGTTCGCGCATTTCGCATATTTTCCTCATTAACATAATTGTTTCAGCTTCAATGTAATTTCAATTGATAAGTTTTTAATTTTTTAATAGCTTCGACTGGGTTTATGATAAAATGTATCAGAAAAGCTGTGGATTCAGCATTGCTGTAGAGGTCAAACCAAACTTAAAAATCTGTTGACAAAGTTGTGGCAGTTGAAAGCTTTAATTATCATTAAAATCAGTATTTTTCAAAATCAGATCACTTTCAGGAAGTCTTGGAATGAATTTCAAGTCACAATCGCGTTTCCTACTTTAAGGGCACTATTATTCTTGAGGCCAGTCCTGGCTTGACAAAATCTGATCACTTTTGAGAAAGTTGAGTTACTGGAAAATTTTCAGTTGTTTAGTAATTGTCGATGAATATTTACCTTAGACACTTTGACAACTTTTTTCGTCCATTTTCCCAAAATATATATATTCGTAAACATTCACTTTCTCCGGTAAAGTGGAGATTTCAAATCATTTTCAAATATTCGATTATTTAAGTGAGCATAATCGCGAGTTACATTTAATAAACATTAATTTCCACTGGGAAATTTCAGCGACATGACATTAAATTGCGTTAAATCAATCGTAAATCGGGGCATTCAAGCTTGCTGGCTTTTCTAGTAGTGTGTGTATTTATAGCTGGATCGAAACAATGGGCTACAATTCAGTTATTGTGGCGATATATGACAATGTGGCCCCCCTCGGGGAGGGGGCTATGCGCTGACCCATGGGGCGTAAGACATGTGCGCGCAATTAGACACGCCTCAGCGATGTGCGTGTGTGTGTGTTGAGTGTGTGTGTTGTGCTGTGTGTAAGCCTAAGTATCTGTAAGATACGCGCACACACATAATCATAATCCGCCACAAGCCGTTTGTACAATTGAAGTGAACACAGTCGCTGGGCGCAAGTTGTAAAGTTGATTGAATAGCTTCAGTGCGAGTGTGTGTGTGTGTCTGTATATATATATATATATATATATATATATCTGGATTTGACAGCTGGACAGTTGGACAGTTGCTTGTGTGTTGGGCTTTGCTTTTGTTTAGTTGAAGTATCTGCAGTTGACGTTGTGCCCGTTGCTGTTGTTGCTGTTGTTGTCGCGTGTGACATGACACAAAGTGGACAGTTTTGATTACTGTTGAAATTGAAAGGGAAATTGTTGAGACGCAGTCAAAGCTGTTTCCTCCTCTGTGGGTCAAAAAAAACCAAATGCATTGGATAACGAGTCGATTATCCCCTTTGCCACCACCACTGCAATTGTGGTTTGCTTACAGTTCTGACCCAAATTGGTTTGGATTTAAAGGCGTGTTTTGTTCACCACATATACAGACACAGCCAGATACAGATACAGATACAGCTACAACCAGAGTCCATTTCTGTCCACATAGTCCCAGCCAAGCTTAAGCCTAAGCTTCTTCTGCCAGGCAGCTGTCACAATTGCTGGCTGGCTGCAGGTTGACCAAAGCCAGTTACAAGATTTATTTGTTGCCTGGAATGTGTTCACAATTGGAGCAGGTCTTTAACAAAATGATGTAAGTCTTTAATGGACTGCAGATTGAGTGTACAAAGTTATGAAACTAAGCCCCAGAAAACGAATTCAAATGCACTTAAAGACTACTTAACAAATAAAGCTGTTATCAAAATTAATTATGCAATATAGTATTTAGGAACTTCTTTTTTATTATGATATTATCCACAAATTAAAGTACAAAATATATTATTTATAGTTTTTCACTTTCAATATTTGTAGCTTAAGCAACTCCGTCGCTCATCTAAGACGTATTTTAGCATTCACTTGGCAACTCATCTTTTTGTACTCATCATTTAAGTTATTGTGTGCAAATTGAGTAATGAGAAAAACCGATTTTGCAAACAATCAGGAACAAAACTGATTTATTAAAGATTTTCCGCCACACCGAACAAATAACTGACTAAACAACAAACAAAGATGCAACTATGAAGTACAAATTGAAATGTGCATTGTCTAAGGTCTAAAATAGTTATTACGTTGCAACAACTGTTTTGGGGGCAATGATTGAGCCATGTTGAACTTAGCGTCTTGCCTGCAAAACAATTGCGTGCCACTCACTGGCCTGTGGCAAGAGAGACGAGGCGAGACGAGTTGCATTTGATTATTTGGAATATGGAAAGCCGAGGCACATTATCAGAAACTGTGTCGCAACCTCAATGCATCAATTACATTTGCTAAGCCAGCAAATTATATGGCAAACAACTATGTCTGCGTTGCTGTTGTTGTTGTCGTTGTTGTTCAGCCAGCACACATAAAACATAATAAATGAGCATCTAGAGGAATTTAGCGCATAATCAGAGGAGGAGGTACAAGTGCGGAGCAGCTTGGGGAGTTGAATGAAAATGCTAGGCAGGAAAGAGTATGTTGACTGGGCTTGGCTGCCAGATAAGCGGCTAAAACAAATGTCATACTCGGCTACAATGGCGCTGAACAAACCAGGCAACAACAGCAACAGCAACAGCAACAGCAGCAGCAGCAGCAACATGACACGGTAGCAACATGTGTAGCGGCAGCAACTGTTGCAAACAGCAACAGCAAGTTAACTGAGCCTCCTTTGCCGCAGCTGGCTACCGCATTGCCTTGTCCAACAAATATGATACGAGTGCTCAGCTCAGCTCAGCTCAGCTCTGTTTGCTCCTTGGCGTCATTCTTTGTGCCTCATAATTGATATTTTTTGCTTGTGCTAGAGAGAGAGAGAGAGAGAGGAAGAGTGGGGAGAGAGAGAGGGAGACGGGCAACGGCTACATGTTGCCAGTTTTCCCCACTTTTGCACAGCAGATAACAACAAGCAACTCGTGTCTCGCTGGTGGTGCTGCTGCTGTTGTTGTTGTTGTTGTTGGTGGTGGTGGTGGTGCTTTTGCAACCCACATGCTGCGGCTGGCACTCAATGAATTCCATTTTGCGTGGTTGTTGTGTGTGATTTGAATTTATAACTTGGCCACAAACACAAGTTTTGAATTTTGCCCAAGACTTGGGCGACTCCTCCTGAAGAGTTTATCCATGACTATCTGTCTCCCTTTCTCTCTCATTCTCTCCCTCTCTGTTTCTGTCTGTGTCTTTGTCTATTTGAGGTTTGTTCATTGCATTATCATTGATTTAAAACCAATTCATCAACTCGAAGCGACTTGACGACGATGACTCTGTTCTGTTCTGTTCTGTTCTGCTCTGCTCTGAGCTGGGTGGGTTGCACTAATTGATTTTCGTTATGAGTAATGATCCCGGATCGCACATTCAAATGGATTATTCCGTTGGCTTTGTGGCGGCGTCTGTTACAGTAATATTCATAAATCAGGATCCATATTAAAGACAAAAGACATTTGAAGCAGTGGGCGATGCACACCGGCTGCAACAATGTTCCTCCATAGATAATCGCCCAACAATATATTCAACTATTCTTGAGTTTATTATTCCGTGATATTTAAGGAGCAATTGGATAGTTGATTAGAGAGAGCCGCTTGCATGCGGATGTAAAGTTATGAATGATAAATGAAAGAAGTGCATTTTTTGCATTCTAAGAACAGGATATTTGAGGAAAATCAACTATTAATAATGGGTTATTCTATAAATTACCTGAAAATAGTTCGATTTATATGTAAATAAAGGTAAATTAATAACTAAATCGGTTGCATTCTATGAAAATTGCATTTGAAAAAGCTCTACGACTAATATCTGATAAATCCATAAGAATATATAATCTATAAGCATATTTGCATACTAAATTCACTTGCAATAAGATATTTAAATATCTCTGGCTTAACTGAAAACAATTTCAAGTATTTGTGGAAATTATGATAAATTTAAAAATGAACTGGTTGCATTCTAAAATCACGATATTTGAAAAAAATCAACAATTAATAAAAAGTGTATTATATCTGAAATCGCTTTCAAGTCTTTTAGAAATTCTCTAAGAATTTATCTCTGCTGTAGAGAAAAGCGTCGTAAAATTGTTTATTTAGTTTGCAAGTGACATGTAATGGCCATGATACGATAAGCTGAAATCTTTAATATAGCACTTAAGTAAATTAAGTTTCAAATCTTTTTACTGTAAACTTGAGCTATAAAATAGTTTTTGCGCAGCGAAGGGGCATCTTCTGCATTGTTCAATGCACTCTCGTCATAATTTCATTCGTTTCGTAATAAAAACGACAAGAAAAAAGTATAATTGCCTATGCATATTTGCGAATTTGATGTTCAATTTTTTTATGGCATTTTTCCCATAGATTAAAATGGGAGTTTTTTATAGCGGAGTAGCTGGAGCTGCAGGAAACGTGCCCCATGCGCCCAGTTTGATGTTTGATGTTCGATGGTTGGCTGCCCAATTTGCTAGAATGAAGCCAGCAGCAGCAGCGGCAGCAACCTTTTGTGGCGTCATAAAAATCAAAACACACAAATTTTTATCAGCAAATGCATCTCCAGGCAGCACAACAAGAAGAAGAAGATGAACACAAATATATATATGGGAAATAACAACGACAACAAAAATGATGCCATGCAACAAACAAATATTTCGTTGTATAACCCAAACTGACCCAGGTAGGACTGCCTGGGTTGCGGCTGCAGGGACGGTTCCGGGGTCAGAGCTACTGTTATCTAGTCTGTTTTTTTTTTTTCAAGAATTTTTTAATATGCATAAATAGCTCGTAGATATGTATGCGAGATTCACTTGAGCTGAACTCCTCCTGCTCAGCTTCAGTTTTTCTCAAGCAGCTTGTAATATGAATAGCTACGAATTTGTTTTCTTGCTGTTCGCTTTTTGTTCCCTTAACAAATTTTCATTCAAATTCAGACGATTTTTCAATTTATTTAATTCGTTTGGTTTGTCAATGGCTGCGATGCAGCGGACAGATAAGAAGACATCATCTGATCGCCTTGCCGCACTATCAGTTTCATAATATATTCTAATTTTTTAATTAATTGCTAATGGTTAGCCACAGCGTTGTCACGGCTAATGGCTACGACTGTCTGTCCCTCCCCGTCTGTCTGTCTGTCTGTCTGTCTGGGAGCCGACAACTTAACGGATTCCGCGCTTATCTTATGCTGCCTTTAATTAGTGGTGCATTCGATTTTTATGGCAAACGATTTAAACGGCAAATCGCAGCGCGCAAATCAGCTGCCGGTTTCCATTACTCATAAAGCATAACCATTCAATTTGCTTGGGCTTAACCGCCAAAAATTACTGCATAGTGGTTAGCAAATTCAGCTATATGAAATTGCAAAAAGAATGAAGAAAGTTGGTTTGCGTTGAATTGTTATACATAAATAATAATAATCTTTGGGGATTTTATTAATGGTTCTTAAGAATGGCAATTTCTGGAAAAGTGCATTTGAGTATTAACAAGGCAAAAGAAATATGGTTAGTTTTCAGATGAATGCATAATTATACATATTAATTCTTTTTGGGGAGTACTAAAAACGATTCTTGAGAAGGACAACCTCGAGTTTGAAAAGTATTTTGAAAGTATTTTATATAGGCATATAAAATCATCGGCAAAATAAAGACTGCTGGATGGCTGGACAAGATCAGAGGGGACTCCAATCGTAGTCACCTATTAATTACTAACTACAATTTTAATTTCTGCTAATTTGGCCAACTTACGTTGGCCAGCTTAAGAGGGGTTCCCAGAGAGTCTATGCTCTGTACAGCTTTTGCCGTAATTTTAGGGTCTACCTAGCAGTTTATATGCCCAATACAGAACATAACCACTGTGCGTGTGCAATTCGCTTGGGGCTGCTTATCGGTTACCACAGATCGGACATAATATGCCGTTGCCAGCGAGCTGGCTTTGCACTTTCCTTTCGGTTAGGCAGGGGCAACATTTAAAGAGCAGCATGTAAATCGCTCAGATATCGAACTTGTTAACAAGTACTTAAGGGCTCCTTATAATTATGGGCTCTCGCCATATATGGCATATAAATATATACATATGTGTACACATGTGTGTGTGTGCGTGTGTGTGTGTGTGTGTGTGTGTGTGTATTCCAGATTTTGCCCAAAAGGTGTATGCTATAATGAGATTGTGATTTCTTTTTCGTGTGGCACGGTGAAAACAACAAAAACATCAAAAGCTTCTCGCAGTGCTACCAACAAATTATGTATGTGGCATGCTAAGAATTTCGCAGCGTAATTTCATAAGCTGCCTGCCCCATCCCTCCCTCCCCGAGGTCATCATTGGGCTGTGTTCTCGATCTTGTTTTGTGCCTTATGGCTCCGTAATTTATGAGCGTGGGGTGCGTGCAGCCTGCTGGTTGACTGGCTGGCTGGTTGGCTGACTGGTTGGTTGGCTGCATATCGGTAGCTGTCATCATTATGCTTTTCATACTCTGTGACTACATTTTTGAGGTCAGAAATTGGCGTCAGCTCAACTCAAACGATGCAGCATAAATTGACGCTGAATCAGCGTGCCACAAAAAAAAAAAAAAAATGAAATCAAAAAATTTGAGGCATGAATTTGATATACATGCTTGTAAAAGATTGTTTTGTAAAGATATTTATTGTATTCTACTTTTCTTCACATGTCTAAGTAGAATTTCTTTGTACAGACTCGTTTTTTATTTGTCGAGCTTAAATTTCAACGCTTGCTTGCAAGCCGGATAAATCTGCGTAGATTTGTGCTAAGATTTTCGCATTAAGCGTTGAATATTTCTAGTCTTTTCTTTCTGTGCCAAAGGTCAACATTTTCGCACACACACACACACACACACACACCGAAGGCTTGTGCTACGCATTTAGAAAGCAGCAACAGCAAAACTCATCCCAGATGCATCGCATGCCAGCGCCCAAAGTTTACCAAAATCCTACAACTACAACTTTGTCTCGGGTCTCAGCTCACAGGCTCAGGCTTTAGGTCTCAACTCTGGACGATGACAATATTGGTGGCGTTGTCGTTGTCGTTGTATGCCGTTGTGTGTGTCTGTTGCTGTTGTTGGTGTTGCGAGTACCAAGCCCACATTTTCATAATTCGCATGGCCAAAAAGACAAACAATCAGAAAATGGCAACCAACTGTGGTGAGAGTGAAATCTGTATACGCTTACACAGTTCATTAACTAAGTAGCACATTTAGAAGTGTACAATAATGCTATACAATATTAAAAACATGATTGTATGTCTATAATTTATTATTTAGTTATTACTCTCGAGATAGCTGCACTGCAACCTACTCGATCTGATTAGTTACGCCTTTCAAATGCAATAAAATTAAGAAAACAGCAATTTGTTATCTCATTTATACTTTTCAATAAAGATAAAAAGACAGACTTCCAATGTATAAGCAAAAAACAATCAATTTGGATTGATAAGGTGTATATTTATGGATATATATGAATATATTAACTAGATATTTTACTTACGTTAGTGCGGCCTATATGCATCTTAATCACAGCTCTGTTAATTATTTTTATAGATATAAGCTATGAATTATTAATTGGTTATATAGAGCTATGGTGCCGACTTTTCCAGTTTATATATAAACGAGACTAGTATGGAAACTATAAAAATTTAATATACACATTTCCCATTTGTGTATATTTTTACATGAATGCATTTTAATATCCATAGCGTCACTTTTAAGAAACTACTTTGCTTAGCAACAGCATTGATAAAGTTTTTGATGGCTTTCTCAAAGTTTACCAGGCTGTCCAGTAGAGTTCCGACTTTACTGTGCTTCCTCTTTTGCTGCGTTACCAACTGCCTGAGAGAATTTGAGCAACCCAACGTGGAAAACCAAAGCGTCGTCCAATGGTAACCGAACTCATCGAACAACGCCAACATCAGACGCAAGCTGGAGCGTTGCAACGCGACGCAGGGACGTGGGGCAAGCAACGGCGTTGCCGTCGTCTGCCTCTCAATTAATGACGATCATTGTCAAGGCTTTGGCGTAGCTAAATAGAGGCTGGCTCGCAATCTGGCGTCGAGTCGAGTCGCATCGCATCCAATGTCGCTAGATGGTGCGTAGGAGTCGCCCGCGCTCTCAAGTTTAGCACAGCTCGAGTCGAGGCTTCTACTCAGTGGCTGTGGCTGTGGCTGTGGCCCCATGTGCCGTTAGTGTGTGTGGCGCATATTTAGGCATGTTGCAACATGCCATTTACAAGTGCGCACCACAGCATTTGCAATATCGAGTTTTTGGAGACTACTCCTCCGAACTCGTCGCTGCTATCGTTGTTGTCGTCTGTTGTTGTTGTCTGTTGTTGTTACTGTTGTTGTTGGCATTGCCATTGCCGGCGGCGTGGCCGATTATGTTGTCGGTTTTGGAGGGTGCGTCAATTTATGAGTTCATTGTGCGTTTTCCTCCTCATCCAGCTCCCCATCCTTCTAATCCTCCTCCTTCTCGTTGTCGTTCTCACTGCAGGAAATGTAGCCAATGTTTTAGTTGCTTTAATGGGTAATTATTACGCTTTTGAGCTTGTGCCTTAAAAGGAGTTCTCTTAAGTGTCCTATTAGCTATCTATTACACTTTCGCATCATGCAGATTTTTCCTTGCTGATAATTTACTTTTTGAACACATTTTTCTCACAAATCTTGAATTCAAATTATAATTTTCCATTTTATTCACATTTACTATAATATTAAGATTTAATATGGCAACAACTCACTTTTGTACAACTTTGCGGCATGGCATTATTCTGGACTTTATTTGCACTTTAAGTGTCTTTTAATTGAAATTAATATATCACATTTACCAACTCTAAAATACTCAGTTCTCCATTCGAGGGACTTGTACTTGTTGCATCGCCGTAACTTTCGACTTTCGACTTTCGACTTATGGCTAGTTGCAAGCTGTAAATTTTCAAGTTTTATCCAACTAAAACACCCAAAAAACTTTTGCAACACAAAACCGCAAAAAAGTATCCAAAAAAAAGTAAGAAAATCCCCACAGAAATTTTACAAGTTCATTTGGCAGCTGAGCTGAGCTAAGCCGCAGTTTGAACTCTGTTTCGGGTTCCTGTGCTGGACTTTGAGAGTTCTTGACTTTGAGAGTCACTTACGTGGTGGGTAGGGGAGTTGGGGTTTGGGTTTCGGGGAGGGAATTGCTGGGTGAACCCATCTATCATCATTTGTTCTGGAGCATTGTGGAGCTGCAACCTCGGCTCGTTGAGTCTATTAAACATTTGATAATTTCATTGCTGCGTTGTGTTTTCTCTTTTGTTCTTAGCTGCTGGGCTAAACTTGTTCTATTTGAGTTGTGTGCGTGTGTGTGTGTGTGTGTGTGTACCTTGCAACAGCTGCATTGAGTGGGCGGTGGCTGGGTGGCCGGCTGGTTAGTTGACTGCGGTTGCAACTCTATGTACTTTGTCTGCTGTTTGACTTACGACTTTTGCGGTTCGCGAAATGCGAAATGTATTTCACGGTGTTATGATTTTACCAACATTTTCAAACTTCTCTCTCTCTCTCTCTCTCTCTCTCTCTCTTTCTCTCTCTCTTAATATCTCTCTCTCTCTATCTCTCTCGTTTTTAACTTTCCAAATATTTTTAAAGCGTAAATAGGTAAACCATCTATAAACCATCACACTCTCTTCGCTTTCAACACTCGCCCCTCTTTCCAGAGGGCAAATGCCACATTGTTGCTGTTGCTGTTGCAGCCGCTGCTGCTGCTGCTGCTGTGGCGGCGGCGGCGGCGGCGGCGTTGGGAACTTGACAAAACATTTCAACAACGTTGTAACGACGCCAGCGCCCGCATGCCAATGCAGCAGTTGTTGGCTGCCGATGTTGTTGTTGCTGAAGTTTTAGGCGCAGACAACGCCTCGAACTAAACAACAACAGCAGCAGCAACAACAGCAACAACAACAACAATGCGATGTGCCGCCATGAGGCCGAAGACTGTGCAACGATTAATGATGCAAATATTTTTTGAAAGCGCGAAAAATTGTGCATAAATTTACCATGACCATGGACAACAGCAAACGACAACAGTAACAACAACAACAGCAACATCAAGCGACAACAACAGCAACATTTTGTTTACGAGTTGCACTTTGTTGTTATACACTCGGTGACAAGTGCTTATCTGCTTTGTGAGTTAGCTTGACAAGGACGAAAACTGGACTACACAAATGTGTGGCGAGCTAAAGCTCTTGATAATGTGTGGGCCAAAAAAACAATTTTTGCTGACTTCATTAATGAAATATTTCCATTTTTGCCTACTAAATTTGTAAAATATTGTTGACTAACAAAATTATGTTTATGTTTTCACTTTTAATTATTTATATTTATTAGTTTATTAATCTGAATATTTTAACTCCTTCGAGACTAGTGCATTGATTTAAATGAGTTTCAAACTAAATACTAGCTTTAAAGTCTATAACTGTCTTCAAGTATATATATATCTATATACATTGTATATTCTAGGTTAATATTCACACCTACAAATCTATTGTGAACAATGCAGAGTATTTGCAGCTTCGGTGTGCGAAGTGCGGATGCCATTGGGTTGTTTGTTGTGGTTGTTCTTGAGTTGTTTTCTTGCCCATATGCCGGCGCGATGACACTTAACAAATGATCGCATAAGTGCACACAAAACGCACATTGCAGTCCAGGCTGAGAATGGGACTGAGGATTGGGAATGGGAATGGGGATGGGGTCTCGTACTGGGGGCCATTGATTGGGCTGTTCCTGCCAGGCAGCCTGCTTGGGACTGCGACTGCGACTGCGACGGCGACTGTGGCCTTTTGTGTGGGCAAATTCTTGAGTGGTATCACTGCTCAGCCGGCATATTTTGTATCACAACAAATCGTGAGGGTATGCCTAAGTACCACAACGAGTACATGTGAAATGTTTACAAAATAAATGCGGCACTTGAATTAGGCAACATTTGTTCAGGTTGTGGCATTGCCGGGCCTGGCCTGGCTTGGCTTGGCTGGGTTTGTGGCAGGTTTGCCGTGCGGTGGTGGTGTTGTGGCAGGTTGGCTTTCTTTATTCCTTATTAAACTCAATCTGTTTAATCAAATTAGTAGAAATCAGCACTAGACAGTGCAGCAGCCAACTCTCGAGCAATCTCTCTATAACAAAAGTGGAGGAGTGGAGCCTCACGAGCTCGGAACTCTGAGCTGTTAGCTGTGAGCAGTGAGTGAGTGTCAGTGCGTTGGCGTTTGTGCCCCGGTCCCAAACCCAAACCACCGTAAGGCTCTGCCATTGTGGCAATGGCATTTGGTGCCGCTACACCCACTTTTTGGCCAAGGGAATCTTTATGTATTTATATGTATGTGTTTGTGTACTCTGTGTCAGAGTCAGAGTCAAAGTCGAACTTAGAGTCACAGTCGTCGTCGTCGTAGTTGCAGTTCTCTTCTTGCTCTCTCTTCATGTGGCACATTAGGCCTGGCTTTTAGTCTTTTAGTCTTTTAGTCTTTCAGTATATAGCGGACTGGCATTTGAACTTATTGCCACAGTTGGGCACGCTGTCATAAAAGCAGTCAGCGAAAAACTCTGTAGGTTGGCTCCAAAAAATCTGCAGTTTGGCATATGGGTAATGTTTTGTTAAGCCAACAGTAGTGTGGAATAACTAATTTAAAAGGGGATTACAATTATCTACCAGAAAATTAGAGCTCTTTTTAATCTTCGATTCATGCCTAGCTGAATGCTGACATCCATTTGGAGCCAAAAAAGTTTTTTTAACTTTAAAAGTAAAATTCAGTTTTTGAAAATCGGACTAGTTTTGAGAAAGTTATGGCATTGAAGGTTAAGACCCGTTCTTGCTGCTATATTTTGGGATTGTATCTAAAAATGAATCTTGAAATTTTACTTATTCCTACAGGTGATTTTATTTAAGATGAACCTCAACACAATTCATGGGTCTGCCAATATTTAAATACTGTATTTGAATAATATATTTAAGCTGTTGGCTCATGCACTTAGGCACCCCTTTGGCTGCTTTATTCCACTCCACTGGCTTCTTATATGCTTATGGCTTGGAACAAAAGCCACAAATAAATCCAAATCGCACTCAATGCCTGGTGCCCTTTGGCACTTTACTGCAGTTTGGTTTGGTTCAGCTGCATTGCCACGTCGTTGTTTCTGTTGTTGTTGTTGTAGTTGTTGATGATGGTTTGGAGCTTGTGTCCCGTTTTGCGCCCCGCCTCCTCCGCCTCTGCATTGGCTGTATTGTGGGAGTGGTTGTCGGAGCTGGAGCTGTTGAAAATCCTTTAGAGCGTTACTAATTAAAATATCAACATTTTAAGAGGCATAGTGAATGTGTTAAATTGACTTTTCTCCAGGGGTGGTTGCCGCGACAATATCTTGGCCCACATCAATGGTGGCTTGGATGGTTCGTGAATGGTAGATGCTTCAATGTTTTGGATCATTGTGGCCTTTTGCTAAGCTCCAGGTCGGTGCTGGCATTTGAGATGAGGTCGCAGTTGCAGTTGCAAGTTACATTTTGTCGTTGCATTTCGTGAGAAGAGCTCGACGTTGGCTAATTAAGTTGCAATTAAATGGTTTTAATAGCCCAACTTTGACTCCATTGCGCCCTCCTCATTACCCTTGGCTCTTTTGGCTCGCACTCTTTCATCGGGCGATAGAGCCGGATATAAAACTACAAAATGCGTGGCGTTCGAAAGAGGAGCGCGGCTCATTAAAGCGCACACGGTCTTTGGGGCTATTACCAAAAGACGTGCAGGCTCACAACGCAAAACGCAATTGCTGCAAAAAAACAGATAAAAAACGAGCAAAAAATACATTAACCACATTTTTAAAAATTAAAAAACGCAGGCACGAAAGTAAATGAAACCGAATTTCGAAATGCCCTTTGGTCGCCTGGAACTGGCGCACTGCTTTAACAAGCAACAATCTTGATGCATGCAATTAACTTACATAACTTAATTAGTTTAAAGTTCGGTTTTTATTTAAATCAAGTTTTTTTTTAATTCAGTCAAAAATATATTCCATTTCTAGGGTACTTTTCCTTTTTAATTAGCTCTTCTCTCTCAATGTAATATTTATGTTAGAGTTGCAAACAGGGTTTCAAAACGATTTCTTTTGCAGTTACGGCTTCGGTTCTGGTGCATAATGTCGAAACTTTCCGGTAAAGGCTTTCAATGGGTTCCACATTCCCTTCGGTATTCTGCAACATTATGGTACTATGTGGACTTCAGTCAGTTCCTCTTGCAGGTTCTTAAAAATTGTTGGTTTTCTTTCCCACTTACGTTTTTTAAATCCAAATGATAAAGTTGCGGTTCGGACTTGACACTCTGATTGAAAATAATTCTAGGCTACATTTGGAATTATTTTAATAGCTTTTGCTAGTTGATTACAATCAAGTTTGATCATTAAGAATAGCTTACAGCTTAAATATAAGGAATTGTGGAAGACTATGAAGAACTGAAATAATACCGCATCGAAATGAAAACTTTTGTTATTTGTTTTTAATATTCAATGAATATTACAATAAATATTGAACTTGAAGAATAATTTTTTTTCGAGGAATATGTATATATATTTTTGCTTTGTGATTTGTTATCAATTGTGTTTGTGTTTTTGTCTTGAGGATTTTATATTTATTTTATAGTGGTGTGATTTATTAACATATTTATTGGTGATCTCTGATTTTGACTGGACAATATAGTTAAATTGCTATCTTTAAAATTTGTGGTTGTATAACTGGAAAAAGGCCATTTGTTTTCGAAACTTAAATTTTTATTGCTTAGTTGTGTGATTTATAATCATTTTTATTAGTGAACTCTGATTTTTACTGGACATAATTTTTGAAGATGAAAGCGCTTTCAAGTTGGGTTGGGGTTTTCAGTTTTTTCTTGATGTTATAGTGAATGTAATCTGTTTTTGTTAGTATAAAGAACTGAAACGTCCTTCTGGGCAACTCGTCGTCGTCGTCGTCATCGTCACAGGGCTGCGCGCATGCGCACAACACATGCCGTGGGCCGTTGATGCTGCTGCTGCTTTTGTTGCTGGTTGCTGGTTGCTTTTGTTGGTGCTTGCTGCTGCCTTTGCCACTGCTGCAATAAACGTCAAAATGCGGCCCATTGCTGTCCATTTCATCAACGTGTGAAATAAATCACTCAAAGTGCTGCAGATCCATTAAGGGCACCAGGCAATGAGCAGAGCAGAGTCGCACTCGCTGCTGAAGCGCACCCGTCCTCGTCTTCGTCGTCGTTGTTCGCTTTTGTGGTAAATACATTTTTAGCATTTTGTCTGCTGATACCTTTGGGTGTTGTACAAGACGGCAACTGTTGCCAACAATAAAGACGCAAGCAAGCAGCCAAGCAGCCAAGCAGCCAAGCAGGCAGGCAGGCAGGCAGGCAAGCACATGCTGCATGCCACTGGCCACGCTCGGTTTTTTTTGTGATCAGCTTCTTCTTCTTTTTGTTGCTGGGCTCTTCTTGTTTTTGTTGGCCATGTCCGCCATCCGCCATCCACATTGGCCCATTGCATGCTGTTCACCTTTGGCAATTTCATTTCATGTTTGCAACTGTTGTCGGTCTGTCGGTCTGTCTGTCTGTCTTCTGTCTTGCCTTCATGATGATTTTTGGCGTGCTACGCGCAAGAGACTTGGACCACATGCAAAATGCATTTCAAATTACATTTCATTGCTTAAATTCAATTAACGGTAAGACGCCGCCAAGAGAAGCGAGATGCGAAATGCGAATTGCTTCCAAAAATGTATAACGAGCGCCTGCTGCGCTTTCGTTCTCAACCTGCCACAGCTGAGTTAAAGGCGAAGGCCAAGCAGCAATAGTAGCTGCTGTTGGCCATTAACTCAATCTTAACTGGAACTCCAGCTCAAGCTGCAACTGCAACTCAAGGCAACTCAAGGCAAGGCAAGGCAAGGCGAGGCGGGGCAAGGCATCGCAAGTAATCAACAAACAAGTAGCCGCCTGGCGAGTAGGTAAACAGAAAGTTGATTGAAAGTTTGAGCAAAGTGCAGCTGGGAAATGAAACCATACTAAGTGAGATACAACACAGCGAGCTCCGAGATGTGTGGGAGCAACAAAAACAGGAGCAGCAACTGCAGCAGCAGCAGCAGCAACAGCAGCAGCAAACATCAGCAGCCAAGACAGCCAGGTAACTAGCTCGAGCAAATAAACCAACAGATTAAATGCAAAACAAGTTATCAAAAACATCATAACTTGTTCCCGCTGAACTTGCATACATGTGACTGATTTTCTTGCAAATTCTGGTAATAGCCTTAAGATGATTAGAAAATTACAGCTAGAACACAATTTGTAAATTTGTATATAATTATTTAAATAAAATAACAAAATAAATTTTAAAAAAAAGTTTAGCCAAATGAGTGTAATTTAATAAAACAAACTAACGAATAATTCAAAATAGAGTTCTAACTACTTTTTACTAATATCAACTTACCTTTTACCTGCTTAAAGCCACAAGCCAGTTTACGCCCCAAAAATTATGCTATCTTAATTTATAATGAAAAATAGTCATTTATCGTCGCTTGATTATTATTGATTTTATTACACACACACACACACACACACACACACACAAATTATGCAATTATTAGTAGAAAACAAGAATGTTGTCCAATCAAGCGGCTTATTATTCATGTAAATCCCTCGAGGGGGCCACGTTTAGGCTTGGAAATTAAATTTTTGATCTATTGCTGAGCACTTTGGTGACAATTTGTAATGCGCTCGGGTCATTTGTCATTGAGTGCAGTTAATTGACGCAATTTGCAACAAGAGCAAACGCAAATTATATTGTCGCTATTGCGGCATATAAATCTTATTCGAATTCTTTCAACTTAATTAGTTTTAATATCGTTCCACGCCCAAAACAAACCAAGGGCATAACTAACAATTAAGCTCGCATTGCTCAAACGCAACTTAACCACAAAGGGCATTTATGTATATGTATGTATAAGTATGTTTCGATGTGTGTGTGTGTATTTATATGTGATATAGATATCTGGTCATGTGTTTGTAAGCAAGTATGTCGCATAAATCTTAATTACGCTTCGTCGAGCGTAAATCATCATCAGCCACAGCGCTTACTGGCCAAATTGATTCATGCATAGCAATTTCGCCACAAGCTCTTCAAAGAAGAAATAAGAAATTGTGCTGCAGCAGCAGCTTTAGCTACAGCATCATTTTCAGCTCAACTCTCAAGTAACTTTGACAATTTGGCGGCATTTTATATTATTCTTTTCCTTATTCATTTTATGACCCACACAGACTAAGTGACGACGACTCTTCTGAACTTTGAATATGCCTCACCCAGTCAAGTGTGGCAGGAATGTTATTTTTTTATAGTACCCAGTTGAAAATATTCCTCATTCCATTAGCTTTTTATGGCTGATAATTGTTGACAGTAAATCAAATGCAAAACTGGAAATGAGAAATGCGAAATGCGAAATGCGAAACACGGAAAGAACTAATAAGGAAGGCATAACGAGGTATAAGATACCGACAATGGCTGGCAATTTATGTGCAAGTGCATTAAAAACTAGATGAGAAGAAAGTTAAGCAGTCTGTGGCTTGATTCCAGCTGAAACTGTTTTAAACTTTACCATTTTTAACCCTCCAATGAGCTACGAGCTCCATTTAATTGTACATGTAAAGACAAAAGTGCAGAACTATCCTGGCCACTAATGTGTTAAGCCATCAGCTACGTCAATTTAGCTGAGTTTATTGTATTCATTTCATTTATATATGTATATATATATTTTCACATTTAGGTTTTTACGACGCTGACAATTTGCAATCAAGTTCGTATGCAGCGCAACTCAGAATGTTAAAAAAAGGTTTGTTACAAGTTGTAAAGATTAAATGTCCATTAGGCGTGCCGACGCACGTAGAACTTGTTTAGATGGCAGCAGCGACAAAGAGAGTGGTGTAGTGGAAGGGGTTGTGGCAGGAGGCAATAAGGCAATTGCAGTAGTCAAACCACAAAATCGAGTCGAAGCGAACATGGCAGGCAAGCGATTTAAATGCGCGCAATGCAATCACTCAAATTGGCCAAAAGCAGTTGAACGTGCAGATGGCAACGGCACGAATATGCATGAATTACATGAAATATTTTAATCCAAAAGATGCAGTTAAGTGCATCCATCAGCGTGTATTTAGTATTTAATAAATACGGAAGCGAGAACACGACGCGAACACACAACACAGTCCTTGCCACACAACTCCAGCCACAGCCACAGCCACAGCTACAGCTACAGCTAACAGCAACAGCAACAGCTAACAGCAACCACTCGCAAAGAGGTATTTTAATTTATTTAAATTTTCTAGCCGCTCATATTACCAACTGCAATTTACAGACACTCAACGACAGGGCAGACACACCGATGGACAGACGGACATCCTTGTTGGTCTCTTGGCCAACTGGCGCACACGACTCTTAGCTGCGGCTGCTGCTGTTGATGCTACTGCTGCTGCTGCTGCTGCTGTTGCCGGTTTGCGACTTTGGCCAAAAGAAAAGTGAACATCCATTAGTTGTGCTAATGATGCGCAACCCACTTTGAGCCGCGATCCACACAGAATCAACCAACCAACCAACCAGCCAGTCAGCACCTTCCAACTTGTTATTGCTCTTGGAGTGTCCTGTTCTTTGCTCTCCTGTCCTGACTGCTGGGCGTGTGGATTTAGTTTGCTATTTTGAAACGCATTTGGCTCGCTGGTTAGTTGACTTTAGCCCATAGCTTATATATATGTATGTGTGCGTGTATGTGTGAGTGTGGCTAATGCAAAGTCAAAGTGGCTAAGACGAGCCACGCCGTGTACATTAGCTAAAATGCACACGGTGAGAAATGCTCAAACGACTTAATGCACATCCCTTAAGAGACACGTCAGCAAGTCAAACTGCAAATTTATTTATAGATACACCTGTAAAAATAACAAAAATAAATAAAACACTCTGTCCACATTTGAACTGAATACTCACCATTAATTGATTCAAATACAATTCGTAGGGTATATGTCCGCTGATGGGATCTATGGCCACTGGCCACATTTCGTCCATTTCCTCTTGGGTAAATGGTTCGCCCTCCTCCATCATCAGTTTGCCAAAGGTCTCCTTGCTCAAATAGCCCTTGTTCTCAAAGTCCAATATCTTGAAAGCTTCCAGGATTTTCTCTGGCGGTGCTGGTTCCATTCTGACAAAACATCCCGCTAGATTCAAAGACTCTTAAACAAAATCAGAAACTTACTTGCGTTCCATGAGCAACTGCGACACATGTGGCAGAAACTTGGTTAGATGCACCACGCCGCTTGTCTCCTCCGTTTCGGTGGCCGAAATGACCTCGTTAACCTCCTGTTCGGTGGGCACGCAGCCCAACAGCCTCAGAACTGTGCCCACCTCACGCACATCAATCAATTTGTCGCCATGATGATCGAATACACAGAATGCATCCGAAATGCGTTTCTCCAAATCGTTATTGACTAAATGTGGAAATTTCTTACACTTTACAGTTTAATTTTCAATTATTAGCAACAACACTTACAGTCTAGATCCATTCTATATAAATCGTGTACTGATTTTCACAAAATAATTTTTAAAGCAGCGTTTTCAACTGTTGTTTGTTAGATCAATATTCGAAGTGAGACTGACAAAACTGTTGTCAGTGTTGCCTGGTGACAGTTGGGTCTGAGAGAGAGAGAGAGAGGGAGAGAGATAGATACTAAGGGAGAAAGAGAGAGTGCTAAAGTGGCATGAGCCTTAAGGAGTACATTTTGTACAAACTAAAGAGCCACTTTTGCAGTCATTTTTAACGATAAATGTGAGTACAACCAAAATCACTAATAATTCTTGCATCGAGCGTATTTTTAATTTTTTATATATATTATTAAATCCCACAGTTAATTATTTGATATGTGAAAAAGCTAAAAAAAAAAATAGATAGAATATTTAACATTATAAAAATAATATACGAAAAATATATAACCCAATCCAAACTGGGCAGTTTCACCTGTTCTTCGAAATTAGACATCGTAATAAAAATATATTTTATGCAGCTTGCCAATTGAGCTTTGATACAAAGAATCCAAATGAATTGTGATAATGGATTAAGTTAGGAAGTGGCACAACGTAGCTGGGTGCGAAGTTCCAAGTGCTGAGCTCAACCAATCTGGAGCTAAACCGATAAATGTGATAAATGTGAGTTCTTCGGAAATATTGCTCCATTTATTCGCTTAACGATAATGATTTCTTTTTTTTTATTGTTATGGCAAGTTTGCAGTTTCAATTCCAGTCGAAACTTACCTTTCTAAACTCAGCTTGTACGGTATACGGAAGTACGAAGCCGTAACCAGGCCATAATACTCCAACTGGATGGAGCAACAAGTGCATTTTAGGATTATGCTCACTTTAATGGAGATTACAGCAGATCTGCAAAGAGGTGGGGCATGCTGAGAAGAGTATGCCACGCATTCAATTCGATTAAAGCAAAACAAAATGGAAAAAAAATAGAATAAAATAAGATAAAGAAGAAAAGGTTGCAATAGGCAACATGCCACCACTTTATTCATTCACGCTAATGCGTGTCGTGTACAACACGCTTCGAGGCACTTGAGCTGTGCGCACTTGCGTTCAAGATTTTCTTGCAACTAACACGTACACACTCACACACACACACACAGCCTCAGCTGCATATCGGCTGTTGGCCATCTAGTGCTGGGCTGCTTTAGGTCTGCTAGGCCGGCTTTTGGCCATGGCTACTGCCATAAACACTAAAAGTGTTCGTCATTTGCTGTTCCAGATCCAATTAACCATTTTGATGCATTTGCCTCCATTAAGTTTTTTTTCTCTCTCTCTCTCTCTCTCTGCAGCTCTCGACCCTTTTTGCTGAGGCCTTGGTTGTTGACTGCCTTTTGCAATTTCGTTGCACAGACTTACAACATGATCGGAAGTTTGTCTTAACCAAGCCTTGTCGACGACGTGTCCGTGACTCCAAACTCCCCAGAGTGTGTGTGTGTGCGTTCTGTGTGTGTGTGTGTGTGTGTGTGTGTGTGTTGTTGTTGTTGTTCGTGCTTTTGTGTTAAGTACTTTGTAAATGTTGGCATGATTTAAGCCAGGCTCTTAGTCTTTTTACTCTGACATTTGCTCTTAGTTTGTTAGTCTATTAGGCAAGCGATTAAAATTTAAATTGAAGTCGAGCCTCGTCCTAAATTGCGTTGCAAGCCACCCTATGCCACTTCTGCGCCTGCATCATTTTCATTTTTCTTGCAACACGCCCTGTTTTAACATCCGCTTGCCATTTGGTTGTGTCATTAGCATATCGAGCGCATTCTGTGTCCATCTGTCAATTTCGACACCTGCCACAGACAGGACGCCAAGTTGTCAGCCTGCCCCACTTCCTGTGGGGCTCCACTTGAAATTGCTGCTTTGGCTGGTTTCCTTATGGCTATTTAAGGGCATTATTCTTAGTTCCGCTTTCTTTGGCAGCTTTATAATTTCCGCGGCCCTTAAATATTGATTTCATAATTAAATTAAATTGTTTCATTAAAGCATCAAGTGCACTTCAGTTGCTAATGTCTGTACTTAAATTCCGTATAATTCAATCTGACTTAAGATCTGTATTTTTTGCCAACTGATAACTTATTATTTCAAGCCGCTGTTTAATTAAATACTCGTGATTGATTCATATAGGAATTGAAGTACTCACTTTGCTCATTTAATAGCCAATTGGAGATTTTCTTTTACGGATTTTTAAACATACACTTTCAATGGTCTTACCTTACTTAAAAGTAATCATTATTAAAGGGCATTTCGTTCGTTTTCAATTACACACAGTTGCTGATTTTTGAAAGCAATTTGAATGCCACTTATTCATATCATAATTTTGATTAAGAGATAAACCAAATCCTTGACCAATATAATCAAAAACCACATTCTAAAAAATACATAAAACTAGACTATCCAATTATTATTCAAATCAGTGTTTTAACAAAGCCAATTGTCAATAGCCAACAATGATAATTTAATCGAAATAACGTATTTATATTTGCATTCGCTCATTTCTGTGCATACCTGTAAACAGACCAGTTTCCCATTCAAATCATGCGCCCTTTTGCACAAGTATTTTTCCATTAAAATAAAATTAATAATATTTTTTCTCTATCTATTTTTGATTCGAATTCTGTTACAATTCGCTTTGTGTGTGCGAGTGTGTGTGCGAGTGTGTGTGAGTGTGTGTGTAGATTGTGGTAATTAAATGGAATTTAATAAACATAAACATGCAAATAATGAGCGCTACCTTTCACAGCAGTCAAAACGGAAAAACTATCTGAAAAAGCTGGCCCAGAAACTTTTGTTGAATTAATTAGAGTAAAAAAGAGGCAGCCAGACAGACAGACAGACAGACATGCAGAGATAAACAGCAGCGGCCACGGATTGTTTTTTTTTCTCTTTTTTGATCAATTTTTTATAAACGTCTTGGTAAAAAACAGAATTCAATTCAAAGGCAAATGATATGAAAGAATTGATTAATAATCATAGCGAAAACCACAAAAGAGCTGCCTCATGAATGGAGGCTCAAACGGAGGCTCAGACTGTGCCACAGTTTGTGGGCTGTAGACTGCGGACGCAGGCTGAGGCTGAGGCTGAAGCTGAGATGGTGGCTACTGGCCAAAAAAGCGCTGACGCCATGCTCGCACCAACTTTAGCTTCAACTTCAGTTTTAGCCAAGGCCAATTGTATGCACTATACAAAAAGTGTTGGTTAATTGAAAAATATCTGAAAAATATGAATTGTATTATACATTTTGTGAATAGTGCCGGAAATCGATTGAAGCCTTTTGTTTTTGCTAGGCAAAATATGAAAATATAAATTTATTGGTGAATACAAAATAATTATGAAATAAATGTGACAAAGAATACATAAATTGTTTGCAGTGTATAAGCCTAGGCGTAGCAGCAGCTACACATGCTACAGCTGCTGTTTTTGTTGTTGCCGATGGTGTTGTTGTTATTGTTGTTGGTGGTGTTGCTGGTGCTGCTGTGCTCCACATTCTCTGACGACTCTGGCGTCCAGTCATGTTTTGTTTTGTGGCCGAGCTCGGCTCGAATCGACTCCACTCGACTTGACTTTGATTCAATTTCCATATGAAAACATCGATTTGCGTTCGCTTCTCTGCTGCGCCCGCGTTGTTGTAATCAAAGTGTTGTTTATGGAACACGTCCGGCGTGTTGTTGTTACTGCTGTTATTGTTGCTGTTGTTGTAGTTGTTGGCTTGTTGGTTTCGCTAAAAATTGCTTAGGGCAACAATTGCGCGCAACGTCTGAAAAATGTGTAGCCAGCGATTACATTTGCCTATTGCATGGACACACAGCGACAAACATATATATATATATATATATATATATATATATTTATAGAGAGAGAGAGAGAGAGAGAGAGTGGCATACACACTCCGGCTACAGCAAGTTATGATTGAGTTCTAATGAGTTGAGAAAAATGTATCAAGGAAAACCAGTTCCCGGAATCGCAATTAGATAAGTGGGTTCCATGCCTCCAACCATAAACTATACAACAGCAAGAAAGCGCAACAAGCGAAACCAACAATTGTTGTCCCAAGTCTCCAGCTTGAAGCTGAGCCCCCAAACCGCCAACCCCCCGCCGAGTCCCCGACTCTTCTCCTGTGGTAGCTGGCTGCTCTTTGTGGCCTGTCAGGAAATGGAAATTGTTTTCCATTGAACAGCGGACAAACGGGACAGCAAATAGGCTGCCTGCACAGCACAGCACAGCACAGTAACAATGTGTAGCACATTTTCTATAATAAGGCGTTAAAAATATTTTGCAATTTAATTTATTTTTATTTTGCTGCTTTTCTGCTTTTTTCTGCATTTCGCTGGATAGCGCTGGCTAAATTACCATATGTGTCGGGCAAGAAGGAACTTGTTAAACTGGTCGCCAGCTCGAGTGAAAATTTGCTTAGATACTTGTCCGATTGCCGGGGAAAAGTCAGGTGTAGAAATGTTGTTCGCAAATTTGAGAACATTATGAAATTGACGGCTTAACTGAGCAAAATGTTGTTGCAACGAGCAAAACAGATTGCGTGCCATGTTATCATGAGAACTTATTATAATTGTGTAATGCATTCTGGGAGACGTCCCGGAACCCGTTAAGTTAAATATAGCCATGCCTGTTCCTCTGCGGTCTGCTGAGATACGTAGCATCGATCTACTTAACTACAAAAGTTTCCTTAAAAATCTCAGCAATCTTTACTTACTACTTTTGAGAATATCTTGTAATAATGTAAGCCTAGCTGCTGGAAATATTTCTCCCATTTTTGGTTCACATTACAAATCCCCATCAAATATTAATTCCCTAGACCCATTTAACCATAGCCATTACACTTTTAGTGATTATGTGGCCATAAAAGTAACTGCCTCCAAGCCAATTTCTGCACTAGTTTACGTTCGATTAATAGGCGTGAAATATTAATCCGCCGAACACGCCTGGTAGCCGCAGACTCAAAATACAAAAACACAAAAGCAGAATAACAAGAAAAAAAGGGAAAGGTCTCTCCCGTCTCCATTGCTACTCTTGCTCTTCCAGTTAATTGGTGGGCCCCACGTTCCGCCCCCTCGCCAGAGCCCCGCTCTCTGAAAACCTAACTTTCTAGCCATAAATATGCCTACGCCCTAATGTGCGTGCCTTTCCAATTACAAAGTCGAACTTCAAGACAAAGTCACAGTTGAGTTTCAGATCTGAGCACAGCACAGCAGCCCCATCATTAGCCATTACCTTTACTAATGATATTTTTTTTGGTTATTTTGGTTATTTTGGTTATTTTTTATTTTGATTTTGGGTTCGCTCTGAGAACTTGAACATTTCGCATGCATGCGATAATGAATATGGCGGGTGCTTTGATTCTTTTTTCATTTTGGCCGTATTACGTGTGAGACACAGTAACCAACCCGACAATAAATCAATAATTATTATTGCAAAATAATGCTTGATTTTTTGTGTTGAGCTTGATGTTGTTGTTGGCCAACTGCACAACAGAATCAGAGAGATAAATTACAACGGCGCGTTGCAGGCGTATGACTTAATTTGCCAATTTGAACGCCAAAGGCTAAAAGCGTACTTGCTTCTCATTTGGCCAAAAAAGGCCAGACAGCTGGCCAGTTAGCTGCGGGTTGTTTGCTGCTTTATTTTGCCGGTTCCGTCCACCGCTTTAAACGTCAATTTCCGTACCAATAACAACAGCAAGAACAACAACGACCAGGCAAACAGCGACCGTTGTCTTATTAAGGCCCAAACGCGTGCCTCAGCTCCAGTCTCTCCACCAACAAACAAGAAAGGCAACAACATCAGCCTCAGTAATCCGTGCAGCAGCTCAATAAGAAATCTATTATATTCATGCCACACAATGTGATTAACTTGTTGACCCTGCCCACAGTGCAAACACAATACAGGTAAATGTAGAACGGACTTGGAACGTTCCAAAAAATGACCCAAAAGTGAGTACAAGTATACCCTAACCAGGCAAACAACCGCAACAACTTCCCTGCGCTTATAGTATATATTATTTTATGCAAACACAGCTGGAAATTGGCATTCGTTAGGCGTTGCTAATAATTGAAAAGCGCCCCCAAAACTAAAAAAAAAGAAGAGAAAAAAATCCTCAATTAGACCGCAAAGCAGCAGAAAAAGAAGGAGCTGCTCTTGCTGCTGCTGCTGTTGGCGACGCACAGGAATGCAACCAACAGCTGGGCACCTGCATGTGGCCAAGAGGCGGCTCAATTTTCGATTTTGGCCGTGCTTTAGCCGTGCCACACAGTGGTGCAAGCACGCTTCAAACATCGTTCAAAATAGTCGTTTCCCTTTCTCTTATGACTAATCAAAGGCCGGAAATGCAAAATTGTTATTTCAATCGATATCATCAGTAATTCATATACCCACAAAATATGTCAAAATAATAAAATATTCTCATTTAGATATAGATCAACTAAAATTTAAAGTACATGTAAACGATTCTTCATAATCAATGATGACACAAATATTTCATTATCGATGTTATTTTTGTCTCAAGAGCAGCTTGCAGTCATTTTTAATTTATTTATATTTATATTTATTGTTTTCGTTAAGTCTTTTAATATTTAATATTATTTATTATTATGGCGAATTATTTTCTGGGAATTAAAATATGATTTTTGCCACTCCGATGTATTTTGAATCTCATTAAAATTAACATTTTATATCTTGAGCATAATTATTTTCGACCAATGTGCGTTTTTCTGAACATGTTAATTTTCACTGTCAGCTTTCGCTGCTGATTTGCTAGCAATTTATAGAAAATTTACTTGACATTGCAATTGGCCAAAATGAAATGAAATTTGTATTTTTTGAACTCGCACAAAAGACGAAAAACGAAAAAAAAGAAATGGAAATAAAATTGGTAGAAAATTGATTTTACTTTAGCATGACAATCACTCGGATTACTTCGTGGATTGGTTGGATGGTTGGTTGCTTGGTTGTGTGTTTGAGCTTATGCTGCAAGGCACACGCCCACCAAAATTCGTAGTTAGAGTCGCTTTAACCGTTACTCTCCGAGCAGTTGCTAGGTCGCAACTGATTCATGACTTAATCACCGGCAATCGGTAACAGCAGCAGCAACAGCAGCTTCTTAAGAGCCCCCGACCAAGTTTGACTGGCTGCTGCTGCACCCAAAATGTAGAAGAAAAAAGGCGACTTTGGCCGAGTGAGTGGCTTGTGGCTGGGGGCAAATGCACCACTTGGTAGTGGCTTACTTGGTGGCGCGGGCAATTGATTGTTTGCTCTATAACTGCAGGACTTGCATTGCACACATCCATATTATTGCTTTTGCACTGCATACACTCAAAAAAAAGGAGCTTAATCGATGAGTAATTTTGACTGATTTCTTGATAATTTAAGCGCTTATTGATTAGTTAAATGTCTAAAAAATGTATAAACGATGTTTGACTACTGCAAATTGAGTAAAAATACTTAAACTTAATCAAACAATCTGAAGTATAAGTTTAAAAAATGTGTATCCAATCTCTGCTGAGACTACGAAATACTTCTTTTATTCGAGTGTACGCGTGCATAATGTGGAATATTTTTATTAATGTTGACCAATAATGTTTTCACTTTTGCTCACAGCTGAAAACGGCATCCGTCAAACACCAACCGCAACTTCCATAAGCCATAAACAACTGTTAGAGATGGCCGATATGTGTATATGTGTGTGTATATATATACATATATCTATCGGCGATCTGCGGAGATCTGTGCATGCGCAGCTTGGCTGCCATAAGAGTTGTAAAAGTGTAAATAAGGTAATTAGTGCTTCCGGGCATAATCATAGCAGACATGACGTTGACGTCGTTCAACCCGATGTTGTTGTTGTTGTTGTTGCTATTGTTGTTGTTGTTGTTGCTGTTAGTGTGTTGTTGCTGTTTGTTGTTCGTTGAGCAGCTAACGAACTGACGCATCGCGCGCGAGCAACAAAAACACCAACAGCAACAATGAAAACAACAACGTGAACAAGAACAACATTGTTACGCCTCGACAACTGAGAGAGGAAGCCACCGCACTAAGGCAATTGCTGATAAGCCATAAAAAACAAATGGCAAAAGCATTGCCCACCACTTTCAAAGTCACAGTCAAACCCAAAGACTGTTGGCTAATAAAAACTTGTTGCAACATACAAACAGACACACATGCATACATACAAATGTGATTCGAATCGCGTTGGCTTATTCTCAACTTGACGGCTTTTAAGATTTCCAGCCAATTTTGATGGCCTTTAATTGGTTAGCCGCATACAATGTATGAACACGAAAGCGCCGTTGAAAACTACTCAGTTGTTGCCGTAATCGTACTCAAGCATTCCTATTACCATTGTATTATCGCATATACTCCATTAGCCACTATCGCATTTGATGTCATAATTATGTTTTCATTGATAGCGGCCGATTATTTGTAATTATTTATTTTTATTTGTTGTCCGTTCGCAATGAACTTCATTTTATTGCGAGCTTAATCATTTGATTCGATTGTCTCAATTGTTGACCATGAATATTGTTTAAATCGCTTTAGCGATTAAACTAAATACGAAACTTAACTCTTTATATGTAAGCCTATATTGAAGGGGGTTTTGGAATGCCTAATTTTGTTTTTCTACTAATTCACTTTTCATTTGAAACCTTCAAAGTGTAATTAATTTATTTATATCCAACTGAAATATTTTATTTTTACCCTAAATATATTTTTCGCTAACTCCAGGTCAGCTTTAACAAACCGAATTATTTTTTTCAATTTTTAAATTCTTTCAGCATCACATGAGTGTGACAGCTACTGCTGCAGATGACAGAATATTAATTTTTGGGATTCCCAAAATGGAATAAAAATAAATACAAAATTGTGCGAATTTTGAAAGGTTTCTAAAGGTTCTCTTGGCCAGAGTATCATTAGTCAATGTGCTCCAACGAGCAATTTTCTTTGTGATTCGACTGCTCATTAAATAATTAGTTGGTCACAGTTCAGCCAAGTCAAATTAAAGTTGGTCAGCTTCGTGGACCAAAAGCAAAGATTCAGCATATATCATAAATAAAGCGTTTATCAATTCGCAGCTCTCTTTTTTACTTCGTGGCTGCATTCGTGTTTGTGGCTGACAATTTAATTATAGCCGCTTGTTTGGCCAGCTTAAGCTAGTTAGTTGAAAGTCGCTGTTGTTGTTGTTGCTGTTGTTGTTGTCTTTGGGCATAAAACATGATTTGTTGTGTTTAAAATTTAAATGTGCCCCTTTCCTTCGACATTTAAAAACATATTTGTGGTTTTTCTGTCTGTTTTTTACCAATCAATTACCTGAAAACTACTGTTAGCTGGTCATTGTATTCGTGTGGACACTGAAAACGTGCTATTTTGATGGATTTGCTGTTTGTTTTTGCTGCTGCTGTTGATTTTGTTGCTGTTGTTTGTGGCAGTGGCAAAACATTTACCACCAGCCCTGCTCTTTTGCCTTTGGGTGCCGCCTTGTCAGCCTGTTCGCCAGCATTCAAATGTTGCCCATCTATGATAAAAAAAACCATTACTTGATGACTTAATTAGCATTCAATTGAAAATTGGTGGCACACACATTTATGTTGTGGCAAGTGCAGAATCAATGACAATTGTTTTTTTTTTTAGCGGCAAATCAAATGGTGCCAATTAGCACATTTCGTTATATAGTTATATAAACACTCACACACACACTTGGACGCACACCCCATTCGAGTGTGAAATTTAATCAGTGTGCGACCAGACTCGAGACTAGCTTCTTTCGAATTCATTCAAATCGATATTGTTTATTAATTTTGTGATGCCAACATTTATTTGCCTTATTAGCATTTTCCCATCATTTCGTACAAGCAATTTGTTGTTCCTAAAAAGCAATGCCAAAATAAAAAATGGGAAATTTGTTTGTATATTCATAAATAAATGTAAATATTTACGCGACACTGAACACATTTTGATGTCCATTTCATTAACTGGCGTTGCGTAATTTATGTGAATCTTTGCAGTATTTGGCCGCCCTCAGCATTGAAAGCAACTAAAATGGATTTTATAGGGTATAGACGGAAACATATTGAAAAGGTGTTCAATTATATAATAGTTGAATTGTAACAAGTTAACTAATATCAATTAACAGGTTGTTGCATGATAAGCATAATTAGGGCACTCCGAATAGATTAGTTCCTGAAAGTGTTGAGCTTTCAGTTTATGAATAAAGTTGCAGTTTTACTGCTTAAGTCGATCATTAACTGGGCCTTCTTCAAAAGGGTATTAATATTTCGTTCAAGTAAATATAGAAATAAATTCTCTAGCTGACTTAATTGTGTGTTGACTTTGCCATTTTGTGCGTCGCTTTGACCGTTCGAAGTCCCATAAATTTGCAGCTTTATCTTTGGTCCCAGATCTTCATCAACCTGAGCATTTTATTTCGATTCTCATAATATGCTAATTACAAAGTTCAGTTTATACGCATTTGTGTATGTGTGTCGAGATTGACTGACGAGCGACGCTTTAGCTGCTCAATTAAACAATATCGACATCTAGTTTGCTGCCAATTAGCATAAAATTTGTGTCCGACGATGAGGTAACAAATTGCGTACAAGCATTTATCATGTTATTGCCTGTTATTGCCGCACAGCAAATTAAACAAATATTTTAAATCGATTTTTATTCAAATATTGCCGATAAGCAAACAAGCCGCCGCCGCCGCCGCCGCCCCCCTTCGAGTGTAGCCAGTTTTTGTTTCAGTGCATAGCTCGTAAATTCAGTTTAAAAAACAAAACAAAAAATTCAATTGTGACAGTTTCTAATGTCAAAACAAATCTTGCTGCTTGTCTTTTGTGTTTGGCTCAATGATGCGAGGGATTTGCATATAAAAACATTTGCATACAACTCAATATTTATTTGACACTTTTATTTAAACTGAATTTCACATGGCTACCTTGTCCCCAAGTCGTGCTTTGCAAATTGCTTTATTTATGCGAGTTAGCCATCATCTAAATGTTAAATATGTAGTTTAATTAAATTGATTTATTGTGGGGGCCTCAACCTATTGATAAATGACTCCATTTGCATATTGCATGTGCCGTTGAGTTCACACAAAAGTTCAATGTGCAATTAGAAGTCAATTAAAAGCGGTCTTTGTTAACGACTTTTCCTACTGACAGTGGTTAGATTAGTATCTATTGCGACAGCATTTGATTGTTAATTTATTGCTTACTACATAGACATTTAAAGAGTATCAGTTTGCAACATTTTGAATGGAGCTTATGGCTTAGTCTGATTACATCCTGAACTCAATGCAAATGGCTAGAGAGGCAGAAGGAACCCTCTAACATATTAGAGACTATATATATGTATATTCTTGATCAGCATCAACAGCCAAGTCCATCTAATCATACTCGTATTTCAGCTTGTCCTTCTGTCTGACTGTCTGTCTGCCTCTATGTCTGTAGGAAGAAACTGTTCTCAGAGATCTGGAGACTCCAAATGTGGCATATAAATTCAAATTATTTTCATTTTATCTTTTTCCGAGAAATAAATGAAAATCTATTACCGAAATCAAAGAAGCCACAAATTGCAATAAATAGCTTTCTAACAACTTTTTTTTACCAATAACACTAAAATCCACAATGTTTTATGATATAGCCAATCTACCAATCTTTATCTTTCCATCTATGTGTTGCTTTCAATCTATCGTGCCTACATTCAACTTGACACAACTCCGACTAAGAGTGAAATTGAATTCAGTTGAATATTAATATTTGTTGGCTTGCATATTTAATAAGTGTGACTTATGGATAGTTAGACAGTCAGGGTGTCTCTTAGTCGAGCTCTCTCTGCGACAGCATTCTAACTTCCTTGTGGCCACCATTCACATTCCATTTGAATAACTTCGATTGCCTCTAATAGAATAATTACAGTGGAGCAATAAAAACTTTTTATTTAGCAGTTGTGACATGTGCCTTAACTGGCAGTTAAAGAAATGTTTTAAAATAAGATCATCTTAAAATGATATGCACACACAAGCAAGAGCAGCAGCAGATGCTGTGCCACAAGAATAACAACTTATAAATTTATAACTGTGTCCGATCCCAGCAATTAGTGGGAATTTGATTTTTTTATTTCGTATTCATATTTGCCTTGTGCCTCCAAAAGAAACCGAAAGTGTTGTCTGTGCGTAGCTAAATGCTGTCCAAGTTTTTTATTTGTTAACTGCTGCAGTGCACAGCTGCATGAACTTCAGCCACGGACTGGCCTCAAGCTGAAGCTGTGGTCGGGTCACTTAATTGTTGCAAGAGGAGAAGGAGAGACTGTCTTGTGGTGGTCGGTCACACGCAACACAGTCGCCGAGCAATCGTGGCGTATTCATAATAAAAGCTGAAGAATGAGTAAATTAAGAATTATGGCTTTGGCATGCAAATTCAAAATTTCCGATACACAATAAATTACTTAAGAGCAGCCACCCGAAAAAATGAAAAAACAAAAATGACGAGAATAAAATAAGCAAGATACAAAAGCGCAAACAACTTGAACCCCATGAAGAAGTTTCAGTTGCGGCTGTGTGAGTTGTGTGTGTGTGGTGTGTGGTGTGTGGTGTGTGAGTTGTGTGAGTTGTGTGTGTGCGAATTGAGACTGTCTGGAAACCTTGAACTGATTTAACCATGCAACTTTTGGCTCGCGGACCAGGAAAAAAGGTCAAGCAACATTTACATTCATGTGGGTGGCCCCATGTGGAGCTCTTCTCTCACAGCTAGGAGATGTAGCTTAGTTGTTCTCTCTCGTTTTTCAACTTCTGAAGAAGTTGCGATTAGTTTTCTATTTATATGCTGTTTTTGTACCCTGTAGCCAATAAAAATGAGTAGAAAAGAGTGTAGTCCATGCCTGAAAATGTGTGCACAAGGCAGAGACTGACTAGTCTCACTTGGGTTTCTTAGAAGAATACAATTTTAAGATGAGAAGGTATTACCAGTGGATATTTTTAAGTAAATATGCAAGACAGAGCTGTAAAGGGTATGTCATCAGTCGAGGTGTTGGTTTTCTAAAAGCCATGCCCAAAAAACAAATCAAACTTCCGCATCGCAAATGAGGTCAAGGTGAATTAAACGTAAACATATAAAATGGATCATAAGCAAAGCAAATAAAAGTATTTTAAAGCTCAGCTTGGGCTGCGGATTATAAATAGATTTTGATAGCTGAAATACCAAGA
This sequence comes from Drosophila cognata, assembly GCA_035041535.1. Classification (NCBI taxonomy): domain Eukaryota; kingdom Metazoa; phylum Arthropoda; class Insecta; order Diptera; family Drosophilidae; genus Drosophila; species Drosophila cognata. The sequence continues at coordinate 2,354,617 of JAWNLC010000451.1, forward strand.
ATATTTAATTATAACAAATAAAAAAACTTATTGCTATATTTATCTAACAGGTTCCATAATTGTGTTGGAAACTGCAACCTAAATTCAAATTTATGTCAACTATTTTCAAAGTCATTAAAGAGCTACACTCAATTCGCATAGCGCATAATAGTGGCGCATTAGTGGAACGAGCTGCAGGTTCAAGTGTGGTAAATTAATATGCCAAATTAAGTGCAACTTCAACTTGTGGCAGGTATCAGACTGTTCAAAATCGTTAGAGCCAATATCCAGCAGAGATTTTCTTCATATTCAATTTTTTTGCTGCTGCTACCATTTTCATATCACAGCTAACAGCACACACACTCATGTGTGTGTTTGTGTGTGTGTGTGTGTGTGTGTAACTAGCGAATAAGTATTTCAGAATGGCCGCATCTATTTGCCACACAATAAAATGATAAATGAATTTCAAACTGTGCGCGTAACTCAAACCCAGTTGTTGTCCATCAGCCGGCAATGATTTCTAGCGGGGTTGCTACTGCTAGTTGTGTATGTGTGTGTGTGTGTGTGTGTTGGCCTGGCCAGCTGCCTGTCTGCCAATTGCAAGTAGTTCTTACCAGCAGCCAGCCAGCCAGCTTATATTGTAATTTTTCTCCAGACTGATGATTTTCAGCAAGGTCTTTTAGCTTTCTTAGCCAATTGGGCGTCGCAATTAATGAGCAGAAATAGCATCAACAAAATTAAAGGACTCTTTAAAGACTTAGGTTTGTGTAGGGTATTCAAGGGTAAGCTAATATTTAGAGAGAGTGTAAAACTATTCGTAGTTATTATTATTTTTTTGGTTTTTCTCTTCTTTTATGAGCCTGCATTTGGTGCTTGGCTTTCTTTGAATGGGGCTGTGGAAATGGAGCGCTATTACCATTTCTATTATTGCAGTCCATTATCTATGAAAAAGCTTTCCACGTCGTTGAGCGGCAGTTGTTTTTAATTAGTTTTGAGCGGTGTCTGCTATGTGCTGTGGCACCAGCAGCAGCAGCAGCAGCAGCACGGCAGCAGCAGCAGCAACAGCAGCAGCAGCAGCATGAGGCGCAGTAGTGTTTGTATCATGCGTGTGCAACATGCAACATAGCCAGATTTGTAGTTGTTGCCAACAACCTGGGATATTTGGTGGCTGTGGCATGTTGGCTAAATCACGATCCTTTCAATTTTCTGTTGCAATTTAGTGTGGACTGATGTGCTAAACGTGCGGCAGTCATTTTGGCGAAACGAATGTCGATCATGCGGCACTTAAGCCGGCAGTTAACAATTTGTGCGCCTGCCACAAACTTACCGCAATTAAAGCATGTTGCCAGCCCGCACTTGTGTCCGTTATCAGCAGCATGGGGGCAGCGCAGCCATAAATTTTGGCATTTTGCATGTCAGCAAGTGTCAGAATGCTTGTCAACAACAGCCACCCACAGCAGATGAAGTTTCGATCATCTGGCAGACAGTTGCCGCAGCATGTGTCAAAAATTTGCTCCGTAGATTTATGAAGCCTTTTTTTTTTGTCGGTTTTGGGGATAATCAGCGGCAGCATCTACTATAATAAGCAGCTGTCGGCGAGACACTTGAAATATGTATGTAAAAAAGTATCTTGTAGATACAGAAAAAAAGGAAAAAAAATATGAACATTGCATGTCTGCTGATTGCCGATTGAGTGTTGCGTGTTTGGTGCAGTTTGAAGGTTGCATTTATAAAAAAATAAAATCGGTTGCACTCAGCTGCTCACCTAGTTGCACTATTCAATTAAGCATGTTGTACATGCCACAACTAGTTGCAGCTAATTTGAATTGTGCCTTGGCCAGGTGTTGGGCAATCTTAACTGGGTCATTGCTGCCACACACTGAACTTCTAAATTGCATTAATCACTCAACTTCACACAATCTCCATTCCCATTGCCATTCCCATCCCCAACCCAATCTCAATCGCAATCGCAATCCCAATTTGGCTCTTGTGACCTGTTCTCCCCTGGCAAGCAGCTTTCTCAATGAAAGTCACGGCGCATTAGTCACAGCTAATGCAATGGCAGCTGCCTCTGTCTCTGCCTTGTGTTATTTTGGCCAAAATAGCAAACACTCTCTTGGGCTGGGCCAAAAGCAAATTTACTTTAATGCCACAATTGACTGACAGTCGTTTGTCGCACTTGTCAGCTACACACATAGCTGACTCTTCACTGCACCATGCAAAACTATTTGTGACTCACAGTTCTCTGAAATTGTATACATTGTGCAGCTCATGGAATGTCTTAACTTAATTTCATATTCTATTCGTGTTTTATTATATTTTTGGTGTATTCTATTCCTGTTAAGCTGCTCAAATATTTTCACATTGTGCACACATTTTGAATACTTAAAGATATTCGAGCAATTTAAACACATTTCAATATGCAGGCGTAAAAAATGTCAGAATGGTCAATTCAAAATATCTTACTAATTTAGCACTTTAGAATAAAAATTTAATAAATATTTAAAAATAATATAAATTATCATAGAGCAGGCTAACGAGCGGAATCAATAAGTAAATAAATAATCGAAGCTGAATGATAAAAACGTAAGTAAATAAAATGTAAAACAAATTTCAACAATTCTTTGGGTTGAAAAAAAAAACCAGTTATAATTATGGCACTAAATGTTTTGACCTTTTAAGCCTTTCACTTTCTCGTTAACAAATTGACTCGTTTTAGGTGCTCTAAACGCTTAAATTTGTTAGCTGAATTCCACTCGAAGTTAGCCAAAGGGCTTGCTAACCTTCAGTTTAAACACCAATTTACACTTAAGCACACAGCACAGCAAATGAAATTTTGCACAGCTTTCGTCAGCTGCTCGCTGTCCGCTGTCCGCCGCCCTTTTCCGTTGCCGTTCCCCTTGCCTCCCTTGCGAGTGAGTCATCTGCAACCGGAATTTGGCTGACAGGCAGTCAGTGTGGCGGCAAACGTTGGCCACATGTCAAACTCTGAGCATCGGTAGCATGCAAAAAGAAAACTTTCGTAGAAGCTGAAAGCTGAATGCGGCAAGGTATATGTGGGGGCTTTCAGTTAGGGCATTAATTAGGTCATGCAACCCGTGGGGCAGGCGAGTCAGCGTCAGCAACAACTGCTGACAGTCAGTTTGGCAAGGTGTGCGATAACTTTGACATTTTGCAGCTGGTGTCCCACGCAAACAGCGACTGCCAGTTTGCGATGCTTGCGTTGGCAACAGTGCGTATGATTTATATTTCAAGTCAGTGCAAAATGTCACAAAAACGCGATGGACAAAAAACATTCGCAAATAACAATGCATTGCGAAAATGCGGGGCAAGTAGCTGGTTTAGTTTGTTAACCTCGCATTGCTCCCATCGAAGTGAGTGACATTTTAATTGTGGCTGGTCCGCATGATGAATGAGCTGAGTTGTGGCCGGTAAGATGGTACCACAGCCAGCCAGAGAGCAAGCCGCCAACGACAACTGTTTGCCACATGCTTGTTGGCGCTGCCAATTAGACATGGTTGCGCTGCCTGCCACGTAAATTAATTTAATTATGTCAATGCAAGTTACCTTGGAGCCAACGACTGTCAAGCAGCAACTGCGACTGAGACTGCGACTGCGACTTCGACTGCAGCGGCGATTTCAGCATGGAGTTAGTTGGCTTAGTTTATTTGTCAATCGGTGTAAAATGGCGTAAATAACATGACTCGCATGCCCACAGAGTGGCAACAGCTGCATAAGGAGAGCTTGTAGCATGCAACATGCCAGGGCTGCAACACTAACTAACAGTCTCCGTCTGCAGTTGCATGTTTAAATAGATTTAAGTCTATAATTATGCAACCACGCATAATAATTAATAATAAATTGCTATAAATTATTCTGAAAAAAGTTATATATCTTTTATAAAGCAATCGGGAAACTTTTCATTATTTAATACTTAGTTTAGCTATTAGTTATTTAATATTTCATTTATATAAAATAATTCAAAGTTGCTTGCAATTTAAACCACATTTTAATATAAGCTGGACACAAACTCCTCCTGCAACTTTTGTGGCAACTCTCGTTGGCTGTGCACATTTTCTGCAGTTTTTGTTTGCTGTGCGGCGCTTTTGTAATTAATCAAACGAGGAGCACATTGACAGCGTGTAGACAGAGCGGTGAACATGCAGCTTAAAGCCGAATCGCAATCCAAGTCAAAGCTGTCGAGGTCTCCCCACAGTGCCGCACTGTGCACCACTGTGTTGCATCCATGCGAGTGAACTTTAAACTTTTAAGGCTGCGACCAGCAATGACATCCGTTCACAAGCCCAACATCAATGCCAATGCCGAGCATGAGAAGGCAACAACAAGTGGCATAAGGGAAAGTTTTGACCATAAATTAAGGACGATGCGGTACGAGATTGAAGGCCTCAAACAGAGGTGGCCCCCAGAGAAAATATATGGTTGCATTGCTACATTATCGCAATTGGCATCAAAATAAATTTCCACCTGTGCAATTGCAAATTGCAGTGATACCTCAACTCGTTTGTCTCTGCTGCTGTTGCTGTTATTGTGTAGTGTTTTCACTCAACTATCAACTACCAACAATCTATTCTGCTAGTGACATACAAATCGAGTTTCCTTTTCGCCGAGGCAGCCCGGCAATTACATAGCAATTTCCACACGTATCGAACGCTGATCTCTCATTGAGCCCATTGATGATGGCCACCCCAAACCCCTTTCTGTATTGTAGGATTAACACAAAAATAAAAAATGCTGCAACGCATTACGAACTAGCTTGAGGCATAGATTTGAGATGGGCGCGTGACACGAGTTGATGTACTAAGCGAGAGATATTATATTCGCTGCACCATAGAAGAAAATTGTGAATATCGAAAAGAGTTTTCAATTTAACAATTTAATCAGGAATATATATAAAGGCATCTTGAGGAAACTTTGTTGAAGTGAGGCCCTATTGAAGATCTTAGGTTACATTTCCCTCAAGAGTTGTAAATTTCTCCGACCATTTCTAAGTTATTCACAACTCTAACGATTCTTGACTAATTTTTGAAGCCATGAATCGCATTTTGCTGTTCATCTCTAAGTCAAAAGGCGCAACAGTTGAAATGTGTCTTTAGGGCTTGTGCAAAAGTGTCTTTAGCGTATCATGTGGATGCGCTGATGTTGCATCTACTGATGCTGTTGCACTTCTTCACTTCAAAGGAAAACGCAGTACGTGCAATTATGCGGCACGTTGCACGTCATTAGAACTGAGTCGACCCTGAGCAGTTGATGATGTCCAAGCCGGCATTTGATTGCCAGAGTTTAGAACATGCCGGCGATTAACGGCTGATTAAACAGCTAGCTGGCAAGCCGGGCTGCAAGCAGATTGAGATACGGATACGAAGACAGCGCACGAGCGAGATTGAAATGTATCTGCTCTTTGCGGCATGTGTATCTGTGTATCTATTACTCTCTTGCATTTATGAAAGCACGCTTTGCACTCGCACTAACTAAATGACTGCAAAGATGCCAAAAGAATTCGTGAGTCTAGTTAAAACGTGCGTTTTCCTTCTCTTAACTGATGCGATAAGCTCAACGGCAATTAGATAAAAGCTCAGACAAATTAATAGAGGCTTTAAATGTTTTTTTTTTTATTAACGTTTGCATGAAACATAATTAACGCTTATCTTAGAATACTTACTATATACCCGGAATTGATCTGCTGACATCTGAATTCTTTTTCAGAGCTCGAATTAGTTGAATTTGAATTCTATTTCCGTTTACCAACAAACAATTGCAATTCACAATGTTCTGCTATAAAATGTGTTGTTCAACTATTAGTGCAATGAAAAGTTTATACAAACTTATTCCATCTATTTTTGAATTCGAATCAAAGCCAATTTTTCACGCCCAACATAATCTATTTATCCCAAACAAAACCAAGTGGTTGAAATGCAGTCTTAAGTGCATAAGAGTCTTAATTTATTATGTTTCTTTCGGCTGCATTTCAAGCATAATGCCATATTTCAAACGGAACCAATTGCAGCTAGTCGGATAAACCGATTGCCTGCACTTAAAATTGATAATTTACGTTACAGAAACAAAGCCAATAATTGGCATAAATCACCAAAACTGATATGTGTACAGTAATTGGGTCACAGGGCCAAAGGCAAATGGGGGAGGTCTATTTAAATGGAAAAGCGCACTTCAAAACATTCAATTTGTTCAATTGTGGAAAAGGGCGTGTGGCCAAAATATAAAAATTGCCTTCAGTTTTCCACATCAATGGAAAATAAAAGAAACCACACACATCAGCAGAGACAACAATAACAACAACAGTAGCCAAAACATCTAAACAAAACCTTGCACAATGTGCGGCAAACAATTATCAAAAATATAGTTGGCGGCGGAAAGAATAACAAAAAACAATGAGATAAACACACATGAAAGACAAACGTAAAAAGGGCAACAATTACAAATTCAATTGAAATCAAAAACCAAATCGAAAATGTAATTTTTTTTTGCTTTTGCTTTTGCTTTTGCTTTTGATATTGTCTGTGTCTGTGAGTTATGTGGATATAAACGTGTGCCACTGTGTCTGCAGCGATTCGATTGAAGCGCTAATGAAAAATTTCACTTTTCTGCCAGGGCAAATGTTGTCGTTGTTGTTGTTGTTGTTGCCACTTGAGCTACTTTTAGCAGCAGGCAGCAGGCAGCATGCAGCAGGCGGCAATAATAACAACCACAACAACAAGACAAACCGACACATACAATAATTATTACGATCAATTTAGATGCAGATTGCATTGCGGCAGCAATTGAGGTGGGGCAAAGCCCCCTCTACGCCCACCACACACACCAACACACATAAAAGTAGTTGCAAGTAGCTGGCTAGCTGCTTAGCTGCCCAGATACATAGTTCGGAATGTATCCAGCAGATACATTTGTAAATCTCGAGTGCCCCCGACTTGATTACTTGTTGTTGTTGTTGTTGTTGTTGCTGTTGATGCTGTGGCCAGCTGCTATTTTCGAGCATTTCAATTTCCATTTCGATCTGGTGTTTTGTTTGCATACCAAAAACAGCAACTGCAACTGCAACAGCAACAGCAACAGCAGCAACAGCAACACCCCAGAAAACGTTGTCATAATAATTATGACCAAGAGAGATACAAAAACAATATATACGTATGTACATATATATTTATATGCCTCGGGAGAAACGCCTTCGCATTGAGCCTGCTCAGCAATTAGGCAGCTGCTCCCAAAATATAAACTCTGAGCAATACTGAGTGAACTGATCGAATGAGATACCCCTTTATTGAACTATTTGCAGCTACAGCCAACAGTAGCCAAAATCAACATAATTCGGCAATTGTGCTGCCTTTCAAATATTAAATTGCAAAATTAGTCAAACAGCAAATGAATATTTCTGTATTCCATTACTTTATTTGAATATCTGAAAATGAATTATTTGATGTGGCGTTGAAAGCATCAGTTATTACAAGTATCTTGTTATTGTCGTCGAGGGTTGACTTTAGTTTCTTGTAAACTTGTGAAAATGGGATCTACTTTGAGGTAGTTGTAGCTTTGGAAAGGTGTAACCCATCTTTAAAAGCACTGCTTATGGATGCAATTTTCATATGAATTTCAGGCTAGAATCGCGCTTCCAATCTTTAATGTTGTTTTGATCTAGAGTTTAAATCATAAAGATGACAAATCGATAAATTTTTGCAAAGTTATCGCTGTCAAAAGTTTTAACCGTTTCCTCTGATATTTTTTGCGATAGAATTTAAACATTCGACTTAACACAGCATTTTCTAATTTAAATTTATTTTATTTTATTATTTTACTTTATTTATTTGCTGTTTATTAAGTTTCAAAATTGACCAGTTTTGGCAAAGTAATGGCCGGACAAAGATTTTACCCTTTCCTAGATGACATTTTGTAGGGTTTCAAATCATATTTGTATGTAGATGTTTGGCTGCAGAGCTCCACTGCTGCTGTCCTACTTCGAGCAGACAAACACACATATTAACACACACTCACACACACATGCACATAAGTGAGTGTCCCAGTAGCTACTTCAAATCAAGAGGCGCAGCGCAAAACTCATTAGAAGATGTCGAAAGAAATGCTCGAGAATTGTAAACAAATGCACTTGATTAGTAATGTAAGGCGAAAGAGACAGCTGCAGTTGCTGATAAGACACGGCTAATTAGCTGCAACAATGCGCATTGATAAGCTGAATTGTAACTGAAAAGATAAATACAATTCGAGGCACTTGCCCCCTTCATTTGTGGCCAACACAAAGTGGAAATCGATAAACACTTTTTTGGCCCGTTTATACACAATTCTGACCCGGCAACGATTTAAAGCTCATCATTGGCAATCACCCGCCAAGCAGTCTGTTCAGTGGCTGTGTGTATCTTAATGTATAAACAATTAAATGCCATTGAGTGCATCCGGCCCTGAAAAATGTATGTGAAATGAAGATGAAAACCAAACTGTAAACGAAAATGAAAATTTAAATGAAAACGAGAAATCTTTTGAGCCCGCCCGCCCGCATGGCTGCTGAGGCTGAGGCTGAGTCTGCTTCTGCTTCTGCTTCTGCTTGTGGCTGGTTGTTAATTGTAAACAGAAATTTCGTAAATCTTAACGAAATTAATTTTAAAGTGAAATTCTTAAGACCTGCAGTCAAGGCACAAAGTCTTTATGAAAATTAATGTCAAGTCTGTCGTTTTACGTAGCCGCAGAAACCCCAAAATGACAAGCGGAAGTGAGCTGTACTCGAAGCTTGCCTGCTGCCTGCTGCCTGCTTGCTGCTCTTTGGTGGTGCTGTGGGTTTTATTTTCTTCTCGGTGTGTTTTGTGGCTCAGGGCGGAAACTGCAGCTTTGTCGCCCCGCTCCACCTAACCAACAACCTTCGCCTCTGCCACAAACTGACCCAATACTACAGCTCATACATTTTTAATTTTTCATTTTCTTTCAAACGGATTTCAAATCGATGCCTTTTGTGTGAGTGACAAACACGCAGACACACACACACACACACACATACACTGAGAGATACACTTGCCAGCGCGGTTGCAACCACAGCACGTACAAGTACGCTATGTACACTGAGCCAAAATTTGCTAATCATAATTTGATGTGCTTTTTCAGAATTTGTGGTTGCGCGACAAATATTTTTCTTTTAATGAGATTTTAGATTTTTATAGCACACATGGGAAGAACTTGATCAAAATCGAACTACTATATCATATAGCTACCATAAAATGTAGCTATCGGCAGCTTAAATCGGCATTTTATTTTTTTATTGTGTCTTTTCTATAAATTTATGAATTTTCTCTGTGTATTTTCATATCTGCAAATACATTCATACATGGCTTTCAAAAGTTAGCCTTTTCTAAATAGATGATTTTTGTCTGTGTATTCAGATTTGTACAAATAGCAGTCTGTTTTTTCTCAGTGCACTTGCATTTGTCGTCACACCAGGTGGCGCTTTGGCGCTTGCTCATAAAAATTGAGCTATTAAATAATTTCTGTCACACAAATTTGCTTTTATTGTTGATTTCCGTTTGTTGGGGAACCTCTTAATTTGCACCCTGCTGCTGGTGCTGCTGCTGGTACTGCTGTTGGCTATTAGCTGTTAACAATGCTGGAGAGGCGTCTTCCCAGCTAATTAGCGTCATTATGCACAATTTCAGTTATTTACTTATGACGGAGTTCATTGCTTGGCTTTTTAGCTTGCATTTTCCGGCTAAGCGTTGACTTTTTGTCACGTTGTATTTGTTTGTCTGTCGGTTTGTCTATTTGCTTGGCTTTGTTTTGTTTTGTTTTGTATTGTGTTGTGTTGCGTTGCATGTGACTCATTCGCCTATTGCTACACCCTTTCTGTGTCTTTGATCTTTGTTGCTTGTTGTTGTCTTTGCCATATTTCCAGCGCACTTTGAAGTACGCCAATGTATGTGGAACAATAAAATTTCAGCATAGGGCCGCAAAAATAACTACAACAACAAAAGACAACATTTGTTTTGACTATTTTGGTTTTGCTCTTTCGTCATTCAGCGAAAAGCCCATTAAAACACGCAAATCATAACAGAAACAGTTTGGGCCTTGCTTGCTCCGCAACCCTCAACACGCAACAAGTGTCAACTTTGGATATATAAACATATGGCGCGGCATTCTACCTTTAACTTTGCCTTTATTATACAATGACAATAAAAGCAGGAAAAGCAGGAAAAGCGAAAAAAAAAAACGACGAACTCAGTTTCAGGCCAACCGTCTGTCTATATAATTGACAAGCCCCGTCCATCCATCCATCCATCCGTCCGCCCGCCCGTCCATCCGTCACTCTGTCTGTCTGTCTGTCTGTCTGTTTGTTTGTACGAGTTTTTTCTCACCCTAGTTTGATGGCACACACTCACGTTCTAGGCCCAAGCCCATCCCAAAGCAATCTGTTATCACAGCGAACAAAACACTAAAAAAACCAAACAGAAAAAAATAAAAAATAAATAAAAAATAAAAAATAAAAAATAGTTTCACAAATCTTTGAACGCGTAAAAATCATATTTAAATATTTATGTTTCAATGCGATTCACAATTCGCGCGATATTTGAGTTTATTTAGCAGTCTCTACATATATCTATTGTTTTTTAAGCGTGTGCAAATAAAATACGCTCGCTTGTCACATATTGAAACATACAACAGTGCCACGACCCCCCCCCCCCCCCCACCAACCCACCACACTCATGCCACCCCTGAATGCAACAATGCCAACTGAAACTGCTTTTTCATATGCCACATGCAATTTTTTTTTAATCTCTTGGGCTGCATTTCGGCTTGTGCGTCAATAATTGCAACGGTAAACACGGCCATGTGCAGCGTGCAACGTGCAACGTGCAACATGCAATATTCATGTGACATGAAAAATATGGAGCATTAAACACAAATATGTGATGAATATATATTTATTAAATTCCCGCTCCTGCATCTTGTGTGCACTTCAGCTTTATGCTTTATTCAGGTTTTTTCCCTTTGAGTTGTCATTAATTGAGGAATCGGCTGCGTTTCATTCGTTTTTCGCTACTTGAGTGGAGATTGGCTGATTTGTACAGTAATCATATATTGGTTGCTTATCAAGAATCAATTGTGCAATGGAAAAGACTTCAACTTTTATTTGTTTGCCTTTTTTTTATTAATTTAAAGATGCCAAATAAACAAAGTTAAAGTAATAAATAACTTCAAATCTTAGCTTTTTGCGTGACTTAAGAAGCTTGAAGAGTTTTTTGCTCCTTTAAAAATGAGGTTAATTAAATACTTTTGCTATCTCGAGTCACAGTTTCAATTTCTGTTTGAATGCATTTCCGCTGATGTTGTTTCTGCAACAACAACCAATCTGATGTATAAATAAACAGCAGTGAATCGAACTTAAACAAACCATTTGTCGTCATTCACCCAATCGCCCAGTTCGATGTGTCGACGCATTGATTACAGGCAACAGGCCGCAGAGTGCTCGATGTGTGTGCCCCACTGCTGCGCTGCGTAGACGTTGATGGTTAAACACCACAAGAAATACAGAAACATCAACTGAATGCTGCCACAACAGAATGCGTTGCTGCGTTGCACTGGATAAGATCGGGTACATAACTCATTACAGTGTAAGCGATATGATGGAAGACGAAGCAGTCCACCGAGATGTACTCGAAACAGGGCTATCCAAAATCGAAAGTCTCTTCAATATTCGGTGGAAATTACAGAAATTGTTCATACTGACTCTTCGCTATATGCAGCGAAAGTTAAATGTAGTAATCAGTTTTTAAGATGAATAAAAGTTTTACTCGATTTCAGCAATGTTTTAGTTGACAAGCTGGCAGAATAGTACTTTAATACTGTTTGATATTTGCCATTTAATTCTTTAGAAGTCTGTCTATAAATTCGAATGCGTTTTTAATGAGAATAGACCATTTTCATGTATCTGGTAATATTTCATATCACAAGCTGTTAGTATTAAACTTTGGAGGTGCTTGATAAGTGCATGTCAAAGAAAATCAAATATAATTTCCTTTTAAGTATACTATTTAATTTATTGTTAATAGAAATATTATATTTAATTCTCTTTGAGTATATTTATTCATGTTACTTTTTAATCCTTTAAGGAACTCGCTTGCCATAGTCGGTGGAATTCTGTCCACCGATATGCAAAGAAACAAATGAGTTATCTAAATCTGGATGCAGCACAATCCTATAAAAGTACTTTAGGTAATCGAGAACTTAAGAACACAAAATTCTCTTCTGTATTTAAAGATTGTGAAAGGAAAAACTAATTCAAGTTAAATTTAATTAAATTTCTGCGAAATAATCAAACATATTTAAAAGTCTACAAAAAGTTCTTCTATGTTAAATAAAAACTGCAAACATTAAAATATATTAAGAATCTTGTTTACATTAAAAAAAATAATTAAATCTTTTCTATATGGCAATTAGGATTAATTTAATTTATTTGTTGCTTCCAATCTACTGAAAGAGTATTTGGAATTCGAAAAAACACAATTTATTCTGCTGTTGTTCGTTGTCGGATGCATTGGGGATTTGTTGTTGTGGTTGTTGTTGTTGTTGCTGTTGTTGCTGTTGCCTCGCTGGCCGCCGTTGATAATATGATTCGTGTCCAATGCGATATGAGGCGTCCCATAGACATCGACAGCAACAGCAACAGCAAAAGTAAAAGCAACATCGACATTGCTGCAATCTGTGGCGTTGCGGCTCGCGCTTCGATTCCACACGCTGCTGCAGTTGTCATTGTTGTTTTTTCACATTGCATTTGTTTGTGTTGTCACATAGACACAAATACAAACACACACATATAAATATAAATACATAAATACATATGTAGGTATATAGAGAAACGCACGCGTTAAGCACACAATTATGCAGACAGTCAGGCATTCGGAATTTGCTGGTGTTTTTGGTTCTGTGCCTCTGGCTCAGTTTTGAGTTCGAGTTCGAGTTTGAGTCTGGGTTTGAGTTTGGGTTTGAGTTTGAGTTTGGAGTAATGTCAGCAACGACAGCTCCATTTTACACCGAAATTAGATAAACAAATAGAGAGTAGGGCCCAAATTCAATAAACAAACACAATACTTTGATTGCACTGCACATTCATAGATATAGATACAGATACATACATATACATATATATATATATATATATATATATATATAATAACATAAACATTTACTTGTGGCTTATAACACGCTTGCTCGCCGCAGCAAATCTTATAGAGAACATTGACAGGAACTTGTCAATGGCATTTAAGGGGCATTTGAGCTTTTTGTCGAAATATGTAATTCATTTCTTCTACATAAAATATATTTGCCTAAAGTGTGATTTATTATATGAGATACAAAATATCACTTTCAAATTGTATTGTCTGTTGGGAAAGGTTGTTTTTACTTTATATTGCTGTCAGTTGCCCCACACAAATCAGCTCGGAAGAGTATTCAGACCTCGATCAGTTTGTCATTTCCGCTGAATATACGCATTTCTATGACTCAATTTCATTCGCCTGAGAAAATTTAATGATGAATTTTAGTGAGTGCTTGCTAATATGCAAAATCAATAGCAATAACAGACAAGAGGCTCACAGAGATGCATTTGTTTGTGTTTGCCGTGTGTATACAGAACTGTGTGGCAATAAAATAAAGTGCCACCGTTTTCAAATTCACATACGAGGCGGTTGTTAATGGAGCCTCGCGGCGAGCACTCGAATTACATTTGGCCGGCGATCTTTTGGTGCAATTAGCCAGCTAAATAAATCAGTAAGTTAGCAAAGAGTGCTGACAAATGTCGACATTTGACTATTGTTATAAATTCAAGTACAATGCATAAATTCTCAAAATTAACGCGGTCAGTCGGAGCTGAGCTCCAAATGTGATATTCATAAATAAATGTGAACAAATAAAATATTCACAAATACATAAAATGTGTGTAAGTATTCCAAATTGATTCCAAAACTGCCCTTTCAATTTGTGATTTAATGATTTACTTAATATATATAAATATAATGGGTAGTAAATAACTTGTAGAGCCAGCTAATGCTTAATCAATATGTGTCGACCCATATTTATTTTATTGCCTCGATTATCAACTGTATTTATTCAGTTATCAGTGCTCCTTTACCCCTTGCCCTTATCATGGCTGCAACGTGCCGGAGATCCCATTGATAATTTAATGTAGATTGAGTGGCCTCTTCTATAAGTTTGCTTGTAATGCGCACAGCTCAAAAACAAATTATAATTCAAGTCTTGACAAGTTGTGCTTGTTGCTAAGCTTGCTCAACTAGCACATACCCTATAAGGAAAAGGAATGAATAAGCGTAAAAATTGCTCTCAATTTTAGCTTGCTACACAATCAAAAATAAATAATATAAAATTTAATTTTAATAATAATTCTTTGTGTCTGCTAAGCACCATTTGAAATCAAGTTTTTGGCACGATTTATGAGCAATTTTAATGGCTTCAATTTTTGACTTGAACACTCCCAGCTCAATAAAAATAATACAAAGCAATAACAAGCTGCCAATTCAGAGAGAGCCGAGAGCCGAGAGCCGAGAGCCTTATGCGGAACTGTAACAATTGCAATTGCAATAAATGCATTTGTTTATTTTTATTTATATATTTATTTTTTTTTGCAATCATACTAACAAAGTCAGACTTAAGCCCAGAGCTGGCTGGCTATGGCAATAATCCATGGCTTAAATGTTGATATCTATGCAATTGCCATGGGAATAGATTGCGAGTTGATGGCTAGCACCCAGGGTGGTCCACCACTCAAATGGGTGGGCGGACTTAAAAATCTTAAACGATAAATATTTAAAGAGAAAAACCAAACTCAAAATCTGTGGGCGTCGTCTCTCAGTGCTCTTAAGCAGTCGTTCTGTCTGATAGTCTGACTGTCTGACTGTCTGTGTGTCTTTTTATGCGTGCTGCAATTTAGATAAGTATTATGACATATTTGACACTCTCTTTCATATGGGAAAGCGATTTCGTGTTTATTTACTGAGCACCGAGAACGGAGAACTGAGAACTGAGAACTGAGAACTGAAAACTGCAAATGGCCAGAGACACAGCTTCGAAAGAGCTTTTGTTGTAAAAATCAATGAAATGCAATTACTGCAAATGCATTGTCAGACAGAGCAGAGGAGGGCATGGTTTTGGAAGTGGGAGTACGGTGGGGGGGTGTTTCATTTATGATGCAATGCATATGAGTACATTATAATAACAATTGTTGTTATTGTTATTGGTAAAAAGGGAGTGTGGCTGCAGAGACACAGATATAAGTACATGTGTAGATGTGTCTGTGTGTGTCTAAGCCATAAGCATAACTGATAAGCTGCAATTACCTGCATTGATAATTTAGAATGTATTTCATATAAAGCACAGCACACACACTGGCACACTCGCACACACGCACAACAATAATCGTAATATTGTGTGCCACAAAAGCCAAATGACATCTGTCGATTTTGTCTGTCCTGCGCTGTGACCCTTCCAACACCCACACCCCTGCCCTAAAACCCTCCCATGTGTGTGTGTGTGTGCCCTGGGCGCACCCATAATTGAATAGCTTGTGGTGTGTGTGTGTGTGCGAGTGTGTGCATGAGATTGCTGGTGTTTGCTTTGGTTTTCATTTTGACTGGGTTTGGTTTTTGGTTTTGGGTCGTCTCACTGTCTCACTGTCTAACTGCCAGTCTGCCAGTCTGTCCGTCTGTCTGTCTGTCTGTCTGTCTGTCTGTCCGCCTATCTGCCTATCTGCCTGTCTGTTCGGTTCCCCCCGTCAACGCCATTCAGTTGTTGCTGTTGCATGTTGCATGTGGCTGCGACTCATGACACCACTGCAAACGTTAGCTCACGTGTCTCTCTAATTTGTAAGAGTTTAATTTGATTATTCTCCTAATGACAGACTCAGACAGCAGCTTTATCTGTGTGTGGTCTGTAAAAAAGAAATGGCAACAACTGCAGAACGTTGCACGCAGTTCATTCAACTCGGACTAAGCAAAAGCGGTTGCAAGTCTGCGTATTACAATTAAAAACAAATCAAAACAACAAAAATGACTGCAAATCCATTTTCCATCTGGATATCAATTTCTCGTACATTGCTCATTCATTCCTCATTCATTCATTATTCATTGATTATTATTATTATTCATACTGAAGGAAAAATCTTCGCACTTACTTCCTCTGCTCAATGCATGCACTTCCACTTATTGTAAATGTTCAACTCTGCAATCAGTTTTTCTGTCTCTAATTTTTTGGGCTGTGCCTGCTGCTGCTGCTGCTGATCATTGATAATTTTTCCAATGAAAAATAAAACAATAACTGAGCCTCACTCCAAAAAGCAAATGAACACAAACATCTCTCGTGCATTTTTGAGTAGCTGCAACAACAATCTTATCAGCAACAAATTTCCACTGCAACTGACTTTGAGTGTTATGCATTATTAATAATAAATTACAAATTATATTATGTGGGGGGGGGGGGGGGGGCGGAGGAAGATACTGAATACACAACGCTAAAGAAATTTCAATTAGACTTGTCTGCCAGTTTTATCTGTTACTGACTGTTATTGGCAGGAGAATCTTTGGAGATCTTAGCCCATTTTATATTGACAAGTGTAATTATGCGCACGACACAATTGCCATGTCAAATATTATCAAATAATTGTTAAGCCACATGCACAAAGAAGGAGATAGTTGCCCACGTGCAGCAGCTGCAGTCACGTTGCACTTTTGTCATCCTTTGCCAGTGCATGCCACAAGCAGTGGCAACAATAGAAACAGATACGGAGGCAGAGTCAAGCGAGGCATTCCTAATGACATAAAGACGTGCTGGTGGTCCTTTCTGGACAATTAGTGCCTCAGAGAGCGAGACAGAGAGGGTCGCCTCTTTCTGGCCAATGTGAGGCACCTGCCACAACAACCTGCACATTGTTCGTTTCATAATTTATGTCATATTTTAGTCATATGCATTGGGGGTACATGGATTTTGTTATGACCAGTGTGCAATGTGCTGCATAAGGGGACTTGTGTAAGCAAGAGGCAAAGATTGATTCCTGAGATATACATAAATGAAAGGATGGGTTTTTAGAGGAGCCAACAAACCGAAAGAAAGTCTGATAAATATAGTATATCTGCAAATCTATATATATATATATGTATATATATATATATGCATATATCAAAATAATTCCAGACACACATATTGAAAATGAAGGAAGTAGAGAGATAGTTAAGGAGCAGAGAAAGCAACCCAAATCGAAAAGGAAAGGGCATCAATTAGTCGTTAGTTAACAGGTAATTATTCCCTTTGCATTTAGAATATTTTGTCTTTTGCGACACTGCTTACAATTTTAGTCATTGATTGCCCAAAGTGAATGGAGCTGAGGATTGGATTTGGGTTTGGGTTTGGGTTTGGGTTTGGGAAGTTCGTTAGTAATTTTTTGATTGGGTCTGAAATGAAGTAAAAATTATTTATGACTCGGCCATACTATTTGTAAATGCAAACACACGCACACACACTTAAGAATTGATTCCTGACTTGTTATTTCTTTTTTGCCTAATTGGAATTCATGCAATCGACATTTGCATATTGCTTTGTTGGCCCAGCCACTTGGCTGCTAGACTGTTTCTAGCTTGGCTGCTTGGCTGCTTGGCTGCTTCTAGCTGTTTGGCTTCTTGGCTTTCCCGAGTTTCGTAACTGTATTTTTTTTCGAGTCTCGAGTGCCTGGAAAGGTTCTGCTTAATTGTGGCCACAACTCAACTTAATCATAAAACAGCCAGCAAGCGTTCCATCTCTTTTTATCTCTCTCCCTCAGCCCTCCTATGGCAACCGCACACATTATGCGTGTGTGTGTGTGTGGGGTGAGGGTTTTGAAGAGGGGTAAAGGAGCAAGGGGAAGGGCACTCTTCTCTATCCAATCAAGCATGCGCGTGAGTTGTACCATCTTTTTGCGTCCGAACTGGCGGCTAACTGAATTCAATTACCAAAGTGCCTACTATATGCAAATAAGCCACAAGTGCACTTGACAAAACACACAATCGCACACACACTCTTGCACACACACACACATCGTTTCGTTTTACACACTCGTTTGCCCAGTGGCCACAGTTACAGATACAAATGCAGATTCATAGATACAGATACAGATACAGATACGGATACAACAGCGCCAGTTTGCTACACAAATAAGTGAAGTTGTTGCACTCGAGCTACTGGCACTTGCCTCTGGCTATTTCCCCGCTCTACCCCGCACCCTCAGCCCCTTTGCCACAACCCTTTTGCCCTAACCGTGGCCATGTGAAAAGTCGGCAGCGTGCAGATAAAAACCTTAAAATAAGCATAATTAAGTTGATGATTTGTACAAAAAAGGAGACGAAAGAAATGATAAACACAAGTGTGTGTGTACATGCGTGTGTGTGTGTGCGTGTGTGTCGGTGTGTGTAAGGTTGCATCTCGTAGCAAGGTCTATGGTACAGTGAACACTCTCGTAGCCAAATAGTCAATGGAATTTCATTGTTTAAAATGATATAGTTTGAGCAAACCTTTTATGCCAAGAAAGCAAAACACTTGAGTCGAAGACACTTGAGTAGCAGCTGCTCTAAATTGTTTTTGTTGCCAGCTGAATGCGACTTGTTATCTTAACTTATTTAAAATATATAGTTCAATTAGCATTCATTAGCAAAGCAATTGAGACAGTTGCCAAAGTGATACTCAAGTGTTTTGCATGACGGAAAACTCTCTGTGAAAACTTACAAAATTTACTTGGATGGCTAAACTGGAGAATATGTTCAGCAACTATTTCCACAGAAATATACTTAGACCTTTAATATTGAGAATAACTTAAACAACTATTCCCAAAGATTTTTATCTATCTCACTTTTGACTATAGATGGCTGGAAAACTTAGTAAATTGCCTTAGATAGCAAAAGAAGAGAATATCTCAAACAACTATTTTAAAAGATTTTTATCTGGCAACATTTTAGAGCAAGAATTTATGCCAAGATTAAGTTCCATCTATTGTAGATTGAACAGCCTCGAATGAAGTTTGTTTGTCCTCGAATTCAGTTAATACATTATTTATTTATGGTTGTTCAGTTGCTGCCGCAGTCGTCTCGTTGTGTGTTCACTGTACTCTTTGCACTTTATGTTTTTTTTTCAGTCACATCATGAGTCTTCAAGTCTCAAGTTCTACACAGTTATGATGGGCTGCTCGATGATGGCCTGCCAAAAAATGTGTCGATGACATCGCATCAAGTTCAATGGACTGTTGTTGTTGTTGCTGTTGTTGTTTGTTATTGTTGCTGGTATTTCCGTAAGAAAATGTCTCAACGGTCACAACACACACAGGCATTGCATAACAATTAGCTGAGAAATTGCTGTTGCTATTCAACCGAACAGGGCCACAAATAATAATTCACAAACTGCTCAAATCGATGGCTTCATTAGGCACTTTGTCTGCCATATGTGGCAAGCTAAAACTGGAATTATCTGTGTGTGTGTGAGTGATGACACATTTGGCTTCCATTTTTGGATAGTTGCCCAGCATTGTAAGTGTCTATATCGGTGGCAAATATTTATGCTTAATGAGCGTATCGCTCAGTTTGATAACTCATTATGTCTAGAAACTGAAAATGGGGTTAAATTTGTTCCACATCATGTTTTTATAATCAGCTGCTGCTGCTGCTGCTGGTGCTGCTGCTGCTGTTGCTGGCGATGATGTTGAAATTGTACACACAAAGAGTTCTATGTTCTATCTTTGATTTCCATAAATAACTAAAGCTAGTTTCTAGCAAAAATCCAAAAACACAAAACACATGCGAAAAATGGAAGAAGAAAAAATTAATAAATTCTCTGACACACACACACTTTGGAGTTTATCATTGTAATGCAAATGAAGGAAGTGCGCATCGTTTCAACCTGAACGCCCTCTCACTCACACACACTCTACCTCTCTCTTTCTGTCTTTCACTCTCCGTATTTAACAAGGTGAGGCTGCAACAACAGCAGCAGCAGCAGCAGCAGCAGCAACAATTTGATGCCGTGGGAAATGCTTTGGCGCATGTGTTGCGAAAACGGCACTCGTCTTCTTGGGGAAGCAACTCTCATTTTGTCAGTCACTCAGTCAGTCACTCAGTCACTCAGTCAGTCATGGCATTGCCTCACTCTCGCAAGAATCGCATGCAACAACAACAACAACAACAACAAGTTATGAATATGAATAAATCATTTCACGCAGATTGCCAAAGCTAAGATAAAAATTCGCGCACTTTCGCACACATTGTACAGTTACAAATGTACTCATATATACACAGATATATGTATATATAGGTCGGTCTGTATATATATAGTCTGCTACACTGACTGCTTTCCTTTGACAATCAGCATCAAAGTGTGGCACATCAAAAGAGTCGCAGAGGTGCTAGAATATTTTCTCACACAACTTGTGCAAGTCGATTGCGGAAAGTGCAAAATAAATTTGTAAAAATCAAGTTATTTTTGAAAACAGAAATAACTGTTTATTTGCGCATATGATTGCAGCAGGAGGTTCTTAATAGATTAATACTGCATTTAACTAATATTCTATGCCAAAAAAATGTCTTTGAGTTGGGCGAAATCGCTGATCAGCCACGCAACCAAATAAAATTGTTGTCAGTTTAAATGATTTCAAATCGAAACTCTCTCAAAAGTGTTCAGATTTTCAAAAATCAATTCATTTTATAGAAGACTGTCAAATGCAGTTTTATCAAAGTTGAAAACGCGTTTTTGGCTCGAATCTCAAGTACAAAGTATATGCCAAGAAACTGAAAATAAACCGAGTTTTCAGTTTTCCCGAACTGCTTGGGCGACTTAGAATTGCTTGCAACTCAACTTTGAGAACGTGATTTGAGTCTAATACCAATTTCGTTGCTGTTGCCCAAAACAATAAGACTTTAATATTTGATTTTTGTTGTTGTTTATTTTTTGGTATCGTATTCAGCATTTTAGCTGGTTAGCCATGCACTCGTGGAAAAATGTGCTAGTAACTCTTTTCAGGGCCAAAAAGAAGAAAAAAAAATGAATTAATAGCTTAAACCGAAACTGAAACTGAAAATGCAAGTGGGCAGCAACTTTTTGGCCAGTTTGCAAACTGACCGAAAGAGAGCAGAACAGAACACAAGCCAAACTGGCAAACAGAACCAACACAACTTGTTTTGCAGTTGTCTATTTATGCGCTTAGTGGCAAGCAGCTCCACCTCCTTCACACCCTACCCCTCCCCACCACGCCCCTGCCGCTACCCCTACTTACAGCGTATGCAAATAGTAAGCTGCATACTTCCTGCTGCCCCGGTGACCGCTGGCCACTCTTCCCTCTCGACTGCTACCACACTGAACCAGTTTGTCGTATCGACCCAGCGACTCCAACAACCCCCTGCGCCCCGACCCACCCCAGCCTATTGTTTGCATTTTTTATTAACAAACACACAGCCAAAGCCAGAAACAAAAAATGCTGCAAAAAAGGGTATGCAAAATATTTGCTATAAATGAACGCACACACAAAAAGTGAACCCCTTTCGGTGTGGGCGGGTTCTGCTTACAAGCGTACAACAAGGCGATAAGCCAAAAAGGGGTTGTTTCAACCCCTCTTAAAAGCCGAGTAGTGGTGACTGTTGTTGTTGTTGTTGTTGTTGTTGTTGTTATGGCGATATAGCATGCATAATCGCTGTTGTTTTAGTGTATTAATTTTGGTTTTTTAATAAACGCATAAATATTTGTGTTTGCGTTTTAGATTCCACATGGCTGATGTTGTTCTTGGTGTTTTTGTTGTTGTTGTTGTTGTTAGCCCCTCGAGTCTTATTCGCAAATCAAAATTAGACTATTGAGTGGTGCAAATCGGAATCCCTCGCGGTGCTTTGTAAAATATGTGTAAGTTGAGTTTATCCGCTTGGCTATAACTAGCCACGGGCTCTAATTATTATATATGCCACGTTTATCTAACGCTGTCGGGCGTCAATAATTGCAAATACCTGTCCGACATACACACACACACACACACACACACACATCTATTCACAACTAGAGCCACCTTTTATGGCCAAGTGCAATTTGCCTTACATATGCCGTTTGCATGTTTTAATTATTAAACAAATCAATTTGCCAGCGTCGAGGCAGAGGCGGAGTGAGTTGGCGGCTTAATGGCATTTAGCCATTTTGTCAGCGCCACTGCACTGCACTGCACTGTTGTGTCTACAGTGTCTGATGCAAGCGTTCGACCCAGTCAATTAAATTTGCATAAATGCATTTTTAAACATGTGCAATTTTTGCGACAGGGGAGTCAAATGCTTAAGTTTCGATTAGGGACTTCGACTTTGTGCAAGTTGCTCCAGATACGCACTTACTGCCAAGCTAATCGATTAAGTTTGCAGTTTTTATCGAGCAAGCATTTCAATTGTGCAGGTTCTTTAAGTATTCAAAGAAAACCAGGAAAGAAATTATATCTCAGAATGCTTATGCCAAGTTTCATCGCATAAACTGCAAGCCTGAGTCACGATTTGACTGGTGATGTGGATCGAGAATATATATGCCCCACACATCATCACTGAAATGTAAAATTCACTCAGCAAAATATGGAAAAAATCAGAAAAAAATGCTCCCATTTTTTAGCTAGAAATTAGATTAAATTCTTAATTGGCTTTTCTTTTTTTTCAACTATTGAAAATGATTCAATTTAATGCTTACTTTCTGCATTTCATCAAGTTAGGTTTTATTTATTTTTTTTTTAAATGCGATTAGATTAAATTGATTTTTAAATTTGCCTTATTTGTCAGCTATTGAAAATGAATTCAATTTAATATTTATTTCCGAATTTAATCAAGTTAGTTGAAATATATTTTTCATATGCTGCAGCATTTTTTTATTTATGCGATTAGATTCAATTGATTTTTAAATTAGTCTTTTTTGTCAGCTGTGGAAAATAAATTTAATTTAAAGTTTACTTTCTGCATTTGATCAAGTTAGTTGTTATTTATTTGTAATGCAGAGCTGTTGCTGTAATTTAAATTGGATTCAATTGATTTTTAGTTTTGTTTTTTATCAACTATTGAAAATGATCTAATTTAAATCTTTACACTTTAAATCTTTTAAATCGAGTCCTTGTGCATTTTTCATATAGCTTCAAATACTTTTTTTTTATGTAATATTGAAAATGTAATGCGATTTAATCTGAACTTTATTCTTAATAACTTGCGGAACCCCAACTTAACTCCAAGAAATGTGTTTTTTATGTAATTATTCAAGGTCAAATGGAAGACTTAATAGTTTTTCTCTGCCACTGCGACTCGGCTTTTAACATTTAATTACAAGCAGCTGGACGCCGCATGTATTACGTAGTATTTAAGTTTATTTTGGTGTTGGTGTTGATGTTGTTTCGGTTGTTTCTCTCCGATTTCACAGATTCAGCAGATTTTGCTAGTTGCTGTTGCTGTTGCTGTTGTTGTTGTTGTTGCTTAGCTTTTATCTCCCGCCGCTGAGTGCTGGTAAAGGTCAAGATACGCAGGCAGCCGACTCGACCAAGTCGGATATGAAAAACTGTTATGCCAATGACCTATTGTAACGCCTGTTAAACGTACTTTCGAGTAACGCAGCTGGTTTCCCATTTGCAGCCATTCAGTTTTGTATTTCTTTTTTGCCGGCTACTTATTGATTTTCAATTAGTTTGTTTCGTTTTCCGCAACTTGGCAAACTTTGGCTTTGGTTCTGGCTTTTACAAGTTGCAATTTTTGGTTCGTTTGTGTTTGTCTGTTTGCCTTTGTTTTTTGTTGTTTCTTTTCGCATTTTCCACTGCACAAATTGACATACTTAATTTGCTATCGATGCCAATGGCTGAGTGAGTGTGTGAGTGTGTGTGTGTGTGTGTGGTGTGTGTTGTGTGTTGTGTGTATATTGCGAGTGAATTACATGGGAAAAAGTTTTGTACTCATAAAATATGCAATTTGCTGCTTGTTTTGGCAAAGCGCATCGCAACGATTTGGCCAGCAAATTGCGATTACTGCTTGTATTGCTGGTTTTGCTGCTCGCCCGACTTTGGCAAGTGCTCTTGGCCAAGTCAGTGCCAAAAAAATGTCACGGTTAGACCAGAAATAGACACATGCCAATATGCTGGGTCCATAAACAAGCCAAAACTCAACCGGAATAGCGTCAAGTGTTCCAAGACGACTGAAATGCGCTTCAAAGTTTTCAAATTACACTTTTAGGGAAATACTTAATACATACAAGTGAAACTGAAGACCGGAGACTTGAGAATATTACTGCGCTTTATTCCTTCAGATGTAATCAGATATATGTTATAGACAGAAGGCAGTTCAAGTTGGCATTGACTTAGTTTATTGCAGCAGGCAGCACATATCAAGGAGCCAGCCAGATCGCATCAGTATATCAGTATCAGTATAGCTGAGTTCTGGTATAAAAACTTTGTTGTTTACTAAATTATCTGAACAAAATGAATAATTTTACTATAACTATTACTTTTACTACTTTTGTTATCCCATTTTACATTTATCTTTCATTGCAAGAATCTTTGGAATTTTTATATTAATAGTGTAATTGAGATGTCGGCAGTTTGACTCCAGTCTGAAAGGACTGCCCCAGATACTCGTTCCTTCTTCTCTTTTATTTATATATATATATATATATATATATATATATATGCCTGTACCTATGTTGTTTATATATATAGAGGACACACTGCTGAGCACTGCGAGTTGTCATGAAAAGTTTGCCAAATTAAGTGGTATCATTTGTTAACACAATTCGCAGCACTCTCGAGTGTGTTTTCCTTGTTGCTGGTGTTGCTCTTTAAAAATGCAACTAATTACATTGAAAAGTTTTGTGCAACATTTGAACAATTGGCGGCGCATTGCTGGTAATTAATTTATAAAAT
Source organism: Drosophila cognata (assembly GCA_035041535.1). Classification (NCBI taxonomy): domain Eukaryota; kingdom Metazoa; phylum Arthropoda; class Insecta; order Diptera; family Drosophilidae; genus Drosophila; species Drosophila cognata. The sequence goes on from JAWNLC010000451.1 coordinate 2,379,545, forward strand.
TACTCGTGCGGCTAAATAATGGATTTAGTTTTTAGTTTGTTGCACTGTTCTTTTTTCTGTGTTGCCCCTCGATGAAGCCCTTTTGCCTGGTTAGTTGTTGAGTCGTTTCTTTTTTTGGTTTTTGTCGAATGCTGTTGCTGCGGTTGGTTGGGCCATAAAAGTGTAATGAAAATTTATTCATGCCAGGGCGTTAAATAAGCGCGAAACGACAAATGTATTTTTCGTGCCGCATTTTAATTTCATTTTCACAAATAATAATTTACATATACATATGCATAATGCAGTTTTCCGTGTGCGGATACTTCTTTGGTTTTTTGTTTTCTGTTTGTTCGAGTGCATTTTCAATTAATTTATCTATAAATAATTATTTACAAGCAATTAACTTTGTGCGTACTTTTCATTTCATTTATTTGGTTGGCCAACCATTTTTTATTTACTTTTTTTTTTGTTGGTTTTAGTTGAAAATTACGGATTTGGGGTTTTTGTGGTTTATACACGATAATGCGTAAAGTGCCAATTAATTTGGCTAACAAAGCGTAATTTCGAATTGCCGCTAAAGCCGTTTAATATCATTTATGATTAGGATGTGGCAAATTTGATAACATTATCAAAGCAATAGATTTAATTTTAGTTCGATTACCAAAATGATGATAATCAAATGAAACTCGTTTAGTTTCGCATATCTCTTACCATCTTACCCCCAATTATCGTCAATTGCTGAAAACTATCTGAAAATAATTTGCTATCAATTTCCAGCAAAGAAAAAGAGTTGTGATTTTTTTTGTAATTTTTGTATATATTTTTTAATGGTTTTTTTATGTTGTTTATTTTTCTCATATATAGTTTTTCTTGTGTTTTTTGTAATTGTAATAATTAATTTAATAATACATTTCTTTTAGTTAATTTAATTAATTTAGTTGCGTTTTCGTTTCGTTTCTTTTTTTTTAAACATCATAATACATAAATACATTAAGTGTGCTAAATAATTTCTATGTATGGATCTCTGCTGCTCTATATACACATAACTATATATTTTTTATTTATTTAGTTATTAAGATTCGATGAAATCTTTATACGAATGTTTTGTGTGGTAATTTAAATGTAGGTGTTTTTTTGTGGATGTTTGATTTTTTAATTTTTTGCCAGGCTAGAAACTAATGGCTACAATTACAGTTATTTGTTGTTAATTTCTGCATTAGTCATACATTAAATATATATATAATATATATATTATATTTTTAATTAATATATCACATTGAATTTGAAAGTGTTTGTTTTGCAACATTTCTAGTAATTATTTTTATGGTTTTTAATGGTAAATTTTATAATAATAAGCCTATGAATATAATGGGTGTGTTGTGTGAGTGCGTGCGTGTGTGCGTGTGTGTGTGTATGTGTGTGTGTGTGTGTGTTGGTTGTGCCATACAACTACAAAACAACAACAACAACAACAACAACAACAACATCAACGACAACAACGACACTTGAACACTTGAACACCGAAGGCGCATGCGAAAAAGAAATGCCTACGAAAAAAAGTCTTTTATTTGTTATACATATATATATGTATATTAGGTGTGTGTGTGTGTGAGTGTGTGTGTATTGTTGCCTGGCGCGCAAGCGTGCGAGCAGCTTCAAGATGGCCGCCCTTGCGCAGGAACCGTTGAGCGAGTGAGAGAGAGAGAGCGAGCGAGAGGGAGAGCGCTTAAACCAAAAAAGCTTGGTTCTTATTGGCGCTGCTGCTGCCTGCTGCATCTGCTGCTGCCTGCTGCTGCTGCTGTTGCTGCTGCTGCTGCTGCGCGGCCGCAGCGGAAGTGGAAGCCTGAGCCGTTGACTGCGTGCTGGTGCTCGCCTGACTCAGTCCGCTGCCGCTGCGCAGGTGAATGGGCGCCGCTGTTGACGTCGACTGCGCTGCCGCTGACTGTGCTACTGCAGACTGCGCCGCCGACTGCGCTGCTGGCTGCTGTGGTCGATATTGGGGCTGCAGCAGCCGCTGCTGTTGTTGCTGTCGCGCCAACTGTTGCAGCTGATGCGCCTGCAACTGTTGATGCTGCTGATGATGCTGCTGCTGCTGCTGCTGTTGCATCATTGACAGTGCCTCATGTTGATCGTAGGCGCTGTACTCGGACTCGATGCTGTGATAGATGTGCTCGGATGGGGGTCGCATGGCCATCGACTCCACCACTGGGCGCATGGGGCGTGGCGAGGGCGTGGCCGTTGTCGCCGACGAGTAATTGGCCTCCATGTCCTCGGTGCAGTAGTAGGCGGGCGGGGGCGGGGCCTGCCGAAAGATCAGCCCTGGCGAAACGGGCTGCTTGAAGCGCTCGTGATGGTCCAAGGTGTAATTGTTGCCCCTCGGCGACAACTCAATGGGGATGGCGTAGCGCAACTTCTCCCAGAAATAACGGTCACAGGTCAGCAGACGATTCGAGGGCACCGACTTCAGATATGGAGCAAGTTCAGCAACATCCTCAGCCTCGCTGGACACGCTCGTCTCCTCGATGATGACCAGTTTTTGGGCCAAGCCGCGCAGCGCCTCGTGGAATGCATTGCGGAACTCGACACGCTGCCACTCGGTGGCCAGCAGATGACGCGTCAACACCAATATAATTTTCCTCGAGGCACGTGCCCCCTCAACTAGCTGGAGGTGACTTGCCTGAGGTGGTAAATCTCTCTGCTGTATGCACAGTCGGAAGGGAGGACGACCATGCTCCAGTTCGGCGGCAATATTGCGGCAAACAAATTCGTAATCCTTCTCGGAGTGCAGGATGATGGCATCGTAGAGTTTGCCGGCATCCTCGAAGCGCGGCTCGCAGACACGCACCCCATAATGGGCGAAGAGCCACATGCGAACGCTCTCCCGGAACACAAAGACAATGATCAGCACCACCACCAGGAAGATCAGCACCAAAATGGCAGCTAGCAGTGGCAAACGATAGCCATTGGTTATGTCCTGGGCAGAGCTAATGTTGCTGGCGCTCGCATCGAGCAGCTCGGAGCAGTCGCTGCCAGGTAGCTTGGAGGAAAGCAGCTCTAACTCCCGCTTGATGCCTGCCTCTACGCAGTAGACGTCCTGCGAGTCTCGCACAATCAGCGCGTTATCCGTGACAAATTGAACGAGTTCCCGCAGCTGTTGGCAGCGACAGCTCCACGTATTCCTGCCCAACGTCAGTCCTTGCAAGTTGTTCCTGTACTGCAGATTGGCCAACTGTTGTAGTGGCAACATGGTCAGCCGATTGTTATCCAAGCGGAGCAATTGCAGCGAAACCAGCGGCTCAAAAGTGGAGTTGCCAATCAAAGCCAGCTGGTTGCCCTGCAGATGCAACTCACGCAGCAGGGTCAACGAACGGAATGTGGACGCATCCAAGGAGCTGAGCTTGTTGTGCTCCAAGTGGAGCACACGCAGATTGGCCAGCTGGCTGAGACTGCCATTGCCCAAGGCCTGCAAGTTGGAGGCGTTCAAGTAGAGTGTGTGCAAGTTGCGCTGCCCCGCCAAATGTGTAGCCTGCAACACGGGCAAATTGTTGCCATCCAAGTAGAGCACATTGATGTCCTGCGGCAGACGCGGTGGCAGGCTGATCAAATCCTGTTTGCCACAGTCGACCACATTGCTCGACCAGTTGGCATCGTGGAAGCAGCTGCAGTTATTGGGGCAGATCAGCTCGCAGTCGCAACTGCCGTACTCGCAGCAGTGGCACGTTGAGGGGCAGTGTGAGTCGTACTTGCAGAGGAAGTCCGCCGCAGTGAGACTGGCGAGGGGACGCAGTGGCGCCTGCCTACTGTGTGGCATGAGGCACTCAATGTTCGCCAGATCCACAACTCGCGGATGCTGCCGGGTGGTCAAATTATTAATGCGCTGCAGCCACTCCATTGAGCAGTCACACTCGAAGGGATTGCCGCCTAGATAGAATTCCGGCTGAGGCTTGTCCTGGGCCACGGGTGCCACACGCAGCGAGTTCAGTGAGATCTTAGACAACACGTTCGCGTAGAGATCGACGCGTGCCAGGCGGGTCTTGTCCACAAAACTATTAGGCTGAATCTGACCGATGATATTGTTGTTGATGAACAGCAGCTCGATCGAGTTGGGCACCGAATTGGGAGAGATTTCCGTAATCCGATTGTGGCTTGCATCCAGCGTGCTGACCCTCAGCTCCTCCTGCAGCTTGTAGTAATTGCCCAGCGCCTCGATGTAGTTGCCATGGATGTCCAACCACTTCAGATTCGAGGGTATGAAAGCATAGTCGAACCAAACCAGATGATTCTCGGAGAGATTCAGCCAGAGCAGCGAGGCAAGTGTGGCAAAGATGCCGTTGATGTCCGTGAGGAAATTCTTGTCCAAGCGGATCGCTTCAATTTCCGTATTCTTGTCGAACGAACCCCGCTCGATGTTCTGTATGCGATTCTTGGCCAGATTGAGGACACTCAAACGTGGCAGCTGCTGGAACATGCTGATGGTGATATTGCCAATCCTGTTATCGATCAGCCGCAATCCGGTCAGCTGATTGAGATTGTTGAAGGTGCCGTTTTTGAAGTCGGAAATTTGATTCTCTCCCAAGTCGAGAGTTTTCAGCATGCTCAAATCCTGCACCGCCTCGGGCACCTCCAGCAGCTGATTGGAGCTCAAGTCGAGTTCCTTAAGATCGGAGCAATTGCGAAACGCTTGCGATTCCACAATGCTAATCAGATTATTGTTCAGCGTCAGTTTTGTCAGCACATACAACCCATTGAAGATGCGATTATCCAGGGTGTGCAGCCGATTCTCGGCCAGATTCAGAGTATGCAAATTGTACAGCGGCAAAAAGGCGCCCTCCTCAATGTGACCAATGGAGTTGTTGCGCATGTCCAAGATCTGCAGGAAGTACAGCTCCTTAAAGGTCTTGGCACCAATGCGAGTCAAGGCATTGTTCGACAGATTCAAAACAATCAGGCGAATCAGGCCGGCGAAGGTGTTGTTATCCACATGGTGGCTGGTCAGCTGATTGCCACTTAAGTCGAGGACGAGCAACTGTTCGAGCCGATGCAGCAGACCCTTGGGCAGATCGTAGAGATCGTTGTGGTGCAGATGCAACTCACGCAACTCCTTGTTGCCGGCAAATGCCTCCGATGGCAGCGACTCCAAATGATTGTGCGACAAGTTCAACACACGCAAAGAGCTCAAACCGGCCAGGGAATTTGGCGAGAGCGTCGTGATGTTGTTGTGCTGCAGACTCAGGGTTTGCAGGCGGCGCAGCCGGGAGGCGCCCCAGGCGTCGGGCAGCGAGCGCAGCTCGTTGTGCGACAAGTCGAGCACTTGCAACTCGGAGCCGCCACTCAGCTGATTGAGCGCTGGGCCAGCGCTGCCAGTCAAGCACAGTTTCTCGGAGAAGCCCAAGTGTTCGGCGCCGCGTACGCGATTCTGGGTGAGATTCAACAGTTGGAGGCCGGGCATGCTGCACCAGACACCCTCCGGCAGCTGCCGCAAATTGTTGTCGCCCAAGTGCAGTTCGCGCAACTCGCGCAGACCCTGAAACGCCTGCGCGTGCAACTCGAGCGTTCTGCCTGCGCCCCAAACGGAGTTGTGCGTCTCCAGCTGCAAGCGCTTCAGCGAATGGAGACCCTCGAAGGCCAGCGCGGGCACACGTTGCAACTTGCAGGCGTCCACACGCAGCTCGGCCAGTTTTTGCAGCTTGCGAAAGAGGCCGTGTTGCAGCTCGCTGGCGTGCAACAAATCCTCGCTGCACTGCAACTCAAACCGATTCGCCGTCTCTGCCACCTGCAGATCCAGGGCAAGACCCTGGTCCAAGGCGCGCACGTTGCACTTAATGTCCATTGTGGTGCGCACAAATTCCCATGCGCATTGTTGCGCATGCGTCGCCGCCAGCAGCGCAGCCAGCAGCGCGACCAGCAGCAACAGGCGACAATTTACATTTGTTGCAATTCTTGTTGCTGTTGTTGTTGTTTTCGTTGACATGTTGCTTCGATTTTCGCGCTTTTCTTTCTTATTTTCAAATTGCCAGCTTTTCTTTTTTTGGCTCAAGCTAGTTTTAGCTTTTTCTGGTGGGTTTTGGGATATTTTTTTTTTTTAGAAACTTTATTTCACTTTCTGGTTTTCATATTTGAGCGCTGTTTTTTTTTGCTTGTTAACTTTTTGCTTGCTACGCGTAACCGTAATCCTTGTGCGTGTTTTTAATTATTTTTGTTTGATATTTGCTTTTGGACTTATTTTAAGTTGTTTCACTTCTCAGCTCTCAGCACTTGAACATATTTTTGTGTGTGCAAATTGCATTTGAAATATTTTGTTTGTTTACAACATTTTACGTTCGACGTTGGCACTTGGAAAATCGTGTGTTTTTATACAGATTGCTCTCCCACAATATATATATATATATATATATATATAGATATATATATATGTATATATACAAGTTTATTTGTATTTTTGTGCTTGCCGGGAGCTCGTTTTCTTAAAGCATGTTAACCGCCTCGCGCTTCAACTCAAACTGATTGCTGAAGTTGAACGCCAGCGACTCCGTTGGCTCGTTGAAAATGTTTTTACGAGCGACGACGGCAACGAACACACACACACACAAGCAGCCAGACACACACATAGCGTATGAACAGCAAAAGGCAGACAGACAAAACTGTGCTTCAGTGTGTGTGTGTGTGTGTGTGTGTGTGTGTGCCTGCTGGCTAGTTCGTGCGCTGCTTGCTGCGCTGCGGCTGCATTCACACATGCACATGCACACACAAGCACACAAGCAAAGCACTGTACCTCGCTCTCACATACGCTGCGCTCTTTGCTTTCTGCTTTGGCTAGCCATATGCAGTTTAGCAACATGCATGCATTTTGCTCTCTCTCTCTCCCTCTCACACTTACAACTCGCATGCATATGCATGTACGTGTGTGAGAGCACGCTCGCTCTCTCGTTCTCACCGAAAGTAGGGGAAATGTTGCTAGCTCTGCTCTCTCTCACACGCACATATGCTCAGAGGCAGAAACAAATCTGTGAAATTATTGCTGCTGCGATCGCCATGAAAACCAATTCAATTTTTACATATATTTTTTATTTTCTCGATCGACTCTAGTTAGTTGAGCTATAAAAAAATACTTGCAAAGCAGAGTTTAGCCAAAAAAGAGTCAGCAATTGTTGCTGCGCTTCCTTATTAATTTACAGCTACATATATATTTTTTATAGATCATTTAATCAGCGAATGATTTGTTAATGTTGCCGTTTCGGACGTGAGAAATGTCAAATTATTTCCTATTTTTATGACTTATTATGCAAAAAATATGTATTTAAATGAGACTGAGCGCTATAAATGTTTTTTATTAACTAGACATTAAATAATGGACACGAAAATCGAATAACTGTTCGTTGTATGCACATAATTAAATTTGTATAATCTGCACCGATAAATAATAAATGACAATAAAATACATCGTAAAAAAGAAAGAAAATTAAAAATTAAATATGTATTTTTAACTGAAGATTAAAAAAAGATAATCAGCAATAATTTATGTTCTTTTATTTTTAGTTTAGATTGATAAATAACATAAAATAGAAACGAAATATATCATCAACAATTTTAGATATTTTTAATACCTTATTTCGAATGTTAAACCCAATCAAAACCCATGCGAAAATTTCTTATTCTATTATTTTTCTCTATAAATGCCTTTTGCCACTCTTTAACCCGCTTCATTCGGTCTAGGGTTAAGCATTTGACACTAACCGGTGGCAGTCAACAGGCTGTCTTGCAACATTTCGTGTGTGCATGTGTTGTCGGCTAGTTGCCGCCTCCCCCACCCCCTCCCCCTTTCGTCCTTTTCGGCAGCAGCAGCAGCAGCAGCAGCACGGACTCGTTGCTGGCGTCGTGTTGCAAACACGAGTGTTTCTGCCTCTGCCTCTGCCGCTGCCACCCGACACTCAGCCACCCGCTTTGAGTATGTTGCTATGGCCATGTTGCATGCCACAGTGCCCTTAAGCCAACTAGTCGACTCGAGTCTGAGCCATAAAATGCAGTTTCTATTGTCGTCTGTCAACTGTTCTGTGAATTTTAAAAACATTTTCTTCGCTTTTTGCTTTTTGGCCAATTGAGAAGTGTTTTTTTTAGCTCTCAGCTGATGAAAGTGGTGAATGGAAAAGGATTTAGTGAATAGGCTATCAATTTTACTGTGTTCGAAAGGGGCTTCTAAAGAGTTTGATAAAATTATGATTAGTTCAACAAAATTGAAAGTACTTGAGTAAAATCGATTCAAGCAAGTTTTATATACGGAGTCACACAGGTCTCTGGAGGGAACTTTGAAATCATCTTAGAATACTTACCTGACATCTTATCTCTTTAGCTGACATTGCGGAAGACAACTAACTAAACAGAATAAAAACCATCAAATCCCAAATCCAATAGTTTTGCATTCCTTCAAGATTTAAGTTGCTGGAAGAGACTCAGAGTCAGAAGCGGGGCACAAAAGATCTCTAATTAATAAAAATTAAAAAAAAAATATATATATATATATATGTATATATATACATAATATAAAATAGTATTGGATTTCAATTCCTTTATTTCGACTTCATTTATATATAGGTGCTATAATTAACTTCAAGTTGAACTCTTCCTAATTGTGGCACTGGGCTCCATTCAAATTGATTGCCACATCTCAATTATAATCTGCAACTTTAGAATGTTTTCGCATGTCTGCTTACTCTCCACATGCGTATGTGGCATGTGCAACATGGATTTGAGTCGTAATATGCATGTTGCACATTTAGGTATTTGGGCATTTAGCATTAGATGCCCCATCATTTTGCAGCTTAGAGTTGCTGCTACTGCGGTTGCTGCTCGCGAGAATTACAGAAATGTGTTTTTGTGGCTAGTCAGCAAATTTACGAGTTGCTACCGTGCCCATTTATGTCATACAACATACAACTGCCACACGGCTCAACAGTCTTTCAGATGCATGCATCCCCCATTCCACACGCTCAACGGCAAAGCTTAAAATATTGCATATGAATGTTGCATGCAACGCACCAGCAACACACATTAACGAGCATCATCAGCTGCAGCAGCAGCAGCAACATCGTCGACGCTGCCGCTGGCGTCAACTGCGACAGCAGCAACATCGTCGTCGTCGTCAGCGTCGGCGTCGGCGTCGCTGGTTGGCAACATTACAGTTTGAATGCTATTATTATGCCATTTTTAATGCCTTTTACATTCAGGCGTGCAACAAGCGGCTGCCACTGCGACGGCGACGCGACTGCGCTGTGCCACGTTTTTTTTTCTTCTTTTTTGATTCAGTTTGCTTTTTTTCAGGCTTTGCTCTGCAAAAAATGAAATGCCCTGCAATCGGAAGAGGGCATATATGATTTTAAGATATTGAATCGGCACTTTTCAGTTGGAGTTGATTGCTTGAAAACCGTGCAGAACACATTAAGAATAAAGCAGCTCGGAAAAGTGTTTCCAACTTCAAATTAAAATGGATATATTTAATATATAAAAGTTTGTCTTATCTATTAATACTTTAGATATTTTGTAGAGGTCATCTCTTCGTCGTGCACTTTCTAATTCACTTTTTCTTTTTATTAGACCAACGCACAGATTTGTACATATTTTTTCTAGATTTTACTTGCTTTTTTTATTCCACTTTTGCTTTCATTTCATTATTTTTTATTTACATCCCTTTTACAGGTCATCTGATAGTCGCTTTGTGCTTTGTGCCATTGTCTGCCTCTCTTTATTTAGCTTTATTTAGTTTTTTACTAACTATTTAATGTAATTTTTAGTTACTTTGCGCTAATTTTTTTTCGGCTGGTGAGATAATATTGTTGTAATTTCCAGCTGCACTGTTGAAAAAAGGAGAGAAAAATGCCAAAAAACAAGCAAACAGAAAAAACGCAAACGCTAACTTAATTTGGCGTAATGCATGCAGCTCTGTTGCAAGTTGTTGTTGCTGCTCGTTGTGCATGTAAATGTCACGCCCAGCACGCCCACCTGTCATAGAAGCATAGCACATATGTGTGTGTGTGTGTGTGTGTGTGTGTGTGCGTGTGTGTGTGTGTGTGTGTGTGACTAGTGCGTGTTTGTGTGTTTTGGTGTACTTATGTTTTTGGCTGTCGACTTATGCCACTTAAAATTACATTAAAAAACTTCTGTCGTCTGCCAAGGCAGGGCACAGGCCAGGTCCAACAACAACACACACACGCCCACCGCCCACTCATCTGACATTCCAACACACATACACTGCTCTCCCTCCCTCTCACTCTCCGTCTCTGTTTCACTCACGGCATTTCTCCATTTCACTCACTTTTTGCTAGTGCAAACTTTGCCCAGCTTTTGGGAGTTTGCCTTCTGCTGCTGTTGTTGCTACTTCTGATGCTGTTGCTCATTAATTGTTGTTGTTGATGCTTATACCCTAACATAGAGTATTACACTATTTAAACTAAGCAGACATAGAGTATATATGCATACATCTGCCCGAACACCATAAGAATTTTCCATTGCTAAATAGTACTTGAAATTTTATTTTTTATTGATGATAAGTTTTATAATTATCCAAAGAAAACAAATTAAATTAGTTGCAATTATGATATAAACAAAATCAAAACACATATCGAATATTCCAACTATTAAGTACAGACCACATCCGATCTATAAGCGATTTTATCATATTAGAAGCCGATGCCGATAATTGTCTTTGTGGTTTCAGCTGTGATTTTGACGTATCCCTCCAGGTCACTCTTCAGATCTGTATATATACAAAACTTTGACTGTCAGCTATCCAGCTTAAACCAGGGATTTCCGATTTTAATTAATAAATTGTGTTGTCAGGGAAGGGTATTTCATATTCGTCGCATTCCAGTCAATTTCTACTCCAACAATTTTTGTCAGTCGTTTTGTTTTGCGGCATTGCAAATATGAAACTTTTGTTACTTAATTATTTTGTTTGCTGTTCTTGTTAATGTTGCTGTTGCTGCTGCTGTTGCTGTTGCAAGTGTTGCTGTTGCTGTTGCTATATTGTTATTAATTAATTGAGTTACACTTGCACTGCGATTACTGTTGTTGTAGTTGTTGCCGTTTGTTGTTGCTGTGGCATGTTGTTTGTTTAGTGGTGCGAATATTTTATGAATTTTTAAATTTCATTATAGTGGCATGTGCCGACAACGTTGTCATCATCACAGTTGTTGTTGTTGTTGTTGTTGCACATGTCGTCGACCCTCTGCAGTTGCAGAGTGTGACAACTATCAGGCACACACAAGCTGAAAAGTAAATCAAAAATTCCCAAGCCCAAAATTAGTTGCAAGAAATGTTAATGCAACACAAACTTAATCCGTTCACTTTTGGTGTTCATTAAGAAGTTGCCAAACTAACAATTTGATAAATTACTAAATTACTACACTGGAGAGTCAAAGAATACATATGAAGTGTGAAGCATAACTCAAGATTTATCACACTCAATTTAATATTATAATTTTATACCCGTTTAATACTTAAGCCTGGTAATATTTTCTACGAGGCTTTGCTTTTTAGTGGTAAATATGATTTGTGCACTGGCAAAATCGTTAGCCGAGTTATGATGGCGTGTCTGGCAGTAAATAATCTATAAAATATTGGCTGGCAGCATTTGCCAGCCGCAAATATGTATAGATAATATGGTCTGTGTATTTTATGCTTATCTTCAGAGCCAAGTTAAAGCCAGCCTGGCAGAGTAGCTTCGCACACAATTCAAGTTGCATCCAAGTTGGCAGTTGTCGCCCCATTGCAGGCAGCAGCAGACAACAACAGAAAGAGGCAGAGCTTAAATATTATTCATACGCCGCATTTGCCACGCCAACGACAGCAACAACAACAACAACAGCAGCAAGCAGCAAGCAGCAGTTGCAGTTGCCACAATAATCCCAGTTGCAGTTGTTGGGAGTTGCACAGCTTTCATTTCGCTGCGCATAACTATGTCAAATTAGTGTCTCTGGCTCTGTGTGCAACGGATGCAGCGGACTCCAAAGTGGATGCCCCCATTGGTTGCACTACTGATGCCGCTGATGCCGCTGATGTTGCTGATGTTGCTGATGCTGCTGATGCACTGCGGCTTTCCCAGTGGCGCATTTAGGCAAGTAAAAACTTTCCCGGCCACAGCTCCAGCTCCTTGGGAAACTGTATTCAAATGCACAAGCTAAACATATTTTTCTGCTGTTTCTTTCAGTTTTTAATTGAATTAGAAAATGGCAATGGGTCAGCAGCACGTTTGCAATGCATAATTTATTTGTTTTGAATTGTTTCTCAGCCTCAGCCTCAACCTCGGCGTCGTCTTCGTCTTTGCAAACAGAAACTGATTTTTTTTTTTGTATCTTCCTCCAAATGTTTTTCCAGGCCAAAATTTTCATAATCTTTTGGCAAAAACTAGAGAGAGAATTGTCTGCAGCGTGCACAAATTATGAATATCAATGCCTGGATTTTAATGAATGAGGCCTGCAGTGAAAATGCCCGATGCCAATACCAAATACAACAAAAATAACAACAACAACAACAGCAACAACAACAACTTCGATTTATAATGCTTGTGTGTCTATATGGAATATGAACGTGAAGTTAACCAAATGGGTACAAAATAATGTTGTTCTTGTTGCTGTTTGTTGCATTCTTGTTTGCCATGCAAAATATTGAAGAAGAAACAGCAGCAGCAGCAGCAGCAGCAGCAGCAGCAGTAGCAGCAGCAGCAGTGTGTGTGTGTGTGTGTGTGTGTGACAGGAGTAAACTCCTTGGCAAGTCCCTGGCAGCTGTCAAGCGCACTTGCATTACATTACGATTACACTGCCCTACATAATTCAGTTTGCAAGGTGTCCTCAATTTATTGGCAATTGATCAGTTTGCAATTTGACATTTAAATGCGAATTTTGAAAACTCTACAAAAGCTAAGCGATTCAGTTAAGCCTTCGGCATCAAATCGATGCGTGTTTTCATGGATCCCTTTTAAGTTTATAAATTATTAATTACATTAATATTAAATTGCATTATTTTTATTAGTTGTTAAGGACATATTTATGTATTTTACACATATCTGTTTTCTGGGTTATTTAAAACAAAATTCTTCAACAACTCGTAAATTTTGCTTATTAAAAATTATGACTTTGCTCTTAAAACGAGCAATTTATTTTTGTTGTTACTCTTAATTATTTATAATTAATACATAATTCATATATTCGCTACACAAAATTCAAGTGTGTCCTGATAAAACAACTGCAATTCCTGTTGTTGCACAGTGTGTTTTGATATTGATGTTGTTGTTATTGATGTTGATGTTGTTGTTGTTGCTGTTGTTGTCGCTGTTGTTATTGCTGGTATCAGGCTCATTTGATATGCGGGCTCAGCAATGCGCCCACACGACACAATGCTGCTGAAACAATGCGAGGAATTTTTCAAATATATATATACATACATATATATATATATATACATATATATATATATTTTGTGGCATGCAATATTTCATATTAAAAGAACTATGGCACTAGATGGTGAAACATGCATAGAGAGTGAGTAACGAGCGGCGCTGTGGCATCAACGACCGCTCAAGTGCATCTTAAAGATACTTTGGCAGCATTGTGGCAGCCGTGTCGCGCTTAGCTGCAAACTGAGTGGCAAGCATGGAGTGGATCAAAGTGTTTGTGCCTATTGTTTCGACCCTCTCTGCTCGCCTTCTGCCTGCAATAGGGGTTGATATATGAGCTTTAATGTGCATTAACTCTTGTGCCATATTTTCATTTCAGTTGCTCTCCGCCAGACTTGGCCACAGAATGAGGTTAATTACGCGTTTATGGTTCGCTTTATTTATTGGTCGCCTTTGATTTATGTGCTTGTGGCCATGTGGCTTACTCTGTGGCATTTCTCCCAAGAAGAAGAAGAAGCCGAATGCTAAAAGCTCTCCACTTAGTCTTGTGTCTTGGCAGTCTATGGGGCTACCTGCTGTGACTAAAGAGCGGAACATGTGTGGCAAGCACTCCGATTAGTTGAGCACAGATCTGTGACTAACCAATGCGAGTGGAAAGTTCAAAAAGTTTACTTTCTTACAAATTTATCACATTTGTTTCTTATTTAGATATTTTCGTGTGTTTCTTTCAAGATCTTCAATTTACGCGAGGTGCGAAGGGCTTACTTTATTTTAGCTAAGTTTTTGCTCATGTTTAACTTGTTTGGACTTAATGCTTCAGCTGGCAATAAATGCCAATAAATGCCAATAAATTTGTAGCATTTTCAGGCTTGTTTCGCCGGTTTTTGGGCTGCTGTTTTTCGCAATTTGTGACTTCCTCACGTACATTTTTGGATTTGCATGCCCAAAAATGGCCCTTCTGAAATATATATAATAACACACTTCCCATAATTTAAATATTTTGATAATCGTCAAAAATTGAGCTGAGGAGAAAAAGAGTGCACGAATATGGCCAAAAGCAGACTTAAGTTAAGAGCGCGCATAACCCATAATCATGGCTCGGGCTGAACACAAAAAGCCAAGCAGACAATTCTAATTGTCAGTCGACGATTTCATTTCATTTTCAGTTTATTTTGTTGCCTTTTTTTGTTGTTGGTGCTGGCCATTTTTCAGCATTTTGCTAATGCCCGCTTTAAAGAGCCGAACGAACGGTGCTCGGCTCAAAGATACTTGCATGTATTTTATCAGAACCCTTCATTAAACACACACACGAAGCGCAGACTGGCAACTCATCTTTATAAATTGGTCTATAATTTTATTTTTACAGCTTACAACTGCTGTGCACATTTATTTATTTATTTATTATTTATTATTTATTTATTATTATTTTTGTGGTTCGCCTAAAATTTCTATTTAACGGGAGGCTCTTCAAAAAGTGTCTTTCAATATTTTTGCAGGCCTTTTCCAGCTAATTGCCAAAAGTGAGTGAAAATTACTGTAGAAAAATAATATTTTCCTTTGGCTGTGGCATGTTATTTCAGCAAACAGTTTAAGGCAGGCAGGCAGGCAGCCAGAAGAACTCTAAGCCAAGTCTGGCGGCTCGTTTCCAGATACATTTCTACAGATACATTTTGCAGGTAGCCAGAGCAAGTTTCGCTCTCTCGCTCGCTCTTTGGAGGGGAAATGTGGCACTTATACAGCTGCATTTCTTACTCTCTCTCTCTCTCTCTCTCTCTCTGTCTGTAGCACGCACACACTGACAACTGATCTTGCGCTCTCTCGTTCTCTTGCTCTCTTTCTCTCTGCTGGCTCTCTCTCTCGTCTGCTTGCTCGCTTGCGCCGCTTGCTTGTGTATCTTGCCACTCGCTTGCACATTTTATGCTGCCTGCTTGTTCTTTGTCTGTATTGGTGTTGCTCTCACTCACACACTTGCAAGGCACGCTCTCTCTCGCTCTCGGGCAACCTGCTCTCTCGCTCTTTCGCTGGGTTTCTCGCTCTCTGTCGCTGTCATTGACACGCTCAGCACGGCAGGTTTGCGAGGCAGGCAATTATGTATCTTGTATCTGTAACTCGCTTGCTGCCTGTATCTGTATCTCTAGTCTGTCGTCTGTCCTCTGTCGTCTGTCGCTTGTCGTTTGTCGTTTGTATCTGTATCTGCTGCTTTAAATGCCGCACATTTTGCTCTATCACTTGCAATTTTTAGCTCTTTTGTTTTCACACACAGTCGCGCCTGCGCCTGCGCATTCACTGAATATCAAAAAACAGCCCAACCAGCAAAGGGCCAAATATGTATTTTTTATGCCCACAAAAAAAGCAATTTTAAATTTGGTAAAAAAAAAACATTTTTGTCGCTTCGCTGCCTTTTGCATGGTGTGAATTTCTGATGTGCTTAAAAGTCCCATAGCTGATTGAGACAATATCGTAAAAAAGAATGCTTTTGAAATTCGATCCTCCCATATATACCTATATATCTATATATAACTATATATATACAAATATATATATGTAGATATGTACAGCTTTAAGGCGGCGTTATAGCACATTTTTGTTGCCTTTGTCGATGTCGTTTTTATTGCCTGTCGCTCGGTTCTGCTTAACTTGTTTTACCACACACACAAAATGCTCTCATTTGGCCAACTCTTTTCGTACTGTTTTACTTCTTTTTTTCTTGCCATTTTACAATATACTGTTGGTTGTTGGCTGTTGGCTGTTGGCTGTTGTTGTTGGCGTTGTTCGCTTGGCTTAAATGAAACTAAATGAGGCGGTAATCAAGTTGTGTTCCAAGCCTCACTCGCTGTCCGTTATAGCCGGCACCTCTTTGCGGTATTTTCGTTTCTGTGTTGCTCTGTGCCTCAAGTTGCGCTGTTTTTTTACGCCTCTTGTGGTTTACAGCAAATTTCACACTTGCCCATGAGGTGAGGAAGTCTGAAGGAAGTCTGCAAATCTCTGCAAAACTCCGCAAAAGCGTAAACGCCACAAAAAACCAACTCTTTTTTTTTTCCTTCGTATTTTTGAACGCTGATTGATTTTTTAATGTGTAGCAAACGTGGTGCAAGGGGGGCGGGGTGGTGTTGAGGGAGGTGTGCCGGCCACCTTATATGTGTGCTGCAGAGACAAAAGCAAATTAACTCATGTAATGAAAATTTCTTGATTGGTTTGCTTTTTTTCTCCCTTAGGCGAGACACTTACGAGAAACGCACACGGCAGGAAATGTGAAATACATTTACAGAATATGGAGCTAAAAATGATTATTAATATTCAATATTTAGAATAAATAATAAATAAATAAATTTAATATTTAGAAATTTATGAGAAAATAAAACAAATAATGCAAGTTGGGAAAGTTAAACATAGGCTAAGAATTTTCTCAGTAGCAGTTGTGTATTTGAAATATTTGATGAATTGCAGTTTTGATTCAACTATTTCAGTTCTTTAAGCCAAACCAAGCACCAAGGTAAGCCAGTTGGCAATGTTTTTAAGTGCTAGTTGCATATTTTTAGTTTTTATGGATTGCATTCTTAATTAAACAAACTGCTAGCTTTTTTTCAAACAAAAAATGAAAATTATTTGCTAAGGTAAGCAAGCTGCAGAAGGTTAAGATAGGTAAAGAAGTTTCTAGCTGGCAGTTGAATGATTTTCATTTTTGTGAATTATGCATTTGGAAATTTCGTATTTTTAGCTTCTTTAAAAGAAATCAATTCTCTATTGGTTGGCCAAAATTGAAACTATTGAAATGCAGAATGAAAACACGAATTTCCAGCGAAATGCAAATTGTTTAATTAAACTGAGTCTATTAAGAACTTGCTTAATAATTCTCGATTAATTTTGAAGCTTTAACAAAATCGAAAATAATTTGGAAAATTTTCCTCAGCTAAATTCCTTGGCTTCTAAAATACATTAATTTATTGTTGGCAATATTTTGAATAATGATTGGCCAGCTACTGCCTCAGTTGCAGTTCCTCTGCCCAGTGGGTCAACCCACACACACACCACACACCACACACCACACACACAGTCAGATGAATGCTTTCACTCAAGTTCTTCTACTCACTTGACAAATTCATTTCAATATTTTCGTTACACTTGAGAGCGGCATCGGCTGCGGCATCATCATCAACATCAACATCAGCTACCATCCTGAGCACTTCACATGCATATCCATGTATACTATATGCATATATATATATATATATATATTGTTTAATATAAATATTGTTCCCCAAACGTATTTATATTGATGTGTGTGCGTGTGCGTGTGTGTGTTTTTTTTTCGTTAACTGGCCAATGGAGCCACTGTGGCCACTCGAAGCCCACTACAAATTCAGCGGACCAGGCCATGACTTAATTAAGAGTCGCACGTTTATTGTGCTTACCTGCGTAGTTTTTGTTTTTTGTTTTTTGTTTTTTGGTTTGTTCGTTTTATGTTTTTTGTTTTTTGTTTTTACAACTCTTTTAGCTTTTGTTTTTGTTGAACTTACACTTTTTATTATTGTTGCTGGCTGCTGCTGTTGAGTTTTTTGTTTTTGTTGAAACGTCATCATAAATTGCAATTAATTTCAACAGTTGCCGGACAAAGTCTATAATAATCATTTTTTATCTGTATTTCTGTTATTTTTTTTGTACCAATTTTTGTTGGCCACATTTTTTGTTTAGCCTGTAGGTGTTTTATTAAAGTTAGCCTTGGGTTTTAGCACTGATCGCCTCAGTCAGGGCTCGGCCCGTCTCGTCTCGTCTTGTCTCGTTTCGTATATTAAATTATTTTCACACCTCAAAACGACGAACCACTTAAAATTATGCCAATCACGACCTGCTTGCCATTGTTTGGGCTCTTTCACTGTTTCTTATTTTTTTTTCGAGTGTACTTGAGGGGCGAAGGCAACATTTTGTTGCCGCATCATGGCGCTAAAATGATATAGTACTCACTTTAAATTCACATACATTTATATATATATATATATATATATATAGATACGTATTTATATGGAGTTACTATTTATAGCAACGACGACCTTTTTAACGAGTGATAACAATTTGTTGAGAAATTTACATATTCGTCGATTTTGTATTTGTTTTACGGGCTTAACGTAGACGACAGATAGCTAATGCAACCAAAATGTGGCTGGATCAAAAGTGCCGCAAGTGTTCGCCTCTTATCAATTGGAGCCCATAAAAATGAGCAGTGTGCTTCGACCAGTGCTTAAGTTAGTTTTTTCCCTCATTTTTTTTTGCCTTTTACGATGCCCCAAACAAATGTCAATTGATATGAAATTTTCAGTTTTACAGCTGCTGTTGCAAGTCGCGTGTGAGTTTAGCCATTGCAGTTGCAGTTGCAGTTGCAGTTGCAGTCGCAGCTGAGGCCAAATGCAATTGGCCATTGTCATAAAAAACACTTTGTGAAAGAGTTTTGTGTGGTTTGGCCAATGCGCAATGTGGTTGTTGTTGTTGTTGTTGTTGTTGGACCCTTTTTATGCATCGTCGAGCAGAAAGTGTAGCAGTTATCTGTTACGCGGACAGACAGCGACAGACGATGTCGAGGATACGCAGCAGCACTGAGAGAAAATTATAGGCTCAAGCTGCACAATTTTAGGGGTGGTTTCGTCAGCTCAAAGTATGCTTAAACTATGATTGCGTGTTTCAAACTTTTAATTATAGGTACAGCAGTTTCCAAAAACACTTTATCGAATTTTAGATATGGAAAATGTATATATCAATTTAAGTAGATTGAGTTAAAAACAAAATGGTTTCAATTACTCTTAAAAACTCGTTGCTTAAAAATAAAATAAATACAATTAAAAGGCTTAAAAGACAACTTATAAAAATATATAAATATTGATAAAACATCTCTCTAAAATTATTGTATGTATTCACTCGAAAACTTAGCTTCAATTGTCAAATAAAACTTTTGCGCTTGTTGGCTTTAATTAAACCTATTTCACTTAATTGTAGAAGAGTAGCATTTTTCTCAGTTGGAACAGTTTGTAAGTAGTGCAAATATAAATAAAAGTGTGTTGGCATATCTCAAGAGCCCTACTCATTAGTTTGGCTCACATTCCACTTTAGAAGTAGAAACAGAAAACGCAACGCGAGCAAACTTCTTAGCAAGCAGCACTTTCCAGCATAATTTGCATATCTGAATTAGTGGAGTAGCGCTCCTATCTATGCCCAAGTTTCTGTTGCAGTGTACTACGTGCCCATTACAATAACCACAACATAAAAATAAAATATACGAACAGAAAAAAAGGAGGAAAATAAAGGATATGCCTTGGCAGGCTGTGGCTAAAAAAAAAATGAAAAAACTTTGTATTTCTATTCCACGCCCCGTTTTTATTATCAGCCAGCTAAGTCGACGCTCAACTTAAGGGAGGCCACATAAAAACGACAAGGAAGCAACAACTGCAGGAATTGGTAGCCTAGGCCATTAGACGGTAGTGCAGTCGGCTATCTTGGCATGCCAAGGATAACGCCACAGACTGAGGACTGAACAGTCAGAGTAGTAGAGTAGACTCAAACAGAGTGGAGAGTGGAGTAGGAAAAGGTGCTACAACACTAAAACGTTGACCCAAATTTTATCATCAATGTGACAGAAAGTAGCGATTAGATGATGCCTTTAATGGCTGCTGCTGGAAAATTGTTCGTCTTTGGCTGCTTCTTATTTTTATATTCAGTTGTAGTTGGTTTTCTTCTTGTTCGTTTTTTGTGTAGTTTAGCCGACAGAAAGGTGCCACTGTATAACCTTAGAGCATGTCGCCTACTGAATGGGTTTCCGAGCAGCGTAATGCGTTGCCTGATATCTTAATTTGCCGCATCTATCGTGTGTAGTGCAAGCAGCACCACTTGAGTGGTGCTGGTGCACAGTCAACCCAACCAAGTCCAGACGCCACTCAACTTCTTTCTGCAGCTGCACTTGTTTGAATTTCCATGAGGCACAAATACACACACTCACACACACACACCCCATACCACACACGCATCCGGTCTGTCGCCAGGCGCCGTCGGAGCAAATAAAAGCGCATCCTGTTGGCCACTTGAGATTTTGAATACCCTGCACATACCGGCAGAGGGTGTAGACTACTTTGTTGATGTATACCTTTCATCTCATAAGATGTTACAGTATTTTTATGTATATTTTGATGAACTTAAGAGGTTGTTCGATAAGCTAGTTGACTTGATTTCATTATTATCTCTGATGGCTGTGGAATCAATCATATTTCTTACTATGTTCCAAATGGATAGATTAATTAGTTTCTTAGCGAATTTCATATAAAAAAGCCAATTTCATAAATTAAATGAATTCATAAAAATTACAGAATACAGAAAAAGGTAGTTCACTTGATTTCGTAACATCATCCATAAGTAATTAAACAACTTTTTTATTAGTTGCATTTCAAGTTGAAGAGCTTATCTGAAAATAAGATAAAATATATTATAAACTTATTTATGCTCATTCTGAATTTAATTCTTCGCATATCATGCATAACATAATTAAACGCATATTACAGGGTATTCCCCAGTCTCAGCTATCAGAGTCCAACTGCAGCTTGTTTTTAGTAAATGATGCAGAAAATCGCAGCATCGACGTCGCAGCTGAGGCATTTGATTTTTGTTTGTTGTGCGATGTCAGTCGGCTGGTTTAGGTTTAGGTTTAGGTTTAGGTTTGGGTTGCTTCAACTATGCATGAAATGTCCAGGAGCCTATCGGAAGTTGATAGCATTTCGTTGGCTGCTGGCCCTTTGGGCAACTCTAGACGTTGCTTCCTTTGATCTCCGTCCTGTGTGTGGGCCTTCTCTCTCTCTCAGTGATAAGACGATAAAATGTTGATAGTCCAATATTCCAAATGCAAATCTCAGCTGCCTCTGTTCTGTGTTTTTTTTTTCATACTCTTTGTGTACAAAAGAAAGCCGCCTTATAGCAAAATGGCGATAAGGCGACTTTCTCATTAATATTAATGGCGTCTGAAAGGTTCTTCAGGCCTCGCAAAATGTAATTTGCTGTCGTGTGGTGAATGGTGGGGCTCTCTATGAAATTATGAGACCACAGGAAGTGCTTTGAATTTATATCAATAATGCCGTTATTAGCCTGCTTGCTGCCTGCCCGTTTGCTTGCTTGCCTGGTTATTTATTTATTTAGCCAACTTAACAAGCCGTCGCCATATATTTTCGTCTTTCAACAAGTTTTCCATGCCTTAGATTTTTGACCTGTGTCCAATATTTATAGATGTATTTTTGTTGTAGCCAGGCCCTGGACGCATTTGACACGCAACTTGAACCGAACTGAACTGGTGCCTTTCATTCCTGGCCTGTGCTTCTCGTGCATTTTGTGGACCGCTTTCAAAATCAACTGCTAACATGGCATAACTTATGGCTTAGGCATGCAAATTTCATTTCTTTGCTGCTTTTTTTTCCTGCTCCGTTATGGTTGGCCAACAGGTGGAGGGAATGGCGAGTGAGGGGGCTTGTCCATTGAAGTTTAATGCAAAAGTTATTGGCACTTTGTCAGAGTAGGCGAAAAATATACGAGTTTCTCAAAACTGTTTACACGTGCAGCTAAATGTGGCTTAATCGGGCTAAAATGTACTTTGTTGAGATATTTTTGGGTGTTATAATAAAGTGATTTATCACTTTGACTTAATGGGAAAGCAACTTTAACAAGATTACTTAGTCAACTATTTAAGATTATATATTTTTCTGTAAGAAAATAATAACAGCAAATTTGTTCAATATAAAAGAATTTAAATTTATGTATATTTGTTTTAGAAAATATTTATTAATTGAAATATTTGAAATATAGAAATGTAGTAGTAGGACGCAATTTTTTTGTTATTTATTTCATGGCATAAGCGAAAGGAGCTCGGGGATCCTTAGCGATTTGCGTGTAAGGAGTGCATAGCAGTAATCGTAATCGCAGTTACACATTGCCCCATATATGTGTTTGCCTTATATCTGGTCATGTATACACTTTTTTTTGCTGGGCCAGAACGGTAATTGGCCGGGCAAATTTACCTACTTAACTAGATTTGTAGCTCGGGCGTAACTCGAACATGCAACTGCTAACCATGTTTACTTTCGCACAAATACTTGCACTCTATTTTCGTGGAAAACACTTTCCCAATTTTTTGGGTTCCCCAAAAACATAAGTAAAAATGAAAACAAGAAAATGTGAGTTCAGATTAGAAAACATGTTTCGATTGACATTAGTGCAACGTGCAGCTGGGCTCGAAGCGTAATTAATTTGGGATGTATGCTTCAACAGCAGTCTTGTGCAACACTAAAAAACAAACTAATCTAAGAAAGCTTGTCAATATTTGTCTGCTTGTCTTTTTTTGTTGATTGTACAAGCAGCAGCAGCAGCAGCTGTTGATATACTTATAGCAGTTACTGTATTATTGTCATTTAATTGGGTCTGCCTAGAACAATCTGAGACAAGATCTTATCTAATCTGTGTGCCACTTAGAGCTACCACACAAATGAGAGACTCCAGGCATCCGTATATGACTCTTAAATTGTGTGGCATTTGCCACCGTATATGCAAATGTTAATTGCATTAATAAATGAGCAGTGGGGAAAGTAATGGGTTTGCTGCTCTCTTCCTATTTGTTTATTTAGCCAGCCAGCCTCCCCCTCACAACCTTTGTCCACATTTGACTCTGTCGCGTCATTCAATTAGAAATGAAAACACAAAAACAAATAGCTCTGTTTGTCTGTCTGTCTGTCTGTCGGTCTGTCTGCCCTTCCACACACAAAAGTGTTTTAGTTTTGGCTTTGCTGCCACGTCGTGCATAAAAAGCCACAGAAATAAAAATACAAAACAAAACAAAATATTTAGAAAGTAAAGAAAGAACAACAATAGGACGACATGTGTATATGCCAAAGGTAATTGTCAAGTAGAGCACAGTGGCAGTGGCAGACACAGACGCCGTGGCACGAACTGCAACGCGGCCTACGAGAACCACCAGAAACCACCAAAACCAACGAAAACAACCAGTCAGCCAAGAACAACATTACCGAATTCGAATCCGAGTCAGAGTCAGAGTCAGCCTCGCTGGTAGAGTCTGATGTAAAGTCTGGGGCAGAGTCTGGGGCAGAGTCTGGCTACTGCGCACACACATTAACCCATTGCAGTCCCCACCTATAAATGACACACAAAAATTGTAACACAAACAATGAGACAGTAGCTGCAAGTATCTACGAACTTTAGATACTCTACCAAGACTAGGGTTTATAATCTATTTCTTAGCTTTGAATAATTTCCACACTTTGAAGTGTTTCTTGTCGATAGAGAAATATGCAAATAATTACAATATAAATTAAATTAAATATTTAATTCAATATTTTGCCTTTTGAGCATTAAACTACAAAAATTTATTATATTTTGGTGCCTATTTAATTTGAAAGATTCCAATCAGAGTTCGAGTTTTGATATTATGGCGAGCAGTGTAATAATCTATAAAGCATTTCCGGTGCAACTTCTCAATTGCAGTGTAGAACAAGCAACAGTAGTTGTCACTTGTACGTGTCTCCGTGTATGTGTGGGTGCGTGTGTGTGTGTGTTTGCCTATCTGTCTGTTTTGTTTGTTGTGTGTTTCTTGTGGTCTGGCATTGCTGCAAAACACTTTTGGTAACATTCTTGTGGTTTTTTTGGCCGCCTCAATAGACCCAAAAATATGCGCAACAACGACTCGACTCAGGTCTGAGGACTGAGCACTTTTGGCCCCGGGGTCGTTCCGGGGCTTAGACATATGCGTGACAATTAATATAAGACTCGTCGTCGTCGTCGTCGTCTGTTTGTGGATTGTGGGTGCTGGCGAGGGAGCAGCAGGAGAAGGGGCGGAGTGGGAAGGAGGGGCTGGTACACAAAACGGAACTGCAGACATTGTATTAGCTTGGAGCTCGTGTTTGTTTTGTCTTTTTGAGATGGGTGCAGAGGGATGGGGGATTGGGGTTTGTCTCTGGTCGTGTCTTTGGTGGCATATGCGAGCCACAAGCGACAACAGGAGCACATGTGGCGTCTAACTGACAGCAACCAACAGCAGCAGCAGCAGCAGCAGCAGCAGCAGTAGCAGAGTGCGGGTGTGGAGACAACTCAGACTCTGACTCTGACTCTGACTCTGACTCTGACTCCGACTCCAGCTGGAGCTGGGTAAGGAGCAGCACCTGCCCGGTCTGAAAACCAATTTGCGGGGCATAAAACAAACTGTACAAACGGAGAGACGGCAACCTGTGCCATCTTGGCCGTTATTACGTGGCACGGACGCTTGCCACGCTGCCTCAAACCCACAACTCGAGACACGAGTCGCGTGTCGCTTATCAGGCCTGCTTTATCAGGCTCTCCTCAAGCAACAGTCCAAGTCGAGTCCAAGCAAAAAAAAAGGCAACAAAATAAAAATACTTCTTTAGCGTTTTGTGGCGTCTTGAGCTATTTGCTACTTGTTTTCATTTTCTCGCTGTTGCACGGAGCCCTTGCCTTGCTGCAATATTATTATTGTTTTTTCGTTTCTTTTCTCTTTGCAGCAAGTTGCATATTTTAAGTCTGCATTGCTGTTGTTTTTTCTCGTTTCTTTCTGTTTCTGTTGCCAAAGGTAAGCAATGGTTTTTACTTGTACTGTGCATGTGTGCGGATATTGTGAAAATGCATTTCCACTTAGATCCTAACTGATTGCAAAGCCCCCTCCCCTCCACAACCTTCAGCCATTTGCAATTGACATGGGGCGTGGCATTGTGTGGACTTAAAATGCCATTTTAGTTACGAACTCAAGAATATGTGGGAACAACAAACGGGCCAACGTTTCACTTGAAAGGAATTGTTTGAATGGCTAAATGCCACAATACAAGAAATGTGAAGTGCTGGTCCGGGCTACAATGTCGAGCTCAGAGTTGCGATTGGGATTGGGATTGGGATTGGGGTTGTGGTTCTTGCTTTAACACATATTATATCAAAAGAGCGTTGAGCATTTCTTACCATTGCAATTGAAACTGCAATAAAATGCGTAAAAGTTACAAATATAATAAGTAATGTTGCTCGTCTGGCATACTTCAGTGCGAGCAGAGCTTCAGAGTTTACTTATTATTAAAGTACTACGGAGTGGTTTCCTTAGAGTCCTCGCCATGTCCCCTTAGTTTCTGATCAGCTCAGCCGATGCATAAATCTCCGCTTGAAATCCTTTAAGTAGTTTTTTTTTTGCTTCAGCAATTTTGTAGCTCAACTTAAAATCAAAATACTCTTTAAGTGTTTGTCCATGTAGAATAAGGCGGAAATAGTTGTCGTGGCGGAAACAATTTGTAGATCCACAACTCGATTTTAAGTGGGATTTAAACACTTGCCTTCGGCATTTGATCTTTGGCAAATGCGTGAAATAGATACTCTTGAATGCAGTCGCAGGACAGCTGCAGGATATTCGAATTGCATTGTTCGGTGGGTGCTGCTCTCCATGAAATAACTCAATTTGTTGCAACAAATTGACAGAAATATGAGCCATAACAAGAGCGAAGAAGCAGAGCAACAGCAACAACAACAGCAAAAGCAAAAGCAACAACACCAACAAGAACAAGAACAGTATTTTGAGGCAAGGAGCAGGCTCTGTCGAGGGCCCTAAAAAGAACTCATTCAAAGTCATAAATTTGTCATCGATTGCATGTGAAATTCGAGTCTGCAGACTGCGCCGCTCCACTGTCAGCTGCAGCATCTCAACTGAGAGTGAGAAAGAGAGAGACAGAGAGTGAGAGAGAGAGAGAGAGAGAGAGAGAGGTATTGCCCCCGCCAAGCTCCTTCTGTTAGTGTGTTGGTTGTGTATTTGTTTGTTATCCTTAAGGGTCCAGTTTATTGCTTTATTATGTCGCTTGGGCGTCTTCATTGTGTCAGTGTCTGTCGCTTTTTATTATTCCAGTATTATATTTGTGGCTCTTGCTGTTGTTGTTCTTTTTACGATTTCTACGTAATCTGCGTGATTTCTGCTCCTGCAATTTATGCAGGCAGCTCTAAAACTAAGAAAAAAAAACAACCACAAAAAAAAGATTGAAATTCTTGCAGCGTCTTTAAGCGTTGCTTGCCACTGTTGAAGCTCTTTCCACCTATATTGAATTACATTTTTTGCCAGCCTATGCATTTAATTCTTTAAACTGCATAAAATGCACTAAAAAAAAATGAAGTAGCTGCAATTTTAGCCAACAGTGCATGACTCGCTGATACCCTGTATAAACTAAGAAACTTTAATTATTGATGAAATGACTTTTGTGTTACTTGAAAGAATTATTTTTTAATTTTAAATGATTAATGTGATAATATTAAAAATGTTCATTTTGTATTTGCCATTCATATCTTTATTTAAAGTGCAATTTGCTAATCTATTCCTATTACACTCAGTGAGATCTCTGAGTTGCCTTATTTGAATTTAGTCTTGCTTTAATCAGCTTACAAATGCTCTTCTTTGAGTTATTCCACTTTATTCTACCCACTTTCTATGCACATCTTCTTATGGGGTATACAAATATTGCTTAAGATAAAATATAACTGGACAAAGTGAGCAGGGGCAGCAGCTGCAGGGCGTGGCAGGAGGGGGGTTGAAAGGGTATGTAGTTGCGCCTTCGGTTTGTTGCTCACTTAACTGGAATAATTGACATGAACGATTCCTTGGGAGCCCAACTCTTTTGTGGTTTCATATTTTACTAGATGCCTCTGCCGACACACACAGACACACACACACACACACACACACAGAGTAAACCAAGTAGCCCTGCCTCCTCTCCGGCTATTCTACCTTTAGCTGTGGCCTTAGTCCTTGGATTGTCAACGCCTGCTCCTTGCTGCTGCTGCTGCTCCTGCTCCTGCGGCTCCATGCTCGGCTGAGTAGCTTCGCTGAAGCTGCAACAGTTTATATTGCATTATTCTGCTTGAATGGCATTTGCACTTGGAGCAAAATGAAAAGAGAAAAAACTGTGCAAAAATATACATATATATACATATACATATATATATATATATATATATGTATATATGAGAATGGCAATGATGCCCAAAGTAAACAAAGCGAATTTCATTATGCTTTCTTCTGCTTGGCCCGGCGGAGTCTAGAGAATCCGGGGCCACGCCCATTCCCGGATACGCTCAATTTGAATTATGAAAATCACGAGCTGTTGCAAACGGTGGCGCAGTGGGTAGTGGGCGTGGCAGTGGGCGTAGCCATCATTGCGTTGACTTTTGAATGAATCCCACTCAATTCAATTTGCCATTGAAGCGTAAAATTCTTCTCGCAGCTGTTGTCAGTTGCACGGCGTTTTTTTCTTATTATTATGTTTTTTTTTTCTTGCCTCCTCATATCATTTGTGGCGCATATTTGATGAGGCGCCATCGCATCAGGTGGTGTCCCCAAACATATGCCACTCGCCGCTTGTAATGTGGTGTGGCAATATTAAAATGAAAGCCACACAAGCGGACACAGACCGTGACCGTGACAGAGAGAGATGCACAGAGAGAGAGATAGAGAGAGAGAGAGAGAGAAGGTGCAAGTGAGTGGCGTGTAATTTGCAAAATCTGCAAGTTCACAGGATTTCTTTTTGGCTTGTGTTGTTGTTCTTGTTGCAAAGGCAGAAGCAGAAGCTGCTTTTGTGGTGCGAATATTCAAGGCATATTAAGAAAAAATGCGAAATTTTCATTGCTGCCTGGGATAATTTGATTTTCAGCGTGTTTTCAACTTTAAGTGCAGTGCTAATATTAAGCAGAAATGATGACTATCAATTTGTACATAAATTCGGATTCAGGATGGCTATTTTAACTTTAAAGCACAAGTTAAACCATGACTAACAAGATCTGACTTTTGAAAATCGGATACCTTTTGGAGAAGTTTCAGAAAGCACTTCTTATAATTTTAGCTGGAAAATCGAGTCAATGTTGAATGTTGTTTTAATCTAGATATCAAACCTGATTATAAATACCTGGTAGTTAATCAGATTATTTTTCACAATCCAAAATGTTCACCTAGTCCTCACATGATTTTCTTGAGTAAAATATACGACACTTTCACCTTGCTTAATATTATAATAAATTCACGCTAAATGCTCTCGATTATTTGGCGTGTATCGCGAACTGAAATTCACACGTTTCACGCCCAACATTTTGCCAGTTGATACACCTTTTTAATATACATTGTAAGAAACGCGAAGAGTTTATTTCGCAGATCGATCAGTGACTTTTTCAACTCGCAGTTTCCTTTGATCTCGTTTGAAAGATCTGTTTGCTGTGCCCCACACAAACCATGCCACAAGGCACTGAGAAAGAGTCCAGGCTCAGGTCCAGGCTCACGTTCAAGTCCCAGTCCCATTCCCAGTTCGAGTTCGAGTTGGAGCTGGAGTCAGAGGCAACGAAACTAAAGCAAGACAACAGAATTTGTCAAGACTTTGATCATGATTGTGGCCCACAAGACGTGTCGAGGCAGTGGAGGAATACCTCTTGCAATGAACCACAATGGTCGCTCTGCCCAAGACCAAAACTCTCAGACCCTGTTGTTGTCCCGGCCCGGCCCGGCCCGGCCCGGCCCGGCCCGGCCCGTGCGTGCTAATGGCCCACAATGTAACCCACATGCCAACAAAAAGCGATCCAAACAAAAGTGTGGCAACACTTTTGTCACACGTAGGTGTCCGCAAGCCCAGTCATACACAATGTATAACACTGGCAAACGGTCAGACAAACGACTGTCAGACAGACAGATGGACAAATGGACAGATGGATGGACAGACAACGGAGCTGCTTTCTTTACCCAGAACCCGATGGCATCTCAAAACGCAACGGAACCGCCGGCCTGAATCCAGGCTCAGGCTCAGACCCAGGCTCCAACTTGGACTCAGTCTGCGAGTCTTGGTGCCAGGCATAATATCTCTTTTGCTGGCTGCTTATTTTTCACTTTGAGTTTGGCAAACAGTTTATGCAAAAACGTAACCAGCCACAGCTAAAGCTAACCTGAAGAGAATTTCTACGCTTCCTTTACTTCTCAGAGAGTGGGTATATGGGCTTAGACCTCATCTAAACTAGCCAAATAACATTTGTGTTGCACACTTGTTTCAGATTCAACATAATATCATACGCCACATAATTTTATACTTACATACTGAATACTTTTGGAAAATAATATGGTTTCAATTTATTATTTATTATATTACCAGTTGTATACATAGTCTAAGAAGAAGAAGAAGAAGAAGATACTTAATGCAACATGATAATTATGTTTGTCAAAGCACTTCCAACCCCAGCTAGGAACAGAGTATCTAGTAGTCGGAAAAATTTGACCATTTGTGTTATTCATTGCGATCTAATCGTTTGTCTCTTTTGCCAGTCTGCAGTTGGAAGTTGAATGTTGAATGTTGAATGCTGAATGTTAGTTTGCAGTCGTCAACGTTGCCCACGCTCATGTATTTTTATTATTATTGGCTTTAAGCATTTACGAGATATTTCAAGCTGCCATTTGCATTTCTTATTACTGCGAATTGTCATTTAGACAACACACACACACAGACACAAACACACACACACACACACACACACACACAAACACACACACACACACACACACAGACAACCAACACAGCCTCCTTGGCCTCTGTCGATAATGTGTGAAGATCGGGCCACAACCTCCCACTTTTCGAGGCGTATAAAATGAATTGCTTTGCTGATTGGCGATAGACCAAGGGACGATTGACATGGTGGGGCAGGGTGTAGCAACAAATTTGTACGTGATTTGCTGGCTGTCTGTCTGGCTGTCTGGCTGGCCGACTGGCTGGCTGTCTGCTGGTCTGGCTAGCTAGCCAGCTGGCGAATTTATGTGGCCCCAGGTTCAAGTCGTGTGCATCAGGCGGTCAGTCTGACCTTGCTTACAGCTTAATAGGAAGTTGATGCAACACCCCTCAACTTTCCACCCTCTCTCAATCACTCCCCTCCGCAATTGTACTATTGCCACACTGCTCCAAATTTGGTTGCTCTTTTATAATTAAGAAGTTGACTTTAAATGGGAATCAGGCTTCACTTGATACTCCAATTTCTTGGTGCCAAAGATGTCTCATTTCATTATTCAGAAAATACATTTCCAGTGTTTATATTTCTTAATTTCAGTGTACATTTTTTAAAATGTAGAAAAAACTTAACTAATTTCCATTTTGTTTGTTTTCAAAGTGTGTACACAAAAGAGTTATTAGAATTATTAAAAGTTTGTATATTAACAATATAAAAATATGAAAATCTTAGAGTGATTTTCATTTGAGGTGATTTTTTGAGTTTCAGTTGATGGTTTTTTGAAGTGTACATACATGTCTGGGCTTGGGACAGCCTCTGTTGATACGTCAGACGGGATTAATCAATGGCTTTTGACTAGCGCGCTTCTTTTTAGAAGTTCGCTAAAGCTCAAACTGGCCGCTTATAATTAACTCGAGTCGAGAGCCGCCCCAGAGTCCCTGGGAAACGAGCAGCCTGGCTTGTCACGCGTGCCTCACGCTGAGAGTGAAAGAGAGAGAGAGAGAGGGATGGAGCGGAGTGAGTGAGCGAGAGCAACTGCTGCTGCTGCTGCTGCTGCTTGGCCTGTCTATGGCCTTTGATAAACGAGCACATCAGAAATGTGACTTGTCATAAATTTGCCTGCGTGGCCATTACTCATGTGTCATGTGGAGCGACTGAGCGACGGGTCGAATGCAGCCGCTTGCAGCAGCCGTGGCAGCAGAAGCGTCCTGTTTAAATACCTGCCCCACAATGCTCCACATGCCACATGCGCCATGCCCCCAGTAGTTGCCTATATGCCGGGGTACCTGTGCCATCGCTGCTTCGACAATATGCCAGGCATATGAAGTAATCGCCGTTATCAACATTTGTGACATGATCAGCCAGTGCTCCACATACGCCAGACCAGACCAGACCAGACCAGGCCAGGCCAGGCCAGGCCAGGCCAGGCCAGAACGGACCAGCTAACCAGGCAACCAGCTCTGTAACGATGTTGTAGAACATTTGTTGTTGTTGTCTATAGACTTGTTGTGGCTTATTATAGGCCCTCATCGATCTGAGTCGCTTCTTGGCATCTCTTGCGTCCATTAACTTGTTGTCCGGGACTGTTGCAAAAAGCCAAATAACTATGGACAACGAAGCGAGTAGCTTGTCAGGTTTAAGTGTTTTATGATTTTCTGCGATATTTGCCGCATGTCCACTTTATATATACATATATACATACATAGATATAACAATGCAGTGTATGTGTATATAATTTATAGTTAATTTGTCTTGTTCAACATATTCTGTTAATTTGAAAAGATCAAAAGTTAATTGAGTTCTTCTCCCATAGGAAACTGTTACACTCAAATCAATCTCTTCATCTGAAGGAACACTCGGATTCCTTTAAGCCTTTAAGATTGCACTTTTGGGGGCTCTGCCTGTCAGCACTGTTGCCGGCAGTTGCAACAGTTGGGGGCAAGCTTTGCTCATTAAGCGCCAAAGCGATCTGGTTCTGTGGCACAGACTGCCCCCAAAATGAAGTCATTAAACAATCGGATGCAACAACCGAGAGTCGCTGTTGTTGTTGTTGTTGTTGTTGTTGGTGCGGTGCCACCTGTACAAATTTCTCAATAAATTGTTCACACTTAATTTTTCACGAAAACAATGCAAAGACCGAGCAGCGAAAGAAAAATGAAGCACTGACAACTCGTGCTGAGATGAACCAAAGCGGAGAGCGGCTCCAGCGACACCAGCGAAACTATTCTTCCCCACCAGCTCCGGCTGCTTCTCCTCCTCCGCAACCTCTTGTTGCGCCCACATGCGGTGCGCTGCATAATAAACATAAGAGGCAACACAATTTTTCCACACCTCACGTTAGGTAGGCGGCTGGCAGCGCTGTGGCAGCAACCTGCAGCGCATACATTAAAAAATGTATTAATTGGTTTTTAAAAGCACTCACACCCGTCGCGCCATTCATAATTTTACTCTATCTCCCTCTCTCTCTCTCTCTCAGTATAGCATTCCCTCTCGTTCTACAAAACTAATAGTAGTTCCTGCTATACAACTCAGCTCCAACTTCAATTTCCGCCCAATTTCATGCACTTTTATGCGGCTTTTGTGTGAATTACGCAGCAAAAAAATAAAACCGGAGCGGAAAAAGACCACAAACGGACAGAAATACAGAAATACAGAAAATTTCTGCTGGGAAATACGCTTAATAAATGATCATGTTAGTTTTTTATTTTATAATTCGACTGAGCTTATGTTGAAGCAGCAATAGAAAGGCGAAAAAACTAACTTTCAAATCTGCCAATTTGCCTCACATTTGAAATTCACATTTCGACAATTTTCAGACGTGGGAATTATCAGAGACTTTAGATCTTTATTCTCCTAATATGGTAACATACATCAGCTACAATGGGAATTTTTATTTAATGATTTTTTTCTTTATTATTTCAATTTTATTTTTGATTCTAAGCAAATGTATTTAAAAAAAAAATGCTTCTGTATCCTGTACTTGACTGGGTGACGCAAGCGTAAAAGGCGTGAACCGGCTTTGCAGCTCATCCGCAAATGCCGATGCCATCTCTGCATCCGATCGACACCAAGTGTTGTCCGGTCGCATAATGGGGATTCGCCTGAGCATACACAGCAAAGTCAATTTCTGTCGGCCTATGACTACCGTACGAATAGTGCGTTGCACCTCCCGTGGCAAGCACTTGCAGGTTGGAGTCTCTCAAGCAATCCGTATAAATAACAAGTGTAGCAAAGACATATATAACGATTCACGCGAATACAACTTGACGTCAATCCCAAATATAGAGGTGATCTCAATGTCAAAAACACATGATAAGAAACCGTGCTAAATATGTTTATTGCTTCAATAATAGATTATAACAAATAAGAAAACAGCTCGACTAGGAGTCGCTAAGTCCGGCTAGCTCAATGGCACTTTTAACGAGCTGGCTGTCTGCCTGCCTTCCTGCCTGGTTGCGTTGTGGTTTTGCTCTCGAGGGGAGGGCAACTTTTCAATGTGACAGCAATTGCTAATCAGTGAATGGCCAAATGAAAGATGAGATGGGTGGCTAAGGAAACCGTTTGCAGTTGTTCCCTTTTGGATCAACTGATCCAATCCAAATATTCAAATATTCAATGCACACTCTTAAACAACCTCAGCTCAAATTTATTTAAAAAATAAAAATTTTTAAATCGTTTTTACTAATATTAAAGTTTTACAATAATACAGCGTTTTATTATATATTATATTAATTTCTTATTTAGTCTTATTGTGTCATGAATCTATTCAAACAAAGCTGCAATCAAATGCCAATCATCTGTTATCCTTTTAGGACATTAAGCAGACAATTAAAGGAGATAATTTCTCTGATTACCATATAGACTCAGGCAGCTGGTCTAAATAACAACTATTCGCTAGAACATAATTCCCGTCATCTATAAATATATTTTATAAAATTCTGCCCAGAAAATATAAGAAATATTAGATTTAAATATAGTTTGTTCTAGAATAGTCGGAAACATTTTAGTTTTACATTGTAAGATTAAGGGAAACCAAAGATTTGCAAATGTATTCAGCTTCCATTTCAATCCCTTCTCGGCCTAATCATCATCTGGACACGTTTTAGTGAGGCAGTGTGACCCGTAATTGTATGCCAACGAACGCCGTTGCCATCGTTTGCACAATACTCTCCCATCAGATCGCTGTCAAATATAAACATATATTAAGATACAATCGGTCACTAATAAAAACAGAATGTAAATATTACCTTCCACCGCAGTCTGAATACCACCAACCGGACGAATAGCGTGTAGCACAGTTGTCATTTTCCCATGAATCGTTGTCATTATCTTGTGTGGTGAACTTTTGACCCAAAAGACCTCTCAAATCATTGCCTGCATCTCCAGAGACTTTCCCCAATGTGCTGAGTTTGTACTTTTCCTTTTCGCTGTCGATTGCAAATCGATCATACTTTGCAAACCTATGTTTTCCTTCGAGGTCCTCCATGGTTATGAGTAATTCTTGATCTACAGCTTTGGTCATGAAATGGAGTTTGTCGAGACCAATGAAGAACTCGCTAGTTAAATTGCCAAAGCCTTTTTTGTAGTCCTCCCACAGCATACTGAAATTCACACTTCCATCTTGACGCCTCAGAACAGTTGTCCAACCCCCGCCCTGTGTTTCCTCATCGCAACTAACGATAAACGGAGACTGACTATAGCTGGGCACGATTATCTGATATTCGCCACTGTGATTACTCAGAGCTGCAGCCTCTGCACAACTACTTGGATACTCAGTTGGCTTCTCATTCGCA
The DNA here is from genome assembly GCA_035041535.1 of Drosophila cognata. Classification (NCBI taxonomy): domain Eukaryota; kingdom Metazoa; phylum Arthropoda; class Insecta; order Diptera; family Drosophilidae; genus Drosophila; species Drosophila cognata. The sequence goes on from JAWNLC010000451.1 coordinate 2,414,231, forward strand.
TCATTCAGCAAATCGTTAATAAGATGTTGTTCTGAGATACATAAGTCGCAATCGCTCTCCAAACTCATCACTTTATCGAATTTATCATTCAACTCATTGAGTTTACTCATCATAACATTCAGTTCTTGCCTGTGAATATGGTGATAAGAATCTTTCAAATGTTTTCCAAATACAAGTCGAATTTCAAATACAAACCTAATTTTTTCGATGGAAATGGTTAAAATCCGCAGTTTGTCATCTTCAGGAGTACACTCCACTGCACTCTTCAGCACACATACGTATAAGAGGAACACAGTGCAAATAAATTGAAACATTCTGTTCTGAATAATATATATATATTATATAAGATGATAATAAGTATTTTAAATGATCACAGCTCACACAAGACTGAAGAGGCTGAGCCGCTCGCTGTCCAATTTATAGGCAGCTTACACTCTGCTTCTGGGTACTATATTATATAATATTTTTGGAAATCACTAATCTGTTTACTCGCACATACATATACATATATATATATATATTCTTTAATGATAAGGGCGCTTTCTGGCTAATCGCATATGTGCCGGTCTAAAGAATTCGCCCAAAGTACATTCTTCAATTGGAACCACTCATAATAATTATACAGCATTCGCTCGAGGTATTCTCATCTGATAGATTACGGGAAAAGGCAGAGTTTCCTCTATATCTGAAACAAGAAGAAGCAAGTGCTTATTCAATGTGCTGGGTGGAATATCTAAGTCGTCAACGATTTATTTAATGAAAACTTTTGCTAGAGGATGACTCCTAGTCGAGCTGTTTTCTTATTTGTTATAGCCTAGTATTGAAACATATTTGGCACGGTTTCTTATCATGTGTTTTTGACATTGAGATCACCTCTATATTTGGGATTGACGTCAAGTTGAATTCGCGTGAATCGGTATATATATATTTGCTACACTTGTTTTTTATGCTGATTCTTATATTTGTTCTATTTGGCAAAGTGCAATTATTAAATCTATGCTCGAGATATATTTTTATATCGAGATACGTGTTTATACACATATAATTTTCAGGGACAATCGTGTTTTTTGCTTTTAGAATGCAACTGTCGAATAAATCAACTTGGAGTGCGTATGATTCATGTCTGTATCGGAGTTATGGACAATCGAGGCATTGGCCAAGATAAAGGAAGCAGTATTTACATATTTATTTACATCTACATATTAAACGCGTGTCCACATGCCTTATTTATTTTTATTGTGTCATGAATCTATTCAAACAAAGCTGCAATCAAATGCCAATCATTTGTTATCCTTTTAGGACATTAAGCAGACAATTAAAGGAGATAATTTCTCTGATTACCATATAGACTCAGGCAGCTGGTCTAAATAACAACTATTCGCTAGAACATAATTCCCGTCATCTATAAATTTGTTTTATAAAATTCTGCTCAGTAAAATATAAGAAATATTATATTAAATATAGTTTGTTCTAGAATAGTCGGAAACATTTTAATTTTACATTGTAAGATTAAGGGAAACCAAAAATTTGCAAATGTATTCAGCTTCCATTTCAATCCCTTCTCGGCCTTATCATCATCTGGACACGTTTTAGTGAAACCCTGGAACCCATAAAGGAATACCAAACAACGCCATCGCCTTTGTTGTCATTATACACTCCCATCAGATTGCTGTCAAATATAAACACATGTTAAGATACAATCGGTCAATAATAAAAACAGAATGTAAATATTACCTGTGATAGCACCTTTTATACCACCAAGCGGACGAATGGGCTTTAGCACAGTTGTAATTTTTATCTAAATCGTTGTCATTATCTTGTGAGCTGAATTTTTGACCCAAATGAATTCTCAAGGAATCGCCTGCATCTCCAGAGTATTTTCCCAATTTGCTGAGTTTGTACTTTTCCTTTTCGCTGTCGATTGCAAATCGATCATACTTTGCAAACATACGTTCTCCTTCGGCGTCCTCCATGGTTATGATTAATTCTTGATCTACAACTTTGGTCATGAAATGGAGTTTGTCGAGACCAATGAAGAACTCGCCAGTTAAATTGCCAAAGCCTCTTTTGTAGTCATCCCAGAAGCGATTGAAATTCACACTTCCATCTTGACGTCTCAGAACAGTTGTCCATCCCCCGCCCTGTGTTTCCTCATCGCAACTAACGTTAAACGGAGATTGACTATAGCTGGGCACGATGATCTGATATTCGCCACTGCGACGATTCAGAGCTGCAGCCTCTGCACAACTACTTGGATACCGAGTTGGCATCAGGCTTGTAAAGTTACTGAACTTCTCATTCGACTCATTGAGCTTACTCATCACATCATTTGTCGACCGATTAAATTCACCCTTAAGCTTATTCAGCAAATCATTCTGAAGATCTTGTACTGAGCTCTCCAAACTTATCACTTTATCGACTTTCTCATTCAAGTTACTGAACTTCTCATTCAGCAAATCGCTCTGTTCTGTTGTCGACCGATTAAATTCACCCACAAGCTTATTCAGCAAATCGTTCTGATGATCTTGTTCAACGCTGCTTAATTCGGAATCGCTCTCTAAAGTTATCACTTTATCGAATTTCTCATTCAACTGACTGAGTTTACTCATCATAACATCCAGCACTTCTCTCTGATGATTCTGTTCTAGCCTGTGAATATGGTGATAAGAATCTTTCAAATGTTTTTGAAATACAAGTCAAGTTTCAAATACAAACCTAATTTCTGCGAGCTGCAATTGCTCAGCTTTGTTGGAAATTTCAATGGATAAATCGCACAGTTCGTCATCGTCAGGAGCACACTCCACTGCACTCTTAAGCACACATACGTATAAGAGGAACACAGTGCAAATAAATTTAAACATTCTGTTCTGAATAATATATATATTATATAATATATGATAAGTATTTTAAATGAGCACAGATCACACAAGACTGAAGACGCTGAGCCGCTCGCTGTCCAATTTATAGGCAGCTTACACTCTGCTTCTGGGTACTATATTATATAATATTTTTGGAAATCACTAATTTGTTTACTCGCACACATTAAATATATATATATTTGCATATATATATACATATTCTTTAATGATAAGGGCGCTTTCAGGCTAATCGCATATGTGCAGCTCTATAATATACAGCATTCGCTCGAGGAATTCTCATCTGATAGATTATGGGAAAAGGCAGAGTTTCCTCTAAATCTGAAACAGGAAGAAGAAAGCGCTTGTTCAATGTGCTGGGTGGAATATCTAAGTCGCCAACGATTTATTTAATGAAAACTTTGACTAAAGGATGACTCCTAGTCGAGCTGTTTTCTTATTTGTTATAGCCTAGTATTGAAGCAATAATCATATTTAGCACGGTTTCTTATCATGTGTTTTTGACATTGAGATCATCTCTATATTTGGGATTGACGTCAAGTTGAATTCGCGTGAATCGTTATATATATATTTGCTACTCTGTTATTTATACGGATTGCGTGAGAGACTCCAACCTCCAAGTACTTGCCACGGGAGGTGCAACGCACTATACGGTAGTCATAGGCCGACAGCAATTGACTTTGCTGTGTACGCTGGAATACGTTCTGACTGTCTTGGTATATCTGAGCGAATTGAGCTTAACTCCGATCACATCCCTTTGATCGTTGAGTATAGAATGGCTGTTACTCTAAATGCTCCCAAGGCACGTCTTCTGCCGCGCAAGGCAAACATCACCCGAGTTCACAGGCTTGTATAGACGACGCAGCGGAGTTATTCCTGCGTAATATTAACGCGGCGGCGGAATACTCCATGCTTGGCCAACTTCCATGTTCGCCTCCCAGTCCAGTTCAGCCTTTTTTAAAAACTGAGATTTTGGATCTGGTAAGGCACAAGAGAGCACTGCGTCGCCAATATATGCGCTCACGCAATCCTTTGGATCTAAGGGACTTTAGGCGGGCAGCGTATGAGCTGGAGCTTTCAGGATATGCTCCGCAATGCCGATCCCAATAAGAATCATGGATTCAATTTGTGGAAGGCAACGCGTTGTGTCAAGCGGCAGCCACTCAGGCGGATCCCCATAATGCGACCGGACAACACTTGGTGTCGATCGGATGCAGAGATGGCATCGGCATTTGCGGATGAGCTGCAATGCCGGTTCACGCCTTTTGCGCTTGCGTCACCCAGCCAGGTACAGGAAACTGAGGCAGATCTCGATCCTGTACAACCGATCACACCTATCGCCCCTAATGAGGTCCGCTTGCAGATTCGCGGGCTTAAGTCCACTAAAGCCCCTGGCTATGATGGCGTCAACGGCAGAGTTGCTAAGGCCCTCCCCGAGAAGGGAGTGATGTTCTTGGTGCTACTCTTTAACTCCATAGTTCGCATCCACCACTTCCCCACTCCGTGGAAGTGTGCTGTGAGGTATCACCATGATACACCAGAGCAAGTTCATCGAGTAGTACAGCATGTCCTCGAGGCCTTGGAAAATAAGCAGTACAGCTCTGCCGTCTTCCTGGATATCCAGCAAGCGTTTGATCGCGTATGAAATGATGGCCTGCTTTTTAAACATAAGTCCCTACTACTATCGGCGCAGTATTTACTGCTCAAGCCTTACCTGCTTGAGCGTTCTTTCATGGTTGAAGTTAGGGACGAGCGATCAAACATCCGCCGCATCGGAGCTGGTGTAAAGCAGGGTAGTGTCCCTGGACCTGCCCTGTACACATTGTACATCGCGGACTTGCCGATTCCGGTAGCCAGAAACACGCTGCTTGCCACATACGCAGATGACACTGTGTTCCTTGCTAACTCATCCACTGCTTGGAGAGCAGCAGCGGTTACGCAGAGGTCCTTGGATGGTTTTAGTACCTGGGCCAACCGGTGGAATATCTGCGTCAATGAGAACAAGTCTCAGCACTGTACGTTTGCGCTCAGGAGTGGTAACTGTCCAATCGTCCGACTAAACAACACGATCATACCTCAGGAGAACCATGTTCGCTACCTGGGTATGTATCTGGACAGGAAACTTTCCTGGCGCAAACACATATAGATCACGGCAGCAGCGTGTAGATCCAAAAGGGCGAAACTCAACTGGTTGCTGAAGTCATCCAGCAAACTCAACTTGAGCAACAAGCTGCTGGTGTACAGGAGCATCATCGTGCCCACATGGACATATGGGATTCTATTTTGGGGCACAGCAGCAAAATCGTGGATTAATCAAATCCAACTCCTGCAGAACAAGGTGCTAAGAGACATCTCTGGTGTTCCACCCTATGTGAGCAATATGACGCTGCACAACGACTTCTGTGTACCAACAGTCATTAGTCAAATAAACCGACATACAAGCCGCTACAATGACCGGTTGCATAACCATGTCAACCCTTTGGCCTGTTCTCTAGGGTCAAACACAACCCGCAGACGCTTAAAGCGCCTCCACACCAGCGACCTCTGGACAGCTGGCCGTTAATTGTAATGTTGATGTGCAACAAATGTTTTATTTAATGTTAAATTGATGTTACCTCATTTTGTAATATGCTAAAACCAATTATTTGTTTATGTTATTTAATTTAAATTCCTGCTATTATGTATACAATCTCCAAAACAATATTTTATAACCTTTCAATAGGTTGATCAATATTAAATTAAATTGCTACATTAAAAAAAAAAAAGAAAAAAGCAAATGTATACTGTAAGAAATAATTGCTAAGGCTATCCAAAATTCCCAAAATCAAAGAAAATCATTTGAGTGGTTTTTCATTAGCCCAAAACTTATTTCAATTGATTTCGATTGCATAATTGACAGATTTTGTTAGCTTAAACTATTTTCCATTAGAGTCGCAACACTTTGCTGTGTCAATTGCAATGCCATTTTCTTTTCTTTTTTTTTTTTGTTTGGCTCTTTCACTTTTGTGGTCTCATATTTCTAGCCTCTCGCCTCTGGTTATAGTTCAGTTCAGCATTGGCAAGAAATTTAATTAATGATTCTGCATTGTTGTTTGGCTCGATTGCCACCACTGCTTGAAATTCCTTTGTGGCCACACAATAGCTTCAAATAAAAAATAGAAGTTGTATTTCTCCTCTTTTATACACACACATACATATACATATATACGTATATAGTTTCTTATTCGTTTGTAATTGTTTGTAGTAGTTGTCTGGCTGTCGCTGATCAATGCAGGCAAGTCGGAATTCGTAACGCCATCATCATTAGTGGGGGACCACGCACAGACTTGATTCTCGGATCTGTTGTTGCTGCTTCGATTGCTTCCAGTCTCCCCATCGGTCGTCTATCGAAATTAATTTGACTATTCTCTCGCTCAGCTCGCTTGTGGTGCCTAATAAGCCATAGGCAATTAAGCAAAACACTTACTCATGCCGCCTCGAACGCAGACTTTGGGCATTTTGGAATTGGACACGCGAATCTTTGGGCCCACAGAGCCACAGAAAAACTACTTCATCAGCCTCACTGGCTCAGCGGGCGATCGACAAAAAGAAAAGCAAAACAAAACAAAAAATATCCGAATAAAATCCAAAATCAAAGCAAAAGCCACTATACTATATCAGGCCTTACTACACTTGTAAGTATCTATATATAAAAGCAATTCATTATGCCTTATGAATATACATATAGTTAGGAGAGTGGGCTCTGATGTCTGCTAAAGATGGGTATACACAATCGAAATACATTTCTCATCAGATAGCAATCTAAACTCTGATTATTATTCGTATTTCTGGTTTAATTATGTTAACAACTATTAGAGTAATAAATGTCCACAATGTTTTACAGGATATCCGCTAGCTCATCAGTCTCTGCTTGCCTTTGTTATTTATTTTGAGACATTGTAAGCGTTGTTGTTTACGCGCTGTTTTTGTGGCACATTTGGAACATTTATTGGATTTGTTTGGCATTGCTGCGGGTTCAGCTGTTGAGGTAGCGCCCGGAGCTGAGAAATGTGTGCCAAAGTTTCAATCAGTTAATGCTAATTAATTGTTCTAATAACGCGCCACGCATAGCCATAGCCACATCCAGCCGGCCAATTAATCACTTTGCCAACCTTTCCAAATGTTGCAACTAACTCGAAGCTCGACGTTCAGTCGAACATTGAACCTGGTCAGAGGAAGTCTTGTCTGAACTTTAAGCCATCTCTTATAGGTGTTAACTATAAGCAATACCCGAGCTGGGCTTATTTACGACTTCCACACACAATCACACACTCACACACACACACAAACACACACAAATACAGTTGAAACCAGTAAGAGAAGTTGAACACCCCTCGTCCCGTCTGAGGCGTAATTGCGCATGCGCTGGCAGCCGAGAAACATTTTTAAAATATTCGACTTTGCATCATTTTTCAATGGGGGGCTGCAAACTGCAAACGGCAAACGGCAAACGGCAAACTGCAACTGCAAACTGCAAACTGCAACTGCAACATACTACAATTAACCGTGTAGAGCAACAACTATCTTGTTACCTGACGCGTTTTTATGATTTCTGCATAAAATTAAAACGTTGTGCGCGAACACAGCACCCATCTTTATTCCATATTGGAGTCGTCCATGGAGTTCCATGGACTCATCCATAACTCTATCTGCCGGCGCACACTGCAGACGCAACAGGTTGATATAGCAACTAGAACTAGTTTCTTCATGACTTCTTCTTTTGCTGCTTGGCATTCTTCTCACTCATCTGCTGCTTTAATAATTTTTACTTTGCTTTAATTATAGTTTTGCGCTTAATAAATTTCACAGCCTGCCTGGAAAGAACAAAAAATAAAATAAAAACTAGACAGAAGTACTCACACAATACTCCCTTTCGCTCCATCTGGTTGCCTCTGCACAGTTTTGAACGCACAGGAATTACGAACTGCGTGAAAATCACTTTAAAATTTACAACTTGGAGTTCTTTGGCTTAACATCTTGAGAGATGCTTAAGCCTGATGTAATAGTTAATAATATACATAGCTAATTGCATTTTTGTCTCGAGCAAAGAGTGCCTAAGAAGTGGATTGCCTGAAGCTTATATAGAACTAATTGCAGAGTCTTTAAATGGAATTTAAATATTTATTATATTTATGAAGATTGCTTAACGGTTGAAATGTGTTTTAGGTGTTGGTCTTTAATTTTTATGATTCTATCTAAATTATATTTAAACAGTGGGGAAACATTCATTTGTTAGGACTGCTTTGCAGCTGTTGCAGCTATTATTAAATATTAACTGCGTTTACAAAGCTTAACTTTTTTTTAAGTTGCTCTGGAATCGAAATCGATTTCAAGTTAACCAGCATTTGCAGGTGTTCAGTAATGGAATTCCGTTTATTATATCTGTCTGAGTAAAATTCAAATTGCCAACCAATTGATCTGCATAAATTAATCAGCGTGCTTTAATTTTCACTTGTCGCTTTTTTATTTCTTTTTCATTTATATATTTTTTTGAAACACATTACATATGTTGCGTGGCTCTTTTTTACGCTCTTGTTGATTTGTTTGTTTGTTTTTTATTCTTTTATTATTCATTGCACATTTTATGGTTCATTCAGTTTTTCAATTAATTAATAATCACCATACTAATAAGAATGTTGTTTGCCACCTTTTGCATTTTTGCCACGGTTGCACAACAACAAAACCAACTACAAAGTACTGCACAATTAAAGTGGACTATTTAATTTGATTTAATTTAATTTAAAAGCGTGTCAATAGCATTTCTTTCCATATGTTAAGAGATATTTTTGGTTGGTTTTTACATTTTATTTTATGGTTTGCATATTATTTTTCCATTTATTCAGTTGAATTATTTTATTGACTGCATTTATTTGAAACCATTGGAATATGTATTGGCAAATTATCGTAACGATTCTGATAATATTATAAAGTTATACGAAAAGTGTAAAATATATTTTACTCATTGAAAATATTCGGCAACTCCATAGAAGAGTTCTCATAGGCAAATGCTACAAATTCTTTTCACATGTTGGCCGGCTACGCTTCTGTTTGTGTTCAGGTCAAAGTGCATTAGCCTTAGATCGGCCGACTGCGAAATGGTTTGTACAACATGTTTAGCTGCTTGTTTTTATGGCCCGAGCTAGTTGTAACACTCAAACGCCAGACATGGCAAATAAAAAGCATTTAAATAGAGCATAAACTACAAGAACAACTGAAGCAATGCCCAGATCCAGATCTAAACGTAGAATCATGGACGTGACCAACTTGCTGCACGTTCTGCAGTTCAAAATACCAACAAAAACATGAGAGAAAAATGCTAGAAAAGAAAATGAGAAATGAGAAATACTAGAAAACAACAATAATAAAAGCAAAATCGACACACTACACGAAAATTCTCATTGGAGTGCGAAACGACGGCGCCTTTAGAACTAAGCGCCGAGCTGCTAACCCTAACGGAAGTCGAGCCTGAAAACTCCCCCCCCCCCCCCCCCCCCCCCCCTCTCTTTCTCTCTCTCTCTCTCTCTCTGTGCCGCTTCCTGCTTGCTTGCACTCACTAATTAACAGCTGGGACAATGCACATGTGGCGCATTGTATTCGATTCAGTTGCACTGCCACGCCCCCAATTACAATTGAGCAACTTTTACGCACATTTGTCAAGAGGAGCACATCATCATGCTGCATGCAGATTGTTGGCTGAAGGCGGTCTAATTGCAGTTATGCTAACGAGCAATGCTGCCCCTTAAGCGAGTAGCAAGAATGCATAGCAAGGGTCAGGGGTCAGGGGTCAGGGGTTGTGGGTGGGGGGCTATTGTTGCACACCCAGGACTGCATTCTCAAGTGCCTTACGCATGTACTAAATAACTTCAGGAAAAACAACTGATTGTTTTGCGTTGAGGAATACTAAATACTCTTCAAAATATAGTTGCAATTTAACAATGCAATCGAATTAATTACTTAATTACTTCTCACATTATTTGCAACATTTACATTGTAAACATAAGTAGATATATTTTTGCTTTTGGAGGTGGCAGCATTTTCCTAATCGAACTTATTATTATGCTATGCTGATTATTGGAATAGTGATTTGATTTAGCCAACTCTGCAGCAGCTAACATATATTATCATGTCTAAGTTACACATGTAAGTTATATACACCGATTCCCATTGGGAATATGCTCTGTACACTATAATGAGTTCTGTTTCTTTCAGTGCGTTTCATGCTGATTGCCAGACTCTCAAAAATATCCTTGCAAGAGTTTGCACAATTATTTTTTGTTCTTAATTATTGCATTGATTTACATTGCAGCTGAAGGGTGCGAAGGGCCACTCGAGTGTCCCATTGGGCCTGCTGCAACACCCCTCCACCTCCACCTCCACCCCCACCCACAGTGCCACTGCCACTGCCACTGCATCTGCCCAACTGCAGTTTGTCGCCAGTGCTGCAGTGGCAAGAGTTGTATGTGTGTGTGTGAAGTGCACTTCGAACCCTGTTCGCGTTGACATTTCGCCAGTTTTGGGCTGCCATCGACAAATTCTGTTTGTGTTTGTTGTTGTCGTTGTTGTTGTTGTGGCATGTGCGTGCACGAGTTGTAGTTTGTGGTGGGCCGGTGGCACTCCAACTCGACTGTGGCTCAGAGCCACTTCAGCGGCTACGCATTGACAATGCCATAAGTAGAGGCAGCACCACAATCAGTAGCGGCAAACGCTGCCAGCTGGGCACGTTTGGTGGTTGAGTGGCTCGAAAAAGCGGACCAAAATGTGCTGTGGACCCTTTCGTTCTGCAATTTGCCGCAATATTTATGATTAAAGGCGAACGTTTGACTAAATTCCAAAGATTAACACATTTTCAGCGACGACACGCAATCGCTTTGGCCACCCTTAATGTGACCAGAACACGTCAACAAAATCGATAAATCATACAAAAGTCGGAACGTTGTCCTCTGATTACTCTCTTGCTTTTTGGTTAATGCGAGACTTGGAATGGATTTTGTTGGTCAATTAAGTCAAGAAAACTAAATAATACTAAAGGAATATAATATGAAAAAAAAATGTATCTGGAGATATCCAAAAACATATATTATTTGAATTTGTTTTTGTATACGAATCCTTTTCAAAATGATCTAAGAAAACACTACAAAATCTGCAAAAATTAAGTGAATTATTAATATTTCTATAATAGCATATTTCTATAAAGATATTTGTTAATTAGATATTACTTATTACAATTTACTGTTCATTAGTTCCTTTCTTTCACGTAATGTTGCATTATTCACTACAAAGTTCACATGACCTGCTCACGTACTGATTATAATCGATGTTGCTTTTCGGAAGGCAATTAAAAAATAGCATTGAAAGTTGCATGTTTGAATTGTTGGCTGGATTTTCTAATATGAAAAATATAGAGTGCATTGAAGTACACGAGGCATGAGTGCAGTTCGAAGAAGCCTCCTTTGACACACTGCCCGCCTGTGTTTGTTATTCCTGTTGTTGTTTCCTCGATTTATTTGAGAGCTGGTCAAAATACCCAACATAATTCACAACATGCCAAACGACAAGCAACACCAACAACAACAGCAACAACAACAGCGACAACATGTTGCATTGTTAGCAGCTTATTGTGCCAATTGTTGTGCCACCGTTCTGATTGTTGTTGTTGTTGTTGTAGTTGTTGTTAGTGCTGTTGCCATGGTATTTATGCAAATTTTGCAGTGGGCCACAAAGTGCATACAATGCCATTGCGAGAGTTTTATTTAAGCCCCGTCGGCGCCACAAAATCAACAAATCTGCTGTCTGCTTTTTTTTCGAATTTTATTTCAACTTGCAACGAGACAAAAATGTGTCTAGAAACAACAACAATTATCAGATGTTTCAATATGAAAGTCCGTTTGCAGTGCGAGCCCCCAAAACATTTGTCAACTTGTTGGATTTTGTGAATGTCATTTATTTAGTATGCAAAAAAAAAAAACCATTTTAACATTTGACATATGTTAAATAAACAAACAATATGCAAAGTAAATAAAATTACAAACAGCAATTGAGTTGCAACTGTAAACAGTACATAAAAAATAACAACTATACTAGAAATATAACAGTGATTTTATTTGATTTACCTTGATGCATGTTAACTAATGCTACAAACAATAATTAAAAGTTCTGAAAAAATGGGCTTACTTAGATCAACTATGAAAGAGACAAGGTAAATAAACCCATTAGACCTTTCGTCATATTCAGGAATAATATAATACTTCATTGGAGAGGGCAAACATATGGTTAAATACATATTTCCCATTTAGTATGTAGCAACAAGCAAACAAAATGATGCCAATTAAATACAAATTGATGCTCTTGCCTAAGCGAAAATTATTATTTAAACATATGTAATTCAGAAGGAAATTGTTATGCAAAAATCAAATTATATACTTATGTAGATCACATGTGTGTGTGTGTGTGTGTGTGTGTGTGTGTGGGCATGATTATTCAGTTCACTTCACTTCACTTTGCTTAATTTCCCTGCAGCAGATAAATGCCACTTTTGCTGGCTGCCTTCGCTTTCGTTTTGCCACAAAATACACCGCCTCCGCCTCCATCCAATGCTTGAGTCTTGCATAAAAGAGCTGCAGCGCCGAAAGCTGACGGAAGTGCAACAATTCGGCTAGCAAACAACGACAACAACAGACAACCGACAACAGACAACAATGCTAAAGCCTTTGACGCATGCGCCAAATGGCCAATTTTGGCCGTTGGTATTATTTTGTGTGTCTGTTTTGGGGGCTTGGGTCTGGGCCTGATTATCGGCATTACAGTTTCGAATGTGTTGTCTACCTGAAAATTGTAAAGTGGAAAAATCAATCACTTTCACTAATTTTAAAACGATTTTCCACCAGCGAGAAAATTGGGTCTGCCCCCCCCCCCCCCAGCCTCGTTATCAAGTGTTGAAACGAACGCCGAAATAGAAAAAAATCCCAAAAGCGACTCCCTCCTAATGCTAAGGTATTTATTAGCGGCATACAAATTAAAAAGAGGTTTATTTTTCGTTTTATTTTTAATTAAGACAAATTTCATTTAAATGAATTAAGGCAAAATGGTAAATTATTATCAAAAGTCAAAGTGCAAATTGATTAATTGCCGACTTTTGGGGTGAGACATTTTTAATTTGATAGTGTTTAATTTGTTTTTGTTTTGTTTGCACGATAAATCTTTTTTACTGCAACTAAATCTAACGGTTGTTTTTGGGGTTTTGAATTTGGCTCTCTATCATTTTGGCCAAATCTCCAAACGGAAGCTGCGCGCATGCGTCATGCAGCCTCATTCCGTCTCGCTCTAGGTCAAATGCTCCCCTCTCCCTCTCTCTTTCCCTCTCTCTCTATCTCTCTCTCGCTGCCTTTCTTCAACTCCTACTCTGTATTGTTATTTGCTTCTTTTTTTTTGTTTTTCGGTCAGCTTGGTGCGTGCTGGGCCAAAATGGCTGGCAACGGTTTCGTGTCTGGCTGGGATTTCAGTCTCTGAAAATTTCTTATTTATTCTCATGTTAATTTTCCACTGAGGCGGCCCCAAACACTTGCGTGACTTGATCGTTTTGGCCAGATATTATTTTGTTACATTAAAAAATAATTACCGCGTTTGCCTTTGCGTTTTTCTCGTTCATCTAGCTCTCTTTCTCTCTCCCCATCTCTCTCTGTCTCTCTCTCTCTCTTCACTGTCTGCATCTTGCGGCCAAGCTTCGTTTTTTTCTGTTGATTTGTAAATAGCTTTGTGAAAATTAGTTCATTTTTTTGTGTTTAAACATTTGAAAATTGCTGCTTTTTCAATTTTGGTATGTGCAAAGTAAAGTGGTAATTGCTTTTTGCCACTCACTGTGGTTTTTTCATTTATTTTTAGTTTGATTTTTTTTACATTATGGACAATAAGCTCTTCAGTGTGATGTGCTGTTGGGAAATCAATTATAAATTTGAGTTTGTGTGTTGCATATTGACTTTTTAAAATTTGTTTAAATTTAGACCTGAGTTAATTTATACAAATGTGATTACTATAAATAAATTTATAGTCATTATTATAATACAACTATTTTCTTTAATAGATTAAGCGTATCTCCATCTCGTAATTCACAAATTTAAATATTCAATCAAGTGCAAAAGTGAATTTAGAAATGTATCTTGTGCATTTGTTGCGTGCTTAAGAGCATTGAAATTGTCTGTAACTTGATTTTCAATTAATTCGTACTTCGATTAATTGCGATTCTTTGATTTCTTGTTCCCTTGCGGTTGTTTGGGTGTTGAGAAACTTTTGTGTGTGGCTTCTGTCTGGTTGGCTGCATACTTGAGACACTCAACTCAGCGTATAAGCCAATAAAAAGTTCTTGGCACGATTTCTTAATTAAAACTTGGCATCGCCCTATGAAATGGAAAGCGCTTTTCCACTTTTTCCCACTTTTTGCGCATTTGGTTTCGGCTTCTTCCACATCTGCTGTCATCTGTCGTCTGGAGTCTAGACTCTGTAGCCCAACTCTTTCTCGTTGTTTAGACCAGAGGGGGGCTAACTTCATAATATTTATTTTAACAACCGGACATGCTGCAAACTTTTTACAGTTACGTGCGAAAGTGAAACGCTTAAAAAGGCATCGAATGTCTTTATTATGCCGGCAGAAGCCAATCAGCGCTCGACGCCAAACTGCAAAATCGAAACTGAACAGACGCTTAGGCATGGAGTGTTCGTGATGTGTGTGTGTGGGTGTGTGTGTGTGTGTGTGGGGTGTTGTTGCTGATAGTGTTCGAATGGAGTTTCCAGCAACGACGCTTGTCATCAAATTTTATTGTTATTTAAGTAACGAGACGGGGACCGATCTGCTGACTTCGACAGCATAAGAAAATGTCATGCAAAGCGCAGGGCGACTATCGAAGTCGCGTAAATACCCTAGTAAAAGGCGCCCGGAAAAAGGGTAGTCTGATTGTGAAACAAGTTGCAGCTGGTGGGTGATAGAAATTAGATTTTGATGTCATAAAACAGTGAATAATGAAAAATGCTAGAAAGTATTGCAGTTATGAGCGAGGAGTGAAGGAAGTTCATTAAATATATGTATTAAATATTCTAAATTATGTAATTATATACCTTACACTCTTATATACTTTTCGAATAATAACAATTTAATACAGGTCAATATATACCAGTTTGAATTCTTGTATCTATCGAATATATATTCAGTACTTAACCTGTTCTACCAGGTTCATAATTCCCAAATTTCTGTCAGCCATAAATGTGCATATTTCAAAATTGAGCTGCCAGTTCCCAGGGTATCCTTAAAGTGGATCAATCTGCCTTAAATTTTGCACATTTGTTTGTTTGTTTCCTTGCAGCAGCATTGTTGCTGCCAATATGCAGCGCATGCCTTGCCCGTATAAAGCCTGGCAAATACCAGCTAACAGGCAACAGACGAGGACAAGGAGCAGGGGAAGGGGCAGAGGCAGACAACTTTGTATACAGAGCCACGTTGCAGTTACTCCCCGCCACACCATATATATACGGGGTGTATATATATTTATTGCGACTCGTTTCAGTCAATGGTGACACTTGCTGCATTTTAAATGGGCGCGCGCCTCAGCTTTGCCGTTGTCACTGTGCACAAGGAGTGCTGAGGGGGTTGCGGGGGGAGAGGGAGGGGTTGGTTAAGGCCAAAAGAGAAAAGAATGCAGAATGCAAAAGGTGCTTGGCAACACATTCCGCTAACTGCACAAGTTGCCGTTGGTGTTGCTGCTTCTGCCTCTGCCTCAGCCTCTGCTTCTGCTCCCAACACGTTTTGTGGCCATCATTTTGTGCACTTTTCTCCATTAAAATCATCAAAATGTATAGCGGCTCTGTTTATGTTTATGAAAAATTTGTCTCGCCACTTCGCATTTTTCTGCTGCTGCTGCTGCTCCTGTTGCAAGCAGGTGTTGCAAGCAAATAAAGCGCTGCACTTAAGGCTGTCAACTTTCCAAGTTAGCTTCGACTAGACTGCAATGTAGCATTGCAAATTATTACATAAAATTATTTTATTATTTACTTATGCGGATGCCATTCCCAACAAGCATGTCGTACTAATTAAAATAAATTAACTAAATTCTATTCCAGAAAACAACTTGCCCAAAAGTTGTCAGATTTTTAAAACCAAATCTGTTTAGTCATGGTTTGACCTCTAGATTAATACCGTATTTTAAGTTGGAAATTTGATTCTGAATTCACATTTATGTTAAATTCTTTTAAACAGAAAATAACATTATGGACGGTTCAAATCTTTGATCATTTTTAATCATGGCTTGACCTGATAAATGAAACTACATTTAACGTTGGAAAAGTAAATCTGAGTCGAAATTCATTTTAAAAATATATGATCAAACGCTTGCTCAATATCCAGGAAGACGGCAGAGCTGTACTGCTTGCTTTCCAAGGCCTCGAGGACATGCTGTACTACTCGATGAACTTGCTCAGGTGTATCAAAGTGATGCCTTAAGCCAAACTGATGATCAGGAATGGTACTCTGGAAGCCACTTACTGCCGACAATCTTCCCAGAAATATTTTTCAAATATTTTGGAGAAAGTGGACAGCAAGCTTATCGGTCGATATGACGAGACAAGATTATCCGGCTTGCCAGGTTTCGGAATCATCGCAATCACAGCACACTTCCACGGAGTGGGGAAGTGGTGGATGCGAACTATGGAGTTAAAGAGTAGCACCAAGAACATTACTCCCTTCTCGGGGAGGGCCTTAGCAACTCTGCCGTCGACGCCATCATAGCCAGGGGCTTTAGTGGACTTTAGCCTGCGAATCTGTAAGCGGACCTCATTAGGGGCGATAGGTGTGATCGGTTGTACAGGATCGAGATCTGCCTCAGTTTCCTGTACCTGGCTGGGTGACGATGCCATCTCTGCATCCGATCGACACCAAGTGTTGTCCGGTCGCATAATGGGGATCCGCTTGAGCATACACAGCAAAGTCAATTGCTGTCGGCCTATGACTACCGTACGAATAGTGCGATGCACATCCCGTGGCAAGTACTTGGAGGTTGGAGTCTCTCACGCAATCCGTATATACAACAAGTGTAGCAAATATATATACCCATTCACGCGAATACAACTTGATGTCAATCCCAAATATGGAGGTGATCTCAATGTCAAAAATACATGACAAGAAACCGTGCTAAATATGTTTATTGCTTCAATACTAGGCTATAACAAATAAAAAAACAGCTCGACTAGGAGTCATCCTTTAGCAAAAGTTTTCATTAAATAAATCGTTGACGACTTAGATATTCCACCCAGCACATTGAATAAGCGCTTGCTTCTTCCTGTTTCAGATTTAGAGGAAACTCTGCCTTTTCCCATAATCTATCAGATGTATAATTATTATGAGTGGTTCGAATTGAAGACTGTACTTTGGGAGAATTCTTTAGAGCTGCACATATACGATTAGCCTGAAAGCGATCTTATCATTAAATAATATGTATATATATATGTATATATATATATATTTAATGTGTGCGAGTAAACAGATTAGTGATTTCCAAAAATATTATATAGCCTATAAATTGGACAGCGAGCGGCTCAGAATCAGTATAAATAACAAGTATAGCAAAGACATATATAACGATTCACGTCAATCCCAAATTTAGAGGTGATCTCAATGTCAAAAATACATGATAAGAAACCGTGCTAAATATGTTTATTGCTTCAATAATAGGCTTTAACAAATAAGAAAACAGCTCGACTAGGAGTCATCCTTTAGCAAAAGTTTTCATTAAATAAATCGTTGACGACTTAGATATTCCACCCAGCACATTGAATAAGCGCTTTCTTCTTCTTGTTTCAGATTTAGAGGAAACTCTGCCTTTTCCCATAATCTACCAGATGAGAATTCCTCGAGCGAATGCTGTATATTATAGAGCTGCACATATACGATTAGCCTGAAAGCGATCTTATCATTAAATAATATGTATATATATATGTATATATATATATATTTAATGTGTGCGAGTAAACAGATTAGTGATTTCCAAAAATATTATATAATATAGTACCCAGAAGCAGAGTGTAAGCTGCCTATAAATTGGACAGCGAGCGGCTCAGCTTCTTCAGTCTTGTGTGAGCTGTGATCATTTAAAATACTTATTATATATTATATAATATATATATTATTCAGAACAGAATGTTTAAATTTATTTGCACTGTGTTCCTCATATACGTATGTGTGCTTAAGAGTGCAGTGGAGTGTGCTCCTGACGATGACGAACTGTGCGATTTATCCATTGAAATTTCCAACAAAGCTGAGCAATTGCTGCTCGAAGAAATTAGGTTTGTATTTGAAATTCGACTTGTACTTCGAAAACATTTGAAACATTCTTATCACCATATTCACAGGCTAGAACAGAATCGTCAGAGAGAAGTGCTGGATGTTATGATGAGTAAACTCAGTCAGTCGAATGAGAAGTGCAGTAACTTGAATGAGAAAGTCGATAAAGTGATAAGTTTGGAGAGCGCAGTACGAGATCTTCAGAATGATCTGCTGAATAAGCTTAAGGGTGAATTTAATCGGTCGACAAATGATGTGATGAGTAAGCTAAATGAGTCGAATGAGAAGTTCAGTAACTTGAATGAGAAAGTCGATAAAGTGATAAGTTTGGAGAGCGCAGTACGAGATCTTCAGAATGATCTGCTGAATAAGCTTAAGGGTGAATTTAATCGGTCGACAACAGAAAAGAGCGATTTGCTGAATGATATGATGAGTAAGCTCAATGAATTGATTGAGAAGTTCCGTAACTTGATACCAACTCAGTATGCAAGTAGTTGTGCAGGGGCTGCAGCTCTGAGTAATCGCAGTGGCCAATATCAGATCGTCGTGCCCAGCTATAGTCAGTCTCCGTTTAACGTTAGTTGCGATGAGGAAACACAGGGCGGGGGTTGGACAACTGTGCTGAGACGTCAAGATGGAAGTGTGAATTTCTATCGCGACTGGGATGACTACAAAAAAGGCTTTGGCAATTTAACTGGCGAGTTCTTCATTGGTCTCGACAAACTTCATTTCATGACCGAAGCTGTAGATCAAGAATTACTCATAACCATGGAGAATCGCGAAGGAGAACATAGGTTTGCAAAGTATGATCGATTTGCAATCGACAGCGAAAAGGAAAAGTACAAACTCAGCACATTGGGGAAATACTCTGGAAATGCAGGCGATTCCTTGACATATCATTTGGGTGAAAAGTTCACCACGCTAGATAATGACAACGATTCACATAAAGATCAGAACTGTGCTACACACTATTCGTCCGCTTGGTGGTATAAATACTGCTTTAATAGGTAATATTTACATTCTGTTTTTATTAGTCACCGATTGTATCTTAATATATGTTTATATTTCACAGCAATCTGATGGGAGTGTATAATAACAACAAAGGCAAAGGCGTTCGTTGGAATTCCTTTACGGTTTCCGGGGTCTCACTAAAACGTGTCCAGATGATGATAAGGCCGAGAAGGGATTGAAATGGAAGCTGAATACATTTGCAAATCTTTGGTTTCCCTTAATCTTACAATGTAAATTAAAATGTTTCCGACTATTCTAGAACAAACTATATTTAAACCTAATATTTCCTATATTTTACTGAGCAGAATTATATAAAATAAATTTATAGATGACGGGAATTATGTTCTAGCGAATAGTTGTTATTTAGACTAGCTGCCTGAGTCTATATAGTAATCAGAGAAATTATCTCCTTTAATTGTCTGCTTAATGTCCTAGAAGGATAACAGATGATTGGCATTTGATTGCAGCTTTGTTTGAATAGATTCATAACACAATAAGACTAAATAAGAAATTAATATAATATATAATAAAACGCTGTATTATTGTAAAACTTTAATCTTAGTAAAAACGATTTAAAAATTTTTATTTTTTAAATAAATTTGAGCTGAGGTTGTTTAAGAGTGTGCATTGAATATTTGAATATTTGGATTGGATCAGTTGATCCAAAAGGGAACAACTGCAAACGGTTTCCTTAGCCACCCATCTCATCTTTCATTTGGCCATTCACTGATTAGCAATTGCTGTCACATTGAAAAGTTGCCCTCCCCTCGAGAGCAAAACCACAACGCATTCAGGCAGGAAGGCAGGCAGGCAGCCAGCTCGTTAAAAGTGCCATTGAGCTAGCCGGACTTAGCGACTCCTAGTCGAGCTGTTTTCTTATTTGTTATTGAAGCAATAAACATATTTAGCACGGTTTCTTATCATGTATTTTTGACATTGAGATCACCTCCATATTTGGGATTGACATCAAGTTGTATTCGCGTGAATCGATATATATATCTTTGCTACACTTGTTATTTATACGGAATGCGTGAGAGACTCCAACCTCCAAGTACTTGCCACGGGAGGTGCAAGGCACTATTCGTACGATAGTCATGGGCCGACAGCAATTGACTTTTCTGTGTATGCTCAGGCGGAGCCCCATTATGCGACCGGACAACACTTGTTGTCGATCGGATGCAGAGATGGCATCGGCATTTGCGGATGAGCTGCAATGCCGGTTCACGCCTTTTGCGCTTGCGTCACCCAGCCAGGTACAGGAAACTGAGGCAGATCTCGATCCTGTACAACCGATCACACCTATCGCCCCTAATGAGGTCCGCTTGCAGATTCGCAGGCTAAAGTCCACTAAAGCCCCTGGCTACGATGGCGTCGACGGCAGAGTTGCTAAGGCCCTCCCCGAGAAGGGAGTGATGTTCTTAGTGCTACTCTTTAACTCCATAGTTCGCATCCACCACTTCCCCACTCCGTGGAAGTGTGCTGTGAGGTATCACCATGATACACCAGAGCAAGTTCATCGAGTAGTACAGCATGTCCTCGAGGCCTTGGAAAATAAGCAGTACAGCTCTGCCGTCTTCCTGGATATCCAGCAAGCGTTTGATCGCGTACGACATGATGGTCTGCTTTTTAATCACAAGTCCCGACTACCATCGGCGCAGTATTTACTGCTCAAGTCTTACCTGCTTGGGCGTTCTTTCATGGTTGAAGTTAGGGACGAGCGATCAAACATCCGCCGCATCGGAGCTGGTGTAAAGCAGGGTAGTGTCCCTGGACCTGCCCTGTACACATTGTACACCGCTGACTTGCCGATTCCGGTAGCCAGAAACACGCTGCTTGCAGCAAAATCGTGGATTAATCCAATCCAACTCCTGCAGAACAAGGTGCTAAGAGACATCTCTGGTGCTCCACCCTATGTGAGCAATATGACGTTGCACAACGACTTCCGTGTACCGACATTCATGATGCAAATAAACCGCCATACAAGCCGCTACAATGACCGGTTGCATAACCATGTCAACCCTTTGGCCTGTTCACTAGGGTCAAACACAACCCGCAGACGCTTAAAGCGCCTCCACACCAGCGACCTCTGGACAGCTGGCCGTTAATTGTAACTTTAATATGCAAGAAATGTTTTATTTAATGTTAAATTGATGTTTCCTCATTTTGTAATATGCTAAAACCAATTATTTGTTTATGTTATTTAATTTAAATTCCTGCTATTATGTATACAATCTCCAAAACAATATTTTATAGCATTTCAATAGGTTGATCAATATTAAATTAAATTGCTACATTAAAAAAATAAAAATAAAAATAAAAAAAGAATATGAAGAAAGCCAAAGCCACAACTTCAGCAAAAGTTGTCAGAATTTCAAAAGCCAGGGCTTTATAATCATTGTTTGACCTCCATTTGAAAACCACATTTAAATTTAAAAATATGATTTTCACTCGCTTTTCAGCCTCTTCGAAATAAAGCTGTCACTAAATATATTTAAAATTAATATTTGAACACTTTGTAGATGTATATTCTTGCAGTTCTTTAGATATTTAAGTATCTAGCATCAGCTTCCTCACTTACGCTCAGTTTTGAACATTACCTAATTGTGTTGTCTTTATAAATCTATCAGCGAAGCGTTAAAATGCAGTTCTTGGGAGGCCTTCGAAATGTTCTTTTGCACTTTTTCTACTCAAAGTGTTTGCTGGCACTTAAAGAAATGTTTTTGTTTTTTCAGTTAGGCGTTAGTAGTTGGGTCAGTTCAAACTGACTAAAGTAAATCCCTGGCATGCATTTCAGAGAACTTTACGAGCTGCAGTCTCGTTTGGTTTCGCCTTGTTTTGTTTTTTTTTTCGGGGCTAGTTTTGCAAGCCAACAATAAACTCAAATGTCGAATAGTGTTCTTGACTCTTTTAATTTTTTGTATTTGGCCAATGTGTGAACAAAATGCACAGCATCGTTAGAGGATGCAAACAAGTCTTGTTTTCTCTTTTTTCGTGTTTTTTATTGTTCATCCATCTCTGTCTTTTGGTTGTGTGTGTTTCTATCTTTTTCTGGTCGATGCTGTCACTGCAGTTGCCGACGCTTTGTTTCAAATGTTGCTGACAAACCACTTGAAGTGTTGTTGTGTGTGTTGGTTGTGCGTGTGTTTGTGTGCGAGTGTTTGTGTGTGTGTGCTGACGTACATATTTCATAAGAAAAGCAAGTGACAAGTTTCGCTTGTGCCCCTCGCCGCTCGCCCCGCGCCCTCCTTTCAGCTTTATACAGTTGCCGAAATTATGCAGCCTAGAAAAAAAGAGGAAAAAAAAGGTTAAAGTGTAAGTGGGGAAAACAAATTGTTGCTGCTGGCCCGACCCGAACCAGTTGGCCCAGACTGTGTGGCTGGCCGGTTAGGGTTCGTCTAGCTGTTTGACAGCCGGCTCTGCTCCACCTCCACCTCCACTCTGCTCCTCTCCTCTCCTCTCTCCTCCTACTCCTAGGCAAGTGTGGAAAACTGGCCTACTCGCCACGGCGGCGGCCTTCGACAACAGAGAACTTTGCGTGCTTGGAGAAAAGTCTCTTCTTCTTCTTCTGCTGGCTGTTGTACTTTTCTTTTATTTGAAACAATTTCCACGAAAAATGATTTCGAGTGCTTGACAGCTGCGCGTTTGTTCGGCCTCTGTCGCTTTTAATATACCATTTCATTTCAAGTTCTTTTTTTTCTTCTATTCTCTTCTGTCGTTTTTTCCGCCACTTGAATAGCAACAATTTGTTGGAAAATTCTTAAGAAAATGTGCACATTTCATGCCGCATTTGCTTGTGCGGCTTCTACTTCATCAGCATCTGCTTCTTCTTCGTATTTTGCTTTCCATCGAAAGTGTAGCCACAAGATACAAAAATCTCAATCTCAATCTCAGCTACGCACTCCACTTTCTAATCAATTATTTTGCACTTATGTATATGCAAATTTGGTGAGCAAACAAATAAATCAATTGAATAGCAAACCCCCCCAGCCACCTCCACCAGCTGCGTGGCGCCCCGGGACTCATACACATATTGGGCCACAATGAACCAATTTGGAGGCAACACCTTTCGCCTGTGAAATTGCGTTGTCAGCATCGGCGCCGTCGGTGTGAAGCCAGTGAAGTGGTTTTTTTTCTTTTCATTTCTTCCTCAATTTTTCTTTTTTTTGCGGGGTTTCTGCCTAGTTAACAGCTTTTTTGCCTTTTTTTCTCTTCTTCTTGGCTCACTCGATTTCGCGCTGACAAAAAGCACGCGCAATATGCTTGAAAAGCGCAAAATTTCGTGAATATCGAATTTCAAAAGTGGGCAAATCAACAAACGGAAGTGGCCAACATCGACTGTCAAATGCGCTGCGAGCAATCCCCAAAAGGCCAGTTTTGATTAATAACTCACGTCATAGTTCCAATGATTAACAGTTGCTTGAACAACACAACTTCTAACACTCAAAATATGTTAGTAATCAATCAGTTTCCAATTACCTTTTCGAGAAAGAGGATATCTTCTCTACTCACTGCTTAAATATTCAATGAAATTCTCAATAATCGCATTCAGTTTTAATTTAGCTGATTAATAATATTTGCATTCAATATTATATTTTATTATTGTAACACAAATTATTTAATTGAAATTGAAAAAAGACTTAATAAATATAAATTGTTAATTGACATCATTGTGAAACACAGAATAACTCTGAATATTAAATTGATGCATATCTAATTAGTTAGTGGCACTTTGGCATCTGCATTGGCCATGGCTAATATGCACACCCAGAAACGATTGTTTTATAAAGAAAACTGGCAAACACGCACAAAATAAATGCAAAATCATTCAATTTCAATTAAATGACAAAAATACGAAAATGTTTTGACGCCAAATCAACAATTCGAAAATTTAATTTCGTGCTCTTTTGCTACGGTTTCATGTTCACATATAAGCTGCCGGCAAGCCAAATCTAAATTTTGTAGCTTTTGATATTTCGCATGCTCAACAATTGTACAAAAAAAAAAACCAGCAAAAACAACACAAGCAACAAAAACAACAACAAATTGAAAATCTGTAATCAAAATCGCGTTTCATTCATTGAAGATTGTTTTGCTCTCGTCTCGGCTGAGTTTTCATTTCTTTTTTTTTTGGCGCATGTTGCCTTTTTTTGCCGAGGCTGCGGTTTGTGTTTTTTTTTTTTGTAACAAGAGGCACAACTCATGTCGAACAATTTGAATAAGTACATATAATGATTTTATTTGTTGTTGTTTCATGATATTTTTCTGTTTTTATTTCTTTTATTGCGCGCTCTTGACATCCAGACAAACACGTCTGTGGCCAACAATTTGATCTCTTGCGTTTTGGCACGAACTGTAATTGAAAATATTTCATATCCAAAACCAAAAATTGAAATTGAAAAAACAAAAAAACCAACAAACCGACAAACAAACAGCGCGCTTGACACTTGAAACATTTGGTTCGTGGCTTTGAGCTTTGGATACCCAATTTTTTGTAGTTTCGGATAGGTGGCCCGGGGACTGGGGGATCTCGCCGTGGCTGCTTTCTTGTCCGGTTGTGTTACGTTACGTGAAATTTCAAATGTCATAATTTTGACAGTTTGATAGTCATACACAGACACAAAGTTTCTTGTGGTGGGAAGCTGCAAGGCATTCGAGCCGTTTTGTTGTGAAGTGTGTTGCCCAAGACTGTTACCAAAAAGTAGCCGACAGCCAACAAAGTGACAACTTTGTCATATTACGAGTACGCACCACTCGCACGCTGCTTATAACATGAATAATGAGGTAACAATTCTTCAAAATATATTTAAATCATTTGGCTAAACAACGTGTTTGATAACTCTTTGTATTTGAGCAAACTCTGATTCTAATCACTTAAGTTGTGTTAATCCTGGCCTATTGCTTAATTAGGCGCTTCTCGTGGCAGACCACACATGGAGCTGGGCTTTGTCTGCTGCTGTTGTAAAGTTGCACAACATGTACAAGATTCAGCTGATGTTTTACAACTGAAAGCGGCTGTAATCAGTTTTTAGCTATTTTCTTGGAAGCTGGCCAAATTGGACAGTCTCTGGCCCAACAAATATGGTTTGTGGGTCTACGATACGATTATTCCTTAGCCGCTTAGCGCTTTGTGTTGTATATCAAGTAACAAACAACAAAAACAAAAAACAATACCAAACACAACACACGACAAGTCATTTTACAGAACTTGCTATCCAACTGGTTGCTTGGTTGGGAGGAACAAAAAAAAAGAAAAAAGGCCCGCTGTGGCGGCAAAGTTTTGGGCCTCGTCAGCTTTGACATTGACGAAGTGGTTCTTCGAATGAAATTGTCATAATTTTTTCGGGTTTTCTACATGTCTTTTGATGCGCACAAAGCGTTAATGTTGCCCACTTTGTCATACTTTGCGTTCGCCTCAACAATTCAACAATTGATAAAAGCCAGCAAATACCGACTAACGGTGCATTCGTTGCCTGCCCCACACATCTGCCTCACTCGCTGCAATTGCAGTCGAGTTGCAGCATTCAAGAGTATTGGGCGTGGCTCAACCCGTTTTACCTAAGTGCTCATTTTCTAAACTGGGTTTCTTAGCCTCTACTTGCAGCACATGTTTTAGTATTTCATAATTTGCATATGTTGTTAACGTTTTGCTGAGCAGAAAATTGGTGTGAAATACATTTGTAACTTTTGTGTTGACTTCTCGCACTGCTCTGCTTCAAATTTCACAGTTTTGAGTGCGATAATCCATTCGATCCGCTCATTTCGAGTGTGCATAATGGTAATGATGTACTTCCAATTAGTTTAAGACGACCTCGAGCACTTCTTCGCAGGAAACTACAAATTAGTATGACTTTAAAAATAATTTTTATTGAAATTGAAACTAAGACCAAAAAATTAACAATTCAGCTCAAAGATTAAATATTAAGTAAGATTACTTTGATGACTTTCATAAATCAAAGGTATCCCTAACAAATATGTTCATTCGCTAATCTACATACAAGTATATTCCAAATCAGAATTCTTTAGCTCTAATGGGCTCTGGGATTGGCTTATTTACACAGAGGAGATTTTGCTCAACTTGGCTTCAGTGCTTAATCTAATTCCAATAAATAAAAGCAAACCCAAAAAAATCACACAAAACGTTTCTCAAATTTATAAAAGCTATTTTTTGGTCTATTAAATATTTAAGCCCATTCTTGTGCTAAGTTTAATGTGCAGCTCACTTATATTCATTAGCTTTTCAAACTGATCGTTATGATTGCTTTTCTCGGGCCTGCAAACGATTTAAAACAAAAAAAAAAATAGTTTCATTTTTTTTTATGCACTTCATGTGGTTGGCATTAGCCAAGTTTTGAGTTTTTGACTTAAGCCCATGCAGCACGTCACACATAAATTCCGAAATATATTCGAGCCGCAAAGCGGGGCAGCGGCCCACAACTATCTATAAATTAGTCCATAAATATGGCAACCGTCTAAGACTAAGCTGTGCAGCGGGCGCATTACGGCTCCAGGGCCAAACAAAGGCGCAGTGAACGATTCGATTCCATAAGCAATTATTATATCGATTTATGGCTGGGCTCAAGCTAAGTTTGTCTTGGCCGAGATTATGTCAGAGCTGGCAGACAAAGGGGAACGGGGAACGGGCCATTTGTGCCAAGGCGGCAATGGGCTCAAGTTTCTAACTTTGCGCATTAAAAAAGGCGCATTAAATTTAAATCTCAACTTAATAAATACAAATTCCAGCAAAAAAAAAAAAAATAGATAAATCTAATAATAAAAGTACATTTCCGCCTGGTTAAATGCGAATCTGAGCTACTGAGCAACAGGTAAACGGAGGCAGTATAAAAAAAGTGCTGTAAACTAAATACGGGTAAGACCCAGCCCAGGTAATATACCGGCTAGTAGTGGGTCTGTGTGTGTGTGTGTGTGTTTGTGTGTGTGAGCGGGTTATAAAAACTGTCATGATTTACAGTTGGCACTTTTTACGATGCCGCTAAGGCGGCATCGGTTCTTCTATCGGCGAGGAGAGAGGAGAATTATATGGAATTTAAGTAAGCGAGAAATATTTAAACATAGTTTTTATTTGTCGGAGTTTTGCTTTATTCTCAATTCCCTATTTTTATGTGCATGTGTGTGTGTGCCTCTCTGTGTGTGTGTATTTTATGTGGCAGCGTGCAAAAGGCATTTAAAAGGCGGCCTATTCGAATTTTGTGGTAGCATCCGAACTAGCTTCTTCTTTTTTGTTTGTAATTAAAATTATTTATTGGCATTAAAATCATGTATTTAAGCTCGATTTTTGCGGCCGCTCACTCATCACGTATGCCACATAAAAGAAGGAAAGGCAAACTTGGGCCGCAACCCATACACATGAAAGATACAAACAGATGAAGAAGAAGAAGCAACAAATACAAATTCCCAGCACAGACGTCATGTAACGTTTTCACTTAAAATTCACACTTGATACACGAAACGAACGCGAACATTTATCATTTTGCTTAGATCTCTTTGCCGTCTGTCTCTCTCTATCCATGTCTATCTGTCTCACTCTAGCTGTCTCTCTTGAGCCTTTTAGAGCATTACGAGGCCTAAAAGTGTCGCCCGTTGTTTGTTTTGTTGTTGCTCTTGTTGTTGTTGTTGTTGTTGTTGCCTCGCTTTTCGCATCTTTTGATTTATTCTCAAGTGCTTTGCTGTTGTCGTCTTTGTCGCCGTCGTCTTTTTATTTCCTCGGCAACCTAAATATTGAGATAGTCATCTCTGCGGTCGGTCAGTGTCAACTAAAGCGGTTCACTTCAGTTGCGACAATTCCCTTGGCCCCGCTCTCTCTAAATGCTGCAACTTCAGCTGCTACAACGACAACGCTTCATTAGAAGTGTCGTAAAAACTCGCAGCCGAGTTCCAAGTTTAACCAAACCTGAGAAAGAGAAAAAAAACTCACAGTTCTAAGCTTATAATTGTGGCTATGAGTTGTGCTTAGGCTTGAAAATTGCATTGAGCACTGGAAGACTTGCAGCTAAAGTTTATACGAATACGTGCCTGGCATATAAATCTCAGAGTTAATAGGTTTCAGCTTTTGGTTAGATTTTCTGTGATGAGTGAGTAAAGCGCAATAATAAACAAGTCGAAATGCTGCTTGAAGACCTATAATTTTGGCAACAGCTTCTAAATGGGAAGCCCAGCCAAGAACGTAAAAAATTGTATTTAAGTGTACTCAAATGGAAGCCTTAATTATGAAACGATATAAAAAGAAACCAGCTAAATGAACTTCTAGAAAAACACTTCAATTTGCGACGAAGAAATAAATCTTTTTATGGGGGTCAATGAAATAAATATATATAAATATAAATATATAAATATTTATTTGTGTATATTGCATTTAGTAAAGCTTTTTCTTATTATTAAGACTAGTTTTGTATAAATCTTACTTGACTTCAGCCCAAGTTTTGTCTAACTTAATGGCTATTAAATATTCAAACAAATTCAAAGCAATTTTTCATTTCTTACACACAATTTGTTTGTTTGTTTTGCCATTCACCTGATTTGCAAAAGCCACATTAACTTGGGTACGCTCTGAATTCATATGTATGCTTCACAAACTTGGAACACAATATTAATTACAGTGCATTAGCAGCATCACTCAATTTTAAACATATGCAACAGCAACGGCAGCAGCAGCAGCAGCCGACTCCGCAGAGCAAAAGAAGCAACAAAAAGTGGAAACTATCTGTAAACTCATACATCAATGCCGCTAAATCCACTTGTCAGGGCAACAAACGTGAGAATCGTTCAACAAAAAATACAAAATACAAAAAATAAGAGAAACATATGCGCAACAACAAAACAACAAAACAACAAAACAAAAGCAAAGCAAAGCCAAACGCAAACAGATCGAGCAACATCGAGAAAATATTGTCAGGGCAACACTTTAACTCCGTTTGCTGTTGCTGTTGCTGCTGCAACGTGGAGTCCCTGTCCCTATGCCTGTCTCTGTTCCGGGCGTCTGCCCCACCTTGTTGCAACTGTACTGTGTTGACTGCCTTAGCTTTGGACACTATTTAAGATTTGTTGCCGCTACAGCGACGACACCTGCACCATTTGAGGGCAAAGCAGTGAAAGACTTTTTTATTTACTTTTTTGTATGCTAAATACCGCCTCAGTTTATTGATGACGACAACAGCATCGAATACATTGTGATATATCACACACACACACACACACACATGTGCAACAACAACAACAGCAACAACAAATGAGTGACAAAACACCACAAGGAATTTTAATCCCAAAATGATTGATAATCATTTGCAGGCCAAGAAGAAAAAGCTTTATCACGTTCCGTTTGCTAGGTGTAAAGTCTATGCGGTATTATCAGCAACGTTCTATGTAATCTTCTTCTTCTTCTTCTTCTTCTTCTTCTGCAACAGCAGCATCATCATCATCATCATCATCATCAGCTGCTGCTGCTGCGAGTGGAACTGGGTTGTGTTCCGGGGGCCTCCACTTTGGACACATCGCCTGAGCATTGTGCGCTGCTAATGTTTGCACTTAATTCAACAGACAATAGACAGGAAAGCTGCTGCTGCCACTTCTTCTTCTTCTGCTGCTGCTGCTGGGCGCATTTTCTTTTAGCGTTTACCTTGAGAGAGAGAGAGAGAGAGAGAGAGAGAGAGTGAGAGGCAGCTGGTTAGAGTGAGGGAGGCAGGGCGATAGACGTTTGCCGGCCAAGGCGAAAAATCTAAATTATGTCGTTGCTTCCATGGAAAAATGCAGCGTTTTGTTAGCTTAAAGAGCAAACGATGCGCTTTTCTCTATACACTGCGAGAAATGAGTAGAGCCATTATACAGCTTGTTAGCTTAAAGGGCAAACGATGCGCTTTTCCTCATAATTTACTATTATTTTTAATAACTCTGAAACACACATTAAATTGGGCATAAAAGTAAATGTAGTAGGCATCTTCGAGTGGATAAAGTATATATATTCTTGATCAGAATCAACAATCGAGTCGACATAGCCATGGTCTTCTGTGCGTCCGTCTGAGACCTATGCTGATTTCAGCCAGTCAATTTTCTGGCAGTGTAGCATATATATATTCCTGTACACCCACCCACAGTCAAATATTAGCCATATCATGTTGCACATTTGACTGGCAACAAATTGTAACCCCCCGCAACACACACACCCTCCCCGAACGGGGTTCGTTGTTCATTTCACTTGTATCTCATTCAACATTAAGTTAAGCGCTTTTGCATTTAAAATTTTCCATTTGCATAGCCTGCAGCGGCAGCAGCAGCGGCAGCAGCAGCAGCAGCAGCAGCAGCAACATCATTATTTTTATCCATTTAGTTCTTTGTTTGTGTTGGTGACACCTTTTCTAACACACACACTCGCTCACTCGCACACTCGCACAACTATTTAAGCTGTGTGCTCACCTGTGCTGCATTTGTCGCCTGTGTGTGCGAGTCTTGATGATGAGTTGAAAATTGAACAAAAGCTGATTTAAGTCATAATTTATCATGATGTTGGGCTGTTGGGATTAGTTGCGCTCAATTTAACAACTGTTTATTTTTAACACGTCCGCATTGCGTATTCGCCGCGTGTGACGGTGCCCAGCACAGTGCGACTAATGTTTTAATTTATTGACTATCAAATGGCATTGGAGGCTTTTGTGCTTTTGTGCCTTTTGGGCTGCCTATTTATCCACTTGCCTACTGCATTGATTTGTCCTACATTCAACACAAGAAAAATAATACGAAATGCAACAAAAGCAATTCACCCACTCCCTTGACTCTCTCTTGGCCCGTTGCAGTCACGCCCACTAAACAAACATGTTCCTTCACTTTTCTTACTGCCTGCAAGCGCGAACTTTATGGCCAAAATAATGTATATAAAAATCTGACGAGGATCGTGCGAGGCACAAGTTCTAGCGGTAAATAAAGAATTGGCGACGAGGAAGCCTCGCCCACCCAGCGGCTGGCCAGGAAGAGGACCACCAAAATGATAAGTTGCCGTTTTCAGCTTGCTTCTTTCTCTTCTCTCTTTTTTTTTTGCTTATGGGTGCAGCCTTGGATTAAGAAATTATATGAAACGCGCCCCACGCAACACGCTTACAACAAAAAAAAAGAATATTAATTTGCTGCATACACAAAATTAAATTCAATTTTCAGTTGCCACACCGCCTCCCCTCATGCCACCACCCCTTTAAAACGAAAGTTGACCCACTGCCTGCAAAGGCAGCGAGTAAAGAATAAAGGGTCTGTCGCCTAAACCGCCTCGGGCTCGAATTAAGACATAATAAAGCTGTCCCAGTGCAAGCGTATCCACAAAGTTGTCTCCCGCTCCCTCTCCCTCTCCCTCTCTTTCTCTCTATCTTTCTCGCAGTCATCTGTCAAACGTTTTGGGGCATCAGTTTTTCGGGGCGTCAGCTTTTGAGGCATCGTCTTGATGGTCGAAACAACACCTTTTAAGCCTGGCTGACGAGCTACGTAAAATGCCACGAGTTGGCTTTAAGTTATTTCGAACACCCTTGAACAAAGTATTTTGAGTTTGTCATGAGAAATGTGAAGAAATCGAGGCTACTCGGCATATCTGATTATTATTTTATTGATGTCAGTTGAATCGTATCGCTTTTTTCTTCAGCTGCGTTAGAAAATATAGTTCTAGTCTCTGAAATCTATCAATGGCAAGAGTATCTCAATATTTGGCAGATTCCATTTTCTTTTTTGCTTCTTGGAGGTCACTTACAGTAAGTGCTTATATGTGTGTGTGTTTGTGTGTGTGTGTGTAAGCGGCATATTCCTGCAGTTTATTTTGTACTCGCGGCTCATTGTCTTGGCCCTGCTCTGGGTGTGTGTGTATGTGTGTTGGTTGGAGTGTGTGTTGCTTGACAAACGAGTGTCATTTATCAAAATGTGACACTATTTGCGCCAAGTCATGTGTTAACTGCACTTTATTTTATTGTTATATGTTGGCCGTGCCCCAAGGAATAACACGCCGCCACACAAAGGCCATCCAGACTGAAGGTTGGAGCTGCTCCTTCAGCTTCAAGTCAACTCGGCTCAACTCGACACAGCTAAACTGAACTGAACTGAGCTGTCTGCCATTGGCTTTTAAAGTGCTCTCATAAAATATATATCATAATTGAGGGTTCTGCTTTTCTTTTCTTTTCTTTTTTTTATTTTGGTTCCAAAAACTTTGCGCTGCCAAAGTTTAGTAAAGCAATTGACCCAGACACTGAGCCATGCATCAAGATTGAGATATGGTTAGTGTGTGTGTGTGTGTGTGTGTGTGTGCCACAAGTTTTATGTTCTTATATATTTTACAGATTGCCCTCCGGACTGCTCTGTTGAGGAATTGCTCCTTATTAATATGCGAATATACTTAGGCTTAATTTTATGGCCATGGAACGCTAAACTAAATGCAGAATATTCCTAATTTGAGAAGTCAATATTTTTAACAAGATGTTTAAATGAAAATTCAATAAATTTAATTCTTTGATGTATGGCAAAAGTTTTTCTTGACGTAAGGATTTTATTTTGTCAGTTGAATTTATTCAAATTTAGATTCGTCTGTTCTCTCAGATTCAACTGTTGCAGTTTAATTTAAGTGAGTCAATACTTAAACAAAAGAATACATTGAATGACAAGAGATTAAGTCCAATATCTGTTTAGCATCTCACAAAAACAGCAACCATAAGCTGCGGACAAGACTTCCATAAAGAAAAGTTATTTTTCGGTTATTTTTCGCTTTATTTTCGACTTTTTTTTTTTTTCTTTCTTGTGGCAATAACTGCATTTAGTGGCAATAATATAAATATTATGATTATGTTTGCCCAAAAATGGGCGCAGTTATAAATTTGGCGCGTTCCGATGCAGCTAAATGCTGTTGTTGTCGTGTTTGCGAGTGTGCGTGTGTGTATTGGTTGTTGTTGTTCTTTTTTTGTGGTTACCAAAGCACCGAAACTTGAATATCGAGAAGTAATTTCTTGCACGACATTAATTTCTTTTAAATTACGCATAATTGAAGTGCGGGCCACTCCAACTTGATCGATGATCGAGTCTCAAATGCAGCACTCGAACCTGCTCCTTGGCACTTTGATCGAAACGTGTTTCGGCTGGGAGAAATTACTATAAATCAAAAACTCAACAACAAAATAATACGTAACATTGTGGCGGTGCCATAATTATTTAATTTCTTTACTTTGGCGTTGGTGTTTGGTGTTCGCGGTGATTTGATAGCTTTTCCCCATATGCGGTCAAGTTATGTTCTCCCTTCCTCATTCGCTCCTTCATTCTCTCTCTCTCTCTCTCCCTCCCTCTGGTCAGCAACGGCATTGACATTCGAATTAGACACCTGACAATAGTCTCGAAACTGTTAAACCCTTCCTGCGCTTCTCGACACCCAACAGTTCGCCTCAATTCAATCGCCTTGAGTTTAATATTACTATTATTATTATTTTTGTTGCATTATTTGAAATGTGATTTTATTTATTGACATTCGTGGGCATTTAAGCTGATCGCAAACTCTGTCTGTTTTTTTTTTTATCTTTTACACTTGCAGAAGGTATTTATACTTTGTTTCCAAATATGTAATGCATATCTGACCCTCTAAATTGTATAGAAGTAGAAGTATGCGAGATAAGTTTCAGTAGGAGCAGTACGAAAAATCCTCTCAAGAAAAATCTACGTCCAATGTTAGAAAATTATATTGTACTACAAAATAATATAGTATCTGGGAAGTGTATACAATCTGAGACTCACAAAAGATACGTTTCTTATTTTGATATTTTTTCTCGTCTTTTTTTACTTGGGCGTTTGTAATTTCATATGAGAGTTGTTGCTATTGTTGTTGGGTATTTAGTTTTATTTTTGGTGGTGCTTTTGTTAGCACGCTAAGCGGATTTTTTCTTACATCAGTTTAGTGTCACATTAGCGCTGTTGTGAAGTGCGACTCCGGGCACTTAAGCGATCGCTGACACACTACTATATACATACATATATATATATATATATACATATATATATATACATATATATATATATATATATACTGAATGGCATTCTGTTTATGGGGGCGACAACTCAAATCAGATCAGATCAATCATTGTGGTTTGCGGCTGCCACATTTCGTGGCACTTGTGATTACGCATCATATATGTAGACATATATGTATATATTTGAGTTGCAACAAAACAGTCAACAGGTATGTGCATATAATAAAAATATATAACTTCATCTCTGATCGGGTTCTGATCAGCATGCGGACTGCCTGCAGCGTTAAATACACGTCCGCAGCCACATAAAATGTTTCAGCAGAAAGCCAACTTATGATTTTATTTTATTTTATTTTGTTTTATTTTTTTTTTTCAAAATTGAATCGCCCAGGTTTTGAAGTCACAGCGCTCTTTTTTATGGCATTGCGATTTTATCAGCCGTTTTGTATTTCTCGTTTATTTTTGCTCGTTTCATTGCATGAATCATAAAGCCATAAAGAAGTATTCAGAAGTATTCAGGCAGTCAGTTCTTTATTGTGGATGTTTTCTTGTCGTTTCTTGATGTGCAGCGAATCGAATTTTGAACGCTTCTGCCTGCCTGTCTGACAACAATCATAACTGTGTCAAATCTCTGCCAATTTCCATGTAAAAGGTATTTTCAATCTGGGTATTTAAAAAGCTGAAATTCACTGTAGGCTAATTGCCAGGAAAGGTGCTCGAATGTCGACCTCTGATCAAAGATTGTAGATCGAATCGCTTGTGAAAAGGCGTCTTATAAGCTGAACATGCTTCGGGGCATCAGTTTGAGTGATGCGAATAAATAAATAGGATTGAACAGCAGAGCTGCTTAAGTCTGGAATGCAATTAGATGTATTAATAGTGTATAGGTATATTGATAAGCATTTCTTAAAAATGATTTCTGTAAAATCTCCAAGCATATAAATATCTTTCTTTATGCTTTATGAAATACGCATTTCGCTGGCCGAGAACACACAAACAGCAAATGTTGTGATAAGTTGAAGTTTAGTTAGCTGTGGATATGGACACAAAGGCAAAGTATGCCAGGCAGCAACAGTTGAACAAAAACAAAAATGATTTATCATAATGGTAGTCGGCTGCCTGAGGCTTCCAGCGGCGTTGCCTTAAACGGGGCGATAACAGCGACAACAACAGCAACAACAGCAACAACAACAGCAATAATAATGCGACGACGCGACGCGACATCCTCAGCGACTGGACCGAAATGTCAACTCTTCATATAAAAATTAACAAAATATAAATTAAAAACAAAAAAAAAACCAAAAAAAAAACATAAATATGCGTTTTCGGGATACGTTTCTGTTTTCGGTGCGCTCAGGTTTGTTTTTCTTTTTTTTTTTTGCTTTTACTGCCCTGGCAATTTATGTGGCTTGGGTCCATTTTTGGTATCGAGTTACGCCTGCGCAACATTGTTGCCTTTAGTTTCTGGACGCCAGGCAGCAAAACAAAAAATTATGAATTGCCCTGGCCCCTTTCAAAAATACGAAATAAAAAAAAACAAGAAAAGCTTATCGAACGGATGCATCGCTGCGTTTAAGTTCTTCCTCTTCATCATTCTTACTTATTATCTATGGCAGCACATTTTTATCTAATGGCTGCAGCTTCTTCCCATTGATTACACCCGGATAGGCAGACAGACAGACAGACAGACAGACAGACTGCCGCACAGCAGGCATTTGAATTTGTGGCTGAAAATGTCAAATTCGTGGCTCCGATTTCAATGCTGACTTATGACATGCTCGTATTCGTATCAGCTTGGTTGCATTCTGTTCAGCTCTGCTCTGCTCTGATAGCTTCATAAGCCATCAGCGATAAGACTAAACTCAAGCGCTAATTGCCTGCAACAACAACCAGAAACCTTTAGAGGCGCCAGGCCTCGCAGAAGCGAGGGGGGCTTTGACAGTTTTCCAGGTGGCGAGCGGACGCGTTTCTGCTATCAGCTGCTTGTTATCGCCAGACAAATGCATTTTGCAAATTATTAACATACTCTCGTCTGTGTGCATATGTTGCATGTATGTATGTGTGGCAATGTGGCTTGCCACAAAACAAGGCAGCCGGCTGGTGTTGCTGCTGTTGCTGTTGCTGCTGCTGCTGCTGCTGCTGCTGCTGCTGCAGATACATTTGTATCTGAATCCAGTGGGCTGCTGCATGCAGTGCTGCTGTTGCTTGTGTGTGTGTGTGTGTGTGGCTGTGTTTGTGGCAACGGCAGCAGCTAATTGATGTCAGTGCACAAAACTTGATTTATTTCTATTAATAAAAGCCCCCCGAAATGCAATCATTTTACATACAGACACACACATATATGTATATAAACATACATATATGTATATAATATGTATACAGGTTCGATTAAGCCCCGTGAGAAATTGGCTTTAAAGAAATATGTGCAAAATAACAACAATCTGTAAATCATAATTGAATTAAATTCATACGCCTCGCATTCCTTTGAGCCCCTTTTAATTACGCTTTTTTGTTACTTTCAAATTCATTTAAAATATCGCATTTGTTGACAGTAATCAGAAATTTGCAAAGTGAGTTTCGGTTTCAGATTTAGAATAATAATAATGAGCCACTAAATTTAAGTGAATAATTCTACAAATAATCACGGCTCACCTTTGCTTTGAGGCGTACATTTGTTGCGGCACTCAATTTTCTACCGGGCTTACTTGAGTCTGGTCAATAAATCGCTTGCTTGGCCACAAATGGCCAAAAATGGCCAAAAATGCAGCAACTGCAACATTTGCTGCTCAGTTTTTGTTGCTGTTGTTTTTGTTGTTTGCGATAAAAATCGCGTAAAACTTTAGTTGCATAAATTGTAACACCGATTTTAATCGCCGCCATGTCGCTGGCTTAGACAACTCATTGAGCTGCTAAGCTCGGATTTTTCATATGATTTCCTTTTTTTTATTATTTAGCCCCGCACCACCCCTCTCACCCAATTTTCCTCAGCGAAATCAACGTCGACATGGACATCGACATCGATCGACACTTTACGTGGCAGCATTTTTCGCTTGTAATTACGGCCATAGGCAGTTCCGGTGTGTTTGTTGTTGTTGCTGTTTGTTGTTCGGTTGTTGTTTCGCTTGTTGTTTCGGTTGTTGTTTGCTGCTGCTGCTGCTCCTGCTGCTGCTGCCAATGCACTCTATAATTTTGTTAGGCTCGTAAATTATTGATATGTCAAATCAAATTCTGAGCATGTTTCTCTGCCTGACACACCACAAATTTATGACTTGTAATTTGTGTTTGCGGCAAACGAGACTTGCTTCCAACCAAAAATATTATATGGCCAAAAAATATGGCAATTTAATGTGCAGCAGATCTTATTGGTGTGAAGTATTTTGAATTATAGTGCTTATATTTAAATATTATATTTGGACAAATCTCTTAGTTTCTCCAACCTACAATTCTTCTCAAAATCAACTCTAAATATTTGATATATTTTATCTTTAGAGTTGAATTATATTTGCCAAAATGATTCCAGTTAAGCTGTCCGTTTGCAAAACTTATCAATCTCATCTCGATGTATATGTATATATACTCCCGGAAATCTTATAAATATTTTTTATTTCTTAATTTACATATTTTAAATTTAATTTAATTGAACTTTTTATATTGCGTATTTTTTGCGTTGACTGATTAATAATAAAATAATAATTTATATTTAAATGTAGATTTATTTTTTCCATAAATATGTCAGTTATGTTATTGCCAAATCCATCTCGAATGTGGAAATATGTAAGATTCGAAAACTATTTTGAGACAGCAGGCGCCCATGTTAAACACTTTGGTTTACAAGCCAACGACCGACGACCGACGGCCGACGGACTCCCCCCAATCGATCCCTAAGTTGTGAGTTGAGTTCCTGGCTGCATTTTGGTAAGTTAGCTCATGTTTGAGTCTTGGTTGCTTTGCTTTTTATTTGGCCAGTGTTTTGACATAACTGGAGCGGTTCGTTAGACGGTGCTCATATGTGGTCAATAGCTGGAGCTGGCAACCTGATTGGGATTGGGAGACGGCATCGGGTCTGGCGGAGAACAGCAAATGTCTGCGTTGTCTAACAAAATGCTCAAATGCTTGTCTTGGCCATTTGCATTTCGATCTTTTGGTAAATGGCCAACAAGCAGCTAGCAACTGCAACAACAGCAACAATTTTAAACAAAACCAATGGTAATAAAAGTTTTGTTTCCAAAATTACAAGCAGAGCGCGAATGTGGAGACCCCAGTCCGGGTCCTGGGTTTTAGTTTCAGTTTGGTTGGGTTATGTTGGGGATTTGTTGGGTGTTGGGTTCGCGGCTGGGCCTATCGGGCTGTTGCTCTGCCAGCAATTGTTGTTGTCTGACGTTGTACGCCGTTTTGTTGCACATATTCGACTTTCACTTTTCGTAATGGCCAAATGACCATTTGGGCATTTTGCCTGACTGCGCTTTAAATTTATGTTGATTGCTCGAGTTTGTTTTTGGCTAAATGTTGTTCAATTGTTTTCCGCTCAAATGACATGCATTTGACAAATGATTAGGCCCAGTTTGCGGTGGGCGGGCAACTCCAACCTCGACCTATAACACGGAATAGCATTGGATGTTGGAGAAACTTAAATAAAACTTCAAATGCTTACAGTAAAGCGAACAATTTTATTGTTATGTTAGCAATGTCTCAAGCAGTCAATATTGGCTCTCTTCATGTTATATTGTTGATAAAGGAACACTTAAACAATTTTCAATATTTTTAAATTAACATAAATCCAATGAATTAACATTGTGACATTTGCAATTTCTAAAAATCGGAGTAAGAGATCTCCTAGTACACTTAGAGCTGTTTCCTTATTCCAACTAAATATAGTCCCTATCTCTGACTACGAATCTTGGACTTCTGTCAAACCTTAGAAACGGACTATTTATGGCAACATAACCATGATATTCGCTGCTTCGCAACATTGTTACACATTTCGGCGCATGAACAGCTACAGCACGCCAAAAAACAATAATAATAAAAACAAACAAAATTCTCGGACAATGTCAATCCCGAATAAATAGTAATAAAGTAGGGGTCAAGAGAGTCCCGATTCCCGATTCCCGCGTCGAGTGTACTACATAAATTTCAATATTTACGACCGGCAGCGCAAAGAGGCGAAATGCTACCGAAAGGGCACAGAATCAAAGAGCTACCATCTCTTATTTTGGGTAGGCGTATGACGAGCGGGCGTAACCCAAATAGAGGCGTGCGGCATGCAGCATGTGGCATGCGGCATGCGCCGTTTACTCTTTTAGATTTCGCCGGCAAATATACGACTTTCATTTCTATGTAACTAACGGCCGTGCAGGGACAGGGCCAGGGACAGGGACAGGGACGACAACTCGCGTCTCAAAATGTGGCATATGTGGCTGTATGGGAACTGGTCTCGCTGACCCCGTTGCTGTTGCACTCTGTGCACATCATAAATTGCCGCGACATAAATTTAACGTAGTTTTGACATTGCCGCTTCTGCTACCTGGTGGCAAAAAAGAAACACCTGATAGAAGAATTGTGTTTGGCTGTTGGTTGTTTTTCGCACGCTAATCTCTGTAAACAAATCACTAGAGTCATCGCCGTTATGGGCGTTGCACGTTGTTGTGGGCGTGTCTGTGACATGTCCTTGGGGACATGTTGTTGCTTTAATTGCTGCCAGACATCAGACAGCAATTTATGAGCGTCAATAAAGTGTCAACTTTTGTTTTGACTGCAAAAAAGGAGGAGCAAATAAAACTGCTGGCTTCTGGCCGTAAATCATCCTCGTGACTTTCAAGGAAACTAGTCGGAAACCAAAGCAGTTATCAGCTAGCTTCGCTCCGTTGCAACCTGGTTCTGAGTACTCTCGAACTCATACTGGATCGCAGTACTGCAGATGCTTAACTTGCCTCAGACATGCAAGGCCTGGCCTGGCCTGGCCTGTGGGTTTTGTTTGTTTGCGTATTTGTTTGTTTTGTTTTCGTTGGTATTTGCATTTCAATTGAAGCAAGTAATTAATGTATCGCATATCTGCAGAATTTTAATTGCCAAGTCAATGCACTCGCAGATGCATCACTCATTTCAATAGCACTGCCCAGCAAAATGAGGGAAAGCCACCAAATGAATAATCTAAATAAGTGCATTTATTTGTAATGCCACCCAAAAAGCATATAATTAAATCAAAATATAGTTAAATGAGTAAGTGAAGAAGTTCTTATACTAAAGCTAAAGGTCTTAATTGAATTTAAAGCTTTAGATTAGAAGTTAGCTTTGCTTAAAATAAATTGAAATAAATATTAATCGTTTTCTAAATCAAGTAGCTGAAAATGATTTGTTATCAATTTATTTTTCTTTTTACTGAACAATTACGTAGTTTACTTATTTGAATATTTGTTTATTTATTTATTTTATTTGTTTATCAGCAAACTTATATTAAAGAGCAATAGCAGCTCAGACCTTCAGTTCGTTGGATGTTCGCTTCAATATAAGATTTACAAATTATATTTAGTTCAATTGCATATTTTGTGCAGGCTGTGCTTGATTCGAGTACTTGAGGCATATTTTGTTATGTTTCGAGTAGGGTTACTTTGGGTCAAACACAACTGTTCACATAATAATATTGGAACTTGCTTCATGGTGTAAGAGGCGCGCGTGTGGCCCCGTCACGTAAAGTTAAGCCTCGGAATGGCAGCTGGCTGGCAGGCAGCCAAACAGGCAAACAGTCAGTCAGTCCAGCAGCAACCACAATTAAATTCTGAAAGGGTTCTCCTCTTCGTATACACTCAATATAACATTTTTTCGTGGTAATCTAACAAAACCACAAGCAGCGGGACCAAAATCCTCATCATGAAATGCTGCCAACGAGCGTTGCGAATGTTCAATGCTTATTCTATGCCATATTTCCACAGCTCGCCAAAGGGAAGCGAAGCCAAGTAAAATGGGAAGACCACAACAGCAACTTGCAAATAAAGAATAACAAATGCTAGAAGTGGCTGCTGCTGCACGTGATGATTGCATCATTGTGTCAGCTTAGTACGTGCCCCACAACGCTCTCTTGTCACATAAAAAATGACACAAAATTCTCGACATTTGCTGCATTATAAACTTTTGCATGTTGTCGACAGATGTTTGTTAGGCAAAAAGAAAAATCAACAAAAAAAAAAAACAAACAAAAACCAGAATCAAAAAAAACCTTGTGGTCGCTTGAGTCGAGCACAAACCAAGCATTTGACACTTACGCTCTGGGATTGAGACACGATATAATCCAAAGCCAAATGTTAACATTTAATAGTGCGGTTTCTCCAGATGGGGGAATGATATTTGATATCGTCTCTTAATATGCTATCAACTTCGCCTTGAGAAAAGACGGCGTAAAAGAGTCTATATTTGAAATGCGAGAAATTAAACTCAAGATATTTTTACCCAAACTAAAAGGCAGCAAATGAAGATAATTAATAAAATACTTGTTTTATTACTTGTATGTCAAGGTATTAAAGTTAATATTAAATACTAAATAATATTTAATATACAGTATTAATATAATTAATCAGAATAATATCGAAAATATTATAAGTATATACAATTTGAGTGACCCCAATATTTCTGATTTTTTTCTATTCTATTTTTGTATTCTTCTTTTGAATACCTTCTGAGTGTATTCATTGAGCGCTCTAAAACGCTGGCGGCACCTTGATTTCCATTCATTCTTCAGTGGAGCAGCCGTGAGTCGCCTCGCTGTCTAGTCCCAGGTTGGCTTGGCTCTGTTTCATGACTCATATGTATGTATGTAGATGACCAGGCTTCTGAATGCCCCGCGTGACTACCTAACGAGCGCTCTTTTTAAATACAGCCCAATGCTGACCGATATCGGCCTTATTGTTATGCAAAATCCGCCATAATTTTGTATAATAACAAAAAAAAGGTAATGTAATATTAAAAACGCATCATAAAAACGAAGAGCAAGCCGAGCCGATGGCTCTGGGCCATAAACTGGGCAACTTTCATTTCGCTTTGGGTCTTGGGGCACAATGGTAGGGCTTTATATACGCCTTGGCGCGGCACCAAGTGCAATCTTGTTGTGCACAACAAAAGGAAGAAGCAGATGTTTCGTTTTTTCTTCTTATTCTTGCCTCATAATTTATGGCAAATGCGCGCATTAAACTTCATTAGATCGAAATTTAAGGCCAAAGCGTTACGTTGATGCGCCCATTAAAATGGGAACACAAAAAGTCAAAGACGCGGCATCGTTTGGGGGCTGCTGTTCGGATGCCCACTACATGCGTTCGAGTGGGGTATGATGGAATGGCGCAGAGTATATGTGACAGTCTGCAAATATAGCTGACTCTGTTTATGTTCTGCTGACTTGACACTCTCGCAGACTTTGTTTAAATAGGTATTTGGAATTTTCAATATTTTCACTTTGAAGATTTTATTTTTTTCAGTTTTTTTAAATCTTGCATTTGTATTCCAAAATTCCTATCTCAATTCCACAGAATATCCGCTAGTCTAGCACTTTCCAGTCAATGAATTTTACTTGTTTTTTGTTTGCAATTAGTTCGGTAGAGGTTCAACGACAGCAGCCGCATACAAAAACAAAAAAAAAGAATAATAAAACTGAAAACTGAAAACTGGACTACAAAATTCATTGAAGACGGAGTTGGAGCTGAAGCCGCAGCGGCCAATACGAGGAATTATCACATAAATTTATTTTTAAAGAAAATGCCGAAAGAAATGCACCACCAACTGCGCCATTGTTGGCGGTTGCATTTGTCAAATGCGGCTGCAGCAGCCGTCAAGCAACTTGCACACAGCGTGTGTGTGTCTGCTCCACTCTCCCCCCCCCCTCTTCTCGCACTTTTAAATATTTTTTTGGTAGTTTATGTGTGCAACACCCACCCAAAGAGAGTTGCTGAGAGTTGTGCTGCCGTTCCCCTCCTTTTTCCCAGCCATGTGTAAACATTTGCCGGCAAAGACAAAACTAATTTTGATGCTGCTGCTGCTGCTGCTGCGTGGGCCTTGAAGCAAGTGCAAACGTGATGATGATCAAAATGCTGTGGATAATAATAATAATCATCCATGCGCAACACATGCATCGTAGGCGCTCTTCACACCACTTTGATGAAAGTGTCATAAATTTCAATGCCATATGCAAAGTGCACCTTCAGCTACACAGCAGAAAAACCAGAGTCACAAATTAAGTGCTTGTCATATTCAAATTTTGAATACATTTTTTACATTTTTATAGAAATTAATTTGGTCAGTTTACAGGCATTATTTTTGTTGCGTGCTAAAATCTGAATTTTTCCTCCACAAATTATATTTATGTTAATGGAAATATAATTTAATTTCATTTGAATTTTGTTAAATTTGTGACTGTGTAGTTGCGATATGTTGTTGAGTTGCTGGTGGGGCGGGGTATCGTCCACTTGAAGAGGTGGCAACACGCTGATGGCTGCTGCTGCTGCCACGTTGCCTACAATTTTTCACGCTACCTAAACACGCGCTCAACACGCCGTCCATCGACCTTGAGCAAATGCGCGGCGTGAAGCGTACCATAAAATTCAATTGACTGCAGCAATTTTTGGCTTAGATATTTTTGGGAAAGTTGCTGGGGATTTTTAGCTGCGAAAAGATAACCCAGGGCAACGTGTGTCGCGACGCATAAATGAGTCTGGCTAGAAAGTGGACGAAGCCCAGGTAAGCCTCGATTCTGACAATTTGTCATGCTCGAGCCTGGCTGACGTTTTG
This sequence comes from Drosophila cognata, assembly GCA_035041535.1. NCBI lineage: Eukaryota > Metazoa > Arthropoda > Insecta > Diptera > Drosophilidae > Drosophila > Drosophila cognata. The sequence goes on from JAWNLC010000451.1 coordinate 2,458,228, forward strand.
ACTTAGCCGGAACTGCAGCGGACCAAGGACGGAGGAGGGCGAGAGCGAGAGCGAGAGAGAGAGAGTGAGTGAGTAGAGGACATTGAATTGGCCATAAATCTGGCCAAGGCGCGTGCCCTTTTCTAATTTCCTTTTGGATATTGTACCTGTTGCAGCAGCAGGAGCAGCAGCAGCAGCAAGTGGTAAGTGGCAAGTGTAACAAGTGTAAAACTAGCAGACATTTTGGCTTAAAAGTCTCTCTCTCTTTCCATATCTCTCTCTCAGTATCTTACTCTCTCTTAGCGCTGGCAACAAATCAAGTGCAGGCAACCTTGGGAACTGTTGCTAGGAGGGCTGCACTGGGGGATAAGAGCCATCGGGTTCAGCGCGTAAATTGTGGCAGACACTTAAGAGTCGAGACAAGATTAAATGTTGAATTACGTTAAGGCCAATGCAGATAAGCCAAGTGCAGCCACAGCCCCAAGATGCAGGTCCACCGTCCATACGGTCTGCGCTATCTCCATTTCCAACAGCGGACAACGAGCGATGAGTTGCCCAAGGAGTGGTCGTGTTCGGGGCCAAGGTGATAATGATAACGAAATGAAATCGAGTTAAGTTTCGCGACCAACACAATCTCCAAATGAGACCACGAATGAGAATGCGAATGCGACTCAGAATGCGACTGCGAATGCGAATGAGTGCACTATCTGAATGCGTATAAAGTATGCTAACTGATGCGTAGCATAAATTATCAATGCACTGTGGTTCAAAATTTCAAAATATAAAGCTACAGCAAATAATGAAGAAAATAATATTAAGTATGCAAATGTTAAGTGCTTAAACATATTTAGCAAATATATACTTATCATAATAATAATAATAATAATTATCAAAACTAATTGGGGGTAGTTTAAAGTTAAGAGTCAGAAAGCTCGACGATTCAAAATATTCAGCAATTTCGTTGAACCATTATTGAGAGTATATATAATTGCAGCTTAAGATCAGTAGTCGGAGAAGTCGTAGTTTACTTAAGAGGATGGGAATACGGTTTTTATAACTGTTTCATAGACTAAAATGGGTGCTATACAATTGTAATTGGAATAAAGTAGAAATGCTTCTGGATGATATTATAATTGCAATATATAATTTCGCATCTAATAGATTCTTAGAATTCATCGAGTGGATTTGTACTCAACTACGTATTGTATACTACACAGTTGTCCATAGCCACAATTGCCTTCTACATTTATGGAACATAATATTAACTATCAGCTGCAACCCAATGCTCCTCCCATCAGACCACACCAGCCACAACCTTTACCATAGCAGAGTCGTATTTGGTGTTGATGGATTTTATTTTATTTTTTTGGCATTTATTTTTATAATTTTTAAATAGTTGGCTAAATCTTTTTTTAACTACAAGCAACATCAATCACTCAATAATCTCAATATAATTAATATTTCATTTGGAAAGCTGCTTGCCCCACTCGTTGTTCATGGGTATTATCAACTGTCGTTGCCTCACTGTCTGTATAGAGATATATATATTTTTTTGCTATCCCACTTGAGACATGCCCATGGCTTGACCCCAGCCACTGCCCGATAAGCGTAATTGATTTTCGCAATTATTTTTAGCATAGCTCAAAAATGCTTTGAAAATGTGTCAAATGGCCACAACGACGACCTCATAATTTTTATGATTAGTGGCGAATGCTTGTTAGTGGGCAGCAAACGAGTTGCTGTTGGCAGCGGCGGCAACATCAGCCGCGGCGCATCAGCAACACGTACGCACACTTCTCACACAAGCCGTCGCATCCACCCCCTTCGGAGTGGGAGGGGAGAGGCAACTCGGCAACACTGTTGCAAAAAGGACCGCCGCGCCGACATTTCGTGATAAATTGCAATGATAGCAAAAGTACTTGGACTCTGTTGCTGTGTTGCTGAGTTGCTGTTGCTGTTGCTGTTGCTGATGCTGTGTTGCCGGAACAGAATAAAACGAAACATTTTGGCAGACGTGTCCACCAGGCAACAGCTACAGCAACAGCAACATCAGCAGCAGCGGCAGCAACACAGAAATTAACCGCCGGCAAAGCGGGGGACTGGGCAAACGCTTCGTGTTGCATGTAAGCCAGTCAGTCAGAGCCCAAAAAAAGATGATATATCCAAAAATTCCATATAATGACTGCCAGGCAACAACATCGCCGACAAGACAACAACAACTGTTGCTGGTCAGCAGCAGTAACGGCAAGTAAGCAGCGCGCATTAGAAGCTTCAGCAGCAACAGCAGCAGCAGCAGCAAAATAAGAGAATAGAGTGAAAAAAAAATGCTGGAAAATACCCAACTAGCCCAGACATGGGAACTATTTTCACGCTCAGTTGCAATCTGTCAATGCCGTTCGCCACACCGCAGCAACATCCACAACAACAACAAAAGCAACAGTGCGCACGACACCTCTTTGTAGCCTGTGTTGCTGTTGTTGTTGCTGTGTAGAGTTTGCAACGCCCCAGCACGCTGGCCAGACAGACAGGTAGACAGACGGACTGAGGGACAGAGAGACGCGATGCGCGCTGATATATCAAAGCCGAACCATCATCATCTTATTAAAGAGTGCCAACTTAATTTGCTTGGCCATGTTGCTAGACAAGTTGTTGCCGGTGTTGCTGTTGCTGATGCTGATGCTGTTTGCCGTTGCCTTAGCTGTTGCTGTTGCTGTTGCTGTTGTGCTGGTCTAGGTGTTGCTGTGGGGCGTAACTCTTAACAGTTAGAAACTAGAAAAACAGGCCAGCTTCTTGGCACCGAACACTTTAATATGCTTTACACCAGGCACAAAAAATAAAAAAAAATACAGCACTTTCTTTTGAAGCGAATTTTTAATGAGTAAATTTCTTAAATATATTATATTATTCAATTAAAATATGAATTATGAATTTAATATTAATTTATATCCCTAATTAATGTTGTATATATATTTATCACAAGTTAAACAGCTTAACACAGAAATTAAGTTTTAAATAATTAAATCAAAAATAATTATATTCTCAAAATTATTAAATCATACAGATTAAAGTTTGCTGATTTATTGACAGATGAAGTTATTTGTATATTCAAGGTTTCTTTAGCAGTGAGATGAATGTTTAATATACTCGGAAGTCAAATACTCAGTCGAAGAGCAATTATATATTTAAATATTAATGACAGCAGACAACAGTTAAAATAATATTTGAAAGCAAATATTAATTTATTCAGAGTATAACTAATTATATCTTAAGCTTGACAATTATTTGAATTTTTGTACATTATATTCACTAGTTAATAGGCTCGCAGCTCAAATACTCTAAAATGTTTCAAAATACTACCGATAGAATGCTGTCTGCTGGTGCGTGTGCCAAAAGTTCGCCCAAAAACATGATGGAAAAAATGAAAAGAAAAACTATATTGGACTTATGCAATAGCTGAACTTGAGCTCCATTTTCAGAGATGGAGCTCTCAGTGGCTACAGCCAAACTCAACACCTCTTGAGCTGCCGTTAGCTCAACTCTATAATTAATAGATTATCATCGACAACATTTTAAATTCGCATTACATTTTTTTTCCTTTGGCCTGCGCGCCAAATTGCAATTCCAAAGTGGAAAATGTGCAACAAAAAAAAAATAAAATAAAATAGCAACAACATTTTCTCGACAAATTTTTCCCTATTTTCCAAGCGCTCAGTAAAAATATTCTTTTGACTGCTGTTCGCTTTGGTCACATACGCGGAAGTGATTTTTTCCACTTCAATGACGTCGCGCAGTCTTTGGTTGTTGTTGTTGGTGTTGGTGTTGTTGTAATGCAACAAGTTGCAGGTTACGTTTAGGGGGTGTCTGTTGCTCGCTCACGTGCTTTAGCCGGCCCACAAAACAAAAACGACAGAAGAGCTGAAAAAAATCATAAAATGAAACTTGGTACCACAGTTTTTTCTATGCTGTTGCTGATGGACAAGATCAATGTTGGAGTGGTTGGCGTTATTGTTGATGTTGTTGTTGTGGCTGTTGCTGTTGCTGTTGCTGATGCTGGTTAGTTAGTCAGTGGGTTTTGATTACAACAAAATGTGTTTTGTTGCAACGCCCTTGGAACGAATCTCACTTCGTTGTAGCCATTTATGTGTGAAATTTTGGCCATCAACTTTCATGACCTGGCTTATTGGCTAGGCCTGCTGATGCTTTTCCTCTATGTTTGGCATTGAAATTATTTATATAATATAATATTGTTGGCTTAATATATTTATATTTAATATTAATATTCAACAACATTACTTTCTTATATTTTTTCATTTTACTTATTTTAATTCAGTGATTGTCTTGTCAAAATAATTGGAACACTTGTGCAATATAATATTTAAAATAAAGAAATATTTATTTCTTACAGTTTAATAAATTAATTTAAATTACTGTTCATTTTTTATTGGAATCGTGAAAATTTAAAGTTTTCAATTTTGTCACGTTAATTTATTTTAATTGCAATTATTTATATTTCCGATGATTTTCATTTCATTGACACATTTTCACCTAAACTAAACTAAAATTTTGCCTAGTCACACACAATTTACATATGGTGTAAATGATCAGTTCATTAAGCTTTTACTCAGCTCCAAGCACCTGTCCAGCTGTCCAGGTACCCCCCTCAACAATTTACGCTCGAGCTGTGGCCAGCTCAATATTTATTCAAGAAATTAACGTGATTGGGCTCATTAAGCATACGCTTTATTTACACGTAGCTCATAAAAAACAGTCTCGTGTTTAATAAGCAAATATTAACGCCTTGTAAAAAGTGAAAAAAGGAGAGAAAGGAAAGAAATACACTGTGTGCAAAAAGTCATTTGCTTGGCCAACACAAAGCAATCAGCAAAGAAAACAGTGACTGATGCAATGATGCTGATGATGAGCTGAGTAGAGTTGAGTTGAGTTGGGTAAATATAATTTTTCAAGATCAATGTTTATTTACAAAACGTAGGCCAGACTGCCTGAATGCCAGCTAGAGCTAGAGAGTGATAGAGAGAGAGAGAGAGAGAGAGAGAGAGAGAGAGAGAGGGAGATAGGTATAGAACAGCAGCAGAACCAAACAAAGAAAACAAACAATGCAGCAAGCTTTTGGACACGCAATTGCAATTAATGGGAAGTAACCGAAAACTCAATGGATGCCTCGTAGACGCCATCAAGTGTGCACACACACACACACGCACACATACACATACACACATACACGCAGGCACATATGAAGTGGCAAGTTGGAAGTTGAAGTTGTGGCTGTGTGATGAAACTATGTTGCCACAGTCAGTCAGTGTCTCAGCGCCTCAAGATGAAGTTTTTCATTTCAAGTGCTTTGGCAACTTGACGTCGCCGTCGCCGTTGCCGTTGACGTTGCAGTGGCAGCCACAAAATTAAGACGTCAAGCGACGTCGTCAATTGTTGACCAAAAAGGCCTCGAAACTGGATAACTGAATGTCGACGAAAATATAAACAAGCATTGATGATGACTGCGACTTTGACTATTATGAGTAACGACGACTGTCACGAAACCCTCAACTCTCAACGCTCCACACTTACCACTCCACACTGAGGCAAGTTCAATGGCCAAGGATATGCCACAGACAATAACAATTGCGTGCCACATGCAGCGTCAGTAGCAGCAGCCACAGCAGCATCAACAAACTGGTCAAACAATATATGAGATGGCGATTAGGCCAACTGCTTACTTGCCCCTCTCCATTACTTACCCCCGAAGTTGAAATCGATGCCACAACCTCAGCACGCATGTTCATGGCAAACGCTAAATGCATATTGGCAAAAAATAATGATGACAGTTGGCTAACTAAGCCGGACAGTTGGCCAATATACAATCAGCCAATGTGGCATTGTGGCAACTCAATTTACAACAACATTAACAACTACAACTGCAACACGCTTGCAGCCAGACATTTAATAAATTAAGATGCAAGCTAACTGAACAGATATATATATATATATATAGTCATATGTCTGTCAGCTCAACCCATAATTATGCTCGCAATTGCACTAAGCAACAAGTTGAAATCTGGAGCTACAATGGAACCGAAATTCAATATAGAATTATTTATTTATTAAAATATTAATTATCATTGTTCTTAAATATTTTTGAGGTATGTCAACAAAAGTCAGACCATAATAAAAAAAAACATATATATTTAATTGTGAAGAATCCCAAAACAATTCCTATCCAACTTAAGAATAATTAAATATAGATGTTCATCGTGTTAAGTAAGCTTAAGCTTAAGTTAATCTTTGCTTTTATTTTACTTGCATATTCCAAGCCCAATTTGTTCTCAAATGCTTCCCTTAATTGGTTGCATAGTGTAATTGGCGACACCTTATGCCACATTACCACAAGTGATGACAATGCTATTTGCTGAGAATTGGGTCAGTTAGCGCTCACGTCAACAAGCTGCAAGTAGTTGTTGCAACGCTCCAGCAGGAAGTAACTCAGCGAGCAGGAGGAAGCAGCGTGTGGGGTGGGGCTTGCAACTGTGACAACGCCGACGACCAACTAAACTTAGCGGCAATCTTAATGACAGCCAAACAAGTTAGGCAACAAACACAGTCTCGGAGAGTTGTGTGTGTGCAGCAGCCAACAATTGCAATTGTCTCATTAGCGTGACAGAACATAAGATGGCAACACCCACACACACACACACACAGTTACACAGATGCAAGCTTCATGTTTTGTTTAGGACACATATTGCAGTTGGTAATTAATTTGCGTCTCGCAATGATTTCTCTACATTGTTTCACACAGCACTCGCATTTGCATAATTGTTTCACATGGCTCGTTGGCTTGTGTTGTTGGCTTTGTTGCTGGCTTGTTGCCTGTTGCCAGTTGCAAGTTGCCAGTTGCCAGTTGCCAGTTGCCAGTTGGCTCACGTAGGTGTTGAAAACTGTGGCAGTCGCTGGCCGAGTTTTTGGATTCCAGTTTATGCATTGCTATCTATAGCTAATTTTGCAATTGCCTCTCGTAACTAGCAGCGATTAATCAGTCAGACAACAACAACCAACCAACAACCAGCAACAACCAACCAACAACAACAGGCACTGGCATAAGTGAATTACTCACATGAGCCGCACCCCGCCATATTCGCAAATCTAAACAAATGCAGCTCGCACAAAAACCTCCTCTTTTCCGGCCTCGCCTCCCCCCCTCGCGGATAGCCTTGTTTAACCCCAACTCTATTTGTTTTGGGCCCGCAATTTTTCCCGCATTTCGCACTATAATTGATCATGTTTTTTGGTATTTTCGTATCTGCTGCGCTATTTCTACGTGTTTTGTGTTTGAGTTTTTGGCAGCAAACAGGAAATTAGGTTGGGTTTTTGTTGTTTTGCATCTGGCCAGATTGCAGTTTTCCTATTGACCAATTCCACGCAGACTGCCAATGAATTATTACATTAAGCTCATAATCAAAATTGCCCGATCTTATCTGACTATAATGTACGTGAGTTAAGAGCTTAGATATGATTTTCAATTTAAATTTGATGGAATTTGATCAAACTATAAGAAACAAGCTACGTAGCTGATTACTGATAAGATTTGGAATTTTGCAATGAATGCTGTATTTTTGTGAATGTGGAAGATTTGTCCCACTGCAATTTTGGCTCAGTTTTAGCAAAATTATGATTGCAAGTCCATTTTCCATTTTTTTGCGCAATAATTTACCCAAACACTGCTTTTGCATCGATATGAAAAGCATTGTTTAATTTCATCTCATTAATAGTGCTTTTTTTGCGGCTTTCTTATTTTAATTGATTTAATTAACACTTAATTGTATAAATATTTCACACTGTTATTATTTGTGTTGATTTGTATATTATTTGTTTTATATGTAATAAAATATCTAACTTAATTGTTATATAAATTCAAAACGTGTTCATTCAAATTGTGGACTTCACTTTTAAGCGATAGTTTCATAAATTGTCCTTTGGCTTTTAATTAACTTTGCAATCCATAGCCCACATATTTTGGCATATATATGGCTTATATAAGTTTTTCACAATATTATTTTTCGATAGAAAAAAAAACTGCAAACGTAACCAGTTTTCCACTTGGGCAATTGCACCACTGAACCACTTTCCACACACAACTCACGTGGGTGAGAGGCGGTGCTCTTCAATCTGCATATTTCGCCCGTGTGGCGTGTGCGTGAAATGTATTTATTCGATTTTCAATTAGTTGTCGACTTTTATGGCAAACAAAATAAAAAACGAGTTTACATTTTTCTTTTCAGCAATTAATTTTAGCTTCATTTTAATGGGTTCAGTTGGATTTTTTTAACCATATTTTTGCATTAGTGCACTTTTTCTGCTTGTTTTTTATTTTATTTTGCAGCTGCATATGAAAATTAATAATTTGGTTTTGTTGAGCGCGTCAGCGTTGAGTGTTTTGTGCTGATTTATAAACTTTCGTGTGGCCTGACAATAAATTCCATTCAGCTTCATGGAGTGCTAAAAAGTGAATGCAAATCATTTCAGCGCTTTGACTCATTAACGCAACGGGGAGCATTCATTAACATTTGCTCTGTGTGAATTATGAATAGTTTAACACAGTTTCAGCGCTTTGTTAAATCACATTTTGATCTTTTTTTCCCCTCTGTTGTTTCGCATTATTGCTGCTGTGGTTTTGGGCCTTTACAATTGCGCTGAAACGTGCTGTAGGTGTGGTCCAATTCTCTGGCGCTACCTGACCGCCATAATAATAATAATAATTTGTTTTTCATATACATAATGAAATGTAATTGACATCGCTGTGGCCCCGCTTGACCCATTTTTGAGTGGCCAAATAGCGCTTTAAATGCAAAATAAGTTCAAATTTAACTGCAGTTATCTTCAGGAATTTATGAAGTAATTTACATTAAGTGAAGTGTGGAATATATTACAATTCATTACTAATGGATTATGAATATATAATGCACATGCAATTTCTCTAAACATTCTTCATATTTCGTTTAGGTTTCATTTAAAGAATCTGATGTTAGAGCAAGCGGCTTTAATCTAGGCCGTGTTTTGCTGGGTGGGCATCCCAGCGCAACAGGCCTCGAGTAAACTTTCAACATAACTGGCGATTAAAGAAAACATTTTAGTTTTACATTGTAAGATTAAGGGAAACCAAAGATTTGCAAATGTATTCAGCATCTATTTCAATTCCTTCTCGGCCTTATCATCATCTGGACACGTTTTAGTGAGGCCCTGAAACCCGTAATGGATTGCCAACGAACGCCTTTACCTGTGTTGCCATTATACACTCCCATCAGATGGCTGTCAAATATAAACATATATTAAGATACAATCGGTCACTAATTAAAACAGAATGTAAATATTACCTTCTACCGCAGCGTTTATACCACCAAGCGGACGAAAGGCCTCTAGCACAGTTGCCATATTCCCATGAATCGTTGTCATTATCTTGTGAGCTGAACTTTTGACCCAAATGCTCTCTCAAATCATCGCCTGCATTTCCAGAGTATTCTCCCAATGTGCTGAGTTTGTACTTTTCCTTTTCGCTTTCGATTGCAAATCGGTCATACTTTGCAAACCTATGTTCTCCTTTGGGATTCTCCATTGTTATGAGTAATTCTTGATCTACAGCTTTGGTCATGAAATGAAGTTTGTCGAGACCAATGAAGAACTCGCCATTTAAATTGCCAAATCCTCTTTTGTAGTCATCCCAGTCGCGATAGAAATTCACACTTCCATCTTGACGCCTCAGCACAGTTGTCCAACCCCCGCCCTGTGTTTCATCATCGCAACTAACGTTAAACGGAGACTGACTATAGCTGGGCACGATGATCTGATATACGCCACTGCGATTACTCACAGCTGCAGCCTCTGCACAACTACTTGGATACTGAGTTGGTATCAAGTTACGGAACTTCTCATTCAACTCATTGAGCTTACTCATCACATCATTCAGCAAATCGCTCTTTTCTGTTGTCGACCGATTAAATTCACCCTTAAGCTTATTCAGCAACTCATTCTGAAGATCTTGTACTGAGCTCTCCAAAGTTATCACTTTATCGAATTTCTCATTCAACTGACTGAGTTTACTCATTATAACATCCTGCACTTCTCTCTGGCGATTCTCTTCTAGCCTGTGAATATGGTGATAAGAATCTTTCAAATGTTTTCGAAATACAAGTCAAATTTTCAATACAAACTTCATTTCTTCGATGGAAATGGTTAAATTCCGCAATTTGTCATCTTCAGGAGCACACTCCACTGCACTCTCAAGCACACATACGTATAAGAGGAACACAGTGCAAATAAATTGAAACATTCTGTTCTGAATAATATATATATTATTATATAAGATGATAAGAAGTATTTTAAATGAGCACAGATCACACAAGACTGAAGAAGCTGAGCCGCTCGCAGTCCAATTTATAGGCTATATAATATTTTTGGAAATCACTAATCTGTTTACTCGCACACATTAAATATATATATATACATATATATACATATTATTTAATGATAAGGGCGCTTTCTGGCTAATCGCATATGTGCAGCTCTAAAGAATTCGCCCAAAGTACATTCTTCAATTGGAACCACTCATAATAATTATACAGCATTCGCTCGAGGAATTCTCATCTGATAGATTATGGGAAAAGGCAGAGTTTCCTCTAAATCTGAAACAAGAAGAAGAAAGCGCTTATTCAATGTGCTGGGTGGAATATCTAAGTCGTCAACGATTTATTTAATGAAAACTTTTGCTAGAGGATGACTCCTAGTCGAGCTGTTTTCTTATTTGTTATAGCCTATTATTGAAGCAATAAACATATTTAGCACGGTTTCTTATCATGTATTTTTGACATTGAGATCACCTCTATATTTGGGATTGACGTGAATCGTTATATATGTCTTTGCTACACTTGTTATTTATACGGATTGCGTGAGAGACTCCAACCTCCAAGTACTTGCCACGGGAGGTGCAACGCACTATTCGTACGGTAGTCATAGGCATGATGGTCTGCTTTTTAATCACAAGTCCCTACTACCATCGGCGCAGTATTTACTGCTTAAGTCTTACCTGTTTGGGCGTTCTTTCATGGTTGAAGTTAGGGGCGAGCGATCAAACTTCCGCCGCATCGGAGCGGGTGTACCGCAGGGTAGTGTCGCTGGACCTGCGCTGTACACATTTTATACCGCGGACTTGCCGATGCCGGTAGCCAGAAACACGCTGCGTGCAACATACGCAGATGACACTGTGTTTCTTGCTAACTCATCTACTGCTTGGAGAGTAGCAGCGGTTACGCAGAGGTCCTTGGATGGTTTTAGTACGTGGGCCAACCGGTGGAATATCTGCGTCAATGAGAACAAGTCTCAGCACTGTACGTTTGCGCTCAGAAGTGATAACTGTCCAACCGTCCGACTCAGCAGCACGGTCATATCTCAGGAGAACCATGTTCGCTACCTGGGTATGTATCTGGACAGGAAACTTACCTGGCGCAAACACATACAGATCACGGCAGCAGTGTGTAGATCCAAAAGGGCGAAACTCAACTGGTTGCTGAAGTCATCCAGCAAACTCAACTTGAGCAACAAGCTGCTGGTGTACAGGAGCATCATCGTGCCCACATGGACATATCGGATTCCATTTTGGGCACAGCAGCAAAATCGTAGATTAATCAAATCCAAGTCCTGCAGAACAAGGTGCTAAGAGACATCTCTGGTGCTCCACCCTATGTGAGCAATATGACGCTGCACAACGACTTCTGTGTACCAACAGTCATTAGTCAAATAAACCGACATACAAGCCGCTACAATGACCGGTTGCATAACCATGTCAACCCTTTGGCCTGTTCACCAGGGTCAAACACAACCCGCAGACGCTTAAAACGCCTCCACACCAGCGACCTCTGGACAGCTGGCCGTTAATTGTAACTTTAATATGCAACAAATGTTGTATTCAATGTTAAAATTGATGTTACCTCATTTTGTAATATGTTAAAACCAATTATTTGTTTATGTTATTTAATTTAAATTCCTGCTATTATGTAGACAATCTCCAAAACAATATTTTATAACCTTTCAATAGGTTGATCAATATTAAATTAAATTGCTACATTAAAAAAAAAAAAAAAAAAAGGTTTAATTTGTCGAGAATACACAATTTAATCGACATTTTGTTAAAGACATTTAATATTTCATATTTTAATTTTATGGCATTAAAACAGATGTGCTTACCAATTTCGAACTCAAATTACGAAGAGCCAGAAAAATGTCAGTTGCTGCTATGAATTTGGAGGCCGACATAATCGCATTAGGCAATTTGCACATGTATAGTTAAAAATTGTAAAGGAATTTGGAATGATTGTTGAGGTTTCCGTTTTTTCTTTGCACACATTTTGCAGATGCGAATGACGAGGCATTAGCAATTTTCACACTTGAAAATTTCCAACACGCACTAGGTGTGCATGTGTGTGTTTGTGCCCCAAAAGGATTTTCACGCTCAGCATTTGTCCTGCTGGCAATTTAGTTCCACACCGAGCGACGACGGTGACACGCATTTCAAATTGGATTTGGGCCGACACCGAGACGAGATGGGACGAGACGGGAAGAGGCTTTCAGTTAGTTGCTGTTGTTGGCCAACTGGCAGCGAGCATAATTTTTAGCATTGGCAGCTGGCACAGGAAACAATTGGCAAATGCTTTTGGCCAGAGCATTCCAATTCGCGTTGCTCGGTTCAATTTGTTAGGCCAGGCCACAATTCGCATCTGTCGACTGATAGTAAAACCTGAGCTAAACTCTATTTACAAATTAAGCAACACTTTCATAGTGAATCAGTGAGAATCGGTGCTTACTTTATTATTTGTTTGTTGTTCACTCTCTTTATGCGCAACTAATGAACTTTTATTTGACAGACTGACTGGCTTCGCCCTGTATTTGGGCCCTAAATTTACGCGATTTTAATGGCAGCCGCTGTCGAGATTTTGGCCAGGCCCCTTCAAATAAAAGTAACCCAAAGCAGCGGCTCATGCTGCGCTTTTGCTCAATACTTAACCTGATTTAACATTTTTTAATTAAACAACAAATGTCGAACAACGAACAGCGAACAGCGAACAACGCACAAATCGCGTTTAATTCGAGTCCATAAAAAAATAACACAAACACACACAGATGCTCGCTGGGGCGTCAAAGGAAAGTTTGAAAGAGTGTTTGTCGACCGCCCAGTTCTGCTCTGTGTTTCTCAGTCTGTTATCAGCGAGTCACTCTGGCCATATAACATTATCCAACCGATAATGTTAATGATGGCCCTAAAAATCATTTAATGTTCTTTAAAACACCCGAATGACAAAGTTTGGCTTGACTTGCTTGCTCTTATCAGCGTGCAGCTGCAATTTTTGTGGCCTCAGCGCGTTGCGGCGTCCATCATAAAAATCGAATTTGATTTTAATTTTTTATTACAAATTTTACTTTCGTGAATGAATGAATTGCGGGCAGCAAGCAGCAAGCAGCAAAGCAGCCAACAAAATCCCATTAAACTACTATCACATGCGATAAGATCGCAGCAAACAAGCGAAAGCACTTTCTGGGTTGGAGGAGGAAGCCTTTCGATTTGATTTACGATATCAATTCAAGTACGGCGCACAGGTCTTAAACATGCTCTATTTAAGTGTGTTGCTCTTAAACAAGCCTTACTTAAGTGTGAGAGAAGGCAATGGATTAACAGTCCAAATTACACTGGGCAAATCTAATTAAGAATGAAAAATCGAGCAACTTTAATTATTTATAATAATATTTATTGTAATTGTTTGATGTTTTTATTCGGCTTGTAAATCACTTTAATTATTATACATTAAATATGCTTTCTTCTGCTTCAAAATTGAAGCTAGGAGTAGTAAAAGTTTGGTCTTTATTTATTTTATTATTAATTTTATTTATTTAAAAAGTTAATTCTCATTTATATATATTAATTGCGTGTTCTACTTATTGTCAACTGACAACTGCCTTTGACAGTCATTCACGAGCTGCAGGCAACAATAAAAAACGGTACTTGAAAGTAACTGAGCCAAACAATTGTTGGCCAAGACGAGAGTGGCAACTGTCTTGGGGATTTGAGGTAAGCCAAGCCCCTGCTTGATTTGGCCCCATAGACGACAGCCTGTTAATGTGTTGTAATCTAAAGCTAAGCGTTTTTCTTTCCCAAAATCAATTTGAACTGTCAGTCATATCACATGCCCAATTGTCAGTGACAGTTTAGCGGACAGCATTCTGTTGTGGCTGTGGTTGTGGCTGTGGCAACAACAAAGCGCAGTTACCAGACACTAGATACAAGATACGGATACACTCGAGACAGTTGACATTTTCAGCTTTACTGAGCTGCATACCCCAACTGATTGCGATTAAGGTGTGTATTTACTGTACTCCTTTCCATGACACTTTGTGGCAAGGGGGAGGTGCATGGCGCTGATAGGGTCTGACCTGACCGAGGACCACACAGCTGCAGAGCTGAGCTGAGCTGCCATTGTTGGCAAAAGTTCATTTATCAAGGCGTTCGACTTGCAATATCAGGCAATTAATCAATTACTTACTGTGAGCAACATATTTGTATGCGCCTACGCACTGCGTGCCCCAAAAACTCTTCATCAATTAGGCGGTATACACGGTAAACAATTTGGTCTAGACTTGAGATGTGTAAATGTAAGAATTTATTTGGAAAAGGCTAAAGGCTGGCAAAGATTGAATTTGAAGTAAAAAGAGGAGTATTTACATATTCTTGATCAGCATCAATCGCCAGGTCGATATATCTTTCGACCAACTCTCTCTAGCCGTGTAAAATACTTGCAACATGTGCAACTGATGGGGTTCAGCAAAACAAAGGCAACTGTTGCAAGCCGTTGTTGGCGCCGCCAAACTCCTTGGGGAAGCGAGAGCCCCGTTTGTTGTCGTTCTGCACTCGCTCATTTTTCATAATTTCCACACTTGGCAAGCATGCAACGGAAAACCAAATATAACAAAACAGACGACTTCCGCTTACAATCTTGGATTGGCTTGGCTTGGCTTGGCTTCTTTTCTCTGGTCAATGCCAGAAGTCAACTTAATTAATTTTTGATGCCAGCAGCAAGTTGGCAACTGTGGCAGCAACGTCTTTAACTGCAGCATCGATTTTGATTTAAGCCAAGCGAGTGGCATGCAAGCAAGCCAAGGCCAATAAGCTGGCTACCAGGTCGCCGCCACTCCGGCATTGGCCAAACAGGAAGTGCTGGGCATCGACTGCTTCTTTATCTGTATATTGCCGCTGCAGGAGCTGCCAGCCAGCCAGTCAGCCAGCAAAATGCAACTTGCAACTTGCAACGGCAGGTGTTGCCCATATCTCTGATTAAATGGCGTACGCCAAATCATGGCCAAAAGCGTCCATAGACGCACATTAAATTACGCTACGTTCGAGTGGGTGAGGCCCAAACAGAAACCTGAGCTCCGCAATGCATTTTGTGGCAATTCAAAGTGTTGCAAGCAAGTGGAGAGTAGTTGGGGGTGTGTGCAGGTGGGGCAGTAACATATATCTACTTAAAGCTTAGCTTTACATTGGTGCATCTTTCAGGCAAACGATGTTCGATTAGTTAACTGCCTTAAATCAAAGACTAAAATGTATTTTCAGTCAAGCAATATTTGAATTTGTCTGTTGCATTAATTAATTGCCTTAAAGTGCTCCAAATGATGCCATCGACTATATTTAACCCACAATAAAGTCAATAACAATTTCCGTTGGCTAATTTGTGTATTAATTTTAAATATTCCAATAATTGTTTTTCTTCCCGCGCAAATTGTTAATTCGAGACCACGAAAAAACATAACTTTTTTGTTATTCCAAATATATTTCGTAAACTAATTTGAGGCTACCTCACACAAAGTTTTTGCGGCGCAGCTGGAAACGAATGTTGGGATTAGTTGACTGTTTAAAATGTGGTTGCTGGACGGGGCCCACACAGTGAGACGTCTTCAGAGAGACACCGACTGAGTCGACTGAGCTGACTGACTGTAAAAAGTCGCACATTTTTGTAACGAATCGGCAATTAGTGATGCCAGTCGGTATGTCTGATGAATGAGCCTGCAACACTCAACTTCGATCGATGATGTCGACCTACCGCAAAAATCATTGCCAAAAAAACAAAAGAACGAAGCCGGAGCCGGAGCCGGAGCCGGAGCAAGAAGCCGGAAGATGTTCAGAAGGAACGGCGTGTGAACCGTGTAACAAGTGTAGCAAATGCGAGGCGAACAAAAAATAAATGTGTGACACAAATTAGTAACGCCCTGCGAAGCAATAGCGTTCGTCTCCTCTCCTCAGACATGTCGGCGTCCTGTTGTGTGTGGGTGCATCCAAAAGAAAAGAAAGGAAATAAATACACTCCGTGTCTGTCCTGTGCTGTGCTGTCTATTTTGGCTTGTGATGCTGCCGCCAGCAGTGTCTGCGTTGATTGTGAAACACTTTCATCACTTCAGTGTCAGCCAGCAAGCAACATGCATGTCTCTCTGAACATCCGAGAAAGACCGACAGACCTCAAGACCTCAAGACCTGACAAACGGTGGGCGTCTCTCTCACCCGGGCAACTGGAACTGGCTTTTGAGCCCACACAGCCAGCACACAGCAAGCGTTTGAAGTGACAGAATACAAAAAAACAAACTGCTTGTCATATGCTTTGAAGTGTGTATATATATATATATATATATATTGCTGCTGCCTACACCTGACCAGCAATTACAAGCCAGCAGCAGCAGCAGCAGCAGCAGCCCACCCATTCACAGTTAATTTCGTGTGCAAACCAAAACCAAAACTCAAACTCAAAACTTGATCTCGATTTCAATTTCAGTTTCAAGTTCTGTTCAATATGCAAACAGTGCAGATTGACACAGATTTTCATTTTCATTAGCCACTCGAACCGACTGCTGACCAACTTTCTGCCCCTGCAACTCTGCACTGACTGATTAGAAGAATACCAGCAACAACAACAACTGTTGCAATCATAGACTGCCTTCAGCCTGCGGCCTGCTGCTGCATTGATAAAAGAAAATCAGCTGGCAAAAACCACAATACTGCAAACTGCTGAATGACAGAATCCCTCAACCCCCATTCCCCTTGCCACATGCCCCATCCAACAACATTGCACTTGATTAGTAGCAACAACAACAACAACAACAACAACAATAGCAATTACTACTACAAATGCACAACCTGCGTGGGCTGTGTACCATGGGCATCCCAAATCTGGTTACTTGCTAGGTCTTGGGCTAGCTACCCCCCTCTCAGCACCTCCCGCCCCTCTGCCCTATCTGTTTTGGCCGTGTCGTTTTGGTCGATTGCTTGGCTGGCTGCTTGTTTCTGCATGCGTTTCATTATGTCAAACAGTCAATCATGCAAAACAGTTCAGCTCCAGCCGGCTTCGGTAGAACAACGTGCGTGAGCGATGCGCACAGTGGAACAAAATATATATATATGTATAATATCTAACAAAATGCGAGTGAAAGTTGCCTAGATTTTGAACATACATTCTTTGATTTTTTCTAAATATTTAATATTAATCGCATTTCGTATTCAGTGCTTAAGTATTATAAAATATGAAATAATTAATATTTATTTTATTATTAACTTTCTATACAAATAATCGCTTAATTATTCCAATGTTGATTATGTAACAACGAGTGTCAATTATCAATTTTTTTGTATTGCTTTATACGATTTCAATAGTTAGTTATTTGTATGGAGACTTGAGCTAAAGCAGCTTATAAATTAATGTTTGTTGGCTTTGTTTTGCCCCACTATGCAGTCGCTCTGCAGTCCGTAGGCGACCATCAGGAGTTGCTGCTGCTGTTGCAGCTGGAAGCCCGAAGCCCGAAGAGTCGAGCACACTGCATTTTAAGTGTATGCAAAGTCGATGCCGAAATGGCAATGTGTTTTTTGAGCTGCAACAATTCCCATGGCCAAGCAGCGAGGACCGCACACAGTCACACAAACAGTGGCAAGGAATTGTGTTAAAGGGCGGCGAGTGCCCTTAAAGCGGCAACACAACAAGGCGTGCGTTTCAAACAATTTTTGGCAATTGAACAGAGCTCAAACAAGAAGTAGAAATAGAAGCTAGAATAGAAGATGATGAACTGAGCTGCCAGCTAAATTGCTGCTGGCAAAACACTTTAGGGATGCGCAAGTGCAGCCAAATGAGTTTCAAATGGAAGCAAATCGAGCGACAAAGCAATAACAACAACAACAACAACAATTGCTACTAGGATCAAAAAGGCAGAGCGACTGCGGAGAGAGAGAGAGAGAGAGAGGGAGAGGGAGAGAGAGATGGGAATGCTCAGGTGACAATGAGTATTAGCTGGAGAATGCAGCCGGTTGAGCCTGAGAATCTGCTCAACAATGACAACGGCAACGTGTGCGACATTTTTTTCAGCAAGATGCTGCCGCTCTCCATTGTCCAGCACATTTGGAGAATGATTTTTGTGTGTGTGCCACACGCAAAGCCAGCAACGATGACGTTGACAAGTTTTTTGTTTTTGTTGTATGCTCGAACTTGGGAATCGTATTAAGGTGACACATATGAAAGCCAATGCCGCCTCTCTGCCTCTGTGTGTGTGGCTGCCGCTTGTAGCAATTAGAAGACATTAGATATTGTTCGCTGGAGCTGCTCACTCGTTCAACCTCAGCAAATTAGTTAATAAAGGTGGGAAGTTGTGATTGTTGAACTGTTTTCGGTATCTGTTTCATCTCCGCTCCTCGCTGCCCCTCTCTCTCTACTTTTTACAAGTGCGCCGCAATGAGTTTGCGAATTATGTGTTGTGTGTGGTAGCAACGAGGGACAAGCGGCATTTTTCAAATACAAAATTCTTGGTGAGTTGAAATGCCTTCAATATTTTGACAGGCAGAACAATCGCATCGATATTGCAACTATTGAGGCGTTCTTCAGACTGTTCTTTCCCACGTTTGTATCTGAAGTGGCGGCCAGTAGAAAGTGCTCCGCAGGGCATTGACGAGCTAACGAGAAAATTACAGCAAGCTTTCCAAGAAAACAGGCACAAAACACAATAATCTATTTCAAATTATCCAATTGGTTTAACGGAAACCCGATTACATTTTCATTTTATTTTTAGAAGGTCTTAATTGTCTAAAGATAATGAATAATGTGCAAAATTTTAATTACTGCAATTCTTAGTTTAGATAAATAATTTTCGTTATTTATTTATTTAATATGTAACATTTTTAGAACACTTAAATACGTTACGCATTAATTTATATCGCATTCAAATAAAGAAATTATATTAAATTGTACAAATTAAATAAAAAATATTATCTATATTGAAGATAAAATTGTATTTATATTTTAAACCTTAAGCCAAGCTCATTAATAAAATGTACATAAAATAAACTTTAATATAAAATAGCAATATTTGGTGGGATAATTTGTTCCTGCTTATCCCAAAGCGTAATTCTTGATAAATATTTTGCTTAACATTTTGTACTTTTTTTATTAATTACAAAAAGGGTCTAATTACGCGCACAGACCGCAAAGCAAAGGGTCAAACTGGGCATCGGCCGATGGTGTTGCTGTTGTTGGGCTTATGCTTTGAGCCTTTGGCCTTTTTCATTGGCTTCATTGCCACATTGACGCGTTCACACCTTGCCACGAAATGTCGGAGATAATGGGTCGAAGGAGGCAAGGACAGCAGCCAGAAGCGGCACTTACAAACAAGTTTCTTAATGCTTCATATAAAAATATATATATATTTTTTTTTTTAATATAAAAATTGAGGCTATTTAAGCGGTGTACGCCTCAAAAAAAATAAGTGCAACAAACTTGTTGCAGGCAGCCAAAAGGCAGGCAAAAGGGCGAAACAGATTAAGGGCAAGCCAGCACTAAATGTTGTGCAGTTCCACCTGCAACCAAGGTAATGTTATCATTCCCAATTTGATACGCTTGTAATTTTATTGCTGTGAAATTGCCAATAATTATGAGCTCGGCAGATGCTTGAAAAGATATTCCCAGTTTGAGCAAATCACTTTAATCTCAAGAACTGTGCTCATTATGCGGCCGCATTTGCCAGTTGCCGCACTTCTTTGAGTGGCACCAACGACTTTGCTGAAACTTTAATTTAGCTCCAAAATGCAGCAAGTTTGTCGCCAAGACGCCAACTTTGCTTGTGGGCTCCGATTCTGATTCTGATTCCGATTCAGATTCTGATTCTGATTCGGATTCTGTTTTTGCCTTTGGTTTTGGCTCTTTCGCTGTGTTTGGCACAAATTGGCTTAAGCCCGCACAAAACGTTTTTCATCAGACTAAAGGCAAAAACTTTTCTGCCACTGCTTTTCCGCGCTTTTGTCACAACTTTTCCTCTTTGTCACTCTCTCTGTCTCTCTCTCTTCCACTCTCTTTCTCGCTCTTTATGTGTGTTCGTAATTGCATTGCATGTTGCGCTGCATTAAACATTTCATAATTTTATTTGGTTGCCTTTGTCATTGGCTTACGTTTGTTATTTGGCAGTTTTCCACGCAAACTTTTTCCTCATTCGCGGAGTTTTTCTTTTTTTTGTGGCATAAGCTGCTCAAAAAATGTGGAATTTAAATCCTGTTTGCGTAATGAATAAAGAGCGGCAATCATTCATAGAGATTCATTGAGATAGTCAGTTATTAACATCGATAATCTTCCTCTATCTATGTTCTTAGGTAATATATTGTATTATTTTATTATTCTAAAAATTATTCTATTCATTTATATTTATAATATTTTAGTACATTTTTGCTTTTTTACTTAATTTTAAATGATTCATTAAGACAGTCAGCTAATAGCTGCAACAAGTTTTAACTCAGCGTATCTTCCCCTTTCTATTAATCCTCATTTTTTGTGCTCTTTACTGGTCATTCTAGCTTTAGACACGCTGCTTAACCATTGTTCCTCGTTGCAACATTAACTTTAGAGTCAGGTCTTAAGAAACACGTGACATTTGTCTAGCTGGCAGCGCATTTTGCACGCTTTTTGTTGCCCAAAGGATAATGGGCTACCAGGTGGGTGTACTGAATGTTAAACGGTCCGAGTTGATTTCAGTTGCAATCGCTGTTCTGCTTGAGCTACAGATTTGCCCTCTTCCTGTCATAATTTGCTGTGACTAAAGGTGCGCATTTGTGCGCGTGCAACACTCGAACTGGACACACGTAGCACGATTTGCCACGCATGCGCACGAGGGTGCCATAGGGAGAGAGGAAGCTGAGGTGCCTAGTTAGCAGCTTGGAAAATGTCAACTTGGCTTGTGCACTCACATTTAACACGCTTGAGTCTCGGCTTCTGGCAATCAGCTTGGCTGCTGTTGCTGCCTCTTTATGTCCCGCCATAAAATGCAATTTCAAGGCTACTGCTGCTGCCGTTTCGGTAGTCTGTTATCCGTTATCCTTTTGTGCAGTTGGGCATGTGCTTCATGGAAATGCATTTCGCACGCGGCATGCTACAATCTCAGTCTGTACAATTTGCTCTCTCATTCGTTGCAAATATTTTGGTCTAAACAAATATCAAGCTGCGCCAAATTGCCGTTGTTCCTCGTGCTGCATTTCCCCTGACAGACTCGTGCTGCGCTGTGTTTTGTCCTTTTTTCTGCTTCTGCTGCTTCTGCTGCTGCTGCTTCTGCTGCTTCTGCTGCTGTTTTTGCTTTGTTGATCAATTAAAAGGCAACTAACTGTTGTTTATGCATCTTGCGGTTGGTCGCTCAGGTGTTTGCCAGCTGCTGGCCACAAAGCAAAAACATCACAATAGCAAAAGCACATTTCCAGGTTATTCCCCAGCTGCTGCACTCAAACCCAAACCCAAACCCAAACACAAACCCTTCACAGCTGTTGGTCTGTATTGACAGCTGACTTTGAGCTGAACTATAAACCAAACACGCAACTGCGTTAATAACTAATACATTTTCAATATATTACATTTAATATATTTGTTTTTGGTTTTTATTATTTTATTATTATTTTCATAATTTAATTATATATTTTTCCAGCAAATGAAGAGCTGGAGCCAGCAAAAATATTTTTATTTTACCTGCCAGCAAAAAGCAAACCAAAAAATAATGTAATTTATAAATAAAGTGCCTAATTTTAAAAAAAAATTTTAAATTTTCAATGGTTTTTTTAAGGTGTATTCTTGTCTTCAAAGTATCCTTAAAGTAACACTTTGCTCATTTTTAATAAAAATCAAAATGAGAATTTCTTATGTAAATATTTTTGGTTCTTTCCAAAAATGGCAAGTTTAAAATTCGCTGTGCTCAGTTTTAATCCAACTTATACACAGTATTTTGTTGTTGTTGTGTAAAAAGCAATAATAATTGGACAATATTCATAAAGTACATTATGCAATGTTTAATGTGTAGTTAATTTATCATATTGCATGTGTGGTCGATGCCACATCGAGTACTCGTATAAGCTATTAGGCAAAACAAGAAGCAGATCCGATGCATTCTGTTGGACAGTGAGGCTTGAGAACTTGAGCCTGTGGCGAATTGCAACAATTGCAACTAATTGGGGCAGATGCAGTAGTCGAGTCGATTTGAGTTGCATATAAGCTGCACTAAGTACACTCAGAAAATTGAATATTAATGCCAAGCATTTCCACTTGAGGCGGAGCCCAGCAAATTGCAATGCATGCGATTGCATGCAACAAATTACAGACATGCCACCTAACCGCCTCAACAACAAAATGCAATCGAGCGAGCAATTTTCACTCCTCCCTCTCTCCCTCTCTCTCTCTCTCTCTCTCTATCTCTCTGCTGCATGTGTCATTCGACATGCCACACACAAGACACTGGCAGACAGGCAGCTGCCTAGATTTAGGAGCTCTTCTTGTGCGTTGCACAGATATTAAAAAGAGAAAAGGACATTTCATTAGCACATTTTGCATCTTTTTGGGCTCTCCGACTTAAGGCAGCCGAGCGTTGAAAATTCGTTCGTTTCGTCGTTCGTCACAAGCGATTTGCGCTTTTCACAGTTTCCGCTGCGCAGACGCAACAGAGACAACAGAGACACTAGAGGGAGACAGCAACAGGAGGCTCGTGTGTGTTGCCCATGTTAAATATGTGTGTCAACCTCGTAAATCCTGTTTCGAAATTAAGTGCGTCGTTGCATGCGCTTTTAGGCCTGTAACGAATTTCTTATTTGATTTTCGTACAATGTGTTTAATGTTGCAGCACACACAAATTCTCATTTGACCGTTTCGCAACGCTTTTCGATTTTCAATTGCCAGCAGAGTGAGGCACCATAGTTTTCCGGGCAGCTGCCTGCCGTGGCAGACAATGCGTCATTTGACTCTGTTGACACTAACGAGGTGTATCCGCAGCGGACACATGTGCATCTAGTTCTATACGAAAGGATCCCTCGGTGTTGCCAGATTGGCATAACTTACTGTTTGAATATAAAGAGAGTTGCTGGTGTTGCCAGAGTTGGCAATGTGCGAGCGGATCTGATCACTATATAACGATCTGTCTCAAGATAAGTTCTTGTATAGAAAACTTCTTGTTTCTCAAGTTGTGCATGTTACTATGGTTTCTACAACTGAATAATAATTGTTCGAGATCGGATTGACATACATATTGATTGATATAAAGCTGTCATAGGAACAATCGGTCGATGCGTTTAGTTTTGTATGAACAACTTTTTGGTTTACCAAGATAGAAAAAAACTTACTTTGTATGCGTATAATTTTGCTTTTTACATTTGAATCAAAAATCATTGAGATGGGAATCACATATATTATATATATATATGTATTCATAGGAATAATCAGTATTTCTTAAATTTAAGGTTCAATTTAGATATCTTTAACTCCGGTCTACTAAGGCATTAAATCAAAACAGTAATTTGCATTTTAAACTGTTAAATCTATTATTTTAGTGTCTAGCCAGTTCTATCTCTCTCTCTCTCTCTCTCTCTCTCTCACGCTCTCTCTCTCTCTCTCTTGCGGTAGGTCAACTTTAGAATAAGGAGGCTCTTCGAACATAAAAACCATTTGCCCTCACACCTAGTTGGTAATACTCGTTGCAGCAGGCTAAGCCGGTGGCAAACACAAACATATTGCTTTAGCCAAAACTCAAAAAAAAAGAGGACAACGAACAACAATCGTGTGTTGTCAGTTGCAGTGTTGTCCTTGCAAGGACAACAAGCACACACACACACACACACACACGCACACACATTGTAGAGAAAGAGAGAGAGCGTGACACACATGTGTGGCATATACAGGTATTTGGCTGACTGCACAGCATCAATTGTAAAAGGATTAGGGCTTAATTTCAAATGCGCATTCATTTGCGCTCGCCTGCTGCTCCTCTAACCCCCTCTCCCTTTCTCTCTCTCTCTCTCTCTCTCTGTCTAGCACACTGTCGCTCTCTCTTTCACCTCCATTGCTGCTGCAAACTCATCGCTGTAAGCGGATTTCTGACTGCCGCCTGGTTTTTTGTGCCATTTGTTTGCTTGTTCTCGTTGAAGTTGTTGTTGCTGTCCATTTTATTCTATGCCACTCATTAGTTTTCAAATAGCTGCATTAGCAGACTAAACAGAGACAGACAGAGCAGAGGAGACGTGGCATAGGGAATAGGGAATATAACATACATATGCCAAGAATTGCTCAATTTGTGGCATTAAGCCCCGTCACTGCAGGACTTTGTTCTCTGCGCTCAGCGCTCATTGTTTGGCCTTGTTTGTTATTGCAGCAGTTTCTGCTCCTTTTTTGTGTTGGTCTTTTTCACTTTTCTTCTCTTTTTTAACCAGAAACATTTGGGAATAGCGTCATTGAGATGGTATTATGTTCAGGGCCCAGCTGAAGGATAAGCAGCACACTAAACCCCAAACTGAAATAACATCTTTAGATTCTAATGGATGGCTAAGCAAATATGTTGACGGGTGATAAGTATTTTTGGAGGTAAGATTTACTGGTCATAGATTATTGTTAGAATTTAAATACATAAGAACATACACATATTTATATTTGATGATATTAGCAACAAGTTTATCATTTTAACAGCTGATATTAAATTACTTTTGTTATGTTATTCGCAAGGTTTAAATCTAGTTTATAATATGAAGAGTTGATGGTAAATTATTTCATTTTAAGTTATCATTTAAAATAATTTAAAATTCGTAACATCTGCTCAGCTATTAACTTTCAGCACTTTCTATAGCTCCAATTGTTAAGCACTTTGTGCCAAGTTAAACTACTTTTGTTTACCAACTTGCTATCTGCTTCCTCGCCATCATTCAATTTGTAGGCGCATTCACATTTCATTCTGTGAATGTGCTTCTCCCGAGGCAGCTCACATAAATTACATGCACAGCCAAAAAAAACTGAGAGATAGAGACCCATCCTGACCCCATCCCCCCCCCTGCTAACTCTTCTGGCTGCGGCAATATTTCTTAGCCAATTTCGTTTTGGCTGTTTTTTTCGGAAGCGGCATTCAAAATCCGCTTAAAAAAGGCGAACGCGTTGCAAAAGACGCGACAAAAACAAAAAAGTGGTGAGGAAAACTCTGAATTAAAATGCAACAAACTTGTGTAGGCCATAGGAGTGTCAGAAGGGGGGGGAGGGATTGGGAAAGGGGGCACATTTTTCTTTGCATTCAGCTACAGTTGGTGGCTGCAGTTTCCGTTTTACAGTTCTTTTGGAGCCGCTTTGGTTGAGGCGCGCAGAGAGCCACTTTAGGCAAATTCACTATACAGCGAGAGAGATATGGAGAAGGGGTGGGGGATGGGGCAGGGAAGCTGGAGCAGAAACTGAAACACATGTCACAGATTTGTTTCACTTTCGGAAGCACTTAAGCACTCAGCGAATTTGTTTGAAAAAAAGAAACAAATCTGGAACTGCTGCTTTGCTGCTGGCTGCTGGCTGCTGGTTGCTGGCTGCTCCTTCAATGCCAGCCCATTGTTCAGTGTTCAGTTTTATTTTTAAAATAAATATGCATTGGTAAAAGAGGGGATTGTGTTAATGTGTGTGTGTGTGTGTGTGTGTGTGTGTGTGTGAGTATTTGGGGGGTTGTGCTGTGTGTTTTGTTGTGTTGTGTTGTGGGGTGGACCGCCAAAAAACAAATTGATGATATGCCCCTTTGACACTTGAGTCCATTATTTATGCGCAGGCTTGCGATTATTTTCACATATGCTCAGCGAGCACAACCCCTGCAACCCCCTCGAAAGCAGCAACCCCCCGCGCTGACTCACTGATTACGCTGGAAGAGGAGCTGTTTCAGCGGATTTCACTTCCATTTCACTCGGCTCAACAAATTCGCTGCAGCAATCAGCTGAGCTGAGCAGACGAGCCGTTGAGTGCCTCGTTTTTGTGTTGGCCGGTTTAACAACACACACACACACACAACACACACACTTGACGCACTTTGTTTTAATGCCTCACCTTATAATATTTTTGCACGTTTCTTATTTTTGTCATTTGGCTTACGTTGTTTTAAGCGCATTTTGAGCTTAACGGTAACTCCTGACATATGAATTATGATGCGCAACTCTTGGCTAAGCATTCTCCTTGCCCAATTTATTGCCTTTTGAATGACGTTCTTTTTTTTGCTTACTGCAGACGCTCTAATTACTCAGAGTATATTAAATCAAATAATTGCATATATATATATTTTTTTTTTTAAGTTTTTCAGCTACAACTCTAACTAAGAACTGCACTGCGCTTATTTGTCGCTTTAGAGTTGTTTGTGAAATTGCTGTGGCATCTGTGCGTAAATCATGCCACAGTTGCCACATTAATGAACTATAAAATGTGCTGGGTGCCAAGTCGTTAGGCGACTGGCTGCCACAATTTCACTTGTTTGTTGCTGTTGGCATCGGCACAGCAAATGCTTCTGAGCTTTGGAATGGGCATAAGGTTGGCATAAATAAATTCATAATAAATTGCAAAGTTGAAAAATGGCAATATATCATTTGTCGCAGCATGTGTGACACCATAAAGAAAAAAGCATTAAAAAAAATGGCAAAAAATTGAAAATAAAAGGAAAAGGAACCAACAAAGTGCGAACGATTCAATTAATCCTGACACTATTTATTATTATTAGGGTTCAGGCTGGTGGTAGTCAGAGAAATACCAAAATGCATAAATATGGAAACTAGTTGTAGTTCGTTGGCTGTTGGTTGTTGGCTGTTGGCTGTCGGCTGTTGGCTGTTGTGGCTCAGTTACCGACTGCCCATGTAGTTGTTACATTAATTAGTAGAGCAGCCTGTTTGGTTAGAGGCCACGTCCCAGTCTGTCCACTGCATTATCATATTTATTAAGCAGCCGCATCGCCTGCAGCTTTTGGATATAGCCTGGGATACGCTTTGCTTTGGGTTTGAGTTTGGGTTTGGGCTTGGGTTTGGGCTGTGGCCAGTTGCTGCCTGTTGCTGGGATCCGGTGCTGTCTGACTACCCGCGGCTATCACAACAACGAAAATTGATTGCTTCTGTTGTTGTGGCTGGCTTTGATCGTGTTAAGATAGCACAGGATGGCGGTCAGGCAGTCGGGCGCAACTCCCTGCGCCTCAACTTGAGAGTTCTATAGAAAGTTTTATGCATAACTTTAGCTTGGACGCGCTATGGGCATCGTAAATATCTTTTACTGCCATCCTTCCACAGTGGCTTTCAGCATTTTCGCATTTCGCATTTTTTCACTGCACGCATTTTTTTTCTCTCTTTTTTTTTTTTTTGCATTTTTGCTACATTTTTACCGCACCTAGAATAGGGTGTACCACGACTTGGCTATTTTTGTGACAGATCATAAATCAAAAATCATACACGCTGCTGCATTTCAATATGCAATATGCAACCACACAATGCAGCACTCAATGCACCACGAGGTAGGAGGCGACTTGCAGGTGTTTGCTCCAAATGAATGAATATCATTTCTGTATTTTTGTAAATTAAGTTCGGCCCCAGTTCTGACTGACAGTCGAACCGACGCAACTGTTGCAACTGCCTCAAAGTTTTATACCCTCTACAAATTTATAGCTGAGCAAAATTCGAGCTTGCTTTCAGCATGCGAGCAAAGTATATTAAATATAAAAATCGGGTCAGTTTTGATGAAATTGCTATTTTTGGGATAGAATTTAAATTGTTTTTCAAATCGAAACCGAAAGGTGTTCTCAACTTTTAAATGTAAGACAGATCTATTTGTGTCTTATTAATATGATTATAAGTAAATGGTTATGAAAATCGAATGGCTCTCAAGGAAGTTATTGCATTTGAAATCTTTGGATTTATTCCCAGAATTTGAACAATTTAAATGCAGTATTTTTCTACAGGTTAAGCCAATATCAAATTAACATTGCTTGACAAAGTTATGAGAGTGGAAAGTTGTTTAGTGCTGGCTGCAGGGTATCTCCGAGTGCATTATATTGCTCTGGCTTGTCTTATTAATATTTTTGCATATTAATGTGGAGTGTGTGGGCATTCGGCGGAAAGACTGATCTGTGGAAAGAGCGACCGTTGATCTTCTGGTTGCTATTTTATGTGTCGGTATTTGAAAGTTGACTGATGGGAAAAGTAATAAAGAGCAGCAGATATGAGTAAAGTGTCAGTATTTTCTTTTAAGTTGACTACTTTATTTATGCATCATATATTCAACATGACATACATGTATATAACTATATATACCGGAGAAGCACAATATTTACAATCATTTAAGGAATTTTAGTTCTCCTAGTAAGCGGACGTTATTTTCTGGCTGTCCTTTCATAGATTTATGGAGCACATTTATATTTGCTAGATTTACAACCAGAAATCTAAATAAAAAGCGCATTTCACAGAGCACTAGTAAATTTGCAAATGTTTTACGTGTTTCTAGCTGTTATTAATAATCAAAACATTCGCTTTAGTAGCCGTTTGCATTCATTTTATTACACTTTGCAATTGATGCTTGGATTCTGTTTATTTACTATGCTGCGATAAGTTTCTGCCAGGAAATTGATGCCGTATTCACTTAGAAGATTAGCAAGTGGCGTGTATTAAAATAAATCCCATTTCATGGACTCTAATCCCCATTATGAATGAACATTGAATTTGTAAGCGAGACACGTCGTGGTCGAGGCTCTTTAATCGGTACCACAAAGATCTGTGGCATATGTCTAATAAATCTAATTTTTGGTTCGTTTCTTTCTACATATATATGTATATATATATATATATATTTGTATATATATGTTTTTTTTTTTGGGTATAACAAGCAATGAAGCAATTGCCGCACTAATTTTCGGTGCGTTTTCTCGGTCGTCTGGGACGTGTGAGAAGCGATGACGATTGCGATTACGATTTGACCAGAGTAAGAAAATAAGAAAAGAAAAATCATATCAGACGCACGTAGTATTTGAGTTAAAACAAATTGCTTCATTGAGCATATGCTGGGCATTACCTGCAAAACACTCCCCTCCCCAGCACTCACACTCAATGCCCCCCAGATTCATCTAATCAGTGCGCAATCGCATCTTTACTGGAATTCCCCGAACCTTGACTGACTGTGCTGTGTCTGTGGAGGATTGGGCAGATTGTGGAGTACTAGAAACTACTTGAGCAGCATTTTAATTGTTGTTCGTGGAAGCAATTATCCCCGGGGATACATTAACAAAGAAAGATAGAAGAAAAAACAACTTCTGGTGTGACATTTTATTGGTATGAATTTAATGAATTTAAATTATGACAGCTGCTCCCCACAAACAGAAAAACATATTTTATGGCTTTTAAATGTTCAAATAAATTGGACTTAAGGCAATGCCAAACGGAAATGCAAAGAAACCAACAACAACAAATAAAAATCAAGTTAGAAGTGTATGCCGTGACAGATGTCGCAGCTTAGATACCCTAACAGACTTGACTTATTATAGAGTATAGAATATATACTAAAATATAGACTGACTAATCGATATACAAATATTATGATCAAATCTAGCAAATTGAATGCCTTTCGCCGAAATATAAAATATGCCACGTTACAATTAACAAAAGACTTTCTCAATTTAACAACATAGTCAATATACCCTGCTACAATAAGCGTATTAAAAAAGAGTACAAAATGAGCGTATTTCCAGTTTATTTTTGTGGAGCAACAACGAACCCATTAAATTGTGTGATTTGCTTTGTGTGGCAGTCAAATGCAGCTCTTTGTAGACTCCAAAAAAAGGTCAGCTTTATGATTTAAGCCCAAGTCTGATTCAGAGTTGGTGTTGGAGTTTCAGTTCTTGCTCTCTCGCTGGTTGGCTAATCCTTTAAGTTATTGACGCATACGTTCGACACATTGATGAAATTTTATTTATTTATACTCGTGGTAGACATAACCCTTTGTCTGCCCTTCGACCAGAGCAACTGAAAATGTTTCTTGGCCCGTTTTTATGGCTCAACTCTGGAGACTAATCCCGCAGGAACTGCTGTGATCGCGGCTCTTGTCTTTTGGGTTTTCGTCTCATTTTTATTGTGTTTAATAGTTTAGGGATTTGCTGGCTAGTCTCGAATGTTGATGTCTTATATAACACGAGTGTTACTTTTGACACTTTTATTGCCAATGCATGCCCGAATAGACCGAAAGACCAGACGACCGGACGGGCGGCACTCAACTACAAAAGAAACGGAATCGAATCTCAAATGAGCCTGGTTTGCTGTTGTTGGGGGAATTGAACGCTCTAAAGTGGTAATTAAATTGGCCATCACATTGTGAAAGGCTATAGGCCTATAGACCTTGTTATGTCTTAATCTACCAAGTCTCAACAACTCGACGAATCGACGACTCGACGAGTCGACTCCTCGATTCCAATCAATGCCAGGCATCAGCCTGCGGCTTCGTCTGCCTATGATAAATTTCGTACATCTATAAGTCCAACCGGTTAGTTGGCAAGTATTGCCAATCTGTATTTGTATTCTTCTTCTTTTTGAGATTTTTTGGCTTTGACGTTTGACAACTTTGGCTCATTCGCCTGGCAAATTAACACCTCAAGCGGACGCGTCCGTTCGCTGTGAAAGTCATTTGCCATTAGATGTCCAATTCTCGGACTTGTTGACAGCCGCGAATTGCATTTGACGTTTGCCAATTGCAATTGCGCTTCAATGTTGTTGCTAATGTTGTTTGGCTAATGTTGCAGTTGTTGCAGTTGTTGCCTCTGCAACGAGGCGTATTTCCGCTTTTTGTGGCTCATTTGAGGCGCTTGAGTGGCAGACAATTTGCTAGCTGTGTAAGTGGTTCTTACCTTGAAAAACTCTGCTGCAAGTTTGTAATTATCTAACGATTCAATCAATGGGTTATTGAAAATGTTCACAGAAATGCAATTAGCAAGCTTGACTAGTTGAACAGTTGAACACAACGATTAATTACCAAAATTACCAAATATGTATATAGAAAAGCTATGATGAGGATGAAATAGTTGTAGAACACATGGATAAGCTGAGAACCGTCCCGTTCAGATAGCTATGTCAATATATATTCGTTAAATATTTATTACTTTACTTTTGATGGCCAATTTTGCAATTTTTAATTGCTCATTTATTTATTATTATTATTATTTCGACTTTCTTTAAAAAAGTGAAAAATGTAAACGGATCGGTTGGAAATTAATTAAAGACTCGTCAGATAAATGATAACTGAGGCCCAGTGGACCATTGCCGCGACCCGGCATAATTATGAAACGGCGAAAATCAGTTCTAACGAACTGCAGCAACAACAACAGCAGTAAGAGCCTGGTCCATTGGCCAATTAACGTATTCATAACTATATTTATCAGTCATCAAAAATCAATTGCACTCGCACAAAAAGCAGCGTTAAGCGACGGGTGCAATGGACCAGACCGGTATCGATATCGGTATCGGGTCTCAGTGGGTCTGCACCCCATCAGATTCCCCCCCCCCCCCCCAGACACCAGTCCCTCCCCACCTCTCGTCTAACCACTGCTATCCTTTCTGGGACTGTGAGGCGTTCAAATTGCGCTTGTTAACATTTTTGACCGCCTGCTGCGGGGCCTCATTGCGCTGTCGCTGTCGCTGTCGCAGTCGCAGTCGACGTCGCCGTCGCCGAAAAAGCCAACAAACCGAACGTGTTACGCATAATAATTTTCGCAGTGCGTCGTCGTCCAACACTCGGATAAATATTTCAACGCTTGCCTCCACTCATTGGATCACAGCCTGCCTCGGCCTGCTGCTGTGGTTCGTGGTTCATCATCAAATGCATGCAGTTT
Source organism: Drosophila cognata (assembly GCA_035041535.1). Classification (NCBI taxonomy): domain Eukaryota; kingdom Metazoa; phylum Arthropoda; class Insecta; order Diptera; family Drosophilidae; genus Drosophila; species Drosophila cognata. The sequence goes on from JAWNLC010000451.1 coordinate 2,490,418, forward strand.
ATCTTGGAGTGCGCATCGCTCACGCTCATTTCTTGCAACAGCAAAAGAGACAAAAAACGGAGGCTGATAAGATAAATGCACTGAGCGAAATGTACATAGAATATGTGACATAAACTACGCAATTCCAGATTTAAATTCAAAATACATAGAAATGGAAAAATATATATAATTGGTAATAGTTTAATAAATCTGATTAGCTTTTATCTATGTTGGAGCATTTACGTTCTGATCTTTTATTTTATTTATTTTGAAATTGAATTTAAGTATTCAATATTAATTTTATACCATTTAATTTGTATATTTTATTGTAATATTATTTGTATTATTACTTGGCATATTTAGTCGTATAATTTTAAATTTTATTTGAATTACGTATTTCAATTTTACTTCAATTAATTTTTAACTTACATTTTCAATTTTGTAAAACGAATTCTGCAATTTTTGGATTATTTGTAGTCGATATTCTAGCAATAACATTTATAAAAAGAAATCTCTTTCACAGCTTCGCATATTCAATCATTTCAAAGCACACTTTTGTTAACTCTGCAACGAGCTAGTGATTTTCTGGCAGTGCATGATAGGTAGATGGTAGACTACTGCCATGTTGTTCCGTATGTCGCTGTCTTTTATTGAAATAACAGAAATCATAATGTTTATGCCATAAAATTGTTAACAAAGCATACAAGCTACTGCCATGTTGTGTCAGGCATGAGCAACTGGAGCCGGTATGGGGCGGTTGGCTGCAGTTGTGGCTGGGATTCGGGTTCGGGTTGAACTGGTACTGAGTTGGAGACCCCTTCGGAAACCGGGTCCCGCATGTCAGCACGCACATAAATTATCGTTGATATATATTTTGGCCGTGTGAATGTCCAGGTTAAGACACCAAGAAAGAGACAGAGATAGAGAACTCTTCTCTCTCTCTCTTTGTTTTGTATTTATTTATTTACACTGGGCGCATTGCACAATGTTCGCCGTGCTACGTGACATTCACGCTTGGACGTCCCCGTTTGGGTTATCCCGTCTTACATTCCTCCATTCTCCATCCATCCATCCATCCATCCATATATACGTGACCCCTGGCAGAGTACATCGGTCACATCTTTAGTCACTATCGCAATTGTTATCTATGGGCTCGGGGCTGCTGGCTGCTCGGCTGCTGTGTATCTTTTCACTTTGCGACTCGCCTTATCTGCAGCTTCTTATCATCGACCTGTGGGATATTTCTTAATATTTTTGTTTTTCTTTTTCTTCTTCTGCTCTTGACCGAATTATTTCCTGTAATTGCGAGCGTGCGGCCGCCCCAAAGAGCCGTAAAAAATAATCAAATGCTTCCTGGCTGTGGCTCTAAAACCCATTTCAAGCCACATTTCGGGCAACATTTCGGGCAATTTCACTCAAAAAAGGATGCGTGCTGCACTATGAGAATGAATTGGGCCAAAACTGCTTGAGTTGGTGCGGGTTTGTGGCGGAGGGGAGAAGAAGAGGTGGGGTTTCTTTGGGTTTATGACCGACAACACGGTCACACTTCCCAGTTTTATTTATGACTTTATCTTTTACTTTGTTTGGTGTGCGAGATTTTCGTTTGTTGATGTTTTTTCTGCTTTCCTGGGAATTTCACTGAGATTCTTTTCTCCTTTTTTGTTGCTGTTGTGGCTTGGGTCTTAATCACGTGCACTGCTTCGTGGTAATTATACCTCGGAGTGTCTTTAGAATGTGACTAAACTTAATTTTTGAATTTTGAATTTGGAGCAAAGATATTGTGTGCAGGCCGGCAGGGATTTCATGAAAATGCACAGCTCAGCTTGGAGAACACTTAAAACTTACAATTGATTTTATTAAAGATTTGCAAAGGCATTAAGACAATTTTTGTAAATGATACTCATAATAATTTGTACCCCACAGTTATTCTCAAGTGATAAACATTAAAAGAAATATTTGTTCCTTTCCGAAATTATAATTAAGACCTTAACGGGCGTCGATGTTATCTCTATTGTTATGATTTCGGTTTGCCTGCCGCTAAATGCGGCAATCAAAAGTCAAACAAAATATCACTAAAATTTGATTAGCACAATTAAATGATTACCTGCCACAAAGCGTGGCAATTACGCCACAAAGAATTGAATTGAAACAGGTGCTGGAGCTGAGGCTTGCAACCCGACACAGTTTGCGGCATTTTGTTTTTGACATTGACCCACGCAAAGTGTTTGAAGAAACCACAAATGAGCGACATTAGTTACACTAACCGAAAATAATGAACAAATTAAATGAACAATTGGCCCAAAAAAAAAAAAACGAATACGAGAAATAATTAGAGCGCATGGCGAATGTGAAGAATTTATACAAGAAGAACTTATAACTGAGAACTTGAGACTAGACAAAATCTTACAACTCGGACTGCGTAAATTACTTGGCCAAACCAGAAGAAGACGCTAATTGAGGTTAGGTTGAGAGTACGGTTTACATAACCTAATTGTTATATAATACAGCCCGGCTGCATGCAACTTGTGAAAATCTGTTCATTCTCGGTACGGGTCGAGTCGCAACAAAGTCGGTTGCCAGGCAGACAGGCACAACAATAATAACAATAAACACGCACTTGTCAAAATACAGACAGAACTGGATTGAACGAAGCAGGTGGGCACGACTAGGAGATGCTCTGTTTTTTATGAATTGTAAATTATCCATAGAATAAGAAATGATTCATTCAAAGATTTTACGAAACTGATCAGCGTAGTTATAAATAAATGATTTAGTTTTTAAGCTAATTATTTTTGATTTAAATTGAATAATAATAATATAAAATAATAATATACATTTATTTATATGCATATATGTATTTATATTTATGTATTTATATATATATATATATACCTGCGTCTTTTCTGTTTAAAATGCGGATATAGGGTATTCAAAAGATGAGTAAGTAGAGGCTTTACCTGGGGCACGGGTTCGCTTTATGGCTTTATCTAGCGGTGAATGTATTGTGGCAGGGGTTTATATTCGGGTCTCTATTCGGCGTTACCTGTACGCAGTTTTTGCGGCTCTGATCGATAATCGTTGCCCACGCAAAAAGGTGTCGCGTCACGCTAAGCCCTAATGGCATTACAATGCGTTCCTCCCAACTACTTAAAACTGTGGCCTGGATTTTTATGCGGTCTGGACAAACAAGGGGCAACAACAGCAAGCAGCCAAACAACAAGCCTGAGGAATTGAGGGATTTGTGCAGCTGCCGCCTGGCTGCAGTTCGCTTATCCTTTAATGGGCTTTTGTCAGCCCGTCACTGCGACACAACGTGTGGCGTTGAGCAAATCCCTTCAAGTGCAACCGAGCTGCATCCGATTAGAACAGGTTCATCTTTGTCTCTTCACTCGCTCTCACTCTCTCTCACTCTCTCTCACTCTATCTCTCTCTCTCTTTCTGTCTGTGTCAAAAGTTTCAGTGGAATTTTTGTACATATTTGTAAGCTGCAAAAATATGAAAATCGCATCAGTCGCTAATCGCGTTGACTGACTGCAAAGTTGTCTAAGCCGCTTGTTGTTTTTAACTTTGCAATTAGGAATCCCCTCCGAACACCGAACCCTATTTTCTTTCCTCGGAAAAACTGTCATATTTTCATTCCAGATCCAGTCACTGCGATAACAACTTGTCACAATTCCTGACAGGTTGAAAGTGTAGTTACGGTTTCTGTTTCTATGCCCAAACTTATATGGTTTCTAATGAAGAAATTATCTATAATGATAGGAGGAACAATGCATGCGTTCGTTATTCTCTTTTTTCCATAATTTTCCACTATGAAAATGAGATATAATTGCTGCGCCATGATAAAAATCAAATTATATGGAAACTGAAACCTGCTGTCCCACAAAACAAAAAGCAGAGAGATAGAAAAAGGGTACCCAAATAATGGGCAACGAATGACGTATTATTTTATGATAAGCATAGGAAACATTTGATGGATTTATTATGGATAAAGTGTGAAACACTCCACGAACCCCTTCAAATTTGTGCCCCACAGTCTGATTGCGTGTGCCTCTCCGTTGCCAGGATGTGTCACTCAACACTCAGCACAGGTGGCAATAACTACATTTATTTTCACTTAACTGATTCGCTCTATTTTGTGGACTGTGTGGAGGTACATGAATAGTTAAATATGATATAAAATAGATAAAAATGGATAATTGTGATGGATATGTTGCTTGCATCAAAAAGTTGCATAAGTTTCAGATTTGGCTAGATAGAGGAACATTGACTGAAATGGTTGTATCCACTAATTAAAAATATAAATACTTAATTAAGTCGAAGGCGAATACTTCAATAAGCCACAGCCTTCAGATCAAATTGGTTATACCCGCTGCAAGTGTATAAAATTAAATAAATGCCAAGTTTGGTTGCATAAGTTTCTTGAATTTATTTTTTATTTTCAAATAGTTAAGTCACGAAGACAATTATTTATTAAATGGAAAAATATTTGCAGCTAATATCAATCAAAAACTGTGGGTCGAATATTCATTAAAAATCATAAAATTATATGTCCCACGGCTTGAATCGATTAATGCCTGTGTACTTCCCACAGTTCCAAAAGACTGCAGTTATCTGACTGCAAATCTGCTTTAAGCTTAAACTGTTAACATGTTAATTGACAAACCAGTCGCAATATCAAGAAAATGTTGAATTCATTTCCTGGCAACTCGACTAAGCTCTTGTTCCACATTCCAAAGGAAAAGCTGACGCTGAAATGCTTAACAAAATTTCCAAAGAATTTCGGCATTTACTTTTCAGCTGTTACAAGATGTAAAAAAAGGAGAGAGAAAAGAAAAACACGCGTTCCATGACAAATTTGAGCTGTGTGCACGCCAGCATAACCGAGTTCAGTTTAGGGCTAATGCTGGCAATTGTCAGTTCCAGAAAACCTCAAAAGTGCTGGCCAAGTGTTTTGAGAGCTAAAAGCATGTTATCTATCAGTCATCTGCAAGTCTGTTTGCAGGCGTATCAAAGGCGAGCACGCAGCTAATCAATATGCTCGTCATTTTCCTTTTAACCAAGTACGTGTCAACAGTGCTCGAGCACCCGAAAAAAACCAAATATTGTACAATATGTTATTGAAGCGGGGCTGGGGGCAGGGGGTTGTGGGGCAGCATTAAAAGGCCAGGCCACAAGGACTGACGAACTCACGCATTTTTTCTAGTTGCTCGTTTTGGGTGAAATTTGTCGAGCATTAAACTTTGATGAGTTATCACATGAAAGTGGCAGCTATCTTTGAGCTAAGGTACGAGTATTAAATAATTATTTTTGTTGCACTTGTGGCATGTGAAATTTGTTGAATTTGTGTGTGTAGTTGTGTAGGTGTCTGGGAATTTATTTATGCCCCGTCGACTGACTGACTTACACGTAATTTATGTTCATGACCTTTAATGGTTGCCATCTACATGGAGCGTATCAGGGGGGATCAGGAGGGAAGTGTCAGTGGCAGGGGGCAAGGCACACGCAGCGCCATCAAACAAATTGCTATGGCGAAGCGTGCGTTTGTGGTATGCACATTGAATTTTGATAGGGATGTGGTAAGGATAAGGCGCAAGGCACAAGGCACAACTGTTGGCTCCCAGTGCCATAGCAAAGATTAATTGATACATGTCCATTTTGTGTTGACAAGCAAGCTAGAAAGAAATCTTGTCCCATCCAAACACACACACACACACACACACACACACACACACAGACACACACAATGGCTACAACAACAATAATAAAAAGGTACAACTATGGCCAAATATAAATGACACACAATAAGGCTAGGACACTTTTATCGCTCCCAGTTGATAATAAACAATCTGGGACAAGGCATTACAAAAAACAACAACAATAACAATAGTTGTATATATATCATGGGACAGCACCGAGATAGATGTTGCTGTGGAGGAGGGGCAGGTTGAGGGGCTGTGGCTCCTTTGTTGAATGACATATGTGTGCGTGGCTGCCCCGCTGACTGCTCATCCATTTGACTGTCCAGTGGGTCACCGCCTACAAGCAGCGGGTGGTCCCAAAAGTTGCCAGCTTCAAATACTGATAATCGATTCAAATTTAAATGAAATCGAAATCGACAATGTTCTAAAAGAATCTTAAAAATGCGCATTACAAAATAAAAGTATTATCAAGATACTGAAAAGGATTATAACACAAATATATAAATATAAAAATGTAACTTAAATGATTCCAAAAAATGAATTGAAATATAAATAAATGAATTGCATTATTTAATGTAGATATTTTCAAGGTTCTTAAATATAAAAGTGACATAAAAATAATATTAATATATAAGTATATCGCAATTTTCGTGAGAAGGATAAATTCCTTCAAGTCAAGCAGCTCAAACTCTTAGGTCCACCCTCGCTACAAATGTCGCAATGCTTTTAGCATTACAATAGATTGTCGAGCTATTGTGCTCAGAAGGATTTTGGGAGCCTGCTCTATAAATTTGCAGGGCAAAAATGTTTAGTGGGCTGCGAGCATTAAAGCAGCAGCCACAGCAATGGGTCAAATGACCGAGCACCTATACAGTTTAATTACAAGCGTGTGGGATGGCAGCGGGATGACAGTGGATGGAGATGGGGATGGTGTAAGGGGCATGTGGCTGACTGTCAATAGAGCGTGCGAGTGGCATGCGGCCACGGTGCGTATACTTGACAGCCAGCTGACGTGTTGCGGCGCTCAATCAGAAGCCTGTCAGGGTCGCGAAAAACAACAACAACAGCAACAACAACAACAACAACAACACCAGCAAGCAGCACTTTGGCCAGGCCCATAATGGAAAAACCGCGATGCCGTGAAATGATGCACACGCATACGCCCACATGCCATGCCACGCCCACTTAATTAGTGCCCAGACTCATTGTGGCAAAGGACAACAAGGACAGAGCGGATGGGACGGACGGCACTGTGCGTCTCTTGATTGTTTTTGGGGCTTGACCCATTTGTGCAAATGCAAAACAAAAGCGACTGAAGCCAATAACGAGTCCACAATCCCATCGGTAGTTGGGTGTGTGTGCGAGTGTGTGTGTGTGTAGACAGCTGTAATTTCTATGCAGCTTTTGTTGCATTTTCAATGCGCTTTGACTGACATGCCGCATTTTGTCGCATGTTCCCTGCACAAACTACGACTAGCTCATAATTTAATTAATTAATTTCAATAGCAAATACACACAGGAGTAGGTTGTGCGGCTTTTCCTCACTGTGTGTGTGTGTGTGTGTGTGTGGGTGTGCCCGTTAACAACGCCAATTTCGGTGGCATAATTATGCCCTGTTGTTTTGTAATAGAAACAACAACACTTGAGTCCCTAACGAGCTGACAATTTTGCTGCCCCCAGCGGCAGCAGCAACAACACCAACTTTTATTACGCCTGCAATTGTAAATGTCAAAAAGTTGCACCCAGCTGCTGCTGCTGCTGCTGCTGCTGCTGCTGCTACTTGTTGTTGTTGCTGCTGTTGCTGTGCACAGGTCCCATAAACTAGCAACAGCAGGAAGCAGAGGCAGTTGCTCACAGAGTCCGCGCTTGTGGCAGCAACAGAGGCTCAGCAGTAGCTCAATTCCTCAAGCAGACTGACAATGGGTGCCGAAATCGATTATTTTCGCAAAAAATACAAATTTACCTAAAGTGATTTTAAAATTACATAATATTTATTATGTTTGACTATAGATGCATGTATAAATGTGTTTACTCCAACCTCTCTACACCAGCAAGTGCTCAACTTTTGTCCAAATTATGCCATATAAGTTATAATTGGTTTATAGTTATATCTATAAGTAAACTCATTTATTATAATGAATATTTTATTTTTAATTATTTAATTCTAAATTTGAATTTAACATTACACAAAATTTGCAACATTTGTTGAATTTATTATATATTTCGCCCATTGTATCTCTGTTGATATAACGCTCTGACCATTTGTTGCTGCTGCTGTTGCTGTTGCACCTCCGCAACGCACAATTATTGGAAGTCGGGAGTCGGGAGTCGGCGTCGGAGCCGCGTGGCGTCCACAAATTGGCAATTTGACTTGAGCCAGTTCAAGTGCGGACCCCGAACCACGCAATGGAGCGATGACTGGCGCTGCTGGAGACGATGACGATGACTATGACTATGATGATAATGATGACGGCGATGATGATGATGAGGACAAGTCAATATGATGATTTAGTGCACGGAAATTGTTGTCGGCGGGGATTTAGCTGCTGACTGCGTTGCCAGAGGGGATGCAGGGGGAAGGGGATGTGGAGCGGATGGTTAGGTTGATTATCGGAATGGCTTTCGTTTTGCCGATCTGTGGGTGCTGTTGTTTTCCCCAGCGCTGTTGACAGTGTCTGGAAATTTGAGATGGTTTCATAAAAAACGCATTAATTCTAATTGGCAGCAATTGCAACGAACGCCCGGTGAGCGAACGTTTACTGTGCTTAGCCGACCCCTACTCCCCTCTCCTCTGCCCGTCCTCTCGGTTTCCAATTTCGTACCCAGATCAAAGCCAGCCATACCTTAACCCAAGTCCCACTCATCACTGTGAGAAACCGTGGCACAGCCAACGATATCGAGTCTCTGTCTGAAGTTTGTTGTTTGTTTCGCTTGTTGGTGTTGTTTGTCTTTGGTGGTGTGCGGCAAAAGTACAAAAGGCAACACTAGAAATAGAGTTACACTCAAATTTAGCGGCAGTTCAACACTTGAACAAATAAACTTTCTATACATATACATAACCCTCTCACTCTCTCTCTCTCTCTCTCTCTCTCTCTCTCTCTCTCTGTTTCTCTTACTATCTCCCTCTCTGTCTGTTGTGTGTCCAGCTAATTCTCGTGTCCCTGCTAATTGTTTCTATTTGTTGCTGGACAAATGCGTGCACTTTGTTTTAAGTGCAGCCGATTCATCTATGCGGCGAGCGAGCTGCGTAAAATTGTGAAGCAAACCTGTAAGAATTCTGAGAGCAAAATTTGCCTAGCAGCAGTGCTGCATAATGCCTCTAAATACACCTACTAAGCTTAACCAATATTATATTAAAGTCCTAATATTTGGACAAAAAAATCATAGAAATCGCACTATTATGTCATATAGCTAACCATAGCAGCAAGCTGGCGAAAGTTGAGTTCTTGTATGAAAAACATATTTGTCTATCAAAATTTATACGCCAAACTCACTAGATTTGAGCTTTATAATGATTCTGATATATGCACAGGAAATCTTCAACAGCGGAAACTTCTTCTTGTATGTAGTAGTTAGATTTTAGACTTCGCGTTACAAGGATTTTTGCCATGTTCTTCGCGCATTCGATATTCTTTCCTTATTGCTTTAAATCCTACTTCTTAATTTCTTATCGAAAAATTCTTTTGAATCAGCTTTATCTTTGTAACTTTTTTAATAAATGATTTATTAATTAACACTATTTTATTTAAATTTAAAATCGAAAAATGCCAGCCTTTATCCGGGTTTTGTTTGTTGACGGCATCTGCAATATGGCAATGTGGCAACTCCAGCGCTGTCACTTGGCCACTGACAGCTGCTCGTTGCACGAACATGGCTGACATGTCGGTCGGTGACTGGAACTGGGGGTTGTGGAATGGGGGGATTGGGTGGTTTTGGGGACTGCGTTAGCAGACTACTTAACGGCACACGGCCCCAAAAAGTGACAGGCGGGTCTCATCATTAAACTTTTGACACTATTAGCGGGCGGTCTGTCTGAGTTTTTGAGTTTTGTGTTGTGGCAACTTGGCAAGAAGAAAAGCGTCATAAAACGGAATAACAAAGCATTCTTCGTGTTCATCATCGACTAGGCATTAAAATTAATTTGAGCACATTATCGTACTACTAAAGAAACCAAAAAAATATATATATATGTATATGTATAAATAAATTTATATATGTAGAAGTACGCACACATTTATATTTATATGCGGTGCTTATTTTTGTGGTTTTTATATATGTTTCGGTCGATTTTCATTTTATTTTATTATACACTTACAAATAATATATGCATTTGGTGATGCAGTATGTGGCAAAAATATGAGAATAATTAAATAATATTTATATATATGTATTTATACTTATATAATTAATTATTACCATATAAAAATAGTCTCTCAGCATTAAAGCTACGCATGTATCTCAATTGGCATGGCTTCTGACTAGTCACTAATTTCAAGTTCCATATCTTTAATATTGAAAGCACTTTCAACTTTCAGCAATTCGGGAATGTCTTTACAATAAATTTAAAGTTTCATATCTGCGACGGTATTCAATTTTCGCCACTATTGAGCAAATGGTTCTTTCTAGTTTAAAGTTTGCTTTCTTTCGCTGTCTGTTGCCACGCTGAAAGACAATTCAATTAGCTGCCCTGTCAAAGTTCCAGTGTACGTCTCTTTATGTCGCTCTGTCTGTCCGTCTGTCTGTCCGCTGGTCCATTCATTCAACTCTGCACTCTTGACTTGCCCCCATTTTGTACTTAGTTTGGTGCACTTCTTTCCTTCGCTGCTTGCCACTTTTCGGCAGTGGGGTAATGAAGCAATTAATTATCGTATGCCCCAACGCGTACCCAGAAAGACATTTCAGCGAAATTCCTTCGGCGAAACATCTGAAAATGTGAAATGTTAAGTAATCCCCTTTGTCCCCCCCGGTGGCCCCCTCTGTCACCCAGTTGTCTGTCGCATGTGGGTGAAGTGTTTTTCGCCTCAAGTGTCCAACTCTTTGACATTTTGCGGTTGATATTTTAAGTGCCCGTTTGATTCTCTTTCGGATCTTTTCTCCAACACTTTGATTTAAGAGTTTCGCTGAACATAAAGAAAATGTCAGAGTTTATTGTGTGGTTCTAAAGTTGCTTACATTTCAAGCCAGGAGATTTTTCTTTCGAACGAATTGCTGCGGTAATTATCTAATTCTTAAAACTGAGCGCATTTCATGTATTCATTTATTTGTCGATTATTTTATTATTTTATGAAAGTCTCTGCAATTTATTTCTTTATTTTATATTTTTCTCTAAAAGATTATAGCTACTTTATATATAGCATTTTACTCTGATATGTATAATAATATTTATTTACCTTTCCCAACCACAAACATTTTTCTCAGCCAGCAATTTGACCATCTGATGCTCACATATGGCATCTGAATTTTTATCTGTAGCTAGAAAATCAACAATTTCTGCATTTGCCTATCGAAAACCTCAACATCGAAAACTAACCTTAATCGCAGGTATTCTATAAACATACTTGTAGGTCGGTTGCACAGATGCCTATCATTAGGAGCCTTATGTGGTTGACACCTACCACAAATCTGCACATGTTGTCAAGACCCGGGAAACGAGGTTCCAAATAAAAGGGAAACCTGTATTGTGCCTATAAGCCCAGCACTATCCGATCTTCCTGTGTGTATGTGATCTTGATAGCGACTGGGATGCTGCTCCTTCCCAGAGCACAGGAACACATGTGTAAACCCAAATTGCGTTGTTTAAAATGCGTGAGGCGTTGACAATGGGCCCAAGAACTAAAAAAGTATGAAAAACCAAAAAAAAAACAAAGCGCAAACAATGCTCGCTTATCGCGTAATCAGCTAGGAGCTGAAAGAGATGTGCCTGGGCAACGAGTTGATAAGTCTTGGCTCATTCAGCAACTTGATCAATGATAGCCTCGGCCTGGCAGCAGTTGCTGTTTATGTTTCTGTTTTCTGTTTTCGATTGGAGGAAGCAGCTGCTGCTGCCACTCGGCACCTTTTTTTTTGAAAATCTGTAGGCCTTGATCGAGGTGTGAATGCAGAGCTGTATATGCTGCACATATCCTGTAATTATGTGCCGCCGCAAGTTGCAAGTTTCAACGGGAGTATTATGCATGCTGGCCAATGCAGGTGTCAAAATAATTAGGCGCCTACGTGCGTTGCGAAATCGAGAGCCGAACGAATTTGCACTCACTGTCCGACTGTGGGTCTGTCTCTCTGGCTGTTTGTCTGCCCAATTACTGGTAATTATCGTCAACACCTTGCACTCAAGCTGTCAAAATGTGCGCAGGGCCATCATGCAAAGTGGCTAAAAAGCAAAAAAAAAAAAAAAAGAAAAAGTAAAAAGTCCAAAAAGCTGATGCCTTTAACACTAATTATGTGCGCGCTGGGCTCGCTGGAGTCAGTCAGTCATTTGGTCATTCAGCCAGCCAGTCATCCAGTCAACGTCAGCGAATTGCACTCCAACAAAATACATTTAGCAAGTGTGAAGTTGATAGCACCTCGACTCCTCCTTCATTAATCACTCATTCCCTGCTTGACTGGCCGCTTGTTGCTGCTGCTGCTGCTGCTGCCTGGCTTGGTCTGGCCTGGTCTGGTCTGGTCTGACTGTTAACTGTTGACTTGACAGGCCCTTTCGCACCAAATCGACTCCAAATTCGGTAATACAAAAGGTCTTAACCAGCTGAAACACAAACTCAAATTACTGCCTGCAGTTTTGCTAATAAGCTACAGACTAAAAGGGCAACGTGGCAAAAACAAAAATACAGCTGTGAAATAATACGAAAATTTGCGCAAATTAATTTGATTAATTTGCGTCTATATCTTCATATAAGATCTTTAAGGTTGATGATGTAGAAATCAAAATGAACTTTTTATAAATGGCTGCAGACAAATTGCACTCTGTGCAAAATATGCTCTTTGCACATAACAATATTTTTAAGGTAAATAAGTTTTACTTTCAGACATTCAATTATTTTTTAGTTGTGAATATTTCTTTATACTTAATACAAGGATTACCTTCAAATGCGTATTAATATGCTATTGTTTTTTTCCACATAAATAGAAGCAGACATTTGGACAAGTTAAAGCCACACTTTCTCCATTATGAAAATAATTAAAGTGGTAAACAAAGTTTTACTTACTCGAAAAAATGCCTGTTTTTAATTGTTTCCTTCTGCACCAGTAAAAAGCAGTCGGATATTGAGTACACTATTCAAAGCAGCGCTTGATTTAGATTGGAATCAGTGCAGTACATCATATATAATTGAAGAACCACGACTCATTCTAAATTGATGCTATGTTTCACAACAAACGGTTTCTCAATGCTCGAAATCGCATCGAATATCTTTCATTAATTGTGGTTGCTGTGTTGCTGCTGCTGTTGCTGTTGCTGTTGCTGTTGCTGCTGCGGCATTAAAGATGGTTTTTTGGTTTTTAAGATGATACGCTGATTCTCAATCACCCCCTTTTTAAAATTGGTACTCTCAGCGTCGCACGCTTCAGTCCAATCCAGTGTGCAATTATTCGAGAGCCGCTGACTTTCACTCCGACTAACCCAGTAACGGAAAACAAAACTTGGCACAGCAATGCCGTCTGATTAATGTTTATAGTCACACCTACTCAATTGCAGAAAGGTGCCAAAACCCAAAAAAATATATATGTATAAAAATAACCGCACCGAAAATACGAAAAATGAAATTTTACACCTGCAACACGCACAAGAATTGCAAGTCAGGCTGCGACGGCGGCCAAATCGACACCGAGAAAAATGAAAAAAAAATGAAAATAATAAAAATGAAGGTGGCCACAACAGGAAGCCATAAATAACAAATTAGAGAGAACTTCTCAGACGAACATAACATATCATTTGATATCATTTTCTAACACACTCCTAACTCACACTCGCTCCCTCTCTCTCTTACCCACTATAGCTGTCTCTGTCTGTCTGCTAGTCGCTGGTTGCTGCAGGTGCAGTTGCAGCTTACTGTTTCTTGATTGGCGTCCATTTAACGCTGCGTGAGCTGGCTGCGTTGTTGGCTCAGACGGCGCCCTTGGCCAACAGTTTTTCTAGGCGTTAACTGTAATTCGTTGGCAGCCCAGCAGGAACTGCCACCTTGGCCAGCAACAGAAGCAGCAGCAGCAGCAGCAGCCAACTCTTAACTGGGCCGAAGAGAAAAACAGTTTTTAAGATTTCATTATGTTATTTTTTTCAGCCTGTCTCCGTCGAAAATTATAGGTTTGCATTTTGGTTAATTAAAAAGACTCAAAACAGCGGCAAAACACATGTCGCTCTTGAGACACATCCTTGGCCAACACCTTTTGACCGCTGCTCTTTTGTTAAGTGTCGGCTGGCGCCGCCGGCCAATTAAACCACTTGCTTTAAATCGTAAATTGGTAAAATATAGTTTATAATGTTTATGATCGCTGCGCGCGTTCCTCTTCCTTTGAAGTGTGAAACAGCGCCCTAAAGACATTCACACGAGCTCACTTAGTATATGTTTTTAGCTGCATTACAACAACTAAATCTCGTCAGAAAATCACATTCCATTTTCAAGGTGCTTTCGAAAAGCAAAAATGTCCGAAGTTTTTTACAAGACTCTAGTTGATGATGATAAGCTAAAAACTTAATAGCTCAGCTATAAATAACATATAAATAATCATTTTATATATAAAACAATGATAAAAATACAATTAAGATTCTTATTTGAATTAAAGACTGTAACAAACTTTGACTTGCTTATATGGCTTATGATTTTTGAGTTCCTGTTTTCTTGTTTACTTGATAAAAACTCGTTTGTCTTCTCTCCCATAACATTAATTATTATTATTATTTTTTTTTTTAATTTTGCAATTAATAACATTAAATACAACATTTGGTGCACATTAATGTTACAATTAACGGCCAGCTGTCCAGAGGACGCTGATGTGGAGGCGCGTTAAGCGTCTGCAGGTTGTGTTTGCCCCTAGTGAACAGGGGAAAGGGTTGAGATGGTTATGCAACCGGTCATTGTAACGACTTGTATGGCGGTTTATTCATGAATGTCGGTACACGGAAGTCGTTGTGCAGCGTAATACTGCTCATATAGGAGCACCAGATATGTCTCTTAGCACCTTGTTCTGCAGGACTTGGATTTGATTAATCCACGATTTTGCTGCTGTGCCCCAAAATGGAATCCCATATGTCCATGTGGGCACGATGATGCTCCTGTACACCAGCAGCTTGTTGCTCAAGCTGAGTTTGCTGGATGACTTCAGTAACCAACTGCTGCCGTGATCTGTATGTGTTTACTGGAGATAATTTCTCTGATTACTATATAGACTCAGGCAGCTGGTCTAAATAACAACTATTCGCTAGAACATAATTCCCGTCATCTATAAATTTATTTTATAAAATTCTGCCCAGAAAATATAAGAAATATTAGATTAAATATAGTTTGTTCTAGAATAGTCGGAAACATTTTAGTTTTACATTGTAAGATTAAGGCAAACCAAATATTTGCAAATGTATTCAGCTTCTATTTCAATTCCTTCTCGGCCTTATCATCATCTGGACACGTTTTAGTGAGTCATAAGTCGTAAAGGAATGCCAAAAAATGGCTCCGTCTTCTTTGTGATTATACACTCCCATCAGATTGCTGTCAAAAATAAACATATATTAAGATACAATCGGTCACTAATAAAAACAGAATGTAAACATTACCTGTAACCGCAGTCTGTATACCACCAAGCGGACGAATAGATTGTAGCACAGTTGTAATTTTCATCTGAATCGTTGTCATTATCTTGTGAGCTGAACTTTTGACCCAAATGCTCTCTCAAGGAATCGCCTGCATCTCCAGAGTATTTTCCCAATGTGCTGAGTGTGTAATTTTCCTTTTCGCTTTCGATTGCAAATCGATCATACTTTGCAAACCTATGGTCTCCTTCGAAGTCCTCCATGGTTATGAGTAATTCTTGATCTACAGCTTTGGTCATGGAATGAAGTTTGTCGAGACCAATGAAGAACTCGCCAGTTAAATTGCCAAAGCCTTCTTTGTAGTCATCCCAGAAGCGATCGAAATCCACACTTCCATCTTGACGCCTCAGCACAGTTGTCCAACCCCCGCCCTGTGTTTCCTCATCGCAACTAACGATAAATGGAGACTGACTATAGCTGGGCACGGTGATCTGATATTCGTCACTGCGATTACTCCGAGCTGCAGCCTCTGCACAACTACTTGCATACTGAGTTGGCTTCAAGCTTGTAAAGTTACTGAACTTCTCATTCAACTCATTGAGCTTACTCATCACATCATTTGTCGACCGATTAAATTCACCCTTAAGCTTATTCAGCAAATCATTCTGATGATCTTGTAGTGAGCTCTCCAAACTTATCACTTTATCGACTTTCTCATTCAAGTTACTGAACTTCTCATTCGACTGACTGAGTTTACTCATCATAACATCCAGCACTTCTCTCTGACGATTGAGTTCTAGCCTGTGAATATGGTGATAAGAATGTTTCAAATGTTTTCGAAATACAAGTCGAATTTTCAATACAAACCCAATTTTGTCGATGGAAATGGTTAAAATCCGCAGTTTGTCATCTTCAGGAGCACACTCCACTGCACTCTTAAGCACAAATACGTATAAGAGGAACACAGTGCAAATAAATTGAAACATTCTGTTCTGAATAATATATATTTTATATAATATATAATAAGTATTTTAAATGATCACAGCTCACACAAGACTGAAGAAGCTGAGCCGCTCGCAGTCCAATTTATAGGCAGCTTACACTCTGCTTCCGGGTACTATATTATATAATATTTTTGGAAATCACTGTTTACTCGCACACATTAAATATATATATATACGTATATATACATATTATTTAATGATAAGGGCTCTTACATTCTTCAAATGGAACCACTCATAATAATTATACAGCATTCGCTCTATCTCTCACTCTGCTTCTGGGTACTAAACTATATAATATTCTTGGAAATCACTAATTTGTTTACTCGCATACTTTAAATATATATATATTTGCATATTCTTTAATGATAAGGGCGCTTTCTGACTAGTCGCATATGTGCCGCTCTTAAGAATTCGCCCAAAGTACATTCTTCAATTGGAACCGCTCATAATAATTATACAGCATTCGCTCGAGGAATTCTCATCTGATAGATTATGAGCAAAGGCAGAGTTTCCTCTAAATCTGAAACAGGAAAAAGCAACCGCTTATTCAATGTGCTGGGTGGAATATCTAAGTCGTCAACGATTTATTTAATGAAAACTTTTGCTAAAGGATGACTCCTAGTCGAGCTGTTTTCTTATTTGTTATAGCCTAGTATTGAAGCAATAAACATATTTGGCACGGTTTCTTATAATGTATTTTTGACATTGAGATCATCTCTATATAGTCATATTTGGGATTGACGTCAAGTTGAATTCGCGTGAATCGTTATATAGAGATCACCTCCATATTTGGGATTGACATCAAGTTGTATTCGCGTGAATGGGTATATATTTTTGCTACACTTGTTATTTATACGGATTGCGTGAGAGACTCCAACCTCCAAGTACTTGCCACGGGAGGTGCAACGCACTATTCGTACGGGAGTCATAGGCCGACATCAATTGACTTTGCTGTGTACGCTGGAATACGTTCTGACTGTCTTGGTATATCTGAGCGAATTGAGCTTAACTCCGATCACATGCCTTTGATCGTTGAGTATAGAATGGCTGTTACTCTAAATGCTCCCAAGGCATGTCTTCTGCCGCGCAAGGCAAACATCACCCGAGTTCACCGGCTGGTATAGACGACGCAGCGGAGTTATTCCTGCGTAATATTAACGCGACGGCAGAATACTCCATGCTTGGCCAGCTTCCTTGTTCGCCTCCCAGTCCAGCTCAGCCTTTTTTAAAACTGAGATTTTGGATGTGGTAAGGCACAAGAGAGCACTGCGTCGCCAATATATGCGCTCACGCAATCCTTTGGATCTAAGGGACTTTAGGCGGGCTGCGTACGAGCTGCGAAAGTTGCTTTTTGACACTAAGAGCCAATATTTTCAGGATATGCTCCGCAATGCCGATCCCAATAAGAATCATGGATTCAATTTGTGGAAGGCAACGCGTTGTGTCAAGCGGCAGCTACTCAAGCGGATCCCCATAATGCGACCGGACAACACTTGGTGTCGATCGGATGCAGAGATGGCATCGGCATTTGCGGATGAGCTGCAAGGCCGGTTCACGCCTTTTGCGCTTGCGTAACCCAGCCAGGTACAGGATACTGAAGCATTTTTAAATGCAGATCTCGATCCAGTACAACCGATAACATTAATTTAGGCCAGAAATTAGGGGATTTTAAAATGTCAAAGAATACTATCAAATATAGAGATGCTCCACAGTCGTTGCTAGTATTTAGTAAATGTTGTTGGTAGTTCATTTACTCCTTAAAGTACTGCTGTCTATATAGCCAATTATTGGACTGATTGGCGAATTATACTCTAAGTCGAGCGGAAAGAGAAAAACAAAATCGGAGCCAAAACACTTAACTGATTGCAATGATAGTGGCTTAGAAGTGCGCTTGGGCGTAGTTAAATGCCGTAAATTGATATTTTCCACGCTACGCTCGCTGCTGGCTTGGCTTCAATTCCTCAATTCTAACCACGTTCTGATATGATGACATAGAGCCGCATGCAACGTGAGGCAGCCTCAGTTGTTCCCAGTCGGAGTCTCTCTCAGGTGATCTTAATCACAACTGTGCTGCCCTACCTGTTTCGACAGATAACCACAAATTGTTTGCTGCTTCTCATTGTTGCTGTTGCTGTTGTTGTTGTTGTTGTTGTTGTTGCTTTTGTTTTCCTTCGTTTTTTCTTCAATATTTTTCGTGTGCATTTTTAGATTCACATCAGCATGCGTTGTCGTTGTCCTTTGCATTGTCAACAGTTCTTTGTCAACCAAAGGGGCCTGGCTCACGTCCACAAGGCAAACCCAAACCCAAACCCAAACCCAAAAACCCAAAGGCCAAACCCAAATAGGCTGAGACGAAGACAGCCAAGGCAAATTTTGAGCGGTAAGCGCCGCGCTCTGAGCGACATTGTCTCTTGTCTCTTGTCTCTGCTGTTCTTTGTTCTAGCTGATATCGATCATTAGATAGTTGCCCCATTGTTGGTTTTTGTTCTTACCCCCACTTCCACACACACACAAACATGCACACACACGCATGTATACATTTCGACATGTACTACGTGTGTCCTATGTCATCAATTATTATGTAAGTTTTCCTCATCTCTGGACAGTTTTATTTTGTGCTGGGCGCACTTTGGTATTCGTGGAATCCTGCGTGGACAGCACACGAAGACTTGCAGACATTGGCCCATTATTAACTGGAAATATTTTGAGGCGTGTGTTTGTATTTGTTTTTGGATTTGTCGATTTGTCGTCGTCTTTGTCTCTATTTCTCATCTGTATCCCTCAACATTGTTTTGATATGTTCTTGATTCGGAGGTCTTTGTATGGTCCACAAAAAATGCTGATAACAGTCATAATTAAATATCAGACTTTTTTCTTAGCTAGAGTTCAACTTAAATCTAAGCTTAAACATAATTAAATATTAGGCCTTCCATTTTTAGTTACAGCTCAGCTTAAGTTTAATTTTAACTTATTGAAATAATATTAAATACCAACTGAATAATCTTTATGAAGTGCATCTCAAAGCAATGCTTTTACCAGCGATTAATATTTACTTCTATTGCAAACATAATTAAATATTGCAACTGATATATTCAGCCAGGCTTAAGCTTAAAATAAGCATAGTCGGCCATTAAAATAAGTTTAGAATTCTTCATAGAACTAATATTAGATACTCACTATAAATCTTAATGAACTGCATCTCAAATCAAGTCTTCTGTCCCAGATCAGCATTTAGTTTGAGATAAGCCACATTTTCTTATGTGATACATTCATGTTTTTATTATTTTCATATCAGATTTCGCGTTTCGCTTTGGGCCAATTAGTGCCACCGTTAGCCACGTTATCAGTGCAAGTTATCAGCGCCTTTGATAAACTGCTAACTAAACTTCTCAACGGCTGCCCATGGGCTAACAGTACTCTCTGAAAATTTATACCATTAGACTGAGGTCTGCGTTCCAGCGTCTGAATCGCGATGTGTGTTTATGGCACAGAAAGTTTCGTGCAGCATGCAACACGTGCCCCACATGAATTATGGCACGGAAAAGTTTTGTTTATTTTTTGTCAGCTTTAATATGCAGGCTGCAGCTGCAGAAGTTGTCAAGTCTGTGTGGCAAGTAGTCCCGTAGCCTAGCAAATAAATTGTTGCACGCGCTGTGCCCCAAAGTATCTCATAAGTAGTGCAAACGAAGCACTTACGCCCAGGCATCACAGCCAGTGAGCCCCAGAGAGAGAGC
Source organism: Drosophila cognata (assembly GCA_035041535.1). Taxonomy (NCBI): domain Eukaryota; kingdom Metazoa; phylum Arthropoda; class Insecta; order Diptera; family Drosophilidae; genus Drosophila; species Drosophila cognata. The sequence goes on from JAWNLC010000451.1 coordinate 2,510,573, forward strand.
TCTGGATGTGTCAGTTGCCTCTCGAGCTGTGTCCTGTTTGCTATATGCTGTTTGCTGTCCTGTCCTCAATAATAAATAAATATGTGTCTATGCTGTGGCATGCCACACACACACACAACTGAGCGACAGTTACAACACATAGTCCTGCAGCTCCGTAGTTATATAAATAAGCAGACGAACTCACAAGCACAAAACACAACCAAGACAGCGGGGCAGGTGGTGGGGAGGCGGGGCAGCTCAATGCTGTGGCAGTGGCAGGTACGCATCTAAGTATTACGGTGCCTGTTGGCAGTCTCTCAATGTCGTTACGCGGTCTCATTCCGAAGCATTGAGCTGCACAAATGTCAAGTTACAACAGAAATCGAAGCGAAGCGAAGCGAAATAGAATAGAATTTTTTGATTGCATAACCATTTTGTGGCCAACCACAACCGTCTCATACACTGTTCAAAATTGTATGAAGCAAAAATTCTCAAGTAATCTAAATATTACTAGTAATCATCAACAACACCCGCAATTGTTTACTGTGCATTAAGTACATCAGACAGAGGCATTGGGCATTGGGAATCCTTGACTTGGCTTTGGTCAGCGCACTAATGATGACACACATTTCATATCTTGATCGCCTCCTCTCCTGCTCCTTCTCCTCTCCGCTCCTGGCTGTGTGCTGTGCTTCTAGCGATGGCATGTCCTGGCTAAGGACACATAGCTGCGCCTGTCCACATAAATTGACGCACATGCTTAGGCGCGCACAATGCTATTAAGATTCAGTACATTCCCCGCCCAGCGCCACTCGTTGCCAAGAGATTGAGATAGTCGAGTACGCTCATAACTTAAATTCACATCCAGTGCAGTGTTGGAGGCGTTGACAGCCAACCAACCAGCCCAAAAATATAAGAAAGGAGTATTATCAGCGGTTTATGATCTCATTTGTGTCCTCGACTGGCTCAGCAAAATGGGGCGTACAAATTCACTACCTACGACTATGCATTGTTTTTCGGAGAGTCGCATCTGTATCTGTGTCTGTGTCTGTGTCTGTTGCAACTACTGTTTGGTAGCCAACTTTACAGGTGTGTCCACGGCTACTGTTGATTTCGGCTTGCACCTGCAACACAGGCAACTGCATCCTTTTAATGAAGGATTGCGACTCTTTTTGTCTCGTTTACAACTCGTTCCCTCGAAATTCCTGAAGTGCTCATTAAAAATAATAATGTTCCTTTATTTCTACGATTTAATCAGCAATTTTGTGATGTCGATTGGTTTGTGATTAATTAGTTTTGAGTTTTAACTAGCTAATAAATATACATTTCTTACATAAAAATACCAAATTGCAAAGAATATGAATGTTCATTTTCTTTATTATTCAGTCATCAATAATAAAAAGAGATAACAATTGTCAATTTGTAACTAAAATGAAAATTATTGCTGCCAATTATATAAACAAATTGCAACTGTTTAGCAAATGAAGTGTTAAATGCATGAGTTCAAAAGTGCAGCAAAATGTGTCATTTACATGCCTGAAATATAAGTATGAGGTCCAAAAAATGATTCTCGGTTGCATGCATTCTCGGCATGTTGCGGGGGCGGGCATCATGTATGTTTAATTATTTCATCAGCATTTGAAATGTTGAATTTTTGATTGATGACAGGCACAAATTTGTCTAAAATGCAAAACAGACATCCACAACAGCTATAGATGCATTTGCAGCTGCACACAGATACGGATACAGATACAGATACAGATACAGATACGGATGCAGATACAAACTACAAGCCCGCAACATTTGATGAATGAGCATGAGGAAATTCAAAATTTAACTACATGCAGTAAACAGCAACAACAACAACAGCAACAACAACAACAGCAAATGCAATTGAACAAGTGCAATAACAACAACAAAATTGATTCCATGTTGAAAGCTATATGGCCTGTTAGTAGGGGGCGTATGCAACAAATACATAATAAATCTTAATTTATAGATGAGTTTGTAACTTCAAAACAGAACGCGACGCTTGAATTATACACATATACATACATATATATGTATATGTATATATATTATGTATTTAGGGAGCATTCAGTTTTGAAAATTCTTCTGCTTTTGGGCTCTTTTCAAATGTCAAAAATTAAGTTATGACTGATGATCGCTCAGTGTCTCTCTCTATCGGTCTATCGCTCTCTCTTTCTGTTGGTCAGCTGTCAACTCATCCGCTGCTTTACAACTTGTGCTGTGGCTCATAAATTTTGAAAGCTTTGTTGATTTGGTCGGCTTTTAAAGGGCGGCTCCCATCTACATAAACAGACTATTGTCTGTATATATATATATAAATATATATATATATATATATATATATATCAAGCGTATGCAACGACATCATGATGGATTCGTTTTGGAAATGCTTGGCGTTTTTCTGCTCAGTTGCGCCCATGGTTGATATGTCAGGGCAGCATTTGATAATAATCGCAGCAATAATATTTTGTTTTGTTTTTTGTTGGTTTGTCTTCTTCACCAAATTGAGTTGTTGGCTTGTTGCTGTGGTTACCTTATTTTTGGGTTGATATGGGACTGCCCTGAATGAATTAGAGATCGTTTAGCGTAAGAATATAAGCTGAGCATGGGTCACCATGAGCCCTCTGTTGTCTATTTCTGACAATTTGTAAAGGTCGAAATTATATTTTGAAAAGCTCAACTGCATTTTCCAATCAGTATTCCTATTGATTCTGCTAATTTAGCAGGTAGATCAAGAATTATAGAATTCAGCTCAGTAAAATATAAGAAATATTAGGTTTAAATATAGTTTGATTTAGAATAGTCGGAAACATTTTAGTTTTACATTGTAAGATTAAGGGAAACGAAAGATTTGCAAATGTATTCAGCTTCCATTTCAATACCTTCTCGGCCTAATCATCATCTGGACACGTTTTAGTGAGTCGACACCCGAAAAGGAATTCCAACGAACGCCGTTGTCTGTGTTGTCATTATACCTTCCCATCAGATTGCTGTCAAATATAAACATATATTAAGATACAATCGGTCACTAATAAAAACAGAATGTAAATATTACCTGTGGTAGCAACTTTTATACCACCAAGCGGACGAAAAGCGTGTAGCACAGTTGAAATTTTCATATGAATCGTTGTCATTATCTTGTGAGCTGAACTTTTGACCCAAATGATATGTCAAATCATCGCCTGCATCTCCAGAGTATTTTCCCAATGTGCTGAGTTTGTACTTTTCCTTTTCGCTTTCGATTGCAAATCGATCATACTTTGCAAACCTATGTTCCCCTTCGGAGTTCTCCATGGTTATGAGTAATTCTTGATCTACAGCTTTGGTCATGAAATGAAGTTTGTCGAGACCAATGAAGAACTCGCCATTTAAATTGCCAAAGCCTTCTTTGTAGTCATCCCAGAAGCGATAGAAATCCACACTTCCATCTTGACGCCTCAGAACAGTTGTCCAACCCCCGCCCTGTGTTTCCTCATCGCAACTAACTTTAAACGGAGACTGACTATAGCGGGGCACGATGATCTGATATTCGCCACTGCGATTACTCAGAGCTGCAGCCTCTGCACAACTACTAGTATACTGAGTTGGCTTCAAGCTTGTTAAGTTACTGAACTTCTCATTCAATTCATTGAGCTTACTCATCACATCATTCAGCAAATCGCTCTTTTCTGTTGTCGACCGATTAAATTCACCCTTAAGCTTATTCAGCAAATCATTCTGAAGATCTTGTACTGCGCTCTCCAAACTTATCACTTTATCGACTTTCTCATTCAAGTTACTGAACTTCTCATTCGATTCATTGAGCTTACTCATCACATCATTCAGCAAATCGCTCTTTTCTGTTGTCGACCGATTAAATTCACCCTTAAGCTTATTCAGCAAATCATTCTGAAGATCTTGTACTGCGCTCTCCAAACTTATCACTTTATCGACTTTCTCATTCAAGTTACTGAACTTCTCATTCGATTCATTGAGCTTACTCATCACATCATTCAGCAAATCGCTCTTTTCTGTTGTCGACCGATTAAATTCACCCTTAAGCTTATTCAGCAAATCATTCTGAAGATCTTGTACTGCGCTCTCCAAACTTATCACTTTATCGACTTTCTCATTCAAGTTACTGAACTTCTCATTCGACTGACTGAGTTTACTCATCATAACATCCAGCACTTCTCTCTGACGATTGAGTTCTAGCCTGTGAATATGGTGATAAGAATGTTTCAAATGTTTTCGAAGTACAAGTCGAATTTCAAATACAAACCTAATTTCTTCGAGCTGCAATTGCTCAGCTTTGTTGGAAATGGAAATGTTTAAATCGCACAGTTTGTCATCGTCAGGAGCACACTCCACTGCACTCTTCAGCACACATACGTATAAGAGGAACACAGTGCAAATAAATTTAAACATTCTGTTCTGAATAATATATATATTATTATATAATATGTAATAAGTATTTTAAATGATCACAGCTCACACAAGACTGAAGAAGCTGAGCCGCTCGCTGTCCAATTTATAGGCAGCTTACACTCTGCTTCTGGGTACTATACTATATAATATTTTTGGAAATCGCTAATCTGTTTACTCGCACACATTAAATATATATATATACATATATATACATATTATTTAATGATAAGGGCGCTTACATTCTTCAAATGGAACCACTCATAATAATTATACAGGATTCGCTCTCTCTCTCACTCTGCTTCTGGGTACTATGCTATATAATATTCTAATCTTTTTCCTAGAAATACAGATTTTTGGAAATCACTAATTTGTTTACACACATTAAATATATATATATTTGCATATTATTTAATGATAAGGGCGCTTTCTGACTAATCGCATATGTGCAGCTCTAAAGAATTCGCCAAAGTACATTCTTCAATTGGAATCACTCATAATAATTATACAGGATTCGTTCAATTTGTAAAGGTCGAACTTATATTTTGAAAAGGTCAACTGCATTTTCCAATCAGTATTCTTATAGATCAATAATCGAATGCTGTTTCCAATTGGTATTTTGAATCAATGTGGCGCCATCTGTTGTCATTTTGGGAGAGCTGTGAAGAATAGGTTTACATTGAAAAGATCAACTTTATTTTAATAAATATTTGAATATTTATAAATTCTGTGTTATTTTAACAATCGTTGTTGACTTTGGTGCAGACAAATATTTATATATATTATATATCAGCTCTATCAAAAAATGGCTCTCTGAATGTGGACATTCCTGGCCAGCATATCTCAACCTTTTTCAAAAAGAACAACTCTCCATCGGCTGTGTGGCATGCAACTGAAGCTATCACTATTGAGGCATCTTGAGTTGCAGCCTTTGCAGTAGCTGGCGCAGTTGCAGTTGCAGTTGCACTCCCATTCGCATCATTTCAATGATGATAAAAATGCATCTCATCTCTCTCATCTGAGTTGACTTTGCCACTTGCATGTTGAGCCCGGTTGTGGCAGCCACCTCGCAACCATTTTGACTGTCAATGCTGCCAACTAAATGTCGCATGCCGCGTGTGCAACATTTTATCACTTCAGTCAGACCGTATAATTTAACGTAAAATCTCTGAGGCCAAGCGCAACAAACAGCCCACTGTGGCTGCATGGGGAGGAGACCCTGTGGCACAAAAAGCAGACACATGCGGCTGCCACAAATGGTGACAACTATTTACACAGTCGACTAACTGATGCGTCTCTCCTGCTGTTGTTTTAGGCACGATTTGCCACACTGCCTATAGATACAGAAACAACACACAGATACAGCTGCAAACGCAGCCAAAGAGTTGGCCATAATTAATATAGAAACACTTGCAACAACAATTAGCAACAGTCGGCGGCCAGAAAAAACAAACCTAATTAGCTGGCAAATATTATGCGAGCATAAATGAACATTTTGGTTGCCCTTACGAGGCAAGTAAATTCTTTTTCTATTCGAGTTTGAACTCTTAACTATTATTGGGAAATTTTATCTATTTTTATATTTTATTTTTATTTAATTCATTTAATGTACACATAAAAATATGTGTCTCCAAAATAAATGCAACTAATTAAATTAAATCAACTTCAAAATTAATATTAATATTTAAATTTCAATTAAAAATAATTATATTATATAAGAAAGAAATGGAAAGCATTGCAGTAATCGAGACAAAAACATATCTATAACTATCTATCTATTATCTACATCATCATTATCTTCTCTACACTTACTAGAGTATTCAGGCATCGACTTGTCGAATATTGCTCGGGTCTCATTCGATTGTTAAAACGAACGCCTTCCAATGTGTTTGGGGCGTTTGCGGCAATTAGCGCGAAAGCAAAATAAATGCATAAATAAAACAAGAGCAAGACTAAAAACAAAACCAAAAACAATATTTACTAATAACAACAGCAAGAACAAATGTGCCATCATTTAAATATAGGCTCAATCGAATTAAGCAATTAGAGCTTATGCTAATTACAGCAGCAGCAGCAGCAGCAGCAGCAGCAGCAACTCAGCTTACAGCCTTGCCACTGACGCAACCCTTTGGCCCGTTGCTCTCCGATGTTTGAGTATTATCTAAGTTCGACTTCCGGGCGGCGATGTTTCCGCTGAGGAGCCAACCATAAGCAAGATTTATGTATTTACTTCAATTCGTAATATGTTTCTGTTTCGGTTTTTGTTTTTATTGTGTATTTTGTTGTACCCATTTTTGGAACCTTTTGCTCAAATAATTGCTTTGGAAGAGTTTTGTGTTGTTTTGTCGTTGTTGCGTTCTTGTTTTTCTTATTTTTTTGAGGTGTGTCTGCATTTTTATTTGGAGCACTTCAAAGCGTTCCGCGGCTACGAAATGATATTTTAGTTATTTTTCCATATTTATTTTCGTTATCATGTATCCCCCCAGCAGCAGCAGCAACAACAGCAACAACAACAGCAACAACAACAGCAACAACAACAGCAACAACAAGAACAACACATAATTAGTGTAATTAACGCTTTTTGGCTGAGTGCGTGCAGAAAATTGTGTGTGAAAGTGCGTGGCGCTCTTAGAATACTTTGTTTTCCCATTTGTTTGTTGTAGTTGTTGTTCCTGTTGTTGTTGTTATTGTTCCTCATGTTCTTGTTGTTGTTGTCTTCTCGTTCAACTGATTTATGAGCCAGTCTTAATACGTTGTGGCTGCAGTTCCGATTGACTGCGACTGCGACAGCGACTGGAACCGAACAGCATTTCAGATTGCTCTCGTGTTAATTTGTGAATAATCTTTGTGGATGCCACGAAACGCAAACAGAAAGCCGTCTGCAGTTGAAAAGCAATAAAAAAAAATATAGAAAAAGTAGGAATAAATAAAAACGGGAATCTGGCAGCAGCAGCAGTTGAGAAATTGCTCTGCAGATGCTAGATAACCAGACGAATGCTTAGATTGATGAGCCGAGATTGCAGCAAATAGTACATCTGGTGGACTAGAGTACTTTAATTAGCGGACAGATTGCATCAGCTCAGTTGCACATAGATTGTCATTCGGAGATTGTGCTTGAGAAATTAGTTAGATTGATTAATATTTTACGAAACTCTAATTAGTCTAACTTAATTGAGCGTATTGCCAGTTGTCAAGAAGCAAGAACTGCAGGAAGCAAATTAAGTTAGGCTTAAGCTTGATTCCAAACTTGGAGTTTTTAATGGGGAATTTATGATTTTATGTATTTATGTATTTAATGCTTAGAACTATAAATATAAATATATCATTTTTTATAGTTTGCAGAACTCTTTTAATAATACAATTTGTAAATACTTTAATTGAGACACCTTTCACTTAACTTTCAGCAAAAGTTTGCTTAACTTAGGTCACAATTATTTGTGTTTCTCTGTATCTAACTAATATCTGTAACTAACACCACCACCCACTTGTAAGTGCGTGTGGCGCCCCCTCACACACACACACACACACACACACACACACACACATACACCCACCCACAAACGACTTGTTTACCACATCAAATCTAATAAAAATCACCACGCACAATTTGTAGCCATCAATTGAGCTTGAATGACAGGCAGACACGAAATTGAGGACTTGCCTAGATCTGAGAACTCTCGACTCCATGTCTGAGTCTCAGTCGAGGTCTCAGCCAGTGTCAGAGCCGGAGTCTGCGTCTGCAACTCAGTTTGGTTTAGGGTCCGGAGAGCAATCGATAGGCAACAAGCAGCAAGCAGCAAATGACAAATCTTTTGGCATGCGGCAGGAGCATAATATAATAACGGCAAGACAGTAGCTTTGTAATAGCTCCACATATTTTTCATCGCAGCGAATTTGACTGACATTCAACTACCCCACACACGCATACACACACACACACACACACACACATACACACAATATATACAATTCTGGGCTCCCCTTGTTGTGCTGTGGGGAGCACAAGTGATGATATAAATCATTTCGGGAGTGGCAGAATGAGATATAGACACGCGATGATGAGATGGAGATGTGCTGCTGCTGCTGCTGATGTTGCACACATACACACACACACACACACACGCACATACACAGAGAGATACAGTTACTTTATATTGCCTGCTTGCTGTTGTTGTCGCTGTTGCTGTTGCTGTTGGTGGTGTTGCCGTTGTAGCAAGTGCAAGTGTCAATTACAAACCATGTCAAAAATGTCAAACTCTGTGAGTGACTGGCAATGAGAGAAGGGCAACAGCAAAAAAAAATATGGGAACGCTGTGAGAAAATTCGATCAATTCGAGAGATACTTACCCTGTAAATTTGGATACAGAAAGGAAGTAGCAGAAGAATATTGGAGAGGGTTTTTCGGAGAAGGGCTTCAAATATTGTTAAATATAAGAAATATTGTGAAATGGTTTTTGTATATAAAATAAAGATTATGCTCAATCACAAAAAATTGTTGAAATGTTGATTTGGGTTACAGATTATTTGATTTACTGCTTGAAAATATTGCAGCACTCATGAAGTAGGCATTTTAAATATTGTATAAATATATTTCCATTAAGTGAAGTATATATGCCATAAATTTTTAATGAATAGATTATTTACTATATTATATTCAAACTTATTTATGTATTCCCATTATTTACTTGGTTTTTATTAATGACTTGAAATAAATGCCAATTTAATGGGATAATATTTTATAATAAACACATTTCGACAAATTATAAAAGTACTTTTGAAATACCATAATTTGTCCAGAAATTTGTAATAGTTGAAAATAAAACTAAATAGACTAATAAGTGATATATGATTTTATTTGCACACTCATTTATAAATATCTAAAAATATATTTCAGCAGCCGCAATAATTATTATCCAATTATACAATTCCATAAATTTGGAGGCAAATTTTTACGTTGCTCCGCTTGCACTTAGTCCAACCCTTGTGTTTCCTTGTGGCACTTGGTATAGGGTATACCAAAAATGTAGCTGGTCCAGTCTAGGCCCGCATTGGCTGTGGATTTGCACCCCACATGGCAGACACTTTCAGCCAGGAGGGTAGTCATTCTCATACCCATTCCCATTCCCATTCCCATTCCCGTACCCATTCCAGTTCCCATTCACATTCACATTCTCATCGACATCGACAAGTTTGTCCTGTCAGCGCCGCCGCTTCGCGTGGAGTTTATTACATCAATTTGTGTGTGCGAGACCTGCGCTGCAGTCCCAGATCCCAGCACCCTCCTCTCTGCCAGAGTCTGTCTATCTATCCATTTCAGCCATGTATGAGAAATTTGATACAAATGAGTTTTCACACTTTGCGTTCGCCTGTGCACAACACAGCACAACACACACAATACACAATACAGACACACATATCTGTATCTGCATCTACATCTCGCGTATCTCGCACTCCTCCTCCTCCGACTCCTGCTCGTTCTCAGTATCCTTTTCCATCAACGTGTAAATTGTGTGCTGTCAAACTTATGACATTCAGCGTTGATATGACCGCGTCACATTTGTTTACCAGCTACAACAAAACACAAATTCCATATACTGTATATATATAAATATATATATATATATATATATATATATATGTATTCTGTATATAGCCTAACAAAGGCATCCACCAGAAACGCGCGCACTTTTCTCTAAATTGGATTTCGCTTAGCAGCATTTTTGGTTTTTTTTTTCAATTTCGCCTGCAAATTGCTTTGAGTGTTCTACTGGGAGAAATGTGTTCGCTGTTTTTGTGAAACATGCTCGTTTGTAGTGGCAAGTAATATTGCCGCATATTAATTGCTGCTCATTTTCATGTCTGCATACATACGCAATTAATATTTGTCGCCTTCCCAAAAAGAGTAGGGTATTCCCGATTTTAATTACATGTCTCGCAAGGGGCCATTTGCGGCAAGTGTGTTACGGGGGTTGCACCCCTTTAGCATGCATTCGAGCATCCCATTGGCCTATTAATTTATAGTTGCTGCTTGTTGCAACAGCTGAATAATAATTGGGGAGACAACTGCGGTTTTAGTTGATTAAAATCATTCATAGATGGCGCTTTTGACTGATTGACATTAATGGGATTCCGATCAGAAATTTGTTTGTATATGTTTTGCAAATAAGAATAAGAAGCATCGAAATGTTTATAGACATAATATAATAGTAATTTAATTTCAATGATTGTTTAAGTTTTGCAAATAGGTATGTGAAGAATTTGAATATAGGATGAACATACAAAAGATCCCAAAGTGAATAATATTATTAGACTCAAATGTCTACGTAATCTTTAAAGTTCTGTGCACTTCTGAACTGTATTTATTCCCTACCTAAGTATAGGGTATTTGTTTATTGTGCAACTTTGGTAGTTGGCAGTAGTAATTGTAATGCTGACTGATTCGGAGTAGTTTTGAAATGAACCCCTTTGAGCTGAGTTGAGCAGCATTTGCTGCAAGGGGCGGCAGTTACAAGCCAATGAGCAGCTGCCAGCAATCGCTTAACCCAAATGAAGCTGAATGCGTTGTCTCATGGCTGGGAAACAATGCAACACTTGCAACAACAAGAGGCAGTTGCAACAACAGCATGGCAACATTGTTGAGCAATGGGCTTAGCACGTTGCTTGACGCGCTGCGTTGGCTTTTATATATTGGTCAGTTAAGACATGTCACTGGGCACGCCCCCTGTCTCTCAGTGTACAGCCAGCCCTTCACACAAACACACAGTTGCACGAAATATTTCACGCATCAGTCGTCAGTGGGAAACAACATGGCCAACATGGCCGTAGGAGAAGGCTTGCAACTGGCGCAATTAGAACGCCGTTAAAAGGGGCACACAACACATCAACAATGTTGCTTGCCGCTTGTTGCTTGCTGCTTGCTGCGAGTATTCGCGTACCTGTAACTGCCCCAACTGCCGGCAACGCCCCCATTATTCATGCGCTCAGTTCGCCAAAAACTGTCCAACTGACTGTGTGGCAGGGGCAAGCATGGGAGGGGGGGCAACGAGTCCGCTAAATGGAGATCGATGGTCGAGCGTGGTCTCATTAATCAAATGACAAGTAAGCGTTGGCCGACACACTGACTGCATGAGTGCACGAGTGAGTGCACGAATGAGTGCATGAATGAATGAAGCGACACTCCCTCTTAGCTCCTCTCTCTCTCTCTCTCTCGCCCTCTCTCTATCTCTCTCTATCTCTCTCGCTCTACAAGCGCTTTCCAATTGAAGCGGAAATGTTATATGGCTGCTGCAAAAACTTTGATCAATAATCAGCCTCACACACGCACACACACACGCACACCTCTTCACTTGGCTTATAGAGGGCAAAAATATGCCAATTTTTATTTGTGCATTTTTGTCTTAATTCAAGTTGTTGGCCAACATCTGCTTTTCGATGCACCTTCATTAATTGGACGTCATTTTATGAGGCATTTCTTATTTATTTATTTATCCACCATTTGATAGACTTGCAATGTTTACAGTGTTGTATAATAGTAAATAGTGTTGTAAAATGTGTAATTTTTTGGGTAATGTAAGTGCAGTGTTGAAAAAAGCGATGACAGTGCAGATTTCATCTAGTGAGCAGTGTTGTAAATTGAACTTTTGAAGCAAAATACAATTCAGGCAAATCTAATTCAGTTTAAAGGCAAAGCAGCAGCTAACAGATTGAAATTGAAACAAAAATAATTCTCAATTTTTAATTGCCAACAAATATTATGGAAAATAATAAATTAAGAATGTCGTACAAGTGAGTAAATACTCGTAGTTAAAAAGATATGTGATATTAAATATGACAGTATAAAATGCAGCAGCAATCAAATGACCATCTCTGATGACTCCTGGAGGTGGTGGTTCCACAGCCAAGCCGTGAATGCCTTTCTGTGTCGTGTGCCCGAGGATTATTTGATGTGTAGTTTCAATTTGGTGGATTTGCATTTGCTGGTGCCGGATTTCTATGGTGCACTAGCAGCCATACTGGGCAGAACCTTCGACGCGGATGCCGAGCAAGCGGCGCATCTGTATGGCTTGATCCATGCCCGATATATACTCACTGCCGCTGGCATCAATGACATGTGCCTCAAATATAAACGTGGCGAATTCGGCATTTGCCCGCGCTACTACTGCGAGGGGCAGCTGGTGCTGCCCGTGGGTCAGGATGATCACATTGGGCGGTCGCACGTGAAGCTTTACTGTCCCCGCTGTCAGGATTTGTATCAGCCGACCAGCGGTTGCGCCTTGCTCGATGGTGCAATTTTTGGACGCAGTTTTCCGCACATGTTCTTCATGCAGCTGCCGCATTTGCGCCCACAGCCGCCAGTTGAAAAATACACGCCTCGGTTTGTTGACTTAGCTGCCTCCCCACTCTGCCCAGCCCCATCTCATGCATAGGCATCTCTTCTTTCAGACTCTATGGCTTTAAGCTGCACGAGTCGGCATTTCTGCCGCCTTCAACGGAGTCGGCTCCTCGCAAAAACAACGACAACAATAACTCGCCCAGTAAGGCAAAGGTTGCCATTCCATCACCAGCCCTGGATCCACTCAACTAAGCCACACATTATATCCATCTATCAAAACTCGTTCTCAAATGAGTGGCAGCGAATCGACTTGCCACCCACACACATCAACACACACTGCATCTCATATCAATTATAACACCTCCCACACTCTCTTCTAATATTTTTTGATTTTAAATAATTAAAAAAATGAATAAATACTTATCAAGCTCGAGGCTATAACTGCACTAAGTGGCAACAAAATTGATTTCATTTAATTTTCTATAAAGCTAACTTTTCAAAAACATAAATTAACTTATAATAAAGACGCCTTAATTTACTAGTTTGTTGAAAATTATGTTAATTTTACATTCAATGCAACCGTGCATCCATACATATGTTAAGTTTCCAATTATTTTAATCAACACTTTATGTTAAGCATCTGATTTAGTCCATAATAAACTTTGTCCAACGACACAACACAATCTTATCCAGGCATTCCCTGACGCGGGGAAACTTCTGTCCAACATAGTTAACAAATTTACAATTTAATATATCTTTTTTTTATTTACTAATGCATTTAATCTACATGAACAAAATAATGCTGCAACCAGTTGTGAAGCAGTTGTGGATGGTTGTGGCAAAGGAATTTATTTCATATTTATTTATTATTATTTATTAGGTTGGCTGGCTGAAAAAATGTATGGCAATTAGAGAGGTATGCAAGAGAATCCCGACCAACAAAACTAATGATTTGAAATATGCAATTTAATCTGTTTAGATATATATGTATAAATGGAGTCAGGCACTTAAGGACTGTTAAATATCTGCAACTGCTTTAATTTGCACTGTTTGCCATCACTCAATATAATATCTAGAGAAAATTGGGGCCAATTAAGCTTGACAATAAGTTGAAGAGTTAACTGAGTTAACTTCGGCCCGTTCTAACCTCGTTCCCAGGGTGTAACCCAATGGGTAAAGAAGATTGGAAAATTTGTAGAGTTTCACAGTTTATTCACAGTATTCGTATTGATCTGTAATTGACTGCAGGGCATATCTAAACACTAAATCATCGCGGCTGTCTCGATTAATGACAGCTCATGAACTAAGCCACAACTAAATTGTGGAGCTTAGCTGCACTGAGCAATGTTGTGTTGTGGCATCTTTACTGTTGCTCCTGCTGCTGCTGGCTGGCTGGCTGGCTGGCTGGTTGGCTGGTTGTGGCACTAAACTGGGTCCTCAATTGTGGCACAGCATGCCCAGTTACCCACTAACACACCAGCTGACAATTAAGATGCACATACATAGATAAGTTGGTGGCAACCAGGCACTGACTGCAGAACTACAGTTGCCTGTTGTTGCCAATTGCACCTTTTGTCCCAGCGCATACGCAATTTGGGCAAACTGACAGGCAAGTGAGTCGGCAGCTAAGCGGATGTGGCAAACGGGGCCGAGAAAGTAACGGCAAACGGCAAATGGCAAACGGCAGGCAACCAGACTGGCAGGCAAACAGGCGACATGCAACCAGGCAGCAAACTCTAACAGCCAAACAATTCGTGTTGCTTGTGAAAAATGCGCAGGCGCACCTTTCGCCAGGGACAGAGAAACAGAGACACCAACTCGCGGAGTGTCCGACTGGACAGACAGACAGACAGACAGACAGACAGACAGACAGACAGACGGACACAATTGTCGCCCCGTAAACGCCATCGTAAATCGTGTAATTCCCTGCCTGCAAAACTCTCCAATTGGCAACGTTTTTTTTTGGGCGCTGTGAAATCTTTGAACTCAATGCTGGGCCCAATGTGGGCGTTCAAAGATGTACAAAATCAGCTAACGTGTTTTCTTCTTCTACTTTTTAATTGATTTGTTGTTGTTGTTGTTGTTGTTAGAGTACCTGGCTTAGATTGTAATTGGTGGCGCGGCTTTGCCTTATGCGCATTACTCATACGCCGTGTCCAGCATATTTTGGAATTCGTGTGCAATTTTCCGCTTGCCACTTAAATGTTTCGCGCAAATGTAATATTATTGCCAAATCATTAACTCGACCAACTCGAGCATCTGGCCAGCCAAAAGCAGTTTTTAGTTTTTTTTCCCCACTTTATTTCTTCTCCCTGGCGTTGTTTGGCTAATAATTTATTGGCGCTCGACTTCAACGACATCAATCACTTTTCGGTACGCTTTTCAATGCAATTTTGCGCTGAATGAAAACAAATGTTCAATTGCCCCAAAGTATGTAAAGTTTCACTCTTAACTACATTGGCAAAATGGGGCATATTCAAAGTGGCATCCAGTTTGTAACGCAGCTGAAGAAAACGCCAAAAAGAAAGCGTTTTATTTGGCAAGCGCATGACAAATTTATTTGAAATGTGGAAATTGTATAAATACTTTTTTTATGGAAATCATAATTTATTTATATAAAAATATCGACTTACACTTTTTAGCATACTGCAAAGCTTTTGTCTTAGCTTACACTGTCATTGTTAGGGTATTTGAATAGATATTTTTTTGTATTGCCGCTTAGCCCACATTATCTGCTTATGTTTGTTTCGGTTGTTGTCTTCGGATATTGTGCTAATGGTTTTTTCGTTTTTTTTTTTTGTTATTTTGTGGGCTGGATTTCGACATTGTTTTGGTGGGTTATGTGGAGCCAGTGGAGTTGGTGGATGCGAAGGAGAGTCGGTTGAGCGAGTGGAGCGAGCGGTGGGTTTATTGATGATTGCTCCGTCGCTGACAGCACAAAGGAAACTCAGAGCTGTTGGTTGGCCGACGTTCTGATTTGACTTACTGCTCGAGTTGAGTTGCAGCAAAACAAAAACATCCAAAATTTGCATACAGTTGAGGTTGAGGTTGAGGCTGACCAAAAATGGCAGCCGCCATGCAAATGAGCTCCTGCTGCACAGGCTGGCAGGCTGGCAGGCTAGGGCTCGTAATAAAGTGATATGCGTGCATTCAAACAATGGCAATATCAAATTAGCATAATAAAAGCCAATGCTGCTCAAGGATGCACAAAATACTTGCAACTCGGCACTCAACTCGCTGCTTGGTAATCAAATTCAAAAGCTAAATTCAACAATGCCAGCACTCAAAAAAATAATACATTGTTGTGATTGTTGGTGTTGGTTCTAACTCAGTTTTAAAAAATTGCAGCTTTTTGCGAACTTTGACATGAATTGAAAGTATAATATTTATATAAAAAAGCAACTCAGTTGAGTTTTGATTAGCTGATGAGAGTTTTAACTACTGAAATCGCATAGAAATTGAAATTGGCACAGCGATAAGAACTGAATTTGATTTGTATTTAAATTTTCTCCGAGTGCACAAACTCATTTCGAGTCAAATGTCAGCGGACCAATTGTCCAGTTAGCTGACGAAAAAGGCTAAAACAATGATGGGAGGGAGGTGTGGTGGGGCGTGGTGTGTTTGGCCAAAATGTGTCACGCATTTCAGTCACGCGCTCGCTAGTTACGTGTTGGCCATTGGCTCAGTTGGATTGAGTGTCTGCATCTGCATCTGTATTTGTATCTGAATCGGTATCAGTATTTTCAGCATCTGTAAGTGTATTTTATGCCGAACTGAGAAGTGGCAGTTGCAAGTCGGAATGCTGCGTGTGCTCGGCATTGGGTCAGTTATTTTGGGTTCGGGGCCCTGAGAAACGCGTCAGACATGACACAGTTATGCGATTTATGTAACTGCAAATTATGTGTCAACGACTCGCAACTGCAACGGCAACTGCAAATGCAACTGCAACGGCAACAGTGACAATGAAGCAGTTTGTTGCCGTTGCTGCCAAAAGCTGTTGACAAGAAAAACCGTTCGACCTAAACGCCAAGTGGCTAGAAATCGACTCTTGCCAAATGCCAGCAACGAAATGCAAATGCTCTTCTCAAGCTCAGCTCAAGAATTGAAAGGCTTTTTGTGTCTCTTTAAATATTTGACATTTGTTTGCAACTGCAGCTTGCGGAACATGCTAATGGAATATATTTTAATTTTATTTTTTTACGAAGTCTTCTAAGCGGAAGTTCATATATTTTTCGAGCCCTGTTTTTAAATTATTAAATTTATTTTAATTTGTAATTTGTTAATGTCTGAAGCGTGTAGCATATTCTAATAGAATATTTTTCGTAATGTTTTTTTTATTTTATTTTATCAAAACAATTTTCAAATTGTTGTGTATATCGAATATTGTCGAATAATGTGCAAATATTTTTTTAAAATTTCTTGAAGTGCTATGAATTTATACATAATAGTTAAGATTTATTTCTTCTTAATTGTATTAAAGAATATTCATATTATATATTAGTATTTTTACATAGCTTAGATGTTTTTATTTTTTTTTATTTTCATGCAAAATAACTTGCCTTTGCAACTAGAATTTATAATCGATTCATATGAAATATTTGGTTATTCGCAACTGCAGTCAGTTGTTTTGTGGAGCAGTCGTCAACTCCATTCCAAGGTGGATACACACAAATTATGCGTAACAGCACGCTCGACATCAATGGAGAACTGTTCCGCTCAGTTCAGTTCAGTTCTGTTCGGTTTAGTTGTGGCTTGCAGTTGACATTTCAAGTTTGGGTACAAGATCAGAGCAGCGGCAGTCAGCAGTCAGCAGTCAGCAGTAACCCGGGCCAGCCCCTGGTTAGCTGGCCCACAATAAACTTGCGCCAAAATATGGCCAAGTGAAACGACAATGAGCAGTCAGTTGGTAACTGGGCAGCGAGCAAACCGACCAGACGTCAAATGCCGTTCCATGCCTATCACAAGACTCTCCCAGCTCGCAGACAAACACACACAAAAACACACACACAACTGATATGCAAATTGCTTGCCAAGGCTTCGGCTTGGAGTGACAACCAGGCCAGAGACACAGATATGGTCTGGAGACAGAAACGGAACCTAAGCGCTGCTGGTAGACAAACTAAACTTCAGTCTAGTCCAAGTCATGGGTGGCAAAATTATTTCCACTATATGCCATGTTTAATTACCAAGTCGACAATCTAAAATTGAAAGTTAAAGCTGCAATATAGCTGGGTAATGAAAGTTACACAGAAGTCATACACATTTATGCAAACATCACAAATTAATATTTTATCTTTTTAACTAAATGTTTTATTTGTTCACAAAGTTTTTATGGTTATCACGACCTTCAAAAGTAATTTGTATATTTTTTAGCTTATTTCAAACTATGTTTTTCATATTTTAAGAATGTCTGTACTTTATTTACTCTTCTCTAACACAAACGAATTTTTTTAATTTTGTTGAAATTGTGTTTTTTATAATTCTGAAAATATGATTATGATTTACAACACTTTCAAGTTGAGATTCTAATATAAAAAGATAAAAGAGATCTCCAGTGATTTTCCTATTATAATACATTCTACTATATGTTGTTTACTGATATCATATAAGTACCATGATTTAGTTATAAGACTCTCGGTAAGAGTATGGCCAACAACAGTTCAGCTGCAAAATTTTGTTGCTGCGTCATTTCGGTCCCGGTCACTTCCTGCACCACAGCCCATATCTGCCAGCCTGTGCCAGTGCTCAATTGATCTCACTGCTATGTGTCATTTGGGGCGCCTGACGCTGACACAGACCAGTGCTGGGTTGAGGGTGAGGGTGAGGGTGTGGTCAGTTCAATGGGTGGGCAGTGGACAGTGGACAGTGGGCAGCTGGTGTGGTCATAGCTATCGCATTTTCTGGCCATTTGTTGCGCCATAATTTGGACTCATGGTAGTGCCGCTCTAATTAATAGTTGTCCATTTGCTGTTTGCCTGGCTCGATTTTTATCGGCGCTTTTGAACAATTTATGCCTACCGTTGCTGCTGTTCCTGCTGCTGTCCGTGTCCGTGGGTAAGGGTTCGACTATCTCGGTTAAACGCTCATTGATAACGAATTCCAAGCATGAAGCCGTCCGGCCCGATTCATGTGCATTTCCAATGAGGCCTCCAAACCAGCAATGTGCCACTGGACGGAGGAGTCCAGCCAGAGATGAACGGACGTTTTCCTAAAATTAAATTGAAAATGTGCTAGGGCACGAATGTTTGTTGTACCATAAAACTGACAGGGAAACAACCACCCCCACCGCCCTTCCACCACATGACCCTGCCCGGGGCTGCCTACGGCGAAAAGGTCATGAAAAACGATTTCAATTTGCGTTTTTCCGTATATACATTTATATCCCCAAAGCGGAAATATTGAATTGGTTTGTGGAATGTTTTCATTATCGTATGCGCAGGAAAAGCTTTGGCCTTTTCAACGATACAAAATTGTCTAAATGGCTGAAATCCGCTTCGTCGTTTCGGCCCACATTTCAGACGTACTTTTAAATAGATTATTCGAGGGTATTCAGGTGATTTCGATTACGAGTCTTGCGCACACCCCCGCACCCTTGCAATTTTAACGGTCAATTAACGTGCTTAGAATTGCCACCGCCCATTTTCACTTTGCAATCGCAACAATAAATAACCGATTCGATTTCTTCTGCAAAAGACGAATATTAAGTACACTAACTGACATTTGAAGTGGCTCAAAATATACATTTGGACTGCAATTACTTTATTGGCCAAGAAAGCTGCTTTAATTGCTTTTACGAAAGAGGCAGGCAGAGACAATGTAAATAGACTTGACTAGAGTATTATCAATATGGTAAATATTGTTTGACTTTATTCCAGCTACTTTAACAGGCCACGAAGAGTTGCACACTCGGTGACAAAATCATAATACCCCTTTAAGGGTATATCAAATATGATCTAAAACCCACGACACACCCATTCAGCAATTTGAAATGCAATTTGCCAGTCGCATTAAGTTGCCAGCAATTGTCTCCGCTTCAGCAACGGTGGCAAATTGACAAATTTTATTGTTTAAGCCCGCCACACAGAATGTTATTAATATTTAAATGCATTTTATATTGTGAGTGCTGCTTAGGCGAGGGGCAAGTGTGAGTTGCAACTGGAACTGGCTAACACGCGTGACAATCTTTTTAACGCAATCGATGGCGAAATCGGCACATAAAGTTGTCTCATAGGTGACAAAGTGGGTGTGGCAGGCATATATTTTAAGTCATCTTTCAACTATTAATTTAAAATTAATGATATGCAAGCAGCTGAATAAAAGTTGAGCTGCTTATCAGATATGATACGTGGCAAGCAAATGCTGCCTGAATGTGCACGAGTTGTGCTTAGTATATCAGAGGCTGTCAATTGCAAAGGCGCACACAAAATATGATAAATCAATATGTGGCATATATACATATATTTATATATATACATATGTGGCATGCAATATATGAGTATATAAGCTCGATTGTCTGTGCCATAAGGCTAGGAACTGTGGAGTGGGGCAGTCATGGGTTAAGTGGTTTTTAGCAAGGTGTTGTGCGGGGGGCGTGGTGCTGGGTGTGCATTGGTGTGTGTTGGTGTGTGTGGGCGTGAGTCAGCGCCTCTGTTGCTGTTGTTGTTGCGCTGCCTGCTGTGCAGCGGTTAGCTTTTGGCTTTTGTTTCTTGGCGCTCTGAATGCATTGCATAACACCTACGCGCTGACATCGAGCGCAATGAGGGAGTGTGGTGGGGTAAACGGGTGGAAGAGGGGGAGGGATTGGTGTTCTGTTGGGTTGAGTGTTAAACAGCTGTCGGCTTTGGGGCAGCGCTGCTGCGGTGCTCGATAAATTTTGGCTTGATTGATTTTTATTGAAACGCGCACAGCTTGAAACCTGCCCTGCTGACAATTTCATAAATTTTTTTGCATTTTTTTGCATTTTTTTGCATTTTTTTGTATTTATTTTTGCACTCTTATTTTACATGCGGGTTTCAATTTACACCACCTCGAGATTTATGAAGTGACAAAGGCTGCTGCTCGAGTCCAGTGTTTACGATTATGCGTTAAGGTCTGATATTTATCAAAAGGGTTTCTTTTTGCCCATTCTAGAAACCGGCTTGAGCGTTAACTGCCCTACCCCCCCTGGCTTGACTGCTCTTGTATTATTAATTTCATGCACAATTTTTAATCTAGTACGTGATTTAATTCACCAAGTTGGCAGCTCTCTCGCCAGCAGCCAGCCAGCAGTTTGCCGTGGCAAGAAGCGGCTCTAAATACAATTTAGTTGGCCAACGAAACTGAGTCTAGCCTCAAGTTAATTTGCAAATAGCTTTTAATACCCTGTAATTGTGAGCAGTGGCTTAACTGTGCTGTTGGAGATCATACATCGGGAACTGTAATGTAAAAATAGTTGCTTGAATTTAATTGTAATTTTATGTTTTATATTTTATTTATAGTTATGCCTGTCTAAAGTTTTGACCTCGCAGTTGATTGGATTACAGGGTATTTCGTAGTCGGGCTGCTTTAAATAGAGTCCCACTTTCTTGTTGTGCCTCTGGCGAACGCTCAAGACGCCGCTTATTGGCCACGTTTACAAAATTAGTCCAAGCCGGTCGACAGACTGTGGCTCTATAGTCTGTCTAGGACTCTGTTAGCCACAGTGGCCACCCCGTTCGTTGCCTTCCCTGGCTGCCCCCTCGTTGCACGCAGTTGATGAAGTGGTTGCTGTCCGCTCTCGCCTTCTAAGCCAGGTCAATTAACGTTCGCAGGGGGCGCAACTCGCGTAGGAGGCACTGTTGTGCATTCTGTGGCTACCTGAATTTCTTTCTTCTCTCTCTTTTTTTTGCGTATTTGCTCAGATTTGTTGCTGCCGCTTCGTTGTGCGACAAATTTTTGCTGCGCTTGCTGCAAATTGCTGCCGTTGCAACCAAATTGGCAGTTTGAGGGGGCTCAAATGATTACAAATGCGTTTGCTTTTGCGGAGCGCTTAATCGAAAAACGTGTTAAAAATGTTAATATGGATTTAGATACAGATTGCCTACGAATCTCAGACTGTGTATGCAAATTGGTTAAAGTTTGCCGATTTCCCGTTGACTGTGGCTGATCGTGTTTTTGTTCTGTACGCATAAACCTTATCAGCATCCAGGTTTGCTGGCACAGCAGTATCATTTACCCCACAGCTGCCACTTCCATTTGCCAATTTTCCCATTTTCGCTCCAATCCCTTCAGCAACAATTGTGTTGGTGGTCGCCCCACAAATGCATAAGCCAACATTTTTTATTTGCCCAAAGCTGCGTGCTGTGCATTTCCACGCAGCATTCGATAGGCCAACATATATGTAGATATCTGTGTATACATATGTGTGTATATGTGACTGTATAGTACGTACGTATTTGCCTTGCTTTGTGTGCCGGCGTATTCAGGCTGAGGAGCGTAGCAGCGTAGTCCAAAAATTGCGCAAACTTCAGCTTTGTTGAGGTCCAGTGTAATCCTGTTATTGCGCCAAGTGCTGCAATCAGCCACGTTAACAACAACAACAGCAGCAACAACAACAACAGCATTTGCCAGGTTTGCATGTGTGCATTTTTGTACAACGCTGGCGCTTTGAAGAGTCATTATTATGACTCTCAGGTTCGTCCTCGTCCTCGTCCTGGTCATAGGCGCATCAGAACGGTAAATGTCGGTGCTGCATCAGATTTGGCCCCATTGGAGCTGGCCAGTCAATATGCAGTTAAAACTCGGCACAGTCGAGCCAATTAGAGAGCTACGCTCAAAAGTGCCAACTGAATGGGGGCCCAGTTAATGTTAAGCCTCCTCCTCGACTGCTGCTGCTGCTGCCGCTGCTCTTCTCTTTCTCCTGCTGCTTCCACTAAATTCTAACGCTCCAGTTTGCTTGGTTTTTTTTCTGTTCCTTTTTTTTTGCGGCCCCCGGGCCGAATATTTCGCGCTAATCGAGTTGTTACATTTACGGGCCAACAATGTTGCGGCTGCAACGGCGGCGGTTGCCAAATGTCAAGAGTTCAAACGCCTTGAACTTGATGTGAAACGTGGCCAAGATGCGAACGTGAGCCAAATCGAAACAACTAAACTGCACTTTAGCTTGTGGCTTCAACTACGCTCACTCAATCTGGCACAATGACTTTTTGGGCCAGGTTATTGTCTATAGCTCTATATGTATATATAATAATTTACTTTTCCTACACTTTATTGTATTCATTTATTTATTTATATATTAATTATAAAATACATTATTAACATGTTACTATTATATTGCAAATATATTTGATCATAATATTAAAATCCATCATTTCTTATAGCTGGTCTAAAGCACATTTGATATTCGTTGTGGCTGCCTCAGTTCGCAGCTCTTCTCTCAAGTTGAGTTCTTTGCGTGGCAATCTCGATCTCAGCGTGCGCATGCGCGACGCTGGCAGCTACGTTTGCAACGTTAGCGACGTCAGCAACGGCGGCAGCTTGCAACGCTTCTGCCTGCAGGCGACACAGAGAGTGGACACCACAGACAGCAGACAGAAGAGCCCAACTGAACTCTGTGCGCACAGCTTGAGCAGAGTAAGAAATCATAGAGCGCGCACAACAATGTCCGTTTATAAATGCTGAAAGGTGTTAACTGAGCCGGCCGTTTCGCGCAGTGTAAAGCGGCCATCAACGCCACTGATTATGATGCATGACCACAGACCACTGCAGCTCTCGAGACTGGGGGCTGCCTAGCCTTGCCAAGACTGGGCTGGACTGGAACGGGCTGGACTCGACTAGAGTGGACTGCGTGTGGAGCACATGTGGTGCGGCGGCGACAAGTGAAAGAGATGCCGCTGCCATGATGAACTCAGATCCAACTGCTGCTGCTGCTGCCAAGACTTGGCTAGCTGTTTTAGCCAAGAGATCGCAGCGGACATAATGAAAGCCCATTACGTGCAGTCAAGTTGCCTTGCGGGCCTCGCCGACTCCTCTCTGGCATTATTTGCGTGCAACTCCCTTGGACATTGTCTAATTACATAATGCAAATGCAAATTGCCGCTGTCACGCCTCAGTTAGACAGTTCTTAACCCCAATGCCCCAAAAAAAAAAGCAAAACAAGAAACACAATCAAATAAATGGCCAAACAATGCTATGAAAATTAAGCACAAACAAAAATTCCCAAAAAATTAAAAGCAATACAAAAACGAACCCAAAAGCGACCAAAACATAAACTGAGCAGCAGACCACACTGAAATCAAAACCTTGAACCGTTCTAAAATGCCAATTATAAGCAACGCAAATACAAAAGTTGACTTTTGTTGACTCCCGCCAAAAACTTCTGTCCACAACTTCTGTCCCGCAATTCAAACTAACTTCTTTTGTGGTTGCTGTTGTCTGTTTGTGATTTTTCTTAGCCTGTTTTGAATGATATTTTTTATGATTCTAATGTCGTAAATTTTGACGAACACTTTATGGAGTATGACTAAGTTTCGTATACCCTGTAAGCAACCGTAACAACTACACTTATTACACATATTACATATAATTGAAATAAGTTGAAATGAATAAATTCCAAAACACCATCGAGTATAAAATTAGTTAATATAATTTGTTATTTTTCTGCTTACATTGTACAAGTCAGTTGACATTTTTTATTTCTTTAATAAATTAGTATTTTTAAATTTTTATATCGAATATAAAATATGCCGTTTTAAAGTATTTTTACATATTATTATTTAATGCAAAGAGTATATTTTTAAAGTTGTCTGTTAATATTTCTTTTCACATGCGGAACTTTATTCAAATCAATGCAATCTCAAAATGTTCACCCAATCTACTCCATCCAACTCAATGCTCAGTTGAATTAGCCTCGCATAATTTGAAATCAAATATCACACAAAAATCAGGTAAGAAATATTTTGTTGGTATTTTGATATTTTGTATTCAATTGAAATTGGCATTAATGGCTGGTTGCAGTGCCCATTACTCTCAGCTGTGCAGCGTTGTTTTTTCGGGTAATTGGCAATTGTTTTGCTGCACAAAATCTGTTTTTATTTCTTTTTGCCTAATTGAACTTGCAATTATTGATTGGATTGAAATTGATTGGCAATTGGCTGTTGGCTGTTGGCTGTTGGCTGTAGACTGTTGGCTATTGGCATGCTAACTGGCTCTCAAGTTCGTTGCACCTGCAGCCTGAAGTTGGGGCACACAAATTAAGCCAGAGCTGCAGCCAACCACTTGAGCACTGTCCACAAATTGATGTAATTCAAAACTGTTTTGCAAACTTCTCGTATTGTGTGTCATGACAAATTTGTGGATGCTAAACTGAAAAGTTGCTTGAGTGCCAGCGGAAGTCACAAGTGGATGAAGCAGGACGAGATCGAGGACCTTGCCTCAACTCGAAACTGAGTGTGCTGCATATGTAAATGATAGCCAAGCAGAGTGGAGACAAGAGGCACATCGAGTGCAGGAAAGAGACGGAGAGAGAGAGAGAGAGAGAGAGAGTGAAAGAGAGAGAGGGGGACTATCTCTATGGATGCCTTTGGTCGCATCGAAATATGTGCGCTACAAAAGTTTTGGCTTGTCTGGCCAAAAAGTTTTGCTGCTGCCGTAGTCGAAATTCTTATGTTAATTGTTGGCATAGGTGGAAGTAATAAAACATTTTGCAACATTATCAAGTAGCACGAGTTCCGCACAAAGTTCTTGCCCCTTCAACTGCTTCGATTCGCAGACTGCTTGAGGAAGCCACAAGTTGCTTCTGAATAATGAGATCTACTTAAGCAGCTGCTTAAAGTGGAGTAAATTAATTCATGTACCAAACGAATCATATATCGAACTAGTCACAGATTTAGCTGTATATAAGCTATAACAAAATTCCAGCTTTATTTTTGGCAATTACATCAGTTAAAGTCAGTTGAATCACCAATTTGAAGTGTCTGAAATTTGAGGAAATATTATTATGCCCTCCATCAGCTTATTTAAATACAAAGAAAGACCTTTGATTTATGCTGAGCACGTTTTGATTTTTGTCTGGCTATCAAAATTTATTTTATTTCGTTTTTTGCTTTATTAAATGGTTTTAATGGGCTCTTTTTATTGCCAATCGACAATTGCCAGTCGCAAGTCAAAATACAAAATTCTTCAAAATATTCAAACAGCTGCAGCAATTCGATTTCGGTTTTTCGCAATGGCCCCGAGCAGTTACACATATTACATCTAACGAGTATATATAATCGTTATCTATTTTGCTGATGTTGTTGTTGTTGTTGTTGTTGTCGTTGTCGTTGTTGTTGTTGTTGTTGTTGTTGTCTGTCAATGGTTATTAAAATGTTTTACAAATGTTTTCTGTTCGCGCAGCATTCAACGGGCACAAAATTGCACGTCGCACTGCTGTAATAACATAAAATTGTATGCCACAAATGCCATGTTGCATGTTGCATGTTGTTTGCAGGTCGCTTAGTCGATTTGCCGATTTAGCCGATTTCGCTGATATGGTTGGTAAAAATCGCTCAAGCGCTCCGCTTGACCCGCAGCCAAGTCTCAAAATGTGAAACAGAATACGCACAGAAACGCACCGACTGAAATTGGCAAATACAATTAGCAACTTGATTAGCCAGATTTACCAGTTGGAAAATTTTAATTGCATTTTGTTTTTGTTTTTGTTTACTGCTGCTGCTGCTGCTGCTGCTGCTGCTACTTTTCCACAGAAGTGTTCGATTAACTGCATTTTCATTGCGTGCTGCTGGCAATTTGAAATTATGTTTGCCACGACGATTATGCAAAATTCAGTAGCCATTGTTGCAAGCAGCGAAAATTGCAGCTGATGGACAATTGATTGATCAATCCGATCGGCGCTCCAAAACTGATTATATCCAGACACGATGCGCAAATGAACAGGAAAACGAGCAGTCAACTCTAAAAGATGGCCAAGTCCAAATGCCCTTTAAGGACTACACTTTATTGTGATCTTAATTTAAGTATTGCCATGATTTTTAGCTTAGACAAAGATTGATTAATTCCAGCCTGTTCACATTAGTTAATGCCAAATGCATAATACCCTTTTGTAAGAGTATTTGTCTATCACAGTTCAGCACTCAAAATCTCACTGCAGGCATTGGCGATACAAATTTATTGGCAGCGACAAAAGTGAAAGGATTTTTGTTGGTTGCTGCCGGCAGTTTTTCCAATTCATTTTATTGGCCATTTGGTTGTTGGCGGCTTTCGCTACCCTTTTCAACTGATCGAAGTCTGGCTTGCATGTCAAATTAATTGATTGCGCAGACATTTGGGCCTGACGTGCCAAGAAATGCTATTTAGCGGCAGGTGTCGCCAGGTGTCGACACCGTGTGGCAGCCACAGTTGATCTGATCTTAGCTTAGCCGCTGATTGAAAATGAAAAGTCGCCTTTGCTTTGCAGTGCATAAAGTGAAAGTGGCAGATTTATAGCCATCCATTTGAGTTGCCTGCTCGCCATCGAAAGTTAATCACGCCACCAACATATGCCAATCAGTTCAAACAAACAACCAGTCTCTGTAAATAAACCCAGTTTTGGCCAATAAATTATCTAATCCGACGATTATTTACAGCCCAAATTTAATGACACTTTAACCACATATAATTCATTTTCATTTTGAATGCATTATTCCAGCATGCAATGCATCACAGCATTTTGATTTGCAACCTGCTTACTTTAGGAGTTGTCTTGTTTGCAAATTCACGGCAAATGCATGATAAATTGACGCCCCAAATAATCAATCTTAAAACAAGAGTACAATTAATTGTCCAAATGTGAATATGATAGGAATGGATCATAATTAAAAAATAAATTTGGGCATCTTTATAAAGATTTATTCTTCAGAATAATACTGCAATTTTATCAATTTACAGTGGAAAATTGTATACTTCTCTAAAACTAAACCGATTTTGAAAAAACCAGCGCTTTTCCATCAAGTTTCCATTTCTTGAAAAATACTACACTTATAAAGTGCAGCTGCTCATGCTTTTGGCGTATGGAAAAACGATTTTGTGTAATGAGAAAATGTTTCGCATATAATTCACATGCGGAGACGTATGAAAACCGTTGGAGTCGGTTTCTTGCTGACACGTCGAAATGCATATAAAAACTCATAGGGGACATAAATTTTGGCCAGCTTCAGTTTTGGCTGTGTGCCTTTTGCTGGGCGTGGCAGTTTTGTCGTACACATTTATTATTCATTTCAAGCCGGGGATTTGCAATATAACATCTAGCTGGATGGAAAAAGAGTTGCCAGGCGGGGCCAAACTGTCGGCGGCAATTGCAAATGAAATATAAATTTAATATTTTATAGACACACTAGCAGTTAGAATTTTTATTTTATTTTTTTGGGGCACACAACGTTATAAATGGACGTCACACATTTTTTTTAGTGGTCCAACTGTTTTTTTGTTTTTTGTACTTTTTTCGTAATTTATGATGGAAATTAATATGCGAGGTTGGATTTTTGGGCTTGGGCAGACTGACGAAAATGATTAGTGAATTTATGTGGAAATTATGCAAACGGCGCGTAGATATAAATATCTTGGCGCTATGATACAAACTGAATAATTTGTCAACATGTTTGCGATTTGGCACTTGACTTGGCCCAAAGGTGACAGAACTAAACTCACGTTTCCACAAGTCCCATGCAATTTGCTGTTCATTGTGGATGCTTAACCCTCGACCATTGAAAACTATTTAATAAACAACTCACATCATTTTTATTCATAATTACCTTAAAAAAAGAAAAGAAAAACACAATTTTTGAGAAAAGAAACTACAGAAAAATGCCCAATGAAAAAGAAACCCAATAACCATAATTATTTGACACCTTGAAAATAATCAGAAAATTGTGCACTCGCATAATAATGAGTGAAGAAATACACGAAATGAAGGAAGAAATAATAATAATGATAAGTAAAATGCGTGAGAGTACCCCTATTATATATAAAGTGATTTCTGCGTGATATATAGAATATGCACATGTTGCGCTTACATTATGAAATGCCTGAGAAGAAGAAGTGATTTAGTGTACACTGTACACTGTACACTGTACACTGCACAGCAAGGTGAGCGAATTAACATAAAATGACAATAAAAATGCTGCAAAAGGGTCGCGCGACAACAGACAACAAAAGTCAGGTCTGCAACTTGTCTGTTTGTTGCGTTATTTCGTTGTTGTCCTTATGACAACTTTGTCCAAAGATTGGCCACAAAAAGTGTGGACAGCCCAAACATAAATCAATGTTTGCTCGTTGTGGCTTTTGAACAGTTGACGTACTTCTTTTTCCTGCTCGATCATTGCTGGAACGATCTGACAATAAATTATTGCATATTTGACAGTAGCGAACATGTAATGATAGACGGTGGAAGAAGGAGGGCAAAATGTATCCTCAGACTCAATTGTTAAGTGAGTTTGTTGTATATATATAAAGTCTTATCAGCCGTGACACGAACGTGTTGTCAGTTAGGCCATATAATTGCGAACTGCAACTGCAACTGCAACTGATAATGCGCATGTCTTGTGACCAGATTTATCAACACTGTTAATCTGGCAGCATTGTGTCAAACAAGGGACAGCCAACAGTCAGTCAGTTAGCCAGTCACTCAGTCAGTCACTCAGTCAGTCAGTCAGTTAGTCAGTCAGCGTGTGATATGCCTCACATATGGCAATGGCCCAGTCTTGCTCTTCTTTTGATACCCTAAACACATTAAGAGTGGTTAGAAAGGGTTTAATGGTTCTGTGCAAAAGTATGTAATAGGCAGAAGGATGTCTTTCTTTCTTAGCCTTAGTTTTTTTCTTCAGCATCAACACTGACTGAACGAAACGAGAACACTTCCAAGCATTTATTTGAGTTTGCAAAACTGTTTAACAACAGCTGGTTTCAGGGTATCTCGCAGTCTGTCTCAATCGAGAACAGCAATCCTACTAGTTAGTATTGGCTTCTTCTCGTTCCGATTCGATCCGATCCGATCCAATCCAAAATGATCGATTGCGCGCAAAAGCATTGACATATCGACATGCATCTTGCATTATTAAGCGAATGTGAGGAATTCGAAATGAAGACCGAGACGGAACCGTCCACGGAAATGTTCTTGTCGCAATCATTCTTCTTCATCTTCATCTTGTTGTTGGCCAATAGCAGACGGCAGCCAGCAGCCAGGAGTCGCCGTTTAGCTGCGATTGTTATCGTAATGATGCGTCCAAATGGCATTCACATTCATATGGGCATTCACTTGCACACTCACTCACTCGCCGACACATTCACACGCCCCAAGCAGACATTGCTGCTGCTGCTGCAGTTGTTGGCCAATGCGACAAAATTAATAATTTCGCGTCAACACCCAATTGGCCGTTGCGGATTCGCATCGCAGTCGACGTCGTCGTCGTCGTCATCGTCATCATCGCTGGTGACAACCAACTGATAATAAATTATATTTTATTTCTTTTAAATGCTAATGCCAATGATCATAACGATAATGGGCTGCCCTTTCGCTCCTTAGGTGTTTGTTCATGACGGCCATTCTGCTGCAGCATTATTATTTTGGCTCTAAAATAAGGCTCCTTTATTATTATGCTCCTTTTTTATAAAAGCCCTTAAGCACGCATATTCTTCTTAGACAGAAATCGGTTTAACTACACTCAGAAAAAAGAAGCGAGCTGACTTAGAAAATGATTTAGAAAATACGTTGCTTTGTCAGCATGTCAATCTTCATGTCAATTGACCTCGATGAAAGTAGCGATTTTGTAGACGGATTTATCTCATTTTGAAATAAATAGTGATTATCAAATAGATTCCGTTGACAAAATTTGATTGTGGGCTTTGTCATAATTGGCAAATAAATCCATAATTAAATTGAAAATGCCCAATGCAGGGTGGAAAATATGAAAATGCGAAAATGTGAAATTGCATGCACATTTTTGGCTAGAAAATCCAAAATGATTTGACGTGAAAATGTCATTGGCATGTTTGTTTTGCTGCTTTTCCACTAAAATGGCAAAATAATGAGTTAAGCTCCAATATTTGATGCAGTAATTAATATCTATGTCTGTTCAACAAAAAACACACACACACACACACATATACATATATATATAGATGTGTGTGCATATATGTATATATCTATGCATAAATTGTAATTATTATGTGCGTGATTTTTGGTCGGATTCGAGCTTATGCATGTGTCCCAGGTGGCATTATTTATATCAATATGACAATAATCAATCAAACTGTTAATTAACTATCCGTCTGTTTATTTGCATTTAAATTTTAATTATTTTCGTCTGTACTCACAAAACTGTTAAACAAACTGTTTGCCAGCATGCGTTTTAATTGATTTCAGGTTGAGAATATGGAAATGATAAAACACTTATCGCATAAGCAAGGAGTAAAAATCGTATGATAAATACAGAAACTGTTTAGCAATGCGTATACACGTGTAATTCTACAAATGGCTTTTTACAGGATATCGTTTAGTCAGGCACTCGAACATAAGTTTTTCATTGCATTCAAATGAGACACATTTACACTTGGCGCACACATTTTAAACCGATTGCAGTGACAAATATAAGTTCAATTATGCAGCTGGCAATGTAACTCAAGCAAAGCTCATGCATCAGGCACACACTGCATGACACACACACCTTCTACACCCTCTCACACACAGAAATACTTGCCTGAGAATTGAGTTGCAATTTGCCTGCTTGTCAAAGTTGAAAACTGTGTCAATTGTCAATTGCAAAAAGTGCAACTCAAAGTTTGAGCTCTTAACTTGGCTCATTGCCAGCAAGCTGGGAGGGGGAGCTGTGGGAATTATGAAATGCACTTGGCCAAAACAGCAGCTGCTGAAAAATTAAGCAGCTGCTTCGATTTATGACTTGCCAATGCAAACTGAGCTGCTTGCGGGCAAATCTTAAAACAACTAAGCACTTTTCCCAGGACGACTTTTAGCTTTTTTTCTTCGCTGCATCCTGATTTTGCTTTCTCTATTTCAATAACTCACTTTCCTTAAAATGAGTTAAGTGTTTGTTGTTTCTACTTATTTAATTTAAAAAAATGTTAATTTTGATTTTTAATCTTATAAGGAGTATCTGCTAGTCGATATTTAGCTGCAATTTGCGTTTTTAAACGCTCAACCCATGAAAAATTAGTAAAAAGGATAAAATAGTTTTTTTTACGAAGAAGGAAGCCCATAAGTTATATATATTCTCGAGCAGAATCAAAGCTATTGATTCAAATATAATAATATATTTAACAGCTAAGTGCAGGGTATCTCGTAGTCGGGCTCACTCGACTCGACTCGACTCGACTCGACAGCATCCTTATTTGTTTTAGTTGAGCTTTGGCTTTGGCGCAGTTTTGCGATTTGTCAGTTGCTGCAACATGGCAAACTGTCAGTGCAACTTGGCTCGCTTGCAACTTGGCTGCCAAAGCAGCACAAACAAAAGTTGCTTTGCTTAGAATTTATCTACTGTCAGCTGTCTGACTGTCTGACTGTCTGACTGTCTGCCTGCCTGCCCGATCTCCTCTCTCCCCCCTCACTCCTGCAGCAGCTCCCTTTTTCTGCTGCTGGCTATTTAAAAAGTTATGACAGTGTCCTTGTTGACTGCGTTACAATTTTTTCAATCTCTCTCTTTCTTTCTATCTTTCTCTATTCGCCTCTCTGTCTGCCCATCGCTTTGTTTGCCAACAAAAAATACATCTTAGCCAACTTATTGCCATTTTTTGTAGTTGTTGCTGCTTATTTTCCACTCTCGCCCCCATTTAATGTTCTGCAAGTTTTGTGCATACACTCGAGATTTATGTTCATCTTTTCTTTTCGCTTAACCATCAGCAAATGTTTTCTATATATATTTATTTATATATATAAATGAAAAACGCCCTCGAAAGCGCTCATTAGCCATGGCTAGCTACTTACTTAGTGACTGGCTAAAAAAGGGGAGAGAAGAAGCCAAGAACCAGTTATGGCGAATGATGTGACATGATTGCAGACAGATTGCAATATACGACAGTGTGCAACAAACTGCTTGCTGCTGCTGCTGCTGCTGCTGCATGTGGCACATAAAACACAGGCCATACAAGTTGTCAGCTAGTTGGCAGCTGCACGGAAACATTTGCTTCCTTAAACAGCCGCAGCCGCAGCCGCGGTCGAAGTCGAAGTCGCAGCCAACTCTGAAGACCATGGCCAAGAGCAACTCCAATGCCAATGACTTAAAATATGGTCAATGGAATTTTTATAGATTTTCCAAAGACCGGCCCAAGCTCAAAACAAAACGTAAGATGTAAGAAAAAAAGGGGGAAAAAAAGGAAAACAGTGCGCAACAAAATTAAATGCATTTCATAATTTCCAAGACTTTGGTGCTGTCTCCCTCCCTTCCTCTTCCTTCTTCTCTCTCTCCCTCTCTCTCTCTATCTCTCTCTTCCACTTGCCGCCTCTCCGTTTCTAGATCTGGTCGTTGCCCGGTTTTATGGCTGCGGCAAGTGCAACATTGTCTGCCTGTTAACTTATTGACACCCATATTTGGATTGAATCATTAAAGCCAGTTCCAGCTACCGCTACAGCTACCGCTGCCACTGACTCCAAATTTTATCCCAGCCTCCCCCCTGCACCTCTCAAACCTCACGCCCCTCTCAGGTCGTTTAGCCTTTGTTTATTTGGCTATTGTTTTAGCCGCCGTCGATGAGGCTAAGCTAGACAAATTTTATTGGTTTACGCACGCGCTTTGACGTTGACAATGTGACCTTGTCAGGCTAAGTGACAAGCTGGCAAAGCTGTTATCATAACTACTGCCAGCTCCAGCTATGGGATTGGGTTTCTACTGCCAAATGAGGTCCACATATCGAGTCACGACTGTGCAGAGAACAAACGGTAACAGCAAGCAAATTCAACAGGTTTAATATATGGTATAAATATCAATAAAATCGACTAATCGATTATCAATAAATAGTAATATTATTTAAAAATAGCAATTTCGATCAAACAGAAGCTAAAGCAAACTTATATTTATTATTTGAAGCATTATTTTAAATATATTTTCTTTTATAATAACATTATAGTTGATATTAATAAATATTTTTGATATTTTAAGCTAGCAATAACATCGATTAATAGATTTTGATTAGCATAGCTAGTTGATTCATTTATATTATTAGTTTTAAATTAATTTTTAAATAAATGTATTATAGTTAACATTAGTAAATAAAAATTGCCAATTGGTTGGTGGTCCGCCTGTCGGCATGGCGAACAGTACACAATGCTCCACGCCAATCTATTAGAGTCATTAGCCAATCAATCAAGCTGACAACACGAATCGCAATCAGTTTAATAACTCATCAAATCAAATCAAATAAACTGCTCACGTGAGAATCTCAATCGCTTCGCAGCAGAGCTGAAAAAAAAGAAGCCGAAGTCGGCAGCCGAATGCAAATACGAATGCTGAAATGCATTCGGGCTGCCAATAACTAAAGCGCTTCCCCCTTCCCGCGGAAAGCTTCGAAAGCACTGCAGGCAAGCTTCCGATGCACGAGTGATATATGCATTGAAGAGGAGGGGGCGGGCAGTCAACGACCAATGGGCAGCAACACGTGTGTGTGGAGAAAAGCTTTAGGCGAGTGTGAGTTAATTTTTGCGTGCTGCACATAAGCTCATTTCCGTTCGCTCTCTCTCGCTCTCTCAATCTCTCTCTGTGAGGTGAAGTGGGCTGTCAAAAAGATACCGGAAACCGGAAATGGGGTTACCAAATGCATTTCTCATCATGCGTTGCGCTAACAGTGCCACAACAGAGCACAACAACAGCAACAGCGACTGGACTCGGCCAAGACACATGCGCTGCCTGCCCCAGCCCCACACACACACTCACGCACACACATAACAGAACACTGCACATACACATGTGAGAGCTTCGGTAACGGTTTTTGGTTCTTGTCCAGGCTAAAGGCGCGCACAAGAAATGCATTTTGAAAACTGCAAACGAAAAACACTCAGTAAAAGTAGTTTGTAAGTAAATTCCAAACGCTTGCATCAGCAAAACAATAAAAAATGGAAACTGAAGATAAATAACTGAAGAATGAGGTATGTTGACAAGGAGAGTTGAGCAAAAGGAGTGCACTCAAAGAACTTTGTTGCGGCTTTCGCTTTCGAGGCACGAAGCAAACGAACGCACTTCAAAGCAAATTGAATACCGGCTAAATTGTGTGACAAATTGGGAATGTCAGTGGACGGGGAGGGGAGCAGTGAGAAAGAGAGAAGGTAGGGTGGGGGAAGGTTGCCGCTGACATTTAGGGTTGCATGGTAACTTTGTGCATATTTTATGCAGACGAAAGCGCCAGTAAAATCCCATAATAAATGGGTAATGAGCAGAGAAGGCAGCAGCAAGTTTACACAAATTGACTGAGGATAAAGCTTATAAAGTAATGCGGAGCTTAAAGGATACCAGAGTCCTTGAATAAATGCGAACCTTAAGTAGCAAGATGTTGCATTGTTTAAGGTAAACAGAGCAGTATTATAGAACTAATAAAGGAATGTTGAAAACTAAAATTTCAATTGTTCAATCTGCTGTAAATATTCTTGTTAAATATTGTAATTGAGCCACGATTAAATGTTAGTCAAGAACAAAAGTACATTCTTAATATTAAATAACAGCTACTCAACTGCCTTTAAAGTAAGCAGCTAGAACTGTAAGCTGAGCTATGTATAAGCCAAATATTATTGTATTTAATGAATAATTAAAAAATACCCCCAGTAGTGTGTGTGAAACTAAGCATGGAATTCGCACAAATAATTTAAAAAGAAATTGTAAAATATTATCACTTATCTAATTTAGATTTCCCCTTAAGCGATTTACTGATCAACACATGAATTCTGCACTCCACTCGGTTGTATAAATATCACTCACTTAGTAATTATAAACTTAGCGGAAAGATGAGCAAATGGAAAGCTGACAACTCAATTGCGTAGATCAAAGGCGAGTTTTGTTTGAGTTGCGCTATTTGCAATCTTAAGCAGATTTATAGAGCAAATATAGTCATCATTAAAAGTGGCGGGCAACACACACACAACACACACACGCACAACATCATCCACATGGTGTTTGCCTCTGGGTGAAGGGGTTGCTGCTTGCAACAAAATGGGAAATGGGAAACAGATATACCAACGCCGCCAGCTAGTCCAAAACTCTACGAGATCCATGTAATTCCCACAAGTACACCGGAGTTTTTCTAGTGCGTGAAAGAGGGGTTTATAGGGCAGGGGTGGGTGGTTGGATGGGGCAGAGGGGTCTTTAAGTAGTTTTATGTAATTTAAATATAAATACTCATTTAATTAGCATCGCTTCTGTGAGACTGCCAGACCTTTGATCTCCAGCGAATGTGTAAATATTTGACATTAATTACAAGTTGAGTTCACAAAGCTAACCCCTCCCCCCGACCACCCACCAACAATTCCAACCCGCAACCCTTGCAACGTCCCTTTAGTGGCCTTCAAGCTGCTGGCAAATAACTGGCGAAATTTATTTAATATTCACTTATAAAGCGGCAAGCTTCACGTAATATCCTTGTTGCCTCTTGTTGTTGTTGTTGCAACCAACGGTGGCAAATTACTTAAGCGCTTATTTGTCAACTACAATATGGAAGAGCCATACATACACACACACACACACACACATGCGCATTTCGTATATTATATGTTCGTAGGCAGCAGAAACTCATTAATAGCAAGTGCGCCACGGTTCGTAGAAGGAGTATGGGTGTGGGGGTGGTTGTGTGGTATGCAGGGCTGCAGGGGAGTCTAGGAGGGGGTGGTGAGACTCTTAACCCATCATAGTCGGCATCAATTATTCAGGAGGCACGCGACGACTGTCGAAAAATTGCCGCTTGCAAAAATGGAGTCGGCGCACACACTTGGGAAATTAAAAGCTTACGTGTGTGTGTGTGTGTGCGTGTGTGTGAGTGCGTGGCATGTAAATAAGTAGCATAATATACTTAAAACTTTGCCACTGTCCACACACAGGTACTAAAACTAACGCAACAGTCGCTTGCTGCAAAAAAATCAAAATTAACTAATGAGAAAATTTCCAGGTTTCAGTTTGACAATGAAATGCTCTTCTTCATAATTAGTGCAGTAGTATTATTAATAAATAAATAATTAATATATAATAGATATAATATTCATTTATAATATTACTACTGAAATATGACTTCATTTTCCAAACAATTGCTTCTTTCCTACAGTTTTTGAACATGGTGAATGGGTAAGTGCAATACTTGTCAATTAATAGTCACAAATGAAAGCAAAAATAAAGGCTTAAAAAATTAAATCAGCATATTTAAATATTTATTTATTTATGTAAGAGAAAGAGTTTTATGAACCTAGTTTTGAACCAGTTTTTGCTCCCTAATTCACTTCTTGGGATCACCAAAATATCTTCTTCACTTCAAAACTATCTTCAGGATTGTTTCTGAGTCAACCGTGTTATTTTTCTAAATAATTTTAATATTCATTGCATTAAATTGAACTGAACATAAGTTTTTTAATTGGTGTTTTCATATCTCTATATCTTTCTTACTTCTCTTTGAATTACAAGTTAAATCACAAATTGAATATGCCCCATGTAAATTTGAGTTGTTGCAGTTGACAAAAGTTTTTCTATCAGCACTGTGGCGTGTTCCCTGCTGTCTGCTTAGTCTGGGCCATGTTTTGGCCATGGCTCAATTCTCAGCAGCATAATCCATTCATTTGCCACAGTCAGCAACAACAGGCACAAGTTCTAAACTTTAATTATAAATAATTATGTCTAGGTCGTCGTTTGCATTCAGTGCGGAGTCAGCCCAGGAATATAAGTAGATATACATATATATATTAGCAGGATAACTCTTCAGTGTCCTCCCCGACCGCCTTTGCTTTTAATGATGAGTAATGCATCAGTAAATATTGGTTAATTGCATTAGCTTTGCGGCTGACTGGCAAAGTGTGAAATGCGTTCGCTTTGAGCCAACTGCCCCTCAATTGCACAACAGTTTAGGCCAAAACGTCAAGAGCAAATGCAATTATATGCAGCTCTTAAGTACCTATAAATACATCTACTATTCGCTCATTGATTGTGAAAATGTATTTATCCTGCAGTTCTCTCTACTTGGCCGAAACAAAGTAGCTAACAGCTGCATCTTCGCCTAGCGTTGTTCTGTTCCTTCATCGCTTCAAGTTTGGTCAAAAAATTTACATTGGCCATTGACGCAAAGCATGCACTAAATTGAGCGGCCAACATGGCCAAGAAGCGGCTGCTTGGAGCTGTTAAGCTGAAGCTGTCTATAGGCCATGTTTCCTCCTTTGCTTTTTGCTGTCAATTAATTTACGCGCACTTGGCCAAAACGATGCTTATCGTGGCTAGCTGAGTGGCTTAGCTTAGGGGGCCCATATGGCATATGGATGCCACATCCCATATCCCATATCGCATATCGCATTTTCATTATTACGTCTACGAGTTGGCCAACAACAGTAACGTGGCCCAAACAGACAGCAGCTTGTGGCGCTCCCTTGACGTTGGCAAAACATTTTCAATTAATTAGCCACCCCGTCGCCGCCGTCGCTGCCTGGCCAAAAGGCTTGGCAACCATTTTTGACAGCATCACCCAAAAAAAAAAGAGAAGCCAAAAAAAAAGGAAAAACTTTAGAGAAAAAAGTCAGTTAACATTTCGGTAGTGGCAGCTAGGTTCCCATTACCATTAACATTGCCCAACGCCGGCATTTTCTTTCACTCTTATCTACACTGCACACACTGACAACAACAATAAGCAAGAACAGCGCCGGGCTGAGAGTGTACACCTCAAAGATACCCTGTGAATGCATAAGCATATTTAGAAAGTTATTATTGTTGTTCGGGTTTGCTAAAAATATAACGAAATTTACTTTATATCTTAGATATTATCATCAAAGATTTTCATTTATTTATTATTATTATTATCTTTATTTTTAGTTTTATCTATTTATTAATTACTGAAACACCTTTCTAGATTTTAGAGCAATTTTCATTTTGTTCGGTTTAGTTACTGAAGAATGAATATGAATATGAAGAAAGGATGGCAGCGCTAGAGTGAGTTTCATAGCATCGAGCTGTACAGCCTTAGCCAAGACCATTCAGAGTTGCCAGACATTTAAAAGTCGAACTAAAGTCAGTCAAAAAGAAGAAGTCGTCAAGAAAAGAAGTCGTTAAAAGTATTACAAAACAGTTGCTTATTAAATGAAACATTTTACAAATTGTAATACAAATAATATAATTTATAAGACAATAAAGAGACTCTAAATAATCAGTCTCTACATTGAAGTATATTTTGTATTTTGTGAATCGGAACAATTTATTTTTATTTGCTGTGCTGAGAATGGAACTGTTTCTTGTTGCTAAAAATGCCTTAAGTGCCTTCTCAGACTTACTTTTTGTTAATTTATACCCCTTTCTTTGACATTTTTTAATGGTTACAGGGTATGAAAATAACAACAACTGCGACAACAACGACAACAACGACGACAATTTATTGACAAGACAATGGCGCTCAACGTATGTAATTAATCTCGACATAATCTGAGTTGATAATTTTTCGCCGCTCGTCGTTGTTGTTTTTTTTTTTGTTGTTGTTGTTGTCGTTTGTTGTTCGTTGTTTGTGGTTGCTTGGTTGTTTGCTGGTTGTTTGGTTGTCGGTCTATTTTGGCTGAACTGCTGCCACTACTGCTCTTGCTGATGCTGTTGGGCTGTGTTCGCTTTTGGTCATGTGCTTTTATAGCCGTGTCAGCTTTATGAACTGCATGCCTTCCGAGCATTGCCTGATGCTGCTTCAGCTTCAGCTGGCAGGGACATGAGGTCCTTTTAGGGCACACCACCAAAACCCATAGCTGGCCTTTTTCAATTAAGCAAAATGCCAGAGATGCTCATAAAGTTGCGATGCTGCTGCTGCTGCTGCTGCTGCTGCTGCTTCTAGTCTTTTTGCTGTTCCGCCCTCCTCGTTTTTGTTGCCTTTTTTTAATGCAGCTCAAATGCGGTCTGGGCCTGGCCTACATTTTCTGAGCACTCGTCATTAATTTTACAGCAAACTGTGCTTTTTTAATGTCCCATTTCAGCTACATATATATGTGAGTGTGTGTGTGTGTGTGTATTTGTTGTTGTGTGTGAAAGTTGCATCTCTTCAGCTGCTGCTGTTGTTGTTGTTTGCAGTTTGCATATCAAAAATTCAACATGAATTGTTTTAATGCACGCGGTTCTCGTTCGCTCTTCTCTTGCAACAGCTGCAACAATGAATTTGCATTAATGATGAGCCGTTGAAGCTGCCAACAAAACCATAGACAATGCCCCTCCCCCCCCCCCCCCTTCGCACCCACACACACACACACACACACCTCATCCTCGGCACTCTCTTTAACCTTGAGCACATTGTGAATTCTGCCCGCAGCGTTAAACAAAACGAAACTATGTAAAAGTTGTTATATACCCTTCTAGCAAAAAGTAATCAGAAAAAAATGGTAGAAAATATCCCATAAAGTTGTGCATATTTATTAAGCTATTTAACATGTATTTCAGCTATTTAAACTCATCCTCTTTAAGATGTACGAGCAGCTAAGATGGTTTTTAACATATTTCATATTTTGCTACAGGGTAACTGTTAGTCGTGCTCTGCGCTGTTGACTGTCATTTTTTTATGAAAACTGAAAATGGCACAAAGTTGCTGCTCGGTTGGGCAATTTGCCATATTTCACTCTATCTGCATATTTGAGCAGCGCTGGGCACAATTGAATTTACGATCCATGATACTAACTTTAAAATGGAATTGTTGCGATTGGATTGGACTGAAGATTGGATTGAAGATCGTAGTGAACTGACTGGGAATGCAACACACACACACACACACACTTGCAAAGCACTCGGAACACACTCGGGACACACCCCGACGCCAAGTGGCTCATTACGTCAAGCGGTGTTTTGACAGCTCATCAAAGCGTTGATTGCCATTTAATGGCTGCGGTTAAATGTCTGTAATCGATATTTGACTTTTCACGTAAAGCTCTTAAATTAATGGAAAAACCACCACAAATGCTAAAATGCTAAGCGATAAAGGACTTTCCTAAACATTTTTCCAGTAAAGAAACTTGTTAAACAACTAACAAGTACTCAGCTTGTACAAAGTATGTAAAATGTTTAAACATTTATTGTTTTTTGGAAATCTTTTTCAATTTAAAATGCTTTTTTAGTATTTTTTGAAATTCAAGCAGTTAAATTTGCAGTCCTTAAGTATATTGCTATTTTTGAGCTGCCTATGATATGAATATAAATTTTGTTTTTTCAAAAATCGATTTTTTTATTTTGATTGCTTTGATTTAGCTTACTAAAATTGTTGGCCTTATTTAGAGCACATATTTAATTTTCTCTCGTTTGAATTATTTAAAATGATTAGTATTTTTTTATGTGGGATATATATTCAAAAAGTTGATCTCAATACTGAATTTCTTGTTACAAGTTTCATTTGCTAACTTTTTTTTTACATTTCACATTTGTAAACACTTCTCATATTAATTTGTTCTAGACTTACATAAAATGTTGTTAATGATATTCCATTTGGGTAACTTTTATTAATATGCTTCGGTTAATTTTGTTGGTAACTTAGTGTTAAGTGTCAAGCTACGCAAATATTGACCATTAAGCTATAAAGTTCAATAAAAATGCGGAATTAAATTCAAAAGGCAAAGCATAAAAACGCTAACCAAAAATATATATACACAGAGAGAAAAAAACACATAAATCTCTGCTGCTGAAGGAAACATATAATTTCATTAGCTTGCATCATAGAATTATCATATACCATTTGTCTTGAGTAAAACGACGAATGTTTGCTGCTCAGCTCATTTGTAATATATGCAAAGTGTTTGGTGGTGTTACACAATGGCTGCACCACTATAGCCACTAAAATACGCTGACCAACAACAACAGCCACAATTCCTGCAGTTTCAGTAGCATGCTCTATTGATTATTTTGTTGTTTGTTGGTTTTTTTTTATTTATTTCTAAACGCCGCATTTATTTATTACAAGTACATTAAACCGAAAATGTCACGACATTAATTTTGTAAATGCGATTAATAAACGTCAGCATAATGTCATTGTTTGCAAATGCCCCATGGAAGCAATTGCTGATGATGTTGTTGTTGTTGTTGTTGTTGCTTTTGGGGCAACCATTATGTGCAAGCCATTGACCACAAGTCAAGTTGGCGGCAGACATTTGGACAGCAGTGCGGCGCAAACATGATTTACACCCATCCATTGTCATATTGTCTAGTCAAAAAGTCAACTCTGAATACTCTTAGAACAACAGCAAACACAGCAACAACAACAAGCATGTTGCAAGGTGTTTTTTAGTGGCTTCACGTTGCCGACCCACATTTATGCAGCTCCTTCAATTCCTAAGAAAAATAGTGCTCAGATATTAATTATTTCAGAATTTAGTGAAGAAGTGTGTAAGGGGCTAAGGGAAGCATAGCCAACCCCATAAAGTATATATGTTCTTGATCAGGATGAACAGCCAAGTCGATATACAAACGAGCGATTGTCAGAGACTAAATAAGCTAGATATTTGCAATTTGGCATGGAAGTTTAATATAGCTTCTCATGTATCCCATTTATTGATAGCTGTCTCCGTTTCGCAAATATCGATATACATCGATATACGATTATTGCAGAAGACTCAAGCAGGCTAATATTTGAATGTAAAAAACTATAATAACTAAATAAAAAGAGATATAATTTAAAGTTGTAAGAATATAGTTGAAAGCTGCGTTAATTCTAACTTGTTTCCGCTAAGATTCGAGAAAGCTCAGGAAATGCGTATCTGTACTTTAGAGGGAATACCCCTCATTAATTTTGAAGTACTCAAAGTCTTGTTTAAATATTTGAGTATCGTGTGTTCTTCAGGTAGCAGTTCGTGCTGTGATTTTGTAGAACATTAGAGCCATGTGCGAGTTAAGCTGGCAACTGTGGAGAGCATGCTTCCGTCTTGTTAACCATTCATTATTGCGTATATTGCAGAACGCATTCGATTATTAATAATGCGCAGTGGCTGGTGGCGAGTGGGGCAGGCGAGCCGAGAGCTGTGTTGCAAGCAGATAACACTTGCTGGCTGGCAGAGTTGGGTGTTGTATGTAGCTATTTGGCTGATTGCAGCCGTTCGCATTGCAGCGTATTGCATTGCATCTCGTTGCAGCTACAAATCTTGTCAGTTAAAGACCGCCCGCAAAATGCAAATATCTACGCAACATGCAACTAGGCCGGCAGTGGCAGCCACGATGGAGGCTGCTGCGTCGGCGACATTCATTCCTCATTTGATCTTTATCGCCCAGCAACATGCAACATGCGGCGCCCACCCCTTTGCCCCTTCTCCCTCTCTCTTCCTCTTACTCGCTCTGGTTGCACCATCAGCGTTTGCATCTGCGTTGCTCCCATTGACTGTCGGACTGATTGTAATCAAGATTGGCTTTTTGCATGCGCCCGGCTGCCAAACCGATTTGTGGCATGGAAAACCGTTTCGTTGCGTTGCATACTGTGTGTTTATGTGTGTGCGACATTTCAAGGTTTAGCCCCAGCGCCCCTCTACTGCACTACTGCCTCGGGGCACATGGACAACGCCTTGCGTCGACTGTTTGCATTCAGCGGCTGCTGCTGCTGCTGCTGCTGCTGCTGCCGCCGCATTTGCAATTTGTGAGTTTTTAATTTCCATTCGCTCACTCATTATTAGTGTGGCATGTTCCAGATGGCCAAAGATTGGCTGCCTAACTGCAATCTCAATTTCAGGGTCATAACTGCAAACGAAAAGGTCACATTCTAATTGAAATTGGCTTGCCTTTTGATCACTGATAAAACTTGTTCCACTTTCAAATATTAACAAGAAATCCTTGTGCAACCGACTCGAATTAAATTATAGAATAAGTTTAAAAAACGAATAGATGTGTTGCTAGTTTTTTTTTTTATCAAAATATAAGCAGCATTATTACTTGTTAAATATCTGAAAATCGTTGCTATATTTTAAATAATTATTGGCTTCATTAAATGCTGCTCATAAAAACACACTTCGCAGACTTTTATGGCTTTAGCTTGAGTAGTATTTTCAGATTGTGTGGAAAACAATTTGCAAGCAGCACAAAATACAGTCAGCTTTATTTTATTTTGCTATTTATCTGTATTTTTATTAGCCTTATGCATGCAATTAGCTTAGCCATAAACAAGCCAAAACGAGCAGCAACATATTCTTTGTGGCTTGTAAAATTTAAATTGAACAGCGTTGCTCTTTGTGAACCAATTGATTTGGCAGAGTGGAGACGTATCTATTTGATGTACCCACAACTAATTGACAGCTTCCAGTGCGATGTTGTTGTTGTTGGATGAGATTGTTGGCCATTTTCGCTTGAAGCCATTTTTTACTATTGCCAATGCTGCTAACAGAATTTCGTGATATGTCACGTGGCTGAGGTGCATAAAAATGCTGCAGCCATAAAAGCAGCCCACGTTGCCAGCCAAGTCAATTATTTGCAGCAGTTGATGAGGAGCAGCAGGAGCAGCAGCGGGGAGGGCAAGTTGCAAGTGATTGGCTTTTGCGGAACCGAGCGAAACTGTAAATTATTTTGCTCGAGTGTGCAAATTAATTTCAACTAACTGACTGACTGACTAAATGTCTGTCTGTCTGTCTGTCTGTCTGGTTACTCGTTGTGCCTGTCGGTATCAATAATGTATATTTTATGAGCGGCGCAATCGTCGCCAAGGCACACCAACAAAAAGAAGCCAAAAGATACAAGTAAAACCCGTCACTTGCCAGTTGGCCAATTTTGGCTATCAATTTTGTGTGCAACGTTCTCTTAGCTGGCTCGCTGACATTTTGGCCAACTTGCCAGTTGGCTGCTGACGCGTGCCTTGTTCTAACAGCAATTAGCATTTTGTTAACATCGCCTAAAACACACACTCACACACACACACACTCACACACACACACA
Source organism: Drosophila cognata (assembly GCA_035041535.1). Taxonomy (NCBI): domain Eukaryota; kingdom Metazoa; phylum Arthropoda; class Insecta; order Diptera; family Drosophilidae; genus Drosophila; species Drosophila cognata. The sequence goes on from JAWNLC010000451.1 coordinate 2,555,342, forward strand.
CTCACACACATACAATCTCTGCAGCGCTGGCCTGGCCACCAAGAGACTGTTGCGGGTCTGAACTATGACATGGCCACAAAGAGGCATAAATCAATGCGCAGCTCTGGGCCCATTGTAAAGTCGTCTATGTTGAGCTAAAAGATGAGTCGCAGAGTATCTTTTTTTTTTGTATTTATTTAAAAGTTGCGGTAGGTTTGGCTTTCACGCTGTCTTGCAGCGGCACACCTGAACTATGTGCAACTCCGGCGAACTCTGGCGAACTCTGGCAAACTCTGGCAAACTATGTTGAATATGGCAACACATCAGCGGTCTCTCTGCTAACTAAGTCAATAGCCGCAAAACAATGGACTACTAACACACTCACACACACACACACACACATACACACACACACACACACACATAACTTGGAAAGCCGTGCAAATTAAAGTTAATCGAATGGTTTGACCTTTTCACACAGCCACACACAAAGTGCAGTTTGAAGTGGGCATGGCACCAGCCCTTCTCACAACTGCATCGCATTCGATTTGCAATTTCAGATAAACAACAACAAAACTCAATAGAAAAAACAAAACTTAAAAGAACTCAAAGTGCTGCAGGCACTTTAAGTATGTCAGGCAGCCAAATACCCTACAATGACATACAAATTATAGATATTTGATTAATTTTATAATAATAATAACTATTTATAATAATAACAATAATAAAAGGAATAACTATAATAATGCAAATGATAATATTAATAATAATAATAACAGTAATATATAAAATATGTATAATTAAATTTGAATCTAAAAGATTTCAAATCTGCTTCTAAATTAAAATTGTTCCAGTATTAGGGAAACGCAGAAGAAACTAAATTAAAGCAGAAAATTTTGAAGAGTTAGTAATAATTAATAAAAAAAAAATTAATAATAATAGTTAATAAAACTAAGTGGGAAAAGAAACAGATTTAATTTAATTTACTTTCTTGCCTGTTACAATTTTCTTATTTTTAGTATGTTAATTAAAAATCGATTTTTACATATATCCAAGTGTGTTAATTGCTGCCTATATATAGGTTATATATCTACCGTTACACACTCTGCTTGAAAGCCTCCACAGCCCATACATTTACTCAGATTTTAGCAGTATGTTAAACAGAACTTTTTCCCCGATTTCGTTTGGCTCACAGCAAGCCCGAAATTAACCTTAATTAAATTTGTCATATCTACTAATTTTAATCAAACAAATGCTTCATGTTGCATGCTCTGTATGTGTATGTAGATGTGTATGTGTGTGTGTGGGGGGGGGGGACTAATGGCTCGAATGTCGCTAATGTCAGCGACGACATGACAACAAAATGTGACCAGAGCGAAAAAACGAAATCTGTGTTGGAACACAAACGATTAAAATCATTTTAGTCCGGGTAACACACCTAATTGCTCGACAACCATCAGACAGCTAATTGAAACGCCGCCCCGATTTTAGATATTTTCTAGATTGCTTTTTATTCTATCTCTGTTTTTTTTTTAAATACACATTTAGCATTTTCAAGGCCTTCGTCTGACTTGACTGATTTTTTTGCATTTGTTTTTTGTTTTTTTTATTGCTTACATTTTTTTTCGATTTTATTTTGCGCACAATTATTTGAATTTTATTTTTTTATTTATTTGCCTTTGGGGTGTGGCCGCTGCTAGCCACGTTTCAAACGTGGCCAACTGCATTTGCTGAGCTGGCCAACTCAACTCGAGTCGGGCGCCCATAAATATGGGCGGGGTTCACCCGCTTTTATGGCAGTCAAATGCGTTGTTTAATTCGAATTGACTTTCTGAACTTGATGTGAACGTGGCCAGCGGTTCGATTTGTGGTGCAACTGAAGCACGTGCCCAATACTCTGGTGGCACAAAATTGTCAATGACCAAAAATTGCAGTATTTGATGGACATTCCACTTGACTGTAAGCCAGTAGAAGTAATTAATAGCACACAACTATCAAAGTCTAACGAGTTTTTTTTGCCAGTTTCTGGCAGAAAGGGAAACTCAATCATAATTATATTAAGGGGGAGTGTGCTGTTGCAAGCTTATTGTATAAGTGCTGCAGCCAGGCAAAGCAAATTGTTGCTGAATATTTTGCCAACCACGAAAAGTGTAAGTTGAACAAGAAAGAAGGCAATGCTATGACAACGAAATTAATAAAAACAAAAACAACTGCAACAAATATTGTCACTTGCATAAAAAGGACCTCGCAGTTTAATGCCTGGATGTAAGCACAGCCCTCAACATATGCGTCTATAATTTGTGTGTGTGTGTGTGTGTGTGTGTGGGCGTATGGAATTGCCAACGTTACGTATATGAAAGTTTTTAATAATACTTGGGTAAAATACCAAAGGAAAAACTTTTATTAATAAAGTTTCTTTCTTTCTTGTGCTAAGAGCTGAAAGCGTCTCCAACTCCGGCTTCGTCTCCGTCTACGTCTCTCGTCTCTATCCCCAACCGCCAACCATCGTCACTGGCTGCCTTAAGGCTTCCTTCCTTCCTTCTTCCTTTTTGCTTCAGCAGCTACTGAGGTTTAATTACAGCTAGAAAAGACAGAAGAAAAAAGAAAAGCATTGCCAGCCAGCAGCGACATGAACTAGTGGCAATACTCCTTATGCACATACGCATACAGAGCGAACGCAGCACGAAAATCTAACGTTCATGCGTGCACACTTATCGCGATCAATGAAATAGAAAATCATCTTTTGGCTTTGGCCAACAACAGCTGAGAAGATATGGCCATACCCGTTTGTCCGTCTCTATGATCATGCGCATCTCAGATAGTAGAAGAACTAGAGACTTAAAACTTGGACAAGAAGATTTTGTTTAGCCCGCGCAGATTAAGTATACTTATTTTTTTCTATAACTGCCCACGTTTCGGGAATACCGACATTTAATAGTAACAAAAGCCACAATTTTAAAAGCAGAGGCTTTCAATGAATATATAATAATTAACACTAGTATAATAGCATAAACTTCATAAGATCAGATAAGAAACACTCGAGTTGTAGTCGAAAAGGTTGTCTCTCATTTATATCATTGCGATCAGCAGGCGCAACTCTTTTTAAATTAAGTAAATTTAAGTAGAAGTAAACTAGATATTTAATAATAAACAACTTTCAAAGTCTAACCAGTCGAGCGACGAATTATTGCCATGTCATGACTGAAAGAATGGGTTAATTAAACATGTACTGTCTAAAATTGGCGCCAGCAGACTTTTACTATTTCCAATGACAGAAACACCTTTCGGAAGGAAACTTCCTTCGAAATCAGGCAGAATTATTATTAATATTAGTTGTTATATATTTTTCAATTCGTTTTAACACACTTCTGGTATGATATTACGATATGTCATTACTTTAACAATTGATTCCATTATTTTACACTTCTTCAGTTGATATTCATTGGCAAACTCATGTTAACAAACTTCTGGTACAATATCTCCATATGCCACTGCGTATAAACGTTCCAACTGGAATCCAAACACAGAGGGCGACACATGTAACATCGGCTACAGTTGCAAGCTGCAACATGTCCGGACTTTTCGTCTCCGGCGGGTCGAAATTCAAGTGCGCATTTTTGCCTGTGGCGGCAATATTAAGATTGACGCCGAGATGCGAGCAAATTAAATGAAGGGGCCGGAAATAGTTTTTTAGCTTTGTGTTTGAATTTTATTTAATTTTTTATTTTTTTATTTCTTAGCCATTTTTTTTCATGCTTGTTTCTTTGATTTTGTCGTATTTGCCTGCTGATAGAAGGCAGAGCCGCTGGCAACGCTGCAACTTTTGCCCAAAAATACTTTTAATTAAAATTTCAAATTATTTTCGCCGCTTGCCGAAAGCCGAGGCGAAGATGAGTGCCACAAGTACAGTTAGCAGTTGGCAGCTGGCACCGTTGCTGTTAGCGAAGTGCAATGGCGCACAAGATGGCGGACAGGAAGTGCGCGCAGCGGCAGTGCTGCAAAATGCTGCAAAATGCGAAATGTGAATTGCGAATGGCAAAACGCTGAAATATTCAAAGCGCATTTTCAATTTAAAAGTTTTTGCGCTCAAGCATATTTATTTATTTTATTTCGCAATTTTTGTTTTGCGCTCATCATTGAGCCGGAGACGCAAAACAGGCAAAGATCGACCCTTCCGGGTGGAAGGTCGGGCCGGGGTAACGCTTTGACCAAAACTTTCAAAGTAGGCAATGTCATTGAAGTGGGCCGCAGCGGGTGAATAATTTACAAGGAACAACAGCAACACCAACAACAACAACAACAACAACAGCGACGGCAACTTTAATGCAATTTCGCTCTGGCAGATTTCATTTGTGTGACAAATGGGGGGCGTGCCCATGCAAATCGCAAATATAAAAAGAACTCATTAAAAGTTTATGCCACAAAGTTTGGCACACTCACCCGCCCCTCCGCAAATCGCTTGCCTGCTCCCTTGCAACCAGTTTTACTTCCTGCCAGCCTGCCTGTTGTCCGAGAGCCGCCTTCGAGTTGCATTTGTGTTTGCCTGTCTGCATCCACAGGGCGTTTGACTGCCTGCCTGTCGATGGATGGGGGGACAGAGGAGAAGGGGATCAGCCTTTTGTCCTTCCTTTTATTTTAGTTTTTTTTTTTTTGAAATGTTGTGCAATAGTTTTAAAAGCGAGTCGGCGTTAGTTTATGATACAGCTATCAATTGCAAACTTTGCCCAAAATGTGTACCATTTTATTTTGGTATTCGGAATGTGCTCACAAAGTACTTCAAATGCTTCTATTAGAAATGGGCGAGTGCATGCAGTTTATATAGAAAACAACATAAGCCGTGCTAACTAGATTTCATATATTCAATATACAAAAATACACAGAAACTTTTCTATATTTGATCCTGCTCGTATTGCAATAAATCCACGCAAAGTAAATATTTTCGTTTAAAATATGCTTTTATGTTTGGCAATACTTGAATTTCAATAAATATTTGTTAAGTATCATTAAAAACAAATATATTCGCTTTTATTGTGTGTGTTTTTATGTTTGTTGATTATGAAAAATATGTTTGTGACTCAGTCGTAGACTCAATTTTAGATCATTTCTTTTGCATAAAACTCTGCTGTTTTTAATATTGAATCAAGTTTTAATTATGAATAAATAATAATCAATTTAATTAACAGAATGTAGTCCCATATTCGGTTATGTTATTGCTATTTCTAATTCTGCTTGAATTTAGATTTCTTGTCAATCATTTGCAGGTATCTCATTAGTTTTGCATAGCTAAGATCAGAGCTCAGGCAATTGAAATGCCTTAAGCCGTTTTGAAGGTATCTTTAGCTGCTGACCAAAAGTACCACAGAACTCAGACCGAAACCCTTTGGACCAGCCAGTCAGCTGACACAAGTTGCATGGCGTTGCTGTTGTGGCAGCCAACTCAGATGTGTTCTCAGATGCCGTTAGGCTTTCCAGAGTCAGAGACAGAGAGTCGCTGAGTTAGTTTGTAGTTCGTTTTGTAGTCGTGCTCTCAAACTATTTGCACATTGAGTGCATGCCATATTAGCATGGAAAAGGGAATATCAAATGAGCTGCTGCTGCTGCTTCTGTTGCTGATTCTCTTTCTGTTGCGTAGCGTCCATTAACAGGCGAAACGCATTTTCTCAAAGTTTAGTTCCATTAGAGGAGTAGTGCTGGCTGGCTGACTGCTTCTCCTTCCTCTTCCGCATCTTATAGGTTTTCTTTTCTATTTACCAGACACTCACTTAGCTATACAAACTGAACAACTAATTAAACTAACAGCAACAGCAACAGCAACAGCAACAACAACAAACAGCAAGCAACACATTTGCACACAAATTTCGTTGACCAGTTAAGCGGAAGCAATTGCTGCAGATACAGACACCGATACAGGTACAGATACACAGAGTGCTCAGATACATTTAGTGATCCTTGAGCAATCAGTGCAGCAGCTCCTTTGACACATGAATATGCAAATATGAGGCAATCATGCCCCCTGCCCCCCCCCCTCCCCCTCCCCTTTACTATGTCCACTTCCCATTGCTATTTACTGTGATTGCTGCTACTGCTGCTGCTGCGCTGTTCATTAATTCGCTAGATTCTGGAGACTGGCTCTGACCATGGGAATTCTCTTTTGGCATTACTAACACACAGCTCTGCTGACATCAACTGGGAACATCGACATGGTTCTGGCTGTTTGACTCTGCTGCCGGTTAATTGATTGCAGCCATTTGGGCAAACGCATATCGTTGTCTTTTCTACATTACATTCTCCAATTTCCATTTGGTGTGAATCTTTGCATTCGACTGTCTGAATTAATTACTGCTTGCCCCCCATTCTAAGCACTCTGACAGCTGGCAACAAGTTTTTCAATTGAAATTGAAAACACATTGCTTACAGCGAGGTTTCCCTATAAACGCTTGGATAAATCTATAAATTGTATATGCATAGCACCAGCCAAAATATGTGTATAAATATGTAGCTTATATATACAATATGCCTTATCGGCTCAAGTTTCTAAGAAAAGCTCGTCAAATGACGGGTTTTATTTTGCTTTATGATTTTACCAAATTCAAAAATATTTAAGTAGAATATTCAATTGCTCCATTAATATTGCTAGTCCAAATAATGTAAACTAATTAAAATTTAGTATTATGCAAACCATGATGTAAAAGTATTTGATTTCGAGACAATGTTTAGCTATATTTTGGGATCAAATTCTGTCATAAATTTTGAGTCAGAATAATGTTTTTTGTTGTTTTTGTTTTTATTCATGTGTGTATCGGAGTTATGGACAATTGAGGCATTGTGGCCAAGTGAAAGGAAGCAGTATTTACATATGTATATATATGTATACATCTATATATTAAACGCGTGTCCACATGCCGGCCACTCGACTACCTCGTCACTCTGGGCCCAGGTCTGCGGTCTGTGTGCTGTAGATGCGTGCAGATACTCCTTGTTTCCAGTTCGTGTCGTTTTCAGTGCGCTAGCAAATAGTGCTGCTAATCTTTTGTTTAGGCCCGACACAGACAAAATACAGTCAGAGGCAGGCAGGCGCACCACACGCGTTGAGGTCCCAGTGAGCGTCCTTCAATTAGCCAAAAAAACATTTCTGTCCCGTCTGCCGTGTGAGTTTTGAGCGAGATCATATCGCCCGCTTGAGCCCAAAAATTACACTGGACATCGGGACAATGGACACACCTTTGTCACTGCTGTTATTATTCGCAGGGAATTGGACTCATTAGGCGGCATCGGGTGACGCATTCAGCTTGAACCCGCTAAATCCGGCTAGCCCAATGGCACTTTTAACGAGCTGGCTGCCGGCCTGCCTTCCTGCCTGGCTGCGTTGTCGTTTTGCTTCCGACTGTAGGGCAACTTTTCTATGTGACAGCAATTGGTAATCAATGAATGGCCAAATGAAAGATGAGATGGGTGGCTAAGGAAACCGTTTGCAGTTGTTGCCCTTTGGATCAACTGATCCAATCCAAATATGCAAATGAAATGCTCAAATTTATTTATTTAAAAAAAAATTTAAAAATAGTTTTTACTAATATTAAAGATTTCCAGTAATACAGCGTTTTTTTTTTATTTATTTTATTAATTTCTTATTCATTTTTATTGTGTCATGAATATATTCAAACAAAGCTGCAATCAAATGCCAATCATCTGTTATCCTTTTAGGACATTAAGCAGACAATTAAAGGAGATAATTTCTCTGATTAATATATAGACTCAGGCAGCTGGTCTAAATAACAACTAATCGCTAGAACATAATTCCCGTCATCTATAAATTTATTTTATAAAATTCTGCTCAGTAAAATATAGGAAATATTAGATTAAATATAGTTTGTTCTAGAATAGTCGGAAACATTTTAAATTTACATTGTAAGATTAAGGGAAACCAAATATTTGCAAATGTATTCAGCTTCCATTTCAATCCCTTCTCGGTCTTATCATCATCTGGACACGTTTTAGTGAGACCCTGTAACCCGCAAATGAATCCCAACGAACGCCTTTGCCTTCGTTGTCATTATACACTCCCATCAGATGGCTGTCAAATATAAACAATTATTAAGATACAATCGGTCACTAATAAAAACAGAATGTAAATATTACCTGAAAAAGCAGTTATTATACCACCAAGCGGACGAATAGTATGTAGCACAGTTGCCATTTTCCCATGAATCGTTGTCATTATCTCGTGTGGTGAAATTTTGACCCAAATGGTCTCTCAACTCATCATCGCCTGCATTTCCAGAGTATTCTCCCAATGTGCTGAGTTTGTACTTTTCCTTTTCGCTTTCGATTGCAAATCGATCATACTTTGCAAACCTATGTTCTCCTTCGGGATTCTCCATGGTTATGAGTAATTCTTGATCTACAGCTTTGGTCATGAAATGAAGTTTGTCGAGACCAATGAAGAACTCGCCAATAAAATTGCCAAAGCCTCTTTTGTAGTCATCCCAGAAGTGATAGAAATCCACACTTCCATCTTGACGCCTCAGCACAGTTGTCCAACCCCCGCCCTGTGTTTCCTCATCGCAACTAACGTCAAACGGAGACTGACTATAGCTGGGCACGGTGATCTGATATACGCCACTGCGATGACTCAGAGCTGCAGCCTCTGCACAACTACTTGGATACCGAGTTCGCATTAGGCGTGTAAAGTTACTGAACTTTTCATTCAACTCATTGAGCTTACTCATCACATCATTTGTCGACCGATTAAATTCACCCTTAAGCTTATTCAGCAAATCATTCTGATGATCTTGTAGTGAGCTCTCCAAACTTATCACTTTATCGACTTTCTCATTCAAGTTACTGAACTTCTCATTCAGCAAATCGCTCTGTTCTGTTGTCGACCGATTAAATTCACCCTTAAGCTTATTCAGCAAATCATTCTGAAGATCTTGTACTGAGCTCTCCAAACTTATCACTTTATCGACTTTCTCATTCAAGTTACTGAACTTCTCATTCGACTGACTGAGTTTACTCATCATAACATCCAGCACTTCTCTCTGACGATTCAGTTCTAGCCTGTGAATATGGTGATAAGAATCTTTCAAATGTTTTCGAAATACTAGTCAAATTTCCAATACAAACCTAATTTCTTCGAGCTGCAATTGCTCAGCTTTGTTGGAAATGGCAATGGATAAATCGCACAGTTTGTCATCGTCAGGAGCACACTCCACTGCAATCTTAAGCACACATACGTATATGAGGAACACAGTGCAAATAAATTTAAACATTCTGTTCTGAATAATGTATATTATTATGTAATATATAATAAGTATTTTAAATTAGCACAGATCACACAAGACTGAAGAGGCTGAGCCGCTCGCTGTCCAATTTATAGGCAGCTTACACTCTGCTTCTGGGTACTATATTATAGAATATTCTTGGAAATCACTAATCTGTTTACTCGCACACATTAAATATATATATATACATACATTTATATACATATTATTTAATGATAAGGGCGCTAATCGCATATGTGCCGCTCTTAAGAATTCGCAAAAAGTCATCTGTTATCCTTCTAGGACATTGAGCAGACTGTTGAAATATGTTTGAATTTTAACGGCAACGATTAATATCGCTACATCGATTAATATTTAAGCTATGGTCACACATGTATTGTATTTAACTTTCTGCATTCTATTTGTCAGTTGCTCACAATTATTCCCCAATAATAAATACCATTTATAATCACAAACTGCGTTTAACTCTTCGTTTGAACTATGCCATATTACAACACTATATATATATTTATATATAATATTCTAATCTCTTTCCTAGACACACAGATTTTTGGAAATCACTAATCTGTTTATTCGCACACATTAAATATATATATATATTTATTATTAGCTGGTCACAGTGTGAGGTTAATGATGAGAATACCTCGAGCGAATGCTGTATAATTATTATGAGTGGTTCCAATTGAAGAATGTACTTTGGGAGAATTCTTTATAGCTGCACATATGCGATTAGCCAGAAAGCGCCATTATCATTAAATAATATGTATATATATGTATATATATATATATATATATATATATGTATATATATATATTTAATGTGTGCGAGTAAACAGATTAGTGATTTCCAAAAATATTATATAGGCTATAAATTTGGACAGCGAGCGGCTCAGCTTCTTTAGTCTTGAGTGTAAAGAATCAGTATAAATAACAAGTGTAGCAAGTATATATATAACGATTCACGTCAATCCCAAATATAGAGGTGATCTCAATGTCAAAAATACATGATAAGAAACCGTGCTAAATATGTTTATTGCTTCAATAACAAATAAGAAAACAGCTCGACTAGGAGTCGCTAAGTCTGGCTAGCTCAATGGCACTTTTAACGAGCTGGCTGCCTGCCTGCCTTCCTGCCTGGCTGCGTTGTGGTTTTGCTCTCGAGGGGAGGGCAACTTTTCAATGTGACAGCAATTGCTAATCAGTGAATGGCCAAATGAAAGATGAGATGGGTGGCTAAGGAAACCGTTTGCAGTTGTTCCCTTTTGGATCAACTGATCCAATCCAAATATGCAAATATTCAATGCACACTCTTAAACAACCTCAGCTCAAATTTATTTAAAAAAAAAAGATTTTAAATCGTTTTTACTAATATTAAAGATTTTCAGTAATGAAGCGTTTTTTTTATTTATTTTATTAATTTCTTATTCATTTTTATTGTGTCATGAATCTATTCAAACAAAGCTGCAATCAAATGCCAATCATCTGTTATCCTTCTAGGACATTAAGCAGACAATTAAAGGAGATAATTTCTCTGATTACTATATAGACTCAGGCAGCTGATCTAAATAACAACTAATCGCTAGAACATAATTCCCGTCATCTATAAATTTATTTTATAAAATTCTGCTCAGTAAAATATAAGAAATATTAGGTTTAAATATAATTTGTTCTAGAATAGTCGGAAACATTTTAGTTTTACATTGTAAGATTAAGGGAAACCAAAGATTTGCAAATGTATTCAGCTTCCATTTCAATCCCTTCTCGGCCTTATCATCATCTGGACACGTTTTAGTGAGTCGACACCCGTAAAGGAATACCAAAAAACGCCTTTGCCTGTGTTGTCATTATACACTCCCATCAGATTGCTGTCAAATATAAACATATATTAAGATACAATCGGTCACTAATAAAAACAGAATGTAAATATTACCTTTGAACGCAGTTATTATACCACCAAAGCGGCCGAACAGAGTGTAGCACAGTTGCCATTTTGCCATCCATCGTTGTCATTATCTTGTGAGCTGAACTTTTCACCCAAATGCTCTCTTAAGGAATCGCCTGCATCTCCAGAGTATTTTCCCAATGTGCTGAGTTTGTACTTTTCCTTTTCGCTTTCGATTGCAAATCGATCATACTTTGCAAACCGACGTTTTCCTTCGATGTTCTCCATGGTTATGAGTAATTCTTGATCTACAGCTTTGGTCATGAAATGAAGTTTGTCGAGACCAATGAAGAACTCGCCAGTTAAATTGCCAAAGCCTTCTTTGTAGTCCTCCCAGAAGCGATTGAAATTCACACTTCCATCTTGATGTCTCAGCACAGTTGTCCAACCCCCGCCCTGTGTTTCCTCATCGCAACTAACGTTAAACGGAGACTGACTATAGCTGGGCACGATGATCTGATATTCGCCACTGCGATTACTCCGAGCTGCAGCCTCTGCACAACTACTTGGATACCGAGTTGGCATCAAGCTTGTAAAGTTACTGAACTTCTCATTCAACTCATTGAGCTTACTCATCACATCATTTGTCGACCGATTAAATTCACCCTTAAGCTTATTCAGCAAATCATTCTGAAGATCTTGTACTGAGCTCTCCAAACTTATCACTTTATCGACTTTCTCATTCAAGTTACTGAACTTCTCATTCAGCAAATCGCTCTGTTCTGTTGTCGACCGATTAAATTCACCCTTAAGCTTATTCAGCAAATCATTCTGAAGATCTTGTACTGAGCTCTCCAAACTTATCACTTTATCGACTTTCTCATTCAAGTTACTGAACTTCTCATTCGACTGACTGAGTTTACTCATCATAACATCCAGCACTTCTCTCTGACGATTCAGTTCTAGCCTGTGAATATGGTGATAAGAATCTTTCAAATGTTTTCGAAATACTAGTCAAATTTCCAATACAAACCTAATTTCTTCGAGCTGCAATTGCTCAGCTTTGTTGGAAATGGCAATGGATAAATCGCACAGTTTGTCATCGTCAGGAGCACACTCCACTGCAATCTTAAGCACACATACGTATATGAGGAACAACAGTGCAAATAAATTTAAACATTCTGTTCTGAATAATGTATATTATTATGTAATATATAATAAGTATTTTAAATTAGCACAGATCACACAAGACTGAAGAGGCTGAGCCGCTCGCTGTCCAATTTATAGGCAGCTTACACTCTGCTTCTGGGTGCTATACTATATAATATTTTTGGAAATCACTAATCTGTTTACTCGCACACATTAAATATATATATATATATATACATATATATACATATTATTTAATGATAAGGACGCTTTCAGGCTAATCGTATATGTGCAGCTATAAAGAATTCGCCCAAAGTACAGTCTTCAATTCGAACCACTCATAATAATTATACAGCATTCGCTCTATCTCTCACTCTGCTTCTGGGTACTATGCTATATAATATTCTTGGAAATCACTAATCTGTGTACTCGCATACTTTAAATATGTATATATTTGCATATTCTTTAATGATAAGGGCGCTTTCTGACTAATCGTATATGTGCAGCTCTAAAGAATTCTCCCAAAGTACAGTCTTCAATTCGAACCACTCATAATAATTATACAGCATTCGCTCTATCTCTCACTCTGCTTCTGGGTACTATGCTATATAATATTCTAATCTTTTTCCAGAAACACAGAGTTTTGGAAATCACTAATTTGTTCTCCATTCTTTTATTTCTTTTTATTAATTTTGTATTCAAACAAATTAGTATCAATGAGAATGCGCATCACTGGCAACTTGATTGCGCATCACAGACGCGTGTAGGCGATGTTATAGTTATGTCATACGCCGTATGAGAGAATAATATTTCAAACTTTAAAAGGGTTTGGTTTTTGAAAATCAGATTATTTTAGCTCTGATCCTTGACTTTATGTATGTGATCAAACAAAACTACCCTAGTCTTGCTCATATATGTATGTATATTTCTACAAGTACAGAATGTAAAATATGTGTTTTGAAAAAACTCCTTGATTCTCAATAATTCTTTGTTGATAAGGTTCTTATCATGAGTTGCACGAATATGAGTAATTCATGCTGTGACATATACGAAAATGAGCTCAGATTAAGAGTAAGCCAAAAAAAAACTCAGATTAAGCCTAATGCCTAAACCAATTTCCTTTTCTCCATTTGTACTTTTTTCTCTCTCTTGTCTGTATTTTCTTGCTTGCTCAACTGTGAATAATAAAGTTAAATTATATTTGATTTATATATCTAAATCCATTTTGAAGCTCCAACTGCAAAGTTATACTTTAATTTATTTGCACATTGGAATTAAAGATTAATTTAATGGTTTCTTAATTTGCTAGCCGATGCTGGACGCATATCCTGCCTGCCTCGCCAGCCGCACCAATTAAACGTTTAAATTTTTTTAAAAGACTGTTGCAAAAGACAAAAGGCAACAATGGCCAACATTGCCATGGCAAATAGATGGCGCGATTTTCGCTCGTTTTGCGGTGCAACTGAGCGTATACGCAACGTGCAACAGAGTGAGCACAGCACGGCGCGAGTGTGGAGATAGAGGCGTGTGGCGCTGCCAGCAGGTGTGGCAGGTGTGGCATCTCTGTTGGTTGCCATAACGCTGACATAGCCTTTTCAGCCAAGTCGAGACGGCGCGACGCCTGCACTTCACACAGACAAGGTAGGCAAGAGTGGTGAGGTGCAGTCAGCGGGCGAAGGGGAGGGGGGAGTGGTGTGGCAGAGATCTCTAGACAACGCTGTTATTTATTCCGGATTTGTCTACCTTTTTATTTATGTTTGGCAGACGCCAATTTTCATGGCGGCGTTAGCATTGGCTTTGGCTCTGGCTCTGGCTTTGGCTACAGCTATCCAAAGGATGCAGCTGCAGGTGTCTAGGGGTTGTGGCTGCGGCGGGTGGGTATTGGGGACTTCTGACCACGTGATGCTTGTGTGCTGTGCCAGCCAAGCGGAAAATAAAAGAAATGCCAAGCAACAGAGGCAACTGAGGCAACCGCTCACCTTTGATTGTCTTAGCGCTCGCTGTCCGCTCCGGCAAGCAACTAATGAAAACTGCCCTTAGTTAAGGGCTGAGCTTTTCGGCATACCACAGCCCTTAGCCAGCCCAGCTTTAGCAGCAAATACTTTACGCTTTTGTCTTTTGTCTGCTTGGTTGCTTAGAATTAAAACGTTTCAAATTGTTGCCAAGACTTTTGTGTCATTTGTTTTTTTGTTTATTTTGGTTTTTTTCTCGCTTTCTTGAGCAGCAGCGTAGAGCACTTAAAGCCAACTAGGATTTTGATTAAAAAACTTTGGTCAGCAAACAAATTCAATAAGCAGAGGAATCACAAAAATCAATAGCCAAAAGCCGTCAGCTGTTTCACACAGCCTCGCCATCGAAGTGGCGCGAACTAAGTAATCTAAGCCACAAAGCACAGCCACAGAATGCGTGGCATGGGATGTGGCAGATGGGGCAAGGGGCAAGGGCTGGGGGTGGGGGTGAAGCACATAAATTCAAGATGTGGCCATAAGATTTATGACGATTGCGAACGTGGAATTTCAACAGCGGCGGCCATAGACAAAAGTGCCCAAAAGAAAATGCCGCAACATTTGTGGGCGCCTCTGGCCTTTGAACTTGAGCGTACAGCTGTGAAAGAGACGGGGCGGGAGGCTGTGTACGAGTGGGCGTGGCTGGACAGCAATTTACAGTAGGCATATAAAATGTGCATAAAAATTGAAACAGCTCGCCCGAGGCCGCTGAGAGTGCCACACCAGAGCAGAGCAGCGGGGGATGGGGGGCGTATACTTTACGCATTTTAAGTTTCAATTTCACAGCCGAATTTATGGGCATAAAAATGGCAGCATGGCCATTTTATGGCCACTTCCGCTGACCAAAGCGCAAAGCTCGTAAGTGATTTCAAACATAAAAAAGCATAAAAAGCATTAGAGACGTCAGACGTCAAGCAAACAAATATGATAAATTTCAACATGCCTTTTTATACCCTGTAAAACATTGAATTTATAGCTGAAATTTTACTTACTGCGAATGCAATTCGTCAAATACATTTCTCCATGCCATTTGCCAGGGCTACAATTCAAGCACCCCCCCAACCACCCCATCATTTCCTCATTGAGCTGCGCCATCAATTGCCAAAGTCGTTGCTGGGTGGAGGAGAGGGGAGGGGTAGGGAGGAGGGGCTGCTACGGGTTCCATAATCCGGCTTATTATGCAAAGTAAAAGCCCGGCGCAGCTCCTCTTCTTCTGGGCAGATAATCTTGGTGATATTTTATTGTCGTCGTCGCCGAGGCTTGTAAATGCGTTAACAGCCACGCCCACTCCTAGCTGCGCCTCCGCCCCCTCTCTTTTTTCTCTCTCTGTCTCTCACTCTATCTGCTTCTGCTTCGTGCAAATTGGGAAACATTTCCGTTTCCGGTTTGCTGTTCGCTGCCGGCGCATTTGGCCCGCAATCCTGCTGCTTGCCATAATGTCGGACTTTACGCTCAGATTTTCCATTTACGATGTTGGCGTTGCCATATTTTTATTTTTATATATATGGCACTCGCATCCGCTCTCGTATATGGAAATTCCCGAATTTATTATGCGTTTGTCCGATTGTCTCGCGCGTAATTTTCCAATTTCCATAAACGGTTTCAATTTCAGCATTTCTCTTTCTCTGTTTTTTTTTTTCTTTATCATCCTGTTGATGTGTTCGTCTTGAAAGGGTTTTTTGCAATTTGGCATTGGGGTTTCCTTTTCGGCTCATTACCATACTAAATGGTTGCTTAACATTGATGAAGTATTAAATTATACGCTGCAGACAGGCATGTGGCTATGACTATGCCACATTACGGACACATTTCATTCCATTCCTATTACAAATTGTCCAAATTGAACACTTTTGTGGGGGCAGAAGGCTCTTGACAATGACGATTATGTGGCAAACCCCACAACAGTTTCTCTATTTGCATTTGCATAATTCTCTTTGCGGTCGCATATTTGTGTAAGGAATTACGACTAGTTACAAATTATTCTCTAACTGAGCATTGAAAGAGAAAATTGGTTCTGAGTTTGAGAATTTAAATAGCATTAAATTATAAGCAAAATAACTAAAAATAAATAAGTGAAATAAATTGCATATATAAATAAAATTAATTGGTGAAGAAGCAAAATATTTCTATAATAAAAATCATGAATAATATAGTAATAAATTTGTTGCCACGATTAATACTTATGTATCGCTTATCGATTAATATCGAAACACTGGTGCCACATGTATTATGTATTCTTCTAAGTCAAGTTGCTCTCAATTCTTCTTAATTTTCCACTTTATTTATAATAAAAACATAAATGATTAATAATATTTGATTTGCTTAACTGGTCTGTTAGTATTAAGTTAAAGTGAGTGCAATAAGTATGTGTATTGCAACATGTTTACTTAAACATCGACTTAGCACAACTATTCGATTTGCATTGCTCAAGCACAACAATGGGAAGCTCAGCCAAATATTTGCCACAGTCATTTGCATTTTGCTCATACTCTCTTAACTTATTCACATTCCCATCACCTGGCGAGCATTTTTTCTACGAATGTAAAAATCCGTTAAATAGTCGAGAAAACTGTACGAAAATCGAAAATCTGATGACACAGCCATCGTTGTACATGATCACCTGCTGTTTGTCCGTGCAGTGCATATTTTACAGCTATGCCCCTCTCTGTCTGTCTCTCTCTTTTTGTCTCACACTCTCTCTCTCTCTCTCTCTCTCTCTCTCTCTCTCTCTGTCTCTTTCGATGTGGTGCTGCAGTTTGTTTGGAGTTTCCACCCATTCAATGACTTCATTTTGATGCAAATTCGCAACTGATTCTGTGCCCAAATCACTTTGTTGGCCAAAGGAAGCGAGGCAACAGCCAACCGAAGGCAACGTATGGAAAAATGCAGAAACGATTTAAAAACTCTAAAATTAAGCTATCATCAGTTTTTACAGTTGGCCATCAACTCCATCGCCGGCTCGCTCGCACCCATTCTCCAAGGTGGAAAGACATTCGAGTACAATATGTGTATAAAAAACAAAAAGTCAAAAAGAAATAAGTGCAATGCAATGTCATTAAAGAAGACAGCCAGACAAGGACGAGAATGTGGCGAGGAAGTGGAGAAAGGTTAGCTGAGAATGACTATGACCAACATAAAATCACAACACACACACACACACACACACTCTCGCACGTAGATAGAAAGACATTGCCCGTAACCCAATCCGTAACCCAACCCGTATTCCTGTCTGCGGTCGCTTATCGGACATTGTGTGTCGTCTGGCACTGAACTCAATGTCCTGTCTGTATGTCCTGTCTCTGTGTGTGTGTATGTGCTGTGTGTGTGTCCTGTGTCTCGTGTCTCCGTGTGCGTTACGTAAAGCTGTAATCTGTGCTTATAAAACGGCAAATGGCAAACTCTGCAGAGGGTTTTTAATTGTCTGTGCCGGATGGCAGTCTTAAATGCCCCACGACACAAGTCGGACCCCCAAAGACACATGGAGAAAACTTCAATTGTGCATAAGGAAAATGAAAATAATTAAGTCAATAAATTCATTTGCAAGAATAAAACACACAGAAAGTGAAGCTGAACTTTTATATAACTTAGAAAAATGTATGCTAGTTAAATGCACATTTCTCAATTTATTCATTAATTTATTTATATTTTTTAACTTTTTGCTGTTTATTTTTATTCAAGTCTTCTTATTCTTTCGCATCTCTACAATTTTATTGGCTTTATCCTTAGACTGTTCAGCAATTTCTGTCAGTGCACACACGTCCGATATGAAACGACTTTGTTGAGTATGCTTTCGAGATTTTTTAATTAAAATCCCTTCATAATATTATGTTAATGTTTGCTTGCCACCTGAAAAACTAGGAAACCAGCCAAGCCTGTCACTTTATTTTACTGCACCACCCAACCCTCAACCAGCCCCACATTTAAGCTGAAATCAGCGCGAGGCAAACTAATTTTTTGGCTGAGATTGAAGTGGCAGCTAGAAAGTTATAAAAAGTAATTGTTGGCACCCGTTGACTTGTCTTTTTTTTTGTTACGCTTTCGCGTTTTCCACATTTTTGCTCGTCTCTCCAAAAATGCAAATTGAGTGCGCTATCAGCAACTGTCAACCCATCTGCCCTGCTCACTCCTTCCCCTCTCTCTTGGCCAACGCATATCCATTTAAAGGGGGTTGATGACGGAGGGGGGAGACGCACATTTGCTGTCGCGCGCTTCACCTGTTTTGGACTCTGCGTTGTCGTCTCCCTTTTTCCAGCTTTTTTTTTTGTTGTTGGCCATTTGGCTGATGTCGGTAGATTTAGCGCACGTAGCATTTTTAATAATGCCGCCCAATTGTCATATTTGCCGCCCAAAACGCAATTGGGCACAAGCCCATCTCCAGCCGAGTTGTCATCTGGTCTCATCTGAGTGCCTCATATGGTTATTGTTGCTGTCGTCCGCTCTTGGCCAGCGTTCGCAGCAATTAGTTTCAGCAAATTTCCAACTAGTGTCCCACAATAAAAAGAAATGTGCCATGGAAAAGACAAAAAACAATACAGATGAATTGCGCCCCAGCCAGAGATAACTAGTGTATTGGATGGACCACATTAACTATAATGACTGTGTACAGTAAACACGCTTGTTGACGGTTTATGTGGGATGAACGCAATTCTGACCAAATTGATTGCTGCCTAACGAAAAGATTCTTTTATGTTACTAAAATAGAGGCCAACAAATACAATAAAAACACTTAATCTGTATTCAGTTTTCTTGTATTAAATAAGATTTATTTTTATTCCATAAATGAGCCATAATACGCATTACAAACTTCAAATGCAACTTTGAATCACTACAGTCAAGTCTCTGGGGTCATCTAGTCACTTATGTCGTGTCACATCACAGTAAGAGTCACGTGTAAACGTGAATTGACATGGCGCCTATCAGTCATAAAAATGAATACATAGAAACAACATCGTTTATTTTCCCTCCCCGCAATCGACAGCTCTCTCGACTTTTTGTTGTTGTTGTTGTTGTCTGTCGTATCAATTGTCAATTTTAATTGCTGGCAGTTGTCATAACTCGGCTGTTAAATTTACAACCGGCCAGAGTGGAGACATTTAATGGCGCCTGCAACGAACGCAATGCGTTGACTTTCTTTATGGTTATGTAACTGGACAGACAGCCAGATATATATATATATACATATATATATATATAGAGAGAGAGAGAGAGAGACTGCTTAATATGCAGCGAATAACCATATATTGAATCATCAGAGCCAATGCCGCTCTGCACACAGACACACACTCTAACTCCAGCTGCGAGTCCATCAGCTCTGGCTGATAACTTCGAGTCACGTAGAGCTGATTTTGTAATCCAACTGAGGCTGAGGCTGGTCATTTAATTGCGGCCGATAAGGTGTGCGGTTACACAGAATTTAAACCAAATTCCCAGTTCCACACAATGTATTTTATTTTATTTACTTATTTTTTTCTCTTCTCTCGCAATTAGTCAAACCAATTTGTCGGAATTAATCAGAAGTCACCATCGCCATCATCTTCGTTGTCATCGTTTAAAATGCAAAATGCGTGCGCTAAATTACGGCGAATTTCCAAAGCAAGCCAACAAAGCCTAGACGCATTTTTTAGCGTGTAAACAATGTGACTCCACCTCTCCACCACTGCCCCACCACACTCTCTCCTCTCCTCTCTCCTCAAGCCACAATGTCGGCAAAAATGACTTTTGTGGTGCTGAGCTGAGCTGCTGTTGATGACTCGTTTTGGCTTTTGTGCTCGACTGGCGCGTCTACATTTGAATACTAATTGCATTTGGGCCAAGTTCGTTGTTGCCTTCGAGACGAGACTGGCTGACTGAGTCGTAGTTTGGCTTATGCGGTAAATATGATCAACAACAAAGCGCGTCATTTTGACATTTGTCTGTTTGTCTGCTTGTCTGTCTCACAGCGCCCACGTTGCCCATTGCCAGCCATCGCCAGCCAATTGCACCAACTAACTCCCACGACTGACAGCCTCGACCGACTCTCTGTCTGTCTGTCTCTCTGTCTCCTGTCTGTCTGTCTGTCTGTCTGTCTGTCTCTCTGCCTGCTCCACGTAATCGCAAATAGATATGCGATTCAGATAATGATCGGGCTCAGCTGGCTGGCGCAGAGCTCCCGCTCCAGCTTCAGCCACAAGTTGCAAGCTCGCCAAGCTGCAACTTCAGTTTCAAGCTTCAACTTCTCATTCTCTGGCGGTTGTCGCGCTTTGAACTTAAATGGGTTTTGCGGCTGTTGTTGCTGTTGTTGCCGCTGTTGACATGCAGTCAGCGGGCAAATTTGCCATATGTTGGCAAAATGGCAAACTGCTTTTGCGCTGGCCTTTTCGGCTTTAGCCAAGTGTCAGGTTTTTTAACATTGTCTTGCCAGGATTTTTTTTAATGCCTGTGAACGCTCGCTGGCACATTAACAATGCAGCAAGCTGAACGGTGCATGCCTCAAGAAACACACATTCAATGGGGTGGAGGGTGGTGGAATACTTAAGCTACAAACTTGATTTTATTTGGCATATTTTAACCACATTTTGATATGTTGGCAACTGCACAATTTTTGTAATTAAATTCAAATATTATTAATCAATTTTTTTTTCCTACTTTCTGAGTGCTTTTTCCTAGATAAACAATATTTTAAATAACAAATATTTGTAAACCTATATATGTATTTTTTAATATTTTTCTTTTTCTTAAAAAACTTAAAAACGCAACATATTTTTAATAATTTTTAAGCATTTTAAATTTATTATTTTATTTTTTCTAATTGGTTTTATAAAGGTGCTGCTATTGTTGATCTACATGCTGGTTATTTGTAAAAATTTTATTTTATTTTATTTTAATTTATTTGAATATTTTTACTGGATTTCGTGTTTTTTTTTTTTAATTCTTTTCAAACATTTTGCACCTATTGGGTTTATTAAGCTGGCGCTTTTTCAACATATTGCTTTGCTGGCGACGAATTGGGAGCAATGCAGATGAGAAAGGGGGGAGTTTTAAGAGTCAAAGGAATGAGAGACGGCAACAGCCGCCGCAGACTGAACGCAATGAATAATGGGCTCGAGCACAACATCAGCGCGGCACTTGTAATTAATTATACAGCAGGAACAGCAGGCTAGCAGCAACGGCAACAGCAACAGGAACAGGAGCAAAAGAAAAAGGCGGCGGCGGCGGCGGCGGCGTCGGCGTCGGCGGCAGCTTTGGGGCAACAAAAATGTCTGGTAATTATCACTAAGACGCGCCGCTGCTGATTAAAAATGCGACGCCGACGCTGTGAATTGAACTTGGACTTGGACTTGGACTTGAAGTTGATGCTGAAAGTTGAAGTTGGACTTGTCGCTGGCGTGGAACTTGGGCAATGTGCAGCGAGGCAGCAAGTTGAACGGCGACTTCAACTCGAATGCTGACAGTTTTCGGACTGGCTAACATGACAAGCTGCCAGTGCCGATGACGCTAAAAACTTGGGGCTCGCAGTCGCCAGAATCGTTGCCCGGCTGCCAGACAACCAGGCTGGAGACTGAATCTCAATACCCAGAAACCCCTGCTCTACCCGCTCATCGCTTGAGCAGCATGTAGCCAGCCAAGTGCCGACGGCAACTGAGCGACTCCTTGATTGGTGACTGAGGTCCACTGAGTCGGACACACACTGCTGATGAGTGGGCAGTGGGTGGGGGGTGACTGTGTGGGGGGAGGGGGTTGGTTAGTCCAAGATGTCGACAGCTAGGCACTGGGAGTTACTTACCAAGTGTTGCATATAAATGAGGCGTGCCCCAAAACTGACATTGATATTAACCTTGATGTGAATTTTTAAGTCCGTTTTTAACTTGAAGGTCATTTAGGCATTGAATCGGTGTGTTTGTGTTTGTGTGTGTGTGTATTGTGTATGTGCGTGGTGTATCTGTGTGTGTGTGAATGCCATAATTCTTTTGGTTTTTCAGCCATTCCTATTCAATCAGCTTGTGTGAAAATAATCGATATTTACGATTCTTATCGATTTTGTATTATTAAAGCTGCTTCGACAAGTGCCAATCGATAAGCCAGATTGAAATTTATTTGGTGCTCAGCAGAGTATTAAAAAACTCATTTAAACTAAATACGTAATTGCCCAAGTTAACTTCAATCAGTATAAATAATTGAAAGCCAGCAATTTCACAAACAATTTTTATTCGAATCAAAATAAACTAAAATAATTTGGCGTCTTATTAACTGTCAAATGATGCTAAGTCGATAAATACAACACACACACCTGTAGCACATGCTGCCCTGCTAGTTGAAACCATTTGAATCTGGCAATCGGGTTTTGGCTGTTATTCGAATTGAGTTTGTTGGTTTCGGGTGACTAACCCCGTTTCGTAGGCACGAAACTGAACTCATTTCGCAGTAATTACATTTTGCATTTAGATATTTTCAATTTCGTTACGATTTGTGAAGTTGGCCAAAAGCGTGATGTTTTTGTTTTGCTTTTAGTTTCTGCACTGTGCGAAAAAACGTATCAATTTATTCGCGCGGCTTGCGTCCGAAATTTTCGCCATCCTCGAGCGTTTCGGGCAGCGGCAGTCCTCCAGTCTCTGGCAGGAAAATGGAGCCGACAACGGCCAAAACGGAGAACACACCGAATATGAGTGGTGTTAGCCAGGCCTCCACCATGGCCAGATCGCAGATGAGCGGCGCTATGAATCCACCAATGCGTCCAATCATCGAGCACAGTCCGAGTCCATTCGACCGAACAACAGTGGGAAACGTTTCGCCGCCCCACAGATAAGCATTGGGGAACGTGATCGATGCCCCAAACAGACCCAGCGTGGCGCACATCACCTGAATTTTCATCCTGGCATTGGTGAGAAAGACGAGGGCCAACAGTCCAAAGGCACTGATCGCATTGGTCGTCATCATGGTCACCTTCCGGCCCATGTACTTGGTCATAACGACGCAGAGCAGGGTGCCGGGTATGCCCAGACCGGCAGCAATCAGATTGTTCAGGAATATATTGCCGCCCAGCTTAGATATATACTGAGCGGTGCCATAGTACACCATGCAGACAACCAGCCAATTGTTCGCCATACAGATGGTCTTGATGCGCATATAGGGCGTCCGGAACAGATCAACTATGTTGCCCTTCTTCGATGGCGTCCTCGCCGCCAGCACTTTGTGTCCAGCCTCGATTTCCGCACGAATCGTGTCAGTTGGGGCTCTATTGTGCTTGGCCACCTTCTCCAGAATCTTGATGGATTCGTCTACGCGTCCAGTGGTAAACAGCCAACGTGGCGACTCCGGCACCAGGCAAATGTAGACCAGAAATACACAGGACCAGATCGTTATGCTGAACTGGAACCACCTCCAATCCCTCAGCAAGTAAGAGAACACAGACAGTGAGGCGTGGCCAACATTAAAGGGCAGCTGATACAAAATGGCGATCAATTCACGCTTCTTCGGTCCAATGAATTCCATGATGAGCACAAAACTGCAACGAGAGATATAAATACAGATATAAAGAGAGACAGTTTAATTACAATCTTACAAATTTTTCGTATTCAATAAGTGCATTTATATAAGGTGTGTACTTATATCACTCTTATTATAATTAAGTCGAAGCTATTTATATCTCTCTACGTTGTTTATACGTCGAGGAAGCCAGTTAATCTGATATTAATAATTTATATTTGTTGTATTGTTGATTGCTTAGCAAGGGCAATAAACTTATATGTCAGCTATTGGAACCTATCGGCAAGCATGACTATGTAGCAATTGCATCAATCTGCTGCTTCTGCAAAAGTAAGCTGTTTGTTTCTTCTTCGTCTTTTGGTATAATTTTATGTGAATATGCATGGAGAAATCGTGAATTATGTGTTGAATTAATTAAGACTGACTGTAAGTGGTGGGCGAAGTAGTCAATTAGTTTTACCTGGTTGTCATGGTGCCGCCTGTGGCAAATGCGGTTAGAAATCTGAACAGACAGTAGAACCAGAAATACGGCGAAACACAAACGATCAAGCCACAGATCAGCTGCATGAAGCAGCAGCCCAAAAAGGCCGGACGACGACCAAAGCTGCAAAAAATAAAGACAGATGAGATGAAAATCTAAATATATATATATATATATATATGTATATATGGCTTACCGATCGGAGAGCATGCCGAAGAACATGCTGCCAAACATAATGCCGAGCATGACAATGGATTGGGAGAGGCTCGCCAGAGTGGCGTTCTTGCAGGTGAGATCCCATTCCGTGACGATGGTGGACTGGAAAATGCTGTGATCGGTTTCCGTTTCGTTGCAGGCGTCGCTGCACGGATCTGTGACGTTGGCGGTGGTGCAGCTGAGGGGCGTGGGGGCGGCGAGGAAGATGTGGGCGAGTGTGTGCCACCCGGTGCCGAACTTGCACATGAATATCAGCATGCAGAAGAAGAACTGATAGCGACTAAAGTCACCGATTTGCGAGATGATCGGATCGGATGTCTTCTCGACCGGCTTCGGTGGATCCTTTTTCTTCGCATCATCCGCCATTTTCAGTGGTAAAAACTATAAAAAAACGAAATAGAAAATACAATTTTGAAAATATATAAAAATGTATTTAATTTATTTTAGATTAAAAGGTTAACTGTGCTTGGAATTGTTATACAGAAACTTGTAATGTGAGTCGGTCGGACGAGTTGATTATTTTTTCAAGTGTAGAGTTGACTTTCTCGAAAATATTTGGTTTCGAGACTGGAGCTGGCAACAGACTGGCGCGAACAGATCGTCCGCGATCGATTTCATATGCCAACATTCAATATTGAACCGGTTTCTTTGTCTCAGTCGGCAGTTGCCAGTTGCCAGTTGTGGCAGTCGGTTAGCGTGACAACTTCTTGGCCCAGCTAACGGCAAACGGCTAACAGGCATTAGCACCTGAGAGAGCAGCAGCAGCAGCAGCCGCAGCCGCAGCCACAGCAAGAGCACGTTAAGGTTCGCATCCAGCTTAAATTGGCATTTAGTAGTGCAAAAAGACAAATAAAATAAACCGAAAAAAGGCTGCAACAGAAATAAGGCCAAAAGGCAACAAAGCTCACTTTTACCTCCAGCTTTGAAACTCCCCGTTGTTGCTGTAGTTAAATGAAGTTGGGGCCGCTTTATTAATTGAAGGTGCGCCACGACTAAAGCTATTTGCCACAGATAGCTGGCTAGCTAGGCTGACTGTGTGTGTTTGTGCTACTAGATGCTGCCATTGTCTGCAGCCAGATAAACGTTGCCTGCCACAAGCCGCAAGATGGCTTAATTATCGCCGAGTGCTAGTAAGCCATCGAGTGAAAGTTGTGGGGCCTCAGATTTGTCGCTGGCGACAAGCAACAATCAACAATCAACAACACTCTCAACGCTGGCAACTTGGAACCAGGCCATATGCTGCATTTTCCCACGATTGTGGCACAACCTGTGTCCACACAGATCCAACGACGGCAAAATGTCACAACAATTGAAAATAAATTATATGCAAATTGGCTAGCCAATCAATGTACACACCACACACACACTCGCACACACACACACACACAGCACATGATAAATCCGCCAATTGTCGCATAAATGTGTCACTTTGGCACCCACTAAGATGCCCAAAACTGAGCACAGCACAAATAACAATTGCAGATTGCCACCTTTCGATATGGTTACTTAAGAGCTGTCAGCATGCCAATAAATTACTCATATTATATAATATGTATACATATGAGTCAGGCTATGGATAAAGTGTGCCAGATTTGTGTGGAAAGGACATAGATGGTCTTCAGAGTTTATGGCACACAGTTTGTGGAAGCCACAGTTAATTGATTATCTTCTGTGCTGCAAAGTCCGCCTTTGGATTGCTCCTCATTTTATTGTGGACCGTTCAACAAAATTATATTAAGAAAAATATACAAAATTCAAGAGGAACTTCGTCTGGACTGACCAAATGCACATATAATATGAAATATTTATGCATATTATATATCAATCTGTAACTGGCCTATAATGTGCGCCTATAATCTTTGGTATCATGAAGTTTTATACACTTGCTTATCAAAATACGAACTTACTGTGTAATGAGCCCGTAAGGGAAGTAAAGGTTAACGTTAAGGTTAACGTAGAGTTTGACGTTAAGCTTAATACTTTTATTAGAAACAATTCTTATGGTAGCTTTAGGTAGCTTATAACACTTGGCTTTGCATTTTAACCTTGAGAATTGCCAGTCACATTTGGACTATTGATATTGTGAGTTTAGTTTCGCTTGTTACAAGCGGTATTCAATTGTTTTGAGTTCCACTTGCTGTCAGTCTGTCTGTTGTTCCATAGTCAGATGTCAACAGCTGGTTTCAGACTGCGAATAAGTTCAGCTCCAGTTTGCGTACTTTGCTACTCGGAACTCAGTGGGTCTGAATAGATAAGAGCTTCGAGAGCATCATTAACTCATACCTGATAAGACTGCTTGCCCCTCTAACTCTCGCTCTCCTTCTCCGTCTGGCATACAATAAACAACAATCTTATCGGCACGAGACGCAGCTTCTGTTGTGCAACAAATATTTGGCAACGAGCGCCATGAATGAAAACTGAGAAAATTGAATATGGAATAAGAAGAGTATGTGAAAATATGGAATGCTTGTTTAAATATTTAACAGAATTGTGTGTTGACTATAAATAAGTTATTGATTTTAATTATTTTGTTCTGTTCTATTTCTATTTCACTTTATGTAATCCTGTAACTAATAAAGATTTGAGCTGTGGTAAAAAGCCGCAAGTTGAAGAGCCAAACCAAATAATGTTCAACAACCTCTCTGAAAGTGTGTGTTGGGCTTGCATAAACATGAAATCTGTGTGCAGCACCACCGAAACACCACCGAACCCACCCAGCCGAGTGACCACAAAGCTAAAGCAATTAAAAGGCATAGAGAACATTTGCATTGTCGGCCGCTTTTGGCCAAGTGTGCAGATTTAAGCGGCTTTTGAATGTCAGGAGCGACAACTGTTTATGCCAAATATTTTGCAAAATATTTTGCGCAACTCGTTTTCGGTTTTGCCGGCGTAGGGGTGGTGGTGGTGGTGGTGTCGCCCCGGTTAGCATTTATGGTCATAGCAACGCTCCAATTAGCACACAAAGGGATTACAGGCAAAATACCCAAAAATTTGCAGGGCTTATGACAGAGATGTGAGCGAACCATGCCGAGCAGTGCTTTAGCCAAGGCCAAAGCTGTAGTCCACTCCTGTTTGCGGTTACTCGGCCATAATTGCAACAGAGAGCGGCTGGTTGAGTTGGCTGGTGAGTTGATTCAAAATATGCACTCTTTGTCGAATCAGACGAGTAAAAATAAAGTGCAACATGCATTCAATTTCAGGCACACACTCAGACAATCAGAATACTTTTCTGTTTTGGCCATAACGAAATTCATAAAGCGAATGTCGGCGTCGTTCTGCCAATTCATACGAAAATTGCCAACTCAGCGCGCGCATATATCATTTTTATGCCCAGCCACGCCCCTTTCAACTCATTGGAAATTGACAAATGCTGCAACTGCAACTGCGCGGCAATGTCTAAATGTCTTTGCCACTATTTAAGGTCTTTTATGAGTTGCCAGAGCTCTCTCCGTGTTCTGCAAGTTGGAAGCTCAGCCCCGCAGCCATGAAAAGCTGTGGGGCAGCCAAGGGGAAGTGCCGCCAGAGGGGGAGAATTGCTTGCTTGGCAAATGAAAAAGCGCACCAGAAACTATGAACAATGCTCAGCGAAATAAAACTGCTTGTAATATGTAGTAAAAATGCCAAGCGGCAGCTAACTGCGACTAAGAGATGCGCTATCATGAAAATAAAATAAAATCGCCAAAGGAAAGTCTGTTAATGGGCAGAAATTCAGAAATTCAGCATTTTCCTTGGCCAATTTTCCTGCTACTTTCATTTATTCCACAGAATTCGATCAATCAATTAATTCATTTGCCTTGTTTTAAAAAAAATGTGCTTTATATATATTTTCAAGCTGATCACTGTTCACTTTTTGTCTTCATCAAGAAAGTTCTCAAAATACTAATTTAAAGAGTGTAATTTTTTACAACATTTTGAAAGAATTTTCCTTGAATACTTGCATTATTTGGGAGCCAGAATCGATGATACTTGTCAGCAACTTGACCTACGAGGAACTGAAGAAAATTGTTAGCTAGTCCTCATAAAAATAGGTTTCAAAACTACCCTTAACATTTCATTATACTTTTCCCAACTACCTGCGTTCTAAGCGGCCTAATGCAGCACCTGCCTGTCTATCCACAGGGCTGACTTATTATTGAGTTACCTATCGAATACAACACTTTACACTGACAAAAAAATATAGTTTAGCAGAAATTTTAAGTAATAATAATAAATCAACACAAAAAACACGAAATTTCTGGAATGTTTTCCCTTATTTTACATACATTCGAGTATGTTGAAATGTTGATTGTGGAATTGTCAATTAATCATTTAAAATAAAATCAGCGAAAATGTTACTAACTGGTTCTGTATATGTCGGATATGCCCAGTTGTGTGGCAGAGTATTTGCAGCATTACTTAAAGTGGGGAGAATAAAGAAGCATCTAGAAACAAAGCGCCGCATCAACGCTTTGGTGGCTAGCTGTCTGTCTGACTGGCTTGGCTTCAGCTTCAGCTTCAGCTTCAGCTCGGGCTCTTGTCTCTGGTCTCTGGTCTTTGGCACTATTCCTCTCTAAATCCTCTTTGATTAAGTGCTCAGTCTTTACTGTGGAGATTTTTTAATCGTTACCTCGTACCACGCTTGCCACGGACGTGCATGTGACCATGCCCCATAGATTAATCGCTAATCTGTCCCTAGAGGGCGCACGGGCATTTTTCAAAAGTGCACAAAAACAAAAGCGAAAAAAATAAATATTAAAAAATGAGCGCAAAACACAGCACAAAATACAGAAGACAACTCACAGATCCAGACTACAACTGAGACTGAGAACCATTTAGAGTGCTGAATTCTGTTTCTCTTCAAACTTCATGGCAGGAGGGGTGTGTGTGGGGGGGGCGGGTTGTTGTAGAGGGGTTTGGGGTAGCCAACTAGTCCTTAGGTTCGCATTCGCACCTCTTTTTGTGCCTGTTTTCTGTGTGCCCTTTTTTGGATTTATACATAAATTAATAAACTTAATTATTGTACACGCTCCGTCCGCTTGCCCTGCGCAGATTAATGTTTTAATTTTACTAGTCTGCCTCTTCGCTCTCTTTCCTTCGCCTGCACTTGCTCTCGCTCTTGCATTAATTTATGCGCCATTTTTTGAGTAATTCCTTTGGCCAGAGGCACACAAATTGCATTAAATTGGAATGCAGCAGCTCTGCTGCACCCCGGCCCCATATACGACCTGCCTGCCCCTCGCCAATCAGCCTCAAATAGTTAATTTTAAAATATAATAAAATGCTGCAATCTGTTTTAGTTTTCGCTGTTGCTTTTCAATACCTCCGAATGTGTGTCACATAAATCAGAGTCTGCCACGTGGAGTGGACTGATGCCAAGCACTGAGCTGGACTGGGGAAAGAGGCAGATTTTTACTGATGGTTGAACTTGAGTTGGGGCTGTCTACTTTTAAAGTGTTTGAAGTTAGAGCTAGTTCTATATTGCCAGTTGTTAAATATATTATTCTAGCAACCAAGAGACTAAATATTATTTACATAAAAAACTAAGGCTGGGCAAGTTTTGATCACGAGGCTGTTTTTGGGCCAAGTCGAAGATTTCTTCAACCTTTTTGGATACTTTTACATAACTTCATTATGCACTTTATGCAATAATACAAAATACGTTTAAAGTTTTTATCGTCTTTCAAAAACATTTTGTGAGTGTGATAAATGTGTAAAATATAAAAAATCGGATCGTTTAGAAAATTACCTTTGTCCTGTTACGAGATTAATCCATCGGTAATCATAATTTTATCCATCAAAGTAGTGCTAAATAGTTATAGATTTAAGTATTATAACATAATTGCAGATAATTCCGCTGTTGCACAGATGAAGCGAGCTACGCTGATAGCGTAATGAGCCAGTTGTGCTGCTGGTTGTGGATCTGGCTAATAATCGTGGCAACTTGTAAGTTGCTCACTTAAGTCATTTGTTTGCCACTCATTTGCAGTCGAGTGTCATAATCATTATCATCATTATCATCATCATCTGCTGCTGCGACTGCGGCTGCTGCAGATTTGTCTCTAAAGTCTTTAATGGCTAACTCAGTTATCCGGCTCAAACAGCAGCAGGCCAAACGGTCTTAGCCCTTTGATTTTCTTCCTCTTTTTTTGCAGCCCCAAGGCCTTAACTGGATTCGGCTTGGCTTTGAATTCATTGCGAGTTGCGCCGGGCTGTTGACGAGCTCCATAATTGCTTGTTAAGCAACTTGACACGACTGAGTAGCTGACTGACTGACTGAGTGACTGACTGAGTGACTGACTGAGTGACTGACTGACTGATGTTGAGTTTGGCGCATTTTTTCATGCATTTAGCTTAATAATCGAGAAGAGTAGTTTACGCCTTGCTGATGGCTCTGTGGTAATCTGTTCAAGCGACTTGAGGCCCTAATCAATTTGCTGGACTCGCCAGCTGGAGAGGCAACAATGCTGAGTGGTGCATGGGGGGAGGGGGGTCCAAAGGGGGAGGGTTCACTGACTTATGCGTGGCGGGCACGCAAATCGAGGCGCTTAATTTCCGCTGCCGACAGTAAAGGCAACCGCAGCCAGCCTTGTCTGCCTGTCAGTCAAACCAGCTGTCATAATATCCATACAACAAGCAGCAACCCCCTCCCAACCACCAACCCCCAACTCACCCCCTTTGCAATCTTTGCGTGTGTTTTATACCAGAAGGTAAATAAACTTCTCTCTCTCACTGTATGCATAATTAACTTTCGCTACAAAACTTGCCACGTTTGCAATTTTGCACAAAGTTTTTAATTTATGCCTCGCATTGCGTCCTGGCCGTGTATCCTGGCTGTGCCAGCTAATAGTAGCATCAGTCGGTTAGTTTGCTCATTCGCAAGCAAACATATTTTAATTTGAGGTTATGTTTAACTGCCTCTCTTCTTGCAACTGTGTGTGTTTTCAACTACGCTTCAACTCATACAACTACAGCAACAATAACAAAGAACCAACAAAAACAAGCTTTAACTGGATAAAGTCAAAGCAAGCCTTAACTGGATAAAACACTAAACAACAAATTACAAATCGATTTTTCATCAAGGACAACTTTGTTAATTTATGGCATAAATTGTATATGTTTTTGATAACAACTTTGTGGCTTAGCACAAAACCCAGTTGGCAAGTGTAAAATGCAGCTTGTTAAGTTCAGTTCAGTTAATATACATATACATATACATATACATGTACACACATATATATATATATATATATATATGTATATATTATCGCTTGAGCGATATCAGACACAAACATAAATGCAAACAATAATATTTGCTTAAAATTGGCTGCGCCCTGGACATTGTGCTGTAACACATTGACAATGGAAGGGAGAGGGGTGGGTGGGGGCGGGGGCATGTGGCATGTGAATGCCAAAAGAAATAAG
Source organism: Drosophila cognata (assembly GCA_035041535.1). Lineage (NCBI taxonomy): Eukaryota > Metazoa > Arthropoda > Insecta > Diptera > Drosophilidae > Drosophila > Drosophila cognata. Next base: position 2,587,199 of record JAWNLC010000451.1, read on the forward strand.
AGGCAACATGTGTTTTACATGGCATTGCCGATTGGCGTTGTCTGTGGGGGGAGTGGCGGGAGTGGAGAGCTTGCGGACATGTTTGCTGTTCAATCAGTCGTTCCGCTTATGGAACAGAACTAAACCACCCACAACCTACCCACAAACCCTCCACCTCCCCCTCCCCCCGAACTAGCCACACCCTTATTGACAGCCTTCAGTGTGCAACTTTACAGCCTTGTTTACTTGTCAGTTGTTGTTGCAGTTGCTGTTATTGTTGCAGCTATGTTCAAGTCCGCATTGCGTATACGTCGCGTTGGCCGCCTGCCGCCTGCTGACTGCCGACTGCCCTTGTGGCTGCCCCATTTTGCACCTGACATTTTTGCGCTGCTGCTGCTGCTGCTGTTGCTGCTTCAGCTGCTGCTGCTGCTGCATTTTATGCAAATGAAGCCAAATATTGTTATAGCAGCAGCAGCAACAACAGCAGCAGCAGCAATATTCTGTGCCGGCCTCTGTCCCGGTTTCCGTTACCATTAGAGTCACTTGTGTGTTTACTCAGGCCCAGGCCACACAAGGCCGCAAGTCAGCTAGCTGCCTCTTGTTGCAATAGGCGTTGTTGTTGCTGCATTTGTTTGAATATTTGTTTTCTGTGTGTTGTTTCGTGTCTGTCACATGAACATGCCACATGCAACTATAACTAAATTTGTTGGTCATTTTCAATTACTCCTTAAATATAAAGACCTTACAAACTTATCAATTAAAAGGCACTCTTCAGTTTTTTGCAGTGTATAAATGTATTATATATTTTTTTCAACAAATTGTAATGCAGAGATTTAAAAATACAACTCAACAAAAAGCTGTTGCAAACTTTAACCAATTAGCTTCACATGTACGCAACTTATGAGAAGCTCATAGAGAAGCAGAGATAGAGAGTGACAGAGAGAGAAGGAAAGGTAGAGAGAGAGGGAAATAGTCGTGCGAAAGGAAGCCAATAAAGATTTAAGCTTTCAGCCATGCACGAGTCCTTTTAATTAATGCATTTGCGAGTGCACTTTAGGCCATTTCACAATGCTGCCCCCTCTTGCAGCATAAGCCATGCTGAGCAGGCAAACCGCCCACTGCCCCGCCACCTCACTTAACCGGTAAATTTATGTGGGAGCGGAGGGTGGGCGGGTTCCGGGCTGTGTTTTTAAAATGCGCATCATAAATGCATTCATTTGTGACACTTGATGTAATTTGTTAGTGCGGTAATTACATAAAAGTGCAACGGCCAAACAATCACACACTTAAAAGCTTTTCGGCAACGTGGGCGGGGTGGCGCATACCACATTGCAATGTGGGCGTGGCACTTGTGAAATACAACAACAGTGCAGAAATTTACGCAGTGCAGGCGCGTGTGCGAAATCGCATTAAAATTAATGTAATTTACAACAATGAACATTAACTTAAATTAGCGATGAAATGCAATGCACGGACAACATGGTCAACAAAAGGAGGGAGTGATAGTGGGAAGGGCGGCAGGAGGGAGGAGTAATAGGGTCCAAAGGAATGGCATTCCAGAGTGCGTATGCACACAGCTATGTGAGGGAGTGTCCAGTGTCTAGCATGTCCCGCGTGTCCAGTTTGTCCTATAGCCAGGCATGTGTGGCATGCAGTCACGTGCAGCCAAACGACGCGAAATACGCCGCATACACACACCACCCCCTCCGCCCACCTACACACACACACACACACCCTCTGCAACACAGTCTGTCTGCCTTCAGATGCTTTTGTTTTGCAAACGGGCGCCAAGGAAACAAATCATTTGCACACAGTTCCTCTGCTTGGTAACACAAGTCCCCCCCCCCATTCCCACAGTAACCACGCCCCTCTTCTCTAGCCGCACAACAAATTAACGGCCATAAAGCGTTTTGGCCAATGGCTGGTTTGGGCGCTGCAAATTTACGAGCGGTGTCTGCGTCGCCCCAAAAATTATAGCGCACATAAATTGTTAAATGCGAAATCCTTTGATTTTAATTACGTTGAGAATTTTTATTGCCCAACTCGCAGCGGATGTGCGGATGTAGCGGATGTGCGGATGCGAAGGACTTGGGCGCAGTTTTTTGCTGCTTCCGGCATGCGTTTTGCTTGAATTTTCTTTATTTTTATTATTTCTCTTTTTTTTTTGGCTGCGTGCGCTTTGCTTCTCATTCTTTTTTTAGACAGGCAAATTAATTTTAATTGTGGTTTGGCTGCCGTAATTAATTGCATTTGAAGCATAGAACAAAAGAAGGAAGAGATGGAGCTAGAGTGAGAGAGGGAGGGAGAGAGGGTATACAGAACAGCTGCCTTGGCCTATCAAAACAAATCAAATGAAACGCATATTTCTGCTTCAATTAATCAAATTAATTGAAATTTAATGAACCTAATTGTTAAGACGAGCCCCCAAAGAAACGCAGCGGAGCTCAAACAAGGTTTATTGTTGTTTTGGCTATTTCAGGTGGCAACGGCAACAACAACAACGATAACAACGATAACAAACGCAAATATGCAAAGCGGAAGCGTGCTCTGAACAAAATGGCCGCAAATCAAAGGCAAATGCCGCTCCGCATTTCCTGCTGAAAAGTTAATAAAGTCCAAATACAAAATGGCCACGCGCGCCTGTCAACGATTCCCACAGGACTGCACAGGCGCTACGCCAACCCCCTGGAATTTTGCAAACACTCCCCTCCCTCCATCCTCCGGCCTCCTGGTAAAAGATGCCCTGGCATTTATTTGGCCAAGTCCTGTGGAATTTTTTCAATTTCTTGTGATTTTTAGTATGGAGCCAACAAATGACAGACTCAACATTTTAACAACGTATTATGGCTAAGCAGGATAATAACACTTCGGCTTCCCGCCCAAGTCTGTGTGTGAGTATGTGTGTGTGTGTGTGTGTGCGTGTAGCAAGTGCAAACAAAGCTAAAATAAAGATACTTCCGGGCCGTGACCAGTGACAAGCACTTTAGTTGCGGCCAGCGAACAATGCGAACAACAATCACTTGGCTTCCTCACGCTCAGTGCTGAGCATTTGACTATTTTATGGCTAAAAGTGGCTTAGAAATGACTGCCAAAATAATGCAGCTTGTTTTGAGTAAATATGTGAAAGATTTTGTTTTAATCAAACTTGTTATTTATGTTTGACATTCGAATTGTCTGCCCTGAAATGAATTTGTTGAATTTATTGTTAAATTATGATTTCCAGCTAAGTCAAATATCATTAGCTTCATTAGAGAAACAAAATTATTTTAAATAAAGTCAGAAGCACAACTAAAAACTTTTTAACAATAATATTATTCTTTTTACATATTATGTCATTTTAATAATAATTAGTGCGGACTAAAACACTTGGAATATATTTTTGTGAAACATTTATTATTTATTCAAACGCAAAAGAGACTTTTCGATTGTTATGTGTTAGCCAAAATCTGGAGCTAGTTGTAAGCTGACGCAGTTTGGACCAACCCTGGCCAAATCTAAGTTGATATCCGTTTGCTTGGATTTTTTATGAGCTGCCAGGACAACGCGAAGGACGAGCAGGCGACCAGATGAGCAGATGAGCGAACGATGCTGGTCAACACTATACAATTTGTTGCTCTGACCGTATCCGTGTCCGTTGTGTGTTGTATGTTGTATGTTGTTGTTGTTGTTGTTGTTGTTGTTGTTGTTGTTGTGCGTCATTTTGTTGTGTGCATGTTGTTTGTTGTTGTTGTGTTTGCTGTTGCTGCTGGCTGACTCGTTCATTGTGTTTGCGTCATAAATCGCTTCCGTTTATGTTTTAGAGCCACACAATGGGCCAAAGTGCGAGCTGAACAACAACAAGAAGAAGCAGCCAAAGATGAAGAAGCTAAAGAAGAAGAAGAAGAAGAAGCAGGCAGCAGTCAACAAAATGGTGCACGTTGACGTCACAGTCAGCATCAGCGCCAGCGTCGCTGCTGATCACAAGCGTAAACAATAAAGTTTAAAACAACTAAGCCAGATACAAAATGTTCCACAAGGCAGGGGACGATGGAATTTTCATTTCACATTGTCTCTCTCTGTGTGTGTGTGTGTGTGTGCGTGTGTGTGTGTATTTTATAGCTACGGCTCGCTGCACGCTCTTGACCATGTGACCAGCAAGCCGTGTCAGTCATTTTGAGCGCCGTTACGCTTTTCTGAATGCCCTCCCCAAATGTGTATTAGATGAGCGAGAGGAGGCAGCAGATAGAAGAAATCTCATCTTTGTGTTTGCACTTAGTCCTGCGGGCCTTTGGCCTCGCCCTGCTCTGGAAATAAAATAAGTTAGTCCCTGGCACTAAGCAAGACAAGGCAAACGTCCTGTTCCCAGGACACACACACACACACACACACACACACAACGCACAGTTCATGTTGACTTTTCCTATTTCAAGTCCGTTTATTTCTTTTACACTTGCACAAAACCCAGTCCCTCCCCACTCAGGCGACTCCTACGCTTCCGGCTTGGGCTCCACAAAGTTGGCATTCTGTTGCAGCCTTGTTTGTTGTTGTAAAAATGAAAAGTTTTCCACTCGCCTGCCAAGTGGCAGACAACTGAGCCCCCCACACAACAATAACAACATCGAGCTGAAAAATAAGCAGCAGCAGCCAGACAATGCAGTTGCTTAGCTAAAGTTTTAATGATCCAAAGAAGCTTGGCTGTAGAATTCAAATTTAAAATTTTTCAAAAAATATTTATGTCACATATTTTACAAGAATTAAACAAAAGAGAAAGCAAGAAATATAATTTAAGATATTCTCAATATGTAGAAAATATTTGAAAGCTGAAAGTCGCCAAAGATAGAGCTCGGCGTATACCCGGCATGTATCGAAATCGGTTGAAATATTTATGCTGCTGAATGGAGATAGGCGCAGACTTTCTAATTTTATTATGGCTTTAATAGATTTCCCCATTCGTTTTTTACACTCTTTAATTTTTCAATCCCAACTTTAACATTGTTTTCAGTGCTCTACTCCGTTGGCTTCTGTCAACTGCTAATAGTTATTTTATTTGATGGAATATGACCATATTTCATTTTGCCTCAACTATAGCAGCTCACACTCCATTTCCTTTCCCCTCCCCCCACCCCCACAAACACACACACACTCACACCTACACACGTTCCTTTTGTACCTTAATTAATGTTTTGTATATCAGGTAAACTTTAATATAAACCCAATACACAACAACAATGACGACGACGACGACTACAGAAGTCGGTTCAGCTAGCTAAACTCCCTCCACCCCTTCTGTTCATTATTTAGCACCCCTGCCTTGGTGTTTTGGGCTACTGCCTGTCACTTGCCACCCATGGCACCCACCCCGCAGCCCCCCCTCATTTGGCATGCCTTTTGACACACACCTGTGCGCATTCTCAGGCCGACCCCTTGGCTTAATGTTGTAACAGACAACCACACAACAACAATGGGTCGTGGCGCAAAACACCTTTACTTACACACACCTCACACACACACAGACAGACACACGCACACTCGGCTCACATGAACAACTTCCACACCATTTACAGTTCATTGAATTTTCCTGATAAATACGCATAATTTGTATACATTTATACGGAATATGTACACACAATACGTATATATATATATATATATATATATGCCCGATCCCAAAGTTGGGTGCGTGATTTGGCGCATTCTGCTTGAATGAGTTGACAGGAGTGGAGTGGATAGGAGGAGGAGTCGGGGTCGTCTTCAGGTCCAACCTGTCTGACTGACTGACACTGAGACGAGGCATTATAGGTGCCAGTTGCCCAACATCGGGTTGCCCATAATTACTTTTAAATAAGCGCAACGTCTGCCAGATGATAAGCCACCTATCTGTTAAAGGGGGGCGGGCCTGGAGGAGATGATTTCGATGCCTGCCTCGGAAAACATCAAAAAGTTTTGTACATTAAATCAAGCATCCTTCGGCATTTGTTGTTAACAGGCAGCTGCCTTTTCGCCTGCTCTGCTGATTTTCCGTTAATTTCCGCAACGCGGCAATCGTTGACTTTTCAACGGGAGCCACGGCCCAGGGACCGCATTCGAACCCCGAGACAGAGGCTGCCTCCTGCCTCCTCCCTCTCTCCCACTCTCCCTCTCTGCTGAACGACATCAGCGCGAACGCCAAACACACTGGAGAGCCATTAGCGAGCGAATGGGGGATGTTATGGGATTTTTAGTACTTGCCCCTCCCCACCCACACATGCTAATACACACAGTAAGGGTATTCCCCTGCTCCCGTATTGTTCCCTTGTTGAAGTCGTTGATTTTTCGCATTTTGAGCCTTTTTCACCTTTTCACTTCTGCTTTGTTTCCGTTTCTCTTCGTTTTGTGTGTATTTTTTTGCCTCTTCTAAATGCCGCGCGAATGAGTAATTTTTGTTTACATTTTTGTAAATAAAGATTTATGTCGCTTGGGGGTGAGTGCGGCACGCGCCACGTGCCACAACAGTCAACACAGCCCACCTGATAATAAACCGTGTGCAGTTTATTCACGCAAATTGATTAGTTCGATTATGTCGAATGCCGTCTAATACACAGCTCAAATCCCCTTTCCGCCACTGTGTCAAGGTTAAATGGCATTAAATAGCTGCACGGGGGAGTGTGAGTGCACCCGAGTGAGTTGTGTGAGTGTTGTGTGAATAGCTAATCTAAAAATACCATTTGGAATATGCATTATTGTAAATGTTTCACATTTGTTTTACTCTGTCAACTATGTCTAAAAATAGCAAATGCCTTTCTGAGCCAGAGTTTCGAAATCTTAAACGAATAAGCCCAGTCGAAGATTGATAAAGAATTTAGCACTGAAAATACAGATCTTGTAAATTGATAAGCTGCTCCCAAAAATCGCTAAGTCACATATCTTCCTTAGTATTAAAGCTTAAGTTACCAAAGTTGGTTCGATTACTAGAAACCTCCTCATATAATTGATAAGTAAAACGCCCATCCCCAGAAAATTCGTGAAATCCTTTTTCCCTCCCAGTTGTTATCAGAGTATTTCGCAGTCAGTTATTCAAGGTTCTAACTTGTTTCAAGTTTAGTTTTGCTGAAACTCTATGGCTTCTATAAGAAAACGTTTTGCTTGTGAATTGTCAAGTCTATAACTTAAAGATTAATATCTCGTAAAATAATACTAAAATAATTTGGATTTAAGCAATCTTATTTATTTCGTTACTCAAATTATTGCCTAAAACAAATGTCGCCCAGTAAATGCCACTTAAATATTCATATCGAAATATTATTCGTAATTGCGCTCAACTGGAATTGCTTTTCAAAAATAAATTCGACAATAAAGCACAGATACATATATATATATATGTATGTATATATGTATATATATTGTATATATGAATGATTGTCAATATTTAGAGGGGCACACAACAAACTTTGGCTATCTGCGAATCAAACAATCTGTGGCATTTAGGGCCAATTGCCAACAAAATGTTGTCCATTTCGAAATATTAAATCAAGAGCAATTAAGTTCAGCTGTTCAAGCAAAGTTCACTGATTTGTTTACGACTGTTGTTCGTCAAGTTGGACAACCTTGACCCCTTGACCCACCCGCACCACTTTCTGTCGCCAGGTGGCAATCGCATAAATGTTTTATGAACTTTATCAAGAGCTCCACACTCTCCACATTCTGCCCACTCTCCCCACTCACCCCACTCTCTCCCGAACTGCGCGTGTCAGTTATTAGTTAATAACTATTTGGTCTTTGTTTATTTATAATGCCTTAATTGCCGGAACGTGGGCAATGTGCTTCGCACCTGCCTGCCACTGTTGGCCAACTTGAAGCTGCCTCTAACGTCTGTCGTCTGTCGTCTGTCGTCCATTGGGCATTGTAATTTAATGGCCGTCGCACAATTATTTTCCAATTCACAGCCCAAATAAGGAGCACAACTAATGGGTTTGGGAAGCACATTGAAATTTGCCAGTTGCCAGTTGCCAGTTGCCAGGGGCTTGTCAAGTTAATTTTGGTCAGCGCGCACAGCAGGTGTTGAAGTTTGGCTAATTAATAGGCGCACAGATTTTTAAACTCGATGCGACGACGGAAGGGGTTACGGGTCACGTTCACAGCAACAACAACATTAACAACAATTCGGGCAACAGCTGCGTCATTTTGGCCCATTTGGTTGCGTGCCTGGCAACGTTTTGTCCCCTTGCCAAAAAGACACACACGAACCACGTCCCGAAATTATTACGAATTTTTAAATTTATGTGCATTTAATTGAAATTCGGCAGTGGTTGCCTGGCTGCCTTTCTGCCTGACCCACTTGCTGCAGGTAGATGCTGCATGCTGCCTGCTGGCTGCTGCTGGATGCAGCCACAGTTTCAATCTGCAGCTTCAGTCTTCAATCGAACATGGCAAACAAGTTGCAAACAAGTCACCAAAATCGCATGCAACATAAATTTTCGCACATTTTCGGTGCTGCCCCACGACGCACATGCAACCCCAGACTGTGTCCCCGTCTCCCTCGCCGTCACAGTCTCAGTCTCTCCACCAAATTTCAAGTGCACAGCCAAAGCGAACCTGGCCCAAAAGCGCATAAAAAACTTTATGCGAACGCGCATTTAATTTGTAGTGTTTTTTCTTCCTCTCTTTTCTTTTGGCAGGCCGCAAATTTATTACGTTAATTAAAATAATTCTTAATTAATAAGAAGAAGCAGCAACTGCAGCAGCAACAGCAGCAACAGCAGCAGCAGCAGCAGCAGCAATGGGGCATGGATGCTGCACGCCAGTTTCAGCCACGTCAATGATTGTTGCTACCACAAAGCGCAGTTTCTTTTGCCATATTTTTGCAGCAGCTGCAGCAGCAGCATGCAACTCTGCAAAATGGGATGCCACTCGTTGAGTTGCCCCACTCCCCACACCTCTCCTCCCATTCCGCTCTCCTTCTTCTACTGTGCCCCAAGGCTTTTGTCTAGTAATGCGCTGCGCATCAATTATGGATGCAATGTCCCCTCGCCCCGCTCCGACCCGACCCGACCGGCCCCGCATCCCTTGGTGCTTAGTCTACCCAACGCCCACTCGGCAAGTTTCTCACGGTGCATGTTTTAAAATTAATTTAATATGCTCTTCACTGTGTTGCACTAACCCCTTCATTTCATGCAGTATTTGGTGTCAGTGGACAATGGGAGTGTGCTCTAAATAAATATACATCGATAAAATATATAGTTTTAATTAGAAATCAGTATTCGATCAAAAGTTGGAACACATTATATTTGCTTTTATTTTGAAATAAGATTTTGATCGGCACTCTAAATTTATTGCAGTGCTGTAAAATGACTATTCAAAATTAATTTCCGAAGGCAAACCTTAAAAATTAGTGCGAAATATTGTATGAAATTCCTAAATTATTATCGGATATGCTTTAATGCTTAAATTGTGCTATCGCTTGAGGCAAGTGCTCAAAACCGCTCATTGTCACAAAACTTAAGTAAATAAGACCATGCCCAACAAAGGTGAAATTAATGACCATTAAAAAATAAACAAATTTAATATGAAAACCTTTTTAATCGTTTTGATAAACAACGAGAAAATTACTACAATTATTACCTGGAGACTTTGCTCATTTTCATTTTATTGCTGACAAACTTGTCCAAATTTGTTGCAACTGAAATGTGAATTTCAACTTGTGTGAAAAATGCATATATTTTTCTTACAATATTCGTAATCAGTTCAAGCAGCATCAATTCGACTTGTTTTGTTCCAGTTGACAAATTGAACTTGCTTCAAGTCGGGCATTTTGTGCCACTGTGCGTTGCACAGCCCGAGTTGCACTTGTCCCATTGCTGCCACTCATTACATTATTTTCGTGTGTTTATTGTTTCTTTGCGCTGCGGCAGTTGCCGCCACAACGTGCAACGTGCAACGGGCAGCTAACTGGCGCCCTATTGTTTCCAGCCTGCGTCTGCAACAGCGTCCGATTGCTGTCCAGTTGCCGCCGCTGTGCCTCTGCTGCTGGTGCAGTTTATTATGCAGCAACGCACCCCCAATGCGGATCGGGTTGCCTCATTGCTGCTGCCTCTTTGCCAATGTTGTCTCTGCCTCGTTGTGGCACAGACAGCGCCTGACAATGAGTTTTTAGTTTGTGCAACGCCGCCGCGTGCATTTCGCTGCTGACGGCGACGCTGACGCTGCCAATGTTTGCTGTCATTGCAAATTTTCAAGTTTGACAGCTAACAAGCACCGAGCCGGTGCCCAGGCAAGAAGCACACAAACAACAGAAAGAGACAGACATAGTGGAAGAGCGAGAAGGAGAAACAGATTAAACTGCTTGCACTTTGTGCGTCGTTTATTTAAGTGGCGCTACGCAGCGGAAATTCTACTTCACCTTAGTGCTTAAGACCAGTGACGAGTAGCGACTCGCTCTGTCTCTCTCTCACACTCTCTCTATGTCTCTCTCCTGCAACAAATGCAGTGGAAGTTTTGACAAGCAGACAGCGGAGTGGACAATTGGGCATTTTGTGGGCGGCATTAGAGCTGATTAGCCATGTTCTGTGGTCGTTGCCTGTGTCTTGACTATTGTGTATTAGTGAGTCCACGAGTCCTTTCATCCTTTCGTCCTTGCGCTGGCATGTTCTGCGCTCTCATATACAGCGCTAAAATACACGTAATTAATGTGGACTTACCAGCTTGGCAATTGGATAGCCAAAGACATGTGCAAAACCGCAAAGTTCCTTGGCTCGCTGCACACAAAAGCTGGCAATTTTGTAATGGGATTTTCAGCCTGGAGAAGATTCCGTTCATTCTTCATGCTTGCAATAAAATCGTATAAGACAATTTCAATTAAAAGCAGAAAAAATGAATTTAAGAAATTTTACGCAGATGTTCCACCGGTTGGCCCAGGTACTAAAATCATCCAAGAACCTCTGCGTAACCGCTGCTGCTCTCCAAGCAGTGGAGGAGTTAGCAAGGAACACAGTGTCATCCGCGAAAGTGGCAAGCAGCGTGTTTCCGGCTACCGGAATCGGCAAGTCCGCAGTGTACAAAGTGTACAGGGCAGGTCCGAGGACACTACCCTGCGGTACACCCGCTCTGATGGGGCGGATGTTTGATCGCTCTCCCCTAACTTCAACCACAAAAGAACGGCCAAGCAGGTAAGACTTGAGCAGTAAATACTGCGCCGATGGTAGTACGCTTGCTGGATATCCAGGAAGACGGCTGAGCTGTACTGCTTATTTTCCAAGGCCTCGAGGACATGCTGTACTACTCGATGAACTTGCTCTGGTGTACCATGGAGATGCCTAAAGCCAAACTGATGATCAGGAATGGCACTCTGGAAGCCACTTACTGCCGACAATCTTCCCAGAAATATTTTTCAAATATTTTGGAGAAAGTGGACAGCAAGCTTATCGGTCGATATGACGAGACAAGATTGTCCGGCTTGCCAGGTTTCGGAATCATCGCAATCACAGCACACTTCCACGGAGTGGGGAAGTGGTGGATGCGAACTATGGAGTTAAAGAGTAGCACCAATAACATCACTCCCTTCTCGGGGAGGGCCTTAGCAACTCTGCCGTCGACGCCATCATAACCAGGGGCTTTAGTGGACTTTAGGCTGCGAATCTGCAAGCGGACCTCATTAGGGTACGATAGGTGTAATCGGTTGTACAGGATCGAGATCTGCCTCAGTTTCCTGTACCTGACTGGGTGACGCAAGCGCAAAAGGCGTGAACCGGCATTGCAGCTCATCCGCAAATGCCGATGCCATCTCTGCATCCGATCGACACCAAGTGTTGTCCGGTCGCATAAAGGGGATCCGCCTGAGCATACACAGCAAAGTCAATTGCTGTCGGCCTATGACTACCGTATGAATAGTGCGTTGCACATCCCGTGGCAAGTACTTGGAGGTTGGAGTCTCTCACGCAATCCATATATATAACAAGTGTAGCAAAGATATATATAACGATTCACGTCAATCCCAAATATAGAGGTGATCTCAATGTAAAAAACACATGATAAGAAACCGTGCTAAATATGTTTATTGCTTCAATAATAGGCTATAACAAATAAGCACATTGAATAAGCGCTTGCTTCTTCCTGTTTCAGATTTAGAGGAAACTCTGCCTTTGCTCATAATCTATCAGATGAGAATTCCTCGAGCGAATGCTCTATAATTATTATGAGTGGTTCCAATTGAAGAATGTACTTTGGGCGAATTCTTTAGAGCGGCACATATGCTATTAGCCAGAAAGCGCCCTTATCATTAAATAATATGTATATAAATGTATATATATATATATATTTAATGTGTGCGAGTAAACAGATTAGTGATTTCCAAGAATATTATATGGTATAGTACCCAGAAGCAGAGTGTAAGCTGCCTATAAATTGGACTGCGAGCGGCTCAGCTTCTTCAGTCTTGTGTGAGCTGTGATCATTTAAAATACTTATTACATATTATATAATAATATATATATTATTCAGAACAGAATGTTTCAATTTATTTGCACTGTGTTCCTCTTATACGTATGTGTGGTTAAGTGTGCAGCGGAGTGTGCTCCCGAAGATGACAATCTGCAGAATTTAACCATTTCCATTTCCAACAAAGCTGAGCAATTGCAGCTCGAAGAAATTAGGTTTGTATTGGAAATTCGACTTGTATTTCGAAAACATTTGAAAGATTCTTATCACCATATTCACAGGCTAGAACAGAATCGTCAGAGAGAAGTGCTGGATGTTATGATGAGTAAACTCAGTCAGTTGAATGAGAAAAAGATAAAGATAAGTTTGGAGAGCGATTGCGACATAAGCAGCTCAGGAAAAGATCTTATTAACAATTTGCTGAATAAGCTTACAGATGAATTTCAAGGATCGACAACAAAAAAGAGCGATTTGCTAAATGATGTGATGAGTAAGCTCAATGAGTCGAATGAGAAGTTCAGTAACTTGAATGAGAAAGTCGATAAAGTGATAAGTTTGGAGAGCTCAGTACAAGATCTTCAGAATGATTTGCTGAATAAGCTTAAGGGTGAATTTAATCGGTCGACAAATGATGTGATGAGTAAGCTCAATGAGTCGAATGAGAAGTTCAGTAACTTGAATGAGAAAGTCGATAAAGTGATAAGTTTGGAGAGCTCAGTACAAGATCTTCAGAATGATTTGCTGAATAAGCTTAAGGGTGAATTTAATCGGTCGACAAATGATGTGATGAGTAAGCTCAATGAGTCGAATGAGAAGTTCAGTAACTTGAATGAGAAAGTCGATAAAGTGATAAGTTTGGAGAGCTCAGTACAAGATCTTATTATTAAGGGTGAATTTAATCGGTCGACAACAGAACAGAGCGATTTGCTGAATGATGTGATGAGTAAGCTCAATGAGTTGAATGAGAAGTTCAGTAACTTAACAAGCTTGAAGCCAACTCAGTATACTAGTAGTTGTGCAGAGGCTGCAGCTCTGAGTCATCGCAGTGGCGTATATCAGATCATCGTGCCCAGCTATAGTCAGTCTCCGTTTAACGTTAGTTGCGATGAGGAAACACAGGGCGGGGGTTGGACAACTGTTCTGAGGCGTCAAGATGGAAGTGTGGATTTCAATCTGCTGTGGGATGACTACAAAAAAGGCTTTGGCAATTTAAATGGCGAGTTCTTCATTGGTCTCGACAAACTTCATTTCATGACCAAAGCTGTAGATCAAGAATTACTCATAACCATGGAGAACTTCAAAGGAGAACATAGGTTTGCAAAGTATGATCGATTTGCAATCGAAAGCGAAAAGGAAAAGTACAAACTCAGCAAATTGGGAGAATACTCTGGAAATGCAGGCGATTCCTTGAGAGATCATTTGGGTCAAAAGTTCACCACACGAGATAATGACAACGATTCATTGGAAATGGCAACTGTGCTACACGCTTTTCGTCCGCTTGGTGGTATAAAGCTGCGTTGACAGGTAATATTTACATTCTGTTTTTATTAGTGACCGATTGTATCTTAATATATGTTTATATTTGACAGCCATCTGATGGGAGTGTATAATGACAACACAGGCAAAGGCGTTCGTTGGAATTCCTTTACGGGTTACACTGCCTCACTAAAACGTGTCCAGATGATGATAAGGCCGAGAAGGGATTGAAATGGAAGCTGAATACATTTGCAAATCTTTGGTTTCCCTTAATCTTACAATGTAAAATTAAAATGTTTCCGACTATTCTAGAACAAACTATATTTAAATCTAATATTTCTTATATTTTCTGAGCAGAATTTTATAAAATAAATTTATAGATGACGGGAATTATGTTCTAGCGAATAGTTGTTATTTAGACCAGCTGCCTGAGTCTATATAGTAATCAGAGAAATTATCTCCTTTAATTGTCTGCTTAATGTCCTAAAAGGATAACAGATGATTGGCATTTGATTGCAGCTTTGTTTGAATAGATTCATGACACAATAAGACTGAATAAGAAATTAATAAAATAAATAAAAAAAACGCTTCATTACTGAAAATCTTTAATATTAGTAAAAACGATTTTAAATTTTTTTTTAAATAAATTTGAGCAGAGGTTGTTTAAGAGTGTGCATTGAATATTTGCATATTTGGATAGGATCAGTTGATCCAAAAGGGAACAACTGCAAACGGTTTCCTTAGCCACCCATCTCATCTTTCATTTGGCCATTCATTGATTAGCAATTGCTGTCACATTGAAAAGTTGCCCTCCCCTCGAGAGCAAAACCACAACGCAGCCAGGCAGGAAGGCAGGCAGGCAGCCAGCTCGTTAAAAGTGCCATTGAGCTAGCCAGACTTAGCGACTCCTAGTCGAGCTGTTTTCTTATTTGTTAAAGCCTATTATTGAAGCAATAAACATATTTAGCACGGTTTCTTATCATGTATTTTTGACATTGAGATCACCTCTATATTTGGGATTGAATCAAGTTGTATTCGCGTGAATCGTTATATATATCTTTGCTACACTTGTTATATATACGGATTGCGTGAGAGACTCCAACCTCCAAGTACTTGCCACGGGATGTGCAACGCACTATTCATACGGTAGTCATAGGCCGACAGCAATTGACTTTGCTGTGTATGCTCAGGCGGATCCCCTTTATGCGACCGGACAACACTTGGTGTCGATCGGATGCAGAGATGGCATCGGCATTTGCGGATGAGCTGCAATGCCGGTTCACGCCTTTTGCGCTTGCGTCACCCAGTCAGGTACAGGAAACTGAGGCAGATCTCGATCCTGTACAACCGATTACACCTATCGTACCCTAATGAGGTCCGCTTGCAGATTCGCAGCCTAAAGTCCACTAAAGCCCCTGGTTATGATGGCGTCGACGGCAGAGTTGCTAAGGCCCTCCCCGAGAAGGGAGTGATGTTATTGGTGCTACTCTTTAACTCCATAGTTCGCATCCACCACTTCCCCACTCCGTGGAAGTGTGCTGTGATTGCGATGATTCCGAAACCTGGCAAGCCGGACAATCTTGTCTCGTCATATCGACCGATAAGCTTGCTGTCCACTTTCTCCAAAATATTTGAAAAATATTTCTGGGAAGATTGTCGGCAGTAAGTGGCTTCCAGAGTGCCATTCCTGATCATCAGTTTGGCTTTAGGCATCTCCATGGTACACCAGAGCAAGTTCATCGAGTAGTACAGCATGTCCTCGAGGCCTTGGAAAATAAGCAGTACAGCTCAGCCGTCTTCCTGGATATCCAGCAAGCGTACTACCATCGGCGCAGTATTTACTGCTCAAGTCTTACCTGCTTGGCCGTTCTTTTGTGGTTGAAGTTAGGGGAGAGCGATCAAACATCCGCCCCATCAGAGCGGGTGTACCGCAGGGTAGTGTCCTCGGACCTGCCCTGTACACTTTGTACACTGCGGACTTGCCGATTCCGGTAGCCGGAAACACGCTGCTTGCCACTTTCGCGGATGACACTGTGTTCCTTGCTAACTCCTCCACTGCTTGGAGAGCAGCAGCGGTTACGCAGAGGTCCTTGTATGGTTTTAGTACCTGGGCCAACCGGTGGAATATCTGCGTCAATGAGAACAAGTCTCAGCACTGTACGTTTGCGCTCAGGAGTGGTAACTGTCCAACCGTCCAACTCAACAGCACGGTCATATCTCAGGAGAACCATGTTCGCTACCTGGGTATGTATCTGTACAGGAAACTTACCTGGCGCAAACACATACAGATCACGGCAGCACCATGTAGATCCAAAAGGGCGAAACTCAACTGGTTGCTGAAGTCATCCAGCAAACTCAGCTTGAGCAACAAGCTGCTGGTGTACAGGAGCATCATCGTGCCCACATGGACATATGGGATTCCATTTTGGGCACAGCAGCAAAATCGTGGATTAATCAAATCCAACTCCTGCAGAACAAGGTGCTAAGAGATATCTCTGGTGATCCACCCTATGTGAGCAATATGACGCTGCACGACGACTTCTGTGTACCGACAGTCATTAGTCAAATAAACCGACATACAAGCCGCTACAATGACCGGTTGCATAACCATGTCAACCCTTTGGCCTGTTCACTAGGGTCAAACACAACCCGCAGACGCTTAAAGCGCCTCCACACCAGCGACCTCTGGACAGCTGGCCGTTAATTGTAACATTAATGTGCAACAAGTGTCTTATCTAATATTAAATTAATGTTACGTAATTTTGTAATATGCTAAAACCAATTATTTGTTTATGTTATTTAATTTAAATTCCTGCTATTATGTAGACAATCTCCAAAACAATATTTTATAACCTTTCAATAGGTTGATCAATATTAAATTAAATTGCTACATTAAAAAAAAAAAGAAGTTTTAAGATGTTTACATTAGTGAATTTGTATTCTGGAACATTTTTCCTAGATTTTGTTTTACTTAATTTCGGATTGTAGCATGATTTTTATATTATTGCTTGGACGATGTGCTTTAAATTATTAACTATTCGAAACTGAAAACTCCATTCAAAAGTGGAACTGCCACTTTGAACTCCACGCAATTTGACACCCCAAAAACTTGGATATTGTGCAGAGTGAGAAAGCATTTATTTGGATATTTTCTAGCAAGCAATAATCATGTTAGCCAAAAGGATGTGGACTGCAACCCATTTGTTGTTGTTGTTGTTGTAGCCGCTTGCTTTTAATACATATGTTTATGCCAATTTTGTTATTGCATAAGTGAGTCAGCTGAAAGCATGAAAAGAGCAAGGAAAACCAGAGGAGCCAAAGCCAACTTCAAATATACAACAAGTCATGACTGAGAACTCTGCACGAGCAGCATCGACTGGGGGACAAGCTGAAGTTGGAGTTGTAGTTGTAGTTGTTGTTGTTGTTGCAGTTGTCGATAAGTCAACTACCTTTGAAATTGACGAGTCATCCTCCACTTGCATTGATTTGCTGTTGATGCGTTTTTCTTCTGCAGCTGCTGCTTCTAAACCAAAATTTATGCACTTATTTGCTACTGTCCATAAATTCAGTTCCAGTTTCGAATTGCACTCGGAATTGAAGTAGAAATTCTATAAATGGATATATGTGTGGATGAGGTATAACAATTCCCTGAGGCGCTCTCCAACCGGGTCCTTGACTTGCTGACCCAGTTGGCCAAGAAAAAAACCCCGCTTTGTCTTAGACCGGGCCTAGCCTAGTCTATCTCAGCCCGGCCTGGCCTCTTCTGTTGCCCTATCTGCTCGCAGTTATCGCCACAAATAATATTTATCCACTAGATATTTCGCATTTATTTGCAATGCTTTTCCACTTGAATTCTTTGCTGCTATTTATTGCTCTCAACTCGGCATAAAGATGTTTGCCGAGAGTCGCTTCAAAGGTCAACATTGCAGCTCGCGCCAGTCATCATCGTCATGCTGCCCCCATCTCTCCCACCTTCAGTCCACCCTCTCTCTTTGACTTTCACATAAGTTTCCTTTCCCCTCTCCACAGATTGCACTTGGCGTGCTCTATCGTCTCATCGAGTACATTATCAGCATCAGCATCATCATTGGCCAACAACAACAACAACAGCAACAATAACAACGTCATCAGTTTTTAGGTCTCGGCGCTGACTTGGCCGTTATCCGTTTGGCTCAATCTATTCTTGGCCAATTCCTTTGATTACCGCACCCTTTTTCTGGGGATTCTCGCTGCTTTTGTTTGGCTTAGGTCATCATAAATTGTTTGCTTTCAAGTCAATTACACTAGGCAACTCCAGAGGCTAAAAATCAATAAGAATAAATTTGACACTCGCAAAGCTTTCAGGTTGAGTTTCGTTTCAAGTCAAGCATACAAATTGGGCTCTTAACATTAGTTAAATCTTAGCAAAAATAAGCTAACATAATTGACTTCACAAATATATGTTTTAATTTATTTTAATTTTATTATTTCACGAATTTTGCAAAAGGCCTTTAAAAGTTTCCTAGACTATTGCAGAGCTGTGTCCAATTTTTGTTAACTAGTGTTGTTGCAATAGAACCAGCGCCTCATGATTATCTTGACCTGCTCTTTGGACCCCGCAGCTTAGCCAACTGGGTCAGTAGAGTGTCGTCATTGTCTGCTGTGCTCAGCAGGCGGCGCAATCCCCGGCGAAAGTTCAATGCCGACCTCAACAAAAAACCAAGCCCAAACCAAGTGCATCGAATCAGTTGGGCGTGCGTGGTGTGCCGGTGTTGATAAGTTGGCGATCCATTACCATATCTGCTATATCTATTAAGTTGAACTCATGGATGGCTTGGGACTAAGCAAATTGTAGCACTCATAATTTGTTGTTGATTGCCTGGCACTTTTGCGCTCGAGTGCCGTCGACGTTGTCGTCTCGAGACGAGTTGAGTCGAGTCTGCTGGTCCTAAGTAAACTAAAAATATTTATAAATCCAAAACAAGTGGGCAAACTTCCCCTTGCCCCTGCCGCACCTGCCAAAAGGGACACTTGAAGCGCCGGCGCAAACAAAAACAGGACTGTAAACTTGGGAACGGACAGAGGGATCCAGACACAGACACAGATACAGACACAGACCGAGACAAGTTTTCCTCAGTGCCTTGTGTCTTGTGCCCATTGTCGGCATCTTATTTTCATATCTGTGGCGCTTCCGTTGCACAGATGCAAATGTGCCGTGCCTTGCCTTGCCTTGCCTTGCCTTGCCGTTGCGTGGCTCATCTGGGCTGAGGGACCAGTTTCTCCCCACTTGAAAGTCTTTTGACAATATTTGCGCGCCTTGACAATAAAACGCAAAGTGAAGTCTCAAGTCTCTCTCGTCGCCCCTCTTCTGCTGGGGTCATTTAAATTTCATGGTAAATCAAAAATCGTTGTTGTGTTTATTATTTGCTTTTGCTCGGTTGCTCTTGCATTTGTTTTGTTTGGCTTTGCTTTGGCTATGTAGTTCATTTTGGGCATTGAGGCGCCCCCGATTGAGAATGCAGCACAGCAGACCTGCTGGCTGCTGTGGCAACAACGTCGATGCAACGGCGGCGGCATCCTTTGTGCCACAGGATGTCGATTACATTTGTTTACTGCACTCGCTCAACTATAATTTTCAGGGGACCGTTTAATGAACAGGTGCCTGGCAGCCGGGCAGCCCCGACTCGACTGGCTGCAACAACTCTGCTTAATTTGCCAAGTGCACACAACTCGTAGAGTGGGGGGGAAGATGGTGGGTTCTGCGGTCAGATTGAGTGCCGGCATTCACATTGCCACACAAATGGCATTTAATCTCAAAGCGCATCGCCAGATTTACGCGCTAGACAAGATCAAAGCGTCAACTTAGCATTCAACAGCCCACCAATCAGCTGGACTTGCACCGAAGGCCGATAGGGACCCAAGACCCTTTGCAACCTGGTTAACACCAACCACAGCAAGCCAACCAGCCAGTCAGCCAACTAACCAGCCTGTCTGTCTGTTTGGGTTGGGCTGTGCTGAGCTGAGCTGAGCAGCTACTTAAATAGTTATGAGATTGAGTAGAAATGGGAATGCGCCTCGCTCTTTATCAATAAATTAGATGCGCCTTGGATACGAATTCCATTTGCCAGCCCAGCCAAAGCAGATAACTCTTAAAGTCTTTGAACTTTTTAAGATCCACTTAAGAGATCGAAAAATTAGAAGCATAAAATAAATAAACTTTAGATCATTTAAGGATATCGCATTTGTTTAGCTAAAAGCTGTTTAACTTGTAGCCCTCAACAATTATTCAGTCGCTCATTTTGATGATAATACAAATGGGATTAAGTTACAATAATACTTAAATATGGTGAGGGACAAACAGAAGAAATTAATAATAATTTGTGAGCATCCTATCACTTTCTTTTAATATATGAATTTGTATAATAATAATAATAATAATAATATATGAAAATAATGTGCAAAAGTTGTCAGCTTAGTTGAAAGGCGACAACAACAATAATTCAGCAAAAATCTTTGATTTCTCTTTTCAATTGTGCCTGCTTTGTTTGCTTGCAACACTTTGTTGCACACTGTATCAACAATGTTGGCAATGTGACTGCCACAGCCGACTCGCATCGCATGTGTGTGCGGATTAGTCGCGAAAGGACCGCCAGCAGACTAAAATCGCTGGACACCAACTTGACTCTCTGGTTTGCATCTTGAGCGATAAATAAGCGATAACATTTTAATGGTCAGCTTGGCAACATGTTAACGCATCTCTGTCTGGGGCATTATAGTGTAGGCAGCGAGAGAGATAGAGATAGAGTACGAGAGAGAGATAGTTGCTTATGTGGCACATTACTCAATCAGCGCGTTGGCTGATTAATGCAAAGACTCTGCCCCTTGGCCCTGTTGATGACATGTGTTGCATTTCCGGTGCGTCTCTGTTTCGATTTGTCGTCATACAGTCTGGGATTACATGGGGTCCATGCCGCCTGCCGCCTGCCGCCTGGCACATGCCACATGCCACATGCCACAGATGACAAGTGTCAAAACGCGACGCGCAGGTGGGCTGGCTGCATAGCTTTTACTCATTTAAATTGGCATGATTTACGTGCGCACAGCACAACCAATGCCAATTTCCAGTTGCCAGTTGCCAGTTGCCACTTGCCATTACTTGGCTCTCTAGGCCTGCTGTCATCCGCTGTGCGGCTGTGGCAAATTCCAACAGCATTTAACAAGCAGCAGCAGCAGCAGCAAAAAGGAAATGACAAACAGCAGCCCAAAGACTAAAGACAAGATGTTGACAGTCGGACGAGGCAGACGGACAGACGATTGCATTGCGTTGCCTGCCCTTGCCTTGCCCCCTCTTCGTGCACCATTTGTTGAGTCTTCTCTCTGGTCTGGTCTCTGTTCTGTTATGGTCTGGTCTGCTCTATTCTGGCCTGGCCTGGCCTGTTCTGGTTGCTCTCGCGGCCAAGTCTGGGGCGGCTGAGGGTCGCCGCATGTCTTCTATGTTGATGTTGTTGCTGCCTTGCTGTGCATGCAAAGTGTTGAATAATTTGTTGCGAAATATTTCTAGTTGCACGTATCCGTTTCGCTGCGTACACCCCACAAATGTGTCGTTTCTAATATGTGAGAATAATGGGAAATAATATTCTAATGCATCACTTTGTTTATATATTCAATCTTGAATCTAATTTCGCATAAGCTGCTGGTTAAACTGCAGAGCTAACTGATAATATATATACACCATATAAGTATATCCTCAAATCCTCAAGAGTTAAAAACAATATAAAATTGTCATAAAAGCCCTGGGTTCTTCAACATGTTTTCAGTTTTGATATAGTTATGCGTTTGGAAAGCTCGAACCCGTTTCTGCATGTACTTTTTAAGGAAAGAATATTACTTGGCGAGAGGAGAAAAACGGAGAGAACGGAGAGAATTTTTTGCATTAAAATTGTGTTTGTTTATTTAGCAATTTTTGTCGGCTGACTTAGGTTAGCTGCTACTTTGGGCTATGGCATGCTTGTTAGTGTAATGTGCAACATGTTGCCGCGACGCTGACTGCGTTGCTGCTGCTTTTGCTGTTGCTGTTGCTGCGTAATTAAGTGGGCGACAGTCTGGTAAATGCAAATTTTTGTGTCTTGTCCCGACGCTGGCGCGGCTGCTGCTGTTGCAGCCCCCTCTGCTGCTATTCGCTGTTGTTGAACGCAGGACATGCGCCAACTGCGATGGAGATGCCTCGAACTGATATGGCTGATAAGCAGTCTTGATGTTGCTGCAACTGTTGCTGCTGTTGTTGCTGCTGCCATCGATAAGAAGCCTCGCCTATGATCTATGATCTTGACCTTGTCCAGGCGTGCGGGAGCAGCTGCCTGCCTGCTTGCCTGCTTGCAACATTCTGGCGGCTTAATTAAAATGTCAAAACTGGTTTAATGGCGTTAATGAACGAACACTTGGCCAACACAAACACACACACACACACACACACACAGACTCATTTACATTTGACAGTTAGTTAGCTGCCTCAAAGAGTTGACAAAGTCGTTGTTGTCTCTGGGCCGCAAATAGCTGAAATACTTCAGTTCTATCTGCGAGCTCTTTGAAGTGCTGCGCTCTGATTTATTGTCAAATGTTGAACGATATCTAATAAAAGCCGCCGCCGACGCCGCAACAAAATGGAAAGTTTTTGGCCAGTTGCTCGTTTTGGCCGTTTTCAGCTTTCAGTTGGCTTTGACAGTTTTGCGTACCGCCAATTGATTTATAGCAATCAAATTTAACTCAGCCTCGTTGTCAAGTTGGGTACTTGCCATTGTTCGCCAACAAGTTGCCCTGTTAGCCTTTGTTAGCCTTTTGTTTTTGTTGTGTGTTGTTTGTGGCCCGCAGGCAGCTTCTCATTGACTCGCAGGACGCATAATTAATGATAGGCCATCATCATTGTATAAAAACTCTCTAAAAAATCTCATTTTCTGACATAATATTCATGGTACATCAAAACTTGTGCCTAAATTGTGTAAATTTGAATAAGCAACTGGTTGCATCATAACATGAATTTTATCATAGCGTAACATAGAAATATGTTGTGGTATTCTAGGGAAATATGTTATCAACCCGAAAGGCATAGAAACACTCTAATCAGTTCTGGCATTCTTTAAAAAATTGACGTTGCTGGATGAGCTGTATGCTCAATAGATTTAAGAGTTATTTTTTTGTTGTCTTTCGCTTGCTTCAGGCCAAGTGTTATTTATTTGTCGGAATTCGTCTTCAGTGAGATATTCACAGAGTCCGTCTAATCAGCTGTGCAGCTTGAAAAATCAGATCGCACAAATATTAAATTGAATTTTGGCTAAAAATCGTGCTTCCAAATTAATGGGTTTTATTATTCCAAACCATAATTCAATAGCATTGTCATTGAAAATCTGTTTTATTTTGGCAAAATTATGGCTGCGACAAGTATTTCCCCTTCTCTGCCATTTTTAGCGGTATAATTAAACACTGAATCAAAAATAAAATCGAATTGAATTTTAGAAAATTATATTATAATATTCAGATATTATAATTATTAATTATTATTCAGCTGGTAATTAAACTAAAACTGAAGGTCTTTCCACAAACCAGCGATTTTCTTTTCATAATTTCAGCATTCTTTCCTGACTTAAGTTGATTTAGTATCAATATTATATCTATTCATCTCTGATAATATGCACCGAGTTGTTGACCTTCAATTTTAGATGGCTCTCCATATTCTTAAGTGATTTATATATATCTAAGTCAAAAAGGAAAGAAACCCTGCAACTCGCCTCTCTCCCACTCGGCCTAGCTGCATGTCTCTGATCTGTTTGTCATTTGCAGTAACCAATCCCATAATTTGCAGCCTTCCTTCGCAGACGGAACCACGAATTCCGCCGCAGCCTTGTCTGCTGCATCTGCCAGACGCGACTGTTGCTGGAGTGGGCGGAGGGGCGTGTGGTGGGGCGGGGCAGGGACAAAACCATTGACTTGGCGGGGCCAATGTCTGAAAAGCTGTGTGATTTATTTGGTCGGCTCGTGTGTGTCTGTGTGAGTTGTTTTTTATATATTCACCCGCTGCAGTGCGCTGTGCTTTTTATTGTGGCACAATTTTTATGATTTTTATTGGGGCACTCGAGTGGAGTTGGCATGGAGTGTGCTGCCGAGTGCTGCTCGTAGTTGCATGCCTCTGACGCACGTAATGGGCGAGGAGGTGGCTGGGTTGCTGTAAACACAACACAACTGCAATGCATAACCATGAGGCAAACGGATCGACAATTCATATATGTGTACATATTGTACGTGCATTTATTATAATACCCTATAGACTCAAATCGAGGGTATAACAAAGTGGTGCAACAGCCAGAAGCAAAATGACATTGATTAGTTTGTTAAATACATGAATATATTTGGAAAAATCTTGAATAATCCATCAGTTAAAATAGAGATGCAGCAGGCAACTAGTTTCCGCAGGGTATGTGCTAGTCGATCAGGCAAACTGCTGCTTTATGCTTGTTTTACTTGGTTTGCTCGAGTTTCGTGCAACAATCTGTAGACACAATAAATTACCAATTATATTTTCATTTCATATTTCTGTCATTGATTTCAGTGGCCCAGGACAGGACTGAACATCGCCCTCGTCGCTGGCCGTCAAATTAACCGAGCTTCAATTGAAATACTCTTCCCTTTCTCTTACTCTGTCTCGCTCTCTCTCTCTCTCTCTCTCTCTCCCTCTCTCTCACGCTCTTTCTCTTGCTTATTATGCAACTGGCGCGAATTGATTTCCATGCATAAAACAGTTGCATAATGAGTAATTTTACACAGGCAGGTAAATGTTGATAAATGCTTCCCTCGAGCACAACGTCAGCCAAGCTGAATATCAATTTGTAAAACACAAATTTCGATTCATTCATTAATTTTTTGAGCAGATATCAACTTAATGATAGTGCTCTCTTCCCCCGTATTATTTCTTTTAAATATATTATATTATTTCTTTTAATTTGCACTTGCTTGCAGAATATCTGAGTAAGTTTTTTTTTTGCTTTTAGTAACACCAGCTGAGTCCTTTGAGCCCATAAAGCGCCCCATAATTCTCAATCAAATTTGTCTAGTCAGGCCAAGCTGTGCCGAGCAGCAGATTTGCATGCACATTTGGCCAAAACTTTAATGAAAGTTAGCAGCCGGAAAAGTGCAATCTTAACGCCGAGTCGAGCTAAAAGCCAACGCCTGACGAGGCAGCCGTGCAAAGTCCATTTCCATCTCCAATTCCGTCCGTTTCTCCTGCTCCTTATCCTGGTCTAGCCTTGGCCAAAGAGGAAAACGCGAAAAATCCTTTTATTTGCGTGTTTTTATTTTCGTCTGGCCCTCTATTTTAGCACTAGACGCTATAGCTGTCTATATGGCCGCATGCTGTTTATTTCTCTTGCCTTACCATAAAAAACTGGCTGCGTCCAGGCTTTGTTCAAAGCTCGTACAACCCTAAGCCCCAGGCCACCCAGCCTCCCCCCCGCACCCACCGCATATATATAACTTTGCCATGGAAATCAAAAGTCGCAGTTAAAGTGTCTAGAAAATTGTGAATGCATTAAATAAATGAAACACTTTGCAGATAAAGTGACCATGGTCAAATGCCTAAATAGGGGTTGCCACTCCAATGAACCCCGGAAGACAGCAATAATGAAAAGCAAATGAAATTGAAATTCAGCTGCCAGGAAATGTACATAACCTTAAAGTGAGTCCGTTGGACGAGCAAGAGACTTTAACTAAATTTCCGCTTAATTCATGTTCTTCAGAATATATTCTTGATTAAATTTACGAATTGTAATGAAGATGAGCTCCTGAAACAAAACTATATTTTGTATTCAATAAGTAATCGAAATTCGACAATAAATAAAAAAAATAGATGAGACAAATTTATCAGCACTCCAAAAAGCTGTCTACAATTTGAAATAAAAGTAAATGTCGCAAAATTCCCAGAATTTATTGTTCAAGCTGGAAAGCAGTTAGTAACTGGAACTAGATGGCAAACAATGGCTAAATATTTATTTATTTATTTTTCAGCCTTAGCCATTAAATTAATGAAACTGACTGTGGGGTCTGTGGAGGTCCTTTCGATTGGGGTTCGAGCAGACTGTATTGGTAAGGGGGTGTTGGTTGGGGGTAGTTACATTGCCCGGGTCAGTCAGGAATGAAAATTAAACAACGCGATTGAAATGCTTTCCCCTCGTTCGTTCTTTTTGTTGTTGTTATTTTTAATTTTGTATTATTTTGTATTTTTGTAAAGGTTTCTGGATTGCTTCTATTATATTGTTGCTGGCCCTCGCTTTATGGCCAGCTTTTTGATTTATGAAGTGTAAACAAATGTTAATGAAAATTTCGATGGGCCACAAGTCTGATGAGGCTGTTTGAGGACCGCCAGCCCAGAATCGAGCTCGAGTGCTCTCGAAATCATTTTAATTGCCTTAGCCAATTATGAAGTTTTGATTGAAAATAATACAAATGCAAAATCAAAACTAGTCGGAAAACTATGAAAAAGCCAAATCAAAAAAGCTCAATCTCTTTCTCTCTCTCTCTCTCTCTCTCTCTCTCTCTCTCTCTCTCTCTCTCTCTGTCTGTCTCTCGACTCAGCACGTAATTCAATCCGGGCAATTCAATTTTTCCTGTGTTTGTTTGTGCGAGTTGCGTTTCACTCTGCTGCGCAGAGTTTGGCCAACTTGTTACGTTAGTATTGTTGTTGCAGGCAGGTGGTCTAATTATTCTGGAAAAGCGTTTCATGGTTCATGTCAATTTTTAGCATATTTTTCCATAATTTGCCTCGCCTGTTTGTGTCTGCCCATTTGTTCGCCACATACAAATTACGAATCGAAAACTTGCCAAAACTAACGGCAATTAAACTATTTTCTTCTATGCGCAATAACAACCCCCCAACCCTCCATCCCCTAGACACACAACCCGACCAAGACTTACTTGGACTACCATTTTGGCTGACTGTGCGTGTAATTATAATTTTCTTTAAGTCGGTTTGCGCAAACTTTTCTTTATGTGAAAGTTTTCCACTCGCTATTCATCTCAGTCACCCCATCCATCCCTTCACAGAACCCCTCTCGACTTGTTGTCGTCCTTGCCGTACAACCACAAATAATTTTGTCGAAAAGTTTGTCTCACATTTTTCTGGTATGTTTTTTCTTCTATATTTTTTTGTTCGTTTTTGGCCATGTTGTTGGTAATTATGCGCTTTGTGAAATTCAAAGAACGCAAACTTTTGGGCTACAACATCATCGTCTCAGTGTATTAGTTGTAATGTGCTACGGTTAGTCCAAGGAAGCGAACAAGTTGCCAAACTTGCGACAACAACAACAACAACAATAAGTATAACAACAACAGGTTGACTCGAATTACACGTGCCTCGAACCCAAACGCAATCTTACCCCAAACACAAACCCAAACCCAAACCCAAAGTGTAGCAAGGACTTACCTTTCGGGTCCACTTACCGCCTAGCTAGACAATATGTCTTATTAGTTGAGCTTGCCAGGACAAACTTTCAAATAATTTCCATTCATTACACGAAAAGACCACAAATTTTCAGCTAATGATGATGTTGATGAATGAAGTGCGAGTTTATTAACAGTTTTCAACATTTTCCACTTCTACCTTCAACAAATCACAACAGTTATTATTAAAAATAATAATAAAAAATGTTTCGCAATTATTGATTGCATGTATTCTTGAAATGTTTATAATTTGCCAAAGTATTTTCATTAAAATACTTTTCATTTTTAGGCAAGAAAAAATATGCATTTTTCTTTCAATTTATGCAATAAAATTGAACGCCATTTATTACGTTGGCCGGCAAATGAAAACGAATTCAACTCGTTTGTAGTTAACACCAACTCACGACTTGGCCATTTTGCCTAATGGCCCAGACATGTGCTTTGGACATTTGCAAGAGGCCGCTTAATGCTTACTTCCCCCCGCCCCCCCTTTCTTGAGTAATACGACATTTAATTGTATTACTTCATCAGACCCCAATTGAAAAACACAATGGGGTGTGAGGGAAGTTGAGTTGCCACAGGCTGTGGCAGCAAATGGCATCGCGAAAGCGAAATTGAGACGATCCATAAATTATCTGGGAAAACAACGAATATTGTTGCAAATATGTGTAGTTGTTGTATCTGGCTTAAATGGTGTCTAAGGAAGGAGCTTATGATAAGTTAAGAAGCTGTTGCACATGAAACTAGATGCATAAAAGAAGTTATTGTTAAGGAAATTATAACTCCAAAGGCAGAAGAGTCCATAGTATTACAGAAACTGAGAGAAAAAGAATGAGAGACAGAGAGAAAAGGAATCTCTCTCTCTCTCTCTCTCTCTATGTGACTCGTTCTCTATCTATCTCAATGAGAGCAAGAGAGATAGGGAGAGAAAGAGAAGTGGAAGCTAGCAGTGGTTTCAGCATTATGTTTGGCATTTAGATTAAAAACAAGTAACTCCCTCAAATTGGGATTAGAGTATTCTTTGATCCAAAGGATTGCGTGAGCGCATATATTGGCGACGCAGTGCTCTCTTGTGCCTTAACAGATCCAAAATCTCAGTTTTTAAAAAAGGTTGAGCTGGATTTAGAGGCGAACAAGGAAGTTGGCCAAGCATGGAGTATTCCGCCGCCGCGTTAATATTACGCAGGAATAACTCCGCTGCGTCGTCTATACAAGCCGGTGAACTCGGGTGATGTTTGCCTTGCGCGGCAGGAGACGTGCCTTGGGAGCATTTAGAGTAACAGCCATTCCATACTCAACGATCAAAGGGATGTGATCGGAGTTAAGCTCAATTCGCTCAGATATACCAAGACAGTCAGAACGTATTCCAGCGTACACAGAAAAGTCAATTTCTGTCGGCCTATGACTACCGTATAGTGCGTTGCACCTCCCGTGGCAAGTACTTGGAGGTTGGAGTCTCTCACGCAATCCGTATAAATAACAGTGTAGCAAAGATATATATAACGATTCACGCGAATACAACTTGATGTCAATCCCAAATATAGAGGTGATCTCAATGTCAAAAATACATGATAAGAAACTGATAAGAAATATGATTATTGCTTCAATACTAAGCTATAACAAATAAGAAAACAGCTCGACTAGGAGTCATCTTTTAGGTAAAGTTTTCATCAAATAAATCGTTGACGACTTAGATATTGCACCCAGCACATTGAATAAGCGCTTTCTTCTTCTTGTTTTAGATTTAGAGGAAACTCTGCCTTTTCCCATAATCTATCAGATGAGAATTCCTCGAGCGAATGCTGTATAATTATTATGAGTGGTTCCAATTGAAGAATGTACTTTTTGCGAATTCTTTAGAGCTGCACATATGCGATTAGCCTGAAAGCGTCCTTATCATTAAAGAATATGCAAATATATATATATTTAATATGTGCGAGTAAACAAATTAGTGATTTCCAAAAATCTGTATTTCTAGGAAAAAGATTAGAATATTATATAGCATAGTACCCAGAAGCAGAGTGAGAGATAGAGCGAATGCTGTATAATTATTATGAGTGGTTCCATTTGAAGACTGTACTTTGGGCGAATTCTTTAGAGCTGCACATATGCGATTAGCCTGAAAGCGCCCTTATCATTAAATAATATGTATATATATATATATATATATATATATATATATTTAATGTGCGCGAGTAAACAGATTAGTGATTTCCAAAAATATTATATAGCCTATAAATTGGACAGCGAGCGGCTCAGCTTCTTTAGTCTTGAGTGTAAAGAATCAGTATAAATAACAAGTGTAGCAAATATATATATAACGATTCACGCGAATTCAACTTGACGTCAATCCCAAATATGACTATATAGAGATGATCTCAATGTCAAAAACATATGATAAGAAACCGTGCTAAATATGTTTATTGCTTCAATAACAAATAAGAAAACAGCTCGACTAGGAGTCGCTAAGTCCGGCTAGCTCAATGGCACTTTTAACGAGCTGGCTGCCTGCCTGCCTTCCTGCCTGAATGCGTTGTGGTTTTGCTCTCGAGGGGAGGGCAACTTTTCAATGTGACAGCAATTGCTAATCAATGAATGGCCAAATGAAAGATGAGATGGGTGGCTAAGGAAACCGATTGCAGTTGTTCCCTTTTGGATCAACTGATCCTATCCAAATATGCAAATGCAATGCTCAAATTTATTTATTTAAAAAAAAAATTAAAAATAGTTTTTACTAATATTAAAGATTTTCAGTAATGAAGCGTTTTTTTTAATTTATTTTATTAATTTCTTATTTAGTCTTATTGTGTCATGAATCTATTCAAACAAAGCTGCAATCAAATGCCAATCATCTGTTATCCTTTTAGGACATTAAGCAGACAATTACAGGAGATAATTTCTCTGATTACTATATAGACTCAGGCAGCTGGTCTAAATAACAACTATTCGCTAGAACATAATTCCCGTCATCTATAAATTTATTTTATAAAATTCTGCTCAGCAAAATATGAGAAATATTAGGTTTAAATACAGTTTGATTTATAATAGTCGGAAACATTTTAAATTTACATTGTAAGATTAAGGGAAACGAAAGATTTGCAAATGTATTCAGCTTCCATTTCAATCCCTTCTCGGCCTTATCATCATCTGGACACGTTTTAGTGAGGTGTAACCCGCAAAGGAATGCCACACAATGCCGCTGTATGTGTTGTCATTATACCTTCCCATCAGATAGCTGTGAAATATAAACATATATTAAGATACAATCGGTCACTAATAAAAACAGAATGTAAATATTACCTGTAACCGCAGTTATTATACCACCCAGCGGCCGCATAGGCTTCAGCACAGTTTAAATTTTCCCATGAATCGTTGTCATTATCTCGTGTGGTGAACTTTTGACCCAAATGATATCTCAAGGAATCGCCGGCATCTCCAGAGTATTCTCCCAATTTGCTGAGTTTGTACTTTTCCTTTTCGCTTTCGATTGCAAATCGATCATACTTTGCAAACCTATGTTCTCCTTCGAAGTTCTCCATGGTTATGAGTAATTCTTGATCTACAGCTTTGGTCATGAAATGAAGTTTGTCGAGACCAATGAAGAACTCGCCATTTAAATTGCCAAAGCCTTTTTTGTAGTCATCCCAGAAGCGATAGAAATCCACACTTCCATCTTGACGCCTCAGAACAGTTGTCCAACCACCGCCCTGTGTTTCCTCATCGCAACTAACGTTAAACGGAGACTGACTATAGCTGGGCACGGTGATCTGATATTCGCCACTGCGATTACTCCGAGCTGCAGCCTCTGCACAACTACTTGGATACCGAGTTCGCATCAGGCTTGTAAAGTTACTGAACTTCTCATTCAACTCATTGAGCTTACTCATCACATCATTTGTCGACCGATTAAATTCACCCTTAAGCTTATTCAGCAAATCATTCTGAAGATCTTGTACTGAGCTCTCCAAACTTATCACTTTATCGACTTTCTCATTCAAGTTACTGAACTTCTCATTCGACTCATTGAGCTTACTCATCACATCATTCAGCAAATCGTTCTTTTCTCTCTTATTCAGCAAATCAATCTGAAGATCTTGTACTGCGCTCTCCAAACTTATCACTTTATCGACTTTCTCATTCAAGTTACTGAACTTCTCATTCGACTCATTGAGCTTACTCATCACATCATTCAGCAAATCGCTCTGTTCTGTTGTCGATCCTTTACATTCGCCGTTAAGAAGATCTTGTTCTGAGTTCTCCAATCTTATCACATTATCGAATTTCTCATTCAACTGACTGAGTTTACTCATCATAACATCCAGCACTTCTCTCTGACGATTCTGTTCTAGCCTGTGAATATGGTGATAAGAATCTTTCAAATGTTTTCGAAATACAAGTCGAATTTCAAATACAAACCTAATTTCTTCGAGCTGCAATTGCTCAGTTTTGTTGGAGATGGAAGTGGTTAAATTCCGCAATTTGTCATCGTCAGGAGCACCCTCCACTGCACTGTTCAGCACACATACGTATAAGAGGAACACAGTGCAAATAAATTTAAACATTCTGTTCTGAATAATATATATATTATATAATATATAATAAGTATTTTAAATGATCACAGCTCACACAAGACTGAAGAAGCTAAGCCGCTCGCTGTCCAATTTATAGGCAGCTTACACTCTGCTTCTGGGTACTATATTATATAATATTTTTGGAAATCACTAATCTGTTTACTCGCACACATTAAATATATATATTTATACATATATATACATATTATTTAATGATAAGGGCGCTTTCAGGCTAATCGCATATGTGCCGCTCTAAAGAATTCGCCCAAAGTACATTCTTCAATTGGAACCACTCATAATAATTATACAGCATTCGCTCGAGGAATTCTCATCTGATAGATTATGAGCAAAGGCAGAGTTTCCTCTAAATCTGAAACAAGAAGAAGCAAGCGCTTATTCAATGTGCTGGGTGGAATATCTAAGTCGTCAACGATTTATTTAATGAAAACTTTTGCTAAAGGATGACTCCTAGTCGAGCTGTTTTCTTATTTGTTAAAGCCTATTATTGAAGCAATAAACATATTTAGCACGGTTTCTTATCATGTATTTTTGACATTGAGATCACCTCCATATTTGGGATTGGCATCAAGTTGTATTCGCGTGAATCGGTATATATATATTTGCTACACTTGTTATTTATATGGATTGCGTGAGAGACTCCAACCTCCAAGTACTTGCCACGGGATGTGCAACGCACTATTCGGTAGTCATGGGCCGACAGCAATTGACTTTGCTGTGTATGCTCAGGCGGATCCCCATTATGCGACCGGACAACACTTGGTGTCGATCGGATGCAGAGATGGCATCGGCATTTGCGGATGAGCTGCAATGCCGGTTCACGCCTTTTGCGCTTGCGTCACCCAGTCAGGTACAGGAAACTGAGGCAGATCTCGATCCTGTACAACCGATTACACCTATCGTACCCTAATGAGGTCCGCTTGCAGATTCGCAGCCTAAAGTCCACTAAACCCCTTGGCTATGATGGCGTCGACGCAGAGTCGCTAAGGCCCTCCCCAAGAAGGGAGTGATGTTCTTAGTGCTACTTTTTAACTCCATGGTTCGCATCCACCACTTCCCCACTCCGTGAAAGTGTGATGTGATTGCGATGATTCCGAAACCTGGCAACCCGGATAATTTTGTCTCGTCATTTCGACCGATAAGCTTGCTGTCCACTTTCTCAAAATATTTGAAAAATATTTCTGGGAAGATTGTCGGCAGTAAGTGGCTTCCAGAGTGCCATTCCTCATCATCAGTTTGGCTTTAGGCATCTCCATGGTACACCAGAGCAAGTTCATCGAGTAGTACAGCAATTCCTCGAGGCCTTGGAAAATAAGCAGTACAGCTCTGCCGTCTTCCTGGATATCCAGCAAGCGTTTGATCGCGTATGGCATGATGCCCTGCTTTTTAAGCTGAAGTCCCTACTACCATCGGCGCAGTATTTACTGCTCAAGTCTGACATGCTTGGGCGCTCTTTCATGGTTGAAGTTAGGGACGAGCGATCAAACATCCGCCGCGTCGGAGCTGGTGTAAAGCAGGGTAGTGTCCCTGGACCTGCCCTGTACACATCGCGGACTTGCCGATTCCGGTAGCCAGAAACACGCTGCTTGCAACACACGCAGATGACACTGTGTTCCTTGCTAACTCCTCCACTGCTTGGATAGCAGCAGCGGTTACGCAGGGGTTCTTGGATGGTTTTAATACCTGGGCCAACCGGTGGAACATCTGCGTCAATGAGAACAAGTCTCAGCACTGTACGTTTGCGCTCAGGAGTGGTAACTGTCCAACCGTCCAACTCAACAGCACGGTCATATCTCAGGAGAACCATGTTCGCTACCTGGGTATGCATCTGTACAGGAAACTTACCTGGCGCAAACACATACAGATCACGGCAGCACCATGTAGATCCAAAAGGGCGAAACTCAACTGGTTGCTGAAGTCATCCAGCAAACTCAACTTGAGCAACAAGCTGCTGGTGTACAGGAGCATTATCGTGCCCACCTTGGCATATGGGATTCCATTTTGGGGCACAGCAGCAAAATCGTGGATTAATCAAATCCAACTCCTGCAGAACAAGGTGCTAAGAGACATCTCTGGTGTTCCACCCTATGTGAGCAATATGACGTTGCACAACGACTTCCGTGTACCGACATTCATGATGCAAATAAACCGCCATACAAGCCGCTACAATGACCGGTTGCATAACCATGTCAACCCTTTGGCCTGTTCACTAGGCGCTTAAAACGCCTCCACACCAGCGACCTCTGCACAGCTGGCCGTTAATTGTAACATTAATGTGCAACAAATGTTGTATTTAATGTTAAAATTGATGTTACGTAATTTTGTAATATGCTAAAACCAATTATTTGTTTATGTTATTTAATGTAAATTCCTGCTATTATGTATACAATCTCCAAAACAATATTTTATAACCTTTCAATAGGTTGATCAATATTAAATTAAATTGCTACATTAAAAAAATTGTATTCTTTATTAATTACTCTTTGCACAATTGAAAAACTTTTGAGGTATACGAAATATATACAAATCGAAAGATTACTTCAAGCTCGTAGTTAATCATACTTTAAAGCTGACAAAACGGAAAAGTATCCCCATTTATAAAATGTGTGCTTCAGACAACTGAACCGTGTCTAAATAGTACGATTACTAATGATGCCGATCATATCATGACAATTCCAGCTTAGCCCCATTCACAATAGCCAATGTTTATCCTATGTGATCTCCCCCCACCACCCCTATTTCGAGGGGGGTGGGTGCAGTGGGAGGTGGCCATGCAAAGTAGCCAAGTGGCAGCAACAACAACGCAGCGAATGCAAAATGTGTTTTCACTTTTGTACGTTTATCAAACGACTGAGGGAGGAGGTGTGGGAGGACTGTTGAGTGTACTAAGCGCCACAAGGAGACATGGCCAACTGCAATATGGCCAAAAGACAACAAATAGCTGACAATAACAGCGACAACAACAACAACAACCGCAACAATGACCCCAAGCAAATGCACGACGAGCATATTGAAACTGAAAACTGCAGCCAGAGCTGAGCTGAGTTGAGTCGAGTGTTGGTCAAAAAGGGGGGACTGATGGAGAAGGGAATGGAAGCTGGCAGCAACACGTGACGGGTTTTCATAGATGTGGAGCGACTCAGCTGAAGCCGGAGACGGAGCTGCCTTGCATTGAAGTTAAGTGAAGTGAAAATGAAAACAAAGTTTAACAAACCGTGGCTAACGAGCTACATTATTAAAACTTCAAAAATGCATAAATTTGGCAAAGGAGTCGTTTAACGCTCAGCGTTGCCAACGGGGCCAAGGGACGCCGCATGCATGAGGCGATTGCATGTTGTTATACACACACACACATATATATATATATGTATATACATATGGCATATGATAATGCCGCATGCCTCAACATCCTGGGCAGGCATTTGAAAGTTATTGACACCTCCACTCGACGATCGTGAGCTGGGGGAGGGCAGCAGCAACCACAGAGATCGCTTCCCGACTCCTTGACTCCTCGGCCAGCGCCAAAACTCCCACAACTCATACAAGGTGTTGCAATATGCCAGTCTAATCGTACACTTCCACAAAAATCGCCTTTTATTCACATATTTTATTCATACATTACAGTTAAATATTTACTTAACTATCCAAACAAACTTTTGTTTGTCACATTTTACTTACAAAATGGGTTCCAGCCCGGACCTCCTCTATTAAACTGCATTTAAGCAATATGCACTCAAATATTTGTTCGAAATTCACCTCAAAGCGAAAGGAAAGCAGCTATAATCAAAATATCCTTGTTTTCTTGGGAACTTCGAGAAATATTTTGATATACAGTCGATAGAAAATCGTTCGACATGAGATTTGATGGAATTCGCAAAAATAAGGCCGAGTTATGACAAAATTTCTGTGTTATTGAAAGAGTATATTTAATTTTGCCTTTTTGAATCACGTTTGAACTTGTTATTAATTTATTCGGATTGAGAGCCAAGTGACTGTCTGACTAAGTGACCAAAGGACATCTGGATAGACTTTCCAATGGCAAAGTTAAGCTGCCTTTTTCGATTGCGCTCAATTTTTCTGACCAACTTCTTTTGTGGAAAGTTGCTGCAATTCTCAATCCTACTTGACTTATTTTATTGTAGTTCACATCCTTTACAACTCTCATTTTTAACATTTTTTTGAGTGTACGCCAGTTGGCACGATCTGTTGGCCTGGGCCAAGGAGGAATGTTCGCATTTGGCAGTTCGCGACTTGCCTGCAAGTCATTTTTCGCATATTAGTTGGCCATTAGGCGCGCAGACAGTCTGTCCTTTACTCAGTCAGTCAGCCCAGCAGTCTGTCAGTCCGTCAGTTTGTCAGCCAGTCAGTCATACAGCTGCAAGTCGCATTAAAATTCAGCTGGTGTTAAATATTACAAGCACCTAGACCCCAACAACTCCCTCAACCGGGTCCAAAGGTTTCTCACTGATTCGCTGCTGCTGCTGCCATTCAAGTTGTGCGTCATTTGAAAGGGGGACGTGAAAGGCAAGTGGTGCAGGGGAAGGGGGGATGGGTGTCCAGTGTTGACTGGCAGCTGATGCATTTGAGGAAAGCTGAGCTGAGCTGAGCAGCAGTTTATTTGTTGTGTGCAGCTTGTGCAACGTCTACGTGATATGTTAATCATGCAGACCCAAGGAACGTGTGCTATTCGCGACCAGGATGCGGATGTGGATGCCAAAGTCAAAACCACAGACTAGACTCGAAAGTGAGAGAGAGAGAGAGGGGTAGAGGGAGATACAGGCACGTAACACAGTGGTAAGGCATAAATGTCAAACAGTTTCTACTCACAGCCAAACATTGAGTGTGCAAAAGGTCAAGAGGAATTGAGTTGCACTAAAGTACTTCAAAGTTGAAGATACGAGCAGATAAGTAGTTGCTGAACTGGCAGTTTCTTTACAAAGATGCCTATTGTTCATAATATATTATAATACATAATTCCAAATGTTATATTAGAATACAAAAAAGAAAACAGATTTATTTATTAGGGAATCACAAGATTAGACAATAAAAGTTTAAGTATTAAAATCGAGAGACCTCAATGCATTTGTTACACCTACGTTAATTGTGAGCAGCATTTATGGGAAATGCTGTGTTTTGGTAGAGTTCTGTAATCAAGAATCCAACTGTATGTAAATCTATATGTCTGCAAATAAGTTTATGGCTATAAGTTTGATGTTTCTTGTGCCATCTTAATGAAATGCAGTTGCTCAATAAATTAGAAATGTGCATTGTATATAGATATTCGCAATAAATAAATCTTAAAATGCTGATAAATAATATTCCAAATTGTGAGCCTCTATCTCCCATAGTCTCTGAGATTCTTTTGTTCATACAGATCGAGGCAACATAAGAAGATACATTCATCTGCTGTTAAATACATGTTTAATTTGATCAGGATATTAAAATTAAATTTGTGCATATTAGCTTATTAATAATATTTATTTATATTTATTAATAATATTTAACTGTTAGAGTTGAGCCAGAATTATAAATTTGCCAGCCATGACAAAGATAATAATAATAAAATATAAAAAAACAAAGCTCATGCGGCTAATAGTTGGGTTATGCCAGGCACATCAGTTTTGGAATGGTAAAGCGATCAGTCTTAATACTGACCATATTTAGCTAGGAATTTGTTAGCCATTTAAAGCTGTAGCTCGAGTTAGGCAAGCGGGCAACAGGCACAGTTCACATTTAAAACGCTCCCAGAGCATAAACAGCAATTATAGCGGCGAGCAGGCAACCGAGCCATGAAATACCAACACTCGACAGCTGTAAACAACAATTTGCTAGGCCAAAAAAAAAAAAACAAACAGTAAAACAAAGAGCAGAAGAAGAAAGCAAAGCAACGAAAACGTGCACATGAAAAGAAAAATACAAAAATAAAAAATTAAAAGAAAAAGAAAAAATATTTAAGACAGAGCAGAAAGCAAATGCCAATAAGTTGGCAAGATCGTCGGAGCCTTATAAAAAAGTTATTTAAAACGCCAGCCGCAATGGCAAATGATGATGATGATGAGCCAACTCTCGTTGGCCAAGCTAAAAACGTTAAACGTTTAACGTTTTGGTGGCAGACACAAAACTTGAATGAAAGAGTCAAGTCAGCTAACCAAACCAAACCAAACCAAACCAAACGAAACGAAACCGAACCGAACCACAAAACTGAACGTAATGAGCAAATTTATGGTCAATTGATAATTTAGTGGCATTCGGTATCATCAATTATGGGCTGGGGACTCGGGACTCGGGACTCGAGACTCGAGGCTGGAACTAAACGATTGCCAGCGCTCCCGTAGTTATATAGCTATAGTTAAAGATGTATCTGTGGTCTCGTTCCTTTTTGGTCTCTTACTTTTTTTATTGAAGATGAAGTATTGTTATTGAGCCCAATGAGCCACAAATTGTGCAAAATGTTTCGGCATTTTGTGCGCCACGCATGAGTTATGCGCATGCGGCTCATCATTAGCCGCTTCCTTGCAGCCTTGCTGCAATTTATATAATTTGTCAAAGGCTAAAAACTGGGTCACATAGTAGTAACCCCAAAATGCGATTCCGTCTAGCCAGCTGCCCTGGCCTTGCCTTTGATGCACACAATTTAAGTCGCTAATTGAACGCTTTGCCTGACACAAGGCATAAATCACCCGTTGGCGGGGGGCAGCAGGGCATGGAGTGCACCTTGCATACCTTGTGCACTGTGCACGTCGCCATGTTTATGCCAATAATATGCCATAAACTATAGGAAAGGAGCAGTCTCACCGAGGACAGACAATGGCCAAGAGTATGCCGGCCAAAAATGGCTAAGAAACGCGTCGAGCGGCTTCCTCTGATAAACTTTATGAACGTCTCTCTGGGAGCTGAGCTTGGTCCATGTGCCCTGTGTGTGTGTGTGTGTTTGTATGCAGCCACTTTGTCAGCAGTTGGCAGTCGAGCACCCTCTCCGCGTCAGCCCCTTTCTAAGCAGGCCGCCTGTGAATGTCCTTGAGTGCGGTGCTAAAGTTTTAGCATCACTGCAACTTTACGCACAACTTGCGCACATAATTTAGTATTGCCCCCCTTTAACCCCCCTCTTGGGCGACCCACGTAATTATTGGCCAGATGCATGGAGGCCAACCAACATGTTGTTAGTGCTTCGGTTTTGGGTGGTTCAAGTTGCCAGTTACAAGTTGCGAGTTGCGCGTTTGGCTTGCTGGGCAATATGTGAGTGCATTACAGGCA
The DNA here is from genome assembly GCA_035041535.1 of Drosophila cognata. Taxonomy (NCBI): domain Eukaryota; kingdom Metazoa; phylum Arthropoda; class Insecta; order Diptera; family Drosophilidae; genus Drosophila; species Drosophila cognata. Next base: position 2,626,345 of record JAWNLC010000451.1, read on the forward strand.
ACCACAAATTATTTGGTTTGCCTTGCGCGCAAATTGTAGTCATAATTTTGCTGCAAGCTGCTGCCACAAGCTGCGCTTCATTATGACCCAGATGCAGCTTTATCAGCGCTATAAGCCACGTTCACAATTAGCCAATAAACTATTTCTTGGTGCCCCATGTTCAGTATCAAGTGTCTATGTAGTTAGATCCATGCGTGAATTTGTGTGTTTATTTTGGGCAAAGGTTTGCTTAAAGCTACTAAGCAGTTTTAAAATACATTTTATAAGAGTCTCAAAATGAAATCAACTCCAAATTGTATCTTATCATCTATGAGATGCTTATATATAGTTTGGGAAATGTACTTACACTTTCCCTAAATGAACTGCAGCGAGTCGCGAAGAAATCCGCTGAAGTCCCTTCTTCATATTGCCAGTGTAATCAACAAGTTCAATTAGAAAGGAGTACCTCCAAACGAATCCATTATTGTGCTCTAAAAGTGAAATTAATTGTGTATAATTTATTAATATTTTGCATTATAGTTGCTGTCTTAAGATATACAATATTTGTTGTCAAGCTAAGATTCATTGCCAAATTAAGTCAGTCACGATTGCCAGATTTCACAATAATTCAAAAAAATTAATTAATATAAATGCTTTATTCAAAATAAATGGAAAATCTAAGAATTAATCGATTGTTTGGTGACCCATTTTTTATTTTATTACATATTTTTTATTATATTTTTTATATACGTGAACACAGCTGCAAAATAAATTGAAATGTTAAATATGTGAAAATTATAGATAAAATAAATAAATAAAATTAAAGAACATAAATACTGTTAAATTAAACATTTTTTCTTACGCTTATTGCATTGCATTTAATTAAAATAAGAAAATAATTACAAATAATTAAATGCTGGAAGCAGCAATCAGTCACGCCAACAACTACAACAAAAAGAGGCACGAGCATGACAACAATTGCATTTCCCTGGAATTGGGATGGGCAGGCAACAAACAGCAGGTCGATTCACATATGCCATGTATTTTTTCCCTGTCTGATTACTTTGCAGTTGCCATTATGAAAAGCCTCTACATTTGTGTGGGCAAGTGCCACAAATCCCACATCAATCAAAATGTGCGTTGCCTGCAACAAAAACACACACAACAACAACGATGTAATCCATACTATAACAACAATCGTCCATACTGTGGGTCCTCCTCCTTTCTGCAAGTGGTACAAATTAAGCCAAGATTGAATAACCGCTAAGGACAACATGGCAAGCTCAAATTATAGCGCCCATCGATCGGCCCAGTCAATCAGTCCCAGTCCCAGGCTCGGTTTGTAGGCTGCACGCTTTATGCAAAGTCCCACAATGGTTAACTGTGCCAGGGCACAGTGTGACAAAAGTGCAGAAATTCAACAATTGAATTGTTGTTAAGGGGATTAAGTTACAAGAAAATGTAAATCGGTACTTTGTCGAGCATTTGTTAATGATTAGTTAATTATCAGATGATGATTTCTAAATTAATAATACATTTTGTCACGGATAAAAAACAGTTATAGATATTATCAAACTATATGTCTAAACGTGAGCTAGCTATATATCACTGCGAAATATATATCATAATATTTCAAATTTAACAATGATAATTTGTGGAAAATATTTATTTTCTATTTATAAAGATATATTTTATATTATATATATTTTTAGTATATTTATAAAATTATATTTTGTTATTGATTTATTTATTATATTTAGCTTAGTTTTTAATATATTTGATTTGAAAGCTTTGCCACGATTATTTGTAGAATATAGCTTATATATATATTCTCAACTTTAATTTGTTACAAATATTTCGCATGATGTTTCTTAAGTTGCGCACCACTGTGCAGCTGCTGCAGTCGTTGCGAATGGCTTTGCTTGCAAATTATGATATTATGCCACGCCTTACGCCCCCCAATAGCGAACACACACACCCATAGAGAGAGCTGGCGTAGCTGGGCGCATGCAAACTTTAAGTTTGCTGGATGTGTCCTTCGTGCTTTTCTGCATTGATTTTGTATTTGCAAGGAAGTCACGCGGAAGCTTGTTAGGGCCCCAACCCCCTCCAGCCACCGCCCTCCCTAAAAATTGCTTTACATGCAGTTTTCTGCAAGCCTTCCTCACCCCCGCCCCTCATCGGTGGGCGCGCCCACACACACACATATATATATATATATATATATATATATATGGAGCGAGAGAGAGAGAGAGAGAGGAGAACCCGGCCCGAGCTATTACGTTGGCAAATTGCAATGTAATTAGTTTTTACATTTCTATATAGTAGAGTTGGGAACGTATAATTGTGGAAAATGGCATTTCTAGTTAATTAATGGCTGGGCTAGCACACAGACACAGCGACAGAGGGAGACAGCAAATTAAAAGAGTGAGATGGCAGATGAGAGTCAGAACCTCTGTGGGAAAACTTTCTGCACACTTTTCGCCGTGTGCAGTCAACAAAAAGTGCACCCACCTATATATGTGTGTAGTGTAGTGTGTGTGTGTGTGTGTGTGTGTGTGTGTGTGTGTGTGTGTGTGTGTGCCCCACCACAGCCAACTCCCTGTGGCATGCTGACACGCCCCCCGCTGTCAACTATGGCAACTTTGCTCGAATTGCTTGAAAATTTAATTAAAATGTTGGCATTTCTGTGCACGAATTGATTTTTACCAGTTTGAATAATAACAAAAAAACAAACACAATTAGAGCACAAAATTATCAAAGGAACTCGAAATATTTACAAAACAAACAAAAATATCATTCGAGTGCATATCCTGGCTGAGAGCAGTGTGCAAGTAGGGGGCGTGGCAATTGTATGTACGCCACCCATTTGGCTTGCTGCAACCCCGTCAAAAATGCAGTCAAAAGCTGCGCTCAGCTCGGTGTTGATTCAATTACGAATATGTTTGATTCAAATTTAATTTTCAGCAACTGTTTTTTCTCCTTTGTTGCAGTTGCTGTTGCCTTTTGTGTACACATTTAATTGCGGCAAGTGATTTGATGTTGCCAACTGTTTCTTTCCTTACTCTTTTTTGGCTTCCTTTTAGTGGTGGTTTGTTGAAAGTTACTTTGAAGTTGTGAAAGAGAAAACAAGTCTCCTTTTTTTTGGCAGATTCTTGTTATGTGAGCTATGCTATTTCATTATAAATGCACTTCGACCTATTAGATTTATTGTGCCTCCTCCTGAGACTTCGGTGGCATACTGCATTTGTTTATATTTATTTATACTAATTAAATTGGCAGAGCTCGCTTCTGAATAAACCCAGTTTGGTTAAATGACTTTCTAGGCCTGTCGAGAGACCGATGAATATTCCTCGTCCATTCTTCCCCTTCTAATCTAACATTGTCTAATGTTGATATATTATGGCTTATTGTGCTCTACTCATTGTTGCTATATTTATTCGTATTCAGCGCATGAATCACAACTCAGACGTTGTCTAATCACTCAATCATTCATGCAATTTTTTAATGTCAGGGGTTAGACAAATAAAATCTCAGTCACTGGCTGACATGCAGAAATTTGCATAAAATAGCAACAATAGAGAAGGCTGAATCACAAAACTGGACACGCCCAACTAAAACTGCAACAGCAACAACAACAGCAACAACAACAACAACAACAACAACAATAGCAACAGCTGCCGAACTGAAAGTTAAAATCGAATAAAAAAATGCTACCGTTTTCATTTTCGTTTGAATTTGTTGCTGTGTTTATATTTATTTTGGGTGCCTAATTTAAATAAACATTTATTTGTTCAAAGGCTTAAATAGGTTGAGCAAATGACTTCCTGAATTGTGTGCAGCAGCAGCAACAAAACACAAAACAGGCAACACACACAAGCACACACAAGCACACACACACACATAGAGGGAAAAGAAAAATAAAGAAAAAGCAAAGAGCCAAATTGCATAATCAGTGAGACAAATGCAGCGGATTATGAAATCCTTCGCTCAAAGGCTGCCCGGCACGGCTGGAAGCCGCACACAGCCAGCCAGATGGACAGATGGACAGATGGACGGACAGACAGAAGACTGTGTGAGGCTGGCAGGCAACGCCACTAACACTAACACTAACAACAACAACAACAACAACAGCAGCAACAATGGGCCTGGGTTGAAAACTGGCAGCAACCTGTCGCATATTTAAAGCGATTAACGGCACGATTTCAGTTGGCAGCGCTGTGCTTCAGCATAGAAATTGAAATTGAAATGCTTTTGGCAGCGCCAACACTTTTGCTTCTCATATAGGGAAAACTGCAAAGCATTAGCTATTCGACTCAGTTTGCCACAGCCAGGAAGGTTGAATATGAATTCATTTAATTTCAAGTTCATAAATTAATGTTCTTTATCAATTGCAAGGAAATATCTAAGCAATTAAGCACTTTATTGCTATCGTTAATCGATGTTGGCAAAACGGGTGCTGTTATCGATAAAAGGAAATGCATCTGAAATATAAGAATACATTTTGCACCATAATCTGTGAGTTTTACAGGCGATGAAATTGTGCAGTTGATCAATAATATCTCAAGGTGTTTAATATATCAGTTGGAAAGCTCTGCTTTCGATATCCTCTCATTTTATTGGAATCGGAATTTGATTTTTATCGATAAAATGAAGCAAACTTGATTTGCATATGGTATTTGAGAATTGTTACGCCAAATTTGAAATCTCTGGAACTTAGAGCCTCGAGATCTTATAGTCTCCGATCTACGGGTTGATCGGAAATATATATGCTTTATGGAATCAAAGATACTTCCTTCTGCCTGTTACATTATGTTGCACATCTTAATTCCAATTCAAGGCATAGAACCAAATTTGTATATATATATATATATCGACTTTCAAATATCGCCAAGCACAGCTGTAAAACATATCAAAAATGTATATCATTTCAGTAAGTGCATAGAAAATTCGTTGTGCATAAATTATTTGTGTATTCTTTGGCTTGTTTGCAGCAATTTTTGTTGTTGTTGATGTCGTTGTTATTGTTGTTGTTATTATTGCAATTCGTGTCTCTGGCATCGCAGACAAAATTGAAAACGTTTGTAAATACTTTGAAAGCATTTGCAGCAATTGAACAAATACAAAATAGTTTTTTGCCGCCACATTTCGGGGGGATTTGTGAAAAATAAAATAATATATTTACTTGTGCACACACACACAGATACAATAAGAGAGAGAGGGAGAGAGAGAGAGAGAGAGAGAGAGGGAGAGAGAGGGCTACCTACTTGGCTTTTGAAAGCTAGCAGTCAGTTCAGTTGTGTTTCTGTTTCTATTTATTTTTATTATTTGGTGGCTGTTTCCTTTCGGCCTTTCCTCCAGTTGCTGCAATTGCAGTTGCGGCGTTGTAAATGACCTATAAATAAAGTTGGCAGCCAAACACAACTGTGGCCAAAAATGGCATCAGCGAAAATTGTGCAATAAAAGCGCATAACCTGCAAATAATAACTTACAACAACAACTGCAATATTTATTACAAAAATAACAAGCTCGCGATTTCCTAGTCAATTGGCCATTTCCTTAACTGGCCAAGCGCAGCTGATTGACTTTTGAACTTAGACAATTTTGAAGCGGCCTAACATTTGGTGGGTGAGAAATTTTTAAGATATATTTTTACTAAATTTATGGGTTGTGGAATGTTGGCAAATGAATGTGTATAAATATGCATGGGATGATAACTTAACCTCTGACTTCCATGAATTTCTTATTATTCTTAACTTTAATTTTTTTTCTTCATAATTTTTAATTATTTTCCATCAGTATTTCGTACATAAAAATTTAAGAGCTACACTTAAAGTCAGATCTTACAGAAAAACGAAATTTTCCATCTATTTTTCGCTGTGCGTGTTGTGCTTAAAGAGTCTACAACCCTAAGCAGCTTGCAGCTGAATTGCCGGCAGCTAGTGTTAAATTTCCAGTGCTCAACAATTGATGATGGTCGCTTCAGTCTGCTCAACTTGTCCAGCCCCAGGCTTCTCCTGGCTACCGACTGTCCAACAAGTGCCAGCCAGCCAGCCAAGCAGCTCAGCTCGTAAACTGAGCTTCTAACAACAACAAAAAAAAAACACACACACAAACTAAAAGAACACAACAAGCTGGCAATGCACACACACACACACCGACGAGAGGGAATGTGTGTGTTATTGCCCCAAGCATTTTTCAGATAGAAGCGAGCGCATTATGCTTATATCATAAAACAAAGAATTTCGGTTATTTTTGCAGAGCTTCTCTGTCGCACTTGATGGCAAAAGCTTTTATCAGGTCCGATTACACAACTTAAAGCAACAAAACTGTCACTTTAAGTGCAATACAAAACGTATCCCCCCACCCATTAAAGAGGGGGCCGGGAGAGGAGTATCTAACACCTGAGATGAGTTGAGCCGAGCTGAGTTGAACTGGAGCCCCATTGAAAAGTCCTGTGGTTGCCAGACCGCAACATTGTTGCCGAAAACCAACGTAACCCAAGCCAAGACAGGCACAGCACACAGCACACACCTCTCGCTCCCTTGCCTAGCCACGCCCTACTTCCCCCCCCACATCCTTCCTGCGGGGCAGCGTGTGAGCGTAACTCAGCTTAAATAAATTTAATTTAATTACCAGTAAAAACCGCATGAGCGACTCTAGCTAGATGAGTGAGCCGTGCAAGGACGAGCTCAGCTATCTCACTTCCACTTGCCACTTTCCACTTCCACCCACCGTGCAACACCTCTCATTTTCTAGTTGCACAGACACTCTACAATTTTACCTGGCAGAGTGTTTGTGTGTGTGTGTGTGTGTGTTTATTTAGGAAATAACATTTTTGTGGCAACAAATTCTTGGATTTTATTACAGAGTGCGGCGGCACGTTGAGTGTTGCCAAGTCCCTCCACGCCTGCCTCACCCACCCATGGCGGAGGTCAAAATGCATTTTATCATTGTGACGAAGCACTCGACGATAAATAACCTTAATGTAGTGGCCGCTGCTGTAGCTGTTGTAGCTGCTGTAGCTGCTGGGGTGGACGTGTTTAATTACAAGCGGCGGCTGCTGAAATTTCAAATTTCAAAGCATACTTTTAGGCGCCGCGGAAAAAAGTGCTCGAGAAAGTGTTGCCGAAGCAAACGGGCCAACTTTGTGCACACTCACCACTCACCACTCGACCACTCGTTGCACTCGCACCACACACATACACTCACTGAGAGTGGTAGTTGCATAGTTGCATAGCAGTTGTGTTTGGGGTCCCTGGCACAAGGTCAGGTGACTCAAAACAGGGCCGCTCTCAACGCTCAGCGCTCAGCGCTCAGCGCTCAATGCACGACTCTCGACGCTCAACGTCACGATTATTATGCAAATTGGCTTTGCAGTGTTTGCACACGTGTGCAAATACTTGAAAAGCGGCTTGGCTTACGGCTTAACCCACTCGAGACGCGCAGTGTGGGTGTGTGGTATGTGAGGTGTGTGTGTGTGTGTGTGTGTGTGTGTGTGTGTGTGTGTGTGTGTGTATGTGTGTGGAAGAGAAAGTCAGAGTAAGCGAGTGCACTACAAAAGAAAACTAAGTTTGCTTTTTAGTAAGAGTTTGTTTTTATATTCAACATTTTTAGATTGCATATTAAAATTATATTTACCGTGTTCCCATTTACAATTTCAGCTTAAAAACGCCAATTTAGCAGACGTTCTGCATAATTTGCAAGAGAAAGTTAGGATTATAAAAAAATAAATATTAGCTGTTTGATGGCATCATGTCTTCTTCTACCTGGCTATTCTGCTTAAGGTGCTTTCAATTTTCTTAAATGATTACATAATTTAAAAAGATTGATCTAATGGAAAATACGAATTTGTTGCAAGACTTAAATTAATTAAGCCATAAGCCTTTTTCAACTTATGTCTGTTTACCATCATTTCTATATCCAAATTAATTTGACTAATTTTTCTTTTCTGTTCGTTGTTTTTTTTTCCCATCATTTAAATGAATGGCTGGCGCCAGTTTAATTATGAGTCATTATTAATATAAAGTAAACGTTAGTTTAAGTTCCGTTTTCAACTCACTTAAAAACAGTTGGCCAGCAAAATTATTATTTGAGTAAATTACATACTCAAAGCACTGAAAAAATGTGCTACTTAAAGATGCTAAGGCATAAAGAAACAGGAAATATGCTGTTCTTAAAATAAATTTCTATGATACTTAAGTGTGCAAAAGTTACAAAAGTCATGAAGAAAAAGTAATTATTTTTAAAGTACTTCCGCTTGGCGATAAATTCAAGGATTTTCTTTTCCTTTAAATGGACATTTTAAAGAATATATTATTTTAAATGTTAGTCTCGATCCAAACTGCGGAGCTTGTTGCTGCTGTTGAAAAGCCCAAAGCGGCACTCAGCGAAACTCAGGCCACCCAACGCCAAACGCCCAACGCCTAACGCCCAACTTAGATTCCCCCAGACAGACACACAAGTGACTTGCTCTCTCTCTCTCTCTCTCTGTGTGTCTCTGTCTCTGTCTCTTTTGGCATGCTTGTTGCCTGGTAACCTAGTTTAATAAATAATTCGCTATTTTTGCTTTTCTATTCTCTTATTTTATCTTTTGTCGAATTTTTATTGTTGTATTTGTTGCTGCTCTCTTTTTGTCTTCGGCAAGTCATTCATGTGTGCAATCTGTGGGTGTGACTAATTCAATTACAACGCCCAATTGTGCATGCCTCGGCGCTTGCACGTCGTCTAACATGCACCACCTAACCCGCCCCCTCTGCACCGCCTACCTCGGTACTTGTGTGTGGAACACATTTGTAGACCGTGATTTTTCATTTCCATTTCACGCTTTCTATTTGCCTCTCTCTTTCACTTTTCCACTCTCCTTACCCATGGATGATACGAGTGTTTAGCAAAATGTGTATGTGTGTGTGTGTGTGTGTGTGTGTGTGTGTGTGTTAGAGTGTGTGTGAATTACAATAAGGTCTGCTTTTCGGGCTGCTGAATATCGCGCTTTTGGGTTGACAGTTGCCCGTATTCCGTGTCGCGCTGCCATTTAATTGTTTTTTGTCACACGAGTTATCCTTTTTGGGGCGTATCGTGTTCAAAATTGAAATTAACTGACAGCCCACGAATGCAGTCGCCCCCTCCTCTAGATATCTCCTTTCATATACCTATATATATATATATATCTGTATATAGATGGTATGCTTGGCTAATCAAAAATGATGCGCAGTCAGGCAAAGGAGGCGTGAGAGTTACGTGTGTAATGGTTGCCTGCTTGGTGGGTGTGCAATTGGGTGTTTATGATGAGACCTTGTTGCCCAAGGATAGCATTAGCTAATGGTACTCATAGAGGACAAACTGTTTCATATTGAAGCGCATCGATTAAAGCAGCACGGAAGGCAGGCAAATAAAACAATTTGAAAAGTGTGTGAAAAAAATAGTTGCGGACTATGACAATATAATATAAATATAAATAAATATACATATATAACATATATGTATATATACATACATATATATACATACATCTGCTTTTACTGTCACATTTCAACTCTACTGCCACATCTCAGTTTGCAACAATTTCAAATGTTAATCGAATAAAAACATGTGTGAAAATAATGAAAATATAATTTGGACCATCAAAAATGGTGAATTGGATGCTGTGCAAAATGCATTTGACAACTCGAATCGCAATGTTAGCGATTTGATGGGGGAACGGAGTCCATTGCATTATGCCGCCGACTTTGGGCAGCTGAAGGTGCTCAAGTATCTGGTGCAGCTCGGAGCCGATGTCAATAAGCTGGATAAGTACGGGATAACACCCTTGCTGGCTGCCATCTGGGAGGGGCATGCCACATGCGTTGAGTATCTGCTGCAGCAGGGAGCCAACAAAGTGGGCACCACGCCCACAGGACAGAATTATGTGGAGGCAGCGGAGAAGGATGAAATCAAGCAGATGCTTCTGAATGTTAATATGTAATGAAGTCTAAGAAGCCTCAACTAGGTTTGCTGTCAATTATAATTTTCGGTTTTGTTGTGAAGTTTCTTGTTAAAAATATATTTTATTTTATTGACTTTATTTTTGCATAGCTCAACTTCGATCTGTGCCTTAAATAGCTCAAAGTTCGATCTAATATACCATCTTTGACTTTTTAGTAATTCCTGGAAGAGAGCACTACAAACTTAGAGCTATAACAAAGCTGCTAGAATTTTTCTCACAACTTCTCAAAGCTAAGAACGAAGTTGAGGCTGAGCTGCTGTCGACACCCAAGCATCTTGATGATCTGGCTGCAAAGCGTACTCATTGCGAAACGTGATTTGTAAGGTCATCATTCAAAAGGCATCGGCAGTGCGACAAACAGACAGACAGACAGTCAGACAGAGAGGCAGTCAGACAGACAGACAGACAAATCCCATGCCCAAAATACAAGAAGAAGGCTGCAAACCCAGCAGCAGCCAACAAAAATTAAAATGGTTATACATTCATGTAATTTAACGAACTGGCCACAAAACTAAACTAAACTAAAGCGAATCTTGCAACGTCTTTCTGACTCTAAAAGATGCAGCTTGTTGCTTGTTGCAGTTAAGGCTGCTGGTGCTGCTGCCTTTGCTGCTATTGCTGCTGTCTGTGGCGATATTGGCGATGCCAAGCGTGAGATTATCGACGATTGTATGCGGCGATGATGATGCTGATGAGGATCAGGATGAGGTTCAGCCACTGCCACAACAACAACAACAACAACAACAACAACAACAACAGCAGCAACCTCCTCCATTGGCAATGGCTTTGGCCATGATGTCGATGGCTCCTGTAAGCGGCAACAAAACAATGCAACGCGCAACTGCAACTCAAGTTCACTTTTCATGCAGCCGAGTTTGGGGGGCAGTGGCAGAAGCAGCTCCAGTCATTGACTTCAGTTATCGCACGCCAAAAAGACAAAACAGTTGCATGCAACAGACAGACAGACAGATGGACAGACAGGCAGGTTGGCAGGGCAGAGAGTCAGTGAGCGCGCTATCTGCATGCGATCAAATTTCCAGGGCTTCTGTTGCGAACAGCTTTTGGATATTGCGGCACTGGCAGAGGGTACTGGGCACTGAGTGGCAGGCACTGTGTGGCAGGCACGGTGTGGCAGGCACTGCTGTTGTTGTTTAGGGACCAAACGGCGATCATATTGAGCGCGTCTGCTTTTGACATTTTGGACACAATTTGAACCTTTTACTTTTATTTCGGGGCCAGAGAGTAAGCCACGATTTCCCGCTTAAGCGCAGTTCCAAGAATCGACAACATTGTGTTGCCCTTCTCGCTCCCCCACCCATCAGCAGCCCCACCCCTGCTGCCCCCCCCTCAACATCTCAACATTCCCCAACGCTCAATGTCAGCGCTGACATTGATTGAGAAATTGATTTAAGCATCGTTTCTTTTTTGCAGCACTGATTTTGATCAGCTAAAAGCGAACACTCTTCATTGGACTGATTCGACTAACAGTCAGCTTGCCACGCCCACCAGAGAGGGTGCGCTCTCTTTTCCCTCCCTTTTGCCCTTTCTTACCAGTTTTGATTTAAGAACTTTTTGATTTAATTGCCTGCCAAATGTTAAACTTGATTTATATTGTGCATTTAACTCGCTAAGCTTCCAACTGAAACGCAACTAAATCAATTTAAATCACATGCATCATCTCGACCCCTTCACCTCCGCTCCTTCACCACCGCCCCACGCCCAAGGTCTGTGGAGAGTTTCCATGTCCAATTTAATGGAAAATGTAATTTACAACATTTTATGAACTTTTGCACAACTATAAAAACTGAAAATGCAAAAGCGTTTCATGCAGATTGCTCTTGTTTGTTTTGTGTTTTTTGTTGTTTCGTTTTTTGCTTCTTTTTTCTGTTAGCCAACAAAAAGTTAGTTTTTGGCAAATATTGCTGCACATGGTTGCTAATGACAGATGTCAGTACAGGTTTATTTGTGCAGAGGAGCACTCTGCCAAAAGGTAAAGTGCTTAAAGGTCGCCAAAGTTGGTTTTGCCTGACCATCGCCTCTGGCCAATTGTTGCAAGTGTGAATGATGAAAAACTGAGGCAGAAGTAAATTTTGAAACGTGTTGGGAAAAGTTCGAGATGAATGCGATAATGGATTAAAGTACATTTGGCTAAATCTAATCCTATATAATTTGAAATTTGTATTCTCCATTTAAGTGCTGTGAATACCATATCAAATTTGATGCCACATTATTTTAAGTATCTCTCTAAGTGATCCAAAATGTTTTTTCATATCTTTTGTGTTTGCTTCTGGTTCTAAAATGCTAAATTAAATGGTGAACATTATAAAAGACATTAGTCAACTCGAATGCGTAGTTGTTGAAAACAAACTTAGCGATACATATCAAATGGAAAACTCAAAATATTTTGTTATGCTCATTAGAAGCGAGAAGAAGCAGAGTGGCTTAGTGGTAACTCGGAAAAGTCGGGAAAACAGGCAAGTTAACAAGCAACACTCGCCAGCTCTCAAATAATTTATAACGTCTTAATTGTTTCCTCAGCTTTGAAATGTGGTCAACAAATTGTTTATGAGCTCGACGACTAACATGAAAACACTTCCGCCTTATTAAAGAGGAAGGTGGCGGCGGGGCCAAGGGGCTGGGGGTGGAGCAGGAAAATGATATGCAGCAGATTAAGCAGATGTGATAATTTGTTCGTTACCCATTACCGTTGCGCTCCAGTGCGCCTAATAAGGCCAGCCCAAAATATAAGACAAAAAACGAATTAAAAAAATACCAGCCGCGATACACACTATATGTATATATATATATATATATATATATATATATATATATGTATTTGTCGAGTCGGGGGCAAAACTACTAAATTGAAAATTAACATATTTCGGCAGTAGATGCTATCGGCACCAGACACAAAAACATTGTTTGCAGGCAGCAGTAGAACGGGGCAGGCAGAACGGGGCAGGCAGGCAACAGTCAGCACAGCTCCCAAAGGTTAATTTAATTTTCCATTTTCCGGACGCCGGCAGAAGCAAAAAGGGAAATTTTTCATTTTTTAAATTGATGGCACGCCGGATTCGGAGTCAGAGTCGGCAGTCGTTTGGCTTCCTGTTTGGCAATTGTCTTGGCACAAATCTCATGCCCACCGCAAATTGAAACTACAACATGGCATTGTCCTTAGCGATTGAATAAGAATTATGCCAAAGGATGCCACACACACACACACACACATACATACTCTGACACACACACACACAGAGACAGCTAAAGAAAACTCCGTCTCGAGTCACCCAGGGAGAAGAGCTTCCATGTAGCTGGCTGTCAAGCTGTTTTGGAGCATTGTGATTAATGTGCTGCCGCTTGCCGCCTGCTGCTGCTGCTGCTGCTGCTATTGCTCCTTTTCCTCTTCTCTCTCTTATCTCTCTTCTTGCTGCTGCTGTTACCTCTCCGACTGCTCTTTAGCCTGCCTTTGTTGCCATTGTCTATGGCTCGTAACCATTTTGGCATGTTTGTCATTTGGGAAATTGTGCGGTAGCTGTTACAGCTAAAGACAAACAGGCGGCAGGTAGGCAACAACAACAACAACAACAACAGTTGCAGCATCAGAAACAACAACAAGTCTCCTGTCTCCGTAGTCTATTTGAGTTACTTCTTGGCAAACCGTATTCACATTTACTTACAATGAATAGCAACCAGTGTACCAGAGAGGCTCATCTTAGACCTACATGATTCACTTTTGCCTTCTGTCTATTCGTCTGTCTGTCCCTCTATCTGTCTGTCCGTCTGTCACTCTGTCTGCTTCTAACAATTACTTGCATTTTACATTTGCCAAGCCCTGAGCCAGGCCTACCCTTGGCATTGGTTCATTCAATTAGTTGCTATAAAATACGGAACACAAAATTCGACATTCGACAATCGATGAAATCAATAAAATGAAAAATAAAAACTGTTTTTAAGGAAATTGGTCAGTCAATTTATTAAAAGAAATGTTAACGTTTTGTTTTTGAATAATGCGCTTAAGTGGAAAGTGCAAAATAAGAGAAATATTTACTTAAATGAATTTTAAATTTTAAAAGCTTTAAATGTGTATTTCATTATGTACTGCCTCCCAGCGGAAATCTTTAATATAAACTAGACTTGAAATGTGAAATACAAGTTCTTGATGATTAACTCATTTTATCGATAACTGTCCCCGTTTCTCGAATATGGCAATAAAGGACACAATTGTAAAGATATAAAGAAATACTCTGCCATAATATTGCTCAACTAAGCACATTTCATAAAGATCGCATGAGAAACACAAAAAGTATTTCCATCTTCAACAAAATACTCCCAGCAAACCTCGTAATCGATCTCTGTCGACTGGAATAATCGAGTTTTGTTTAGTTTTAACTTCCTAATTAACTGACAAGACTAGAACTATGAGCAGAAATTGATAGTCCAGCCAGCTGGGCAACTTCTCTTGACTTCTCACGTTGTTTTGCATAAGTATTTGTATATTCCTCTCTGGGGTGCCACTTAGTAAAATTCTTGTCAGCTTATCTCACAAAGGCTTAGATTAATTTGAATTTATTTTCTTCATATGATATGTCTGCCATATTGTTTACTTTGAACAGTGCCTGACTGACGTACTTATGCCATTTACGTCATAAGCGATAAGAGCTTATTCTTATTATTACAAAGGCCAATTGCAAAACAATTTCGCTCCATTACGTCTCTTTTGGAGTCTGTGCAGAATTCCACAGGCGAATAGCCATTTGATTTCAATCCTTGCTATTAATATGCCAGTTGTGCCCGCCAAAGGCAACACCAAGGCCCAGACCCAGACCCTGACCGAGACAGAGACCGAGGCCGAGGCCGAGATCAAGGCTAAGACCAAGACCAAAACGAAGACGTGCAGCAGCAGTTCATTGGCATTAACATCCTGATGACGACAACAAGAACAACAAGAACTGCAATGATTGCCTTCTGTGGCTGGCTTCTGGCCTCGGCGCTGCTCGGCTCTCTTTCTCCTTGCCTAATATGAAGCAACACCATTAACAGCATGCAAATTAAAAGTACTCAACAACATATCAACTTCAGCGCTACCAGACTGCCCGGGATTGGCATTCAGATGCAGACTTCGACTTGGCCAGCAAGTTGGCTCTGGTGGCTGTCGAGACAAAGACTAAATGCCTAAAAACCTAAACAGGGCTCAGCAGCACAGACTTGGCCCTAGAGAGGCATGGGGCAGAGGAGGCAGCATGGCTATCAAAGCTGGCGATGGTAATTGCAGGTTTTGCCGCAAACATTTTGCACCAAAACGATTCCGCTGACGTCTCTCGCAAAGAAGTCTCAAGGAGCCCTCACCTCAGCTCAGCTCAGCTCTGCTCTGACTCAGGTTCTGACTTTGGTTCTGAGTCTGTTTCTGTGGGTACTCAGCGATGTGTCTGCTAATAGCGTTGAATGGTCGATGGTCTTGACGCGCATGCGCAGCAGTTGCAACTGCAGCAGCAGCAGCGTCAGCGGCAGCCATTCCATGGCCATCACTCAAGGCGGCAAGCTGACCAGAGACGACTCCAAGTATGAGTACACCAAGTATGACAGACTGACTGACTGACTGCTCGAGTTAATGATGGGGCTCAGCTGCTGCTGCTGCTGCTAGACAACTGACTGAGTGCTGGCTGCATATATCTACACTCGAATGACATTCGAGAGCAATAGATCAACTGGAGTTTCTTTTTGCCAGCTTAAATTACTGATGGAAACTGAGCACGGCTATAAATAGCATATGCAACAGTTGGTAGACAAAACTTGCTTACATAGTATGCTAAAAATTGACAGCATTAATACAGATGAAAAGTCGCCCTAACCAGGAAAAGAAGCAGCATCTTAGGGATGCATTATATAAGTTCGAAAGACATAGAAGCCCTACACTCAACAAAGATTCAAGCATTCGAGCAGGAGCTGGGGTTGGTGGAGGAGCATTTGGGTCAGAAGGGATCGCAATAGATCTAATAGGTTGCAGAGAAGGCATCCCAATTTATAATAATACAGATGAAAAATCATTAATCTAAGTTCTGACTGACTCTTACTCTTAAGTGATGACAATAAACAATTTGGATTAATGCCACATGGTTTTCAAGAAACTCGAAGCTTCATTTACTTTAGCAAATCTGAAACCTCGCTTTATTTCCCATTTAAATATTAATCAACAATTAGCTTACACTATGAGCTAATTATTAGTTGGCTTTTCAGAAGTTTTCCCGATTATCAATTTTCATTTCTGAAGTGCAATCGCAGCAGTATAAATTTTCCCTTATGCACGTATGCAAATTACAGTTGCCATTAACAGTTATGCTACCCCTGAGGCTCACCATCATCAGAGAGAAAGAGAGAGGCAGAGGGAGAGAGAAGCCACCAATCGAATTATAAACAGCCTGCAACCACAAGGTGCCACTCTAAGGTGCATATCCGTGTGTAATGCTCACATGCAACAATGTAGAGATCTGTCAATGATAACCCACTGCAGCAACAGCAACAACAGCAACAACAGCAGCAAGAGCAACAGCAGCAGCAGCAAATTACAATTGAACTTAATTTCAGCAAATTGCATGCCAAAATGTGTTAAAAGGAAGACATTCACGGGCCGAAAAGAACAAAAAACCGAACCAAGAGCAGAGCTAGAGCCAAAGACAAAGAGGGATGAAAGCAGCAGCAGAATAAATGGCGATCACAACGCTAACTAACTGATTACTACTGCAACTTGGGGCAACAACAGAAGAGAGAGAAGAAAAAACAAAATAAAAAAGCAGAGAGAGAACAAATTAAATTACAGGCTTAGAGGCGCACACATTGCATTTGCAGTCTTCTTGCTGGGATTAATGACGGCATGAATGAGTGACCGGCTGACTGACTGAGTGACTGAGTGACTGACTGCGTGGCAGGCCCCTCAGTGCAACGGCCAACATGCAACGTGGGCATCACTTAAGTATCTGCGCTTGCGGTGCGCTCAAAAGCTCCGCCCACCAACAGCAATCGATGCAACTGCAACAACACATCCACTGTCTACCAAGGGGCAAGCGAAGGGGGCGACACGAGCTGGAGCTGGGCACGAGAGGGGTTGGCGACTTGCAACGGGCAGCGAGATTACTCACGCGAATGTAATTTGGCAATTGCTTATTAGCGCTAACGCGCCGCTGACTCCGATGCCGACTTCAAGCCCGGTTACCGCTTCAAGCCAATGCGCACAGTGGGGCAAACTCTAAATGAGAGAAAATACATTTTACTTAAGGAAAATAATCAATAAGAGGTAAAAATTATATATTTAAAATAATTTCTTTATTATTAAAGTGTCTCCAAATATTTTGAATTTTCATAATATAATATTCAATTTTCAATAACTGAGAGTTTGGGTTGCAAGCAAAAAGCTATCAGCAAGCGAGTGATTTTCCCTAAGCATCATAAGTTTTAAGTAAGTTCTTAAACCCATTTTTTCTTTAAGTATTTTTAATTTGAATATTTGCTGAATACGAGTTTATTTGCGAGTAAGAACTTAATTTCATCCTACTTACAGATTATGAAAAGGTATACTTATACTACCCAACAGCCAAAGATTTATTCTAAAATGTTTAAGATAAATAATAATAAATAAAATAATAAAAAATTATTACACAAATATCTCCTTCGTCTTATTTAGATAAGTTCGTGAAACCTATTGAATCGAATTTGTTATTTAAACTACATTTCCAATTCACAATAGTTTTATTTTGAATATGTTGATCACATCATCGTTTCCATCACTTTTGTTGCACTGTGCGATGGCGGCGGCAACAATCGAACCACTTATATCACCTTCTAGTTAGAATGAGCAGCGCCATTCGCCAATCGCCCATCGACTGCTCGTCTCTCCATCTTTGTTCCCTGCCTTGCCCCTGCAACTGCCTTTCGTCTTTGGTTCTTGTGCAATGCGCGTTGCATTTTCATAACGCAATCTTTGATGCCGCCTGCATTGGAGACGAAGACGAGGACGAGGACGAGAGCCACGATGATGATGATGATGAGGACCTGGCCGTGGACGTGGACGTGGATGTGGACGTGAACGTGGAAGGCCTGCAGCTAAAGATGGCACTGTCCGATGACTGCGAATGTGAAGTGCAATAATTTTCTTTTTTATTATTATTACATTTTTCGTATTCCTTTGCTGGCTTTTTAGCTGCTGGCTGCTGGCTGCCAGCTTGTCGAAGAGTGTTGAAACATTTTCGCGTCATTTGCAGATTCTTTTAATATTATGATTTCTTTTCTTTTTTCGGTGCGCTCCGCTTAAACGAGATGTTGGCCAGTTGGAATGGCCTAACGACATGACAGTTGTGGCCTCTTAAAGGCATTGCTTAAGCATGGCCAATAGCAGCAGAAAAAAACCTCAACACTGGCCAAAAGTATGTTTCCTTATGCTGCCAAGAATGCTGGCACAATTAAAGAATTTCAGTTGAAATTAATAAAAAAAAAGGGAATCAGATGTGTTGCCGAAAGTTGTGAAGATACGATTTTGGTATTTTTGTGGTTGCTTTTTTAAACACTTTAGTTATTATTGCCAAAAGAGAGGACTTTGAAGCTATATCTAAGGCTAAAATTCTAAAATCAGTAAATGATCGTCCAAAAATCAAAGCTAATAAATTAGATTATAGGAAATTGATAAAAGAGATTCAAATTCAATTTACATAAGTAATATAGCCAAAACTCAAAAGCCAATCAGAAAGGAGTTCAAATTGTATATTTGTAGAGGGTTGTCCTTAGCTTGACAGCTACCTTCTACAGTGCCGATCTCTATCCAGCTGCTCAATATGAAAAGCTCTCAGCCAGTCAAAATTAATACCTATAAAATTAGACAGAGGAACTACCCCTATTAAAGACCACGTTGTAGGCCTATAAGGAGCTTGCCTCGGCACGTCACAGACAGCTGGGCAGCAACTAGAAATGATGAGGACAATTAGAGAACAGAGACGAGGACAAAGAGATGGATGATGGAATCGAAATCGGAATGTTGATGGCTAAAATGGAGGCAACATCAGCAAGTGGTGTAATTCAATCTGCATATGCGGCAATCAACATGGAAATCAAAGAGCATTCATACAATGGACCCGAACAGCGAGCAGGGAGGGAGGGAGGCGGGCAGTGCGTTGAGGCCCAGGGCAATTGAAATGCCCAAATATAAAAGGAAATGCAAAAGAAAAGAGGAGCGTAGCAAGGAGCAAACATAGCAAATGGCATGAAATGTTGTCAAACGAAAATACGGGCATAGATTTCTATTAAAAAATACGCACACAAATCGAGAGCCATTCGAACCTTTTGTCTTTTGTAATATTATGCGACAATTTTGAACCATTCCCTCTCTCTCACACACTGTCTCTCTCTCTTGCTCTTTTGCTCCCTCTGGGCGAATTAGAAAATGGCGCTGGTGCCTACAATGAAAGCACTCGATGAATGCTAAGGAAAAAGTATTGAATAACATTTGGATATGCTTAGAATTGGGAAACGAGACCGTTCGCCCTTGCTTCATCACGGCTCTGCTGCTATTTGGCTAAAATGTCAACAGCAGCTGCGTATTCCCAAAAATAAAAAATTAAATTGAAAACGCACAAGAAAAGAAGCAATTCAAACTCTGAACTCAAGTGCAATTGAATGGAAATGAGTGCCACGCCCAACTTCAGCAGCAATTAACAAGGCAAAGGAAATAAGAATTTTCCCATAAATTCTTTAATCGCTGACCAAGCAGACCACATTCAAATTCAAATGCTTTGATATACCAATTAATTTCCGAGTCAGTCCAAATTTCTTTTGTGTGGCTTCGTTCTCTCAATTAAATGCAGCGTGCAACGAGCGACGGCGATAACAAGATTATCCACCGCAGACATCTTGAGACAATATCCACAATATAAGCCATAAAAAGTCAAGACGAGCCCAACTCCAGTTTTTCGCTTCTGCTTTGCTGCCAAATTGGCATTTTTGGCAATGAAACGCAAATGTTGGCGGCGTAGTTGTTGCCACTGAGTATTCCTTCTTAGACACATTCTCATCGTCATCCGCCTCTTGTCATTGATTTGAATTTTATGTCCAGGACGCAAAAAGCAATGCAAAAAACCAAAAAAAAAAAAAGTGAGTTTCCACAACCTTATTTGTCAAACCAGACGCAGCTGCCCCGCACCACATCTGCCACTGTTTTGACTGCTACACTTTTGGCA
Organism: Drosophila cognata; assembly: GCA_035041535.1. NCBI lineage: Eukaryota > Metazoa > Arthropoda > Insecta > Diptera > Drosophilidae > Drosophila > Drosophila cognata. The sequence continues at coordinate 2,646,526 of JAWNLC010000451.1, forward strand.
AGCATGCCCCGCATAGGTTCCCATGAACATGCCCCTGCCCCTGCCCCTGCCCTTGCCTCTGCCCCTGCCAACCACCCCCTATCCCATTTCCCATACATTTACATGCCAAAGTTCCGCATTGGACTCGCTTCTTTTGGTTTTGGCCAGCTTTGAGGCATCTGCTGTGGCCCAAACCCCCTGGCTGTGGCATAGATAATCTCAAATAACATCGAGACGACTCCAACCAAAAACAAAAAATTCTTTGGCTCCGAATGTGCATTCGATTGTCGCCAACATCAATTTCTATACTCGTACATTTACAAGTGGAGTTTTTTTTTCTTCTTTTTTTCGGCAATTAACTCTTGCAACAACAACAGCAGAAATATAATTCAGCTGACAAAAACAATAAACACTGGAACAAAAGTAAATTCGATTCACTCTTAAAAGTGCGCGCAATAATGTTGCAAATATTTTATGCTGCTTATTTGGTTAATTGAGTTTAACTTTCGACTTAAGCATAACTCATGAGTGACGCTCAATTGAAATCATTTCCAATTATCATCTTGAAAACCTTGAAATCCGCTGCACAAATGCAAAGTTCAGATGACAGTATTAACAACCTTTTGGCAAGCAGCAAGAAATACAGCAAAAACACAAAAAGAAGGCTGCTAAGAAACTAGTTTGTTGCACTTACCCAACTCAAACAGCAGACACTTCGCACTGCCCTCCTCCTCTAGTAGGGGCACTACCACATCCAGTTCCAGTTGACGTCTCGCTTGCCTGTCTCAATGCACACTCCTTGGCTTTGAGGACGGCGCACATCAAGTGTGTGTGTTCAGAGTGTGTGTGTGTTTGTGTGTGTTTGTGTGTGTTGAGGCTTGTTAAAGTTCATTTTCGATGCAACGAGCTGCAATAATGCATAATTGTGCTCATTAGTCTTTTTGGGGCCAACGATCGTGTATGAATTTAAATTTTAGCGCGGCCAACTCTGCCCGAGACTCGGACTCCGACTCGGACGCTGGCTGGTTAAGGCCAAGTTAAGCTGCAGACACAAACGGAGACAGACCCTAAATAAATACAATTGGACAGCAATGGGATCGACAGAGGCGAGAGCAAGCGGACAGAACAGTTTTTGAGTTGTCGGCGCGAACTTGAAACATTTGCGAGCAGGATTTACGCGTCCAGTTAAATTTACGACTGCGCACCTTTGCATGAAATTGACGTGGCTTTTATTTTCGTTATGCCGCACACACCTTACCCCCTACCCTCCCCACCCCTCCCCCTCCATAGGTGTGTGTTGTGTGTGTGCAGTTAATATCTGCGAAATACTCGCGTACAAGCCTTGTTAAGTGATTAATCAGCGCCAGATATAATTTGTGTCTGCGTTAATTTTTTCAACCGAATAAAACCACCAGTCTCTCTCTGTGTGTGTGTGTGTGTGTCGGTGGATCAGCGGATCAGCGGATATGTGGTGCTGTTTTCTTGTTGCAACTTTCAGGGCGGAGTCAAGTGTAAATTAGGACGTTGCAGCTTAGCGGACAGACAAACATGAACGAGCAAAATTTACCCAAAGATATATGGTCCGCAGCAGGGCTGAGAAACACCAGAAATGTTGCGCATATTGAGGCCTTAACTCGGACTTAAGTTGGGTATTTGGCAAGGTGAGTATTATGCACAGGTAATTGGCGGAAGGCATTAGTTATCCATCATATAATATTATAGTACTTAATACAATGTGATTTCACTAAGGCTAAAACTGAAAACGAACGAGAATTTTTGTCTTGTAAGATGTGAAAAAACATGATTTTAGTTTAATTTTTATTAACATTTTTATTATATTTAATTTCCATTTCAGTTGCACTGAAAAATACATGTCAAAAATATTTGGGAATACTTGACATTTACAGTAAAAAGTTTAAATATTTATAAGAAACAAATATTCCCAAGCATTTGCAAACTGGCCAGCCACATTTTTGCATTCTGAGAAAACTCTTAACTTCAATTATCTTCCAGGCGAGTAAATATGAATGCTGATCACATTTATTAACTCCCTTTTGCTTGACATTAAGTAGTTGCTCTTCTAAGGGACAACTGCTCATTCGTTGCTGTTTTTTTTTTTTGGCAACTCGAGACTCAATTGCCTGGGAATTTGCGGTTAATAAAAATAGCGACGGGGAAAACCAATAATGGAAAGCAATATTGAATTGAAGGGCATAAATTAACCAGATATACTTGTACGGGCACCTCAGCGATGCAGTCAGGCGTTTGATGAAATCATCAGCAGGGATAGGGAATAGGGTTTTTAGGGTTGCATTACAGATACATACATTCAGAGAGAGGGAATATGTTGCCTAAGGGGGGAGCAAGGGCAAAGCAAACAAACAGCATTTTTCGTCTTTTTCTATTTTTCTTGTGTGTGCTTGGGCAATCCTGTTATCAAGAATAGGGCCTCGGCTCGGTTCGGGTTTATATAAACTACTTCAGGTAATCTAAGGCTTAGAAATGCTAATCGCCTTTATTTGGTACAGCTATCGGAACAACAACAACAACAACAACAACAACAATAACAAGAAGAACAACAACAACAAAGGGCAGCAGCTACCTTTTTGCTTTGTCACCGTTTGTGTCCTGTCGTTTCGGTCTTTGATAATTGAAACCGTAAAATTGTTCAGCTTTGCTGCACAGGATGTAAGCAGGAGCAGCAGCAGCCAAAGGATTTCGGTATGCAGCTTTTACCCTATTTCGGCTCCCTTTCTCTGTTTATTCCTTTCATTTTTCTTGCTCTTGTTTTCTTTGCTTGTTTGTTGATTTACTCGTGCGAATTATTTGTGCACGTATTGTAGTGCCGCCTCAGGATCACAGCTCACATATGTTAAGGCGTAGCTAGGACATTCGCTTTGCATATCCTTGCCAAAGAAGTTCGCCCCTAAAACGTGCTCCTCCTTTATATTTGTGTGTGTGTGTTTCTGTGTTTTTTATTCGTTCGGATATTGCCTCGAATTTCATAGAGAGCGCACCCCTTTAAGCGCTGCATATCCTTGGCCGGGCATATCCTCTGCCTGCTTTCGTCCTCTCGCTTAATTGCAGGTTGCAGGTCGGCAGCGTCTTTGATATTGTCATCGTCGTCGTCATCGTCGTCGTTTGTCACCGCAGTTTGTTTGTCATCGTCGCCTGCTCTGTTTCAGATTCAGATTCATATTTCATTCGCCGTTCGCTTCTTGACGCGTTTTTATTTGTTTGCTATCTTTTGCCTTTGTGCCATCATCCCAACCACCACCACCACCACCACCACCATCCTCATCGTCATCATCATCAGCATCAACGTTTCGTTTGACAATTTTCTGCTTGACATTCAAGATTTTAATCGCCAACATTTGCCATCAACTAGAATCGCTCTCCTTTGGTGTTTGCCGTTTGCTCGTTCGTCTCAAATTTCCACAGACTTCGCTTTGAGGAAAATTGTCGATTTATCTATCTGCTTGTTTGGGAAAATTGTGTTTAATAATGTTAGCAATACGCGCCAGCTGTGTATACCTCTTCTCACCTCTTTACCTCTTTACTTTGATTGTCTGCCTGGCACCCTATTATGTTTTCTCATTTTTTATGAGCACTTATTTGGTGGGTTATTATTGGAATATTTGTGTGTACTTTTTTGGTGGCTTTCATTCGCTTTTTGATGAATGATAACTGATCCTAACACTCCTTGTAGCAACAAAAGTGTTGAGTGTTTGCTGAAGATAACTAGATAAACTTGTTTATGGCTGTGTGATTGCAATAATGCAGAGAAAACAAAAAAAAACTCTTTTTATTCAAGCACTTTCCTTCTTTTTACATTAATATTGATAATGAACTTAAAGTTCCTTCAAATCTGGATATTAATTTAATTCTTATTCGGGATAATAGTCAATTGAATCTTCCTTAATTATCGTATGAGTATGCGATTAATATTTTGCAATTGCTTCCTCGCTGCTGCAATTCTCCCATTTAATCGACACTTATCGATAATGTGTATTTTGGAATGGCTTCTGCTTCAATTACTATTTTTTCATGTTTAGTGTTTTTACCCAGCAACCAGCCCTTATTTCATTAGCAATCTAATCAGACGCTTTTAATTGCCCGCTCATACTTCTAAGCAATCACAAAGAAAGTTACGCTTTGTGGCAATTTATACAAAAGTTTAAATGATTTGTTTATCTTTTGTCTGTTTTTGTATTACTTGCCCTCCGGCATGCATTTAAAATGCCTCATAAGTTGTCTAGACTAGTGAATGTATTTGTTGTTGTGTTGCGCTGCCAAACTTGCCACCACCAACCCACCTGCCACCGCTTTTACGCATTTATTTACCACCCCCCCACCCCGCACCCCCACAGGCAACCCCCTCCTAAATGATTTAAGCTGCTTCTGTGCGTTGCTTCCATTATTTTTATTTTTGCTACTACTTTACTTTGATTTCTGGGCCGCTTGTTTGTTTAGTCGTCGTCATTTCGCTCACAATAAGGAAAAATTGTTGTGTATTGTTTGCAGCCGAGTTGCTTCAGCTGTGTTGCCTCATTAAAATTGTATATTTCAATCAAAGTTCGCTACTCGGTTGCCGTTGAGTTCTGCTGATTCGTTCGCTGGTCGGACCAAAGGGGTAGCCAGCACCAACCCCCAACTACCCCCAGTGTTATTCCGAATTCTCTCTGTATTCCTCAACTTGTGTTCTACGCCCACATTCCTTGGATTGTTGTCTGCTAGCCGCGGGCACAACACCCTCTCCCATACCGCCCAGTGCCTGCTGTGCGACGTAATCGGAGCTATGAAAACTACTCGCACAAATAACTTTGATAATTATGCACAGCCGACGAGGTGGGGCAGAAAGAGAGTTGTACTAAAAACTGTAACAGAGACCACGCGACCCAAACCAGCAAAGTGTCACACGTGCCCAGACTTTGGGCCACCAATTCCCACAAGCTCCATTCCCCCCAATTACCACCTTCTCCAACTCGACAGCATCAGCTTCAGCTCCAGCCAAAGACAGCGGACTTAGAAAATTTGCCATGCTCGCAGCGAGGCGCGCTTAAGTAGTTTATAATTAAGACTTAACTGAATTAGCGTTGATAATGTCTATTATATAAAGCGCAGTATGGATGTGCTCATACACACACACCACACACACACACACACCCACACACCCACACACCGCACACATCCAGCCACACATTATACACAACGTGGCTTAATTTGAAGCTGCTCACTTTTCCCTTGTGCTTTTGCCCTTCATTTTTTTTGCTTTTATTGTTTTTTCACTAATGAACGTCATTTGCTTTTTATAAGCACCAGTTCACAATTGAGCCCTTTCAATTTTGTTGATTGTAATAAAGACAGGAAATTCAGCTCGTCTATTATTAGTCTTATCTTTATTACTTGAATTTATTGTTGCCACTCATGAGTGCCGCATAAAAAACAGTGCAACATAAGTGCTCATTACACATTGCAACTCAACTCGTGTCATTGAAATAAGGGGCAAGTTAAATCGGGCAACTCTTTGCTTTTTACTAACACAATTTTATCGAACTTATCATATTATGTGACAAGTGTGTTTTGCATTGAATTTGGCTCAAAGTTATGCTGCTAGTCTGTTAAATTGCATTTTATTGATTCTTATATAAAACACTTCTTCAACATTTGCTATTTCCCGGCTTCTCCTTTTTATTTATTAATTAATTTTAATTATTTATTTTATTAAAACACGAAAGCCACTTCAAATAAAACTACTACTGCGTAATGGCAGGTGCCAGGAATAAGAGTAAACACTTTCTTGCATTAAAAATTAATTGAGTCTACTAGCAACAACAACGACACACACACACACACAGCCAAGGCTAAACCCACTCTTGATGTTTGTTTAACGCTCATACGCCACGTGAGCTGAAGAGGAAATAACAAACAAAAATAAAAAAGACGCAAGAATTAAATTGATTAAAAATTTAAACTTGGTCACGTGCTGTTGATTAATGAAAAAAAAAACGACTGCTGCCCGAGGCCAGTTGAAAAGATGATGATGAAAATCGCAGGCTGAAATAAGTGAAAACAAATACGCGTACGGCAAGCATATGATAGAGCGGTGGGGATGGAAGGGGGCGGGGCTCTGCACAAACACTTTGGGAAATCAAAGCACAACTCGAAGGAGCAAACACTTTAAAAAACGCTTATGACACGCATACGCCCCGTGTATTTAGCGCAGCAAGCTCGCGAATTGAATGAAACTTGCGCATACAAATTGACAAATATTTAGAAAGGATTGCTGGGCATGATGAGGCGTCTCCCCGCATCCTGCCCGCGACAATGACATTAAATGAGCGGGTGTATATGGAGTGCTCGTAGCAAAAGTCAAACAAGAGATAAAAGCAAGGATTAGTACGTTAAACACGCAGACGACGATGAAGATGAGCAGCAGGGCAGGAGGAGAAGCAGGCCAAGAAAAGCAAGCTGCAAGCAAACAGCCCCACTGCAAGTGGAGGGGAGTTGCGCCTGAGTGGGGGTTGGCGGTTGGGGGTTGGGGGTTGGCAGGAAACGTTAAGTAGACAGATGAACGTAAAACACGCGCGTGGCTGCGGTAATGTCTACGGCGCTGCAGACGGTGAAATTCTGCCAACCCCCTCAAACGCCAGCAACCCCCAAGCACCTTCCAGCATTGTATGGGGTGTGCGTGCCTCGTATCGTTAAAGCAGCCATCGTGTGAGTGTGCGTGTGTGTGTGTGTGTGTGTGTGTGTGTGTGTGTTCAAGGATATACATGTACAAGAAAGTAAAACTCCTCGAGAGGAAAAGCATGTTGAAAGTAAATTGAAGCTGGAATTTTGCAAGTGCGCAAAAAAGGCAGCTCAAAAAAAAGAAAAGAGGAAAAGGAACAAAGTTGGGCAAAGAAACTTTGCCAGCTGCGTCCTTCTGCCAGACGCCCGCCATATGCAGTGCCATAGCAGTTAGCTTTAAACAAGCTGTATCTAATAGAACACATATAAATCAGGCTGAGAGCTTGAAAAAGCGTTTTGTTGCCGAAATATTGGCTTACAAAATGAACTATTCACGGCTAATACACAAAAGCTATATTTATGTGATACGTAAAAAGGTCAAAAGTGGAATATGGACAGAAAATGTGCCAAAGGTGTTATTATTTATTTATTTATTTATTTATTTATTGTCAACTAAGATCAGTCGACACCAAAATTACAAAAACTTAATAAATTTAATATAATACAATTAAAAATAACATTACAATTATGTATGAATTTAAAAATAATAATAATTTAAATGAAATTAAAAAATTTAATGAATTAAAATGAATTCTGGGGGTATTTAAATGCAAAAAGGTCCAACATTTGTTGCATGGATTGGGGAAAACCCAGAAAAAACCCAATCAGACCAAATATAATTAGTAAGAGATTAGTTATCTATCACCTGTGCATGCGTAAAGGTTATTCCCGAGATAGGACATTTAAAATTGAGTTTTTAATTGTAGAAATAGAGGATTCTGCTAGAGAAAGAGAGGATTTTAGTTTTTTGTTTTTTAGTTTTTTGGTGCTACATTAGAAGACGAAGCACCAGAAGGATTCAGAGGTAAGCTAATAGGATGCCGAGTACGTTTTTTGTTTGTAAACTCCTTTATAAGTAAGCCCTTCGGCCAGAAATTAGCACAGCAAATTGTGCCAAATTCTTCAGCCGGAACACTTATCTTAAAGGAGGAAATTTCTCTTTCATAGTTAAATTTAAATTTTTCAATTGATATACCTGTAGATGACATTTTACCGTGTATATAGGCTTTAATGTCATCCACAGATATCTCAGGGGCCAGACGCGATATGAAAATTTGCTTCTTAGGTACAACTACCCTAAGAGTCCTAGGAGCACTACTAGCAAGAGGAGGCGGAATAGAAACGGGCACAGTGGCCTGTGACTCAATTGAGTCACCACTGTTGCTTGTAGGTGGAACCTGCTGACCATTATCAACAGTGGGAGTCAGCGGTGCCTGTGTCAACAGCAGAGCAGGGGCTAATAAACCTGGTTCCTGAGGGGCATAGCAGGCTCGGACGATCGCTTCCGCTCCAGAGACTCATTCAACAATTTTACGTTATTGAATTGAGTCTCCATAGCATCAAAATCGGCGCTGAGCCTACTAAAAGCTAGACGGAGACTTTGGAAGCCCCGTCTAGTTTGCCTCATAAATCCCTGAATATCAGACTCCGTCTCGCGGCATCGTTCACAACACCACTTTACTCCCGACTTACCGCCGATCACATCCCTAATCCGTTGCGTGAAACCGGCACATTTAACGTGTACCACGTTTTCACACAACCAACAACAGATGAAGTCGGCCTTTGGGTCGGCCAGGCACTTGCAACTTTTTAAATAACACGCAGACATAATTGATTTAAAAAGTAATATGCCCGAAATTATAAGAAAATTTTACAAATATTCGGCGCAGCACAGAGAAAATAAGAAAACAAACAGTGCAGATGAGAATAGGTACAACAACACCAAGCTTTGGCGCTGTAAGAATATTAGTGGAAATAGACGAAACGAAAACAACAACGCGTGCAAGCACAGTTATAGAGCACACGAAAATAGAGAGAGCGAGAGTTATAAAGCGTCGAGAGAGCGCACGAAAGTAGAGAGAGCGAAAGCGCACACTGAAACAGTTATAACAACTACAATGCAAAGCGATCAAGCATGCAATGAGACACAACGAAACAAAAAGCAAAAACAAAACACAAGCGCTCACAATGTTTACAAGAATAACACTTTTATGTTTTGTAATAAAATTACTATGAGAAAACCGAAATGACCAAAGCAATTACATAAAAATTAAATAGAACCAAAGCACAGATATTTTTTATGTTAAACAAATTAAATGTGAGAGTTAAAACTTAATAACAATCTCAAACAGACACGGCACCGCAAAAACACAACCGATCACAGCAAAGGCTAAATTAGTAAAAATTAGTTCATATTTATCACATTATTTTATGTTAAATGTCTAAGAATCAAAATGGGAACATAATATTAAGTATTTATTATATGTACTGATTAAGAATGTCAAATGTGAGTTCTTAACATTAATATGAAAAATATTTAATATGTTGACAACTCAACTAAACAGTGACTTTTAATTAAGACACACTTTCATCCGTGTTCATTTATAGTTGAGCGATTCGCATATTTAAATTAACCCTTAGTTCATTTTGCATATACATCTTTGGCTTGCTTATCGCGTGCTTTGAACTCTAATCATTGCGCACAACTCCGGCGGAGGCACTTATTCATTTGACTTGGCAAATTTGTCTTAGGCAATTTGATGGCTTAATGAATGTCCGCTTGCACCGTCAAACAATTCACTTGCCCTCTCTCTCTCTCTCTCTCTCTCTCTCTCTCTCTCTATGTATATATATAAATATATATATCTACCCAGCCGCAGTCGAATGTGGCAGCCAAAAAGCTAAACAGCTACCACTTGAAGGCATCATAATCAACCCCAGCCCAGCCCAGCTCAGCCCAGGCCTGGCCGGGTCCGCCCCCTCATCACAGGCTGGAACTCAAACCCGGACTGGCTGTCTGCTCATCCGCTTCGTTGCTGATAAATTAACTTCATAATCTGCACAGTTATAAGCGCTGATGTTTGGCATTACTCTTCCATATTTTGGCCATCCAACCCACCCAATCACCAGCCCCCTTCTCACTGCTCACTCTCACTCTTGTAAGCATCATTACAACAAAGCGCCGTGGGTCAACAACAACGTGTAGCAACAACGGCAACGATGGGGCAGGCAAACACGCACCTTATTGTGCGCTCCTCAGGTAATGGCAACGTTACAGTCAATGGCATAACTTTTCACCTTTTGGTTGGTGTTTGCTTCGCGGGGGTGGTTGGGTTGATTGTTTTGGGTCTGGGATACCAGCAGGTGGTGTGTGCCACGGCGGGGACCAGCTCTGTTGGCTGTGCCGGAAAAATTGCACACAATTTAATTGAATGTGTTTAATTTTGCTTTTAATTTTTGGGTGCTCCTTTTGTCTGTGCCGCATAATGAGGCGTTAAAGCGTCTCTTTACCCAAATTTATGAATTAAATGTAGCGAGAGATTAACTATCAAAGGCCTGTGTTGCCAAGGGTTGACATCTTAGCAACAACTGGGGCAAGTTGAGCTGTGCGGGTTGATCAGAACTTTATTTGAGATATTTTCTTCTAAATGATAACTGATTAGATTATAGATTACACATTGTTCATATTTTTGCACAATTTAACAGAATTTGATGTTGTTTATTCTCGTTATATTTCTATATTATCAATCCATTAAAAAGACAAAAAGGTTTACCTTTTCTCTCTCGCTCTCTCCAACTACCTCTCCAGCCCTCTATCTCTTTTCATTTCACATTGTCGAATACCTCAGCAAGTTGTTAAAGACTTAATTCATTTTTCAATTCTCAATTGGAGTTCAATGGAATTCTTTTACAATTATATTAAAATTAGCAATCAATTCTACGTTCAGTGCCTTAAACTTCCAATACCATTTCAAAAAGAAGTTTCTAATTCGGCTTCTTGGCTGACCTTTGACCACACAGCCAAGATTCGGTTGCCAGAAAGAAATATACGCAGACATGCATGCAATCATCCAACAAATCAAAACTGAATCAAAATTCAAAAGGGCGCAAACGAGTTCTACAAATAAATGAGGTATTAATTAGCACCCAACTAAACAACTCCCGATAAAGCACAAAAATAAACCCAAAAGAAAAGTGGTAGCAAAAAAAAAAAAGAACAGCTAAAGAAATACGAAGAAAACATGCACAAAACAAACTCACAAATATATAATATATATATATATATATATATATATATATGTATAGGGAGAAATGATTAATTACGCTAGAGTATAAAAGAGAGCGTATGGGTGGCAGAGGGGAGTGAGGGCTTTTGGGGCGAGATCTGAGTATGATTTATTGTAATTTAATTGTGGCACATTATGCGGTCGATTTCGGTTTTCACAGAGACACAGAGAAAGAGACAGAGAGAGAGTGTGCGAGAGAGAGAGAGAGAGAGAGAGAGAGAGAGCTGTAAGTTTCGCCTTCTGCATTTGAATGTCATTTTTTGTTTTCGTGGCATGAAAATTGCTAAACGAGATAACTGAAGACAAGAGGAGCAGCAGCTTGGGGAGGGGCAGGGAGGCCAAAATGTTTTGGTGTCTAGGGTCCGCCAAGAATGCCGCAAGGCAGTTGAATAACTGAGCAGCAGCTGAACAGCTCAAGATTTCTGTGTGTGGTGGCACAGTTACATAAACAAATCGATGGCCCACATCAGGCAACCTCCCCCTGCCACACCCACCTCAATCTTGCCACACACAGACAGAAGCAAAAGTTTTTTGCTGCCAGGAAAACAAAAGCAAATTATCATATCATTGAAAGTGGAAGGACGAACAGCAGCAGTAGCTGGAGGAGGAGGAGGTAGGCGCTGCCACTGTGGCATTCAAGTCACTGATGGCTTTGTTTGTTTGCTGAGGGCAGAGGTGGGGTTAGGGGGGCGCAGATGTAACCAGGTGAAAGAAATTATATATTCCCTTGATTATAATTTCATCAGCGGCAGCACTAAAGCATCATCGCAGTCATGTCGAAGACAGTAGCCTGACGAGCAGCAGGAGCAGCTCTTGAAGACACTTCGTTGCGGTTGGCCCGAGAGCAGAGACCAGGAGAGCAGAACAGAGAGCAGAGAGAGAAAGAGAGTGAGAGAGAGGGCTCTTGGCAACTAAATGAAGCGATGATTGAGTGCTGGAACTGAAATGTTGGCTGGTTGTCTGTCTGGCTGTCTGACTGGCTGTCTATGGCCGGAAACAGCACGCTGCATGCTTCGTTGTACATTTATTGACTGCTTTGGTAAGCAGGAGCAGCAACAGCAGCAGCAGCGATGTCAGTCAGTCAGTCAGTCAGTCGGCGAGGTCCTTTGCCAGAAGGAGCACGACTCCAGCCTGGCCAGACAGAAATCAATTGTTCCCATTATTATAATGAGATTACTTACCTACTGAACGACAAAAACGTCGAGCAAGAAACAAGCAGCAAGGACAACAGCTATCAACCAATATATATATACATATATATACCTATCCCTATATATAAATATATATGTAAATATATCTATACCCATCCTTATACTTCTTTACCTGCTTTTGTGCGCTTGCAAATATAATGACTTTAGTAGTCAGCGGAAAATGTTGGAAAATTGCTGCGGCAAAGCTGAAAAATGTTGAAGTGCTCAAGTTGAAGGTTCCCTTTTGCCACTCAGGGCTCGTCGAGAATTGAGAGCTGAAGTTGTCTCCCCCTTTCGACGTAGACAAATTTTCATTCATGTTTTTCCCCTTTTCCTTTTGGCTCTTGCTTTTGTTTTGCCCACTCGACTTTTATCAGCATTTGCATTGCATTTGAGCTGAGATTAGCGCATGGTTTGAAGAGCAGCTGAGAGCTGAAGCCAAAAGCTGAATCTGATTCTGATTCTGAATCTGAATGCTGGAATTGCTAAATCGGTAAATGGCGTTTTGATTTGAGTCTGCAATGCAAGCAATCGGAATTCCAATTGAAAATTAATAAGCTGCACGCTGTTCCCGCCAACAGGTGGGCTCCACACTTAAGGGTTAGCTGAGGCATGCTTGTTTGTGCTCAGGGAATACCTGCTTCAAGCTGCGGTTTAACTAAGTGGCAAGGAGTATTTTATTTACAGAATTAACAAGTGTGGTTTTGTGGCTTTTATTTCGAGTAAACGATTACAATTGCACATCGCATTCTTCTTCGTCTTCTTCTTATTATTATTATTATTATAATACCTATAATTCAAAGAATCTTTCCACAATGTAGTTTCAGCAAGTCTTTCAGCAATATTTGAAGCAAACTCAAACATAAGCCAACATGTGAGAATGAAAGGTTCTCGCAAGATGAGTTTCTTTACTTATTACTAGAAATACATGGTTTTGAGTTTCTCCCACGCTGTGAAGAACTCATTGATACATGAACAACGCTTTCTAGAGCAAAAAGCAGCACTTACAACATTGAAAGTGTGTCAATACAGCTCTTTGGCTCTCAGACAATAGAAAGTAAAGCGATGTCCATTAGAAGACAACACACACAATTTTGATAAATACTTGAACGGAAAAATGTTATAGATACTGTGGCAAAAGTATTTTGAGTTATTTTTCTTGTGTGTTTGGTTATTGAACTTAACCCATTTGAGAGAAAGACAGCAAATGAAGGTGTGAAACAACTTTCGTTTTTTCACAGCTAAATAAACAACAATAAACGGTGAGTAAAATGAAAATCACAAAAGAGGAAAATTGTGAGATGTGTGAGGAGTGAGGAGTGAGCAGGGCGGAGGCTGTGAAAGAATGGCAGCTTGAGCAGCTGGGAGCTGGCAGCAGAGCTGCTTGACGAGCGCTGGACATGGACACGGCTCAATTTCAAGAGTCGAAGTAAAAGAGTTGCAGAGCTGTAAAAAGATATATCGATTAACGAGCCTCGTAGGCAGCCGGAGTCATTGCTGTCCACATGAAGTCGGCTTAAGTGCCACACAGAGCACTGGACTCAAGTGGACAGAGCCAGAGACAGCGACGAAGACGAAGACGAAGAATGAGACTGAGACTGAGAAGTGTATTAGTGTGTGTGCGAGTGTGTGTCGTGTGTGCGGCTTGTGTGAATATCACATGTCAGTGAGCTATAATTAATGCGGGTCAGACGCCGATTACAATGCGCCAACTGACAGCTTGAAGTGCATGCGTGTGTGTGTGTGTCGAGACTTAAGACCACGAATAGCCTAGACCCCAGAGGGGGCTGGGTTATAGAATGATACAGTGCCGGAGCGAGGGGGTAGTGTAGTAGTGCCGGGGGGCAGGCAATGACATGCCAAGAAACGAAGGCAACCAAAATCGATGGGCCAAGTCAATTGCCAAGACAGACAGTCAGCTAGAAATTTCAGTTAGAAAGAATGAAAGAAAAGCAGTGATAAGCAAATTTCTCTTTTAACTTCTCGCACTCTCTCTCGCTCCCTCTCGTTCTCTCTCTTTTTCTGGCTGGACGCTCACTTTCTTTTGAGAACTATTGAACCGCACGCTCCAGAAATTTATTGCAGCAGCGCAAGCCACAAAAATTTGTCTAACAATTTCTTTCCATTTTTATTTCATTTTATTATTATATTTTTTTTTGCTGCTTGGCGCGACAAAATTAATGAATTTTCTATGCAAATGCAAAAAAACGCGAAATAAAATTTAATGCCAGTAAAAAATGCGCAAGCGACGTGCAAACAAAGCAGCTACGCAGAGAGGGAGACTGAGTCTGAGGATGTGGAAAGCGGGGGGGGAGTGAGGTTAGAGGGGGGCACGAGCATGTCAGCAAATTGTAGCAGAAGAAAAATGAAACGCATTAGGCAAGCGACCAAGAAAGGAGCCAGAAGGCGTGCGCACATCCTGCTGCCCCCTCTTGCTCCCCTCTGCACCCCTCTGCTTACCCCTCTTAGACAATGGACTTCTCTTTAAACCTGTTCGTAGTTTTCTTTCGTCTTCGCTTCTTTTTTATCGATTTATGCAAAACTGACAGCATACGCTTGAGCCTCACCACCCCCGGCAACACATCCCCACCCCCCTTCAACCCATCCACCCCTGCATAGACCTGTCCCAAGCTGCGCCACGCTGTGCCTGTCATTATTATGTACGTTTAGGCCTTGTTGCTTTAGCTGATTGTTGTTGCTGACTGGGCTTGGCTCTGACAGGCGCTCATTCGATTTGGCTTGCAACTGGGTCAGAGGCACAGGCACAGGCTCAGGCTCAGGCTCGGGCTGTATGCTCTGGCAGCCAGGAGGCAGAGGGGAGCGGCAGAAGAATGGGGCAGATTAACTGTCCTTGTCCCACTACGTTTGACATGCGGCTGTCAGCAGCCAAGCCACGACAAGGCAAGGCAAGGCAACTTAAGGCAAATGTGTGGCATGGCCAACAAATCAATGCCTATTGATAAACAATTTGTGTAAAATTTTACAATGCATTTTCCATAAGGAACTGCCCCCAAAACGCTTGATGGACGCACACTCATTTACAAAATTATGCCCACAGCCACAATGTTCGCTTAAGTAGTTGCAAATGGGGCAACTGTTGAGTGTTGGCCAAGATTTTAAAGCTGGAATAAATCGACCTATTTTTGCAGTTTAAGGCTAATATGCGCAAGCTTAGTTAAACGTGTTTTGAATGATGCCGGCTAAAAGTTGCACGGCATTTTAGTCCTGGTTTTAGATTACGTGTGCACAATAAAATGAAATTAAATATGATCTACAATAAATGGAACCTAATATAAACATTTCATATATAAGATATGTTTATGTACTAAGGTCAAGTCGGCAGAGTCTATCCAAAATATGAGTTCAACTTTACAGAGATGTAGGGATGAATATTTTATCCATTTTGTCTGCAGTAATTAAATTCAGGATAATTCCGAGTCGAGCTCTCTTGGCTACTGCTTACTAAGCTTGTTTAAGGCACATGAAATATCTCAGATTATCTTCAGCTCATCTTTAGCTGCTGCTTAAATGAATTCAGCTGGCATTTGTGGATCCTTCCGATGCGCTCTCAAATATGCCCCCATATATATTCAACTAATTAATTTAGTCGGCTTAAAATCATTTGTTGCAGTTACACACACACACACACACAGCGAGACACACTTAAGATAGGGGTGGCAATTGCATTGGCCGTGGAAAGTTGTTGCATATTTGCGGGCGCTCATTAACCCATCCATTCAACCCCTCATTAACTCAATAATGCAACGTTTTGCAGCAGGACAATGTCGCTGACAAGGCACAGGAACCGGAAGTGGCAACAGGAAAACAGGCAAGAGCAGCAGCAGCAGGCACAATAATGTTGAGTTTGGGGATGAGCAGCTTAATATGCTTAGAGCAACACTTTGTTGCCACTCATGACAACAACAGCAACAACAACAACAACAACAGCAACAGCAGCAGTGGCAGCAACAACAACAGCAGCAGCAACATAAATTAGCTAATTAGGCGCAATTAAATATCCCTTTTGATTGCGGTTGCCCCCCACACACGCACACACACACATGCATAAACACACACCCAACCACACATACTGACACACACCCACACACACACACCTCTACACACACACCGCTTGCTTGATGTTTTTATGTACATTGCCCGCCAACTTTTTTGTGCTTTCTGCAATTTTAGATCGTGGACGACGCGTGTTGCCAGCCACGCCCACATCGCTGCAATGTCGTACGCCCACACAGATAGCAGACAACACACACACACACACACAGACACACACGAGCACATACAAACACATGTGCGAGTTTTTGCCACAACGTGGAAAAAGTTTTTGCCGCCACATCCAAATGTTATTTTCGACGCTGTTTTGTCTTCCTGGTTGAGGAGAGTGCGGGATGAGCTGGAGGCAGGCAGAAGTCGTCGGGGAATTTTCCAACAACCGCAAAGTTTTCATGTAGCTATGGAAAAGTGCTGTGCGTTCAAATAATTGAGTTGGCATTGGTCTCTAAAAACAACATAATTACCATAATTAATTGTAATTATAGTCAAATAAATTATGCGCACCGGCTGCAACTATCGCCTGTATTTTGTTTCTTTTTCAACTTTTTGCCGTTCTGCCTAGCTTACCCCTTGCTAAGTACAACTAAAATGTATAATGGCAACAACTGTAACTAAAGTTCAACTGTAACCCATGCCGCACCGAATCAACAACAACCATTGACACAAACAACCGGCAACATTGTTGTTGCTGTTGCTGTTGCTGTCGTTGTTGCTGCTTCAACTAACGGTGCCTGACAACACGCACAACAACAAGACTAACAACAGCAACAACAACAACAGCAACAGCAACACGATCGACCTCGAGTGGCTCTTGGACAGAAATTCACCAAGAAAAGCAGCACCACAAAAAAGAAAAAAAACAAAACAGCGCCTTAAATTTGTACCTACAACTATTTCAGCTAATTTTCAAGCACATTCCCTAACTCCCAGCACTCGAAAACTCTTCCAACACTCCACACACAGTCTCACACACACACACACACACTCTCTCTCAAACACACACACACACACACACACATTCAGTGTCCACTCCAATCCTCACTTGAGGTGCTGAAAATTTCTGCTCGAGCTGCAGAGCCAAATTCAAATTGCTGCCGATGTTGCTGCACAGTGGTGCAGCGTCAACATCTTAAATACATTAAAGCACTTAAATTTAATAATATGAATTGTATTATTTTTGACCTGGCACAGACTATAATTAAGTATTAATTGTACATTATTTGGTTTACATATATGATGTGAAGAGTGGAAACTGTCTAAGGAGAAACATTTTTATATTTGTAAGCAATCTAAGGGAAGGACGGATTGCATTCCGATTATTTATTTATTTATACAAATTATTTAATAATTATTGCGATTATTTATTTAGTTACACATACAATCTGAATATATTCTGCTATATATGTTTTCTTTCCCGTTCTTAACTCTATTTTGTGAGACAAATGTTTTCTTTGTCTATTCAAAATGTGTACATTTTGACACACAATTTGACGCACTGTGCGCTGTGATTGTTACTTGGACCGTTGCTGCTGCCTCAGCATTGTTGTTGTTGCTGTTGCTCTTTGCAACTAAGCGACGCATGCGCAAAATGCCAACAATTTTTCGGCGCAGCTGTGCTCGACTGAACTTATCTTTGGGGATCTGGATCTGGAGCTGTGCTAACTATGCTGACAACGCCAAGCCAAGAAAAGTGCCGAAAACACCAGCAAGAAAAACAGCAACAGCAACAACAACAACAACAGCAACAGCAACACCAGCAACAACAATGATTTTGGTCTGGTTGTTGAATCGTTTGCCTGTCGCTCATTTGGCGTTTGCTTCATTTGCTTGTTTCTTTCTTTTTATTCTTTTTATTTGTATTTTTTTTTCTTTTTTATTTTATTTTTTTTGTTTTTTTTTTTTATTTTTGGTGGCTGTTTGTTAACTTTGTGCAGGGGGTTAAGGGGGCGACGGGGCTGTGCTGCGATAAGTGGTATAATTTGCTCTGTTATATTATGTCGCACACACACACACACATGTGTAGAATATTCAAATGCGATTTGGTGGCAGTCGCAATTAAACGTGCAACTGAAGGCGTTTGTTTCTCTCAGTGTGGTCAAATGAGTGGGTTACTAAGCTGGCGGTGGCTTGGTTGTGGTGCTGTCTCTGATTGGGCATTTCGTGGCATAACTAACTCGAAATGTGTCTAAGTGGCAACATTTGCATTGCAATTGCCCGTTTTGGCCACAACCATGTTGCATGCTGATGAGGAATGCGTGATACGAACCCAGCGATGCCAAAGATGTATCAGCCAAGATTAAGCTAGAATTCGAGGCTGACTAGTCTTGTGTGCATAGAAATGAGTTGTTCCTTAGATAAAAATACAAGCTTAAGATACGTGTATCTGAAAGATACATTCCGCACACAATTTAGATTATTTTGCACATGCTTTAAAAACGGAGATTCGAAAAGCAAGCAGCAGGCTCGTTAAGCGTAGTTTTTTAAGTTGCAATATTTTATATTTGCTCAATCAAAGCAATTTCGATTTAGTGACCGATTTGTTGTTAATTGTATTTTTGGTATATTAGCTGGATTGTTTTGGTCTACTAGTAATTTGATATGTCAGCTATTAAGCCACACAGTTGTGGATTTAATGAGATACAGCTACGCAATAGATATACGAGAGAAGTATTTTTGGTAAATTTCGAGGCAATTTGTCATGTTATAGCCAGTTTAATTCCCCATTCCACGCCACACACAATCGAATCGACTTAACTAACCGGGGCGATAACATCGTTGTACAAACGCGCTCTATGGGAAAATTTATTGTTTCATGTAATTCGAGAGTGAGACTCAGACTCTGACTGAGACTCAGACTGAGATATAGTCTCAGGCTTGGAATACAACGGAAGTAACAAGGGTAACTATTTGACTTTGCCATGAGACTCCGCCCAGAGGCCTTAACAATGCTAATGCCACACACACTCGCTCACGGAAACGTGGCTACAAATGATGGCCACCAGGGTTAGGGCTAAAAGAGGGAAGGAGAAACCAGTGAAACACAAGATTATCTCGATTCTAAGTTAGCCACGCAGCCAAAACTTCATAAATAACATTGGGCAAATGTAGATTTGTCCACGCCTATTTAGTCAGCAAGTAAAATGAAGAGCTGCAGCTGCTGCCTGGCATATTTGCCTAATGGGAATGCTGAACGCGTGTGTTGATGCAACCACCCCCCTGCAGCACACGTGTGTGTGTGTGTGTGTGTGTGTGTGTTGCTTATCTATGAGTTGCAGCCTCCTTTGTGGCATTGAGCAACAGCCACGCCACACACTCTTGAGGACTTTTTCAGCTGCAGCTGCCTACTGGTCTGATATGATAATGAGGGTGCTTGCCCCATGCGATTGCCTGCATTTTGGCCTAAAACATAAATCATGGTTAAGCTGCACACAGTATGTTAATTGGCTCAAGTATTGGCCAAGTGCAAAGACTCGAAAGACTTGGCCAATTTTGCAGAACGCCGAAATTCCTGCCAATTTAAACAATTTGCGCCTGAAAAAAACGAGGAAAACAAAGGCAAAACGCCGCTTGCAACAGAGCGAGAGAGAGAGAGAGAGAGGCAGACGGGGGAGTGAGGAGGAAAGAGGACAGAGTCAGTCGGCACATTCAAGTGGCTGCCAACAAACACTCGAATACGCAAATTTAAATAAAATCATCAAGAATCGGAAATTTGAATTTCCGAAAAGTGCCACTCAGACCCGCCGAGCGCAAAAGGTAGCCTAAAACCGCCAAAACCAGTGGGGGACTGCCCCACACCCTCCCTCCGCAAACCAACACACTCCAACTCTCTCCATCTCTCTCCCTCTCTCGCTCTATTTCCGTCTCCCTCTTTTCGAGCACTTCAAGTTGAAAATCGCTGCTTGGCATTGCCAACTTTCTTATGCCCTTGCAGAGGGTATCATAATTTTGTTGTCCAGTTTCTAACGCATTGAAGGAGACGTCTGTAAGCCCATCAGGTATATACATATATTCCTGATCAGCATTGGCAGATAAGTCTATATAGCCATGTTCAGCTGTATGTCTGCCTGCAAGCTATGCAATCTATTCTCTAAGTTTTAAAACAATCTTAATGAAACTTTGGAAAAAAATATTTCGATATTTTTCTGCAGGACAGATCGAATGACTATATCATATAGCTGTCAAATGAACCATCGCATGAAAGATGACAGCTTGTTTGAACAACTTGGCTTACTTTGATTACTCAGATATCTTGACTAAAGTTGACACTGAGGATTTATATCGCGCTCTTCAGTAAGTTGATTCTAGACTTGCAGGGTATGTGATCTTTGGTGTGACCAAGCTAGCCCTTCCTTTTCGCTTGATGTTGTTGTTGGTTGCTTGGTTTGTTGGCTGGTTGGTTGGTTGGTTTGCTGGTCTGTCCTTCGGCAACGGGCAACGGGCAACGGGCAACGTCAGTCAGTCAGCACCTCATTCAAATGGCCGCGTCGACGACCTGTGCAATAGCAACTATGCCCCACCGGCCCCTGACCAGCACCACCCACTTTAGAGCAGCTGCTCCCAAGTATGCCACTTGCCGCTGGCCTCTGCTTTGAATGCCGCTTGACGTCTTCTTGAAATGCTCGTTTCGCTTCTGCTGTTGCTTCTGCTTCTGCTTCTTCTTCCACTCTTGTTTTTTTTTATTTATTTTTTTAGTTTCATTTCGAGAGCATACAATTGAAATAATTTCCGTGTGCCCCCACTTGAGGGCGTGGCACCATTCCCTGAGTGCAGCGGCGCACTTTTTGCATAATTAAATTTATTTTTTAGTTGCACGCGCAACTTTCTATATGGGAGCTGTTAACCGTTAGCTGGCTGGCGGTAGACCTCTATGGTGTACCCCCCGACCCACTCCGCACCCTCCCCCCAGCCTTAAGTACGAGTCTGTAATATTTTAATTAAAATTACTTTTGTTTTTGGAGCAGCCAGCAATAATTATACTTGGTATTTTACTGGCTAGGCGAAGGCTCGAAGGACGAAATGATGTTCCTCGATAAGGTTATATTTAAATAGATGGGGAATACGAAATCTATATAAAAAAAACTAATAAGTATATTAAATATTCGAAACATCTGTGAAGAATGCAAAGAATTGAAGTTTATTTAGTGGAACCCACTTGAAATCAAATCCACTGACAATCTCTAAGGTCAGAAGTCAGGCTCGTTATTCAAGCTAATTCTGGTGTTTACAGAAGGAACATTTCTACACTAACATTCAATAGTCTCTTTAAAAGATGTGTTAGTTAAAATTCCAACTTTTGTTGGCCAAATTATCCACTAAAATTCTTCAAAATGAAATCCATTTTCTAAATCAATTTTATTATTTATGCATTCAAGCTTTTCAATTTGCTTTAAATTTGAAATGGCAATTTTATTTTTGGAATTGAAGAGAAAATTATATTTCAATTCCAAATCGAATTACCTGACTGTTAAATAAGAGTTTAGTTTTGCGTAAAGCTCTACGAATCTGTTTGACCCACTTAGGCACTTCAAAGAGGAGCCATTCCACTTTCACATGAGCATAAAAGTGAAATTATACAATTATCTGCATTTAATGGTGTATTTTGGCAACTGCACAGCTTGCTTCCTTAGTTCCATCCTTTCTTTCTTTCATTCGCCAACAATCACATTCTCTTGCCACGCACACACCCCCGTCCCCCGCCCTTGAAACCGCCCACTCGCAAAAAAAGATGGATAATAACAGCGCATTGCTTCTGTGCATTGTCTGTAAGCAATTTTGGCCAAAAGTAGGCTAACAAAATTTATGTCAACTGACTGCGCACAACTTTTGTTAGCCACACTCGCCGCCCGAAGAGACTTGGCTCTTTGCATAGCCCGTGGGATGGGCTAAAGGGGGTGGGTGGAACTGCTGGAGCTGAGGTAAACTAAAATGTTGCACATAGAAAAAAGGTGGCTGAAGCGAGTGGCTGCATAAAAATAAAACTGCCCAGCAACAAATTTTAATATAACCCTCGAGCCCCCTTCCCCTCTTCTTATTTTTGGCAGGAAACTATGTCACTAGGCACTGCAGTGGGGTCGATGGGGGTGGGTAGGGGGTAGTTAGGGGTTGCTTCGTTGCATTATGTGCTAGATCTGCTGCTGCGTCTGGCCAGATAAGTTTTCGTCCTGGCAAACGAACCGTTCCATGCACAAAACAGCACAAATCCAATTCTGTAGCTCAGCTCCTTTTCCCCCTCACCATCTCCCTACCACTCCCTCCCCTGTCCTACACGGTACTCGGTGACTGTTCCATTTACGTGTCGCAGCATTTTGTCTTTACGACTAGAATTTAATACACGGCAGTTTGTCTTCGACAACAGCAACAGCAACATGGACGGAAAATAAGTGCAAAAGAAAAAGTTTCGCCAGGTAGCAAAGAGAGAGACAGTGAGAAATAGAGTGACAGATACAGAGAGAGAGAGAGAGAGAGAGAGAGAGGGTATCTATATCTAGTTCGAGTAAAACAAGTATCTGAGAATGTGCAAAGGCTGCGACTTGTCGCCACTCGCAGCATTTGCCATTTGCCATTTGGCATTTGCCATTTGGCATTTTGCAGCACTGCAGCAGCTCCAAGTTTTGTGTTTTACATGACAGGCGAGAGTAAGTCTCGACGAGGCTTTATCAGCGGGCTTTACAGTTAACTCCACCACCCAACACCCATCCCAATCCAGCCCAATCCATTCCAGAAATAACTCGGACTAAAGCCTTGACAAACATGTCCAAACATGCCCATAGAGTGTGCTATTGTCATGAACAGAAGTCTCGTGTTTTTTTAGAGCATTCTTGCTACCAATAATCAAGCAAAAAGCATCTGTCAATAAAGATATATATTGTAGAAGGGTTTAGTAACTTTATAAGATATTTGATATAAGAGGTAAACACTGAGAAATGAAAATCGTTCTGAAAACTTGAAAGTGAGAAAAGGAAATCTTTCTGAAAACTTGAAAGTGAGTCTGGTTTTTAGAAATATTATTCTACAAAAAAAATACCTTACTGAGGAGTAGGAATAAAAATTTGTGTATTTGGATAACACAGTTTTTCAGATTCTTAAAGAATTATTTATATTGCTAGGGAATATTGAGCTACGCTTGGCAGCAATGCACATTGGATGACTGTGAGGGAAATAAATAACTGTTGTTCCCCAAGTTGTCAGAGACCTACTATAAAATTCACTATAATCAGTACAGATTTATTTATGTGTTGTAAATAGTCAAATTACAAAACTCAGTTTGATAGTTTGATAGTTTCAAAGAGCTTCCAAGTTGCTTTTCTATCTGAGTCGCTCTCAAAGCACTCTTCCACTCGTTACACAACACTTCAATTGCAGTTTGCTAGCAACGATGCCACCACCCACTCCCCCATTCTGCCCTCCTGCCACACGCCCCCCCGGGGCGATGCCTTCATCACTTCTGGCATTTTTGCAAGAGAGTTTTAAATTGGCTTTCAAATTAGGTCGCACTGGTTGTTGCTCATGTTGTTGCCTTAGCTGTTGGCATTGTTGTCACATTTGGTTCGAATGCGTTGGCCAAAAGGCAACAGAGCAATAATAACAACAACAACAACAACAACAGCAGCAACAGCAGCAACAGCAGCAACAAGAGCGACACATGTGGCACACTGCGTGTCCAGTGTGCAGTGTTCATGGCGTTGCCCAATGCCTTTTAATTGAAAGCGGCATATGCAGAGCAACAACAACAACAAAAGCCACAACAGCAACAACAACATCAGCAACATTGCAAGACAGACGCAGTTAAAAATTGTAATTTCCATTGCTGCTCGGTAACAGGACCCTACAGCCATTCACCTCCCACAGCCCCCGTCTGCCCCTGGCCTGCTCATTCAGTGAATTCGGCTTCGAGTTGATTTCTCGTTGCTTTTGCTGCAAGCTGCAAGCGGCTTTAAAAATGCTTGTTGCAAGTTCTTTTTGGGGCAGTTAGCAAAAGTCGATGTAGCTGCCGCTGTTGTTGTTGCTGCTGCTGCTGCTGCTGGCGGACGTCGCACAAATTAAATTGGCTTTAAATTGACACCTCCGGTGGCAGGATATAAACGCGTTCACACACACTTACACACACACACTTACACACACACTCACACACACGCACACATACCAACACACACATACACGTTGCTTAACTTTATTAAGGATTTCGCGCAGCTGCTGCCTAGATTGGTCTTCCTTTGGCATTGCTGTTGCTGCTGTTGCCCCTGCCTGCTGCCACGCCCACCACAACAACAGCGGCATCAGTTAATAAAGAACCAAATTATTGTGTTGTTCACACTTTGACACATTGAAACGGAAATTTAATTAAGGATTTTTTCAATAAAAATGCGCTTTTTACGGCAACGGCCTTTAACAGCTGCAGCTTCAGAATGAAGTGCAGCAATTCCAAATGGATTAAGTCGCAAATTCTTTAAAATAGATGCTGTAAGATTATTTCGCTTAAATTGTTGCGTCTTTAAATATTTTTATTCACTAAATGAGCAAACTTGCTTTACAATCGAAGGAGCAGAAGCTCCGAAGCTGATCAAAATTCTTGCATTTGTGCTGGAATTATGTTTGCTGGAATAGTTTCAGACTCAGAAGAAGTTGAGAATATATCAAACTATGTCGCATTATATATATATGTATATATTGCATATGAATATCAGTTTAACTTATGCTTATCATATTTATATTTGATTGCCATACTCTATTTTGACAGCTACTCGATTAAAATGTTATCAACTCTAAAACGTCATTACACATTGTGAGTTGCAGCTCGAAAAACAGGGAAAGCAATGAATAGTTTGGCTTTGTTTATGTTATGCATACAGATGTAAATAAAATATACAACAAGTGCTCTAAAAATTAGTTTGCATGCGCTGCTGTTGCCTCGTAATGGATACGACTACAAATGAGTGCAGCTCGAAGGAAACTTGCCAAAGAATGTTGGGGGCAACCCAAGGAGGGGCAGGCGTAAGGATAGAGTCTGGCTGGTAGACGGCACTCGAATGCGCAACAACAAAAGAACTAATTAAAAAATTAATCTAGCTTAAAGTTCCATTAGAGCGCCAGCGTCAGTTTGGAAGAGTGCAGGACGCGGACGAAGGGGCAGCTGTGGACGAGGAGAGGGGAGGGATACGAAGCAGCAGCAGCAGCAGCAGCAGCAGCGGTGCGTTGAGGAAATGGAAAAAGTTTTTCCTAGTGCAGTTTTGTGTGCATTTCGCGGATGCCGACGGCAGCAACAGCCTGCTGCCATAGACAAGCCCAACAATGCCAGCAAAAGGAGCAGGGCAGTGGCGTAAGTTGCAGCGGCAACAACAAGCGGAAGTGCAAGCTGAGTGTAAAACTACAAAAACTACACAAAAAATGAATGCCTGCGAAAATAAGGCTGAATAATTAAATTGTCCTTGAATACGGCTCGAGAAACTGCATAAAATTTAGAACGAAAACCAAAATCACAAAATTTAAATAACCTCTTTTTACAGCTTGTAATGAAAAGTTCTGTCTCTGTGTGTCTCTATCACTCTCCCTCTCTCTCTCTCTCTCTCTCTCCCTCTCTCCCTCTCTCTTTCTCTCTCTCTGAAAAGCATAACTTATGTTCATGGTGAATTGATGACTGGGAGGGATTTTGAGTAAAGCTGATGAAACTTGCCCCTAGTTGCATTCAGCTCGCCGCAAAGCAGCTAAAGTGAAAGTGAAAAGGAATTGCAATTATGATAAATGAGGGAGTGGGTCAGCAGATCGTTAAGCTCGCTGCTTTGTGGCCAAAGGACATACGCGACTCAGTGCAAAGCGGCTTAGATAATGGCCAAGCTCAAAAAACACACAGAAAAGTTTCAAACAAGAAACATAATTTTCTGTTACTCGCAAACGCATTTTATAATTTAATTTGAATGTCATCTTTTTTTGGAAATTGTCTTTAAACTAACCAAATCTTCGTTTAAATGATGCTAGCCATCCTCGGGCATTTAAATAGATATGCTAAAAATGTTTTGAGTAAATTCAAAAAGTATGCCAATGAAAACAAATTACTCGCGTTTTGTTTTTCAATTATTTTGGAAGCAATTCGCCCTTTAATCATGTGCAGATGACTCACCAAAGTTTAGTTTATTTTTAGTGTACGCCGTAAAAAACGAACTGACAGACAGACGAAACGCAGGGGCAACTGTCATTTGGGTTGACACTCTAAAAGGGGTCACAAAGCCACTTCAAATAGTATGGCCGAAAAACTTTCAACTTTATTGCGGGACATGTGCGCCAAAAAAAAGCGAGGGAGACAAAAATACACAATTTTTTGGCTAACAGTTTAGTGAAAGTGTAACTGTAACTGTAATTATATACAGCTGTCTGTCCGACTGACTGTTTGTCTGTCTAGCTGAGGGCAGAACACGTCCGCCGTCAACTACAAGTTGGTCCACCCAAAACTTCAACCCCAACCCCAACCCCAACCCTAACCCAAAACTCAGCTCAACTCGACTCGACTCGGCTCAGAATTCATCTCTGCAAACTGCAAGTGTCGCTCAAATGTCGCTGTCTGTCTGGCAGTCTGGCGCGGACAGTGTCTGGCTTGCCTGTCATAAAATATATACAACTTTTGGCCCAAAATGTATATGTATATTTATATATATATATATATATATGTATGTGCTTGTCTGCCTTGTCGATGTTGTGGGTTTCTACACATTTCATTTTTTGTTTTTTGTTATTGCTAGCCTACCCCAAAAAGTTTGCAGCAGTTTTTGTTGCCAGACTTTTGTTGGCCCGTTAGTTGCGTGGGTGTAACTCGAAGCGCCATTGGCCCAATTACACTAAACGAATGTTTCGCAGATGACACAAACCCGCTCAGCAACCCCCCCCCCCCCCCCCACGCAACCACCCACTAAGCCCAACTATGCTATCGCTTGAGGCACAGCCGCACACAGGCTGTCTGCCTGCTGTTAGATAAACGACAAGGATTCGCCGAGCAGCACACTGGGATTCACATGCTGCGGCATCTGTAATTTCGTGGCGTTATAATAGAGCTTAATGCACAAAACTCGTTATCAGTCGTCGGCGTTGAAAAGTTTCATTCAAAAAACAAGGAAAAAAACAAACAAAAAACACACAAAACAAACAAACAAATGAAACTTCTCTTGCGCCTTTGATTAAATGCATGTAATTTGCCATGAATCCCAAAAAGTGAGCCAAAATGGCAGAGCCATCAATCGTCATTGTCTATTGTCAAATTGCGCGAATTGAAGTGGCAGCAACGGGCAGCAGCGAGGCAACAACAAAGCACTCTCCACAGACAAACATAAAACAAACGCAAACAAATCTTACAATGTTGAAAAGCACACATAAACACATAAACAACTACTGCCTCAGTTGAGGCAATGCTCAACTTAGTTAATGCCCTGTATTTGAAATGATTTGATTAATATG
Source organism: Drosophila cognata (assembly GCA_035041535.1). Classification (NCBI taxonomy): domain Eukaryota; kingdom Metazoa; phylum Arthropoda; class Insecta; order Diptera; family Drosophilidae; genus Drosophila; species Drosophila cognata. Next base: position 2,674,064 of record JAWNLC010000451.1, read on the forward strand.
ATTTCATCTTTACATTTGTGAATTACTCTTACTGATTGCTTCAAATGTCTAAATGTATTATTATTGTGTGGAACTGCAAGCCAATTTAATCTATTGCTCTTATTTTTAACTTTAACTTGACTTCACAAATTGTTAAGAACATTTAATAAATATTATTTTAAATTATAATTGCAAGAAAAAAATGTTCTTAATTTGGCTGCAAGTTCCAGTTAAGTAAGCAAATTAATTTAAATAGCTGAGCATTTCTCAATATTTCTCTGATTTGTATGCAAATAAATTGCCTACAAGCACATTTTGCCAATAGACCCATTAGCAACTTGCACAGGGCATATACATATATCAGAATAGGGACTAGAGCGAAAGGTAAACAAACTCATCAACATAGACGAGAAACCAAAGACCGAACTTAACCTGGGTGCACCATAAAGCATCGCTTTGTTGCATATTAATCTCTTCAGCTATTTTAGCAGCAACTTGTGAATTCCTATCCGTTCTTAAGACACCCTGCCCCCAACTCAACTCCGCCCACACCTTGTCTAGATACCCCTTATTGGCCCAGCTATTTATGGCTTGCCCACTGTGAACTCGTCAATTGTGTTTTGGTGCGTGTGAGTATTATGTGAAAAATGCAATTTGATTGCTTGTAAAAACATGTTAAATTCTTATGTGGCAACAAAATCCAACAGCCGATGGAGTCCGTCGCAACTTTTATGTTTCGGGATTTGAAAGAATTTATATGACATGATGTGAGGCGTGGTTCCAGGTTCAGTTCAGGTTCAGGCAGCCGGCCAAACAGCCTCTGCTTGACAAAGTACATCTCATAATTTTATGATTTGTATTTGTGTTTTTCTGTTTGATCTTTCTGACTCACAGATGTGTGTAAAACTCTTCCCATCTTTATACATAAATGTGATGAGGCCTTCTCAATGTTTTTTTCTTCTTTGTTTCTTCTTTGTTTTGCTTAGAATGTTGTTTTATTCCAGCCATGTGGAATGTATTATATTATTTTTATGAAATTGTCAACGCTGCTCGTTTTTATGGCGCACACATCATAGTCAAGATGACATCGTTGAATTGACACGCCCTCCCGCCCACAATATCTGTTTAAGAAATCTTCCGACCAAGACATAAACGCGATGGAAGTTTATGAGCTGCTGACGTGACGAGGTGGTCAATTTAAAATAAGACAATTCAAATGAATGCTCAACATTGAGAGGCATAGAAATTGGGCAGAATTGGCCCATATAAATAACTCAAAATGAATTGGAATATTTTGGATACAGATGAGCCCCAGTCGAGCATAATAATCGAATTGAAGTTTTCACATTCTCCGGCATATTTGAATAAAGATAAACTAATCAGAAGATATCAAATATATTCCGTACTAAAACAAACAAAAGGTATAGCAAAATAAATAGATGATGACCATCGATCTAAAAACAACTTGAATGCTCTAGTGGAGGGAGCTTGACTAGGAGTTACCCTGTATTAAATGCAAACTAGGTTCAATTATTAGTTTGTTCAATTAGTTTTTCTTACGCGAACTAAATGACATTTTTAAGGTTGATAAATAAGTGAGTCTTCAATTTCTACTGAAAATCGATTTGTATCGATATGCGCGAAACAGCAGCTATCGATAAATTGAAATAGACATGATCTGCTTATGGAGTACAAACAATTCTATTCCCCATTTGAAGACACTCGATTTAACATTAATGTTCATAATAGCAGGAATTTAAATTAAATAACATAAACAAATAATTGGTTTTAGCATATTACAAAATTAGGTAACATCTATTTTAACATTATCTATCATCTTGATAGACTGAATGAAGTAAATGATTTAGGTTTACTTCTTGATAACAGGTTAAAATTCGATAACCATATTAAATTCACTGTCAACAAAGCTTTTCAAGTTCTTGGTTTTATAAAGCGTTGGTCTAAAGAATTTGATGACCCTTATACGACCAAGATACTTTTCACTTCCCTTGTACGTCCAATTCTGGAATATGGATCTTGTGTGTGGTCTCCACAATATCATATTCATCAAAGTAGATTGGAATCTGTACAGAAGAGCTTCTTACTTTTCGCTCTTCGTCGGTTTGACTGGGGTGTACTTCCTCCATACACCAATAGGCTGCTTCTTATTAACCTTCCCTCCCTAATTAACCGTCGTGTTATGCTTGGAGTTATGTTTGTAGTAAAATTACTTAAAGGCGAAATCGATTCAGCAGCGTTGATGAGCCAATTAAATTTTTCTGTTCCCCTTAGACCTTCTCGCTATTTCTTCCCACTTTCCCTTAATCGCTGTACTACTAATTATTCGTTGCATGAACCGTTTCGAGTACTCTGTAATGATTATAACAAATTATACCATATAATCAATTCAGAATCCTCTATTTCTATAATTAAAAACTCAATTTTAAATGTCCTATCTCGGGAATAACCTTTACGCATGCACAGGTGATAGATAACTAATCTCTTACTAATTATATTTGGTCTGATTGGGTTTTTTCTGGGTTTTCCCCAATCCATGCAACAAATGTTGGACCATTTTGCATTTAAATACCCCCAGAATTCATTTTAATTCATTAAATTTTTTAATTTCATTTAAATTATTATTATTTTTAAATTCATACATAATTTTAATGTTATCTTTAATTGTATTAAATTAAATTTATTAAGTTTTTGTAATTTTGGTGTCGACTGATCTTAGTTGACAATAAATAAATAAATAAATAAATAAATAAAAAAAATTAAATACAACATTTGTTGCAGATTAATGTTACAATTAACGGCCAGCTGTCCAGAGGTCGCTGGTGTGGAGGCGTTTTAAGCGTCTGCGGGTTGTGCTTGACCCTACTGAGCCAAAATGGCAGAGCCATCAATCGTCAAATCGTCGAATCTGCAAGCGGACCTCATTAGGGGCGATAGGTGTGATCGGTTGTACAGGATCGAGATCTGCCTCAGTTTCCTGTACCTGGCTGGGTGACGCAAGCGCAAAAGGCGTGAACCGGCATTGCAGCTCATCCGCAAATGCCGATGCCATCTCTGCATCCGATCGACACCAAGTGTTGTCCGGTCGCATAAAGGGGATCCGCCTGAGCATACACAGCAAAGTCAATTGCTGTCGGCCTATGACTACCGTACGAATAGTGCGTTGCACATCCCGTGGCAAGTACTTGGAGGTTGGAGTCTCTCACGCAATCCGTATATATAACAAGTGTAGCAAAGATATATATAACGATTCACGCGAATACAACAAACCGTGCTAAATATGTTTATTGCTTCAATACTAGGCTATAACAAATAAGAAAACAGCTCGACTAGGAGTCATCCTTTAGCAAAATTTTTCATTAAATAAATCGTTGACGACTTAGATATTCCACCCAGCACATTGAATAAGCGCTTTCTTCTTCTTGTTTTAGATTTAGAGGAAACTCTGCCTTTTCCCATAATCTATGCGATGAGAATTCCTCGAGCGAATGCTGTATAATTATTATGAGTGGTTCCATTGGAAGAATGTACTTTGGGCGAATTCTTTAGAGCGGCACATATGCGATTAGCCTGAAAGCGCCCTTATCATTAAAAAAAATATGCAAATATATATATATATTTAATGTGTGCGAGTAAACAAATTAGTGATTTCCAAAAATCTGTATTTCTAGGAAAAAGATTAGAATATTATATAGCATAGTACCCAGAAGCAGAGTGAGAGATAGAGCGAATGCTGTATAATTATTATGAGTGGTTCCATTTGAAGAATGTAAGCGCCCTTATCATTAAATAATATGTATATATATGTATATATATATATTTAATGTGTGCGAGTAAACAAATTAGTGATTTCCAAAAATATTATATAGTATAGCATCCAGAAGCAGAGTGTAAGCTGGCTATAAATTGGACAGCGAGCGGCTCAGCCTCTTCAGTCTTGTGTGAGCTGTGCTCATTTAAAATACTTATTACATATTATATAATAATATATATATTATTCAGAACAGAATGTTTCAATTTATTTGCACTGTGTTCCTCTTATACGTATGTGTGCTGAAGAGTGCAGTGGAGTGTGCTCCTGACGATGACAAACTGTGCGATTTATCCATTTCCATTTCCAACAAAGCTGAGCAATTGCAGCTCGAAGAAATTAGGTTTGTATTTGAAATTCGACTTGTATTTCGAAAACATTTGAAAGATTCTTATCACCTTATTCACAGGCTAGAACTGAATCGTCAGAGAGAAGTGCTGGATGTTATGATGAGTAAACTCAGTCAGTCGAATGAGAAGTTCAGAAACTTGAATGAGAAAGTCGATAAAGTGATAAGTTTGGAGAGCTCAGTACAAGATCTTCAGAATGATTTGCTGAATAAGCTTAAGGGTGAATTTAATCGGTCGATAACAGAAAAGAGCGATTTGCTGAATGATGTGATGAGTAAACTCAATGAGTCGAATGAGAAGTTCAGTAACTTGAATGAGAAAGTCGATAAAGTGATAAGTTTGGAGAGCTCAGTACAAGATCTTCAGAATGATTTGCTGAATAAGCTTAAGGGTGAATTTAATCGGTCGATAACAGAAAAGAGCGATTTGCTGAATGACGTGATGAGTAAACTCAATGAGTCGAATGAGAAGTTCAGTAACTTGAATGAGAAAGTCGATAAAGTGATAAGTTTGGAGAGCTCAGTACAAGATCTTCAGAATGATTTGCTGAATAAGCTTAAGGGTGAATTTAATCGGTCGACAACAGAAAAGAGCGATTTGCTGAATGATGTGATGAGTAAGCTCAATGAGTTGAATGAGAAGTTCAGTAACTTGATACCAACTCAGTATCCAAGTAGTTGTGCAGAGGCTGCAGCTCTGAGTCATCGCAGTGGCGTATATCAGATCATCGTGCCCAGCTATAGTCAGTCTCCGTTTAACGTTAGTTGCGATGAGGCAACACAGGGCGGGGGTTGGACAACTGTGCTGAGGCGTCAAGATGGAAGTGTGAATTTCTATCGCTTCTGGGATGACTACAAAAAAGGCTTTGGCAATTTAACTGGCGAGTTCTTCATTGGTCTCGACACACTTTATTCCATGACCAAAGCTGTAGATCAAGAATTACTAATAACCATGGAGAACTTCAAAGGAGAACGTGGGTTTGCAAAGTATGATCGATTTGCAATCGAAAGCGAAAAGGAAAAGTACAAACTCAGCACATTGGGAGAATACTCTGGAAATGCAGGCGATGATTTGAGATATCAATTGGGTGAAAAGTTCACCACACAAGATAATGACAACGATGGATGGCAAAATGGCAACTGTGCTACACGCCATTCGTCCGCTTGGTGGTATCATAACTGCTTTAAAAGGTAATATTTACATTCTGTTTTTATTAGTGACCGATTGTATCTTAATATATGTTTATATTTCACAGCCATCTGATGGGAGTGTATAATGACAACAAAGGCAACGGCGTTCGTTGGAATACCTTTTCGGGTTTCGACTCACTAAAACGTGTCCAGATGATGATAAGGCCGAGAATTGTTTGAAATAGATGCTGAATACATTTGCCAATCTTTGGTTTCCCTTAATCTTACAATATAAAACTAAAATGTTTTCGACTATTCTAAATCAAACTATATTTAAATCTAATATTTCTTATATTTTACTGAGCAGAATTTTATAAAATAAATTTATAGATGACGGGAATTATGTTCTAGCGAATAGTTGTTATTTAGACCAGCTGCCTGAGTCTATATAGTAATCAGAGAAATTATCTCCTTTAATTGTCTGCTTAATGTCCTAAAAGGATAACAGATGATTGGCATTTGATTGCAGCTTTGTTTGAATAGATTCATGACACAGTAAAAATTAATAAGAAATGAATAAAATAAATAAAAAAAACGCTTCATTACTGGAAATCTTTAATATTAGTAAAAACTATTTTTAAATTTTTTTTTAAATAAATAAATTTGAGCATTGCATTTGCATATTTGTATTGGATCAGTTGATCCAAAAGGGAACAACTGCAAACGGTTTCCTTAGCCACCCATCTCATCTTTCATTTGGCCATTCATTGATTAGCAATTGCTGTCACATTGAAAAGTTGCCCTCCCCTCGGGAGCAAAACCACAACGCATTCAGGCAGGCAGGCAGCCAGCCTCGTTAAAAGTGCCATTGAGCTAGCCGGACTTAGCGACTCCTAGTCGAGCTGTTTTCTTATTTGTTAAAGCCTAGTATTGAAGCAATAAACATATTTAGCACGGTTTCTTATCATGTGTTTTTGACATTGAGATCATCTCTATATAGTTATATTTGGGATTGACATCAAGTTGAATTCGCGTGAATCGGTATATATATATTTGCTACACTTGTTTTTTATGCTGATTCTTATATTTGTTCTATTTGGGAAAGTGCAATTATTAAATCTATGCTCGAGACATAGTTTTATATCGAGATACGTGTTTATATATATAATTTTCATTCATCACCTAAGCGCCAGGGACAATCATGTGTTTTGCTTTCAGAATGCAACTGTCGAATAAATAGACTTGGAGTGCGTATGATTCATCTGTGCATCGGAGTTATTGACAATTTAAAAATAGTTTTTACTAATATTAAAGATTTTCAGTAATACAGCGTTTTTTATATATTTATTTTATTAATTTCTTATTCATTTTTATTGTGTCATGAATCTATTCAAACAAAGCTGCAATCAAATGCCAATCATTTGTTATCCTTTTAGGACATTAAGCAGACTGTTGAAATATGTTTGAATTTTAACGGCAACGATTAATATCGCTACATCGATTAATATTTAAGCTATGGTCACACATGTATTTATTTATTTATTTATTTATTTATTGTCAACTAAGATCAGTCGACACCAAAATTACAAAAACTTAATAAATTTAATATAATACAATTAAAAATAACATTACAATTATGTATGAATTTAAAAATAATAATAATTTAAATGAAATTAAAAAATTTAATGAATTAAAATGAATTCTGGGGGTATTTAAATGCAAAATGGTCCAACATTTGTTGCATGGATTGGGGAAAACACAGAATCAAACCCAATCAGACCAAATATAATTAGTAAGAGATTAGATATCTATCACCTGTGCATGCGTAAAGGTTATTCCCGAGATAGGACATTTAAAATTGAGTTTTTAATTATAGAAATAGAGGATTCTGCTAGAGAAAGAGAGGATTTTAGTTTTTTGTTTTTTAGTTTTTTGGTGCTACATTAGAAGACGAAGCACCAGAAGGATTCAGAGGTAAGCTAATAGGATGCCGAGTACGTTTTTTGTTTGTAAACTCCTTTATAAGTAAGCCCTTCGGCCAGAAATTAGCACAGCAAATTGTGCCAAATTCTTCAGCCGGAACACTTATCTTAAAGGAGGAAATTTCTCTTTCATAGTTAAATTTAAATTTTTCAATTGATATACCTGTAGATGACATTTTACCGTGTATATAGGCTTTAATGTCATCCACAGATATCTCAGGGGCCAGACGCGATATGAAAATTTGCTTCTTAGGTACAACTACCCTAAGAGTCCTAGGAGCACTACTAGCAAGAGGAGGCGGAATAGAAACGGGCACAGTGGCCTGTGACTCAATTGAGTCACCACTGTTGCTTGTAGGTGGAACCGGTGAATTAAACTGCATCAACTGCTGACCATTATCAACAGTGGGAGTCAGCGGTGCCTGTGTCAACAGCAGAGCAGGGGCTAATAAACCTGGTTCCTGAGGCATAGCAGGCTCGGACGATCGCTTCCGCTCCAGAGACTCATTCAACAATTTTACGTTATTGAATTGAGTCTCCATAGCATCAAAATCGGCGCCGAGCCTACTAAAAGCTAGACGGAGACTTTGGAAGCCCTGTCTAGTTTGCCTCATAAATCCCTGAATATCAGACTCCGTCTCGCGGCATCGTTCACAACACCACTTTACTCCCGACTTACCGCCGATCACATCCCTAATCCGTTGCGTGAAACCGGCACATTTAACGTGTACCACGTTTTCACACAACCAACAACAAATGAAGTCGGCCTTTGGGTCGGCCAGGCACTTGCAACTTTTTAAATAACACGCAGACATAATTGATTTAAAAAGTAATATGCCCGAAATTATAAGAAAATTTTACAAATATTCGGCGCAGCACAGAGAAAATAAGAAAATAAACAGTGCAGATGAGAATAGGTACAACAACACCAAGCTTTGGCGCTGTAAGAATATTAGTGGAAATAGACGAAACGAAAACAACAACGCGTGCAAGCACAGTTATAGAGCACACGAAAATAGAGAGAGCGAGAGTTATAAAGCGTCGAGAGAGCGCACGAAAGTAGAGAGAGCGAAAGCGCACACTGAAACAGTTATAACAACTACAATGCAAAGCGATCAAGCATGCAATGAGACACAACGAAACAAAAAGCAAAAACAAAACACAAGCTGTTAACCGCGCTCACAATGTTTACAAGAATAACACTTTTATGTTTTGTAATAAAATTACTATGAGAAAACCGAAATGACCAAAGCAATTACATAAAAATTAAATAGAACCAAAGCACAGATATTTTTTATGTTAAACAAATTAAATGTGAGAGTTAAAACTTAATAACAATCTCAAACAGACACGGCACCGCAAAAACACAACCGATCACAGCAAAGGCTAAATTAGTAAGAGTATTTAACTTTCTGCATTCTATTTGTCAGTTGCTCACAATTATTCCCCAATAATAAATACCATTTATAATCACAAACTGCGTTTAACTCTTCGTTTGAACTATGCCATATTACAACACTATATACATATATATATTTATATATAATATTCTAATCTTTTTCCTAGACACACAGATTTTTGGAAATCACTAATCTGTTTACTCGCACACATTAAATATATATATATATATACATATATATATACATATTATTTAATGATAAGGGCGCTTTCTGGCTAATCGCATATGTGCAGCTATAAAGAATTCGCCCAAAGTACATTCTTCAAATGGAACCACTCATAATAATTATACAGCATTCGCTCGAGGTATTCTCATCATTAACCTCACACTGTGACCAGCTAATAATAAATATATATATATATTTAATGTGTGCGAGTAAACAAATTAGTGATTTCCAAAAATCTGTATTTCTAGGAAAAAGATTAGAATATTATATAGCATAGTACCCAGAAGCAGAGTGAGAGATAGAGCGAATGCTCTATAATTATTATGAGTGGTTCCATTTGAAGAATGTAAGCGCCCTTATCATTAAATAATATGTATATATATGTATATATATATATTTAATGTGTGCGAGTAAACAAATTAGTGATTTCCAAAAATATTATATAGTATAGCATCCAGAAGCAGAGTGTAAGCTGGCTATAAATTGGACAGCGAGCGGCTCAGCTTCTTCAGTCTTGTGTGAGCTGTGCTCATTTAAAATACTTATTACATATTATATAATAATATATATATTATTCAGAACAGAATGTTTCAATTTATTTGCACTGTGTTCCTCTTATACGTATTTGTGCTGAAGAGTGCAGTGGAGTGTGCTCCTGACGATGACAAACTGTGCAATTTATCCATTTCCAACAAAGCTGAACAATTGCAGCTCGAAGAAATTAGGTTTGTATTTGAAATTCGACCTGTATTTCGAAAACATTTGAAAGATTCTTATCACCATATTCACAGGCTAGAACAGAATCGTCAGAGAGAAGTGCAGGATGTTATGATGAGTAAACTCAGTCAGTCGAATGAGAAGTTCAGAAACTTGAATGAGAAAGTCGATAAAGTGACAAGTTTGGAGAGCTCAGTACAAGATCTTCAGAATGATTTGCTGAATAAGCTTAAGGGTGAATTTAATCGGTCGACAACAGAAAAGAGCGATTTGCTGAATGATGTGATGAGTAAGCTCAATGAATTGAATGAGAAGTTCCGTAACTTTGCAAGCCTGATACCAACCCGGTATGCAAGTAGTTGTGCAGAGGCTGCAGCTCTGAGTAATCGCAATGGCGAATATCAGATCATCGTGCCCAGCTATAGTCAGTCTCCGTTTAACGTTAGTTGCGATGAGGAAACACAGGGCGGGGGTTGGACAACTGTTCTGAGGCGTCAAGATGGAAGTGTGGATTTCTATCGCTTCTGGGATGACTACAAAGAAGGCTTTGGCAATTTAACTGGCGAGTTCTTCATTGGTCTCGACAAACTTCATTTCATGACCAAAGCTGTAGATCAAGAATTACTCATAACCATGGAGAATCGCGAAGGAGAACATAGGTTTGCAAAGTATGATCTATTTGCAATCGAAAGCGAAAAGGAAAAGTACAAACTCAGCACACTGGGCAAATACTCTGGAAATGCAGGCGATTCCTTGAGATATCATTTGGGTCAAAAGTTCAGCACATCAGATAATGACAACGATTCATGGGAAAATTTCAACTGTGCTGAAGGCTATTCGTCCGCTTGGTGGTATAAAGACTGCTTTAAAAGGTAATATTTACATTCTGTTTTTATTAATGACCGATTGTATCTTAATATATGTTTATATTTCACAGCAATCTGATGGGAGTGTATAATGGCAACAAACAAAAAGGCGTTCTTTGGCATTCCTTTATGGGTTACACCTCACTAAAACGTGTCCAGATGATGATAAGGCCGAGATGGGATTGAAATGGAAGCTGAATACATTTGCAAATCTTTGGTTTCCCTTAATCTTACAATGTAAATTTAAAATGTTTCCGACTATTCTAAATCAAACTATATTTAAACCTATTATTTCTTATATTTTACTGAGCAGAATTTTATAAAATAAATTTATAGATGACGGGAATTATGTTCTAGCGAATAGTTGTTATTTAGACCAGCTGCCTGAGTCTATATAGTAATCAGAGAAATTATCACTTTTAATTGTCTGCTTAATGTCCTAAAAGGATAACAGATGATTGGCATTTGATTGCAGCTTTGTTTGAATAGATTCATGACACAATAAAAATGAATAAGAAATTAATAAAATAAATAAAAAAAACGCTTCATTACTGAAAATCTTTAATATTAGTAAAAACGATATTAAAATTTTTTTTTAAATAAATTTGAGCTGAGGTTGTTTAAGAGTGTGCATTGAATATTTGCATATTTGGATTGGATCAGTTGATCCAAAAGGGAACAACTGCAAACGGTTTCCTTAGCCACCCATCTCATCTTTCATTTGGCCATTCATTGATTAGCAATTGCTGTCACATTGAAAAGTTGCCCTCCCCTCGGGAGCAAAACCACAACGCATTCAGGCAGGCAGGCAGCCAGCTCGTTAAAAGTGCCATTGAGCTAGCGAGACTTAGCGACTCCAAGTCGAGCTGTTTTCTTATTTGTTATAGCCTATTATTGAAGCAATAAACATATTTAGCACGGTTTCTTATCATGTATTTTTGACATTGAGATCATCTCAACCGATCACACCTATCGCCCCTAATGAGGTCCGCTTGCAGATTCGACGATTTGACGATTGATGGCTCTGCCATTTAGGCTCAGTAGGGTCAAGCACAACCCGCAGACGCTTAAAGCGCCTCCACACCAGCGACCTCTGGACAGCTGGCCGTTAATTGTAACATTAATGTGCAACAAATGTTGTATTTAATGTTAAAATAGATGTTACCTAATTTTGTAATATGGTAAAACCAATTATTTGTTTATGTTATTTAATTTAAATTATTATTATTAACAATATTTTATAACCTTTCAATAGGTTGATCAATATTAAATTAAATTGCTACATTAAAAAAAAATAAAATAAAAAAAAAAAACATCAATGTTCGCTTTGATATTCAGCCATCCCTTGACATACATTACTATATCAACGCTGCAACACTTGTGGATAATTTATATATCTGAGTTGATCGCGAGTCGAGTTTGCTTTGCTTGTTGCTTATTATATTGAGTGCAGCAAGAGGCGTTGATGACGATGACGACTTTGCCACCATGTGGGCCTGAAAGGCTGCAAGATGAAAGCGTAGAACCGCCGCCTCGTCAAGTGAATTGAAATGAATAAGCAGCAATGATGGAGATGCGGCTGGGGTTGGGGCTGATGATGGGGGCAGCTATGTGATGGGGGATTGTGGCAACCAGCGAAAAGGGCACAAGCAAACAAAACGAGTGCCACTTGGAGAACAAGCCTAAATAAGTGGCTGCAATAAAGAGCGACATAAATATGTGTGCGAAAATTATGCAGATGAGTAGCTACACAAATACATATATATCTGTATATATATATGTACATATACATGTATAGATATACATATTTATGCGTTGCTAATTTGACAGCCATCAATGGATTTGTCTTGCCTGGGCTGTTGCCGCCACAAGGTGTTCCAGTTACATTTGCCGGGCCGGGTGGCTTTTGGGTTCGAGTTTTGGGTGTGGGTCACGTGCCTGGCTTTGATGTTCCGTATTTCTCTTTTTTGTGTGCGTCTTGCGCAGCTAATTAGCCAGCGTTGCATGGGCAGATTGAGGCACGAGGCATGAGGCAATAGGCAGCAGCAATCGCTCAACACCATTTGACGGCAGCTGCTGCCCGAAATAAAATTTAATTACGCAGATTTTTACGCCTTTCGCTCATTGCTCAAATAACAAGCGTGTGTGTAGATGTGTGTGTGTGTGTGTGTGTGAGTAGATGTGTGTGTGTGTGTGCGTTGGCTGCCAAGCGACTATTTCCTTTTGACATAAAAATGCGTTTTTAACAAGCATTTCAACAAATCTGTCCACACTACACACAATTAAAATGCTAAAAAGCGCCGAAAAATAAATGCCACAAATTGTCAAAAGTCAAACAACGAATTGCAATTGCACTGCAAAATAGAACAATTTATTTTTTATTTTATTTACAAATTTTACATTTTTATTACTTGTATTCAAATAGTTAAATCTAACTTTTGTGCGAAGCTTAACATTGGGTTTTGAATTAAAAAGAGTGTTCTGAAAGTGAATCTTGTGCAAATCGTTCCTATTTAGCCAGTTTCGATATTTTATTATTATTCATCATTAGTTTTTGATTTTCAGCATTTGTTTTCAATTCTTAAAATCAGAATCAATAGCAAACACTATTAAAATTTCCACACAACATTGTCAAACTTTAGCATAATTTTGAAATATTCCTTCGATAGATGCTTAATATGAATAACTAGTTGACTGACTGACTGCATGAGGAACTGAGTGTGTTTTTGGCTGTGTGTGTTTGGGTGTGTGTTGTGGTGCGTAAGTGTGTGTTAAGGGGGGTCAGCGTCACCCCTTTTTGGGTGCAATGAAGCGCATCCGTGGCAGATTCAAAACAGCTGCGCACATGACGACTGGCGTCGTCAACGTCATCGAATGGAGTCGACTCGACTCGAGGCGGGGGAGTTCCACAAAAGGAGCTCTTTGCACTTGCAAATGCTGAATGCAGAATGAAGAATGCAGAATGCTGCTGACTGCTGACTGCTGACTGCCAACTGCTGGCATCGCCTTCTGTTTGGCTTCAGTTTTGCAGTTGTTTGTTCTTTTGACATTTCAACTGTCATAAATGGCAAATGCAGTGTGTGTGTCGCATTCACTGTTCTCAGTTCCAGCTGAGCGCCTTTAATGCTCATGTGGAAAAGATTCACATGTTGTTGGCCCCATGATTGACACACAACGAATGCCGCCAAATGACAAAATGCCGGCGCACCTCCAAATAGCATAAGAGCTGCAACAGCAACAACAACAACAACTCAATTTTGCAATGAGTGCAACTTGAATTGCGTCTCTCTGGGTTGCATACATGCTCCCGTCTGTGGCACATTTGTGCCTGCCTTTCCACACACAACTGTGTGTCGCTGTTTCTCTGACTAACTGTCAACAATTGGCGTGAAGTAGTTGAAGCTTATTGTTGTCGTTAACAGCGCCCTGTAACCCGTCTCTCTCCCTCCCCTCATGCTCACCCCTTGCGGCAACCCCCTTGCGCATCGCCCCGTTTTGACTACTTCGTGGGTCTCGTTTGTTAGTTAACCAGCCATGTCTTATGTGCTGGCTAATTAATTTCAATTAAAATGCCTAGACGCTTACACAAGCAGCGAGGAGAGCAGAAGTAAGCAGTAAGTACGTAATTAAAGTACTCTTCGCTGTTACTTTGGCAAATGCAAGAAATTCGCATAGACCATTTAATTGACTTACGGCTGTCAAGTAATTTAACTAATGAGCGCTGGCAACATTTCATAATGAACACATTTTGACAATTATGCCAGTAACTAAGGCAACATTTCCATTATGTGTGAAATTGCTTAATGTTCTTCAGAAAATACAAATTTTTCACGAATTCAAAATTACTTTGACTACTCAAATCTGCTGTACTTATTTTACTAAAAGAGTTTGTGGATCTCTTCGAATTTTTAAATATTTATTGCACGTCTTTTCAGTATGCAGCCAATCGCAGTTTAGTTTTATGTCCTGTATTCGAAAGTGTTAATCAATATTAATCAAATGTGGAACAAGTTCTTCCAGCAGAGTTATCAAAGCAAGATCCCATTTCTCTAGGATTTTTCTATGAAATCATAAATGAACAGCAGCACAATGCACTCCACACATGCCATCAAGCTAACAGCTGCCTCAGCTTCAGGTCAAAAGTGTGTGAGAGAGAGAGAGAGAGATGGGGCAGGGAAGGAGTTGACATACCTCCTGCCGATGCCCTGCCAATTGACTCGCTTTAACAACTGCCAACTTTGCATGTGGCTCCCATTTATAAAAATCAATATTTTGCCCAGCCAAAGCAATGCGTATTGCTGAGGAGGCACACAACGTGCATGCCCCATTCAGCTAGACAGCGTCATATAACTCAGCATAAAAAATGTCAACTGTCTGCGACACACAAAACTTATTTGTCATGCAATTTTCTCGAACGCCTTAAGAGGCGGACGAGGAACCGTTTGGGGTCTGAGGATGTGGATCTAACTGAGGAGCAATAGAAACAGGCGGCAGCCACACACACACCCCGCACAACACACACACCGCACACAACGCACACGGCACATCTAGGCAATCTATACATGTCCATTGGAGAGAGAGAACCAGTTCGGCCAGACATAATAACTTATGGCAACTGGGTGGCTGCGAGGCGAGGCAAATTGTGGGCTGCGAATCAATAACGTCAATTGATGCGGAGCAGGTGACAGTAGTCGACTCCGTGCCAGTGGAGTCCACTCCTCCAGGGGGGAGCCAGGCTGACCTGGGCTTACGGTTAGTTACAGTTGGATTAGTTGCTGTTGCTGTTGCATGGGAAACCAGTTTCACAGTTTGTCAGGCAAATAAAATAGCAGCCAGCGGACAGCCTGGCTGTCTGTCTGTCTGTTGACAATGGCAAGTCAGCTAATTGGTCATATTACTAAAAACTGTTAAAATATGAGTGCGAGAGCCAGTTGGTCTATAAGCCTGAGCCGCTCGTTTATTCTGCCCACAAATGGCTTCATCCGAAAGCTAAGCTCAATTGCAGCTGCAGCTGCTGCTGTTGCTGCTGTTGCTGTTGCAGGCAGATCCTTTGGCTGTTAACGTGGCACATTAACACTTTAACGTGCCATAATTACCCCGAGAGCGAACTGACTGGCAAATAAAATCATGTACGCGCGTAAAAATGTCAACCAATGCCTTTTTAAAAGTCAGCGAGCAAGTTAATTGTCTGTCCAAGGAAGCCAAAGGGCCACAGGAATGAGGCGAGGCAAGAGTGGAGACTGAGGTAAGACAGCGACAAAGTCATAGTTGTCCAGTGGTTGTGGCTCTGGCAACAACAACAACAACAACAACAACAACGAAAGCAACAATAATAATGACCATCATCCTCGTCGTCATTGGACTGCCAGTCCTGACAAAGTTGTAAGTTGTTGATGTTCCATTTGGTTGTTAATGTGGCTCGCATCGTTATTGCTGTTGCTGTTGCTGTTGTTGTTGTTGGGGCCAGTTTAATGGGCGACTGACAGCGAAATCAGCAACACAGTGGGGCGCTGCCTGACTATGGAGTCTACTCGTCTTTTTCCTCCTTTTTTTTGTCATAAAAGTGTGCCAGGGCACCGAACGGATATTTATGATACCAAATAGAGGCTCCAAAAGAGGCTCAGCGCACACTTAGCTTAGATTTTTATTTTGAAGTTCACAAACTTTAGTTAGCTTAAAAAATTAATAGAACAACCTTTAACAGCTGTTGATAAATTAACAAAGAGTTGATAAATTGAGGCTAACGTATTGTTCTTAAATACAATTAACAAATAATTTGTTTTTCATAAATTAATATAATTTACTGCTGAGAACTAATTAAAATAACATACTTTTTGTTCATTTTGTTCAATTTTGCTCTCTCATTTGTTGAGTTGCAGGCAAATCGTTGTTGTCTTTATAATAAATTAAATTAATAGATTTAAAATTCATTATGTATAAAGGAATCAGGATATGAGTTGAGTGAAAATGGTAAGAAATTTTGTTAACAATTTAGTTAAACATATTTATCTATACTTCACAATAATCTCAAGTTATGTTTTGTTTTGGTCAGTTTTCACCATAGTACAAACACCTTAATACGATTCCACACCTGAAAACAGGCACCAAAATTTTGTGGAGAACAGGATCGAAGCGTCAGCAACGTCGAATCGAGAGATCGTTAAGTGAATTCATATAAAAATTCCTTAAATGTCGCATTATGACAAAACGATCGCTTAAGCAGCAGACAGAGAAAGAGCAGAGAGAGAGAGAGAGAGAGAGAGAGAGAGAGAGAGAGATAGAGAAAGAACATGATTTTTATGAGGAACCTGAGCAGAGGACAAAAAACAATAATGTCAACTGGAGCCTGCTTGGAGTCTTTCAGCTGCATCGAAGTGTTCTGCGTGATAAAAATGCTTAGCACACGGCACAAAATATTTGTTAACATGGCCAACATGACTGAGGAACGACAAACAAACAAAAAACAAAAGGCCAAGGGCAACTCTCGATTCCGATACCAAAACTAACGATTCTCTCCACTTTAAGCTCTGTCACAATTTTTTCTCTTTTTGTTTTTTATTTTTTTGGGTCTGTTCGAAAATATTCCGCATTATTTTCGTAACGTTCGGAGCTTTGGCAAAAGTCAGCGGCTCGCCTCACGAACATTTTGTGTTGTCGCCTCTTCCATTCAAAATCTCCTTCTACTTTTCGTGTTTTTTCCGCATTTTTTTTTATTTTTTTGGTTTTTTGTATTTTTGTTACAATTTTTGCTTTTATTTTTGGCATTTCTGTGGCTTTTGGTCATGAATCATGATTTATTTGGAGTTCTTTTTTCTCTGTTCTTTTTTCTCTGACTTTTCGAATGCTGCGCAGGACATTTTCACTTTGTTTTTGTTGCTGTTGTTGCCAAGTTTGGTATTTAGACGGGCGGCGACAAAAATGGCTTAGTTTGTTGGCCACGTTTTGTTTAGCTACCAGCAGTAGCAGCAACAGCAGCAACACTTGGTGGGAACTTTGCACCGCCAACCACTGCATTTGTTGTTGTTGTCTGTCTGACTGTCTGCCTTTCTGCAAGTTGTTGTTGCAACTGCTGCTGTCAGACTATGCCGGTAGCCGACTGCCGGCATAAATAGTATAACCACATTCGCAGTAGGTTTGTTCAGCATGTATTCTGTTTAGTCGTGATTTGATGTTGATTTTGTGCCACAGTTGCAAGCGACAAACTCCTAAAAGCCACCAAGCCCAACGCACGATACACAAAATTTAAATATTTAAAGGAGTTCCTAAGTGCCTGAGACTCAGGTGAATTGTTAGCTTTAATTTACTGAATATTCTTTTTGGCATATTCTTAAAGATTAAAGAGTTCAATTGACTGACAAAGTTAGCGCATAATATTTGAATATGGTTTGCATCATTTTTTTCTTTCTTAGAATATATTGTTAATTAAATATTTGTATGAAGATAATCTTGCCTCTTAAATTGTCTTTTGACGGCAATAATTTAATTTGCACGTTTATTAACTGACTGCAATTGAATTCATTCGCTCATCGATTCAGCATCCCTTCTGCCAATCAAGGGACATTAAATAGCTTCAGGCAAATTCTACGCCCGTTTTATTTGCCGTCGCATTTTTTACCCGACCTACTTTTTCTTTATAATATTCTCGTATTTTTTGTTAGCATGTTAGCCGGATATTGTCAGCTTTGGTGAGAGGGCGAGCGGGGCCAAGACCATCAGTTAAATTTCCACGCCCAGCCAAACACCCACTCTCCCTCAGCGGCTTGTCAAACGAACTAAGCGAGTTTTAATTAGGTGATGCAAAAAATTGAATTATAATCGAGTTTCTGTTACTTGCAGGCCGGAAATAAGCATACAATTTCAAAAGCACCCTAACACAAGGATGAGCTTAGCTTAAAAAATATCTCATCTATGAAAACTCACTGTTTAGAATGATGCTTTCTAAGACAACTGATATGATGTTAGGCAAGTATCTACATCTCATTATTATTTATTTATTTAATATCGACAATAAATACAAAAAATAAAATGAAGTAAATACAATTTTTATTTAATTTTAATAATTTATTTAAAAATGTAATAAAATTGCTGTTTTCTCATCTGGCGACAATGTTGCATATAGATTAAAACAACATTTTCAACATTTGTTTGTAATTAAACTATGATCAATATTGGAGCAGGGTATTCTCACATCACCCAATAAATTTTTACCTTTACCACTCAATTTTTGAGTTAGAGAGGCGCCCCAGGTTGGTTCAGTTAATAGTTATTTAGCTGCTGCGTGGGCAACCCAATGAAATTGCTTTTCCGGGGATGACGAATGCGACATGTTGTTGGCGTTATTAATGCAAATCATTGAAAATTAATTTAGCCTGCGGAAAATATTGCCCGCCTGCAGTGCCAATTGAATTTGTCCCTGTTTTCCCTCATCATTTTGTAGTTTTTATGCGAGGCAATCTGCAATTGCATATGTTTGTTTTGGCATACGTGCGCTGCACTTGCCACGCCCTAACCCCGCCCACCCCCTGCACAATTACAGCGCCGCAAGTGAGGCACTTGCACTTCAGGAATTTCATTAAACAACTTATTGTTGGTTGCAGTTTTGGTTCGCTGCTCAGGCGAAAAACTTCCGTATCCAGAACTGAGACTGAGACTGGAAACTGGAGACTGTAGACTGGAGAGGGAAGTCTGAGAAGTGGGGGGATGGGGGATGGGGGAACTGTGTGTATGGATTGTGCTCGGTTCTACGTGCCTGGATTATATTGTGCAGCTTGGAGTCGCAATGGCAAAGAAATTATGTTATGCATTTCACGTGCAACAAGTTGAAATCATAACAAGCCCAAGTTGCACTAAGGAAAATACTTTTATAACTGAAATGCAATGAAAATATTGAAAGAGCCGTTGTAGAAATTGAAAAGCAAACATTTTTACAAATCCTTTGTAAGAGTTGTGTGTGCTTGTGTGTGTTAACAGAAGACAAATGCATTTCCTGCTACAATTGCAGATTGTAGTTTGGTTTGTTAAATTGTTTAGTTTTTGCTTAAGGTTACATAATGTTTGGAGTCGGACAACCTTTTGCTTTGGTCTCAGATCAGGTCTCAGAGTTTTATGTGATGTCACCGAACAAAACTGCTTGTAGAGTAGGTAAATTAGCTGTGTTTACGAATAGTTGCTAGGGGGAAGGAAGAGGTGCGTCGCCAGTGATTCCAAGCAATGGCCAACACTGACAAGATGCAGGTTTTTCCGTCGCGAGCGAATGCTGTGCTCATGAAGCAAAAGATTCTGGCCGCCAAGCGCGGCATGAATCTGTTGAAGCGCAAACGCGATGCGATCGATCTGAAGCTGCGCGAGATTCGCGCCCAGATGTCCGACAAGGAGGAGCTAGTGGATGACATAATGCGTACGGCCATTTTCTCGGTGGCCAAGGCCAATCTGCTGGGCACAGACCTGAAGCCCGTCATTGTGGCAGACACTCGAGAGACGACTGCATTTCTGCGCAAGCGTCAGCAAAAAGTTGTTGGCATCAATCTGAACTACTTTGAGCTGGAGCTCAATGGCCAGGGTGCCTTCCCGCTGGCCGGCCTCAGCTGCGGCGGCCAGCAAGTGCAGCGGGTGCGCAAATATTTCCAGCAGGCGCTGCACGAGATTGTCGCCTACGCGTCCATGGAGTACAAGCTGCGGATGCTGATGCAGGCATCGCGCCAAACCAATATGCGTGTGAATGCTTTGGACTGTGTGATCATACCACGTCTGATTAGGACCTCACAGTATGTGGTTGGTGAGCTGGAGGAGTTCGAGCGGGAGGATTTCTATCGGCTGAAGCGATCGCAGGCCAAGCAGCTAGAGGCAAAGATGGCCTTCTCGGAGCTCATCAAGACGAAGAATATGTCGCCCGAGGAGCTGGCCGATTATATTCAACGTGCCGGCTTCTTGCATCCGGTGGCCGATGTCGCCTTCGACTCGGATGTGTTCGAGGAGACAACTCTGGCGGATCGCATGCGTATTGCGTTCTATCAGCGCCAATCGCAGTGGCGCAACACAATGAGGCCAGCCAGCCTGATTGAGGAGTCCGATGATCGAAAGGAACACACCCAACACACACGCAATGCTGCCCAATTTATGCAGCGCACCATCAAACGGGATCCTCACACCAGCCGGGTGAGCCTCTTCTCCCTTAGCAAACGCTCCGAACAACCACCAAGTCTGTTATCATCATCCTCATCCAGCAGTGATTAGGTTTTTGGTGTAATCCTTTTTGAAATACACAATTAGACATGAGGAGCGTCCGTTTATTGTATCATTTTGTATGGCCATAAAATTCCGTTGATGACAAATAGTTGGCCAAAAGCGGCAGCTCAAATAGTTTTTATGGCCATATACGAGTTGAGTTGAGTTGAGTTGAGTGGCTCGTTAGCCAACATTTCACCTGCAATTGAGACTGGCCAGAGTGCAACAACTATGCGGCACATGTTGCAGGCAAAGATGGGGAGTTGCATTGCTGGAGTGGCTTTTGTGTTGACAAATGCATATTACAAAATACAACTGGCTGTAATAAAGGACGTCTATTACGACATATCGCAGCTAGCTAGACAAAGAGGCGACTGCAAAAGGGTAGAGGAATAGAAATCATAATACAAATATTGTAAACATGCAGCACTTTTTGCTCTTGTTGCTGTTGCAGCAGCGAGCGACACAAAGGCCACAACAGCAAGTTGCAACGTGCGCTGCGGTGAGCTCACGTGTTAGAGAAAACAAAACAACGGCAACAAAGCAGGCGCATTGCAGAAAAAAAAATGATAATACATATAAAATGCTGCAACAACTGGCAGCAACAACAATGGGACAACATCAGCAGCAACGAGAGCTTGCAGCATTGCTGTTGCAGCCGCAGCAGCAACGGTAGCTCCAAATAATAAAAGGATGATAGTCAAAGTTTAATGACAGTTCAAATGATGTTGCCGCCGCAGTCAACGGTGGCGTCGCTGCTGTTATTGTTGCTGTTACTATTGCTGTTGCTGTTGCTGTTGCTGTTGCAGTTGCTGCCTTGCTGCACTTTACAATGTGCCGCTGCAAACAAATGAATGAGATTGCATTTAAAATGCAGCTGCACTCACTATTGCAACCAGTTGGTAACTTTAATCAAATTGCAATTAACTTATATCGAAGTTGTCTTCAGATTTTGTTATAAATTAAAAATTTGTAATTAATAAAAATTATATATTATATTATCGGTTAAAGTTAATTAAAATTAATCTCAAATTATTGAGCACTAATTGAAACATAAGTAAATAAACAATAATAATAATGATATTTCCCAAGTTCTCTACCAAAACCAAACATTTCCACTTTAATCCCAACAACGATCATGATTTAGACGAAACAGTGTATCAATTTGATGCTCTTTCCGCTCTCCTGGAATACAGTTTTACTTTAATCAGTTATTCACTGGCTTATATATGTATGTGCAACTAGTTTATAGTGCATAGCAGTTTCGTTGCAAATGCATTTTAAATTTTGCATATTTGATTCGATTCCGTTTTTGTTTTTTCTGTTGTTGCTTTCTGCTCACATTTAAATACATATATACATATACATACATACATATATCTTTATTTTTTTGCTCGTGTGCTGTGTTGCCATTGATATTATTATGATGGTTGCAGGCACAGCGGCGCAGTCAGGCAAGTCAGGCAGGCAGGAGGCAGGAGGCAGGAGGCACACAGGCAACATGATGTTGCAACATGCGCTTGAACATAATAAATTTTTATGCATGATTTCTCACATTGCATGTGATGGCTGCCACTTGATGTGCCTGCTGATGCTGATGCCTCTGCTGGCGCTTTTGCTGTTGCTGCCACATGGGGCGTATGCGCTTTCTGCGCCCAACGCATGAGAAATGTGCAATTTCAATATTAAAGTAATTTATGCCAAACATATAAATAAAGTACAAATCGTTGAATATTTAACAAATGCACGCGTTCAAAATAATATATCACAACTAGCACAACATTCCACAAGTGCAGGCATCACTTTAGCTACACCTGCAACTATTTGTCAGGCGTCCGCAAAAGGAGTCATTAAAATCTCCGCAAGACGAGACCAAATTGAAGAAATGCCTTAACTCGGCTACAACAAACAGATCAAAGACCAGACAGTCACATCAAATGAAGAAATGCAGACACGCTGCTCAAAACTCTCACAGTGGGCGAAAGTGAAGAAAAAGCGCAAATAAATTCGAAAATACAATTTGAAAAATTCCTAGTTTTATGTGGCTTAATTTGTAGCTTTCAGCCAGCTATCAACGATAGCAGTTCAATTGAGCAACGCTCAGCAATTATTCGGCTGAGCTGCACCCAGTTCAACCATAGTGCAACTAATCTCCGACAGCTCGTTATGCCAAATGCTAAAATCCAATGCCTGAGCATCAGAGGGATATATATGTATATATATATGTAGATATAGAGGGAAATAGAACATCATCATTTGTCGGCGACTCTTTTGTGGCAACTGGCAGTGGGCTGCTGTCGGCGCGCGGGGATGGTGAAGTGTGGTATCAAAACACTCAGAGACTTGTGTGCAGAGTTGTACATATGGTAAAATGATTTAAGAGCTCGTCATAATGCGGATGTGTACAAATGCTGATCGTGTGTAGTTCTTCTTGTTCTCGATAAAGGGGCATTATAAATCGCCTGGCACTTGTGCATTATGTGCCGCTCAATCAGTCTGCCCCTTCCAACTAGTTGGATGGTGCTCTGGTTCATTGGGATCATTGTGCAGCAATTTAATTGCAAAATCACATTAGCATAAATTTGCTAAAAACATTTTCAAGTGAAGCTATGGCAAAGAGTACTAAGCGACTTGGGCCAGAGCACAATGACATTAATAAGCAATTACAAAACAGAAAATAGCAACTGCAAATTACTTCAAAAGGCTGAAAGCGTATAAGCAGCAGAGACAGACAGACAGACAGAGAGACAGCGAGACAGACAGATAGACAGGGTCTCTGGGGACTCTTGCTCTAGTACATCATCATCGTCATCATCAGCATCATCATTTATAGACAAAGTCAGAGGCGCAGCTGTCATACATCTTCATAGAGCCCGCTATGGCAAAAATGACCTCCAGTTACAAGTAGTTCGCCATTATACTCTGTACTTCAGCGGTAAAACGGGTATGAGCGAATACGTAAAATATTTGAGCTGTAGTCAACCTGGCTTATAGATCTAGTTAGGATTTTATTTTGTGAGCAGGCAGCAAACGTTTGAAACTACTCCTGTGGACAGAGTATCTCGCAGTCGAAAGGCTGCCAACTGGCAATTGACAACTGGCCACTGCAACTGTGTCTGTATTTGTATCTCTGTCTGTGGCTCCGTTAGCTGACATTGCACTGTTGTTGCTTCAAGTGGCCTCATCCATTGCATGTCTCTCGTCTCCCTTTGCTGCTGGACAAAAAACTAAATACACAGAAAAAAGAGTCGAAAATACAGCTGACGGCGCACCACGTCAGGCACGACAATGAGCTGACTGTTTAATGTCCTAGCTACAAATCCTCTAACCCCAGCCCCCAACCCCCTTGGCATGTACTCTTCTACACGCACACACAGGCAAAAACAAGAGCAACCTTTATTAGCAAAAAGTTTTTGTCGGTCTAAGCCAAGAAAAAGCGCCGCCGGCTGCATTTTGTCCAATAGACGAAAAGGGTTTCTATTTATTAGCCAACTGCGTCTCTGACCCTGTCGCGCTGTATTTGTATTAGTGACTATTGCTATCTGTATAGGGGGGAGTTATGAGCAGATTAGGCTGGCAAACAAGACACAGCTCAACCGAGCAGAGCTGACAGAGCGAATATTGTCGACTTAGCCAGACATTAGTAACTCAACTAGGGGGAGAAATGTGAGCAGAATAGAGAATAGAGTTTTACGAATTTGTTTTCTGACTCCAAAGTTAAACTAAACTTAAGCGTTGAACAACTTAATTACACTGCGCAGCATGGCAAACCATAAGAAGAGAAGCTGAATTAGAGAAGGCATTAGAGCGGAACAACATTTGCATTTCATGCTAACTTCTAATACACTTAAGTTAAAGTAAACAAACTCGCATTAAACTAAAGCATTTATCTTTTAATGCTCCTTAATCTAAGTTAGCTTAGCATTTTAGACTTTAACTTTAATTCGCATTTCAAACTGATCTCAGACAGAAAAGTGCCCATTTGAGTATCATATATTTATAAAATAATATTATTACTTTGCACATTCTGCAAACTCTTTGCTATCTTTATTTCAGCTGCAATTTAAGCGTTGCATGCAACTCGCGGAGCACAATGCTAATTCTCGTATAACTCATCTGCATAGCGGGGCACTTGGCAGTTGGCACTGAAACTGTAACTGAAGCTACAATCTGACACTGGGACTGGAACTGCCGGCGCACTTGCAACATCTACTTGCAGCCGCACCACAGAAATGGCAACGCGGCCGCAACTATCTGCAGTTGTGTGTTGCATACATTACGCAACATTTGGCGTTTTGCGATGCTGCCACAACAACACAACAACACGCTGATTATTGCTGATAATGATAGTAGTGGCAGTCGACAGTTGGAATACTAAAACCAACCCCCACCAACTGCACCACCAAGGGCTGAAATGGTTGGCTGGCTGAGAGTGCATTCGACTTGTTGGTTGCGCTTTTTGCCAATTGCCAAAATGAAAATGGGCAGCACAAACACAAACAGCAGCTGAAACTGCCTTCCCGGGCCCATTTGTGGGGCATAGATATGAGCGACAATTAAGTGTTTGCCGCATAATGATGTCGCCTGTTTTTACGGCATGCTGCATGCAGCATGTTGTTGCAAACAGCAGTCAACAGTCAGCAGACAGCAAGTGGCAAACACAGCCTTTCGCCAGTTGCAGCAGCTTTTTATCGACATTAATACACGTCCCAAATATGCAGGATGCTCTTCGAGGCCAGTACACAACGGATACGGATGCGGATGTGGATGCGGCTCTTTGCTGGCTTTTTTGCGACCCCAAACTGTCGCCGCATTGCCTAATGACATAAGTTACCCGACCCAAAACTCAAAAACCAACTCAAATGCGCCCTACTAAAATAGTTGGTCTGTGAAGATGTGCGTTATGAAATACCAATTTTATATACTTCATAAAATAAGTCTTCTAAAGAAGTTTAGATTTTAAATTAATACTGAATAATTAAATTAAATAAATAAATAAGAAAATAAAAAAATTTAAATACTGAAAAAGAAAATCCATAATTAAAATGGAATATGGATTGCAAATTGGCAAATGTTGATTGCATGTATTCAATTTAATTCCTACTATTATTACTTTTAAATCTTGTTATTACTATAATATATATATATATATATATATAAACTAAAACTCTTCTTAGAGCTAGATTCGGCATGCGTATATTTCATAGCCTTGCGAGCAATTTGAATATATGTTGGCATGTCTAAAGTGGAAAACACTTAAGCCTCCCCAGCAGAAAATACTATTTTAAGCGTTGAAGACCCGAGAGTAATGCGCAGGAAATTCATTTAGGATATCACCACTTTTGAGTGGGCAAGTGCATTTCCATGTCCTTGCGGTAGTTTGTTGGCTGTTCTTTGGGCTTGTGCCTTGTGGGTGGTGGGTTGTGGGTGGTTTGAGGCTTATGTTATCGCTGTGGCGCCTTGAGAAATATGAAGCCATTTGCGCTGTCAGGGGTGCCATTAAAAGTTGGATAATATTTTGTTAACAAAAATTAAAAAACTCGCAATACAAGTGGCCATTTTTTGTGGAACGGAACGGAATATGGCGTTTGGGGGTTGGCTCGTGATTGTGATGGGGTTCTTGTCTTTTTTTTGGGGGGTATCTCTGTAACTGCCACTAGGCTGACCATTTTGATTGAAAATCCAATCTGCCCGCGTCTGAGTCTGAGTGGCTCATATGTGCAGTTCCCACAGCAATTAAATTTGAACACAGGACGTAGCAGGATAACAGCACAGAATAAAAAAAAGCACACACACACACACAGAAGAAGAGCAGTTGACATGCTCAGCAAACAAACAAACAAGCAGCAAGAGCCAACGACAAACACAACAAGAGAAGAAAAAAAGGAGGCAGCCAAAAGACAACCGCAGACATGCAGCAACAACAGCAACAACCAGATTGAGTGGCACATGTGTGCCCCCGCCCCCAGCCGGGCAGGACAACACTCAGCTGCTGCTTTGCGGGGCATGAGGAAGACATCGCAACAAGCACACACACAAAGCGAAGGCAACTACTATTCTTTTATTTCAGTTCTTCTTATTTTTGTATGCTTGCTTTGCCGTAGTCCTAGAAACAACAACAGCCAAACTAAAAAGGACAACGGGCATACAAATAACATTAAGCCGGCGAAATCAGCAAAAGGCAAAAGGACTCGCTCAGCCGGCTGTCGATGCGGGCCAAAAGAAGCCCCAGGGCAAACCAAACAGCCAGGACCACACTATCAAGCCGAGCTATCGCCTCGACAGACAGCCAAAAAAAGGACATCATCAGCAGCCACAGTAGTCCATAGAAGGTGAAAGC
Source organism: Drosophila cognata (assembly GCA_035041535.1). Classification (NCBI taxonomy): domain Eukaryota; kingdom Metazoa; phylum Arthropoda; class Insecta; order Diptera; family Drosophilidae; genus Drosophila; species Drosophila cognata. The sequence goes on from JAWNLC010000451.1 coordinate 2,701,106, forward strand.
GCTTCATAGAGCCATGACAATGACAATGTGCCCCCTCACCTGTTAACCCTGCCACACCCCCCCTTTCTCCAGCATGCCCGCTGCGTGTGTGTGTGTGTGTGTGTGTGTGTGTGCGACACAAAACTGGCATTAGGCAAGGATTTGCGTTGATTATGGACAGCAATGGGTTTTAGCTTTAGCCATTTTCAAATGAAAAGACAATGAAAGGTTTGTACACATCCGAAAATCCTTTAACTACCTGCCCCACTCGCTCCCCGAAGCAGTAATACAATAATGCCATAAAGAGCCCAATTTCAGGTGGAAAACCATTCCAGAAAACGCTGTCGGCGCATTTTAATCGGATTTTCCCGGGAAACGGAAAAGTTACGAGTTGATTCCGCTGCTGCTGCTGCTGCTGCTGCTGCTGCTCGTGACAATTTTTTGCTGATAAAACTAATTACACAGGATTGGATTGGCAGACTTAGAAGTGCAACTGCTGGTCGGTGATATGTGAAAGATTGCCGAATAGGCCAAGATGAGAGACAGTTGCCAATATGCAAGTTATTATTAGTATTTATAAAGATAATTATTGTTATTTATATAATGTTAGATATGGTTGCAGGTCAATATCTATGAAAGTGGATCACAAAACTATAAATTTTATTTATAATAATAAATACATATCAATAAAAGAAGTCACATTATATAAATAATATACTTGTAAATATAAATAATAAATATAAATAATATATTTATATTTATAAAAATTATTTAAAAATACAATATGTTTACCATATTAAACACTAACCAAAGAGTTGAAGGCTGTAGCAACTATTCTATTCTCAACTACCTTCAGTAAATTTCCAATTTTAAGCCAGCCTCAATAAATAAATAAATTATATTCATATCAATCATTTGCCAACTGCATCTCAAACTAAACTAACCAATCTAAATATTCCACTTGAGCCTGCTTAAATTTGATAATTCGACTACCTTGTAAAGTGATTTGAACGTGTTCAGTCTGCAACACTCGCATTGGCTAGTTCCATTCCCATCTAGTTGTGTGCCTCAGCTGCACATTGCCACAACTTCCAAATATATATGCCAAGGCTGCATAATGTGCTTTTGACATTATGTAGATTGGTGTTCTGTCACTTCAAATTGAAGCAGACATCATTTAAAAAGCCATTTCACAGACATTACAAAAATATTTGATTATTAATTCATTAGGCATTTTTTAATAGCCCAAGCATATTATGTTGTTTAGTTCTGTTTCTTTGAATTGCTGTTGCGTCTTGTTTCTCGCCCAGGCCTGGCAGTTTAATTGTTAATTAGTTTAATGTGCGATACAGGCCACATGGCAAACAGGCACCCCCCAGCCCCCATCACGCCACAAATGACACCCAGAGGCAAAGCAGAATCCCAAGTTCTATTAGTTGCCAGCTCTCAGCTCTCAATTCTCAGTTCTCAGCTCTCGATTCTCGGTGCCCGCCTCCCGCCGCCCATTCCAAAGAACTGTGGCAAGTGTCGCACAAGTGTCGCCTCCGTCAGACTATTTATTGGACGTTCTAATTGAGAATGCGTTGAATTGGAAACCACAGAAATGGTGTCTGCTTCCCAGTCTGTCTCTCTGTCTGTCTGTCTCTCTGTCTGTCTGTCCGTCTGTCTGCCTGAAAGTTATGTGTCCACGTACACGAGTCCCGCCTACTGTGGCAGGCCATAAAAAAGCCCGGCTAATAATTAAGAGCCTCCCACCGCCCCCTCAGCCCACGCAAATGGACATAAATGGGCGCAAATTGTGTGCCGCGCTCCCCTTCCTTTCCAGGGTTCGTTTTTTTTCTTTTTCTTCGGTTAGGGCGTGCTAATCATAAAAAGCAATACAACGAAAATTATGAATTTGTTTGGCGTAATTTTACGCCTTGCTCAAAGACGACAACAAAAAAATATATGCACAGAAAACCCAAAAAAAAAAAAAAGAAGAAAATCGAAGAAAAACCCAATGAACGGAGCTGCCAATAATGACCCAATTTTGTACATCAAATTTATGTTTATTCGGTTGCTTCGGGAATTTTCCTATTCAGTGTGAGTTTTGCTTTTTTATTCTTTTTTTTTGTGCTCCCTTCTTTTCCCAATATTAATATGTATAAAAATTAACGGTGGAACAAAAATCGTTTGCGCAGCATAACAAGAAAATTACTTTTTAATCTTATGAGTCATTAGAAGACATTTTTACCATCATAATGCTAACGGGGGGAAAGCGTAATGCCGATAAAGCCAAGAAAAAAATTAAATAGACGCAGAAGTAGATGCTCGTTCTATTATTTGATATTGAAATTTACCTAAGCTGCCTTACTAAATGGAACTGATGCTTTTTGTTCAGCTCTTTTGTTTGGTCTCGCTCTGGGTTTGGTTTTGGGTTGGGCTCTGAGTTTGGGTCTGTGTCTGGGTTCGCGTCTAATTTTGTTATGTGTGAACTTTTGTGGATGACGATAACTCGCATTGGGAGTTAGCATATGGAAATGAAGCTGTCAATGGCCAAAAAGGTGTGACCAGCTGTTAGTTATCTGCCACTTAACGACACAGTCGAAACCAAAGCAACCGAGTCAAAAAAGTCAAACTGATTGTTTCAACCATAAAGTTGCAGCTTTTTAAAAGTCATAAAAAAAGTTTTTGGTCACTGTTGGGTAGATTTATTATATGATAATGAGCAATAAACAAAAGTTGCTCTGCAGTAACTGGAAATATTTAAAAGTTATCGAAGCATTTCAAGAGTTGCTTAAAGCTTTTACTTATAATTTATTTACTGATAGTAGCACTATCAACGACTCAGTTATAACAATCTTCGAATTGCACATTTCCGTAGTTGATTCATACTTAATCAGATATCTTTCACATCAATGGATTTAACCTTAAGATTGCGCCGCATTCATTTTGCAACATGGGGGCACAACAAACATAACTAGAAAACAGCTCGGCTGCGACAATGTTTCCGGCGACCTTTGACATGCAGCTGTACGCAGTCGTATGTGTATGTGTGTGTGTGTGTGTGTGTGTGTGTGCCACATATGCCACATGTCATGTGCCCCGCACAAAACATGTCACTGCCCATTTTATCCTTGCTTCCTGCCAAGCCACCTTTTACCCTGACTCTGGACTCTGGGGCACTGATTTTGGGCATTGGGTTTTTGGTTGCTAGTTTGGGTTCTGCTTCTTGGCCACACAATGACACAAAAACCCGGAGCGCACATAAAAGAAATTAATCAGATTTTTATTTAAACGCCCTGCCATGGGGCGTCAACCAACCGTGTGTGTGTGTATCCGAGTGTGTGTGACCATTGTCCTCTAACAAAAACCTCCAAATCTCTCAGTATTTTGTGTGCAATTTTTGTCAACATGTTGCCGGTCTCACTATCTATCTCTCTCTCTCTCACTCTCTCTCTCTATCTCTATCTGTTGCTCGCTCTGCCTATCTCTATCTCTGCTATCTATATAGATATATGTATATGTATACTCATTCCAGTCGAACACCAACTGCAGCCCTTCCGTCAGTTTTGTCAGTATTCTGTGGAATTTTTTGAAACCCCTCATGAATGATTTTAGCAGATTTTTATATTTCCACTGTGCTATTGTACAATAAAAACTCGTTGCGTCCAGTCAAGCGCCCATCCATCTCTAAGCATCTATACCGATCTCTACACACACACACACTCACACTGGCATAATCGTATCTATGTAACTGGACGTTTATCCGTGCGTTTCTCTTCCCAGCTCCGGCATTCTCTCGGTTCGTGTGGTTAGTTTGGTTTTGTCATTACAATTGTTTGCGTTTTTCCACCATTCAATGAACGTCCTTTGTTGTTAAGGACTTGCCACAAAAGGAGTTACGAGCTGAACCAACCGGGTAGACAGACACACAGACAGACAGACAGACAGACAGACAGACACACACAGACAAACGGAAACCCGCTGCGAAAAGTTTGTACCAAATATTTTGCAGTATTAAAACGAAAATAACAACATTTCTGTGTGCAATTGAGTTAGGAGCAGAGTTGTTTTTGCTTGCTTCCTGCTAGAGTTATGGCCAGTATTTTGCATTATGTATGAAAGGGTTTGCACAAAATACGAGTGAATCATACATAATGCACATAAGTAGCTCACAGCATGAATCACTCGGCGCATCTCAGTTTTTGCTGGCTTCTCTTTTCCATGCTTTCATTCTAATACTTTCGAGTGTTGTCGTCAGAGTCTCGGACAACTTAAAACTATGTTTCAGTAGTTGTTTAAATTCTTTTGTTAATAATAAGACATATATCTACTCTTACTTGATGTATCTATGGAAACACCTTAATTCAGTCAATATATAAAATCAAAAAATATTGAAATATTTTTTGTCACATATAAATTCAATTTTCGTTACCAATCTCATTTATTATTTGACTGTTTTTTTGTGTTCTTCGCATTTTTCTTAATGACACTTAATTTTTTCCTTTTTTTGTTAATCGTATTTTTTATTTCATTTCTTTAGATCTTTTAAATTACTCAGAGAAACCCATTTTTTTAGCAGTGCTCTTTACTTTACTAAGTGCAGAATTTTTCTAGTTTTCAAATGCGTTTGCCCATTACTTATCAATCTTTTGCATTTGCTTTTCATCTACTTATGTTTTCCTTCCTGATTAAAGTGTTTTCCTATCTTGGCTTTCCCAAGGTGCTTATTGCTCGGAAATTTCAATTTGATATTCTACTTTCTTGGCCATCTTAACTTTTCTTTTAGTTTCAGCTCTCTTTCGATTGCACATTCTTAATTCATAGTTTATTTTCGTATTTTCCTCTTCATTTCACGCTTTCATGCCATTAGGCAACTTTCGTCTAGTTTTTTTTATCCTACTCTCCCATTTGCCATATAATTATCTGCTCCGACTTTAAAATCAATTTTTTTTCCTTCTTCGTTTGCTTTGCTGGCACTTTATTTTTACTCTTGCTGCCATTTCATATAGTTTATTATTTTTGGCAAAGTATTATCACTGCATTCATTGAACAAGTTTTCCTACTTCTTGGCCACCAAATGATGGCAAATGTGTTTTTAAGCCGCAACTCTAGATTCTCACTTATTTTACAGCATATTAGTTATTCGCCATAAACAAGATGCGACGGCGCCCAATGCGGCGCCACAGAGCTGCAGCCAAGCACAAAATTAGGGTTGCCACCAGCAGCTCCAGCACCGATATCATCATCATTATGAGCAACCTGCGACAACTCGCAAAACACAAACCAAAATTGTTCAATGGCGCCGCAAAAATGACCAAAATGCGCTGCCAGCAAAGAGGCGCCGCCATTTTTATTTGCAGCAGCAGCAGCAGTGCCACTTCCGGCGGCCATTTGCACGACCGCCCCCGCCAACTGTCCGCCCGCCTGTCTGCCCGCCTGCCCGCTCGCCAATTTTTCTGTCATTTTGCAGTGCGGCGAGCCAAAAGCTGCAAATTGATGGCGACTGGCGCACATTCAAAACGCTTTCATTATTGTCATAAGCTGTGGCGACATCTTCGTCTGCTTTTGCTGCCGCTGCCGCTGCTGCTGCTGCTGCTTCTTCTTCATTCTGAGATAGCGCTAAAAAAATGTCCAACGTACTTTTCGATTTCCGCTACGTAATATTCAAGTGATTACCAAAGCAGCAGCAGCAGCAGCAGCAGCAGCAGCAGCAAAAGAATCAGCAGCAGCAGCCACAGGAAGCAACAAAGTGCTCTGGCAACTTTTCTGCTGACGTGCTCTGATTTCAGCCATAGACTCGACTTGGTTTCGGACTTGCCCATAGCAACTGGCCGCATTAATATACCCACTGCTTGAGTTAAAAATGGGTATTATAAAAGACTAAAAATACGGCACCTACGAGCCTAATTCTTAAATACAACTCAACATTTCACCTGAGTGTTGTGCAGAATCAGACTGATCAGATTTTCTATATAATTAGATACACACATATTTCATACTTTCTTAAAGTATCTGCATTGTTATATATGGATATGGATCGAAAATAAAATAAAGATAAAAATGCGAACTACAAATTTCATTTATAAGTTTTTATATATTTAAAATTGTTCATTTTTTGTTTCCGACAAGTTTTAAAAAACCAATTAAAGATCGATTTTTGTAGAATTTATCCTCTTACTTGGCAATTTCCATCCTACACAAATTCTACAGGGTATCTGGCAGTCGAGCACTTTCAACAGGAATGGCTTTGAGTTGTTTGTGTTGCTAAGTGTAGTAAGTATATCGGACCTCGACGGGGTTCAATGACAAAGTTTACTACCACTAGGTATTTATAACTATTATTTATGTGGTGGACACAGTACCCAGAACCCTGTGCCGCATACTGCCCCATGCCCCCTGCTCGAACCATTTTAAATGCTCAGTGATGCGCAACGAATTTCTTAATGGTGCAATTTGGCGTTTTATGTCTGAAGTTTAGGCGAAAGGCGATTTCGGAGGCGACGCGCCGGAGGAGGAGACACCGGGCAGGGGTGGAAGGGCGCTGGCGAGGCTGCACCATTTTTGATGTACGCTATCGCTACGTGCATAAACTTTTTGCAAACAATTATGGCCGAGGCCGAGGCTGAGCCGCCTGGCAGACGACCAACCAACCAACCAGGCAAGAAGACGGACGGACAGCAGAAGGAGGGGATCCCTCTCGATATTTGTCGTTTTTCATTAAATTCACGGTGTGATTTCCGCGACGCTTTTCGGCTTCCGGCGAAATGCAAACACAAATCACAGTTTTCCCTCCGTTTTTTTTTTGGGCCCTGCTCATCGAGTTGTCAATTTGAAAATATGCTTTATGAAACCATATTATGATAGCGGGCGGTCTCCGGTTTTTTTTCCCTCCCGATTGCTGCGGTCGACAAACGGAAGAATCGAAACGTGAGTTCTAGAAATGGACTTCTTTCAATATTACTAAAGTTTGGAATAGACGAAATATAGTAATTTTTTAGCTCAAAAAATAAAATATATAAATAAATAATGATAGATTTTCATTTGTTTAAACAGTAAATTTCTATTAATAGTTGTCAGCAGACCCATTTGACGTGACTGGCCGATTCACGCGTCCATCGCTGTTGCGGAAAACAATGGCTGGAAATATAAAATGGAAATTCAATTGATAAAATCAATATACTCAGCGCGGGCAAAAAAATCAAGTCAAATATCAAATACTTTACCCATCTGCGAGTATTGATTAAAAAAACTGAAACGCTTTCGCATAAATTGAGATATATGTATGTATATATATTATATGTACATATATTGATTGCCAAGTATTTAATGGTTAAAATTCTGTGTGGCACTTATGACAATGGACCATTATGACACCTTAAATCATAACGGCATAATCGGTATGCGAGTGTGTGTGTGTGTGTGGGTATGTGTGTGTGGGTGTGTGGTTATGTGTGTGCGGAGAGGATATGAATATGTTGTCATAAAGAATGAAAATTAATTGAAAATGCATTTTGCATGCCATTGTCTTCAATTAATTTTCATTTCAAATTACAAGTCAATTGAGTGTGTGCATGTGTGTGTGTGTGTGTGTGTGTGTGTGAGTTGAGAGTCCATTAAAATTTTGTCCGGTTGCCAATGTCAATAAAATGACCAATTAGACAAACAGGTAAGAAATGGCACTAACAATAATAAGACACACAAGACTGGAGAGTTAGTCACAGCTGAAGACTGAGTTACGAATCCATTTGCACAATAAAGTTCATTCAATAGAAATAGAACTATAAAATGTGAATAATATAAATATAAATAAAGGCATTTAAATATATTTCATATTTAACTAAAGAGATTCAGGTATTTGTCGTAAAAGCAGTGAAATATATTTCATAATTAACTCGATAAATTCATAAGATAAAACAGCATTAACAGAAATAAATCTTTATTAAAACGTGATTGAATAACTTATTAAACTTGTTCCACATTAGGATTAATTAAGTTGCGCAAGCATACAATTCAAATAATTGTTAAATCCTTATCTGATTCACTTACTGTGGCAGCAACAGAACCAGGACCAGCTTCTTGGAAAGTGCATATTATTAACAATATTTTGCTAGAGCTTAGCAAGTCAGCAATAATTTCGGTTGCAGGCTGACTAATTGGCACCTAACTAGTTCAAATAACACAAGATCCGACTCGGAGCATAAACTACTTCAAGTTAAGCAAATTGCTGTTGTCCTGGTGATGTAAAGCGTTTTGCAGCTCCAAAAAGCTATCATAATGTATTCAAAATCTTTAATGTAATTAATGCTGTTTGCTTAATGAAAGTTGTCTGAGCGCCAAAGCCTATCACACAGGCGCACGCACATACACTCCCACTCACACACACACACACTCCCACGCACACACTCAACATAGTCGAGTTGCAATTCGCTTGCATTGTGCATGTTTGTTGCGCTGAATATTCAAGCATGCAGCTAGGACATTGCCAGCTGCGTTGCTGCTTTTGCTACTGTTTTTGCTGTTGTTGTTGTTGTTGTTGTTGTTGTTGCATGTGGCTGTTGCCAGTCATGTTACGGACATGCAACAACAACAGCATGAGCTGCACACAAGCTGCTGTCTCACGCACAGTTGGTTTCGCTCGGCTCGGCTTTTACGTTCGTTTCTAATCATCGACAACTGTCCAGACCATAGATTTGGCAACCACCTGCCTGCCCGCCCACCCGCCTGTCTGCCTTGCACCCACCCCGTGCCGGACTCGGGCTCCGCGGCGTGGTCTTCTAATGCGCTAAAGTGCTTTTTCGTAAAAACAAGTTACACTTTGCAATTTGCACTAAATCCCACTTGGCTGTGGCAACGGCCAACGAACGCTCCACTGGGTCGACACTCGACACACACTAACACACACACACACACACACACACACACTAGGACTGCATAGGCCAGCCAAATGTTGCTGTGTCTCTGCTCTGCCTGCTATCAACCAACCCCACTACCCGCTCAACCCCCTTCCCCTATATGTGCAAATCCTTTGGCCGTTGCGTGGCAATTAAAAGGGATTTTCATGGCTAAAACGTATTTATTTTACACACACACACACACACACACATAAACACACACAATCGCATATGAACTTCCTGCACACCTCACGCCCCGCACCCCTTCCTCCCGCCCTCTTCACCAGCCGCTGCTTGTGCCCCAAACATTTAGCTCGCTTAATATTTGATTTTTGATTTGTGGTCTGTTGTTGTGTTGTGTGTGCTGCTTTTGTGGCAGAGCTGTACGGAACCGGCTTATTGGAATGTTAGTAAAAAGCGGGGTGTGCGTGCGTGTGTGTGTGTGTGTTCAAGTACTCATATTAATTACTATTGATTTTAGTGCGCTCTGTGCGCGTTAATGAAATTGAATTGCACGCTACAAAATGCCGACCGCCTTCCTCAACTTTGGCCCATCCTTGTACCACCCCAAAAATACAAAAAAAAAAAAAAAAAATTAAATAAAATAAAATGAATAAGGCCCAAACATAAAATCAATAAAACAACCGCAGTGGCACATTATGCTATTTATATATGATGTTTTTCCACAAGTTTCGGAAGTGCTAAATGAAGTCGTAATGTGGAGTGAACTTTAAATAATTGGTTGCCAAGGTAAAAGATTCACGTGAACATCGAAGGTAAGAAGGTGGGCATTGACTATGAACGAAAGGCGTGGTCTTAACTTTAAAAACACTTTTATTCTAGAGGGTCAACCTCTAGTTAAGGATAACTTGTGATGGTTGTTGCTGTAGACAAGTTGTAGCTTGGATAGAATCTTGGCACGTTTCCAGAATCTTGAGGTCAAATCATGTTTAAAAGTCTTTGAAAATCGTTAAAGTTTTGAAGAAAATATCGCATTGGAAAGTTTGGTTCCTTCAATTTTATTATAGGCATTATTATTATTATTCTAGTTAATCGTCACCATCACCCAGACATTTTTTCTTTTCAAAATCGGTTCAGTTTTGTTAGTTATGGCAGTACAAAATGCTGACCCTAACGCTGCTATTTAAAACGACTTTACATATATATCTACAAAGTATTCTTAAATTAATCAATTACTTTAATTTGCATGCACTTTATTGCCTTGCATCCATCGATTCAAAGGACTCACGCAAATTTCACTGTTCAAGTTGTAAAAGTTGGAAACGCAATTTGTCTGGGCTTCCGCACAAAACTCCATAGATAATTACAAATTGAATGGCAAGTTGTGGTGACGTCATGCACTAAGCATCCCTTAGCTTAACTAATTCTAAAAGTCTGCCATGCAACAGCGAATGCTTTAAGTGCCACACCTTGCAACACCAAATAGTAGAAATAGCCACCGCAATAATTTGCTGTGGCTTTAATCGAACGATGACTAAAGCCAAACCCAAAAGGGTGGTTTGAGCCTGGCCAGCAGCAGCAGCAGCAGCAGCAGCAGCATCCATTTGGTGGCACTTGCCACCCCCCAAAAGCAAACACCTTGCAACCACCGCAAGCAGCAGGAGAACAAAATAAAAGAAAATGAGCAGGCCACATAAATTTCATTTCATGCCAATTTAATCAATTCGGGTTAGGCTTAGGCCAGATGATGTGGGGGGGTTGAAGTTGGGGCTGGGTTTTGGGGTCGGGCTCTGATAGTTAACCGAAAATCAAAATAAATGTCGACGCTCCCCAAAAAGCGTTTGTCACATGCGACTGAAATTAATTCGTTTTTGATTAGGCACAAAAAATCAATTTTGGCGACCAAACGGAGTTTTATTTGTTTATGGCCAGCATCAGTTATTGGCCAAGCCAATCCCATCCCCACACCCCCTCGCCGACACCCACACCACATTTTGGCAGCTGTTACGTCACATAATTTGTTGCTGTCTGCGCAGGCAACAGTTGATGGCACCCGCTGCTGCCCTTTTCCCCTTATTCGATTAGACGTTTATTTGTTTTTGCTATAGGTAAATGCAAATTCAAGTGGGCGCAACTTGCAACAGTCCCCTGCCTCTGCCCCTGCCCCTGCGACTGCCACTCCCTTCGTTGTTTGTTCAATGTATTCCGTTGCTAGTGTCCGGGGTTTATAAATCAACGCCGTGGAGCAGCTTGCGCTGGCAGCTCTTCTCTCCAACAACAACAACAACAAATGCCGCCATCATGTTGACAATTTTTTGTGCCTCAGCGACCCCTTGACCAGGAGCGAGAGACCCCGACACAGACCCCGGCACAGACCCAGACCCATCAGTAATTAACACATGCAGATTTGAAGGGGAAGGCGTATCTAAATCCATGCACAGATGGGGATTCGGGGGATACCCAGGACACTGACGCTGGCCAATTTGACACAACTGTTGCCAGGCAAGCGCCCAATTGTCCATTTGCCTAGAAGGGGCGAGGGAGGGGGGCGCTTTAATTTCAAATTCAATATTGGCAGCAGCATCGGCTAGATAAAGAGAGCGGGGCAGGGGAATAGACTGACAGACAGACAGACAGACAGAGAGACAGTTGGCAATTTGTTGTCATATGTTTGGTCGATTTTCATTTTATTTGTGCAACAATTTTACATAATTAATGGATGCAGGACTGAATGTTTGCAGCGAGTTGGGCCAAATGGCATATCGAGTCAAATGGCAGCGTAGAATCAAATGTGAAAATGATTTGAAAAACAGGCGCTGATTTTGTTGAGGTAATTGACAATTTGGGGGCGAGCATCGAACAAAGTGAGTTATGAATGGGGCAGATTTGCATTGTTAGATACAGCTAGATCGACAGATATGTATGGAAAGCTAATTATACTTGCAACTCAATAAAAAAAATAAACATGTAATAAATTTTGAATTCGATTTTGATAGATAAATATACGCTTTTACTAATTAAGCTTTGTTTGCAATAGAAAAGAAAATTGTGTGAAATATTTATGGCATTCGATTTATGAACATTGATACTAATCTAAAATTCAACAACTTAGAAAGCAATTCGGGCAAACCTAGTTATGAAATAGCTTTCCCATAAATTAAAAAAAAGTTAGAAAATATGCATTCGATTGAGATCTATTTTTAAGTATTATTTTGAAACATTTGTCTATTATTTTTGGGGTATTCACAACTCAGGATCCACTCAATCCATTATTGAAGCAACTTAAATGTTTGATAAGCAAAATTAAAGGTAAATATTATGCACACATTTTGAAGAAGCCCAACTTTGATATATAAGTGTGGCAAAGCGAGTAATTTAAATGATATTGCAACAAAATGTTGACAATTGCTTACGAAAATATTTCACTCATTTAAAGCACTTTTGATTTATTTATTCAAGTGTTCCACTTTTGGGTGAATTGCTGAGTTTTAGCCGGCAGCGCATTTCTCATCGCTCATCGATTTGCTTACGTAATGCATTTTAGATTTTCACTCTGGGGAAGTAGGTCGCTCGCACATTACGCACACGCCCCGTCCCAGTGCCTGGCTGCAAGCCCAAAAAAATATGACACGCGCCTGTCATAATGCAAAGTTTTAAATAAATGATACAAACGAAATATATTCGACTTGCATATGAAATTATGCATGTATGAGTGTGTATACATATATACGCGCGTGTGTGTGTGTGTGTGTGTATTTGGTAATGCCCATAAAAAGCAGTCATAAAACCCTTTCCGCAAAACGGAAATCCCGCTTCAAAACAAACGCCATTAAAAATGAGGTCAGGCACTGAATGTAGGGATTCGTTTTGCCGTTGGTTGGGTGGGTGGCTGGGTGGTATCTCTGCTTCAAGGACTGGCAAAAGTCGAAAAACAAAATTTAGAGCCCTGCTCAGAAAAAAGATGCTTCAAAGTTTTGAGCAACAAACAAAAAAATACCAAAGGCGAATATAATATAATATTTTGAAAGTGTGCATAGGGAGTCCAATAAAATATGGGCGCAACAAAAAAGTTCAAATTTAAGCATTACAGTGTGAGATAGACGCCAATACACACACACACACACACATACACATACATATACACAGGAGAGCGCGTTGGCTGCATGGCAAGGTATTTATTTTCATAACGCAACACAACATAAGGAAGCAATAAATTTAAGCTGACTGACGACAGTTTGTAGGGGGTCGTAGCTGGCCTGGGCTTGGGATGGATGCTGCCTTCGACTAGGGGCGGCTGCTCCACTCTCTAGCCTTAGTTGCTTTGGCTAAGTCGTCACACAGAGCAGTGGGCATGGGAGTGGGGGTTGAGGGACTGCTGTTTGCCATATGTCGTCTGTTATGCTTGTCGTGTAGGTAAAATGCCAGCAGTCGTCTGCACATATTGCATAGTTATTGTTTTAAAGCTTAAGCCAGCAGCAGCAGCAGCGGCAGTGCCAGCAACCCCCTCTGCCCCTTATCATTTAAATAAATTTTATGCAATTTAGCTAAGCTGTTCCCTAACCAAAGCAGGTCTGCCTCCCCCGCACCCACCCAGCTGCTAGCTGCAACTTCTGAGTGAGTGAGTAAATGTCATTTAAATATTTCTCTTTCCACGCAACTTGTCGTCTTCTTTCTTTCTCTGTGGCATTCCAATTTCTTGTGTGTGCACCGCCTGCTGCTGCTGCTGCCACGCCCACACACATTGCAATAAAATATTTAGCAGGGGGTGCTTGGTGTGCCTGGGGGGTGTGGTGTAGGGGTTGGCTAAGTTTTGTTGCTGGCTCATTCTTTAGATTTTCGTTTGTGTTTTTGTTGCTTTTTGCTTTTTGCTTTTTGCCTGACTCTTGTCGTATGTCAACGGCGACTTGACGCAGTTGTTAGTTTTACAGTTGTGTTGTGCAGTGTTGTTGTTGGTGCTGTTGTTGCAGCACATCATAAAATCATATGTGAGCAGAGTCAGAGTTGCTATTGCTCTTGTTCGTTCTCGTTTTGGTTATTTATGTTTGTCATGTTGCGCTTGTCAAGTTTTTGCACTTGAAAGCATTATGGCTTAATTCTTATATGAGCCCTGGCAACACAGCATACATAAGTTTAAATATGCATATTTCTGAGTGTGTGAGTGTGTGTGCGTGTGTGTGTGTGTGTGTGGTGTGGGTGTGTGGTGTGGTGTGGGTGTGCGTTTGTCAGGTAAGCACAAGCAGGTGTTGTCACAGACGCCCCGTGAATTTTAACTGTAGTTACGCATTGTTGATTCACATCAAAGGAAATGTCGCAAAGAATATGGAAAAGTTGTCACCTTGGTTTGTCTTTATATACCCATGATATGTCAAAGATCCTAAGCATGAGTGTCAATTATTATCAAGGTATTATTTGCTGTCTGCCAAAAAATGCAAAAAGTCACAAAAAGTTGCTTGTCTGCCAAGCTTGTAATATTTCCAAAGAATGTCTAAAATTTCAGAGTTTACCAAATCGAAGCTCAATCAATATATAAAAGAAAACTAGAATAAAAATATAAATATAAATTATATATATATTTTTAAGATTAATATTTAAAGCATAATTAAAATACAAAACTAAATATAAATTGTGTACGAATTTTTCAGATTAGATTTTAAAGCTCAGTTTGCGCAGCTGCACTTAAAATGGAATATTTTTATTGCTTGTCGCAATTTTAATTGAAAATTCCATAGAAAATGCAGCTGACATAGTTGTGATGAGCAAATACCAAATACAGATACACACAAACACACACACACACACACACACACACACACACTCGCACCCACATTTGCCACAGCATCAGAGCTTAACTGAATCAATCTTAATTAAAAAAAGGATTTTTCTTCTCTCTTCCATATGATATAAAATTTTGTTTTTGAGTCTAAAAATGTTGCTGTGAGGCATACGCCAGCAGCTGTTGCAACTATTTATTTGCACAAAAAATAAATTGTATATTTATATGTATATAGCAAATGTCAAATGTGTGTTTACATAGACACCCACACACACACACATACTCGCATTGTGCGCCTGCCTTTGAGCTACAAGAAAGGAAAATTGCTTTAGTAAATCCTAACGAAAATAAACACAAAAACACAACTTGAGCGGCAAAGCAAACAAAACTCATATGCTCAGGGTCTTAGGTCTTAAGGTGCGCCCAGGTGGGTCTAAGGCACCGAGGAGGCACTGGGCAGGGGGTGGGTCTCAGCTAGGGGCTTCTCGTTGACGCTTTTAGTTGGCGTCCCACATTTGCCAAAGTCAAAAAGGGTTGAGAGCGAGCTTCAAGTGTTTGTGTCTCACTGCCAGTGCCACTGCCACTGGCACTGTTTAGTGCCACACTGGCGCAGTGCTTACTGCTTACTGCTGCTGCTTTGCCACTGTTGCTGCCCCAATGTCGCAGTGTCGCTGTGGCACACCTACTTAAGTGGGCGGCACTCACATGCATGCCTCACGTATGACACTTAAACATGCAAAGCTGCTTGCCAAGATGATTTATATTAGCCATGATTTCTAACAATTCCAAGCACTTTACCTTTACCGTTACCGTTAACGTTACCTTTACCTTTACCGTCGCACGCCGCCGCCGCTGCCGTCAGCTCTTTCTCTCATTTCTTTTCTTTTCGACCAGGCGTCGAGGTGTTGATTGTTGTTGAAATTTTGCGCAGCAGATGACGGACCGGAACGTGCCACATGATATCCAAGTGGGTAATTCACACACTCAAACACACACACACACACCCATACACACACGCTTTGAGTATGACATATTTTTGGCCATGATAATAACAACTTATTCATATTTTCCTTTCCGCTACCCTTTTTTTGGCAGCATTATGACGCGGAAGTTATTGTGAGCGACTTATAGACCCCAAGGAAAAACAGGATGAGACAGTTGTAAGAAGTAGAATTAGGAGATGTAGATCGCATTTTGGGAGCACTCAGTGCAATATTTGCCTAATGGAAATCTCAAGTAAGCCCAGTGCTCTGCTTCCGGGAAGAAGTGCTCACTGTTTTGAGAAAATTCCGAAAGATTCAGGAAAAATTACACTTTTAAAGCCATCAAATACCAACTAAGCAACTAAAGTTGAATATTTTCAGTTCGCTTTCTTTGCTGTCAAGAATAAGCCATATTGAAAATAGCTGCACTCAGCTAACCCACCCAAAAAGTACATCAAATCGCATGCAAATATCAACAGTGCATTTTCATAAATGCCACCAGCACATACATATATAGAAGCCGTAAACTATGCCACAAGTAGAACGTGCACACAGCGCTGGCAGTTGCTTATAAGCAATGCGACCGGTACTGTTCGCAGGGCAGGAACACACAGCAGGTCGTGTAAACAAAGCGCGTGCACGAGGCAGTTAAAACAATTACAGGCCACAAAGCAAAGTCAGCTAACAGTAGGCAGGGGAACAACATTACGTATACGTAACATTTGCTAACAGTTATGGGGAAATTGCTGGGCCGTGGGAGCGGGGGAGGTGGTTGGGGGCAGGGTCAGTGATATGCAGAGAGATGGCACTCACTTGGGCCATCAAATTAAGTAATTGCATAATTGTTTCACTAGCATTTTACTATGCCCCACGGGTGGTGGCCAGTTCCACAGCCAAAAACCAAAAAAAAAGAAGTAAAATAAAAAAAAACACCCAAACAACCCACTTAGTCACAACACCGGCCATCCCACTAGCTACTCCCTACTCCCCCCTTCTCTGCCTCGCCTGACAAGCACTTTTCGGCTTGGGCTTTTTATGTGTGCGCAGCGTTTTCATTTATTTGCCTTGCGCCTCAACTAATCCCCTCGGCCTGCTGCTACGTGCCTGTCTTTGAGTTTTTCCAGCTACTTTGCAAGCCAACCACCCCTCTGCCCCATGCCACTGCACCACTCATAAATCAGCGTCAAATCGTGGCGGGCTTTTGCCATAGCTTCATCGTCGTCGCCGTCGTTTCTAATTGTTTTGTTATAGACACATATCCGTGAGATGCCGTGGCATGCCGAATGCCGAGTGGCAAATGCCGAGTGGCGAGTGGCAAATGCAAAATGCAAATGCCCGTTAAGCAACCCGCAAGCACCACACATGTAGTAAATGCCACCCACTGCCCCACCTCTTGCTGGTCACACGGCCACTTGCACCTGCCGGCCAGACTTGCGGTTTGGGCCAACATTGTTGGCTAACGGCTCGGACTTCACAGACCAGTGGCCTGGTCGAGTCATGATAACGCCAACACAGCCAAGCCAACTTGGCCAACACGGCGGTCAAATATGGCGCTAACATTATTAGCTCAAACTTCAAAGGCATTAGTTAGCTTGCAACAGTTAGAAGTGGGCCCATGCAATGCTTGACTGCTTGTTTTTTATTTTTATATCCATTGCTACCATTGCAGACTGCTTAATTGCCTGGAGTAAAGAGTAATTCCAAATTGTTCTTATATATTCATTAAACTAAAGAATGGCGAAAGAATGAGGGAGTCATTTCTCAGGCAAGCGAATGCTTTAAATCTTTTTCTAACATTTTTTTCTGGTAACAAATGTTAGCTTGGCCAGTTTAAATAAGTCAGCAAGAAAAGCTCATATAAATTTAATAAAATTTTTTTATTTTTTACTTTATGCACTTTACAAATATTTTTTGTTTTACTAAAAAAAATATCTGTAAACATTTTAAAAATTATTTTTTGGTACATTTCAAATTTACTTCTAAAATCACAGAGGACTTTCCAAATTTCAGCGCGATTTTCCTTTTACTCTTACTTAGTCTCAGTTTAATATTCACCTCTCCAATTTAGTTCTTTAGTTAAACACTGATTAGCTTAGAACTGTTGTCAATTTGCTTTTTGTAAGGCTAAGTCTATATACATCTTACAGTAATACAGATTTCTTTAATTGACTAGTATATATATACAAAAATGTGCCCCCTTTCAGCTATTGTTGCGCACACCCCTCCACACCATAACTTTCTGTTAAGCCCTCAGGCTTAGCGCCTCGGAAATATCCATAAATATATAGATTCCCTGCCTCGATCACAAAATTTAATTGCCTTTCCAGCTAACCTATTGATGTGTTTGAGAGATGTGCCAGTTTTTCCACATCTATTTTTTAACCAGCCGACACATTGCCCAATTTGTTGTCGTCTCTGGTTTTTTTTATTATTCTCCGACTTTTTTATTTATAACCCTTCCACATGGAGAAGCTTTGGCTTCTTGTGCACGATGCGTATTCCAGCATTTATCATTCCTAATTACTGGGACTAAGCTGTTTGTCTGTTCGTTTGTCTGTTTCCACTGTTGCTGTTGCATCGACTTCTTCTTCTTTATGTTGCTGCTGTTGGGGCACTGATTGATCTACGCCTCTCCGAGGTCTGGACGTGCCCAACAGTACTCGCTCAATTTATGGGCATCATTCTGGGCTGCGACTGGCGACTGGAGAGTGTAGCTGGGGGGTGGAGGTTGGGGCATGTGGCAGTGCAACTGCAACTGGTTGAAAATCTCATTTGTTGCGCTTCGTTGCTAATTTTAATATTATTTTTGGAAATCTTATAACTTTGCCCTTTGCTACCGTCCGCTGCTGCCCACCCTTCCCCTTTCAAGTTGCCAGCGACTTGGCTTTGATTCTTTGATGCCTCCGAACTGTTGATGTCTTTATTGCATTTGCTGTTGTTGTTGTTGTTGTTGTTTCTCTGGTTGTTGTTGTTGTTGCTGCTGCTGTTCACATTATAATTTTCATTTTTCGTTTTCATTCAGTTTTGCTGCTGTCTGTGGGGATCTTCATTCTGGCATCTTTACGCGACTTTGACTGTCTATAATTGGCTGTCTGACTGCCCGACTGGATTTGCTATGGCTCATTGTCCCCTCACTCTCTCTCTCTCTCTCTCACTCCATCCCTCTCCAATAGTCTACTATATTCTCTGTGGAGCTGCGGGTTGCGGGTTGCGGGTGCGCACTTTTAATCAAGATCAGGCGTGATAGATTAAAGTCGCTGTGGGAATTGAAGGGCGTTGAGTGTGGGCAGTGCTCACAACAGCACTGATTTGCCCGACTTCTCGGGATAGTTCCTCTCTATAAGGCCAATTGGAAAAGCAAGGCAAAAGAAGACACTGAACTCAACAGAAATGTCAAATAATCTATATTGCAGAGAAACTTGAGAAACTGTTTCTTCACATGAGTTTGTAAGAAATATTTATAAGAAATGCTGTCAAATCAATTGTGACATTGTTTAAACTTTATTTATTTAATATGTATTATAACACCGTATATAAAATAGGATGGGGGAAACTTATAATGATACTAAAGATTTCAGTAATTAAGCTCATTCTTCCGATTTCTCTTTCGTTCTTTCTCTTCATCTGCAATTCAGTTTTCGGCACCAGATCAGTCAGGAAAAAATGTTATCTGTAGATTAATTTAAATATTCTGAAGATAATTAAGGTATTTCTCAACGTGACTCAATCGACTTAATTCTAATGTTATTGTAAAAAAGAAATAAATAAAATTCTTATAGGTTTCTTGCGAGCATTGTCATCTTTCACATTTATCACTCTTTGCATATCTCTGGACACGTCTTCACCTTGCTGAGCGATTCTCGTTTAATAAACTGCAATTGTCTGCTTACGAGTCAATTTTCCTTTATTGTATGCAACATTTATAACTCAAGGCAATAATCATCAGCTTGCACGGCACATGGCCCTGTTAAATGGACATGTGTAGAGTTTATATGCACAAACGTTTAAATGTAAGAAAAAGTGTGCTGGAAATCAAGAAATAACAAGACAAAAGGCCAAAAAAATAAAATCTTAAGAATAATACAACATTTTTGCTGCTGCTGCTGGTGTTGCTGGTGCAACATAAACAAATATCAAAACGTGGCCGACACACAAAGCGACAAGAGGGCCAAGAGTGAAGCTCGGGCCTTTTGATACCGGCCTGTCTGTCAGCGCCTTTGGTGCATGCCAAAGCGTACTCCCAATATGTATATATCCACAAATTCTGAGAAACATTTGCGAAATGCAGCACGTTGTGCTTTTTTGCATATAAATTAAAGAGCAATGAATGCCGACACAATGCGACCAACAAACGACAAAACAAAAGAACACAGCGCACACAAAATGAATCGCATCGGAAAAAAAGGCAAATTGCTGTCAACCAAACTCATTTGACAGGGGCTAATAGCTAAGGTCAACAATTAAACTCATTTTTCCCGTTGCTGCACTAAAACTGTCTGTTACCATTTGGCCCAGTACTCCACACACCCCCCCCTCTGCCTCTCTGACAATGCATTTATTTAGTTTGCGCCTAGTACTTCATCCCCCCGCTCTGCTCAGGTCCTCAGTCCTCCCTTATGTGACTTGACTCTGAGGCTGCCAGCAAATAGACCAACAACACAGGAAAAATCAATCGCCCGCACTGTCAATGCGCCCGCATTTTCCGCTGTAGTAGTACTGCTAGTGGTATTTTCCCATTTTCCTATTTTCTATTATTTTTGTTTTTAGTCTTGGTTCAGGTTCTGTTTTTGGTTGGTTTTTGGTTTTGGAAGGCTGGTGCACCAAAAATGTTACCTATACACGAGTTCTGCCTGTGTAAATATTTGTCATGACCGCGCCTGACAATATTTGTGCAGACTTTGATTCTGTTTTTACTACAGTAACACAATAAATTGGGTACATTAACTATAACATGAGGGACTGCCAAAAAAAAATTAAAATGGATATTGGCAAAGGTCGAATCAAATAATTGCTCTTAAAGATCAATGTAGCAGCAAACAAAAAATTATTAAACTACAAATAATTCCAATTATAGATGCGCTTAATACGAAAATAGTTTTAATTACAGATGGGCTAATAATTAAAATTATTTTTATTTTATTCACAACTTCACAAATTCACAACTAAAGCGTATTGAAGGTTCCACCTATATAATATGAAATTTCTTTATGTGTATTTATTTTATGTAGCTTAAAGTTTTGAGTAGAATGTCTAAATACAAATTTGTAGTTGTTTTTGCACAGTCGCTTGTTAAAATCCATATGTATATAATACATGTGTATATATATGTGTGTGTATGTGTCTGTGTGTGTGTGTGTGTATTTGGGTGCGTGTCGCATTGCATTTCCGCTTTTTCAGTGCATCACAAAAGTATTTCGAATTAACGATAGTAAATCAGACGGCGCTCGCTGCTGTTGCTGTTGCTGCTGCTGCTGCTGCTGCCGTTGCTTGCCTCACGTTCCCGCTACAAAACAAATATGAATAGCGGATGGTAGGAGGGGGAGGTGGTGGGGATAGGCAGTGGCTAGGGGCTGGAAACGCATAGCAAATTGTTGGGTAAACAAATATCGAAATGATGCGTGCCGCAGTCTGTGTTGTTTCGGGCTTTGTGCACTTGGTTGCAGCATGTTGCACCAACTAACCCCCCAGTCCAACGCATTCTGTCCACACGACCATGATAAATATGAATTTGTGTACGTCTGCCACGAATCAAACATTTCCAACAGCGGCCATCTGTCAGCCATGCACTTCCCCATTCAAATCCCTGACAGACGTTGTCATTCAGGAAGCGACAAGTTGCCGACTTGAATTACTCATGGCAAACGGTCAACAGGTGGATTTCTGTATTTAAATATATATATATATACGTATATATTTATATATATATTTTTTTTTTTCTTTGTATATTTATATATATTATATTTTTTAATAGATAGAAAGCAATCGGAAATAGCTTGAAGCAAAACTTTGCTTATTTTCAATTAACTTAGTTTCTTTCAAAAAAAGGAGAACAAAAATTGACTTTTCTGCTTTGACAAATGAATTGAATGATTTGCAATCAAAATTAGTAAAATTCTGTTGTCAGCTTAAGTTACCAACATGTTTCGTTCGTCTTTTTACCACAGTCAACAAGCTGTCGGATTCTGCCAATGCTGGCGACCCGATGTGCAGAACTGTGGCCCAGACGACGATGATCGAAGTTACTTTGAGACCGATATCGATGACATTGCCAACAGCTTGATGAAGGTGATGCGCATCTGCCGACTGCGTCCGTTTGAGGTGAAGCTGACCAAGGAGCTGATCAAGCGCTCCTTTCGCCACTACGAGGAGCTGCGTTATCAGGTGGATCGGGTGCCGAGAAAACGCTTCAACAAGGAGAACTTCCTGCACGATGTGGGCGTCGAGGCGGGCATGAGTCGCATGGACGGCCAGCTGGCCTATGGGATAACGAAGCGTGCCTTTCGCGCCTATTACCATGGCACGGGGGAGAATGGCCTGCGGGTGCAGGCACTGGCCAAGCAACTGAGGCATCGCGCCGAGTGTTTGTGGTTGCATGCCGCCAAGCGTACGGCGGAGATCTTTGCTGCCTATGCGGGTCTGATGTATACGGAGCAGTTGCAGTACGAGCAGAGCATCGAGTGTGTCTACAAGGCGCTCTACGAGGAGCTGCTCTCCCGATTCCGAGACGTGGACACCTGCGCCTGCAATCCGCCAGACAAGTCACAGTCGAGTGGAGGCAGGGAGAAAAGGGCGGGGAATAAATCAGAAGGATTGGATGGGATGGGCACAAACACCGCCAACACCACCGAGTTGTTCTTCAACAAGCTAACGTTGGACATCAGCAAGGCCACCTCGGGCATCTCCATTCGCGCCGAGTACTATTTGATCACGAGCACCGAATCCGTTCGTTCAGTCAGAGCACGAAGGCTGAGGGAAACCCAGAGTTCCAGGACCACCACCAGCAAGGGTTCAAGTGAGGGGAGGAGGAAGAAGAAGCTGAAGCCTGTGAAATGCGACTGTCGCAAAATGGAATGCAAACTGGAGCGATTGTCGCCGCTGATTACGGCCGAGTGCAGTCAGGGTCCCTACATCTGCCGCTGGCTGCCTTACAACGAGGAGTCGCAGTTCCTGGAGCATCGTGTTCCCTGTCCGCCAATGGATGTACTCTGTCCACCCTGTGAGCATGAGGAGCGCTCCTGCGGTGAGGAGTGCGCCTTCACTGATGATGTCGAGGAGGAGCATGCTGAGAAGCTGTCCAAATCTGGAGTGGAGGATCGAGATACGGATTATTGCTGGCTGGCTCCCTTCCGCGACTTTCCCCGATCTGAAGCATGCGTGGAGGAGCAGGAAGACAAAGTCGATCCCGATGCATGCGTTTGCATGTGTGAATACAAGCGACGTGGTCAGCCGCATCTGTTCACCTACCTGGCACCATTCAAGGATGAGAATCCCATACCAGTCGTGGAAGAGTCAGTTGAGCCAGTTGAGCCAGTCAAGCGCCAAGGACCGCCTTGTGGCATCTCCTGGGCCACCTATCGCTGCTGGAATGAGCCCACAAGCCCAGCCATCGATCAACAATTAGCTCAGCAGTGTAGAGAGTGTCCTCACATCACGTTGCTAAGTGCTCCGCAAAATGTGCCACAGCATCCACAAAAAGTGGCAGGCATAACACTTGATGTCACGGTGAAGACCCAACACTATCCATCACCTCAGAGTCAGCAGCAGTCCAAGCGAAAGTCGTCCAGGCCCAGCCGATCCTCACTCATTGTCAGGAGGAACACAATAGCTGGACTCGAAGTGGGCATGAAAGCCTTGCAAAATCAAAAATCCAATCAGCCAGCAGCAAAAACTACACCTCCAGCAACAGCAACGGACGCAAGAGTTTCAGTTGCAGCACCTAAAACTGGTGCCACTCCCGCCACCACATCCGCCCCCACCCCTGCCACTGCACCCGTTCCTGCAGCTGCTGCAGCGCCTGCCACTTCGCAAGATGATGACAAATTAACCAAAGAGGATATTCTGCAAATGTTTGGCTTAAATAAGTAACTCGATCAAAATAAGTTGCAGATTTTGTAAAGTAAAATTTTATTTTATATTTATAATTTTTCTAACTAAATTAATATGTGTTGAACATTTTTTAAAGTAAAATCTAATTTTATATTTGTAGGTGTCCATCTATAATTTGTGCGTCTGCAGTTAAATAATTGGTTTCACTGAAGTTTCCAATTTTTTTATATCGCCTTTATTTTTTATTTTATATTTGTGTTTCTACAACTAAATTCCAGGTCACATTCCAGATTGGAATATTTGCGTTTGCATTCTTTATGGAATAACTAAAACTGTTTGCACGCAGCTCCGCAGCTCAAAATGAATATCACATGTTGTTATATCCGGAGACCGGAAAGAACGAAAGAATTACTGAAAGTGAAACCATTTTTAGTAACAATATTTTTGAGTGGAAATCCCAAATGGTTGCATAGCATAGTTGTTGTATTTTTGTTGTATTTGTTTGCCGTTTGAATTCGTTTTCAATCAGAGGAATTCAATTAACATTATTGAAACATAAGAAGCACTCCAAATTCAATGGATGAAAATTTGCTTTGAAATCGTTTTGAGCCAAGTTATTTGATATGCTTTTTTTTTTTGGTATTTTATGATTGTCAATAGTTTTGCACAAATTTGTGAGTGCATGTTTGTGTTTATCAAACGAACTGTCAATTGATTGTCAAATTAAAAAGTAAAGTGATGGGCGAGGCAGCGGCGAGGCGTGGCCAGTTAAGGACATGTGTGTTCGTGAGGGTCCTTTTTGGAAATTGTAAACTGTTTCGTTGTGTGGCAACTTTCCGCAACTGTTGACGGAGGCGAAAACCCTTGAGGGGCGTTTTGAACCACTTCAGCTGCGAAACTATGCGAAATATTATCCAAAACACGCAAACACAAAGCATTCTATCAGCAACAACAACAGAAACAACACTCGCATTTTGACACACAATATTTTCTATTGTGCGTTTGGCAATCTGAACTTATAATGGGCGGACAGCCATGCCCCCAATGGAGTGGACAACATTTGCTGGACTGGTTCCGGTCCAGTAAATTACAAAAATACGACATTTGCATTGTCAATAGTTTTCTTTGGCTCGTTAAAAACAAATCACGTATGGGATCACATTTTTGCATGTCTCACAACTTTTCTGGCTCCCCACACCGCCCCGCCCCACTCCGCTTCCCTCGTATGAGTAATTGCAGACAAATTGTATGGCTAGAATATGGCCAGAGAGACTCCGTTTGTCAGTTGACAAGGGGCACTCGAAAGTTTTGTGACAGGCGCTTTTAAGCAGAAAATTGTTTGCTCATAACTTTTTGACTTCTGCAATCAGGGCTTGGAGCGCTCCTCAAGACCATCATCAAGCAAGCAATCGCAACAATGGATTTCGAGAAGGGCACCAAAATCCAAGTATTCATTGCGAGCACATAATCCAGCACCAGTTACAAAGTCAATCATGCGAATTGGCGATGTATTTTCATCTGCAAGAATCCCTTATACAATCGATGAGTATGGAACAATTAAAATTGAACAAATAATTTAATCTTCCAATATGTAAACCATATCTAAATTTCTTGCAATTAGTTCCATAATTGCGTCGATTGATTATAGGAATCAAATACAGGAAGCCTAACAAAAATCCTTCACTTAGTTATATCATTGAGTCGATTAATTAGCATAACGATCTATCACACTTATCGTTGAGTCTATCGTCAATCGTCTACCGATTATCGTCTATCGTTAATTGCCCTGCAAGGCATTTGGCTACCACTTAAGTGGCAACTTTCGCCGTCGAATGATGCCTATAAACCGATCGTTAGACCGATCTGGCTGCCTGCAGCTGCTGTGTGCAACGGCAGCCCACAACAACTGCAGCGCCACCACCCCGGCAATTACGTGCAACACATGAATTACTTACGACTTTCTCGCCGCATTGCTGGGTAAAAGTAAAGAGCCCAAAACATTTGGAGAGACACGACTTCAAATTAACACGTAAATTGCAGCAACTTAACGCGCTGCCGCAAAAGTGTTGGCCTGGCCAAATGCAGTTCTTTTGTTTTATTTTCTCATTTTTTGCTTTTTGCTTTTTGCTTTTGCCAATGGGCCAATGAGGCTTCGTTAAAGGTTGCACCGCTTGGCTGGCTGAGTTGAGTTGAGTTGACTTGGCTAGTTGGCGGCTGAGTTGGCCGGTTTGGCTGGCGGGGCCTTGTTACAATTAATTGCATATGCCAGGCAACATTTTTGCATACCGGCAACAACATGATGTTGCTGTTAACAATAAATTAGCGTTTAAAATGCAATGGCCTGCATGGCACTTTGGCACCCTCCAACTAGCTAACTTACAGCTTATAGCTCATAGCCCTGCTCTTGGCCCTGGCAGATCATGCTGTTGTCTGGCGGTGATCAATCAAGTGCTTGTAATGCTTACAAGACCCGCTCGCAACATGATAGTTTACTTGAATTGCGCAATTAATTAGTTTCGTGTTAATGAGCAGTGCAATGCAATGCACTGCAATGCACAACATCATTATCATCATCATCATAATCATCGTTATCATCATCAGCATCGGCAACATCATCATAATCGGCGTCATCTATAACTAGAAGAATAACGACGATAAAACGAAGACGCTTTCGGCATTTGAGCAATGCTCAACACTCGCTCGATACTCTGGCCCAGGAATTTATTTAATAGCCTTTCCTGTCTTTCTGGGCAGCGTGCAACGTGCAACGTTCAACGTTCAACGTTGAACGTAATAACAACCAACCAGACGTTTTATGACTTTGTTTTATATGCACTTAAGGTGCACCTTCAGCAAAGCAGCATTCAATTAACATGTTTTTTTAGGTAGCAGAAGCAAATCAAAATAAAGCTTTAGTCGTTATTCTAAAGACTCAAAAACCTCTTTGACCTCCGTATGTCTAATGTGCCTAATCAAAATCCCCACAGAAACCCAATTAGTGTGATTGAATAACACTCAATTTTATAATACTTATCACTTGAGGCTCAAATCTGCATTTTAAATAAAACTCATTGCAATTAATTCGAATTAGGAACTCAATATATAATCAAAAAAAAGCAGGCCACAATATTAAATGGTTTTTTGCTAATTAATTTACTTATATCTGAAAACACTCTGCACAATTTACTCAGCAATAGTTGTGTGTGTTTTTATTGTATTTACCACACACAAATAGTAAGCCCAAAAAAAAAGACGAAGATGAATGATCACATAGTGGCAAAAAATTGGAAAATGCTCGTTTGCATTATTTTTATCACTTTTCAGCTTTCGGTTTACATATCTGTTAAGTACACACTGCACACTAAATGACTGTCTCTCTCTCGCTCTGTCAATATGCATCTCTTCCTCTCTCTCTAAAGTTATCAATCGAAACTAAAATTCGTTGCTGCAACTATTTGCAAAATCAATAAATACCCATAAACTTGTTGTTTAAATGAAACTTTCGACTGCATAGAAATGTATCTCAATATAAGCTGAAATCGGTTTTTTTGGTTTTCGCTTTCATTTTTGGGCGTAGTGGCAAATAAATGCTGACAGCTAAATAGTTTTGAATACAAAAATGTTTGCCATACTTGCAGCTGAAAATGTTTGAAAAAGTTTTACGCAAAATCTCGCCAACAAAAAAAAATAAAATGCCAACCGCAGAATGCACATTTGCATCGCGGCTCTCCGGTTACTCTATGCTACAGATTCGCAGCTGGAGCTGGAGCTGGGTTCAAAATGCAGCTGCAACTTGTTTGTGGTTTACTCGACTCGTCGTCGTCGTCGTCGTATCTGCCGGTTGCAAGATTGTTTTTGCGTAGTTTGCGATTGCTGCGATTTGGGCGATTTTTGGCCGTAAATAGTTGGGAGTAGTTGGCCCAAAATGTATCTGCGGGCAGACAGCACAGACTTTAAGCTGAAAGCTGTTTAGCTGTGCGCTGTGGCCACACACATGACAAATCTCATGGTGCTTTATGGCACAGCCAACATATGTTGCCATTCAAAATATTTAACCACAGTAAAGCTGCAGGGAGAGCAGCGAGGGGCAGGCCGCTGGTGCCCCAGCTTGATTAATGGCAGCATTCAATGCAAGTGCATTGAAAGTTTTCAACTGGTGTTTTGTGGGGCGTTGTCGCCTCATGTATCCATCAGATACACAGTTTGTCAACGACGCTTTCAACTGACATAATCATCAATTAATGATCTATTAATAGAGGCTTTCCCCGGTGCCTTCCCCAACCCCCAACCTATCTCAGTCTTTTTCTTGTGCTCTTTTCAGTTCGGTGTCTTCGTTTTGTAGGCGCGACAACACTTAGTGCCCCAACATGTGTTTATGTCAATTTGATTGAAGAGGCACCCCAAATATTAAAGAAACAAAACGAGAAAACTTACAAGCAAAGCAAACAAGATCATTCTCGCATACACACAAAGCCGAAGCTACAAATACACTTTTTAGTTGTTAGTTGTTAGTTAAAATTATTAACATCACTAAGAAAATGCAAAATAATTTGCAAATGGTAAAAGAGAGTTCCACTTGGGGAAACTTAAATATTCAAATGTTGCCAAACATGTTGCCTACAAGCCAAAGCTAATATTAAAACTAAAGCACCCACTGCCAACTACAAACCAGTCGGACAAAAACTTTAAACATGAAGTTTTCTAGCTTTGTTTCCGACTCACTTAAATTGCTGCTAAATTACGAAATCATTATAAATTCAATTCGTAGCCCAGTTTGATTTGAGTTAATCAATCAAATGCTTGAAAATAAATTATATGTATAAAAGAACTCTTATCAAAAAATAAAGTTAAGCACTTGCGTGTGGTTTGCAGCTCAAAAACCCAACTGGCAATGAAGGTCGCCAAGTTAATTTACTGGCCATAATTAGCATTCGGCTCAAACTCGGGCAGGCTTGGGAGCGTTTTACAGTTTTCCAAGCTGCTGCTGCTGCTGCTGCTGCTGTTGCAGTTGAGCACGGCTCACAGATAATTTTCAATATACAGCCAAATTATAAACAGTTTATCGGTATATGTGTGTGTGTGTGTGTGTGTGTGTGTGTGTGGCATACACATCTGGTTGCCTGCCATATGTATTAACCCTCTCGATCGACACGCAATGGCCTTGTTCCTATCCATTTCCCAATAGCTATTTGAAATGCCTACGAATGAGAGACTCTCATGCGTGTTTGTGGCTTTAAGTGCATTTTATGCTGGCCTAAGGCCACAGAATATTTTGAGACTCATTCGCTTATAAATATTTTCCAAAATTTTCAAACTGAAACTGGCTCAAAATTAGGCAATGATGCGGTTGCAGTTATCAGCTTATTTAAAGTGCATCTCATGGCCAAAAGGCAATTAAAACGAATACGCATTCCAAGTATTTTCCACTCAGTTATGTAAAGCTGTAAGTAGAAGCTTAGCATTTGAGTAATTGGCTTAAAAGATATAAATGATTGGAAACTTCACTTGAAAGGAGTTTTATGGTTTTGTAAATAACAGTTTATTGCTGCATTAATCATACAAAATTCGTTGCATGTTTCAAATATTGAAACGGCATGCCAAAAATATATACAAAAACGTGAATGAGTACAGCATTTAGCAATGGGAACAACCTTTTTTTGTGTCATGATAAATATTTTTAGATCTGTAGAGCATGTAACAAATCGAGATTTTGGGCAGCTCATCTGCGTAACATATTTGAATATATTTTTAGACATCAAAGCTCACTCAGAATATTTTGTTTTCTTTTATTATTCGCCATATTCTATGCATGCAAGACCCCCCCCCCACCCATCAGCACTTGCACCCCAAAACTCCCCTAATCATTCCCTATTCAATCCAATGAACTTTGTAAAAACACATCGCACAAGCATTTTAAAGATGCAAAAACTTTTACATTTAACCGCATTTATGAAGATGCCAGCTGACAAAACTCAAGACTCCTTTACCTTAGATACACATAAGTATACCCCATTCCCATCCCAGCCCCCCTCTGCACCACAGCATCTCTCTTGTACTAGAGATATATAAATCCAAAATGCGTAGGAAAAGAAAACCTTTGGCAGCTTTCAAAAGATTTTCACCTTTTATTAGATGCCAAGAGTTTATTGTTTTGCCCAAGTTCGCGAACAGACATCAACACACCATGCGAAAGGATTTTATCCTTGCCAGAGCGCACATCAAGACACACAAACACACACACACACACACACACACCCACACATAGACATACATGTACATATATAAGATATGTAAAATTGATTTGCCTTTGGTGCTGACTACTGTGCTCGGCTCCTGCTGATGTTTTTGTTTTGTTTAGGGATAATCCCATACATTAGACTTTTGTAAGGTGCTTGTTTGATTTTCGCTGCTCTCTATAATTTTATTTTATTTTACTCAGCTTGACTTTCGTCATTCGCTGCGAAAAAACCTCTGTGCATTCTGGGAAATAACAGAAACAAAAAAAGGACCAAAAAAAAGTAAGCAAAAAAATATTTGTTTAACCATAAATGCGCCAGATTTGCGTTTACTCGAGAGGTTTATGTGCTGCTCCGCTCCGCAAGAAGAAAGCAGAAAAGCAAACGGAAACTTTCTTTTCTAAATTCACATAAAATTAGCAAATATTACATTTGTGCTTTGGAAACAGCTCCCAAAAGGTTGCACATCCACATCAACAAACTCTCAGCAGCTCTTAGGCTCCCAGCTCATCCCCTGCACCCTGCACCCTGCACCCTGTCTCGCCTTAAAGACGATACTCACTCTTCTTCCGTCTTTTGCTGTTCTTGAGTTTATTTTGTATATTTTAAGGAGAAACTTTTTTATTGCCGTAAACAAAGTTTCGCCGCGCAACGGGGACTTATTTAACGTATATAACTAAAAAGTTGCTAGCCCTCAAGAACAAAATAAGTCAGCCATGTGGAAATGGTAGCCTCCTAGCCCAACTCCTACCCTTCCCTACCTCACATGCCAAAAAAAATGCGCTGATTGACTTCAACAAGGTTAGCATATAAGTTTATATATATATATATATAAATATCATGCTCCTGGCCAGACAACAATCGACGCACTTACGGCTAGGTTCATCTTAATGTGCGACAAAAAGTTTCCAGTTTCCACTTTTGGCAATTTACAGTTTATCGGTTATCGGTTATGTCATCCAAATGGCCAACATGCGATTTGCTTGGCATTATCATTAACCACTAAAGTTGCTCCCACGACATGCGGCACAGACGATAAGCTCGTTAAGAGCCCAGCCCAGCAGTTCGAGGGGGTTTATGGCAATCCATTAGAATCTACAAAGTGTGCTCAAGTGTTTCCTTCAAAATAAATAGGAAAACTCTTGAGTTTGGGGGTTTGACTAGTATTAAATAATATACAAAAGTTTTGCATGTGCCCAAGGGTTTTGATTAGTGGTTTGATTGATTTTGCAGTTCTCTGTTCGCAATTCTCAGTGAAAATCACATTTACAAGTTTGGCAAAAATTATTATTATTTTGAAAAATAGCTTGGACATTTTGAATTGTTTTTAATATATTTTATTTATCCCTTTGACAAACTACATATTTACTAGATTGATTTCGCAATTGTGTTGTTATTTAGCAATAAATTTGTATTATTTTAAAAAATAAACTGACACAAATTGAATATGAAAGATTTGCTTATGGCCAAAGCCCAAAATTGTTTTATTTTTAATAGATATATTTGGCAATTGTGAATTTATTCATATCAATGGCAAAAATAAACCTGCTCAGTTTGAATTTGAAAGATTTAATTATGATTTTATTTATATATTTTGTTATTCGTTTGATGAACTATTTATTTTACTCGAAAGTATTCCCCATTTACTCGTAAAGTAAGACACATCCCGGAATTAAATCAGTTGCACATATTTTATATTTAAACGTTAAGTTGCTTTCGTGAGCCTGGCGCCTGTCACTCGACCTCCTTCCATTACAGCATTCGAGCATTCCAGCACTGACACTTCCTGCACTTTTGCCACAACAATTTCAGCGTCTCATGCTCGAATAGCATAATGCTTGGAGACATGCCATATTTAAATAAATATATATATACGTATGTATATATATATATGTAGCTCACGATGCGTGGCTAATTTACAATTTCAATGTCACGCTCCATGCAAGTGACGATAAATTTGCACTGTGTAGAGTGGAGCAGAGGAGCTGGGAATCAGTTTGGAAGACTGCTGGGGAAACGCTTGTTGCTGTTGCACTTAGCGAAATTACATGGCAGCTAGAGACGAGACTTGTTGATTGCGCCCTTTGGCTAAATTTAGCAGTATTAACCAAACAAAAAAAAAATAAGCTGACAACATTTTTCGCTGTTGACAGAGAAAGAAAAAAGAGAGACAGCGCGCGAGAGAGAGAGAGAGAGAGAGAGAGAGGGCTAGCTAGAATAGAATGAGAGGTGGCAAAGGAGACATGCGTGCGTCATGTGGCAGTCCGTTGCAGAGTTGGACCCAAAAACGACCGACACTTAGTTTAATTTCTAGGTGCCGACGAGGGCGTCTGTCAGCCAAAAAAAAAATGTATAATAATAATAAAGGAACTGTACCTCAAGTCGGGAAAAAGGCAAGAGAGACATGCCACATGCCTTGCTGATTAATTATATTTCTGTTTATATATTTTATGTTCCTTCTGTTTGTGTCTATTTGCCTTTTCCAGCTATGAAAAGTACACGGCGAAAGGGAGAGGCGACTAAATTAAATGAAATTTATCATCTACATTTAATTACGCTAATGATCTCAAATTCAGGCAGCGTCTAATGTTAAATACTGACAGTTGCTTTCTGCTGCTAGCCTTTAAAGACCGCTCCCAAGTATATCTTGACAATGCCAGGGTAATTCCTGTTCTTCAATTTGTCGGTGTATTCCTCTTTTATCTCGTGGAAAAATTTCTTTCACTTTCTGGAAACTCTGAGTGGAATTGTGGATGCAGGTCTGGGGGCCTCTTTGGGCTCTCCACTCGTGACATGATTACCAGTCGCAAGTGCAGCACTGAAAAGTACACGAGTTGTAAGTCAAACTGACACTGAAGATTATGGTTTATGTCGACAAAGTTGACACGTTGTTTATCAAAAATGCAAGTCAAGGACTTTTGCCACAGCATGCACACAACTCACAGTGAAGTCAGAATCTTATGTGTGTGTGAGTGTGGTGTGTGTGTGTGTGTATGTTGACGGATGCCTGGCAAGTGCAGGGCAACAGAAGCAGCAGCAGCAGCAGCAGCGACCCCCAGACAAAAGATGTTGCCTCTGACAACAAAGCAACAAGAACAACTGCAACTGCAACTATCACTACTTACAACTGCCACATGGGGAGTACAATATAAAGAGAACGAAAAGGGAATAGGGGGAGGGAGGAGGGAGGAGGGAGGAGCTTAGGGACCGGTACTCTTATCGATGCTGATGGGCTCTGATGTGGCCAACTTGTAACGCGTGTGTCTGACAAAATGTTGTAATTAATTTCATTTTATTTATTTTTATTTTTGCCTTGCGTACACAATGCAAACAAGATGCAAACATGTTTTACTTAACATTGCGATAAATCATCAAATCAAATAAATAAATATATACATATATATTTACAGTCTAGAACATAAATAATAATCAACCTCAGCTGCTGCTGCATGCACAGAATTACAAATAATATATTTAGGCACTCATTTTATAGCTAAGAAAATCAGAGTCAGATTATTGGGCTGGGTATAGAAACGAACCACTTTTAGGAGTCAACTCAACATCTGATTATGAATGTATATTCATTATAGTTATATAGATAGATACTTTTACGGCCCTTCACGATACGCTTTTCCCACCTTTCATACGATACTTAAACAAACTTCAAGAAAACTTTATCTAAATCCCAAGAGAATGCAACTGTTGTTATCTTCTGCTTTAAATAATCTTTGACTAAAAGCGAATCTTCTTGGTTCTCTGGATGATTGTTGCAACGTTTGTTGCCTGGTCTACAATGGACGGCGGCGCATCTTAAGTCTGTTGGCGATACTAATCACATGCTGTTAAACCATATCTCAGATGGACACAGGCAGGGTTCGTCAACCAAAACAGAATCGAGTTTGCGACAGAGGCTCAGGCTGGACGGCAAAGGCGATTGCGATTGCGATTTGCGACCCGGGGCATCACTCGAGAGAGTGCATTGTGCTCTGAAGTGCACTTAAAGGATGTTTTTTGGTGCGCAGCGCAGCGTTAAGAAAAAAGGAAACGAATGGAAATCAACAAAAATGATGACAACTACCCCAAGTTGCTGGTGCGGCTGCTGTTGCCCGGATTTGAGCCTGTCTCAACAGCGAGTGTGTTTTTGTCCTTTCAAAATGTTTTTCTTTTCTAACAACTTAAGTGCTTGGCGTTTGTATGCGACTAATTTTATTTTATTCTATGTTTTTTTGTATGATTATTTTTCGTTTTACACGCTCCGTGGCATAATCCTGTTGACAATCATCTCTCGATTGTGCTCGTCCATGTGCCTGGCTCTTACCTCTTGGGCATATCCATATCCCTATAATGATCCACTCGCCCCTTCCTCTCATCCCTCCAGCAGACAGGCAGTCAGCCAGGCAGCAGGTAGTCGACGCTCATTGATTTTTATTCGCGCGTGTTTAATTCCCGAAATCAGCACCCGGAGATCTTCAGATCGTCGTCGTCATTCATTTGTTTGTGTTCTCGTTTTCTTTTCTGATTCGAGTTATTTTTTATTTATCTTTTTGGATTTTGCAGCGCTTTGTTCCGCTTTGTTTGACAGCCGCTGATCTTATCAGCGTTTTGCTTTGTGAGGCATTACAAATTTGTCATTTGGTTCGGCCCCTTCCTCGACAGCATATTGGGTTTTGTACTCTGCCGCGCTAAGTGCAACCATTGAACACAGAGAGAGGAAGCAGCTGGTGCCCGACTTGTTGTTGTGGTTTCTGATATCAGACATTTGTGTATGTGTAGATGGAGCATGCCTGCCAACTGCCAACTGCCAACTGCCAACTGCCGACTACCAACTTAGCCTTCTGTTCAATCTTGGTAATTGCTACCTTTCCTTGTCTTATTATCCTCAAATTTGCAGTAACGTGGCTGAGATCTGAGATCTGGGTTTAACTGCTTATTGCAACTCAACAAATATTTTAGTAATCATTTTTGACTGGCTTTCATTATTCAAAAAGTTGTTTTAGATTGGATTTAAGTCAAGCACCCCTTATTTTTGTGATAGCCAAAAGTTGAGATGTCATCGCCGAATTCAATTTCCATCTCGTTTTTTATTTTGCATAACAAATGAGAAATACAACCACTGTGCTGATGAGACAAGTAGCCCATAGATGAGTTGATTACTCGTCCAGTTACTGGTGGCACGGAGAATGACCATTGACGATTCCGATTACAAAATCGACTCTGGACTCTCAACGCTGCACGCCACCAACCATGTCCTGTCTGCCTGCACTTCTATTTGCAAATACTGATTATGTTTACATGCATACATCAATGCTCGATGCCCATACAATACTGTGCCACACACACTACCCACCCTCTCTCTCTCTCTCTCTATCGATTGGAGCTCAATTGTGTGCGCTGGACAATGGGTCGTATGCGTAATGTCATATGAGCAAAGCCCAATGTCCGAATGCGTAATGAAAGTTGTGCCACCAACCAACTGACGAAACTGCTGCACATATCCATGGGAGAGAGAATTCTTTCCCTTCCTCCTATTTTACACCCGCTGCACTCCACTCTGACCACTGCTGGCCCATATCCCAGCTTGAGTAGACAAAATCAATTTGGTTTTGCGGTTTTTGTGCCCTGAATTGAGAGCCGAGCAGCAGCTGAAACTGTCTTGTCCAATTTGCCAGCCCTGCTGCACATGTCCCTTTTGCATCCTATACATCCTGGCGGCCAGCTGTCCACAGACTCAACCAGTGAATTGAAATCCCAGCTGCACTTTTGTATAAATACATCACAACGAATTATAACAAGCATGTGTTAGTTAAAAACTGGAAGGTGCCCTGCATTAAGTGTTTAAGTTTGAGTTTACAAAATGCGAAGTGAATATGGTTTCCATCGATTTTATTGAGAGAGGGGGAGAGAAAGAGAGAGAGAGAGAGAAGTTAGACGGCATTATTAAACCTAACCAAATCATCAGCCATGGCAAATTTTAGAATTGGCTAAATTCTACGTAAAGCTCCATCGAACTCTAGCAAACAAAACATCCCAGAAAAATGCAAGTAAATTTAGATAAATATAGAAATTATTTTATTATTATTTATTTTATTTTTTTTATTTTACAGGGTATTCGAAAAAGGGTTCAGAGATGAATCAAATGCCTTGATTTTGCTTCGATTTTGGCCATGCTGATTGCTTACGCAACGCCTACGAATTGGCAACACTCAAGTATTCATAAAAACAACAACAGCAACGAAAATTGCCAACGTCAGCGTGAAAATTTTCAAACAAAAGTGGCAGAAGAAGAAACAAACTTTGAAAAATGTTGCATACTATAAGTAGAGCCGAGCAGGAAACTATTATTTGCAGTCGCCACTTTTGTTAGATAGTCTTTTGAGTGTATTTGTGTTATTGAAAAAGTTTCTTATTTTTTTTGGGAATTGCGAGACGCATGCAAATCCGAGAAGAGAGCAGAATGAGGCCAGTGCCAAAGATGCTTCAGATTTAAATGAAGTGAAGTGAATTTAATGGTCAACAGACATTTGCCAAACAAACATCAAAAACTGGGTAGTACATGGAAGTACCCGACTATTTACATAATAGTAAAACGTTGCAGCAGCAACAGCAGCCAGGATACGAAATTTGGGGAGCCACTCGCACCCACTCCAAGTGTGGAGGGAGTTTTTGCGGATGGAACGCCACTTGGTGTCTAGTATCTATGATATTTGCATAGTATATATTTCGAGTGCTTGTTTGTATGCATGAAACACAGAGAGACAGAGAGAGACAGACAGAGAGAGAGAGAGACAAACAAACTGCTGTAGAGGCGATGGGGCAGGGATTTGGCTGCCACCATTTGCTCTGGCTCTGGGTCTGGGTCTGGGTCTGCATTTGGGGGTCTGTTAGTGTATGCTCGGTGTAACTATCAACGCAAATGTACTTGAAAATTGTAATGAGCTCTAAGCTTAAGCGTCAACAACAAACATTTGCCCAACTCAACAACCCGTGCTCGCAGTTCCAGTTCCATTCTCAGTTTCATTTCGGTACGGTTCGGTTTTGGTTCTCGTTCATAACCATTCAACCATATGCTCGGATTAGACATAAGAGATAGCAGTTAGCATATACCATTCAGCAGTGCCACAGTGGAACAGCTACTCCCTAAAAACAGTTTTGAGCTGCAGTCCACAAATCGATGGAAGACTTTGCGTTGCAAATTACTTTGGCTGGCGGGCATATGTGGCAGCTACTTGAGTTTAGATTAAAGAGAATGTGCCTTATAAGCCAGACAGAGGATATGTTAGCTAAACAAAATACTCCAAATAGAGATACTGCTTTGGAGAATTGAGAATATGTTATAATACTTGTCTGATTATTTCCATTTTGAACAACTAATTCATTTCTTCAGGCACTTCAGCTCCAGTCTGCATACGCTTGGCTTGAGGTGACGAAATGAATCAGCCTCAGTTTGTATAAATACAATAGAATTAAAAATATAATATAATTTTAATTTATTAGATATCGAAACGTTATGTTAAAATATGGCAAATAATCGTCTTCTTCTATGTGAGAAAATTATTTAAAAAAGAATAAGAAAACATGGGAATGACTCAGAAAGGGAAAGGGAGCTGCTTGGCATTTTGGCTAATATATTAACCAACCTTATCAAATCAAATTCTATGTAAAACTCTATAAATTTCTAGCGAACAATACTTCCAAAAGCTGTCTAGAAACCACCGAGTTTACAACATGAAGCTCATATTAGTTCTGGTTGCCTGGTTAGCCTTGGTCTTTCGGCAGCCTCCGTAAATATTTAAATATTTACATATTTATATATATAAAATCACTTCGGTAATTGTTTAACACTCATTCACAGTTAAATTCGCATGCATTCATTGACTGCATCAACTATTGTATGGGCTTTTGGAGGGACTTGAATCCAGTGGTTAATCTCAATCAATACACAAATTGCAATACAAAATGTAGATTCCTTTGAATGTTGAATACTTCATCAAAATACTTGAATAAATCGTTATATTAATAATATAAATATATATGTATAACTGTGACTTTTATGAATTTCAATTTAAACTTTCCCCTTCCATTCTTTTATGGAATCTATTACTCAATTTAGTGTATTTAGAAAGTGTTTAGGCATGATTAAGATGGATGGGCGTTGATGTTGACAGCTATTTAAATCCCAGCTTCATATTGGTTCAAGTATTCAGCAAAATCAAACTTTTATCTGCCAAAGGTTTCTGTCTGTAGAAGCCAAGCATAAGGCAATTAAATTTGGATTGGTTGAAGGGCTTATATTTAATAATAATGATATAATGGATCTGCTGGTGATTGAAATAAACATGTAGGCAAAATTCCCATTGTCTAGCTAAAGAGATCTCAGCGTGGTAGATTTTTGACATTTATTAAACTCAAAGAATGATTTGCAGTTGACATTTGGAATCCTATTCCCCATAAAGTTGCCAACATTCTGATGTCCAAATCCATTTAGGCAGCTGTAATTCAGCTATGAAATCGAATAAACTGAATGGCACTAACACTCATTAGTTGCCACAAAACACAATCAGGCAGCCAGTGCAGTGCAGTGCTCGTCGTTCGATTGACGCTTTGAAAAAGTGCATTGCAAAAATGGAAAAAGAAAAGAAAAAATGAAATCACGTCGCGCCAGTGCAACAAATTCAAGTTAATTGAATTCCAAAGTAAGCATAATTTGAGCCAACAACCAACAAGCCAGGCAGCCAACAGGCAATCATGCAACACTTTTGCCTCTAAAAGCGAGCAGAGCACATGGAATCGATGCAAGAGGTGAACCTTGCGTCCAACTATGCCACACTATGCCATATAACAAGTCGTCGTCGTCGTCGTCGTTCTCGTCGCCGGGCGACAGTCTGTCAGGAGCAGCAGGAGCTGCCTCTGAACGGGTAGGCATTTAAACTAAATTTAGCCTGAAATTGCTTCCTTTTTGTTGCTGGTTGCTGTTGGCTGCTGCTGCTTTTGCTGATGTTGCTGTTCGCCCGGGCCTGTTTGCCACTTTGCCGACAAACACAAAATTCAATTACAATTGGCAACAGCAGCAGCAGCAGCAGCAGCAAAAACGAAAATGAAAGTCGCGCTTCAAGCTCAAAACTTGATCAAACAACAACAACAGTCAACAGCAGCAGCCGCACCAGCAGCGGCAGAAACAGCTCCCGTTTCGAGCCGGTTTCTTAATGTTTTCAGCACTTGCAATTATTTTAGTGCTGCCATCGTTTAAAGTGACGGAAATTTGGTGCGGTAATTAAATAAAAAAATCAACGGACAGCAAAAATAAGCAACACCCAACAACAACACCAAAAAATGCATGTATTTGTGCCAGTAATAACGCCTTATGACAGACAAACAAAAAAGCGAACGTGAAACACCTTTTCACAACACAAGCATTTCTTTAACGCTATAAAAAGTATTTCACTTTTTAAAACGATGTTTAAAGGACAATTTAAACATTTTTATTTATTTTTTTTTTATTTTACAATTTAACTTAATATTGATCAACCTATTGAAAGGTTATAAAATATTGTTTTGGAGATTGTATACATAATAGCAGGAATTTAAATTAAATAACATAAACAAATAATTGGTTTTAGTATATTACAAAATGAGGTAACATCAATTTTAACATTAAATAAAACATTACAATTAACGGCCAGATGTCCAGAGGTCGCTGGTGTGGAGGCGCTTTAAGCGTCTGCGGGTTGTGTTTGACCCTGGTGAACAGGCCAAAGGGTTGACATGGTTATGCCACCGGTCATTGTAACGACTTGTATGGCGGTTTATTTGCCTCATGAATGTCGGTTCACGGAAGTCGTTGTGCAGCGTAATATTGCTGTGCCCCAAAATGGAATCCCATATGTCCATGTGGGCACGATGATGCTCCTGTAGACCAGCAGCTTGTTGCTCAAGCTGAGTTTGCTGGATGACTTCAGCAACCAGTTGAGTTTCGCCCTTTTGGATCTACACGCTGCTGCCGTGATCTGTATGTGTTTGCGCCAGGTAAGTTTCCTGTCCAGATACATACCCAGGTAGCGAACATGGTTCTCCTGAG
The DNA here is from genome assembly GCA_035041535.1 of Drosophila cognata. Taxonomy (NCBI): domain Eukaryota; kingdom Metazoa; phylum Arthropoda; class Insecta; order Diptera; family Drosophilidae; genus Drosophila; species Drosophila cognata. Next base: position 2,741,035 of record JAWNLC010000451.1, read on the forward strand.
GTATGACCGTGCTGTTGAGTCGGACTGTTGGACAGTTACCACTCCTGAGCGCAAACGTACAGTGCTGAGACTTGTTCTCATTGACGCAGATATTCCACCGGTTGGCCCAGGTACTAAAACCATCCAAGGACCTCTGCGTAACCGCTGCTGCTCTCCAAGCAGTGGCTGAGTTAGCAAGGAACACAGTGTCATCTGCGTGTGTGGCAAGCAGCGTGTTTCTGGCAACCGGAATCGGCAAGTCCGTGGTGTACAATGTGTACAGGGCAGGTCCAGGGACACTACCCTGCTTTACACCCGCTCCGATGCGGCGGATGTTTGATCGCTCTCCCCTAACTTCAACCATGAAAGAACGCCAAGCAGGTAAGACTTGAGCAGCAAATACTGCGCCTATGGTAGTAAGGACTTAAGCTTAAAAAGCAGGCCATCATGCCATACGCGATCAAACGCTTGCTGGATATCCAGGAAGACGGCAGAGCTGTACTGCTTATTTTCCAAGGCCTCGAGGACATGCTGTACTACTCGATGAACTTGCTCTGGCGTATCGAGGTGATGCCTTAAGCCAAACTGATGATCAGGAATGGCACTCTGGAAGCCACTTACTGCCGACAATTTTCCAAGAAATATTTTTTCAAATATTTTGGAGAAAGTGGACAGCAAGCTTATCGGTCGATATGACGAGACAAGATTATCCGGCTTGCCAGGTTTCGGAATCATCGCAATCACAGCACACTTCCACGGAGTGGGGAAGTGGTGGATGCGAACTATGGAGTTAAAAAGTAGCACCAAGAACATCACTCCCTTACTCCCTTCTCGGGGAGGGCGTCGACTCTGCGTCGACGCCATCATAGCCAGGGGATTTAGTGGACTTTAGCCTGCGAATCTGCAAGCGGACCTCATTCGGGGCGATAGGTGTGATCGGTTGTACAGGATCGAGATCTGCCTCAGTTTCCTGTACCTGGCTGGGTGACGCAAGCGCAAAAGGCGTGAACCGGAATTGCTGCTCATCCGCAAATGCCGATGCCATCTCTACATCCGATCGACACCAAGTGTTGTCCGGTCTCATAATGGGGATCCGCCTGAGTGGCTGCCGCTTGACACAACGCGGTGCCTTCCACAGATTGAATCCATGATTCTTATTGGGATCGGCATTGCGGAGCATATCCTGAAAATATTGGCTCTTAGTGTCAAAAAACTACTTTCGCAGCTCATACGCTGCCCGCCTAAAGTCCCTTAGATCCAAAGGATTGCGTGAGCGCATATATTGGCGACGCAGTGCTCTCTTGTGCCTTACCAGATCCAAAATCTCAGTTTTTAAAAAAGGTTGAGCTGGATTGGGAGGCGAACAAGGAAGTTGGCCAAGCATGGAATATTCCGCCGCCGCGTTAATATTACGCAGGAATAACTCCGCTGCGTCGTCTATACCAGCCGGTGAACTCGGGTGATGTTTGCCTTGCGCGGCAGAAGACGTGCCTTGGGAGCATTTAGAGTAACAGCCATTCTATACTCAACGATCAAAGGGATGTGATCGGAGTTAAGCTCAATTCGCTCTCACGCAATCCGCATAAATAACAAGTGTAGCAAATATATATATAACGATTCACGCGAATTCAACTTGATGTCAATCCCAAATATAACTATATAGAGATGATCTCAATGTCAAAAACACATGATAAGAAACCGTGCTACATATGTTTATTGCTTCAATAATAGGCTATAACAAATAAGAAAACAGCTCGACTAGGAGTCGCTAAGTCCGGCTAGCTCAATGGCACTTTTAACGAGGCTGGCTGCCTGTCTGCCTGTCTGCCTTCCTGCCTGGCTGCGTTGTGGTTTTGCTTTCGACTGGCGGGCAACTTTTCAATGTGACAGCAATTGCTAATCAATTGTAACGGACCGTTTTGCTCTGCCGGGCTAAAACTCAGTCGAGCTGTGGGTCCGTGCAACGAATTTGTATTTTGTTGCGTTTGCGACAATTGATAACACGTATTTTATATATGTATTGTATAATGGTTTTCTTTATTGCCTTTCTTCGCTTGTACCGATTTATGTGTGTACCGCGGGATGACGAAGGTCCACTGAAGCCATTGGTCAGCTTCGAAGTGTGCACCTGTTCGCAAGAGTTTTGCTCCAGACGCCTCGCGCACCAGCTAGGGAAATTAGTGGTTCTGCCTGCCCGACAGCGACACCGTACGGCGCTCTGGCTATCCACCAGGACTCGCTCGCACACGCGCTGTCTAACCACAGGTTTCACGCACTTATTCTCACCTAGGCCCGTATTTGCCTGTCGCTACGCTCAAGCGTGGCAAGGATTACACTTCTCACCCGATTTCAGGACTCCAATGTCCTGTGTGTCCTTCGGCGTGTTGAGGGTCCTTCGAAGTGCTGGTGATCCTTGGCGCGGTGCTGGTCCTTCGGCGCGGTGCTTATTTGTCGTCCTGTTTGACACACGTTGTCCTCCGTTGCACTTGTCGATTTCGCGCTTCTGTGTACGTTTGGGCAGAGTTTCTGCTTACTTTCACTTTTGGGTTCTGATTCTTGATTCATTCACTTTTAGTTTTTAACAGCGTGACTTTTAGTTTTTGACTGACATCTCGTTGTGTGCTGCGACGCCCTTTTTATAGGCCTGCGTCGCAGCCTTTTGTCGCGACTGTACATAAGATCACGTGATCGCCTTGGTGGCGTGATCTTTGGTAATTTTCCACTACCTTTTTGCTGGCGCCAGCCCATGTATGCCGTTAGTGCGAGTATGGATGGCGATATTGCACTCGCCAAACTCCTCACACTATAACGGCACATGTCCTAACGGACATGTGTGTCAGACACGCTTATATGGCTGACAACCTACGCATGAAAGAGAGAGGGCGAAAGAGAGCGAATTCGCCGCACCTGCAATCAGGGTCTGATTTCGGCCTGATATGCAGTTACTGTGAGGGGCGCATATAGCATAAATGTATATTTACATACATTTAATTGCCAACGCTATATGGCTCCTCACACAATGAATGGCCAAATGAATGATGAGATGGGTGGCTAAGGAAACCGTTTGCAGTTGTTCTCTTTTGGATCAACTGATCCTATCCAAATATGCAAATATTCAATGCACAGTCTTAAACAACCTCAGCTCAAATTTATTTTAAAAAAAATTTTAAAATCGTTTTTACTAATATTAAAGATTTTCAGTAATGAAGCGATCTTTTTATTTATTTTATTAATTTCTTATTCATTTTTATTGTGTCATGAATCTATTCAAACAAAGCTGCAATCAAATGCCAATCATCTGTTATCCTTTTGGGACATTAAGCAGACAATTACAGGAGATAATTTCTCTGATTACTATATAGACTCAGGCAGCTGGTCTAAATAACAACTATTCGCTAGAGCATAATTCCCGTCATCTACAAATTTATTTTATAAAATTCTGCTCAGTAAAATATAGGAAATATTAGGTTTAAATATAGTTTGTTCTAGAATTGTCGGAAACATTTTAATTTTACATAGTAAGATTAAGGGAAACGAAAGATTTGCAAATGTATTCAGATTCCATTTCAATCCCTTCTCGGCCTTATCATCATTTGGACACGTTTTAGATAGAGCCTGGAACCCGTAAAGGAATACCAATGAACGCAGTTGAATATGTCGCCCAAATTGGAGTAATTCAGATTGCTGTGAAATATAAACATATATTAAGATACAATCGGTCACTAATAAAAACAGAATGTAAATATTACCTTTCAACGCAGTCTTTATACCACCAAGCGGCCGAATTGAGTGTAGCACAGTTGCCATTTTCATCTGAATCGTTGTCAAAATCTCGTGTGCTGAACTTTTGACCCAAATAATATGTCAAGGAATCGCCTGCATTTCCAGAGTATTTGCCCAGTGTGCTGAGTTTGTACTTTTCCTTTTCGCTTTCGATTGCAAATCGATCATACTTTGCAAACCTATGTTCTCCTTTGAAGTTCTCCATGGTTATTAGTAATTCTTGATGTACAGCTTTGGTCATGAAATGGAGTTTGTCGAGACCAATGAAGAACTCGCCATTTAAATTGCCAAAGCCTTTTTTGTAGTCATCCCACAGCAGATTGAAATCCACACTTTCATCTTGACGCCTCAGAACAGTTGTCCAACCGCCTCCCTGTGTTTCCTCATCGCAACTAACGAAGAACGGACACTGACTATAGCTGGGCACGATGATCTGATATACTCCACTGCGATGACTCAGAGCTGCAGCCTCTGAACAACTACTAGTATACTGAGTTGGCTTCAAGCTTGTTAAGTTACTGAACTTCTCATTCAACTCATTGAGCTTACTCATCACATCATTCAGCAAATCTCTCTTTTCTGTTGTCGATCCTTTAAATTCACCGTTAAGAAGATCTTGTTCTGAGTTCTCCAATCTTATCACATTATCGAATTTCTCATACAACTGACTGAGTTTACTCATCACAACATCTCGCACTTCTCTCTGACGATTCTGTTCTAGCCTGTGAATATGGTGATAAGAATCTTTCAAATGTTTTCGAAATACAAGTCGAATTTCAAATACAAACCTAATTTCTTCGAGCTGCAATTGCTCAGTTTTGTTGGAGATGGAAGTGGTTAAATTCCGCAATTTGTCATCGTCAGGAGCACCCTCCACTGCACTCTTCAGCACACATACGTATAAGAGGAACACAGTGCAAATAAATTGAAACATTCTGTTCTGAATAATATATATATTATTATATAATATGTAATAAGTATTTTAAATGATTACAGCTCACACAAGACTGAAGAGGCTGAGCCGCTCGCTGTCCAATTTATAGGCAGCTTACACTCTGCTTCTGGTTACTATGCTATATAATATTCTAATCTTTTTCCTAGAAATACAGATTTTTGGAAATCACTAATTTGTTTACTCGCACACATTAAATATATATATATATATATTTATTATTAGCTGGTCACAGTGTGAGGTTAATGATGAGAATACCTCGAGCGAATGCTGTATAATTATTATGAGTGGTTCCAATTGAAGAATGTACTTTGGGCGAATTCTTTAGAGCTGCACATATGCGATTAGCCAGAAAGCGCCCTTATCATTAAATAATATGTATATATATATATGTATATATATATATATATATTTAATGTGTGCGAGTAAACAAATTAGTGATTTCCAAAAATATTATATAGCCTATAAATTGGACAGCGAGCGGCTCAGCTTCTTTAGTCTTGAGTGTAGAGAATCAGTATAAATAACAAGTGTAGCAAATATATATATACCGATTCACGCGAATTCAACTTGATGTCAATCCCAAATATAACTATATAGAGATGATCTCAATGTCAAAAACACATGATAAGAAACCGTGCTAAATATGTTTATTGCTTCAATAATAGATTATAACAAATAAGAAAACAGCTCGACTAGGAGTCGCTAAGTCTGGCTAGCTCAATGGCACTTTTAACGAGCTGGCTGCCTGCCTGCCTTCCTGCCTGGCTGCGTTGTGGTTTTGCTCTCGAGGGGAGGGCAACTTTTCAATGTGACAGCAATTGCTAATCAATGAATGGCCAAATGAAAGATGAGATGGGTGGCTAAGGAAACCGTTTGCAGTTGTTCCCTTTTGGATCAACTGATCCTATCCAAATATGCAAATATTCAATGCACACTCTTAAACAACCTCAGCTCAAATTTATTTAAAAAAAAAAGATTTTAATATCGTTTTTACTAATATTAAAGATTTTCAGTAATGAAGCGATCTTTTTATTTATTTTATTAATTTCTTATTCATTTTTATTGTGTCATGAATCTATTCAAACAAAGCTGCAATCAAATGCCAATCATCTGTTATCCTTCTAGGACATTAAGCAGACTATTACAGGATATAGTTTCTCTGATTACTATATAGACTCAGGCAGCTGGTCTAAATAACAACTATTCGCTAGAACATAATTCCCGTCATCTACAAATTTATTTTATAAAATTCTGCTCAGTAAAATATAAGAAATATTAGGTTTAAATATAGTTTGTTCTAGAATTGTCGGAAACATTTTAATTTTACATTGTAAGATTAAGGGAAACCAAAGATTTGTAAATGTATTCAGCTTCCATTTCAATCCCTTCTCGGCCTTATCATCATCTGGACACGTTTTAGTGAGGCCTTGATACGCGTAAAGGAATGCCAATGAATGGCTCCGCCTTCTTTGTCATTATAATTTCCCATTATATTGCTGTCAATCGGTCAATAATAAAAACAGAATAAAATATTACCTGCTATAGCAGTCTGGTCTGGTCTGGCCGAATCGTCTGCAGCACAGTTGCCATATTACTTTGAATCGTTGTCAAAATCTCGTGTGCTGAACTTTTGACCCAAATGATTTGTCAAATCATCGCCTGCATTTCCAGAGTATTTGCCCAGTGTGCTGAGTTTGTACTTTTCCTTTTCGCTTTCGATTGCAAATCGATCATACTTTGCAAACCTATGTTCTCGTTCTTTAATGATGAGAATGCCTCGAGCGAATGCTGTATAATTATTATGAGTGGTTCCAATTGAAGAATGTACTTTTTGCGAATTCTTAAGAGCGGCACATATGCGACTAGTCAGAAAGCGCCCTTATCATTAAATAATATGTATATAAATGTATGTATATATATATATATATTTAATGTGTGCGAGTAAACAGATTAGTGATTTCCAAAAATCTGTATTTCTAGGAAAAAGATTAGAATATTATATAGCATAGTAACCAGAAGCAGAGTGTAAGCTGCCTATAAATTGGACAGCGAGCGGCTCAGCCTCTTCAGTCTTGTGTGAGCTGTAATCATTTAAAATACTTATTACATATTATATAATAATATATATATTATTCAGAACAGAATGTTTCAATTTATTTGCACTGTGTTCCTCTTATACGTATGTGTGCTGAAGAGTGCAGTGGAGGGTGCTCCTGACGATGACAAACTGCGGAATTTAACCATTTCCATCGAAAAAATTGGGTTTGTATTTGAAATTCGAATTGTATTTCGAAAGCATTTGAAAGATTCTTATCACCATATTCACAGGCTAGAACAGAATCGTCAGAGAGAAGTGCTGGATGTTGTGATGAGTAAACTCAGTCAGTTGAATGAGAAATTCGATAATGTGATACGATTGGAGAGCTCAGAACAAGATCTTCTTAACGGTGAATTTAAAGGATCGACAACAGAAAAGAGCGATTTGCTGAATGATGTGATGAGTAAGCTCAATGAGTTGAATGAGAAGTTCAGTAACTTTACAAGCCTGATGCCAACTCGGTATCCAAGTAGTTGTGCAGAGGCTGCAGCTCTGAGTTATCGCAGTGGAGTATATCAGATCATCGTGCCCAGCTATAGTCAGTCTCCGTTTAACGTTAGTTGCGATAAGGCAACACAGGGCGGGGGTTGGACAACTGTGCTGAGGCGTCAAGATGGAAGTGTGGATTTCTATCGCTCCTGGGATGACTACAAAAAAGGCTTTGGCAATTTAACTGGCGAGTTCTTCATTGGTCTCGACAAACTTCATTTCATGACCAAAGCTGTAGATCAAGAATTAATCATAACCATGGAGAACATCGAAGGAAAACGTGGGTTTGCAAAGTATGATCGATTTGCAATCGAAAGCGAAAAGGAAAAGTACAAACTCAGCAGATTGGGAAAATACTCTGGAGATGCAGGCAATGAGTTGAGAGAGCATTTGGGTCAAAAGTTCACCACACAAGATAATGACAACGATTCATATGAAAATTTCAACTGTGCTACATTCTATTCGTCCGCTTGGTGGTATAATGACTGCGGTGGAAGGTAATATTTACATTCTGTTTTTATTAGTGACCGATTGTATCTTAATATATGTTTATATTTCACAGCAATCTGATGGGAGTGTATAATGGCTACCAATACAAAGGCGTTTATTGGCATTCCTTTGCGAGTTACAGGGTCCCACTAAAACGTGTCCAAATGATGATAAGGCCGAGAAGGGATTGAAATAGATGCTGAATACATTTGCAAATCTTTGGTTTCCCTTAATCTTACTATGTAAAATTAAAATGTTTCCGACTATTCTAGAACAAACTATATTTAATCTAATATTTCTTATATTTTCTGGGCAGAATTTTATAAAATAAATTTATAGATGACGGGAATTATGTTCCGGCTTTGCAAAACTTGCAGAAAAGCCAGCAATGCCCATTTTGGGTTGCTAGATTAAATCAATAAATAACATATATATATATACATATATATATGTATTGTATGAAGCTGCATGAGAAATACCTTGTCTGACGCAGCTGTAGATAAACTAGTTCAACATGTTGTAGGCTGTAAAAGCAACCCCCTCCAGTTCACCCCGTCCCCAAACAACGTAATAAACCCGGTGAATGCCTTGAGTCTTTGTGCGGTAATCAAAATGTTTGTGCTAATAAAAACAACACAAGAGCTGCTGATATCAAAGTTAATAGAGAGAAAGGCCGCTCGCTGAGCGCAAAGCCAAGAAGTGAAGTGAAACCATAACAAATCAAAGTACTAATGAATATTGAGGGCCCACTAAATGGAGCCAGCTTCTTGCCGCAGTAGCAACAAATTAATATAGAACAAATACACATAACAATAAATGAGGGCTGGGGCAGTGGAAGGATCAAATAAAAATGGGTGGCCAAAAGTAGCAGAGTAACTTTTGCGCAAAAGGGGATAATGAAGTGGCGCAAAAGGAGGTACAGTGAGCACCTGCCTAACAACCCGCACAGACAGCAACGACGACGACGACGTCGACGACGTCGACGACAATGGTAATAAAAATCGTATAAATAAGCAGGGCAAAGACAACAAGAAGGCGGGGGGTTGAAGCGGTAGCTGGGCTCGTTAATTTGCAATAAAATCCGATTATAACCACAAAAATGCCCCCATCGAAGATACATTGCATGTATACTTAAGCAAAAGCCGAAGTTGGCCGCAAACCAAACCGAATTTCGATGTGAGGAGACACAGACAGAGACAGAGCGGCACAGGTGGAAATAAAAAGGCCGGAAGTAAAACGGCAACTTGTATCAATATCAATAAGTGCGTAACAGCGTCAGCAACCCCCACTAACCCTCTGCATCCACCATCCGTCTTAAGCAGGTAAAGGGCTGCCTCTTGGCGTGCCACATAAAACTTGCATTGATATTTAAGCCCTGCTATAAATAAGACGCCCTCAAGGCAACCAAAGCCCACAAATTATTGCAGCCAAGCCCTTTTGGAACCAACAGGGTGGGTTTTCTTTTCGATTACGGCCAGGCCAACACTAGCTGCGGCAATGGAGGGGAAGGGGAGGTGGTACCACCGGTCAGAGGTGGCATCCATAGCAGAAAAAGAAAAAAATTAAGATAGCATTCGAATTTACATGCACCCTTTTCTAGTGTAAAGTTACACCCAAATTATGTTTAATTTGTAAACGGTACAGCAATTTATGCGAACCAGGGTTGCAGTGCAACACATTATGGCCAAAGGGGTTTACTTTGATTATAGTGAAAAATTACATGCGACGAATCAAATTTGTGCTCTTTATACTATCTTCATCTTCATAAACTACTCTTAATATCTTCTAAGCTTAAAAGACTTAAGGGATTATGTTGAAGATGTTCTACTTTCAGTCTCCTTTCAATCGGTTCACACTTTCTTCAATAACTAATTTTTAAGCAGTTGAGCAATTTATGTAAACCAGGGTTGCAGTGAAACACATTATAGCCAATGGGGTTTATTTTTATTATAGTGAGATATAGCTTGTCAAGAATCAAATCTATTTTCTTTCTTGTACTGTATTCCGCTACTTGAACAATTCTTAATATCTTCTACAATTCTTCTACTGCCAGTCTGCCTAAGGGCTTTACTTTAAGTGAAGTACAATATGACTTGAAAAGAATCAAATTCCCGTTTACTCCCAATTCTTCTTATAGTCCTTCCACTCCGTTTTCAATCAGAATTTAATTGAGTTATAGCTAGACTTCCACAGATCGCTTGTAATTGAAAAATCTTAAACTCTTTTGCAGCCCTGCGTGGCCGATTCAGCTCTAATTTAGACATAACTCAAAGTTGCAACCCCTGCTGCACAAGGGATGTCTCAACCAAAACTTTTTGTCGGTTAGTTATGACCGCATGGCAAGCCCCAAAAACTCCATTTGCCCCCCCCCCCCCTCACCCATCCCCAAAAGAAAACAAATAAAAGTGTAAACACTGATTTGGCACGCGCCGCGTTCAACGTAAATTTATGCATAAAAGTACACCAACCCACAACCCCCAAGCCCCAACAGCAACACACAAAACAGATGCGGAACAAAATACCAAAATCGCCCAACCCTTGACAAAAGCAAAAACCCCTGCGAAAAACCCGTTGGCCAAACATGGTAATTACCTGAGTCCTTTTTGGGCGAAAAATTCACGCATATAAACACGTATTTTGTCGGGGAGACGACCCCACCCACCACAGCCAGCCAGGCCAGTGTCTGGCAACTTTTTCTTTATCATTACTATCAGACACACACACACCAACACACACACACACACACACAGAAATACACGCTTAAGCCGTAACATGCATATGAATATGGCCTCCAGTCATGTCTGGCTGCCTGTCTGTCTGTTTGTAGGTGTTATGGCCAGCTTCCGCAAGGACTTAACCGTTTTTGTAATGCATAATTTTAGAGTGAAAGAGAGCGAAGGTGATGGCCAGAAGCGGGGGCAGGCAGGAATATAAAGCCTGGCCAAGAGAGACATATGCATAAATAATGCGAGTGCTTTCAACTTTTTTTCCTCATTACTTTTTTTTTTGCATTAAAATGTGTGTAAGGCAAATTATGTATAATTATACGCAAATTAACTAAAGAGATGAAAAGAAAGAGAAGGAGCATGAAAGAGAGAGAGACAGAGAGAGAGAGAGAGAAAGAGAGAGAGCAATTCACAGTCATTAAACTGGGCAAGTTTATTGAGTTCGCTTAGATTACATTTAGGCACACAGCATTTACTATAATCATTTCATAATTTCAGCAACAGCAATAAACAATTTTGCAACAATTTAGTTAATTTCAAGGGGCGGAGGGAGAAGCAGGCTTTGGCAATCGAACCCAAAAGGCGAGTTGCTGCTGCGTGTTGCCTTTAAAATCTACGTTAAATGCACAAAGGACACGCAAAGTTTGCCAGACGCAGCTGAAGACAAACACAGCCGAAAGTCAAATCTGGACCCTTTTTTCAAACACTGCCACAGCAGCCCCGCAAGTTGCAGGGCTTAGAAATTTGTGGCAGGAGCCGAAGTACTTCAAGGGGGGCACCGTTTTGAATGGTTGGCAATCAGACGATAAACTTATAAATGTTGCAGACGCCGCAAAGAGGGCAGCCATATAGTAATTATAGCCATGGGCTAAATTCTCAGCAGCGAGCGTTGCGGCATTAAGAGTTCAAAAACAGCAAAAGCCCAGCCACAAGTTGGAGAAGGAAGCTGGAAGGAAGCTGCTCTATAGTTACATATGCATATATATATATATATATGTATATATATATACATCTGGAGTATATGCGAGAGAGCGAGAGTCGTAGAACTGAATGGCAAATAAGCAGACGAGACGAGTTGAAAGGCCGCTTAATGCCACTACCAAAATGTCGAAGCCAGTTATTTTCAGACCGATTTCAGACCCTTCAGGTGATTATTTTATAATTTGATTATACGCAGCTCTCTCAATATTAACAGCACCCAAATCAATCAAAATCTCACAACATTAAGTTTACATATTGCTAAAAACATTGTGTCAATTATTAAGAAATTTCAGAAAATAAGATGAAATAAATAAATAAAACTCTTTGACACAAAAAGCAGCTAAATCAAATCAGTAAGTTTAGCTAAAATCAAATTTACATCGGTCAAACAAAAGAGAGAGAAAGAGAGCCATGTTGAGATGGAGAGAGCTGCTTGACATTCTAGTCCCTTCTGCTTACTAACATATTGTGCAACCTTATCAAATTATCAAATTATCACCATCAGTCGTGGCGAATGTAAAAATTGGCTAAATTCTAAGCACACCTCTATAAAGTTCTAGCGATCGATACTCCAAAAAGCAGTCCTTAAACCGCCGAGTTAAAAACATGAAGCTCATTTTGGTTCTGGTTGCCTGGTTTGCCTGTGTTTGTATTTCTGCAGCCGACGTAGGTTATTCTGTACATAGAATTGAATCACTTTGGTAATTGTTGAACTTACATTCACAGGAACGAGTACATCCATACTATGAGTGCATGAACAAATGCATTCTAATTGGAGAGAAGCCCTCACAGGCTGAGCTTGACAAATATATGAAGTGCAATAAGCTTTGTTATTAATTAAAAATATAATATGTATATATTTATATACACATAAAACAAATAATTTCACATTAGTCAAAGATTAACATAATCTTTTTATAGTATCTATTCCAGAGTTTATTGTTTTACAGGGTATTTTCCAATGCTATATACAACCTTACCAAATCAAATCATCATCATCAGCCGTGGCGAATGTAAAACTTCGATAAGTTCTTCGTAATAATCCACAAAACTGTAAAACAAAATTCAAAAAACAGTCTGTAAATCTCAAGCATGGTGTTTACATGGGTTCTGTTTGACTTTACTCTAACTTTCAATATACGTAGAGTAGAATAGTATTACTGTTTGGCAGTTCTGGAAATACCGTCTTCAAAAATAGTCAATTTCAGACCGCCATGTTCGTAAGGAACAAGGATTAATACATTTTTGCTGTGGCATACATTGTTGAATGTATTATTTCAAAGGGTATTCAACAATTGCTTAGTTAGTACTTAGTTAGCACTTAGTTCGATTTTTATAAGTAAATTATGTATAATTTACAATATTAATGCACTAGAAAATGCAAAACTATTGAATATTTGGTTTAGTCGAAATTTGTGAATGTTTACGTCATTCAGTTGATTTACATATTTCACAAGAAGTCCCAGCAAGTTCGATCTATCATTATTGGCAGAGCAGAAAGTGCTGCTCTGGGCGCCCCAAGTGACGAGCTGTGTGCTGTGTGTTAAATAAATGACTTTTGCTGGCAAAACTGAAAATGAATTATGAAATATGATTGCCAAGTGTGTCTGGCTTAATGAAGCAAATCATGAGTTGAGCTGAGTTGAGCCGAGTAGTGTCCAGCAGGTCAAGTGAATATGTCCCAGTAAAAGTAGCTGTCACATTAGCACCTTAACCGATGTAGACCCGAGATAAGTCAACGACAGCAGCAACGAGCTGACCCAAAACTCGACCCCCTGTCGAGCACTCGATATGAAGATGGACCCAGAGCAGAGTTTGACGATGGATTTGATTGCAGCTTTGTTTGAATAGATTCATGACACAATAAAAATGAATAAGAAGTTAATAAATTAAATAAAAAAAAAACGCTGTATTATTGTCATCCTTTAGCAAAAGTTTTCATTAAATAAATCGTTGACGACTTAGATATTCCACCCAGCACATTGAATAAGCGCTTTCTTCTTCCTGTTTCAGATTTAGAGGAAACTCTGCCTTTAGAGCTGCACATATGCGATTAGCCTGAAAGCGTCCTTATCATTAAAGAATATGCAAATATATATATATTTAATGTGTGCGAGTAAACAGATTAGTGATTTCCAAGAATATTCTATAGTATAGTACCCAGAAGCAGAGTGTAAGCTGCCTATAAATTGGATAGCGAGCGGCTCAGCTTCTTCAGTCTTGTGTGAGCTGTGATCATTTAAAATACTTATTATATATTATATAATATATATATATTATTCAGAACAGAATGTTTCAATTTATTTGCACTGTGTTCCTCTTATACGTATGTGTGCTTGAGAGTGCAGTGGAGGGTGCTCCTGACGATGACAAGCTGTGCAATTTATCCATTTCCATTTCCAACAAAGCTGAGCAATTGCAGCTCGAAGAAATTAGGTTTGTATTGGAAATTTGACTTGTATTTCGAAAACATTTGAAAGATTCTTATCACCATATTCACAGGCTAGAACTGAATCGTCAGAGAGAAGTGCAGGATGTTATGATGAGGAAACTCAGTCAGTCGAATGAGAAGTTCAGTAACTTGAATGAGAAAGTCGATAAAGTGATAAGTTTGGAGAGCTCAGTACAAGATCTTCAGAATGATTTGCTGAATAAGCTTAAGGGTGAATTTAATCGGTCGACAACAGAAAAGAGCGATTTGCTGAATGATATGATGAGTAAGCTCAATGAGTTGAATGAGAAGTTCAGTAACTTGAATGATAAATTCGATAAAGTGATGAGTTTGGAGAGCGATTGCGACTTATGTACCTCAGAACAACATCTTATTAACGATTTGCTGAATGATGCGAATGAGAAGAACTTAACAAGCTTGAAGCCAACTCAGTATGCAAGTAGTTGTGCAGAGGCTGCAGCTCTGAGTAATCGCAGTGGCGTATATCAGATCATAGTGCCCAGCTATAGTCAGTCTCCGTTTAACGTTAGTTGCGATGAGGAAACACAGGGCGGGGGTTGGACAACTGTGCTGAGGCGTCAAGATGGAAGTGTGGATTTCAATCTGCTGTGGGAGGACTACAAAAAAGGCTTTGGCATTTTAAATGGCGAGTTCTTCATTGGTCTCGACAAACTTCATTTCATGACCAAAGATGTTGATCAAGAATTACTGATAACAATGGAGAATCCCAAAGGAGAACATAGGTTTGCAAAGTATGATCTATTTGCAATCGAAAGCGAAAAGGAAAAGTACAAACTCAGCAAATTGGGAAAATACTCTGGAGATGCAGATGATTCCTTGAGATATCATTTGGGTGAAAAGTTCACCACACAAGATAATGACAACGATTCATGGGAAATTGCCAACTGTGCTGCACACTTTTCGTCCGCTTGGTGGTATAAAAACTGCATTGGCAGGTAATATTTTATTCTGTTTTTATTAGTGACCGATTGTATCTTAATATATGTTTATATTTGATAGTAATCTGATGGGAGTGTATAATGGAAACGATTACAATGGCATTTATTTTCATGCCTTTAAGCTTTTTGACTCACTAAAACGTGTCCAGATGATGATAAGGCCGAGAAGGGATTGAAATGGAAGCTGAATACATTTGCAAATCTTTGGTTTCCCTTAATCTTACAATGTAAAATTAAAATGAAAATGAATTATGAAATATGATTGCCAAGTGTGTCTGGCTTAATG
This sequence comes from Drosophila cognata, assembly GCA_035041535.1. NCBI lineage: Eukaryota > Metazoa > Arthropoda > Insecta > Diptera > Drosophilidae > Drosophila > Drosophila cognata. Next base: position 2,756,232 of record JAWNLC010000451.1, read on the forward strand.
AAGCAAATCATGAGTTGAGCTGAGTTGAGCCGAGTAGTGTCCAGCAGGTCAAGTGAATATGTCCCAGTAAAAGTAGCTGTCACATTAGCACCTTAACCGATGTAGACCCGAGATAAGTCAACAACAGCAGCAACGAGCTGACCCAAAACTCGACCCCCTGTCGAGCACTCGATATGAAGATGGACCCAGAGCAGAGTTTGACGATGGTTCAAATTGTAAATGGTAAATGTTAATGCTGATGGCGGTGGCGAACTCAACCTGCCTGCCAGCGACTTCTGCTCACTTTTATTTTTCACAAACGGCACAAAAAAAACAACCAACATTCGACAGGTAGCCAGCAATGTGAAGAAAATTATGTGATAACAAATAAAAAACAAGCTCGCATATATACATTTATAAATAAATATATATGTATATATATATATATATATATCCACAAGTTTATGAGAACGCAAAGAAGAAAAAAAAGGTCAAAGAGCGCCCAAAGACATCATAAACGAAGGTTCAGCAGTCGAAACAGGCAAAACAATAACTGCAGGCAATTTGGGACCTCGCAACTGTTTATTTGTCAAACATTTTTCTCTTTTTGACATGTCGACTTCCAGCACAGTCCAAGCAAAAAATAAACCAAAAGAAGCTGAAACGACAGACCATCCAAACACGCGCCAAAATTTCCTTTTGCTCAGCGCGCCTTCTTCTTGAAATGGGCAACCAACTGGGAAGCTGGCAGATAGCATTCTTCGTTTTTCTTTCTTTGCTTTTTGGGAGAAGATGTCCGAAAATTGTTATCGATGTTTTTGTCATGTTGGCCTCAAATTAAAATCCCCAATAAACGGGAAAAACTGTCATGTCCGGTCCGGGACCGCTGATATATTATTATCCTTAGCCTTCCTCTTTCTGGCAGGCTAAGCAGCACTTTCCTTCGTACTGGAGCCCAATGTCCTGTGACGTCTTTTTTAATTGGCATCAACTCAAAGCAACTGGAAAATCAAACGTTTTGCGACACAAGTCGTTAAGTCAACCAAATATTATGCGAAGCAGACCCAAAAAGCCTTTTAGTTTTCTCAAGAAAAAACTCTAATATATAATTGGACATAAATGTGTAAGCCGAACCCAAACTTAAATTAACTATAAATTTAGAAGCCACATAACATAAAACTTAGAACATTAAACCCTGGCTAATCAAAATCAGTTCAGTTTTGAGAAAGTTGTAGTAATGGAAGGCTTTCACTTGTCCCTTAAAGACGTATTTTAGAGTACAGCTCTTAAATGAATATCGAGTGAAAATCGTTTTTCCAAATCTTAATCTATTATTATTCTAAAGGTTAAAGCGTATTAATAAAGGATTGGATATCTGAAAATCGAAATTAAAAGCAGTATTAATCTAGAGGTCAAATATTTTACATTTCGTTCTGTTTTTGACTCAGTCTGCGGAAGGTCTGAGCCCGTACCAGTTATGCAGTTGCCTGGATAACTGGGACAAAGCATTCACCAAGGACAGCTCTTAGGGGTATCATGATATGATGTGCTTCTATAAATAATAATAAATGAATAATTCCCATGCTCGAATGAGTCATAATACTTGCCATTGGTAATTCGACGACGGCCAACTAAAATATGTTGTTCAATTTGATTATGGCCATAAGCAGAGCACAAGCACCAAAGTTTCCCCGCACAACTTGTTGTTTTTGGAAAAAAAAAAAACAATACGGAACAAAACGACAAAAACAAAGGCAAAAAGCTGAGAAAAAATAAATGGCCTTTCAGATTGCAGCTTCATTTACTAATTTCACTGCTATCTGCTAATCGAGCGCAAAATAAGCAAAAACAAACGACTGCCAAGGGCTCGTGGCCCGGACGCATATCGAGTTGCCGCAAATAAACATAGGGAGAGAGACAGGGAGTGGGGGTGGGGGAGTGTCTGGTAACAAAACTTGGAACGTTAATTATACGAGCCAAAAAGTTTTGTGCAACGCACTTGTAACTAAACCGAGCGATGACGCACATTAATTAGTTTTTATGATTATTGGCCAAGAAGAAGGCGCATTGAAATACAATGCGCGAATATCCGATAAAATTTACATAAACAGCAGACAGAGAAGGGGGGTGTTGCGATTAGATGGGGCGGGGAGAGGGGGTTATTACATACAGGATAAGGGCAATATGTGGCGGCTTTGCTCAGTTGAATTTGTCAATTTCTAATGCCAGTTTATCGTATGGAGCTTATTTACGAGCCTCCGACTTCAGACAGCCGGAAGAAGGCGGCTCTAAATGAAACACACACACACACACACACACTCAGAGAGAGTGTGTGGAGACGCCATAAATATGCAGGAGCTTGTGCTGCTGATACAACAGTAAATCCATTTGGCTAAATAAATGCCAGGGCTGACATAAATAAAAGACAATTAAATTAAGATAATCGTTTTGACTTTGCTACTGCTGCTGCTGCTGCTTCTGCTGCTGGCTTTCATTTGTTTTGCGATTGCTTTGCTGCTCGCTCTGCTGCCAGAGAGTCTTATGTGGGCTGGGGCTTGAGCTGGTGGCTTAATGCGCTCTGCTCTGCTCAGCTTCCTTCTGTAAACCACCATAAAAACCACCCAACAGCTTTAAATGCGCTACAAATTAATGACAATCGCAGCCCCTCGCTCCAACTAAGCCCCAATCTGCGACAATTGCCATGCACTTTGATTTGGCTTTGATTTTTGCTTAATTACTTCTACAACTGTCGAATGTTTGTTGTCTGTTTGTTTGTTTGTTTGTTTGTTTGTTTGGTTATTTCATGCTTATTGTTGTGGTTTAAATTGTGTGGGTGTCGCATGAGTCAAATGTTGCATGCTACATGCTTGAATGTTGGCAACCAACAAAAAAATAATATTGCCCACCAAAGAAATCAAATTATGTCAAACTAATTTTCAGGCTTCCGCCTGTCAAACCGTCTGTCAATTTAATGTCAAACTTTAAGCTGATGTCAAGGCTTATTAAAAATATTTAATAAATAATCATTTCTAATAGAGATAAAGATTGAAAATTAATTAAATAAATGCAATTACTTTGGCCACCATTAAATAAGCTCAAGCTAATGCAGCTATTAATTTGAAGTAAATAAGTTTTAATTACAGTGTAGAGCGTATTAGTATGTCATCAAATGTGTAACGAACTAAAGTAATAAAATTTTTCTACGCAGAACAAGCATTTGTCTAATTTAAGTGCTCTATAAATTATTTAATATTCTCAACTACTTTTATTCATTAAGACTACAAACATTTATGATGCTATTAAACACAAATCTTAACAAAGTCATTGGAAAACTTTTTCACCACATAATTGATCAGATTTGAGTGAGATTCAAACAACAAAAAAGTTGAATTATGTTTATTCACATCTATACTCACAATCTACATTTAAATTATCATCTTAGACACTTTTGTTGGAAGAAAAGAAAAGGCAATAAATAGAAATAGAGATTTCGAAAGTGAAAAACATGCAACTAATTTTCACTTTTTATATTTGATCAAAACAAACAACAACAGCAACAATGACAGCCAACAAAACACACAACTTACACGACCTGCATAAATTTTCTAAAGACGAAAAAAAGAGAAAAATCTTAATCAACGTTGAGCCTACAAAATGAAAACATAATTCAGTCCAAAAAAAAAGGGCAGATTTGCATAAAACACGACGTTGCAGTCAAATAAATTTCCGATTTAAGTTGAACAATCAATAAGCGAGACAGATAAATTTATAACTTATTTGCTCAACAAATGTGGCAACAACGGCAGTTTTTATGAATGCTGCATGCGGCATACCTTGCGGTAAGTGCAACTGCATTTAGCTGGCATTAAATGTATCTTGATTACACCGAAAACAAAAGTCGACTGCAAACAGTTGTTGCATGCCTCGCTTGGCCAGAGGAGGGGCTGCTGATCAACCACTGGTGCGGGGGGGGGGGGGGGAGTGAACGCTGTTGAACTTTCGAATCTGACGTGCCGCCGTGCAACAAACAAATATCTGACACATTCAACTAAATCTAACACACATTAAGCTTAGTATGTAGAGCCCCCGATGTGGTGCATGTGAGTGTGGGAGGGGAGCGGGAGAGGTGTTGCATCTCTTACTGCTGCTGCAACTGCTGAGAGTGCCTTGTGCCTATATCCTAGAACGAACATTTACTGAGGTATGACAAACAAGCAAAAATATGTTTGTAGGTGGGGAAAATTACACAAGTCTAAAGAAATCAAATTCGGAATTAATAAATAATATAAATCGAGAGTATTATGCGATTGATATTGAAGTAGTCACAGGGTAACCAACAGCCGACAGCACAAAGATACTGCAAAAATATTCCCTTTCAATTGGTCATGCAACATTGAAGAAGATTGCATAAGAAACACAGCTTTCTACCAAGCCATATTTTCAATTAGAACAAACCAAAAAGAGCAAGTCAACTAAGTGCTTAACAGCTGTGTTTAGGGTATCTCCAAGTCGAGCACTCACGACTAGAGAATTCCATGCAGTCTGCGTCGCAGTTGTAGTTGAAGTTATAGTCAGACTCGGAGTCAGAGAGTCGGAGCCGCTGCTATCTACATAATTAATGCATGTCTGTGAAGCCACACGAAACATGCAAACGCTGACATATTGACCCAATATCTAGGCAAAGGGCTTGACATTTGTGGAAACCAAAATAAGAAAAATCGAAACAGCCAAAAAAAAACCAAAAGCAAAACGATATCACAGTTGAAACAAAAAAACATCGCGTGCCAAACAGCCACAGCCAAAGAGACGTTTAAACAAAATTTATGCCCCGACTGCAGCCTGAGCCAAATAATTAAAACGAACCAAAGCCGTAAGAGAAAAAAAATGTAGAAAAAACCAAATAATTATGAACAGATAAGGTAAAGATAGTTTATGAGAGAGAGAGAGAGAGAGGGCGAGGGGGATAGAAACTTGCAAATGACACAAGACAGGCAAATATCTTTTGGGCCGTGATTAATGATGGGTCGTGCGGACTCGAACAGATAGATATTTGTTTTAAATTTGTTATTAATTTATGTGAGCACAATGAAGAAAACGTCGTTTCCACTGTGAGCTAAGCACAGCTTTCAAATTGGGAGGTTAGATAATTAAGCCCAGCAGCAAAAGAGTTGGCAAATATGAATGATGGAGTTAATACGAGCCCAAATAAAGTAAGGCTGAAAGTGAAGTAGGTGTTTGGCTTATTGAATTATATTAACTATATTTCTTCGTACCAATAATGAGTTATGCGTAGAGCACTTAAAGCTACGCTAACTGGCTAACTGAAATGTTATCTGCTCGTCAACCTACTCAACATAATCCATAAAAACACTGCCTTTAACTATTTATGGCCTGATATTAAAAATTTCCTAGCAACAGCAACAACAAACTGCGGCACTCAAATATCATATTGTTATTTTGATCATCGTAAACCACCCAGTTATACATACGTATATGTATGTAATCATAGTAAAAAACTGTAGAAGCCTACACTAAAAATCAGCGTGGCATATCATCATAAATAATCTAATAGAAATCCTCATCAATTATATGCAGGAATTTATTGTGGCACACACAATTGATAATTGCCGTCGTCTGGTTTTCTACTCCGACTGCGTTCTCGACTTATTCTTTCTCATTCAGCCATCCATCCATTCCGCTTTTAGACCAATTAAAACGGTTCCATTTTCCGGCGCTTCTAATTCTAAATGTTTGTTGTGTTTTTATGATTTTGATTACGATTTCGGCGCCTGAGCAAATGGCTCGGATGATGCACAATAAAAGAGAACTCGCTGAGTTAGAAAGAGCTGAGCTACAAACTCAATTTCAATTTGAAATCAATTTTTCAACAGAGTTGTTTTCGGGCCGTGCCTATGACACCTCAATAAAAACAAAAACCAAACCCACTGTGCAGCAGGCGCCATCAAAAACCGAGACTCCAATGGGGAGGACAAGATGCGCATGCATAAGTTAACAGTGTTTTGGGGCAGAGACATCGAAATTGTAACCCCCCGTGGTGTAAAGATTCTTACATTTTTTTTGTTTTTGTTTAGCAAGCGGCGTGACAACAACCAACCAACAAAAACAAAACGACAACAACAAAAACACATCTGCGACATGTATATTGTCGAACTGGGGTCAAGAGGCCCCATCGATATTTGCCCATTGGCGCATTAATCAAAATTGTAATACAAGCCCCATAACAAACAATCTAACACTTTCCAAAAATAATAAAAAACAAAATAAAATAACTCAAAAACTCAACTGAACCCGTAGCTCAATTCCACTCTTAGCAACTCGGTTCGGCAACAAATCCAATTATTAAAATCAACAATTTGCGTTGCCCTCGATTTAAATATCACAACTGCCCACGCTGCGAATTTATTGTGCGATTTGGCTCTTGATGCTTAATCGGTGCCCAAATTTATTAAATTATGCTTTATATTCTTGGAGCCTTTGTGTCGAGATTAATTGTGCAGCAATCTGGAAATCATAGGGTATGGAGAGAGGCTCCTCTTATTGGATATTTAAATGCACCATGTATTAGGATTCTTCTTTTTATAATGACCTTCTCTGTAGCGTAATAAAAACTCTTATCTTAAATAATCAAAACTATAGTAGTGAAATGGTCATAAAAAGAATATTCAAAATATTCGGAAAAAATAAAATCAATTAAGTTTATTTTAGAAGCAGATTTTTGTAACTTAAATATCTCAAATATTAACTTAGTCTTATTTTTAAGTAGATTTACCTAAGTATTAAATATGAATAGAGCATTTGAATTTCAGGCAACTTTTTGAATATTAAATTCGGCTCTTCTTGTGCTACCAAATTTGGTTAAGTGTTTATTGCCAATTTGTAGCTAGGCAAATTATCTAAGTCATTAGGCAGGCCAAATATTTTAATGTCACATGGCCAAAATTAATTGAAAATTGAGCGGCGCTTGTTGATTAATTTAAGGAAACGCACATGGCCAACCAAATTCAAATGCACACAAGTATAGCCAAATATTGGCTAACATACACAGCAATACACACACACACACACACACACACACGTACACATTGATAGGCAAGTAGCAGAGCCAATTGGTTGGGCAAAGTTGAGCGTCGCGGGTTAATTACCATGTCAAATTCAAACAAAAACAACAGCAGCTACAATGAAAACAACAACAGCAGCAGCCAAAAAGGTAGTTTATCATTACAACAACAACAACAAAAACAACAACAATGGCAGCAACAAACAATAACAAATACAACAGCATTAACGGTAGCTCAACATAATATAATAGGCTGCCAAAAGGTAGAAGGCATCATCAGCAGCAGGCAGCTCGGAGGGAAGGTGGCAGGTAGAGGGAACTGAGCATAAGTAAAACCTTTTCTTATCATAATTACACACAAAACGACGTGGGTGTAGCCCAGAAAGAGAGAGAGAGAGAGAGAGAGAGATTCCGCGCTCACTAATGAGTGCACGTGAGAGAGACAACAACAACAAGTAGAACAGGCTTAGTCGGCGACAAATGCAAATGCCCAATTGGGTCGCAAGCGGAAGTCGCCTCTCGTCTCAAAATGAAGGCGTCACCCGCATCGCAGCTGGAGGGCGTGGCGGGCGCCTCTACTAACCCCGCCAACCTTTTATACACATATATAGATATATATATATAGGTTTACATATATATAGCCCACACGCTTCGCTGACGTTTCGCGTACTTAAACAAACGTCCATTTATAATCGACGGGTCAGCCGTGCGAACAGGCCGCACTTACGCTTAAGTTTTGTCCGTCCGTTGGTCCGTTGGATTGTCCGCCGGTTTTGTAGGGTCCAGGGGTTTCGGTAGTGCGTTTATTATAATGAAATTATGCATACACAAAACATCGCCCATATATCAAACAAGGCGCTGCGTCGTCGTCCCGTCGGCTAGAGACGCCGCGTATTAAAATAATGACTTAATTTCGTTTATGCAAGCGTCCACTCCAAGTACTTCATAATACCCCCAACCCTGAACCACCCCGACCCACACATCTGTCTTGTCTCTGTCATATATGTTTGCGTACACTCAGCAAAAAAGTCACAGCTCAATTTGAATCAAGCAGCAGAATCCCAGACTAGAAAATGTAAATCTTATATAAAAGTTTTCTTGTTATCACATAATCTGTCGATTTAAAAATATTATTAATTATTATATTAAGAATATAAAAAATTACGAATAAAATATGTTAATATAAACAAATTAAATTACATAAAATTAAAAATTTAATTATATATTTAATAGTTATACACCAGTCCAGTCATTCTACTAAAATTTGAACTAGTGTTTTGCTCAGCGTGTATTATTATGTCTAAACTAGTCCCAGACGAGTCCACACACACGCACACACTCTCTCACATACACACACACACACGCAGTTGCAATCGAGTTGGCGCATTAATTGCCATTTTGGAGCGCCGACATGGAGCCAATTTGCTTATCAGCCCGAAAATAGAATAAGACCACCCCCAACACTCATTTGAAATTATGCATGACAATTGCGTCTATAGAATGGCGCATTATCAAGCAGTAAATGCGTTATGAATGACAGACGAGCCAGCGAAAAGACTGAGCTGAGCGTAGATAGTTGTTAAGGGTGATGATAATGAATAAATGTATGCATGTGCTTAGTATATGCTCAACAGACAGACAGACAGCCAGACAGACAGCCAGACAGCCAGACAGTTAGAATAGGATACTTGAGATCAAGCGGATAAGCAACACCTTTTTTTGGGGCACGTGTGGACAATGCTGAGTCATATTTATAGTTGCATATATATCTAAATAGGACTGTGTGATGAATTCCGAACTAGTTTTCACTTATCATTCAGAATTTGACACACCTGTCAGTCAGTCAGCTGGCAAGGGCAATTATGGCCTCAACAACAAATTTTCTAATGTTATATTTGACCTGACGAAATATACGTATATTAAATTCCTATCGGTGGACATATGGCTTGTCAGACTGCAGTCTTTAACAGTTTTCACTTGAAAGCTTTCCAACAAATGGCATAAAAGATTATAATGCAGTTTCTAGATACGACTTGTTAAGTATCATGTATTCCAAATGTATATTAAATTTCCATTTTCCACCTAAAACTGCTGCAATAACAAATTGAAGCCAAGCTTTAATGAAAATGTATTTAATACTTGCCAAAAGTCCTCTGCCTGGCAAAATAATATTCAAGTCTTCCATTAAACATAATTAAACTGAGCAACATTTAGCGCAACATGAACATTCCAAGGCTGAAATACATCAAATAGATAGTTAAATTAGTTTTCGTTAATAATTTAAAGAGCGAAGAGAACATTAGTTTGGCTGCATTGGCTCACTGACGTTAAACTGGTGGTAAACCGGTTCAATTTGAATTTTGACACAGTTTGATCTACCGTAATGCAACACACACCGTGTTGAGGCACCTGCCCCCAGGCAATACATAACAGAGCATAACCAAATGGCATAAAGCAGAGTACAGAATATGGGATATAGAATTCAAGAACAGAACGGTTGAAGATGATGACCGTCTGTGTTGTCACTTTTGGTATGCTTGACCCATTTCATGATTATCATGCATGCATTCACTCACTCACTCACTCACTCAATCACTCATTCATTCATTCATTCATTCGTTTATACTCAGTCAAGTCGGTCACTGTCTTCGGCGCTGCTCACATTTTTATTCCGTCTGTTGAGCTTCGGCACACTCGCTTCCCAACTGACAGCTGTCATAATTAATTCCGACGATTTCTTGTGTGTGCAGTAATTAAATATGCTCTCTCATCTATCTAACTATCCCGCACAGGTTCTCAAAGAAACTTCTCTTTTATTTTGTGTGTGTGTTTCTGAAAGGGGTTTTGAATTTCAAGCAGCATGGCAGCTCTGATTAGCTGATTTCAAGTGCTGCCTCAGTTTGTAGTAGTAGGCTCATTATGCGCAACTTAAGAAAAGTGGCACAGTTCTGGAGGGGGGATCACCCCCTCCCTCTCTGTATAAATACCCCACACACCGTTTAGTATTGGGCAGCAGCAAAATTGAAATTACTGACTTACGTCCGTTAACAGCTACTTTTTGTTTGGGCTGGCCACAAAATTGGGTTTTACTTAAAGACTTAACCACCGCCTTGGCAGGGGGTACTTGTTGTGGTTGGGGGTAGATTGGGTTGGGTTGGGTTATATCCTACGTTACCGCAATGCATTGTGTTTGAAGTCCTGTCGGCGGAAGGGCACTCCGGCTGTACGGTTCATATGCACGCGGCCGGAAACGACCTTGGCACGTTATCGTCGACTTTTCATCACTTTCGTATTCATACAATTTTCGAAACCCAGGCACATACCAGTGTATGTGTGTGTATGTGTGTGTGTGGGTGGGTGTGCTGGTCAACTGCCATGGCTATGAATATCTGTGCATGCCTCGGCATGTCGTGTCCTACCTCTTCTACGGCTTCTGCCTCTGCCTTAGCTCCTGCTTCTGCTCCTGCTTCTTCTCCTGCTTCTGCCCCTGGTTCTTCTCCTGCTTCTGCTCCCGTTGGTCAACGTCATTGTCGTCATCATTGTGGGCCAGTTGACTGCCCAGCCTTTGGTCGAGCCACGACCTGCTATCTGTGTCAGAAAATCTCAACTAACCAAACATACGTTATGAGTTTTCTTTGTTCAGCAGCATGGCCAGAGACGTAATAGGGTCTGAGGTGGGTAAGGAGGAGGTGAGGAGGTGTACTGGTAGTTAAAAGGTAGCCGGGTGTTTGGGCGCACACAATTTCACTTAAATCAGCTCAAATTTCATATTTTGTTTTGACAGTTGCTGTTGGAACGCGTCCAAGTGTCGTAATACTAAATAGCAGAGAGGAGGGTGGATCGGCTGAGCTAAGCTGAGCTGAGCTGAGTGGCAAAAACAATTGACATTAAGCCAACATTCTAAAGAAAATATGTTTTTAATTCAAAACGGCTTTATACACAAAAATATAAGCAAATAGGTTACTAGCATAAGAAATAATAAAATTAAATAAAAGAAATGCATTTATTTATAAAGCAGCATAATAAAAAATAAAAACAAATGCCAAACAATCGCTTAACGATTTAATTGTTAATACTTTGCTCAATCTTATCAAGCTCTTAGAATGAGTGCAAAATTTCAGCTCTAAGATATCTCCGGGAAACTTCAGAGCGTGTAGATTTCCCTATCTCTCTTTATTTTCAATTTTAAATTTAATTTCTCATCTCTAATTTATGTTCAAACATTATTTAATAAACTGAAATTCGAGCACATCATTTAAAAATGTTATTTAATTAATTATGTTAATTTTGAGCAAATTGAGCTTATTTTTTGACAAACAAATAAAGTCAGTAGATTAAAAATATTTTTCTATTTTCAAAACTCATCGATTTGAGTATTTTAATGACTTGGCAATGGGCATTTCCTGTTTTGATTCATTGACAGAAGGCCTACCGTAATCGCAACGAAGGAAAATGTTTATTTCCTTTGTCCGCTGCAATTTCCTTTCAATATCCTCACAAATGCTGGATAGATGTCCACATAAATGTTGCAAGCTCGACCACAATTAAAACGCCACTGAATGTTGTAACATGAGTTTTCGCATTGGTTTTTCATATCTATTTTTTTTTCATTGTTTTTGGGTTGGACTTCTAGCTGAATATGTTGGCAAACCACAAAACAGTTTTTACTGTTGCTGCTGCTGCTGCTGCTGCTGCTGTTGCTGTTGCTGTTGTTGCTGTTGCTGATAGCTAAACGTGTGTTGTCCCATAGGTTTGTAGTCTGTACTCTCTGGGGGGTACCTGTAGCTTATGGTAGTTACTTTTAACTGCCGAATGTTAGGCAAACAGTTATTGCGCTCAGTACTCGGCCCATTAGAATGACACCGTTTCCCCAAAAAAGCAACAACTTGTCATTAGACAAATTCAATTTAATGCTGGCCCCAACACCAACAGCAGCAACACAAACACCAGCAACACCAGCAACAACATCAAGGAAACACAACTGGCGACCACAACATTTTTCGGTGTGGTTTGCTGCCATACAAATTCTATTTAATTTGGCGTACACCCTCAAAAGCCGCCGCCAACCCCACATCCCCCGCAACGGAAGAGACATGGAAAACTCCATATAATGTGCACATTGGCACGTTCACTTTGTTGACACAACTGTACAATGCGACATCGCTGGCAGGGGACAGGGGCAGACTACCCCTAATGGTAGGGGTGTTCTGTGTGTGTGTGACTCGCAGCCTGGCCAAGTTTATTTGAAGTGGAATCGCCGCTTTGTCGTATCTCAAAGGACATTACCATGCAGATAGACCCGGACGAGTGAGTGACTGAAACGATACAGCCAATGGAGCTGAAGACCTGGCCCAGAATGACAAGCAAACACGGTGCACAGTGGTGCCAGCTTAAGGCAATTGGACAATGGGATTTTTCTTATACAGATATTCATGTTACTTAAAAGTCTTTTAATTTACTGCAGAATATTCTTATTACTTTAAAGTCTTTTGAGGTAGTGCAGAAATGTGGATTTATTTGCTCCATTGTCTTATGCTAATTTACAAATAATACCCGACTACCTTATTAGATTAATCATTATTCCACTTCAATATATCCCAAAGCCAGACTACATACATACATGAAAAAGCTCACTTTAACTATTTAGAGTCTAACAAAATTTGTCAAGAGTCTCAAAGGGTTTTACTCACGTTTCTTGCTTAAGCTGGCAAAACTTGAGCTCATCTCATATTTTCATTAAATTACCACGGAATTGTGAATCAGTGTGCGACGATGCGGTTTGTTGCCGGTTGCCGTTTGCCGTTGCTGTTGAGTCGACTCGACGCGGAGTCGAGTGTTGCTCAAGCTGACGTCTTTTGGCAACGGCTACGGCAACGGTGGCGTCTCCTTTTTGGGGTTCTGTTAGTGGCATTGTCACGACTTCTTAATGTCATTTTATCAAAGGCGAGTCGCGGACTCCGGCACTCAGTGCAGAGGTACCCACGACCAAGTACCGAGGACCCTAACAGCGAGCACAACACGTATGTTGGCAGCCGCACAACGCTGCGTATACGTGATGGGGTTATTATTGTAGCTGTCATTCTTTCGTTCAGCCTGCTGCTGCTGTTGTTGTTGTTGTTGATTGTGTTGTTGTTGTTGTTGTTGTTGTTGTTGTTGTTATTGTTGCTCGCGTTGCCGTGTCTCGTTGTGTTCGATATGTTTATATTTGTTGTGCGGTTTTTGGGTGTCTGTGTGTGGCCCTTTTAACATGCGCGTTACGTTTACACACACACACACACACACATACATTCACATTATGAAGTCGTAATAATGTACAAGGGTGTACATGTGTGTGTGTGTGTGATAAGCGTGTACGTATCAAACGACATTTGGCGAAAATTTTATGGCCAACCCGCACCGAAAAAAGTTACGCCACCCATTTTGTGTATCTTCTGCTTCTTTTGCGTTTTATTATGCGATTTGTTCAACTTCATTTTATTGCACACACCCACACACATGTATGTGTGTCTGTGTGTGTGTGTGTTTGCGTTTGCGTATTGGTGTATTTAAAATTTAATAGCAAACATTTTTACGCGCAATCGATCGAAAAGGTTTCATTACATTTTAATGAAACCTGTGAAAGACATTGCATCCATCCATCTCCAGCCACAAGTTGGTCGACTCCTTCTTTGGCCAGATTCATTTCAGGTTAACGGAAAGCTGAAGGTCTTTGCTTGGGGTTTGCCTGCTGTCAGTCTTATTTTAGAAGCAACCTGTGCTTGTCACTTGAGTTGTGGCTTATTTTACAACACATAACTATAAAATCGCAAAGCTTCTCTCTAACTCTCTATCAGCCTTGCTTGTATGCAAATCTCTGTCATGCGTTCATTGAGAAGCTATTAAAAAGTTTTGAACTCATTTGCCAGCATTTCGGAATCAGGACATGCCGGCGATGTGTCCTTAACAAAGTCACAACCAGAACCTTGACATGTCATTCAATCTTGAAATATCCTTGCAGTTTCTTCAGCTCCTCCTCCTCACTTAAGCATTCGACTAAATGCGCCACACAAATATCATTTAGCATGACATAAATTTCACATACAGATTGTACATAAAGTTGACATACATTTTATGTTACCATAATACATATATGTATTTATAAGTATATATGGAGCGCCTACAATTTGCGCTGCTGTTGCTGCTGTTGCATGCCACCCCCAGCCCCATCCCGCTGCCAGCAGCTGCCAATTCGCATAAATGTCACGTACGTCAGTTTGTCATTTGTGTAAAAGATGCAGCCGCCAACGCCAACGCCAATGCCAACGACAACGAGAACGACGGCGCTGCACTTGAGTCCTTCTATGAAGTATGAAATAACTTAAAATGCAGAAGCGTAAAACTATATACTAAAAGTTACCCTCTTCTCTGGAGGTCTACAGTAGTGCTAAGCTAGAGACTAATAGTTACCCTCTACTTGGCACAAAGCAGAACGCGCCAGCAGCATTACTCTTCTTAGCTAGCCTTAAAATCATTATGCTCTTGTAAATGTATTATTAATATTAATATTATTTAATACTATTGTTTTTCACTATGGTTCATATAAGTAAATAAAAACATATAAAAAAAAACGTTTCTTTGATTTCGAGCTATTTCTCTGAACTGATATTTTAAATAATTCTCGTTGACAACCAAGCAGTTGCAGTTCAGCAATGCAATTTGGCTTTGAAAATATTGAGAACTGACATTTTATGCAGCAGCCATACTACCAACCCCTATATGTATGTATATAATATATTAATACTATTTTGGCTATATACTAAATAATAAATAAATTTAATTGACATACCCAATAAGCATTTTGAACTTTTAAGCATCTCCCAGCACTTTTAATTATTATAGGGTATAAAACGATAGCTGCTCACATTCGCACACCAAGCCGGCTTCTCGCACACACGATTGAGTCGTATGAATAACGCATACGCACTGTGGCACCACAAAACTTTTGCAAAACAGTTCAAATTGGTGGCATGCACAGCGCACAGGCGACTAATTAAAATTTTATGACGCCCAAAACTCAGCAAAAATATGCAGTGCGTGCGAGTGTGTGTAAGTGTGTGTGTGTGTGTGTGTGTGTGTGTGTGTGACAAATTCATAACAATTTTGTCAAAATGCTTTCCAGCTACTTAAATATTAAATGAGTTGACATTTTTGCCCAGACTCGCCTTGAATATCAGTCGACGGAATTTCGAGCTATGCTTTTT